>OV884015.1:50871798-52255548 GCA_930367205.1 Acanthosoma haemorrhoidale | reverse complement strand
TTATTTACAATTGCATGAGAGAGTATGATGTTTATACTTCGTATTTCCTCGAACATCATATTTGCATATTGGCAGAATCTTCAGTATTTGGAGCGTCTGGATCAACAAAACACAATGCATGCGTAAAACGTATGTAAGCAATTGTAAGCACAATGTAAGCAAAATGAATCGAGATGGAAAAATTGTGAGGAACGTAAAAATAGTAGATGTCTAATTTCATACTTTTATTTATTTTATGTAAATGTTTGGTTGTAAAAGGCCCTCTTAAGATGTAATAAATAAGTTAATTTTTTTTATATTAGTAAATTAACAAAATATTACAATATATATATATGTTAGACTAGCCACTACCTTGGTTTTGACTATTGTAAATTAAGTTTGTATCTTTCTTTTCTTTTGGTATCACTTAATTGGCTTTCATTTAATGGGTTATTGGATTGTAGAGAATTTCATATTTTTGGTTTTTATGTCCTTTAGTCTTTGACTTCATTTGCTACATGCAGGTATGACCTTGTTTTCTTATTATTATTACATACACAGGTTTACAATTTATTTAACATGTGATGTAATTTCTTATTTTATTTGCCAGTTATTAGTTTGTCATTTCAATCTGTCATTATTGTTATTCATAGGAGACTTCTCGGAGTAAAGTTTTTTTCTATTCTTTTCTGAATATCAACAAGGTACATATTAAAAGTTGAAAAGTACAAATAGATTAATAAAATGAAAAAAAAAAAAATTCAAACGCACTTAAAAGCTGATACGGGTGCGAAACGAATCTCGACCACTGCAAAGCACACATATAGATACCTGTGGGACGGGTGGTCATAAATCCGTCACTTTTTATTTGAATGTCATCTGTTACCTTGAATCGTCAATGATCGACATTTCCGATTGGTATTTGCAAACTCTTTGTTAAGTCAGTACAGAGGAGGCTACCAATAGGTTTTTAGCAATCGGCTTTCCTAAAAAGCTACTTCACCATCAACCGTAACACAAAATGAGTTGATAGGCAGTTGGGAGAAAATATTTTAGCCACTAATTTTGCACAACTTTTACAAAATATGTGTAATATTATCCGTGGCACAAAATCGTCTTTATGTTTACATACTGGTTTTACAGGCATTATTATTGTGGTTCCGTGATTGTTAAGATTCCTTGATACACTTTGAGACTCATGGGATCCTATCATACCCGAGGAGCACTGATCAGCCGGAGATGAACTGCGCATAAAGGACTTTCTACCCATTCCAATACTGACCTCGCTTAACATGGATTGTCTTATAGTCTGTTCTTGAGGACTCATGCTACGCTCTCCCTAAATTAACTTAGGCTAATTCCATTCATTTATCAACACCTCAAAACGTATTTACAATAATCGACTACAATCGTTTTAAACATTTTTTTTACCGTAACGTTCGAATACAAAATTTATAGATTAACCTCTTACTAAATACGTAAAAAGATCTACTTTTATATCGAATGCTCGTTATTTTTATTTATTTATTTTTTTTTTATATAATTACAATCTGCCTGATTGGGCTAAAAGTAATTGTGATAAATGATCTCATTAATACCAATTTACAATTTTCATTCACTCTCTCATTCATACTATATATATATAAACAGCCCAGAGGCCCCCCAAGTCCACATGGTTGTGACCTCCCTCGCGTGCGAAGGAGGAAGCGGAGTCTTGGGAAGTCCCCTACGCTCCTACGTCAGCCGCGTTACTGGATAAGAGCCACTGCAGGCTGACAAAGAGCGCGAGAGCCACAGACGCTTAGGACATGATTAGAGAAACTGGCCATTGCCAAGACTCCCACTGTCACTTATTTATAGCAGGTCACGAGGCCACTGCCGTTTTAGTCTCCGAGGAGGCTTATAGGGATAAGTAGTGCAGGGCAATGACTGTGCTAGGATTGTTTCTTTATATTTTTTAAAAGTTCATTCTGTCATTAACATATATTCAATTTTAAATGTATACCTATACTTTACACACCAACTATACTTTTTTAGGCAGGGTTTGAAGAGGCTTGTTCGTTAACAACAGTGATTCAAGAATATACCAAAAAATTCCAAAAAGCACGAATAGAACAGAATAGATTAAAGATAAATAAGGTTGAAGCAGAGCATAAAAGAGAACTTTATTCCAGATTGAAAGCAATACAAGACGAACATAGTGCTAACCAACTTATAGTAAGATATTTGAACCAGGTGACAGAGGTAACTAAATTTTACTAGATAATTTTATTTTGTATCGAACTGTGTTGTTAACTTCATCGGTAACTAGCGATTCAATAGGATTATCCTATTCTGTCAACAAATGTTTTATATCGTACGGGCAAAATAAAGAGTCCATGATTATTTTTAAAGATATGCTGTACTGGCAGTGAAATTGAACGAAATTAAATTCATTTTCGTCTACCCACGGAATCCGAATGTTTCAACGTCTATCTACGCGCAAATGTATGTATAAGTTAGGAAAGTAGATTGCCAAACTTTAAACGCTCCATTTAAATTTACTCTGAGTTATTTCTGCTGATCCAGTCAATTCAGTGACCTTGCAGAGAGACTTACCTCAAGCACAGACGTGACGCTGCAACATGCCGGTAATTCTACCATAAACTAGTCAGTCACAATCCATTCAAGCTCACTAAGCTAAAGCTTTCCCAGACTCTACATTTCCAAGGATGTCTACATTATAAGCTATATCAGGATGTCCTCTAACTTCACATCTTCATGCCCTTGTGCCGACTTTACATATTTACTCGTGAAGTATAAAGGTTATGTTGAAGAGTGGCTTGTGGTTGATAAAAAAAAGTTGTTTGGTTCTCATCAAGTATCTTCATCGACGAAATTTCAAGATACTAGTAGATGAATGCAATCATAGTTGTCCATTGATAAACTTGGTTAATATCTAATGCCTTTTTTTCATCAACCCAAGGCGATCTCAATAAAGCCATTAACTCTGTTACACAAGTATCCGTTAAAGGTTCGAATTGTTTTATTTTAAGCAAACTATGGCACCTAATGGTACCTTAATTATTTAATTTCTGACCAAACAATACCTTACGATAATATAAGGTGGGCTGCAGTTGTAGAATATCTTTTACTATACATACATATGATAAATTTAGTAATGTAAATTTAAATGATTTTATAGTTAAATGCAATAGAAGTATATTAACATTATCTTTCGAAGAATATTGTTTCTGTATTGTGCCGGCAAAAAAGATTCTGTTTCCTAACAAGACTATTTTTTTTCATTTCTTCTATTACCTACCCCAAGTGATTTCAACAATGTATTGTTATTCAAAAATATCTTAAGGAGGTCTGGCATCTTGGCAATCGCGAATACATAAACTTAACAGGATACGGGTGCATCACACTAATTTAAAGACATTTCTCAGATCCCAGTTATTATACCGTGTTCACTTAAGAACAGCGAGGAAATTATATTAGGATATACGAGTCAGTCCATTATCAAATATTAATGATTTTTTTAATCTATTTAACTTCACAGGAATTGGAGAAAAAACTAACCTGTTGGTCTAAAAAATACGATAGTGATATAGAAGAGATAGAGTTAAAAATGGCCACGTATGATCAAGAAGTACCAGATCTGGTGTTCGATTTAGCACAAATACTAACATCGGTAAGCACTTATTTTTAAAGAATTTACCAAATTTTAGAAAATAATATTCAATAACGGGAAAAGGGATAAGTTTTTTTATGTGGAACTTTTCCTTAAATAGTATCCCTAAGTAATTCACGTTAAGTGAGCTGAGTATGAGGGCACTCAAAAATGTGGATGTTGTATACCTCATTTTCTATATCACGTTGTGATAACTATTATTAAAGACCTTTTCAGTTAAATACAAAAGCTAGAAATAACGCTTTTGGAGGAAAATAATTGCATTTGACCGTCAAAGCAAAGTGTAGCTAGAAAAGGGAGTAGAAAAAAAAGAGAAAAAATGGGAAGAAGAAGAAGTAGCTTTCGGCGATAGCTGATACACATTCAAATTTGTCAAAAAATTTTCATTTAAGAAAAAAAAAGGTAGGATTATGTTGTTAATAAAATATAGGAGTGTTTCGAGACGAGGAAACCATACACGAGTACATCCTCAGTTAGCCGGGACGTAGGATTTGTATTAGGGAGGGGAGATCGTAATAAAAATAATAATTCCAATTACATATTCTTCACCTACAAGGAGACGTTCGTCACGGACTTTGATAGAAACGTTTTAGTTCTGGGTTTGATTTAATGAGGTTTTGACCATAGAAAAAACTACTAAATACCCGAATTCACTTTCATTTTTAATTGCTAGTCAGACTGTAATATTTACAATAGGAATCGACACATTTAAATGACATGGGATCCACAAATATAACTGAAAATACAGGCCCCAAATTTCTTAGTCACTACATCACAGAAGCTCAACATACACATTAAATTAGCACGCACACTTACTTGCTACTAGCAAACATATGATCAAAAAATCAAATCTAGAAACCACAAAAGATGTGAAGCTTGATATCTATTCGAAGTTGTGTGTCTCACCACTTAACCACAACGTTACGTCAATAGCAGTACTTTCCAAATTTATTTGATGTCTATGACAACGGAGATTTAAGGAGAAAATAAAAAAGATCATAACATTAATTTAGCAGTCACCCTAATGGAAGTTGAGAAGGAAATGGATGATAGATCTAGTAAATTATAAACATTGTCACGACAACATAATACTACTTGCTTTCTACTGCCAAAGGACCATCAAAGTAATTATTATTCAGTAGGTTAGCAGCAAATTTACTGATTGTAAATGTGTGACTTTGAAATAATTAAAAAAAAAACACATATGGAATTTTGTGTTACACTTCCGAATAAGTTTTAGTTAACTACGAGATGTATTGTCCCTGCTCCCATCAATGCCATTTTTCTTTGACTTTCATTCCTGTTGTTTTAAGATTAGCATTTTTGAATAAATTCTTATTATAAATAATGAATTTTCGTTACTTCTTGCTAACAATTAAATTTACTCAAGATATACAATATAATATGTATATGTAGGTGTATCCTACATATAGATTGATTATTCTATCCAATAGTGTTAGACATATTAAAAAAAATTATATTTATGGAGAAAAAAACTTTAGTGAAAATTTTTCAGAAAAGGGAGAAAACTCTATTTCATTGAGTTTCGAAATAGGTAGACAATTTAATTCTTTAAATTTAGAAGAATTACAAACAAAAATATATATATAATAATAACATCACGTATAGAGAAAAATACGACTTTTTATATGATGTATCTCCTCTTCTAGTGATTTAATGAGGTTTCTATGCATAGAATAAGTTAAAAATAAATATCGCGCATTTATTTCAATTTTTTTTTCAGTATTACTCGCGTGAGCTGGAAATAAATCAGTACGTCAGGTGGAGAGATTGGCACTTGAAGGTGAAAGACATAGAAATCTTCCTCGAGTTCTTTGCCGGGATCATACAGGCTTGGTGGAGGGGTACGATGGTGCGTTGGGAAATAGGACCGTACGCACCTAAGAAGACCAGGAGGAAGCAACTCACACCACCTTCACCATCCATGACTCATGATACTGACATGTCTGATCTGACGTAGCTCTTCGTTGAAATAACTTGTAATTCGTTGTGATAGCCCCCCTTTTGGTTTTAAACATGAACTATAAATAATTATTATATACATTACGATTACGATTACGAATGGTTTATCTAACATCACCAAGAAATAAACTTTATGTATTTCTAAGTAGTCAACTAATTGTTAATAGTTATAAGTGGACATACATCATTTGAACGAGTAACAATAAAACTGCAATGGCCAGTTTCTCCAATCATGTCTTGAGCGTATGTGGCTCTCGTGCTCTTGGTCAGCCAGAGTTGGAGCACCCCATCATCACAAGCTAGTTGTGTGGTGTTATTTTGTTAAATTGCTGGTTACGCGCAGTTAGCGTATCGGCCCAAGTGGAATATTATTTTTGTTTGTCGTGTTGTATATATCTGGAGGACGTTTTTTTTTTCTTTTCTCTTTTTAAGCTAATTTTTTTACTTAGTTTTATTTTAATATGTTCATTATGTCGCTTGCCTTAAGTTTACAAGGATTGTTCGTAAACTGGTAGGGGGGAGTTATGGCTCGTGGTATGGCAATGTTAGGCCTAATACCACGTAGCCCCATGTAAACAAAGGCTGTAAATAAATTAGAGGCTTAGAAGCGGAATAAAGACAGTTTAAACATAGCCGTTGTTCAGATATCATTTCCCTTTACTCTCGTTTTCTTTGTTTTAATCGTCTAAAGCCGATAGACGATAACTTATATATATATGAGTTATTTTGTTGTTTTTTTTTCTCCATAGCCCCTTTAAATTTCTAGATAATTATATAGAATTATAGATACTCAGGTGAATCTATTTACAATTTATTTTGTATTTTCTGTAGCATCACTACATTATATACAGGTTTTGTTATTTTATAGAAATTATATAATGAATAAACAAGTATAATGATATACATTATACGTGACTGGACTAAACTGACTAATAAAGGTGATGGGGCTCACCTTTTTGATCAACCTTAAAACTTACATACTAATTCTTATCCTATTTTTTCCCCGACAGTCTGTTGCCATCGATGCGGGAGGGGTGGTGGGGTCATAGTGTTAAACACTGGGTTTGTCAGGTGCTGTAACGTGTCAAAAAACTTAATGTGTCTCCGGCGGATGAACTCACCCACCGACGGCACAGCAAGCAACGGGTGCAGGTCAGCGTTCTTCAACCTCTCGAAAGAGGTATGTCGGACCACTTTTCGCATGATTCCATTCTGGAAGTGTTGGAGACATTTGGCTGTATTGTCAGTCAAGTGGGTAAATAGCGGGGCACCGTACAGCAGAGCTGGCCGGAGGACACATTTATATATCATAAATTTGAGACGAAGCGACAGGTTAGGTGAAGTTAGCAAGTGCGATAGCCGGTAAGACCTTTGTCGTACTTATTTTATTACTAAAATGAGTAGAGAAATGGAGATGCCTATCCATTTTTATACCCAAGTAGTGCATTGAGAAAGCTGATGAGTTCTCTTGCCCTCCTATGCTATACGATTTTGGCTAGGATTTTTCCCCCTTTTGGAGGGAGAAGATTACGCAGTTGGTCTTTCCGGCGTTTACGCTGATGTTTAACATACCCAGTCTGTCACTGATAACGTTACAGACTGACTCGGCCTGTGTAAGAGCTCTTTGTGCACTCATGCTGCTGCTGTAAACCGCAATCTCGTCGGCGAAAGCGATTACAGTAGCTTTCTGATAGTTTGTCCCAACAATATCAGATGTGTACATACTGAAAAGAACCGCAGACAGAACCGCACCTTGAGGAACTTCACAATTCAGAGGGGATGGGTTAGAGAGGCAATCACCCTCCCGTACCCTCACCGATCCGTTCTTCAAGAACGAAACCAACATGGTATATAGCTGCTCTGGGCATTCCCAGTCACAAAGCTGTCGGCACAGCATCCCGTGGGACACTGAGTCGAAAGCCTGCGTGCAGTCCAACGAGATCATAGCAGTTGCTGTATTCTTGTTGATACCGAGGGTGGCTTCCGTTTGTACCTTCACAAGCGGATGTTCTGTACTCAGATGAGCCTGAAAACCTGTCTGCTCGTACGGAATGATAGCATTTTCCGAACAGAACTCCTTTAGGTAGTTCAGTATTATCTTTTCGAGAATCTTCCCCATGTGAAGGAGAAGACTGAGTGGGCGATAGTGGGCTGGGTGGTCGCCTCTTTTATATATGAGTTAAAGCCAGAGGCAAGTTTATGTTGTAAACTAATACGATCATGGGATGCAAACAACCTGTATGTCGGATTACTAGAGGCCATAAAGCAGTCTCTTTACAGAAGTTCGAGAGTGTTGTTTATTTGTTTTAAGCTTAACCACCGACGATTACCTTGTTTATGTATGTATGTATATATTTTTAGTTCTAGAAAAAATATGCCATAGAAATATTGATGATCACCCATACAAATTAGGAATCTATGAGATGAATGAAGATTTAAATCCCTCTTACCTTAAATAACGCATCATACAGTAACAAATAATTACAAACTCACTTTTATTTTACAGTCACCTTTTAATAACTAGGCAATTACACAAAAATTGTATTGATTTAAATCCAAAGGATGATACATTTGCAAGAGAAAAGTATGATGTTGTAGACAACACTTTTGTTTGGATTAAATCATTAGCTCGTGTTATATAAGTACTCGAATATGTCCCTGAAGTTAGGAGGTTTACATATGTACAAGAAAATATATTTTACCAAGGCATATCAAGGAGTTAGGGGGGGGGAAATGTTAACTAAATTTTTTTTTAATTTTTCAGGGTTACGAAAAAATATTTACTATTATTGTACTAACATAAATATGAGGGAAAAATCGTCTCCAATACATGTAATTAGGAAAGTGGTTCGTTAACCTACACAGGGTAAGGAGTTGGGCAGTTCTTTCCCAAACTCACGCCAATTATATTGTTTTCCCTCTGACTGTTCGTTTCTTGTTGGAAACTAGACGTTTATCCTGTTTTTCTCCGGAACAGGCGTTTAATTACAATTCAATTGCAATACAACAGGCCTACCTTAGAACTAAAATATTGCTCCAAAATCACAAAATTGAAAAAATAGAGTTATACTGATTTTCCCCCTGGCCTATTCGTATGCTTGTGAAATATTTAAAATGCCTATTTACTGGTACCATCGAGTTGTATGCTCCCCACAGTTGGTTAAGTGCATTTCCACACAATAAAGGGTTTAGTTTATATTATTAATTACTTACTACCTGTTGAATGGTATCTTAAGTTGTATTAAATTATTTCTATTAACATGTACGGCTAAAAGCGATTTATGGAACGTGCCCCATTGGATGACACTGTACGTCGGGATTTGCTACCAATGCCAAATTAATTTATTAAAAGACACGTATATATGATCAGAATTTATGATTTTGTAATCATTCAACATGTCTGTTTAATGTCAACTAGACCTTAAAAATACATGATACATAGTCTTTATACTAATATCTTTAACTTTATACTATTCACAATATAACAGATAATCAATTATTCTCTTTATTACAAAACAATTAAATTATTAAATGAATATTAAGGAAAAAATTAATTGTAATTGTCGGGTCGTCACGAGGGTGGCCTAGTTACCCTAGCTGGGACAGAGAGAATAATATATTGATTGCTTGATAACAGGTCTTACTACTGAGCTGTCTGGCCCCATATCTAATAGGTATGTGCCCTGAAAGTGCACTATGTTCAGGAGAAGAGGTACAGGGTAAGTATTATAGGTAGTTCACATCGTCTTGGAATGACCGTGAAGTCACACTTGGTATCTAAAGGCAGGCAAAAACCGTCCGGATCCCAAATGCGAGTGGGAGACGCTACTAGGTACAGTTTGAAGGGCCCCAGAGACTGTCATCCGTATGGAAAGGATCCCTACGGCAAAGGCAGCGAATCCCACTAGGAAGGTGTGGGGCCTGACAACGCCGGACTAAAACATAGCTAGGTTAGGGTAGAAGTGTAGAGGGTTTCATGAATGAGAAGGTAATATCTTGAATCATCAGTGCAGCTGCAAGTACCAGTCTAGAGGCGAGTCGTAGCTTGAATGATTCGTCGGCTAAAAGTACGGGGTATATATAGCCCGAAGCAATCAATGAGATGGGGTTTTATTTTGGCCAATCGCATTGTAGGCCTGGCTGCTGGATACCTGGAAAGCTCAAAAGGGGTGGCTAGGAACTCCTGGCTGTCTCTGAACTCGTCTGCAGCTACATCATACATTGTTTACAATATTTACACTGACATGACTCTGTTATTTGGTAATATTATTTACATTTTGTTTAATTTAATTTACGACATATCATAACTTATTTACAATATATATAATAGAGTAGAGGGTGCTTTATCCTTTGTAGTTAGCGGTTGCAACGGTTACTATGATGCAAACTTTTTAAACTGTTATAATTGCGGCTCAAAACAAAAATAATATCTTGTTAATGAGGGTGACGAGATCTGAAATTTAATATTGTAAAAAAACGTTCATTTTTTTTTTAACAAGATGTAATTTATCATGTGGGTGGTTTCTTGTCATAGCACATCGAAACATTAAATGGAAATATGCGAAATAACACCATCTTTGTTGAACCCGGAAAACGGTAGTATTGCGAACACGATTGCAATTATAGTTATAATGACTTTTTGGTAGTTACAGGTAAAAAAAAAAAAAGTTGTAGATTAATAATCAGGGTGGCGAAATCTTTAATTAGCTACTCCACTCAATATTGACAAGAAAATATTAATTTTTATTCACTTATTAATTACCAGGAATTATATTTAAAGGAGTTTATTTTTATTTCGTCAAGCAAAGGTATGTTTTTGCTGGAACTGCCCGTAGTGGTGTTTGGCGTCACAACTGCTTGCCACCGGGGAGTTCCAGTGAAAATTCCCCTTTATCAGATAAAAGCATGACTCATGAATCATGGTTTATAAGTTATACAGAAGACTTGAAATTGACATACATCCCCACACTCCCTAGGTAAGAACATCAGGGTTTTGTTTTCGTTGATTTTTTTTCAAAATTAAAAAGTAGTTGTCAATCTAAACAAATTTCTTACATAAGAAATTATTTTGTTTTCTGGTCTTGATTATGTGTAATAATAATCGAGCTGCATTAACCAAAGCTCAATATTACTCTGAAGCTTCATATAATCAACCCGCAAAACCATTCATTGTACGCTTGAAATGTTAAGAGACTTGCCATGAGCAGGTATTCAGGGCGGAATTTCACAGCGGCAACATCAAGGGCACAAGGTACGTCCTTTTTTATCAGTCGTCACAGCTAATGAAATCCAAATAGTTAGGATTAAATTTGTTATTAACAATCAAAAGATATAATTTGCATGGATGAGGTTGATAACCACCTTTCACATGTTTCGTTTTGTACAGGTGTCTATTCGTAGCCACCTCGAGACACCATTTGTAGAGATCTCTTCTTGTGACCTTGTCAAGTCACAGGATTTTGTCCAACAGAACGCCATATCCACCTGAGTTTGGGATTAGCTATCACGTGAAATGAATACAACAAAAAAAACTAGTAACATAAGAATTATATATCATTGTGAATTAAGTGCTACCCTTGAGTATACTTTTGAGTTGAAATGTTTCTTGAAAGATTGGGGTTGAAAAACAAGAGATGTTCTATCAATTGTGTTTTATTTATTATCATATTATATTTATATTAGATAACAAGTGTGGAAAACGTTCCATAATCCTATCATAATATGATGTTACATTTGTTATTACATTGTATATTTGGTTACACATGCACAGTGCGTGTAAGATAACTTGGAAGGTTATAAGATGAAAAAAGATTAGAATAAAAAATTGCATTATAAAATTAGTATATGTGTGTCGGGTTGCCACTAGGGGAGTGCCTAATCACTCTAGCCCTGGTGACAAGTGCGAATTGTTGTAGTTTATAACATGGACCATGTTCCATGTCGGCGGTAATATCTGACTTCATTTTATTGATAGGGATGTTTCCCGACAATACACTGTGTTCAGGAGAAGAGGTTCAGAGGTTTCGTAAAGAATAAGACCAGTTTTCAGAGTTCGGGCGGGAGATCGGCAGCGTAATAGGTAAAAGTCGTCAGAAGGTCTGCTAGAGGCTGTGAGACAGGGTGACGGCGCAGAGGTGTGGCAGAGAGAGTGTAGACTAGTAGAAGACTGAGTGGACTTACTTCCAGGACCCCGGGGCCCTGGCGTATCGCGACCGAGTGATAGCGGCTGTCTAGATGAGGAGACTGAGAAAGAGTGGGTTTACCGGGCGAAACCCCTTGGTTTTAAATATTACTTCCCCTCCCTACCGGAAGGCGGAGCCTGGCTTGAAAGGGGTATGTTTATGATGTCACACCTGCGCCAAGGTACATGATCCCTCGTCCCCTAAAGGACTATTTATGGCATGGTTTTTAGATTTTATGACCGCCGGATGGTGACCCTAGGTCTACCGGGGTCTATTTATGACAGTCAGGTGGCTTATCCTCTCAGGTTTATTGCTGGATCTTCGACCCTCTGTTACTTGTTTTACGACTACCGGCCTCTCCAGTATTTATTACTAGAAAACCATGTTTTACATCTAATTACAATACATTATATATGCACCAGAGTATAGGGTGATTTAACACTTATGTAGTTAGGGTCACTACAATGTGTATTTCATGGGATTGGTACCATTACTGTAAAAGATTAAAAATGTATTGAATATATATAAGTAATAATTAAACCGAAACTTAATAGTTTATAAACTTTATTTGCATATACATTCAAAATTATTTTGAAAAGAGATATACATGTTTTAATATAAATTTGACATAAAAATAAACCATTTAAATGATTTAATTGAGCGAAAAGACAAATCCATTCGTAGTAACGCTAATTCTATGATTTTAGAGGATTTTGGAGCTCTAGCCGAGATTGATGATCCTTTTATACAAAAGAAATTTGACACTAATGGGTATACTTGAATCTCCTTGTGAGCTTTTTTTTTAAGACTAGTCCAAGTAATTAAGGAATCATACTCTTTATTGGGCTATAATTACAATCTGCCTTTTATAAGGCAATCAGTAATTGCGATAAACGCTCTCATTCATACCATATTTACAATTCATCATTCACTCACTCATGTAATTAAGAAGAATTTTGAACTCTACTTAAATGCACGGATCTCAA
Organism: Acanthosoma haemorrhoidale; assembly: GCA_930367205.1. Taxonomy (NCBI): domain Eukaryota; kingdom Metazoa; phylum Arthropoda; class Insecta; order Hemiptera; family Acanthosomatidae; genus Acanthosoma; species Acanthosoma haemorrhoidale. The sequence goes on along the minus strand of OV884015.1, from coordinate 52,242,742 downwards.
TTAAATATTATTTTAGAAATCTCAATTCCGATCAGTGTCGATGAAAAAATCCAAGAGATCTAATTCCATTGATTCAGTTGCATGAGTTTTATAAACATTTGTCAGTAGTCGAAAATACTGATGTAATGGAAAACCCGGACTACTGTTGAGTAAAATTATTGTAACAATGTCGTTTAAGTATTACAATAAAATTTATTTCAATATAAAAATTGTATAGTTTAAATTGATAACTAGTATTTTTGTACTATACTATCCACCCATTGACATAAATTAAAACAACGAATTCGCTAATATTGTCCAAGAAGTTTTATTTCGGAAAAGATATAATATAATATGGCTTTAATGCATAAGCATAAAAAAAAAAAAGCCAATGGAGTTAAAAAAAAAACATGTGAAAAAAGGTAAATCATATTCTAAAGTGGTTAACTTGTAATATGAAATTCAAACATATTAAAAAATCATAAATTCTTTCTACAATCGGGTGATGTTTTCCCAGCATCAAAACTACTTTAAAACTCAAAAATATGTGACGAAAACAATTTAAAATGGCAAAAATATACCCACTTATATTGTATATTTTAATTATGGAACATGCAAGTAATTAATAAATCCTATGTTGAAGGGATTAGTCCAACGAATAATGAAAATAATAAAATTAAGTACCTCCAATATGATTCCCTACTTAATTTAGCCGAAAAATGTTTTGATTTACATCTTCTTTAGTTATAAAATATTTTTAGTGTACTTTTGTACTTACAAGTGGTCTAGTGACCTTACCACTCTTAGTTTCTATATTTTTAGTAATTGTCTGAAATTGGCTCAGATTATGATGAATAAGTTTTGGTTAAGACATATTAATGGGTAGCATGTGAAAAAATATTTAACGAGAGTAAAATTAGTCTCGTTAGAGTGACAGTCTAGTCTAGTTAGAGTGTATCTTATTAAGTAGTTGTTATAAGACATAACGGTGCTCTCCTACAAAGTCAATGATTTCGACTCTCTTTTTTCTCTCTCTTTTTTCAAGACCACCGCATTTATAGTCTGCACCAGGTATCTTATTTATCAACCCAAGCCGATATCCCTACAAACGCTTTAACTCATTAAAAAATATATTGTTGGGGCTGTGGCTAACCAGCAAAAGTCCAGAATACAGTTTTTCAGGAGAGATAAAAAACAAAATTTTAGTTATCTGCAACTCAATTAAATTTATTACTTACCTGAAAAATACTTTTCTAGCCACTGTTATGTTTAGAGAGTCCATTCACTACATTGCCAGAGTTAAATGTAACAAAAAGTTTGACATCATTACACAATAGTAGAAATATAGTATTTCTCCTAGTTGATAGTCTTACATAATAAGATTTCCAAACATTATTAACTATTTTTTTTTATTATAACAACTTTATTATGATAAAATTACAATCTTCGTGATTGGGCTATAAGTAATTGTGCTATATGATCTCGTTCATACCAATTTACAATTTTCGTTCACTTGCTCATTCATACTATATATACAAACAGCCCAGAGGCCCCCCAAGTCCACATGGTTGTCACCTCCCTCGCGTGCGAAGGAGAAAGGGGAGTCTTGAGAAGTCCCCCACGCTCCTACGTCAGCCACGTCCCTGGATAAGAGCCAGCGGAGGCTGACCAAGAGCGCGGGCGCCATAGACGCTCAGGATATGATAAGAGAAACTGGCTAGTGAATCCTACTGTCACTTATTTATATCACGTCACAAGGCACTGCCGTTTTAGTCTCCGAAGAGGAATATAGGGATAAGTGGTGCAGTGCAATGACTGTGCTAGGGAATCAGGGTGGTTGGATAGGTTACTATGGAATTTTATGAACTTGGAAGGGATGAGTTCAAGAATGCAGGGTATATTCAGATCATTATGAAGGGTTTTGTTGCTGACGTAATAAGGAGCATTTACTATTGTTCTGAGGACTTTTTATTGAAAGGATTGGATGCACTTGATGTTTGACTTTTTTGCTGCCCCCCATAGTTCTGTTCCGTATGTCCAGATTGGCTTAAGTATAACTTTGTAAATAAGTAGTTTATTTTCTATTGAGAGATGGGGTGTCCTTCGAAGTAGCCAGTACAGCTGTCGAAAGCGTCTGTTTAGTTCTTGTCTTTTTAGCCTCTTGTGTGGGTTCCATGTCAGTCTTTTGTCGAGATGGAAGCCTAAATACCGTACTGTCTCAGACAGACTAGCGTAAAGACGGTAGAAAGAAGTAAAGACTAGCGGCAGAGGGCAAAGGTTATGTGAAACATTTTGTTCCATTGACTTTGATTCACTATTGGTTGCACCAATACTCGATCTCATCAAGGTGTTTTTCAAGGTTTTGGGATGCAATATCAGGGTCTGGCTGGGTTGATAGTACTGCAGTGACATCTGCAAATGTTGAAATGTTGCCAAGAAGGTATTGGTGGTAGAGGGGACATCAGCGGTGTATAGATTATAGAGGATGGGACCCAGGACGCTGTCTTGTGGAACTCCTGTTTTAATGGGATAGTAGTTATATAATATAGTAGAATATTCTAAACCACAGTGGACTAAGAAGTAGCGGTTTGAAAGGTAGGATTGTAGGATTAGGAATAGGGTCTGTGGTAAATATCCTTCGAGCTTGTAAAGCAAACCTGCGTGCCAGACCCTGTCAAAAGTTTGAGCTATGTCCAGATAAGCAGCATTGCAGTATTGTTTGGTTTCACGGGTGGAAGATATGTGATCAACAACGCGAAGACCTTGTTGAGCGTGGAATGTCGTTGGCGGAAACCAAACTGGCGAGTAGGATAAAGGTTTTTAGATTCAATATATATATGATATTTTAGGATTTTCTTAGTTACATTCTACAAGGAGTTATCCCTGGTAGACAGAGAGGAGAGATAGGAATCAAAAGAATCGGAACGGAAGGATGCTAATTGCCGCTTTACCAACCTGGAATACTGATTGTATGAGTGACGATCAGAAGGATGTCGGGATCTTTGCCACACTGTTCTCGAGTGGCATTTGGATTGGATTAGGTCTTTGAGATACTGAGGTTAAAGGATTTTGATTGTGAATTTTCAGATGACGGTGCGGTGACGATGCCTCCCAGACTGACCTCTGGATCAGAGTAGTGAAGGAATGCACTTCATCATCTAGGTCTTGGGATGTTTTCAGAGGTACTTTGAGGTCTACAGAGTCTGTAAGAATCTGGCGGAAGTGGTCCCAATCAACGGGGCCCCTGATAAATGAAGGAGGACTCAGTTTGTGAATTGGATTTAGGGAAATGGTTAATAATAATAATAAGGGGCTATGGTCGGAGGTGCTAATTTACAACAAAATCTAACTTGTACGCTCAAATCTTTGGCTACAGCACGTCGTAGCCCGATGGATATTATCCTAATTAACTTTCCCAAAGTCACTTATGCTGATTAGGCCAACAATCCACTAATACAGATTATTCATTGTCCTCATTACATACGATATATGTGTCTTCTTATTTAATATTTTCTATGAGCATTTATTCAAAAAGAATTGTTTGAAAATAAGTAATTTAACTATTACAGGTATACATTGATAATTATCAACTGCGTCGTGTAATCCGAGTAAAAATAGTGACCCAATAGTAAAAATAGAAGATACGAATCTATCTGATGTCCGTTAAAATGAGCAAATATAGATAAATACAATGTAATAAATAAATATACTTCCGCTACATTTTCCTCTAACAATAATAGGAAGGAAAACAATAGAAATGTAAAAAAAAAAAAAAAATGAAAAAGTACATAATATTACACGAGTATGTACGTATGTGCTATGGCTGCGTTCGTGAGGAAATGCGATGAATACAAGGAATCGACAGCTAAAAATCAAACAAAGCAAAATGAGTAGAGATAGAAATAAATAAATAAAATATAGGAATTATCGCAAGGGGGGAATGAGCATCAAAGGTTCCTGAGATGAATGAAGTAACCAATCAGAATAATAATAATAATGGGCTATGGTCGGAGGAGATGTCATCGAGGTACGTGAGTGAATAGTTAAGTGTTTCTAAACTATTGTAGAAGAAAAAGTCAAGGAGATCTGGATTTTGGTTAGGATCTGAAGGCTAATAGGTGGTTGTGTCAGGAGAGATCGTGGAGCAATGTTTCCGTGTGAGTGCAGACAGCAAAGCACGTCCTCGTGTATTTGTGGATGTTGACCCCCAATGTTGGTGCTTTGCATTAAAGTCCCCACCCACAAGGAAACGATGTACGATGGAGTCTAGAAAGGAGATGAATTGGGAATCAGAAATGGATTTATTGGGAGGGCAGTACACTGATGTAAGGGGAATTAACTATGAAGAATCACTTTTATCGGCTTGAATAAAAAAGCATTTTGATGAGCGAAAGAGGAAAAATATGAGGAATGAAATTATATTCACAAAATGGTGGGCATACGTTAGTGGAAATTAGAGTGTTCCCTAAAAGAAACGTGTAATAAACAAATATTCTTGTCTGTAAAATTGTTGTAAATGTTTACTTATTTTCTTAACATATATTGTGTACTTCAAATTTTATATTGTCGTAGTTTCCAGGGCACTTAAGTGTATGGTGGTTTGCTGCATCTTTTAAAATTTAATGGGTGAAACACACTGTTAATCGGGTCAAATATTAACTGCACATTCCCTCTGTACTGTTATGCAGGTGTTCCCTTTATAGATAACTCATTTCAAAATCACAGTACTCAACCCATTTACAATTGGAATGGCATTTTCGTCCTCAGAATGTCACTTATCAGGTTCACAAAAATGGTGTCAATGCTTATTTGTTAAAGTTCAGCTAGTGATGTTAAAAATATATATTAGTAATTATTCTTAAATAAATAAGTGGATTTGAATTTAGTTATCTATTTCATGATATTGTCAAGTCTCTGTCCAATATCATCTATTACACTCTGAACTTCAGAAAAACATGTAAGCTGAAAAATTCCAACTTAGTTCAACACCTCATTCGGGTAGTTATCAGATGTGAGGATCCCCAAGGTAGGGAGTGGACGCCCGCAGTGGTCTAGGATCACTACAACATCTAGCCTAGAAAGAGATAAGACGGGTGGCTTTAACCCTTGCTGGTGGCCTAGTCGGCAGGCAGCTTAATTCGCTTTGATCTGACTCCATAAGATCTTAGAAGGTGTGCCCCGAAAAAACACTATGCTCAGGAGAAGAAGAACAGGGTAGGTTTATAAGGAGTTTATGTGGTCTTGGAATGACAACGAACTCACACTCGGTATCTAAGGGTAGGTGAAAAACGTCCGGATCCCAAAGGCTAGTGTTAACCGTAGAGAAGCCGACTGGATTGCCCTGGGAGACGCTACTAGGTAAAGTTTGCAGGGCCACGGCAACCGTCGTCGGGGGGGAGGTCTCTCCCAAGGAGGTGCTAGTATTATGAGACGAAGGTAGAGATTCCCACTAGGAAGGTGTGGGGTCTGACAACGCCGGACTAAACCATAGCGAGGTTAGGAGAGAGAGATGCAGAGGTAGTTGAATGAGAAGGCCACGGATTGAGTAGAGCAGCAGGCACCAGTGCAGAGAGAGCGAGAGAAGAGTTTCTAGCGTTGGTTAAGTAAGTTATGTGGTCCGTCCTAAGACAGTGCGGTTGCATAGGGAGACCATCCGTGGTGGGGTTGGGTTTCCCACCTGCGGCTGTTTCCCCCACTAGCTTCCCCCCTCTCTTATAAGCTTTACGTTATAAGCTTTATTATTAAAATATGGAAACATAGATGGATATTTTCTGGGCCGAGAAGAGGGGAACTTCTTATTATTCGTAATTAAGAGCTTGAGGCAACAACCTTTATATAGTTTACCAATCATTTTCTACACTAGAGCACTATTAATATTATTTAGTGTAAATATTTATCAAATTTTAAGTATTTGCTTAATTATTGTATCTATATTCTATTAAATGTGGATGATTGGAGGAAGGTGTGTCGACTCACTTCTATCGTCTGATGTCCCTATTCCATGGTGCCATGTTCGATTCCACTCTGTTATTGATGTCCTAATAGCGTTCTGCCATGTCACCCTTTTGACATCTAGGTCACATTCTTGATCCTTGCTTCTAGCCTGGACATTATCAATTTATGTTCCTAATAATTGAATGATTAAGTAAAACTTTGGCTTTACCGTTGTCTGTTCTCAACTCTATGTAACTTCTGTATTGAAGTACGTGTAATCATAATTAAAGGAGGATACATCATTTATAAAGCGTATTTATTTAACATGCTTTTGGTAATAGGGACATTGTTCCATTGTAGTCAATAATCTTTTTCGAGAAAGGGTTCACCAGAATAGCCGGGTGGCTTCCTTCAGTGTGGATATGGAACTCCTCCCCCCTTGGAATCTGGAACAATATAACCCCTGCGGTTACGTCATATTAGAAAACGAGACTTCATCAAAAGTTTTAACTCGCTTCCATCTCTAATAGCTAGTAGGAGTAGGGAGGAGAGGGCGACCGGTGCTCCCACTTTAATCAAAAATTCATTTTGGCTTATCTCTGGGTAACTGCGCCCTCCTCTCCTTCCGGAGTCGTGCTAATTTACAACGAAATCTAACTTGTACGCTCAAATCTTTGGCTACAGCACGTCGTAGCCCGATGGATATTATCCTGATTAACTTTCCCAAACTCACTTATGCTGATTAGGCCAACAATCCACTAATACAGATTATTCATTGTCCTCATTACATACGATATATGTGTCTTCTTATTTAATATTTTCTATGAGCATTTATTCAAAAAGAATTGTTTGAAAATAAGTAATTTAACTATTACAGGTATACATTGATAATTATCAACTGCGTCTTGTAATCCGAGTAAAAATAGTGACCCAATAGTAAAAATAGAGGATACGAATCTATCTGATGTCCGTTAAAATGAGCAAATATGGATAAATACAATGTAATAAATAAATATACTTCCGCTACATTTTCCTCTAAGAATAATAAGAAGGAAAACAATAGGAATGTAAAAAAAAAAAAAAAAATGAAAAAGTACATGAAAAGAGTTTGGTCAATGTCTATACCTAGAATTTTAACCGAAGTAGAGAATTGGATAGGTCTCAAAGGTAGGTTTTTGCTTATTTTACAGTACTTATACAAAAACTGCATTATGACCCTTTATTACAAGCTACGCCAAATATATCAAAGTAAGCTTCAAGCTAAAAGCGTTTTAGCCCCTTTTCGATGCTAATCTGAGCCCACCAGAAAACTTTATTTTTTCGTTTTATTAATTTTGTATAGTCATCTATCACACATACTGTTCAATAATAAATAACTGCATTTAGCAAAATGCCCTTGAACAGCTTTTTTTTACCATTGAAATTAATGATATTACGAGTTATAAAAAAAGTATAGATTAACATTGGCATCATTAAAATTAAATATTGTTTTCATTTAACCTGTGGAGTATACACGTTTATGCAAATTTTACAAATTATTGATGGTATATTTTAGTTTTAAAAAAAAGGAGGAGTACATTTCAAATTAATCCAGTGACTACACCTAAAATTAATTGGAGGTTAAATCTAAATTCAATATGAGATAAAATGAAACGTTACTAGTCGCACGAGGGTCAGCAGAAATCCAACTCTATTGGATTACCAACATCAAGTTACTATTGAAAGAAAGATGTGAAATGGTAATATGAAGTCATTGAGGGGTCATGATTAGCCCACTATTATGACTCTAACCTCCCTAAGGGAAAAGATGCAACTTTCATTACGCTGTGGTTGGCTGGGGTACGAATGTACCCCATGCACACAACAGAGAATGAACTGATTATTTAATCATTCAATTTAAATTAAATGTTACTCATTTTCAGGTGGTTAGGCTACGTTAGTAAGGGTTGGAGGAAGTTAGTCTCTTTTCTTCAATTTTTTCTCCCTATTTAATTTGTCACAAAGACGGATTACCAAGAGGGCGGGGGCGAATTGCTGGTTTTGGAATCTTGCTTGGAGCCTCACTGATGGATAGTGTTCCGTCTCTCTTTGCCCTGGCTTTCTCTTATTCTGGCAATTTGCTTCCAGTTTAAAGAATTTAATTAAACTAGTATCAAGCTGGATTCTGTGGATTTAGACCTTGGAATAATTTATGATCTAATCTGCTCTAATTTACTGAGAAGATTAAATATTAAAAAAGATCTTGGTAGGAAGAATTCCCCAAAAGACTAGTCTCAGGATAAAAATGTCTGATAAAAACAATTTTTTAGTAACTATTGTTAATAGAACCTTCGTTGAAACAATCATTTAGAATTGAAACGCTCCCTAGTTACAAACAAAGGAATGAATACAATTTAGAATTCGTAATTCTATTATGCCCACAGTGGCTTTTTATAATTTATTAAAGCATTTTTATTTAAATACCAGCAGAAGTTCTAAATCCCTATTCAGTGGAAATGGATTAGTAAACTCAACCTAACATAATTAACGATATTACTTTATGTCCTAAAAAAAGACTGTAACATGCGAAATTTCCCAAAATCACAGCACATGAAATAAACTATGCAATTAATAAACATAGACCTTTCTATGGCCTACCTACCAATTTTTTTACACCAATATGAGACTATACAACCATATTCAAGCCACCGGAAGCACTTGTAAACAAAAATACAATGTGGATAGATCAGAGAGAGCTCCTCTCTTAGTATGAACAGCAAGCAACTATAATAAAACTATAAAAATGTCATAAAATAATTAGTAATAAAATAAGTACAATGTATTCATTTTTTCAATTAGAGTGACTGAATGATCTTACAAATCTCTATTTCTTTGTATCTGAAAATTTTATTAGTTCTAGTTAGGGAAAGAAGTTTGTCTGAAAAAAAAAATAAGACACTACTTAAGAAATTTAACAACCCAAAGATAAATTAAAAATCTGTCAATAATTTCTATTTAACCTATATTGGTCATCACCCCGGACAAGACACCTCAAATTAATTAATTTAGTAAACTTTTATTTACAACGGTAAAACTGTAGTTGTTCGATGTAAAATAGCATGGGATGCGCAATTAGGTCTACTTAATCAGTCTTTAAATATCGAAAGGGGGTCAACTGTGAAGAAACACATTCTTTTCGAGAACAACGTGGTCAACCACCACACTTTTGCTTTTATTCATCACCAGCAATCCTTAGCCAACAGAACTTATAGCACAGACACACAGCTATATAGAAGAACGTTGCTGAGGGGAGGGCCCCAGAAGGTGAATATTGAAGACCAGGGAGATGAAAGTGCGAGGATTGTTTAATAAAATCCTCACAAATTGGAGAAAGCAAAAGCCTAACAGGATTTTTTTGTTTGTTTAGCTTGAGTCAGGAAAAATATAATTTGATCAACTCAGTAATTTAAATTATAAGTTCCTTTCACCCATTCTCACCAAAAATGAATACGTTCAGTTTTGCTTCTTTTATTTTCAATAGACCTACTTCATATTTAAAATTTTCTTTTCACGTTTCTAATTCAGATAGCTTTGACCATCCTCACTCCAATCACTTACCATTGAACTTCAATTTAAAGTTGTAGTGCCCTATCCCTTCACCCGGAAGACAGTACTACAAAAAGGAGTTGATTTAGTTGCTATTAACACTCATAATTTTACAGTAGTTTATAAGTTTAAAATGAAAATATTATTTATACATTTAGTGCATTATTTTTACTCACAATCGAAGGTTATTTAAAAGAAATAAACATTTGAAGGGCGGCATTTAATCACACTGAAAAAATCTACCTCACAGCCCTGATACCAAGTATCTTTAGGTTATGTTTGGGATATGTTGCTAAGGGGACATTTTACAAGGTTTGAATGGATTAAGCTTGAAAAAATTTGTTTTAAATCAATTTCGATCCTCAAACTCCTTTTCGTCGGATCCCCTTAATCGTTTTAGTCACATTAAAAATGCAATATTCATGCTCGTTTATTCTTAATACAGTCAGTGGCTGTCATTCGGGCTGTTAGTTAAAAGCTAGACAGGGCTTGGGCAAATGACATGTGATTAACTACATGGATGGGCCGGAGAGCTCATTTATTGACGGAGTGGATGGTGGGCCCGCCAACGTCACCCGAGGCGTCTTGGGCTTTTACCTTAATGGACGACCCTAGCCCCTGACCCCCCCCCCCCCATCTCTTGGATAAGATTAAATGCTCAATTCGATGAAAAAATAAGATTGTTTTTCTCTTTTAAAAGCTAAAATTAAACTGAATTCTAAATTACGAGGAAACATTACTCACAAGTTTAAATATATTAATTACTTGTTATTTGGAGTTATGTGTGCTTACTTTTGTACCCTGTTGGGTAAAAACTGTTTTCATTTTAAATGAAAAAAGTCCACTACTGAACAATTTCGCTTATATCAATTATAAACAGTCCTAAGGGCTGAAATTTTTATCTCATCTGTTCAAAGTTTTCTTAATTTTATCGTAACCTAATGTATCCAAATTACCTAATCCTCTACACACGATACCGCCTAAAACATCCCTATAATCCTTATTGAAGAGTAAAGGGATTATAAACTTAAAGTGGTATCGTGACCTGCTGTAAATTTATGAAAGCGGATGAAGAAGAATATCTTTGAAATTCTTTCTGTTACGCTTAACCATGTCTGTAAAATCAGAACATTAAACCAAAAGAGTACATTACAGGAACTGAATAAAAAAAGAGGGGATTGTCTAATCCCTTAGATTACATTCCTGGTGTAATTGGATGGGCGATACTGAGGCATTTGAAAAGATATTTAGAGAAAAACTTCTAAGAAGATAAGGGTGCTGTGAAATAATTACAAAATAAAACTACCCTAGGTAAGCACTAGATTTTGTCAACCAAGAAAGAGTTTTAAATTAATGAGCTTTAAAAACAAAATAAGTGATACCTTTTTTTTTTATGGCTCTATATCTAAGGACTTCCATTTACCTTTCTCCCTAATATAAAAAAGTCATGATGGCTGCACAAAGAAGCTTAAAAGTCAAATAAACCGCAAAGGCCGAGTAGTTTACTTATTTTGCATACCTATTATATATAATAAAAATATCAATTATATGTTAGATTCCTTATCTGGGAAGTAAATTATTCCTCCAGGCTAAAACAATACAACAATTCCTTTTGGGACAGTGGGGAAAAGTTTCATCATCTCTAGCGAAACTTTGAGTTATTTAAAGAATAAGAAAGGGTCGAGTCGGAGAGAAAACGGACTAGGAACAAGGAGGGTATTTAATTCACAGCCGCCTTCGAGAGAAAAGAGAAGAGGGGAAAAAAAGAGCAGGGGAAAGCGCAACCCTCCAAATAAGAATAATTAAGATGGCAGTTTGAAAGTTGTTTGAAGGGTGAGTTTGGAGATGTACTTTCAGAGGGGAGTTTATTCTGTCCGGGAGAACAAGAATGAGCGCCCAAGGATCGGCTTTAATGATGATATTTGGCGACGCAGTTAAACCGGAATGGCTGGGAGCGACCCATCCTGGCCATACCAACTTTTCTGATTACACCGAAACAAGTTAGCGGATTTCCGAGGCAATTTGCACCTACTCCACTGTCCCCTCTCACATTAAACAAACCATTACAGGGTGAAAATTTACATTTTCCTCGAAGCGGCAATCTCTCTACCACCGGTCAACGTGCTTATAGCTTATGACCACTGAGCTTTTGTAATTGTTTAGATATTAAAAGAAATAATTTCACCTCTATTAAAAATTGTGCGATTGTACCTGCTATGCAATCAATACGTGCTATTTTAAGCAGTGCTTAGAACTACAGTTTAGTTATTTTTGGGTGGAAAAAGGCTCATTAACCAAAAGCTACTACTACTAAGCAATTGCCACTCTAAAAAGCCCACTATAAACCAAACTCCTTTAAGAGTCTTGAAAGAATGGGATGTTGAGATCAGCGTTAAGGGTACAAGGGTTGGTCGGTTATCTTGTGGAGGATTTTGGATTATGGGGACTGGATGGCAAAATAGATCGGTGGGCTTTAGCTAAATTCTTAACGTATCCGAAAATTTTGGGCTCCATTGTATAATATTTTATGAAGATATAGTAATGATAATTACGCTTTCTAGTCAAATGTCAGAAGCAATTGAAGATTTAATTCTAATTTTTCCATATGGTTCATTAAGGGCTTATTAATTAAGGTAATAAAATAATAAATTCAAATATTTTTATTACATCACTAGTAAATGTTGGGGTCCAAAACTAAATTTCCTAAACCCTAATAGATAAAAACGGAACGATAAAGGTGAGGTGTTGGATACAATATTGATAGGAAGGATACCCCTCCACACCAATCCAGCAAGTAAGTTCAATGTATTTTGCCATTTTTGTCCATGGACCAGTTTAACCTTTTTTTTAAAAAAAAGCTTAAAATAATAATAAAACATAACACCTTCAACAAATATCTGAAAACGAATCAATACTTATATAAGATGTACACTAACCAAAATGGTCATTTGTCACGAGTATGGTACTTGAAATTTATATACATTTTATCTATTCTTGCACCTGAAGCTAAAACTATAAACCGTTTAAAGTACTAGTGCTGTAATAGAAATGCTGCCAATATACCAATAAAATAAAATATGACAGGCAAGGATTTTACTCAAAATTTAGCCAACCCATAACTGGTATACTCATAACTAATTCAAAATTATTCTTAAAATCAAATGTTTTGGAAGCAAATAAAAATCAAGTAATGTTTCAATAGCCCGTGGTTGTTTTACAACTTCATAATAAAAGTTTTAAGATATTGATGAGGAGGTTAGCCAAGGTCAAATATGATATTTGAAGAATAAAATCTCCTAATATTGTTTTAAATGTTCACTTACCGACTTTAGTTCGTCATTATTTAATTTGTTTGGTTTTATTTACATAATTTATGAGTTCCCTCAGAAGTACAAGGGAAATAATACATGATTTTGTCACTGAAACCGTACACATGTCAATGCACCTTTGGTAAACTTCATTGGTTACAATATTACCACTGCGCAAGGGGTCTCCAATCATGTCCTGAGCGTATGTGGCTCTCGCGCTCTTCTTCAGTCTTCACTGGCTCGTATCCGGTGACGTGGCTGACGGAGGAGCGTGGGGGACTTCCCAAGACTCCGCTTCTTCTTTTGCATGCCGAGGAGGTGACTACCTTGTGGATTTGGGGAGGTCTCAGGGTAGTTTGTAAATACTGCATGAATGAGCGAGTGAATGATAAATTGCAAATATGGTATGAATGAGAAAATTTATCTCAACAAGGCAGATTCTAATTTTAGCACAATAAAGAAATTATATATACCTTGGTAAATACTATATTTAGTCGAGAAAGAAACAGATTTGATTAATGAGGTTCAAGAACCAAATAAATGTCAAGAGTTAACTTATTTTTTATAGCTCTATTTCCACGTCCAAGGACATCCGTTTACCTTAGTCATATAAAACAAAAATCATGATGACTACACAAAGAAGGTTAAGAATCAATTTAACCATAATAGAAAGAACAAACGTTTGCAGAACACTTTATTTATTTTGGATGCCTATTTAAAATAATAGGTAAACACAAATTAATTATATTATATAGATATATAAGTGAACAAAATTAATTAATTAGATGAAAATTTACTGGTGTTAAACTCATTCAAACAATATATATTTTCTGGTTTAGCGGATTTATCTTTGTTTCAGGGGATGCTTACTCTAATTGTCTATTTCTCTTATCAATTAGTAGCAAATAAAAAAAATATATATATATATATATAGTAAAGACATTAAAAAAAAACTCATAGCGACATCAAAAAGCAGATCTCTAATATGTACTAATAACCTAATCCAATGAAACTTTGATGGGATGACGTGGGTAGAACGGAATCTATTTGCTGAGGGGTGCCGGATTCCTCGATAACGACGTCATTGATTCCTCATTTGTCGTCACAGTTCGCCGCCCCTTCCTATTGGCAGACATTCCTGACTCCTACATTCCAGTACCCTGGTGTCACTCAATGCTCATTTGTTTCCTCCCTACCTCCCATAAATCCCCATTATCTCCCTGCATGAACCCCCTTTCAGGAATTCAGAACGACTCCCTTCTATAGCTAGAACTGATGAAAAAATTTCACCCAAAAATCACTCTCCCTCATGCGAGAAAATGAGTAGCTGTTTGAAATAGTAAACATTCAACGTGACTCATGAGACTCTTAAAAATGTAGCATTGTAAACTGTATTGATAATGTAACCACATCCTTGTTTTAACTATATTGTTGTGATATTAGATATTGTGGAGATTGTATATAAGAATTTTAAATATAAAGATTTAATCCAACTTATCAAGAAGGCAAAATAAAAACAAGTGAGAGTGTATGAAAAAAACAAAAGATAGTATACTGGTTGTTGTGATGATGAAAACAAACACAGAATACTCTCTAGTTTTAGCCAGTTATAATTAGTTGTTGTTGTGGTTCTGAGAGAACACACACAGTTATACTCTGGTTTTGGGATCGGCCCGTGATACATGTTAGCTGTCAATTGTGAGTCAGAAAGAATTTAAAATTTCTTTTTATTAGTGGTATTGGACTTGGCAGAACCAAGAAGAGCCATTACAAGAAAAGAAAAAGAATTGATTTGGTTTGGATATAATTGATGAGGATAAAAGAAGAAGAAGCAAAATTGTAAACAAGTATTTATAAATAATTAATTTAAGTTTTTTTTGTAATTAAATTCATCTTTTTGCCAGATTTGTTTTTGTTATTAGAACCTAATAGTAAATAGTAAATAAAATAAATTTTAAGTTAACAATAAAACTAATTTATTTGAAGAACGTAATAATATATTATTTACATGTAAAAAATAGTAATTTAGTTTACAAATTCAAATATAATTAGCGAATTTTCATATATATTTATAAATATATTCATTTAAAAAAAATAAAAGGATTTAAAAAAACGGTAATTATTAATTAAAACTAATTCGAATTATAATTTAATCAAGAACCATTGTAATTATACTTTAATAATTCATAACAATTATATTAAGAAAGAAAAAAATCTTACTATATTTATTAGTTATTTAGATTCAACAATAAAATGCTCCAGAAAATCATGTTAAATTTAAAGTAAACTTTTTGTATCTAAGGTTACTACGTAAAAAAAGAGGTAGAAACATAATAGCGCTGACCCTGCTTGCTGTCGTTTAGCTGCGATGACTGTAGTCAGTTGCTTTATCTCTGTACCACAACAAGACCCATCTTGTCTAGCTACTGCCCTTTTATCAGACATGGGATAGTAACATTAAAGTCCATGTGGAGTCTCAAGAAGATTACGTTTTTGGAAAAGTCAGTGTATAAGTAAACGGGCAAATGTGTACTATCTGTTCACAAAACATTTACGTTTCAGGTAATCTAGTCTCTACTTGTCGTGGTCAGACTTTACCTGGGGTCCACCTTATCGTTCCTCGTGCTAATTCTAATTCAATTTAACTTTTTAATAATTAAGACCGTCATTTTCCCGCTCTTTTCCTGTCTTACCTCCTATCCGTCCGTGCTTTGTGTGTTAATGCTGACTATACCGATCTCATGTCTATTAGAGCTATAATGTTTTGTTTCCCTTTCTCTTTTTATTCTCTGAAAATGTGACTCTAAAATCAAACATAGGATAAAAATAAACACAAATCCCATTCTCACATATTTCGGATTCATAAATGTACTTTTGATTGTTTTTAGTTGATATTGGCAATTTACCCAGCCACTGTACCGTAACAATCAACCTCCACCGAGGATTCCCACACTCCTTACTCCTCTCACACCACCTTCAAGCAGGTCCTCCTAGTACAAGGATCTGATCACCCTAAATATTTTATATTTCTCCCTCATCCTAAAATTCGAACTAGAGAGCTTAGAAAAAAAAAAAAAAAAAATTGGTAACGTAGCGTGTAACCATGCTCCTATAACTTGATTTTATGTATGGAGATAAGCTACAAATCATAAACATATTTGAAATGACTGTTAGATTTGACTGAAATAAATTAAGAGCAAAATTTGGCTATCAATTTTCTTATGGAGGATGCTATTTTTTTTTTGCTATAGTTTAAAAATATTCTGAGTCACCCTTTTCGTAAAATAGGTTTACTCGCTTTTTGTTTCTTTTTGTTTTTCCTACGTCTGTGTTTTGTTCATGGTTTGATATTAAAAAAAAATTAATTTCTTCTTCGATTTTGTTTTCAGTTCAAAGCGTGTTATGGAAATATATTTTTATTACTGCCTAAAGATCGAGGCTACGGTTACAACGTTCCTAATTTACTATTAATAAAATGCTGCTATTGATGAGTAGGTTTTTTTTTTTTTTTTAGACAAGAAATAATATTAAGATCGTAAGAATAGAAACAATAATTTAATCCTGGTTATATGAAATATATAATTCCAAAAAAAGTACTTTTTAAATTGACAACAAATGAGAGGGTTAGATTAAGAGAAGCCGAAATTGGGCATGTCAAGGGAAGACCTAAATAATGATTTAAAATTGTACTATTTATACCTTGACCTGACCCGTGTCAATAATTTAAAACGAATGATAATCATAGTTGCAAATAATTTTTTTTTTTTTAAACCAGCTATCATCTTTAGGCGTCAAGGACTAACAAATGTCAAGGTCTCCCACAAATGATCGTAAAATAACCATTTTATTCACAGTTTTAAGTTTGAAAAAAAACATGAAATCCACAAGATGTAATTTTTTTCCACCTCACCTTGCATATGTGCTGCTAGCATCATATTTTTCAACAGGAATCTTCTCTTAAAGGAACTTTCGTATGTACAATATTAGCTCGCTGTATATATTTTTAAATTATACAAAAAATTATGTATGTGGTAAAATGTTGAATGTACGTCTGCATGTTTATTTGTAGTAGAAACAGAGAACAATGGTGACTCGGTGCTACCCCATGCCCGTATCGTTGCATGTGCCAACTGTATGTTAATGCTTGTAAAACCGGGCCTTCTTCAGGAGCCAATAATCCCAGGATATGTACAGTGGGGCCCTGTTACCAAAGCCGGGATTACGTTGGACCGCTGTGTACAGCGTCTCTATCTAAGGGATTATAGAGTGGTTCATAAAGGCCTCCCTTCCATGGAGCATCGCGAGTGTGCTTTACAGGGGATACGGAAAGGGTAGCTTTATACCCTTATAGCGCTTTTCCATTTAAAGCATTGACCAACAATATATTTTTATTTGATTTAGGAATTGTTTCTCTTGAGGCATGTGGTTATTTACAACAGTATATTGCGAAAAACATGCAGTATATTTTTTTTTTAGATTTAAAAAGTAACAAATTTGGCAATGAGTAACTCAGCAGATAGAGCATAAGACCAATCAGACTAGCTGCTTTGAATGGCTGTTCAAAGGAGCTGCTTTAGGAAGGGACCTACATCACTTCTTTAACTATCCACCAGTCTATTTTGAAAGCGAATCACAGTGAACACCCGGCATTAGTAAGAGTTTATCATAGAAATATGGTGAGTGATTTTTTCTAAAAGCTGCCCGTTACTGTGTCTTCATATGCAATGGTCACCTCATCTAAAAACTATTTTAATCATCACATCACTGGAGGGCAATACCCACAAATACACGAGGACGTGCTTTGCTGTCTGCACACACACGGAAACATTGCTCCACTATCTCTCCTGACACAGCCATCAACTATTCACTCACGCACATCGATGACCTCTCCTCCGATCATAGTCCTTAATTATAACCATTTCCCTAAGACCAATTCACAAACTGCCTCCTCCTTCATTTATTAGGGGCCCAGTTCACTGAGACCACTTCCGCTAGATTCTTACGGACTCTGAGGACCTCAAAGTACCTCTGAAAACATCCCAAGACCTAGACGATGCAGTAAATTCTTTCACTACTCTGATCAAGAGGTCGGCTTGGGAGGCATCGTCGCCCCACCGTCATCCAAAAATTTACAGTCAAAATCCTTTACCTCAAACACCTAATCCAATGCAAACGCCACTCCAGAACAGTGTGCAAAGATCCTGACATCCTGCTGATCGCCGCTCGTACAATCAGTACTGCAGATTGGTAAAGCAGCAATTGGCATCCTTCCGTTCCGATTCTTTTAATTCCCACCTCTGTTCTCTGTCTACCAAGGATAACTCCCTGTGGAATGTAACTTGAAAAATCCTAAAATATCACACTGTTTCACACCCACTTCGTCCTGATGATGGGTCCTGGGTGGCTTCGGATAGGGATAGGTCGGAGGAATTTGCTCTGCATCTTTCCCATACATTCACACCTCAACTTTCTCATATAAACCATACTCATCGCACAACTGTTGAAGATTTCCTCACTTCACCTATCCCTCTCTAACTTCCACCAAAAGCCGTTAACCCCTCTGAGGTCAAATATCTTCTGAAAAACTTACCTTACCGAAAATCTTCCTGACCTACATTTATATTTGCATCATCCGAACGACGCACTTTCCTCTTCTCTGGAAACATTCCATTATTGTCCTATTCGCCAAACCTGGTAAACCGCCCAATGATGCCTCATCTTACCGTCCAATTAGCCTACTCCTTATCCTCTCAAAAATATTTAAAAAACTCCTATTAAAACGCCTACTTCCAATTATTGAATCCAAAAACCTTTTTCCTACTCTCCAGTTTGGTTTCAACCAATGGCATTCCACCGCTCAACAAGGCCTTCGCGTTGTTGATCACATTTCCTCAGCCCTTAAACCCTGCTGCCTTTCTTGACATAGCTCAGGCTTTTGACAGGGTCTGGCACGCAGGTTTGCTTTACAAGCTCAAAGGATATTTACCGCAGACCCTATTCCTCATCCTACAGTCCTACCTTTCAAACCGCTACTTCCAAGTCCGCTGTGGTTTAGAATATTCTAACTACTATCCAATAAAAGCAGGAGTTCCACAGGGCAATGTCTTGTCATCCCACCCAGACAACGATATAGCATCCTATAACCTTTAAATTAGCACATTTATGAGATCAAGCATTGGCGCAACCGACAAAAGTGTTGACAAAAGGCTTATATAGAACCCACACACGAGGCTAAAAAGACAAGAACTAAACAGACGCTTTGGACAACGGTACAGACTACTTCGAAGGACATCGCATCTCTCAATAGAAAATAAACTACTTATTTACAAAGTTATACTTTAGCCAATCTGGACATACGGAATAGGGGGACAGCGAAAAGGTCGAGCATCAACCGTATCCAATCTTTTCAATCAAAAGTTCTGAGAACAATAGTAAATGCCCCTTATTACGTCAGCAACCAGCTCCTTCATAACGATCTTAATTTACCTTACAATCTCGAACTCATCCCTTCCAAATTCATGAAATTCCATAGTAAGCTATCCAACCACCCTAGTCCCGTAGTCATTGCACTGCACCACTCATTCCTATAATCCTCCTCGGAAGGTAATACGGCAGTGGCCTCGTGACCTTCTATAAATGTGTAACAGTGGGAGTCCTGGCAATGGCCAGTTTCTCCAATCATATCCTGATCGTATGTGGCTCTCGCGCTCTTCGTCAGCCGCCACTGGCTCGTATCCGGTATCCCGGACTTCTCAAGAATCCGCTTTCTCTTTCATATGCCGAGGAGGTGACTACCTTTTGTGGATTTAGGAGGTCTCGGGGTGGTTTGTAAAACTGCATGAATGAACGATTGAATGAAAATTGTAAATATGGTATGAATGAGAATATTTATCACAATTACTTATTGCCTAATAAGGCAGATTGTAATGTTAGTACAATAAAGAAGTTAAAAAAAAATCCGTGAGATATTCGAACTCACGAGCTTAGAAAATAAATAAAAAAATAAAGTAACGCAGAGTGGTGCTACCTCTTTTCTCAGGTGTCTTCCTTGACCCACTAGGGCTACTGAATGTATTTTTTTTTACCATACCAACATACCAGAAAAAGGACTAGAGTGATGTCAGAGCTCATCCAAGCAGTATATGTGTTCTCTGGTCAACAATGTCTCTTATACTGCTCTCTAAGGGTTTCACTTTACTTTACTCTAACAGTTTCTGCACACATTGTTACTCTCCGAGTTGTACGAAGAGGTTGAGTAGCCTCAGTAGCAGTTGAAAAACTATTCTGAACTGTGTGTAGATAATAGACCGGCAATACCTTTGTTTTTTTACTTGCGGTCGACCTCATTAGGGTCTGTGATTGCACAAAACTGTCTCACTGTAACGTGTAATTGCACTCCGAACTACTGTTTCAGGTAAACCCAATGTACTGGCTGCATAAATTTCCCTTCAACTATCTTTCACTAAGGTAACAACAACACGGGCGACTTGGTTACCTGAATTTCTGAAGTTGGTGACGAATATCGATGGGAGTAAAGTTCCAAAAGTTTGCAGCACACATAAGAAAATAACTGTCAAAGGAAACAGGGTCGTTAAAGTAAGCTTTTTGGTCATAGTGACACTGAAGAAAGGATCCAAGGAAGAATTGGTGACGAGCCGAATTAGGCAATCCTAACTCGGAGCAGTTCTGCGAAATTTGACTGTTTCTGGGGACTCCGAGTTTAAATGATAGGTAATAATTTTTAGTATGCTGTTGCAAGAAGTTAATTATAGATAAATTTCTAACTCGTAAATAATTTTCAATATAAATAAACATGGTAATTTTCACATAGTTAAGTCAAAAATTACACATGTTTTTTTTTACTTTTGAATTCATGCTTACTTATTCAAATCGAACAATTTATTTCCCTTATAATTGAAAATATTAACTATATATAACGGAAAGCACTGAATACAAAAGCCTGCATTACCTGTGCATGACGTGCATAAATGATAGAGGTCCACGCTTTTTTCTTTTGGAAAACTGTACGTACATCGTTTTCTTTTTAAGCTCCTTTGTCTTTCAGGTGTCACGATTAGAGTTGTTGAAATTTGGGGAACTTAACTTTTTGGTGGCAGTAATTTTTCCGTTTTTTAACGTCGCATAGTTTAGTAAATAAATATTTTGCACTTTTTCTTTGTATAACAAGTACGAACTAATTAGCAAAATTTGTAAGATATGACACTCCATGTCTTATGCCACCAGGTAGATTTATCCTTAGACCCGGATAATACGACATCATCTGATCGTGTTTATATGTTCCCCCATATATTTATTGTACTGAACAATAGGTAAAGGTTTTTTGCATTTGCTTTTCTTCTGGTTTCCATCTTCACCATATCACTTGAGTGCTCAGACGATACAATTAAAACAACCCTCCGGTCTTTTCATTTTAGTAGGCGAAGACCGTAATATATAAACTGAGCTATTTTTTCTCCTCGTTTGAGATTAGTGATATGATTTAGAAACAAATTATAAACTAAAGTTACGGATGTATAGAAATCGTTTATGTAAATTGAATGCCCCTTTTCTAATTTCCCTTCCAACAATTTTTTTACTTAATTTTCAGGATGCTCTTCACTACTAATGTCTTCATCTTTAAATCCGGAAAAAAACAATAAACTAATAATAATTAATCTGACCTCTAAAGAACCAAAGATTCGTCAATGGACAGACTCGTCAAAAACCAACTGGAGAGTAGTTCCGATGTTCTGATCAATCCACCTTAAAATTACTATATTAAATTAGCAATAAGTAAAACATTAATAACGAAAAGAAAAGAAGTTAAACGTAAATTAGTAGTAAAAAAAAAGAATTATCGGTAATTTTCTCAAAATCAGAGGCTCAAATTTTTCATTTTTTTAAAGCCACCATTAAAGTTCAAAGAAATGTAATAAAATGAACCTTTTCCTTTAGTTTCAATGGAAAGGGAATTTTTTAGGTGATGTTTATATGTGGAGAGTTTAAATCTAGCCAGTTTGTAGATTGGGCATGACCTGATCGCAACTGTTGCGTTCTCGGCACTGAAAGGGTTAAGTTTCTTTACAAATAAGGGGACAGCCACCGTTCTCACTTGTGTCAGTATTTTTACCTCCTGTAGCAGCGCCTCAGGTCAAAGATGAAGAGAGGGCAGCTTGAAGATCTTCCTCCTCCTCTACGGAGAAGAATTGAGGAAGAGCCTGGGAGGTTGAAGGCCCTCATGGAATGGGAAGGGGAATGGACGATAGAGGCCTGGGGCGCCAGATGGACTGGTACGACTAAGGGGAGCACCCTGAAGAAGTACTTCCCCTCAGTCCAGGACAGGCTGAGGGCAAGTTGGGTCTCTCCAGACTACTGGGTGTCACAAGTACTTACAGGACACCGTGGATTTCATGCCAGGCTATACGAATACAAGAGGGCAGAAAGCAAGTCCTATCCTCATTGTGGACACCGCGTTCTGCAGATTCGTCGGGGAGTGGAGAAGGGTTCAAGGCTCCGGGCACTTCACTATATCCAGGGGGGTGGCGCGGGGTGAGCAGCCGTGTCTTCGGGAAGGCTTACCCGAAGCCAACGATGTATTAGCGGTTCCAGAGGAGTCATTGTAAATATGTACATATAGATATAAGGTAGGACTGAGAAGCATATGGTTAGATATAAGTTTAGTCATAAGTGGATGGAGGATGCACACCCCATGTAAGTATAGTAGTAAGATATTAGTATAGTTAACGGATCGGTAAATATTGTGAATAGATAATAAACAGATTAAGGATAAAAAAATAAATAAATAGCTAGTAAGGATTGTACAAAGTAGATTTAAGTAAAAGTTTTTATTTTATTTTATTTTGTTTTCTTTGGAATTTTTCTATGTATTGATTTTGAAAAATAAAAAACGAAAAACAGAATTACTCAAGGTACGCTGACCGGTGCAACAATCCCATTGCATCGGTATACGCGCAACACAGGCCACGTAACCCCATGAGATCGCTTCACGGGCTTGTGGGGTAAGCCCGTTTGAGGCTCAGGAAGGGGGGGGGGGAAAGGTGTCAGTATTTTTTACGTTCCCTTTCCGGATTAATAATGACACCCTCAAGCACTGAGCTGTTTGCTTCTCCTTGATGCTCGGTGTTCATACGCACACCAGATTAAGTTGTAAAGGTGGTATCCATCGTGGATTAGGACTGCCGGGACAGCACAAGCCGGCTTTGTTTAATTATAATAAAGAGCTCCGGTCTAATTATGAAATGTTAGAGCTCCCCGCTGCCATTGCTCACGGTTAGTGTTTTTCTCAGCCACTGCCTCGTTAATTATCTTGTTTAGTATCCCTCCGCTGGGGGTAATTTGTTATCTCTGTGTCTGTCCTCTTTGTTTCTTTCTTCTTCTTTTTTTTTTTTTCAGCCAATCTAATGTTTCACGGGGAGTCGCACAGCACAGAAATTGTTACGTCACAAAACAGTTGCTGTTCGTGCAATGCCCTGTTATATCTGTCCTTGGAAAATAATCATACAACTCGATTTTATTCATTGAATATAATACTCAAGTAGGAAAACGGTTCTAAGTGACGACTAATGAGATAGTTCAGTAAATTGGCCCCATTGGACTAACAGCCTAAGGATAAATGTTTTATTTATTCACCGGCCTACTTTTAAATGGCCAACATTTTTGAACTTATATAAAGTATGACCTAGGGTTAATACGAAGAGGTGCACATTGCGACAATTAACGATGCATTTTACACGTAAAGTATTGGACGAAGTACCTAACAAACGAATTAATGCCGTTTTTTTTCTTCTTTTTAGGTGTCCTCACAATAACAACACGCATTACCATGTAGATCTATAACGCATCTATAACGTCAACGTAGATTTAAAAAATAATATTATAACAACATCTACAATCCCGAAAGCAGAGAAATAGTGAAGGACCCCCCCCCCCTCTGATCACTGGCAGATTACGTTAACATCTTAAAGTTCTTGTTCTTTTCCTGAACTCAGAGATTTTGCACCTGTTCTTGTAGGTTTGGTACAACATATGAGTGTGAGCAGTCTTTCTTCAACATGAGCCTGAAGAAAAATAAATACCACTCACTAATATAATGTTGAATCGGAATTACAAATTCTGGCCCAAAAAAAACAAACAAATTTAGAACCCTCATTAAGGATTGTGTATTATTGTGTGAGTCATTTTCTACTTCATTTTGTATTTACGTATTTTTTATTTATTTATAGTGATATTTTTTCACAATATATTTACTGAACTTATGTATTTTTTAAAATAGTTTTACTACCATTATTTCTTTATAGAAAAAGAAAACAAGCTTTGCAGTAATATTTATTTTCTGAAAGGCTGATATAACTTTGAGCTATTGGAAATTAACGATTAGCAAGTATGTTGTAATAAATGGTTATTGCTAACATACATTTTGAGTGTATAGATAATAGTTATTAACAGTTTTCATTATGTAGGTGTATTCTCAAAATTTACAAAAGGGGAAAAATATTTACAAATAATTATCGTGAAGGCGGCAGGGTAAAGGGCGGGGGGTACAGCGTGGCACGCCTCAATAAAGGGAACTCTTGGTTGTGGTTCGTTTTATAAAAAGGTTAGGCACGGCTGAACGGTACTTTTTATGTATGCTAATGGGATTATATTAAATGTCATGTGTTTTTTGACATATGTATAGGCATTTGTGTGAACATATATTAGCTAACCTAAATGACATTGTAATATTAACAAAATTGTACTATTGGAATCACAAAATTATCAAGCACACTCACCCTTCAAAACCTGCATCTTAGGCGTATGACAGAACCAGGAAAACCTCAAATAATTGAGCTCAGGTAGGAGTTCTTAAGGGACACTAAGAACCTATTTGTTAATTGGGGTTTAGAGCCATTTCATTATTTGCGACCTTAATAAGGGGAGGTTAAGTATGGGCTATTTCTGTAGCTCCTAGAATGTAAATTTTATCTTACTGCTGTATAAACAGGCTTGTTCATTTGGTCTTAGAATTCAAACGTCTGTTGCTAAACATTTCCTCCGTCCAGTATTTGATATTGATCAATCCTTACGATTAGTTATGTTTTTAAGACTTTGTAAAAACTGTTTAATACATTTTTAGCTAAATAACTTTACGTGGTTTTAGTAAAAAGTTGTTTTTAGCAGTCTGAAGTTATAATTTAAATTAAAATTTTTGATTTAATAATCTGTTCATTGTTAAATTCAATATGTAACAGGTCAATAATAAAGTAATAATGTTATTTTCCTCTTCACCTCCCACTATTGTATGAGTGATGATACTTATGTAAAACTTACTTTAAAATTAATTGTAACCATTCTAATTTCTCAGGATGTTCCCAAGGTGAGAGCAAAGATTTTTCTTTTCCCTCTTTCTTCGACTCTTTATTAAAAATCATAATCAGCGTTATTGGGGAAATGGGTTCCCACATAAAACATTTTATTCTTATTAAAATCATATTATTTACCCTACATATATAATAATGCACTCAATCTTTCACTTATTCAGTATTTACAATATTCCCACATACAATATAGGTATCCTCTTAAATCACCCAAGGTAATGCCACCTCGTGCGAGAGCCGCAGACGCTCCGACCAGATTGAAGGTCTAGATTTTTTTATGATATTTTTTTTAAATAGAATTTAATTTTTTATTGAGAGGTAAGATTTCCAATTTACCCTCCTATATAGTAGGCCAAAACGTCAATTGAGTTTCTGTTTTTTTTATTAACTGTTAATGTTTTTTTTTTTCTAATTTTAGCATGAATAGAAACGGGAGGCAAATGATAGAGGAGGAGTTATTTGAAGGTATTTTTTTTACTATTATCTAATTTTCATTAGATCTAATTAAGTACACTGCCCCCTCCTATAATGGGAGACTGACTACAGTTTTAGAAGTTAGGGGTTCCGAAAAACTAGATTTTTATATAGCTCTGGAATAATTTTCCTGAAAGTAACCTTCTACTTAACATTTTAGATTATTCTTTTTAGCCAAAAGATTAAATAAAGAAAGAGATATAAAATAAAACTAAGGATAATTTGACTCAATTATCATTCTCAGGTCAAAATCCAGTAATGCTTCCTTTTAATTCTGTATAAGTGAGACTATTAACGTTTTAATCTGACAAAAAGCATTCTCTGTTCCGTTTCTTTCTGGAATTGATTTTGTTAGTGCGGTGCAAACATTGAATTTCTCGAGTGTGCCAGGCACTGAGTATCGTTTGTTAACGCTGTCCCCTTTGATAATGTCTATTAAAAATGAATTTATATAACTCCACATGTCTGTGCTAAAATAAAATTCAATAATTCTATGCATATGAAAAATTCAATTTAATCCTGATTCATTAAAACATTTAGGGAATTAGTTTTTGCTGTGGAAATGATTTTAGTGTTTATGTGTTCCCTAAAGTTCCAACACATATTTCACATTATTAATCAAGCTATTTAGTATCATAGCCTTCTCTATATGGTAGAGACACTTCTATAATTTTTATTTTACCAAGTAATTTATGACTTTAATTATTAACTGTTATTTTTAGAGTATCATTCCTTAGCACCAGATGATACTTCCTTGCGATCTTGGACGTACCCAAAAATAATTTTCAATCATTTTACGTGTTTTGGAATCATCCAAAACGTATCTAAGATAGCATATTCAAAGGAACATTATTAGTTATTGTATGGGAAAATACTCGTAACAAACTGGATTTTTCGTTTAATAGTTTAAAATTAAAATAAAATTTTTATTTGTTTTTCTTACAGATTCATACGTAATTACTTGTTGTGTACGACAACTACTTGTATATTCATGTTATCTTGTTTAGTTTTGTCAAGATTTCATATTAGTAGGGCAAATAAGTAAAAACCAGTGAAATAAATAAAAATAAGATTGCAAATTAAATAGGAATAATTAGGAATTAAAATTAAATAAATCGTTTAGATTATAATAAGCTAAGATTTTTATTAATATTTGTATAGATGTTTTTCATGATGAAATTTTTTTTTCGAAACAGAAAATATTTCACTCTTTTTTATTATTTTGTATACTGAATCCCTGCTCTAATAAAAATATAAAATTTTAATTTTTGCATGTTGTAAATGGGAAATGTTTTACTGTAAATACCGAACATCGACTTTAATGGATTCTCGGAAGCTATTCTTTTGTTAAAATATAATTCATTTTGAGAAAAAAAATGTCTTGAATTTTGTGGAGTTACCAGTCACTGAGCATTGTAGTAATTTTTGTGTAGCAAGGGTAGTTGATAATGATTTGCATTGCTAGGTTGAGGATCATTTCAGATTCTCTGTTGTCGGTATTGCAAGTAGACCTCCATACTAGATACTAGTACTATACTAGATACTACTACTATACTAGATACTACTACTATACTAGATACTAGAAATCATGGGATAGGATAATTGATTTGTTACTTGGACAGGATACTTATGTTAAATATTAAACGATTTTCTCAACTAAATCAGTTCATAAATTATTTTTGTAACAGACAATGAAGACCACCTGTTAGAGATTTTTAGAGAGATGGGAGGTAACATAAACGAAGTCAATTTTCAGCTGATTCTGCCTGTCGAACCTGGTAAGTGCCGGTCAATATAAATTTTTTATTTCTGTAGTTAAAAGCAATGTCAAAATTATTAATTTATCTATGTGTTCGTCTAGAAAATAGGTATGTGCGGCCTAGAACAATGAATAGGGACCCAACGAGACGAGGTAAGCGATATCAATACTTTTTTTTTATTAACTAATCAAATTTTTATTGTAATAAAATTACAATTTGTCTATTGGGCAATAAGTAATTGCGTTCAATGTTCTCATTCATAACATATTTACAATTATTAATTAACTGGCTCATTCATACAGTATTTACAAACAGCCCAGAGACTTCCAAATTCACATGGTTGTCACCTCCCTCGCATACGAAAGAGGAAGCAGAGCTGGGAAGTCCCACACGCTCCTCCATCAGCCACGTCACCGGATACGAGCCAGTGGCGGGTCGTGATAGTATAGACGTCTTTTCCTCCCTAAACGGGGCCGTAAATAATTGTGTTTGTTCCAAACTAAAATGTTTGAGCCAATACACTACTTTACGTAGCCCTAGAAAAAACAATTACAAATGTTTAACTTATGTATTGTAATTTTAAACAATATTATTTATTACAAAGGCTTATTATTATTGATCTAAAACAGCAGATATTTAATCAAGTATAACATAACCAAAATTGTTTTATTTAGTTACTATCTCTATGAAAAACTAAGGATATTAATATTCGTGGTATTGATAAATTAAACTATTAGTATTATTACTAGTAATACTACAATAGAAGAAATATATTTAGTATTGGACCTGAACGGTATATACTCAAAACATATCTTAATATGTGTTTTATTTATATTACAAATAATTATATATATGTACACGCCAAAACACCCAACACCAGGGTATTTGACTGTAAAAACGGACTGTATAGTATGAATTGCCATACCGGGGAGATAGAGAAGAAATTCGGCTACCTTGGTCTAGCACCTTTGCCGACAATGTTCATCTTACTTCTCGTTGTTGCAGCTCAGAACACCGCCCTAAACTACAGCTTCAGGTTACCTAATATCAAGGTAATACAACGGTAAACAACAACAACAACAACAACGGTAATACAACGGGTAAAAAAATGCCTTGCGAATAAGGCCCGAATATTTATCACTAATGAGACTTAAATACGCCGGCAAGATGGCTACGACACAGGTGACTCAGACCTCGACTAGATAAGTCATCCCTACTTTCTCCCCGGCCAGGTGGCATGTGATTTAGTGAACATATATAAAGTATATTAGCTAGCAATTCAATATTTGATTTTCGACCTAAGGCAATTTACATTTTAGATTGAATAGTTTTATTGATTAATGTAGCACCATGTGAGTGAAATACATAGATAGTTTTACGATAGTTTTCACTGGATAACAATTTACTCCTTTTGAAAATACATGTAGTTTAAATTTTAAATAAAGAAGTTTTGAGTTTGCTGTTTCTGAGAACTAACTATTATATCAGGATAGTTTTATTTTATTTATCCTGATTTAACATCTATATCCCGAATATTCATATGAAATATTTTCATGGTATACTTCATAAGAATTAAAAATGTTAAATTATTGTTCAAACTGAGCATTTCTTACGTTATTCACTGCCTGATAAATTTTATGTAATGTCAAATGAGGTTATTTAGCAATAAAATTGCTCCGAATCCTCAAAATAAAACAGACAGACAAACGTTTGTCATTGGTAGGAGCGAGATTACAACCATGTGGAATTAGGATATCTCTGGGGTGTTTGTAAATATTGTATGAATGAGATCATTCACCCGTTGCTCGGTGTACCGTCGGTGGATGAGTTCATCCGCCGGAGACACATCAAGTATTTTACTCGTTGCAGCACCTAACCAACCCACTCTTTAACACTATGACCCCCCCCCCCTACCCCTCCTGCATCAATGGAAACAGACTATCGGAAAAAAATTAGGTTAAGAATTAGTATGTAAGTTAGTTTTAAGGTTGATCAAAAAGGTGAGCCCCATCACCTTTATTAGTCAGTTTAGTCCAGTCACATATAATTTATATCATTATACTTGTTTATTCATTATATAATTTTTATAAAATAACAAAACCTGTATATAATGTAGCGATGCTACAGGAAATACAAAAACATTTTGTAAATAGATTCACCTGAGTATCTATAATTATATATAATTATCTGTAAATTTAAAGGGGCTATGAAAGAAAAAAAAAATAAAGAAAAAATATCAGTTTATACATTTTTAAACAATGTACCATTATTATTTATCTATAACTCGTATATTTTTATATTATAGCATAAGTTATGGGGCATAGAATGCTACTTCTTAAAGATTATGGCTTTCGAGTGCCTTTAGCCACATTTCTTAATTATAATGATGAAATAAATTGTTTAAATCGCATAATTTAGCTATAAATACAGATAATGCGTGGTCCATACTAAGCGCAGAGATATAGGGCTATTCTTCGAAGCAACGGATAAGTAAGGTCTATATAAATGCCTCTATTTACAATAATATTTCCGGCAACAAGAAAGGAACATAAATAATGGTATCTTAGACCATTATATATATATGCTACGTAATACTGAAAGAGAAGAGATAATGAATTAAATAGAAGGAAAAGAAAACGGAATTATACCATTTAACACATGATTGACCCAATGTGCTAAGTAAGGTGATTATCAGTGCACCTACTGCTGCCAAAAAGTTTGATCACAATATGAATCATATTGAATCATTTGATTACCTCTATCCTTAAACGTCTCAAATTACCACACCGTTCAGGGTCAATAATAATTTTTATTGATTGATTATAATCAATGAATCATGGCAATGCCACTGGTTCTTGGATCTGCAAATTAAGTGATTAATAATAATTTTCATATGGTTCGAACTTCGAAATTGACCTTCTTTGAATAAAAAAAAAAACAATTGTGAAATTGGTTTTTATTAATTTCGAAGACAGACTGAGAAGATTTCTTGTTCAACTGGGCAAATATTGAGCATCAGAAGAATCCCCTGATTTTTTTTTTCTCCTCGTATAAAAAAGAGGAGGAAAGCGAACAGAAAGAAGAAATAGCTGAAGAGGCGCACAGACGAGGGTTGGCCAACCCTCTCAGAGATGGAGCTGATGTCGCCACAGACAATCTACCCCATGAACCTGTAGCACAACCTGTAGCCTCGGTCTGTCACCCTGTTCTTGGTGCTGGTACATCGCCCTGGATCCATGGACCAGTTGGATTTATGTTGGATGCGGCATTTTTTCGAGCCAATGAGAATAAACAAAACCAAAATGGAGTTGCACATCCAGAGGGGACTTGAAAACTGCTACCATATGTTGAGACGTTGTATTGGAATTATTTATTTTATATTTTATATAGATATATTAATTTACAACCTACTATAATTTATTTCTCGTTGTCTCTGACCAACAAACGGATACTAAAGAAAAAAAAACATAGATACGTAATGCTTATTAATGTAATAATTGACAAAATATAACTGGATGTTTTAAATAAACCAATTAAAGCATTTCTTACAGTATTGCCCTTGCAGTCAATGACTGTGGCGCCTTCTTTCTTGAAGGCTTGTTTTTCATCAATGTTTGTGCTTCTAGGCTAAATATTCGTTGGGGATTCAAACCATCACCTAATTTTTCTTTAGAAAGGATTATTATTAAAAAAATAAATAAAATAAAACTAATTATATAATTCAGTTGTGTTATGTAAATTTCTTGATAATAACTTTCTCATTGAAATGATGGAGGTACAACTTCATCACTAGGCAAACATTCATTGTTTTCGAAAACTTTACCTGATAAATTTAAATTATATTGGTTTGAATTAAGTGTATTATAATCTGAGCAATTTTCAAAATTAAAAAAAAAACAAATATATATATGTCAATGAATTAGTGATATAAAATGGCAAATGACTATTGCAGCAACTCAGTTCTGGAAATTATTTACGTAGTAAAACATGCATTTAAAAGTGATTACAATTAAAAAGAAACAGCAGGTCAACTCTTTATTGTAAGGTAAGATAGTGGTGATAGATTTATGTTTGGAACGGCATTCCTCTGACACAATTGAACTATTAAGAGTCATAAATTTTATAAATACCTATAAACGTAAACTACTAATACTGGTAACAGAAATAATTTTAAGTTAACTAAATGCTAATATACAATTAATACATTACATGCCTTGGTGTCTTCAACTCACCAATAGATGTTGGATATTTCTATGAATTAATTTATAAATGAAAAAAATATGATTTATGGAAAATATGTAGGAATTGTTTATAGTCATTTTGCGCTTAAGTACCAACAGACATTATGTACTCTTATATACTATGTCAGGAACGTATTATCATTGAAGAAGTTGCTTCTTCATTATTACTTATTAGTTGCATCATAGTGGCTCTAATTATTATTATTTTATTTCTTTTCTTTATCAAAGCCATTTTACCCGAGTAAGTTTTTTGATCAATTGAGTTGATCAAAATACGTATTCTTGTACAAGGTACTTTACACACTCTTTCTTTCTTTGAATCATCACATAACATATTAGTTCAAACATAAAAATTATAATCGGTACAAGGAAGCAAATGCATAACATTGAGGTTTTTTTCTTCTTTTGTATTAAAAAAATAAAAATAAAAATAAAATGCGCTGTATCGCACAATAAACGGTTCACTGTACCACCTCTCTATTTTGCGATACATATGCATATAAATTGATTACAGTATTAGAAAAAAAAAATCTACAATAATGTAGGTTCAATATTATAATTACATAAAAAAGGACAATGTGTCAACTCTTTCTGTTTCATTTACATTTGTTGATAGAAAACTTTAATTAAATATAATAGTTTTTGTTGTAAAATATTTGCTTTTCATTGTCTTATTTTCTCTTAATACTCATATCTCTGCATATTAACTCGTTTTTATCACACCCCATAGATTGATTGTCACCCTCAATTTAGTCACCACGGTCACAGATATTTTTTTCTTGGATTTTCTAGTACTTTTATTAGCTGATAGAGATCTAAGAAATCTTTTATGTGGGACTGCTGCACAACTCTAGAGCACCAACATGAGGAGTGGACGGTGAGTAGAAATACGGGCCCCAAGTCCCTGGTATGATGCTAATAACAGAACGGTTTAGCAAGCAGGACTCGGGAGTTGAACACTGAACTGCCGGGAACTTGGAATCGATTTCTTTTATCCCCGCCCCGTGAAAAGTTCCATAGTATGCATACTGGATTCCTTATCGGTTTCAATAGCCTCCCTTTTTCATTTCGCTGCTTTATTTTATCCAATAGAGGAGAATCAAGGCCTGCAATAGCATTTTCCATATCATAGCTACCGTGCGTCTGTATCGTCCCACGGGAGAGGTAGAGAAGTGGTTTAAAAATTACATTACTGTATCAAAAGTTTCCCAAATTCATTTTTCAAATATAAGCCTTGGGTATGTTCCATGAATTCAATCATTCAGTTATCATACTAAAAAAGTTATCGACGAACATTATAAAAACACAATTTTAAATTACATCATATAGTATTTCTACTAACGATAACAATTGTCAAAAAATCGTAATCATAACCTATACTTTGTCACTGGATAAATTTCATGTGATTGGTAACTCTCATTGGTTAATCATAAAGATATATAAAAAAACATTTAAAAAAAATAATTTAACGTTTGAGTTCAATAAAAATAAAAGTTTATAATAAAAATAAGTTTATTTAAAATCTCATGACTTTATGATTATGATGCTAATCAGTTCCGCAACCAGTCTGTGACCGGTCACAGCACTAGCTCGGGGCTCAATTCTTATATATAGTCTTAAGTCGGAACTTAACTGGAATCTGTTGCAGTGTAGATTTCTTTGTAATGAAAACCTAAATGAATTCATACATGCTATCTAACTTTATTTATAAATTAAATTAGTGTCCGTTCTGAATTGTGGGCACTCCTTTTCGTGAACGTGTCTCCCTCACAATATCCCTACAGAATCCAAACATTTAATTGAATTGGCCGATGTCATTTGTAGTCACTGATAGCTTTGCCCTTTAGTCTGTTCCTGCCAATTGCTTCTCCGTTGTCAAATTAATTCAATTCATACTCATGTAATACAAATCAAATTCAGGGTGTTATACTCATGAAGCCACCTCAAAATAATTCTATATTTACCATTATATAAGAAGTATAGAATAAACCTAAAAAAGCGAATTTTCAAGCAACTGAGCTCAAAAATGTTTGTCCGTCCAACATTAATTCCTACCTACCCATTATTATTTTTGATAATTTCAACTTCAACATACTAGCGTTCTCAATCATTTATAACCCAATAGTCTTAGCGACATCTCCCGTGAAATCAGTAACTAAATTAGTTCGTAGCGATTGCCAATGAACGTGATACCTTCTTCGTGAATAACTAAATAAGTCATTAAAGGTTTACTTATAATACATAGGTGTATTTTAATGGAGTGAGTTTTTGGATGAAATAACCTCTATTTTAATACAGTGTTAAGGACCATTGGATCTTACCGTTGGATCTTTTGGAAAACCACTTTTCATATTGAGAGGCCCATTTTCTATGTTGCTAGTACAGAACAGTTTGGCGAAACAAAGACAGAGCTGTTCAGACATTCGTCGAAGCAATATGAGGCGTGCAAGTAGGATTTTAGTGTGTTTTTAGATTCAATTCTTTGAAGATTCAAAATGATTCTTATTATCCTTTAATTCTCACCTCCTTGCTTTCAAAAGATCTTTCTATGATTACTATAGGTATGCGATTAAGCTAGATCATGAGACAATGAGGGCACTTAATTAATTTTACAATTAAGTTAACTTTTATATAGTTGCATCTTATTATTTTATGTCTCAAAATTAACTACTCAACTAGTACGTACCATATAATTATTGTGATAACATTTAGTACTGATGTTGAGATGTTTGTAGCAGTAGAAGTTGGTGCTGGCGATTCCCAGCTTCCCAGATCAGGAAACGTCAGACTCAGACGCCGAAGTGATGACCGTAATACATTCGCTAAAGTGGTCTTACTCAAATTGAGATGTGTTCGCTACATGGCCTTTCTCATCGTTTTATTTATTATAATGCATCTGAAAGGTGCGTAGAAGACACATTTTATATGAACGCAGCACCTAAAGATTTTTTTTGTTTAATTAAAATAATTGTTTTATGTTTTAGCATCTTATCAATACGAAAATAATGGAGGTGCCGAAGGTGAGGCCCATAATTTGAGAGAGTAATTCAATAAGGTTACATTTTTGAACTTGCATGCGTCAATATTTTATATATTTTTTATATAAGTGCTCCCTAGCTGTTAATTGAACACCATTGGGGTGGTTAGGTTACAATAATCGGTGCTGTTGCCTCCAATAGACACCCACTGAATGAATGAAGTGTAATTTAATTTTATACCTTAAAGATACCATACTATTAGCTTATTGTTTTTAAAATAACTGCATAAATAAAAGATTCTTCATAATTTGAATGATACAGTACTAGCCACTTATATTTTTTTTTCAAATCTTATAAATTTACATGAGTTGCAAAAGTGCATAAAAAGTTCAATAAATTATACTAATGTGAGCCCGGGAGAATGCTTGTGGAGTCCTGTTGTCCTGTAATGTATGTTCTGGCTACCAGACATGCAGGACTGGGTTGCTGCCGGTGCTCCGGCCTCAGGGTGTCTGGGGCTAGGTTCTCGCTCGGATCGATAATATTTGCTGAGTTTAATAGCCTAAAAGTCCAAAACACGATAACAAATCTCTTTCTACAGTCAACTTTTGATAACTCGAAAAAGTAATTTTACCTCTTTAAGTCAAAGAACGAGGTATTCACACCTACACTTGAATAAAGCCAAATTTTTTGTTTTTGGGATGCGCTGTCGGAAACTACGTGACAGTTGGTCTACTGCGCCTTATCCCCACTCCAGTATGCCACTACTACATCAAGGTTTCAACGTGTTGCTTGAGTCTTTCCTCTCTTTTTACGATCAGTCCACCTGCAAATGTTGGACATAAGTTAACAATGAGTCAATGGAAATTAAAACTGTATGTGAACATTATGTGAAGGAAATAGAAGAAAAATATATTGCTGCTAATTTTGGTATTCATTGCATTGCCCTGTCTATAATTTTAAAGAATGCGCCGGAACTTCAAAGCCAAGCAAATAAAGGCTAATTTTTTGCAAAAAAAAAAAAAGAGACGTGGAATCTCCTGAAGTTCAAGAATGCATAGTTAAGTGGTTTAAGCAATACCAGGACAAACATATCAGTTTGGGAGGTGCATTGCTAAGAGAAAAAGCTGAAAATGGAAAATATTTTTTAGTTGAGCTACGAGTACTGCACCTGTGCTAACTATAACAAGTCGTTTTCGTATCGCTCTACAACTAACTTTTTGTTACCGTTCATAGAAAGTACCTAGTTCATAGAACTGTTTCAACCGACTATTGGGAGACAGACGGAAGAGCTGTCTACAGGTGAGTGGATAGTGAAGCTGTGGACTGTATTGCCAAGTGTAAGTTTCACTTCACATTTCATAGAGAAGGCGGCCATATTGTAAGACCGTCGATCAGCTGTACTAGAGATAAGAGTGGGGAGTTCGGCCAGACCGTCTATACACCCTCCGTGGCCTCTTGGCAGCGTCGCAGATTCTTGATAAAATCATGCACTTTCGCGGCGGCTGCCTTCTGCAAAATATTTTTTATTTATTAAAAAATACTTAATAATTTAGAAAAATACTGCTTATTATGAAACATGTTTTTCTATCAGCAGGTAATGTCTGAAAATAAAAAAAAAACGCTCAAGGTCTCTGGGACTACGTCGCCTGTCAAACGTAAACCACGCCGATCTAATAGAAATGTTGTCCCTGTGAATTCTTTTGCACCCAGCAGCTCAATGGAAGAATTACCACCACCACCACAACAACCTAGCTTATCAAAACAAACAACAACCAATAAGTCTTCATTTTTCCCGCCCAACAGCTATGAGGTGTTGAAAAATATTGAAGTAGAGGACATGGGCTCTACACAAACACCCACACAGCCCAAGCCACCAGTGATATTTATACGCAATATTAATACTTTTAAATTACTCTGTACGCAATTGAGTAAAATCGTAGTATCGTACCAAATACACGTGCCTTAATCGGTCTCGGGACACAAAAGTTTCTCCGGACACTCCTGCCACATACCGAGTGTAGTGACCCTAACTACATAAGTGTTAAATCACCCTATACTCTGGGGCATATATAATGTATTGTAATTAGATGTAAAACATGGTAAAAGCTTTTTCTAGTAATAAACATGCGGAACCGGCAGTCGTAAAAAAAGTCAGGAGGGTCGAAGGGCGTCAGCAATAAACCTGAGAGGGTAAGCTAAACGGCCGTAATAAAACCGACCTCTGAGTCTGTCACCCTGTCACTCAGCCTCCTAGAAGACCCTCTGACGACTTGTATATATTACGTTGCCGGTCTCCCGCCCGAACTCTGAAAACTGGTCTTATTCTTTATGAAACCTCTGCACCTCTTCTCCTAAACACATTGTATTTGTCGGGACACATCCCTATCATAAAAATGGAGTCAGATATTAACGCCGACATGGAACAGGGCCCATGTTATAAACTACAACAAACCGCTCTTGTCACTAGGACTAGAGTGATAAGCTCTCCCCTAGTGGCAACCCGACACCGAGCAATAACTGAATACTTGGAAGAAACTAAGCCCGATTACCATACTTCAGTCTATTTTGCTGATGCCGTTCGGAGCGGAGAGCAGTCACAGGCAAAGCCCACTCCTCGTCCGCAACTTCTTCTTCTCCAGCATTCCATTCCTCCCAGCAACCAAAAAAACTCAATCCCATCCTCAAACACTCATCTCACATATTCCTCCACCTTCAAGCTCTTCAGATCTCAATAGTCTATTAACATCATTACTTACAGAGTTTAGAACCCTAATTACCCCTCTCATTTATCTTCTCACAAATCTTGTCACCTACCTCATCCGCATTAAACAAAACCCATAAGTGGATCCTTCCGACTCCTTATCCATTCTCCTTTGGAATGCGAATGGTGTTCGCACCCACACTAATGAACTGATAGCACTACTTCACGACAAGAACATCCACGTAGCTCACATTACTGAAACAAGACTTACAAGTAACTTTTTACAGTTTGACAGTACCAGACTTATGGAACTGATCACCCAGATGGAACAGCTCATGCAGGTACCGCTGTCATTGTCCATAACTCCATATCCCAGCACATAGTTCCTTTGGTAGCACATGATTTCCTTCACTCCACTGCAGTGTCAATCACCACCTTCACTTTTCCCCTTACTCTAGCATCAGTGTACTGTCCTCTCAATAAATCCATTTCTGATTCCTAATTCATCTCCTTTCTAGACTCCATCGGGCATCGTTTCCTCGTGAGTGGGGACTTCAACGCAAAACACCAACAAAGGGGCTCAAGATCCACAAATACACGAGGACGTTCTTTGCTGTCTGCATTAACACGGAAACATTGCTCCACTATTTCTCCTGACACAGCCACCTATTGGCCATTAGATTCCCACCGAAATGGAGATCTCTTTGACTTTTTCTTGTACAATAGTTAATAAACACAAAACGATTCACTCACGCTCCTCGACGAACTCTCCTCCGATCATGGCCCTATCATCCTTACCATTTCCCTATAACCTATCCACAAACTACCTCCTCCTTCATTTATCAGGGGTCCAGTTGATTGGGACCACTTCCGCCAGATTCTTACAGACTCTGTAGACCTCAAAGTACCTCTGAAAGCATCCCAAGACCTAGATGATGCAGTGCATTCCTTCACTACTATGGTCCAGAGTTTGGTCTGGGAAGCTTCGTCACCCCACCGTCATCTAAAAAATCACAATCAAAATACTTTACGTCAGTATCTCAAAGATCTAATCCAATCCAAACGCCACTCGAGAACAGTGTGGCAAAGTTCCCGACATCCTGCTGATCGTCGCTCATACAATCAGTACTGCAGGCTGGTAAAGCGACAATTGGCATCCTTCCGTTCCGATTCTTTTAATTCCTATCTCTCCTGTCTGTCTACCAGGGATAACTCCTTATGGAATCTAACTAAAAAAATCCGAAAATATTATCCTGTTTAACACCCACTATCGGCTTCGGATGTTGAGAGGGTGGATCTTTCCCGTACATATACTCCCCACCTTACTCCTCAAAACAATACTCATAGCACAACTGTAGAAGATTTTCTCACTTCACCTATCCCTCTCTCACTTCCACCAAAAGCTGTTAACCTCTCTGAGGTAAAATATCTTCTGAAAAAATTACGTTACCGAAAATCTCCAGGACATGATCTCGTTACTCCTCGAATCCTCCAACAACTTCCTCCTAAAGCCATAATCTTTCTAACCTACATTTATAATCGCATTATCCTAACGACGCACTTTCCTCTCCTCTGGAAACACTCCATTATAGTCCTATAAACCCAGCAAACCACCCAATGACGCCTCATCTTACCGTCCAACTCCCTATCCTCTCAAAAATATTTGAAAAACTCCTATTAAAACACCTACTTCCAATTATTGAATCTTTGTTAACAACTTTTTTATGATGAAATCACAATCTACCTTTACTTAATAGGCAATAAATAATTGAGATGTGTTTTCATTCATACCATATTTACAATTCATCATTCGCTCACACATTCATACAATATTTACAAACAGCCGAGGCCCCCCCCCAAGTCCACACGGTTGTTGCCTCCCTCGCAAGCGAAGGAGGAAGAATTATTGAATCTAAAAAATCCTTTATCCTACTCAACAGTTTGGTTTCCGCCAACGACATTCCACTGCTCAACAAGGCCTTCGCATTGTTGATCATATCTCCTCAGCCCTTGTATCCAAACAGTATTGCACTGCTGCCTTTCTTGATATAGCTCCAAGATTTTGACAGGGTCTGGCACGCAGGTTTGCTTTACAGGCTCAAAACACATTTACCACAGACCCTTTTTCTAATCCTAAAGTCCTACCACAGGGCAGCGTCCTGGGTCCCATTCTCTATAACCTATATACCGCTGATGTCCCCTCTACCCCTAATACCTTCTTGGCAACATTTGCAGATGACACTGCAATCCCGTCAACCCATTCAGACCTTGCTATAGCATCCCAAAACCTTCAAAAACACCTTGATGAGATATACTGTCTGAGACAGTACGGTGTTTACGCTTCCATCTCGACTAAAGACTAACGCGGAACCCTCACACGAGGCAGACAGCGAAAAAGTCAAACATCAAAGCATCCAATCCTTTCAATCAAAAGTCCTAAGAATAATAGTAATTGCCCCTTAAGACGTCAGCAACAAAACCCTTCATAATGATCTGAATGTACTCTAGATTCTTGAATTCATCCCTTCCAAGTTCATAAAATTCCATAGTAACCTATCCAACTACCCTAATACCCTAGCACAGTCTCTGCACGGCAACACTCATCCCTATAATCCTCCTAGGAGACTAAAACGGCAGCGGCCTCGTGACTTGCTGTAAATAAGTGGCAATGGGAGTTCTGGCAATGGCCAGTTTCTCTAATCAATTTCTGAGGGTCTGTGGCTCTCGCGCTCTTAATCAGCCTCCGCTTGCTGTTATCCAGTGACGCGGCTGGCGTAGAAGCGTGGGGGACTTCCCAAGACTCCGTTTCTTCCTTCGCACGCGAGGGAGGTGACAACCATGAGGACTTGGGAGGCCTCTGGGCTGTTTGTATATATAGTATGAATGAGCGAGCGAATGAAAATCGTAAATTGGTATTAATGAGATCATTTATCACAATTGCTTATAGACCAATAAGACAGATTGTAATTTTATCACAACAGGTTGAGTATTAAAAAAAAAAACTCGAGCTACGCATAAATCGAAGTGATTTCTCATTCGCTTGAAGTTCAAGTTAACAAGTGTTGACTGTATTAATCATACTATGAATATTAAGTGTTGTTTTATTATGATTAGAGGAAGTCTATACATTTTATTAAGCCGGACCATTAATTTTTCTTTAAAATTTACACAATGATACAAATAAGGAAACAAACTATTTCAGCAAAGTTTTACTTAAATTCTTTAAAAATGTTTTTATTTATTTAAAAAACTGATTTTGATATACCTAATGATTTTTATTATTAAAGTTAGAAATATTACTTGGAAATTTTAAGTGTTTGTCACTGTCAATATTTCAGTTCCAATAAAAGATCAAATAGTGCGCTCAAACGAAGGAAAATACGAGTTAGTGAACAATCTCAACATGATACATACCGGTCAGTACATAAAAATGTTGATAAATTTATATTATAATTAGCAAAAATTATTATTGAATTTTAATAAATTATATTTTAGTGTTAAGGCGGTGTGCCATCGAAAAGATGAATCCGGATGAAGTGAAGAAAATTCTCACATTGCTGAATTCATTATATGAAAGCCATATAGCAGAGACTGAAAATTTGCTGAAACGGGTATGGATTAATATCGATACTATAATGTAATTAAGTAGTCAAATTCAGAAATTTTTTTGTTCCATTTTTATTAGTAATGCATTATAATATCGGCATTTTTTTTCTACAGATGCCCGAGAGTTGCAAAATTTCTCGGAATATCAATGTGTCATTTTAAATATGGATACGAGTGAATATATCACAATTTTACATATTTGCCAAGTTGAAAATACACTTCTATTGAATATAATGCACTTTTTATTCTATTTTCAAGAACTAACTTTTTCTTAGGAATAATATAGACACTTTCTTATATAAAATCACAAAATATATACACGAGAGCAGAAAACTCAAATAATAATCATTTTATGAGTCTGCCTCATTGTGAATTCACTTCGTTAAGAAAAAACAGCTTGTTACGAATACTTAACTGTACTATTTCGTTAATAGAACAATATTCGACAAGAAATTGAATTAAGAAGATATCATTGCGACAAATAAATTTTAATTATTCGATATCAATAAAACATACTAAAATCTGTGGAATCTGTGGAAGATACATCGTATACCAAAGTCTTATACCATATTGTTTTAAATATGTAATTTTGATAGTGGTTTTGGAATCAGGTACCGAATAACTAATTTAGGGGTCACACTATGTGACCGCTGTCTGCCTATGTACCCATGGGGTTCATCGCGTACGGCAATTGCAAGGCAGGATAGTTAAGTTGGTTGATCTCTTAACTACTCCAAATAATAAGGACTAATAAGAAGCTCACGAAAACATACATTCTTAGGGTTTTATGGTATAATTAAATTTGTATATTTCATAAATTCCGTTTACATTAAAGTTTGTTTGTAAGGTTATTGTCGTTCTCATCTATCTCAAACTATTTTACTAAACTCATAATTTATTTACTTCAACGTTTATTTACGCCATTGTCTTGTTGTTTTCAATTATTCAAAAACTTTCAGAGATTTTGGGTAGGTCCAAGTACCGACCTTGCCAGTAATGTTTTCATTACATGGTATTAATAGTTATGCAGAGGGTACCAATACTGAAATAAAAATTCCCCATGACCCTCCAGGTTTTATACTACGTTTCATGAAAAAATCAAAACGTAGTTTTAGGGGTTTTCTTACGTTTATTGTTAGGTTGTCATATTCGCGGAGAGTGACAAACCACGATGTGTATCATTTAAATTTTAAAATCTAACCATAAATACATGGGGAAATATGATATACCTCAGAACTCCAAATTGACATTTTTAGACATAAACTTATAGGTGGTCTATATTAATGAATAACTTAAGGTGAATTTGATATAAACCTTTATATGAGAAAGAGGTTAAACTTAAATAGTAAATGAGTAAAATATATAGATTGTCAATCACATTTAAATTCCAAGCCAAATTTGATGTACATGGCAAGAGTATCTACTGAACAGCTTAAAAACTTTCAAACATATATATATATATATATACATTATTTTGGTAAGCACTCTAATTTTGTAAAGTTTGAAAATTTGTTTCATATATCGAAATTGGATTTTCAAAATCCTCATTCCAACAATTACTATCCTTACCGTATTTTAACTTTTGTAATCAAAATTTTCACTTAAATAAGTCAATACTTGCGAGTTGTACCTGAGGAAACGAATACAGCGATATGATAGGAAATTAAATATACGTCGCAGTGTCCAGACTTAGTCTAAGTCCACTAAGGGAATTTAAGGAATCTCTGTAAAGCAAACAGTACTAATGGCAAACCAAAACCTAACTATATCTTTGACGACAAGGGGCATTTACTATTATTCTCAGGACTTTTGATTTTAAGGATTGGATGCGCTTGATGTTCGACTTTTTTGCTGTCCCCCATAGCTCTACTCCGTATGTCCAGATTGGTTTGAGTACAACTTTGTAAATAAGTAGTTTATTTTCTATTGGGAAGGTCTTCGAAGGTAGTCTGTGCAGTTGTCCAAAGCGTCTGTTTAGTTCTTGTCTTTTTAGCCTCGTATGTGGGTTCCATTTCATCCTATTGTCGAGATGGAAGCCTAAATAGCGTTCTGTATCGGACACAAGAAGAGGAATGGAATTAAAAAAACTAGTGGACCGGACTTGCGGCAGAGGGTAGAGGTTATGTGGGAACATTTTGGTTTATTGACTTTGACCGGCATTGGTTGCACCAATACTTGATCTCATCAAGGTGTTTTTGAAGGTTTTGGGATGCTATAGCAGGGTCTGAATGGGTTGACGGGATTGCAGGGTCATCTGCAAATGTTGAAATGTTGCCAAGAAGGTATTGGTGGTGGATGAGATATCAGCGGTGTATAGATTATAGAGGATGAGACCCGGGACGCTGCCCTGTGGAACTGATGTTATGGGATAGTAGTTAGAATATTCTAAACCACAGCGGACTTGGAAGTAGCGGTTTGTAAGGTAGGACTGTAGGATTAGGAATAGGGTCTTAGGAAATAGGGGAATAGGGGCAGCAAGTCCTCTAGTCTTATAGTCCTATAGTATATATATAAGTCCTCTGCCGAGGGTAAAAGTAATGTGGGAACATTTTGCTTCATTTACATCGATCCATCATTGGTTGAACCAATACTGGAAATAATCAAGGTGTTTTTGAAGGTTATGAGATGCTATATATGGGTCTGGGTAGGAGTCAGGAGAAACAAAATGTATACAACATATTTATACAAAAATAACTCATTAATTCAATTATAATTTCTTTCGGCCATTTACCCACAAAATGTTTATTTTACATTCTTAGACTTTATTGATTAAAATTATCAATTATTAACTAAAAATTCATGCTCCTAATTTCCTCTACCACTAATCACCTTCATCTTAATCTTATATACAATCCACTTCATACTACCAACTATCTCGATTTTCAGTTGTGGTGTCTTTTCACCCCGAAGGCATTACAACAAAAACAATCATAATAAAAGTCGGACTTTATGTTATTTTAATACATTATAGTACACTCCTAGTCAGTAATAATCTCTATATACCGATTCCATTTGAGTCACACAATTCATGAAACCGTTTTTAGGCTTTACAATCC
This sequence comes from Acanthosoma haemorrhoidale, assembly GCA_930367205.1. Classification (NCBI taxonomy): domain Eukaryota; kingdom Metazoa; phylum Arthropoda; class Insecta; order Hemiptera; family Acanthosomatidae; genus Acanthosoma; species Acanthosoma haemorrhoidale. The sequence continues at coordinate 52,198,740 of OV884015.1, read as the reverse complement.
CACCCAAAAATCACTCGATAGAATTTTTAAAAAAAATTCTTTATTATGGATTTTAACCAACTATTTCTGGAGTAGGCATTATTATAGCAATAACAATTAATTTTACATCAATACAGTAATGAAAATTATAAGTAACTAACCGTAACAGGACACATTATGAGTTAGATTGGACTTAGTTTGTAGTTGATTATGGAATATTCTGTTGGCCTAAGCAGCAAGGATAATTGACCGGTAATTTGACGTAATATTGGACCATTACCGTTGTAGTTATGTTTGTGTTAGGAGAGGTATCCAAACTGATTGACCAATTGTGCTTAGCAGAATTAGTCATGGTCGGCACAAGGGCTCCGCACACGTTAGTTAATTTGCATAGAACATTTGATTTAATAGATCAATACTATCCAATTTGATTCCCCTATATATTGAAATGTTCATATTTATTTACATCGCTAATTACTAGTTACATCAAGTATTTACTGTCCGGGTAAACAAAATCACAAACGACGATATAGCACGCCTTGACCAGTCATTACGTCACTAAGCAAGATAATTATCGACACATAAACGGATGATAGGAGCTAATTGCTTTTAACGTAATAGGGGTTAATGATATACCACTAACCACTGACGGAGTAAGCTGATATTTGCGATGATTAATGCCGGGGTACAAAGGATTTTGTGCCAGCAAATAATTAACAACAGAATTGCATTAAATATACCATCCGTATTTCTGTCCCGATGTTGTTTTATTCAATTTGAACTTTCCACACCAATATTAATATCATTTAGGCCAGCTAAATATGCCAGCCAGCAACATAAATGTGGAAAATAACAAAGATCGTTGTTAGTTTAGTTTATTAATGCTTTCCATACTTGATCCCATCCCTTATTATTTCATGAAATTTAATCAGAACTTATACAATTACTCTGAGCCCCTGATAAAGTTATTGCACGGCTCCACACGTTTCTACTCAAAGTTTGATGTTTACATGAGGTAGTCCTCTGAATGGCCAGTTTTCCATGTAATCTCTTGAGCATCAGTGGCTCTTGCACTCGTAGTCAGTCACCACAGCCTTGTATTGTGCTATAATCATCTCATTCTTCCTTGACTACAGTCATGAATTGGTTCAAGGGTCTCCGGTATGGGTGTATTTTAACATTTTATATGAAAGAGTGAGAGAAGGCAGGAATGCCAGTACGAATGTGATCTTCTATAACTGCTTATTGCTTAATTGGGCAGATTGTAATTTTGATTTCAATAAAAAACGTTTTTCTCTCTTTCATAATTTGCGTTAATGTATTCAACGAACACGTTATCAGTGGAAACACCTTAAACTAATATCATCATATAGTATGATACTACAACTGTCCTAGAGCACACCCGCAGACCTGAACTTGTTTTAATGTATAGCCTACACCCTAGTAGCTAGTTCACTTTATTTGTTTACAATTACATTTAATGTTTATAACATTGCGGTTCCCAGTATAATTGGAGTTTAAAATCTACATCTTTTTGGTTAAGAATGCAATATTTTATTCACAGTTATTTATCAAATATACAATTTCACGTACAGATTTAAAAAATCACTAAAAGTGTAAATGATAGTTAAAGTGAGTATACTCAGGTATTAATCTAGAGTCAGGAATAATTATTTAAAATGAAATAATCATATTTCACAAAAGTAATAGACCCTCTAAAACTCACCCACACAGTGCATCAAATGTACTAAATTGAGAAATAAAAAAAAGGCAGTGACGATTTTGTTTGTACTTTATACTGTCCATTACCTGTTTTATCTCCTTTTAACGCTTTCTATACATATTTCATGTTGGTAATGCAATGTAAATTAGGCAGGGGGAAACATTACGCACAAAGTTTGGCCAACTGAACGAAGCAGCGCAGTCGTAACATCAAGACCTTAAACTCTTCGACAACTTGGCCCGTAAAGTTCCGCATCATTTAACAATTTACATCATTTAGGTTGGAATGGACTCTTTAAACCAAATTTTCAGCCTGAAATTCCCTTTTATAAACCACTAAGTGGTATGCATCCACGTGCGAAAGCACAGCAATACTTCTTTGTTGATGACTACAAGGCTCCGAATTTATTTTCCACGTTTAAATATTTATTTGAATTTTACTTGCGGGGATTTTTAAATAATTTACTCAAATAATCATTTTTATTACTGTCTCCACAAATTAAAAAAAAATTAAAAATATTTCCGGAGTTTTACTTTAGAAATATCTCTTAACTGAAAAAAAAAAAAGGCAGGTGACATAGTGAACATAGATGAAAGAAGATTAGAGACTAATGAAGCAAAGATGATTTGAAAAAAAAAAAAAAAATGAACTTTTTCTACTGCTCCAGCAATAATTTAATAACTTACAGCCAAAAAAAATAAAACCTTATCAACAGATTGACCAATTTTTACAAAATTCATGATTATTGTACGGGCAAGTTAAACAAACGATTTAACAATAAAACACTTATAACAAAGACATTGTAGAATTAATTTGCTTATCTTAGAGTTGGCTATGTTCATATCTCTTACAAGTGGTAATCATTGGGGTTCAGAGGAAAGGAAGTTTTAGCAAGTAAGGAGGTTATGGAAAACCAGACGCTGATGATGTCTAAAACCACTCCAAAATAAACAATAATGTCTAACCAGTACTGAAACAGTGTATGTGTTGCCTGGGCTACGTACTAAATAGCTCTGAACTTTAAATGGCCTACGAAGCTAAGGACTAGCCTCGGTCCACCCATATAACATTTCTTGTTTTGGTAATTATAGCACTGGAGAGTTAGTGTTACCATTTGTCCTTATTGTTAGCCCTAACGTACAACCTTTATGTACTTCCTGGTCACTAAACATCCTTCAATCTACTGATTACCACAGACAGGAGATTATACAATATCCTCAGATGTAAAGTTAAGCAAATTAATTTGACATTGTATACAATGTTCTGTTTACTTAATTTTAAATTGCTTAATTTTAAAGCGTGAGTACAGTAAGTTAATGTATTTTGCCAGTTTAGTTTTATGAAATAGATATTCACTATTTGTGGTTAATTTTTTTATGAAGAATAAGTTTTTACGTACAAGATAAGGTAGCTTGTATTAAAATGTAAAAACATTCTTTGATACTTAACCAACGATAACGGTGAAGTAGAACACGGGATCCTCACCTCTGTTTCCCATTTCCCAAGAAGATAAATACGCCCTTTATCAAGCTAACTATAAGGAAGAGACGGAACGGTTCATTAAAGGTATCTAATTGCATTTAAGGCCGGGGTGCTGGGGGTGGCGGGGTGCTGCGATAGCCTAACAAGGCCAGCTGTTTCAGCCGACCTTTCCTGCGATTAATGGCGATAATTATTTCGTAGAACCTCCAGTGGGCCTAGCCTCGAGTGGCTAGGGGTGGGGGCGCATTATCCAGACAAGGAGATAAGCTAAGGGCTTGATGTAGTGCCCAGCGGCACGCCAGTCTTAATAACACCTCTATGACTTACCGCTGTCTTACCACTCCTCATAGAATTGCCGCGCACTCCAGACACTTATCTATCTATTATATCTTATGTACATCCTTCATTCTCTTAGTTCTTCACTTAACGACCAAAGTAAGCGAAGGAATCTGTCTGTTGGTACACTTGTAAAGATTAGCAGACATAATTTTCAGGAAAATGAAAATGAAATCCAGTAATTTACAGTATGATAACATGGTACTACATGATTGGCTCGTGAATATTACAAAACTGTATTACGTTGAACTCACGACAATTGATATATAGTTTCGTGCAATTGGAAGGCCACAAACACGCCTTGGTCCTAGGTTTAGTAATCCCATGCCTATAAAGCTATATGTTTTGCAGCAGGACTATAAAGTTTTCATGGAAATGGCATGCTTCATATCTTAGTCACCTTCCTCTACAAACTGTTCCTTTGTACCTGTTCTCCCCATTGAACACAAAAGCAGACGTTAATTGTCAAGCCTACTCCCGATAATCCATTCCATGCTTTCACCCCCATAGAACTAGAATACAACAATATTACTTCGACATTCATAGAACCAAACTCATTGCTAGATAGAAAAAATGATGTCACTTCCATTTCCGTTCCCTATACATTGTACTCCGGCCACGAACAAAATATTACATTCAAAAAAACATTTTTTTATTTAAGTATAACTTCTTCTGAACTAAACCTAATGTGAGGCCATCGGTGTGTAAAGTAGCTTTGCAGGAGCTACTTTTTTAGTAATACAACATTGGAGGTAGCAAGATGACACTGATTTACTCGAGAAGATACGAAGCTAAGTATTCCAGAATATCAGCAGCTATTCACGTCTACAGGCACGGTATATTTCAATACTTTATTAAGAGGGTTCACCAAAGCAAATAGTACATCAAAAAAGGCATCAGAAGTTCGGACTTAAGGAAGAAAGAAGGATTCATTCTCTGAAGCAAGTACATTTTGGTAAATGTACTTTTATATTAACTCTACATACTTATATTATAAATTTAGGCCCCTTACTGACAGACTTAACAAATTAAGAAACTGAGTAACATAATGAATAATAAATTCTATAATATTAAACAAATAGTTCAAAATAATTTAGCATACATGGATGAAATGGCAAATGACTCTAACTTTAACATTATTCTTGAATAGCACGGCTATCCAAAAACATTGGTAAATGTCAGAAGTGTACACATTTAAACTATTATAACACGACTCAAATCCACATAAAACCTTAAACCATTCTCGACTTGTTATTACAGTAACTTTAAAACTATAAGGAGACGCAAAAATCTTAACTTATGATAAAAGGCTCACGCACGCGCAACAAATAATTTATTTTATAAAGAACAATTAGTATTTGAAATGTCAACCGAAAAATTGAATCACAATGAAAACCCTATTGAATTTATTTTAGGGCATTAACAGATTTTATACAACACACAAAATTTCAAAGAGTAAAAGATCTTCACAGTATATTACGCAATCATTCCACACTCATTGTCCAAAGATTGTACGAAAATAAAATCAACAAATTAACCTAGCTCATCAAGAAATCCGAATTATAAAGGGAAAAGACTTAACCTTAATTTTCACAATTTTCAAAAAAGACCAACCCATCAACAACAGAGATAGGACTTTCGACAAGAATATCAAAATGATTACAAACAAAGCTATTGATAACAACTTTAGGATTATCAGAGGGATAATTGCCAACAATTAACCACACGGGAGCCACGGGACCAACAAAGATACTTTAATAAACCTCCCTTTGGGAACTATAGACAAAAATATCACCATCAACAAAATGATCCTAAGAAAGATGAACCCAAACTGTATTGATGAGAACCGTGAGGAACCGTGTTCATTACACGGAAAATGATACGCGAATTAAAAAACAATTGCAAGACAAATTTGACTCCCTCCCGCAAATGATGGATAACGTAAAGAACAAGTGGCTGATCGATACAGATGTAAAACTTATATTTATCTCAACATTTTACCTAAAGATTGAACTTCCTAGTATTCCCATTCAGTTCTAGGTTTGATATTTATTGGGCTCTGAAACAATAAAAGAACTAAAAATAAAAGTAAATTGTAAAACTAATCGTTATAGATAAAACGAAACACAAATTATAAAACGAAATGTATTACATTGATGATAAAATTGAAATAAAGAATCTTATTGGACGTGACCACATTGATAGCAAGACTACGGCTGAACATGCGGGAATAGTAAGTAAAAATGATGATATGATAAAAAAAAATGAAGAAAAATTAAAATCAACTGGTTTACTAAAACAAAATTAAAGCAACAGACTCGAAATAGAGAATATACTCGAAACATTCGTTACGAGAACAACTTAAATGACAAATTGAATACGAAGTTAAGAAATTTCTGAAAGAAAATATCATCAGACCAAACGACAATCCATACAATTCCCCGTTATAGATATTACAAAAGAAAATTGACACTTCGGGACAAATAAGAGAGATAAGAAAATAAGATTGGTAACTGAAGGTAAAAGATAAATTTCCATCACCTAATATTGAGGCCTTGAAAAGTTTACCAACATAGTACTAATTTACACAGGCCGGAAAAAGTTATGATAAGGCTTCTGGTACTCGGATCTCAAAACCATAAATACCGAAGTATGCGGCAATAATACAGCCCGAGAGAGCATTTGCCTCCGAATAGGTACAATGTTTTTTCCACCCCCTTCGTAGCCTGGGCACCGGCTGTAAACTTGAGACAAACATGGGCTAAGGGGTAGTTTTTCCGCCGGCAGTATAGATAGGATTGTCTTGGGAAGGAGCAAGGATTTATTGGAGCCTTAGTTCGGAGTCTGGAGATTGGGTGACCGGTGCGGCGCCGCCGATTCACTCTCGCCCGATTTGAATAAACAGAGCCATTACTTTCCGACTGTCAGCCAGGCCCTTTAATGAGATTTCCTTCCACTACTCCCGCTAATATCGATACACGCCTGCCGACCGTCAATTCATCGATGATTTCTCAACACGTCTCTCTCTACCTGTAGAAAAGAGCATTACGTTATCTGTCCTAATTAAACTTAAACATGTCAGTTATTATTGGATACTTAATATCCAACTGAAAGAATAATATGTATTTATACTTTTCCCATTTATCGGTAGAAATTAAAAACTTAAAAAAAAAGTAAGTGGGGTACAGCTGAAAGCCAGCTGACCACAACTCAATGTAAGTTGCATCCTTTTCACACTAAGGAGGTACCAGTCGTTGGCTATTGGTCTTCAAGGGCCTAGTAATGTTTCGTTTTATACCATATTCCCCGGTTTTTTTTATAATTGTAAAATTGAAATAACTGTATATAAAAATGTTTCGATTTTATTCATAAATATAAACATTTGTTTTATTAACGCCATAGATTTCAATGGGTCAAAAACTGGTAAAGGATGTGGTGCTAATGTGGTCGAGCATGTGACATATCTACAAGAAGATCATTTGAAAGATATATATATTAACTTTGATCTGCCATTGGTTGCACCGATACTCGATCTCATAAAGGCGTTTTTGAAGGTTATGGGATGCTATATCGGGGTCTGGGTGGGATGACAAGAATGCAGTGTCATCTGAAAATGTGGCCAAGAAGGTATTAGGGGTAGAGGGGACATCAGCGGTGTATAGGTTATAGAGGATGTGACCCAGGACACGGCCCTGTAGAACAATCCTCAGTGGACTTGGAAGAAGCGGTTTGAAAGGTAGGACTGCGGGATTCGTAAAGGGGTCTGTGATAAATATCTTTTGATCTTGTAGAGCAAACCTGTGTGCCATCCCTGTCAAAAGCTTGAACTATATCAAGAAAGGCAGCAGTGCAATACTGTTTGGTTTCAAGGGCTAAGGAGATATGATCAAAGACGCGAAGGCCTTGTTAAGCAGTAGAATGTCGTTTACGGAAACCAAACTGGTGAGTAGGAGAAATGTTTTTGGATTCAGCATTTGGCAGTAGACGTTTGAATAGGTAGTTTTTCGCATATTTTTGAGAGGAAAGGATTCTTTACGATTTTAAGCTTTTAAATGTTATATTGCAATAAACATATTTCAAATAAACATTACTGTTTTACTCCAATATTGGTGTATTCCTTTATATCAAACTATCAAGTAACATGTTAAAAATTCTATGAAAATGGCTTGCACATTATGGTGGGCACCCCACGCGCCTGACGAAATCACGTTGGTGGTTTATACCCAGACGGAATTGCAGGTTTTAAATTTGTTAGTAAAGCCCTTGTTGACATAAGCTGCACGTAGTTGGAGTTTAGAGTTAAGACAGTCTTGCCAATATCTTCAAGCTTCAAATATTTCAAAATAAGTTTCTAATAATAATATTTGATGAAGTAAAGTATCCAAAAGTTGGACGAAGTTTTCAAAGCTGATTATATTTTAGATATTTTGAAAGTGATAACCACAAATTGTTTGGATGAATGCAAACACGTCGAGAACCTATTAATTAAAATTATTTTATACACCGATAAATTATCAAACAATTATATCTTGGGACATAATCTATTATGGAGAATTGTTTTTGTACTACCTAGCATCTAGTATTTAATTTAAAAATTTCAAGGTTCTTGTAGTAATTTTCTCATACATTGTTACTAAATAAAAATGTATAAGTACTTGAACGAAGACATGATTCGTAAGCAGGAGCAATGATGTTAGTTTGAAAAGTGCTTTTTTCACTGATGCTATGGTTTCTTTTAGGGGCAATAGCGCAGAAAATGGAGTAGGTGCCTAGTTAGTTTGGTTTAGTTACAACCTAAGCCTAAAAACTGTTCGTTCTTCCTGTAAAATTTCATTTTTGGCACCCCCTTTTCGATGACAATTCCTTAATCAATTAGAATGCTAATTCGACCCTTACCGATTAAACGAGTTTATTTTTTATATTTGTTTTTACTACTATGATTAATTAATTGATGAGAGATAAAACCATAAAAAATACTTTCAAATTATAATTTGGTTTTGCTAACGTCAAAAAAAATAGTTAGAATGCCGCTTTTTTACTATTTTCTTTGCCTCATAACTCTTTGTTCAACTATCTAAGTAAGTGAAAATTGCCTTTGCAGCAAACTGAAAAATATTGACAGTACCTATTCAGTATATATTAAACCAGTTAGGAGTGCATAAAATAAAAGTTATGTATTTGGCTTTAATATTCATATATTTTTTTGAACATCTTTGTATTAATTAAATTCAACTTTTTTTTTTTTTTGCAACACAAGGGTACTTTAAATCCCAAGTGATTTTCAAAATGAGACATAAAAAAAATTAGAAAAAACAGACACAGTACCAATTCTCATTCTCCATTATATTCATTGAATATGCAATGATGATTCATGAGTATATTTTGATGTTTCTTTTAATATAGGTTTAGAATTTGTGACTGGTTTAATCATTTTTATGTCCACTACAGTAGTATAATATATAAGAATAGGAAAAAAAAATTCCCGGAAAGCCTATGAATAACAATCATGTTCAGATAACGAATTCATATAGCGCAAATAAAAATAATTATAGAATAATAAAAAATGTGTATAAAATAAATAATGATAATAAAATTTCGTATATTGGCCGATCGTTGCACTTGTTTGCATGTTGAGCCCCTTCCATCCGAATTGGCTCAGATAACAACATGATTAACTATTTTCAAGCCAATTTTTATTAATATGAGTGGTCTAATTTTTAAACACCGGCTAATCCACGGACTAACGAGCCGGTGAAACTGGGTGTGATGTTCTGCTTGTGATTCTCTCTGGATTTTCCCTGATATAGCACATACAATTTTTGTTAATTATCATTTATAAGCCGGATGTTATGATTCGACAATAAAATTAAAATTTATCGACAGCAGACAGATTTAAAAGGCCGTTACACGGGTGGATCTGGCAATAATAGCAGAACGGTGAAGGGATATAACAACAAATCAGAGGGTGGCGAGATATGGGCACTCGGCTAAAGCAATATTTTCAGTATTGCTAAAGTGATTTAGTATCGGTAATTAAAGCTTAGCAGTGAGATATGGACAGTTACGGCCAGGTAATAATAATCTTCACTGGAAGGATGCCTCAACGATGAAATTAAAATACATAGTGGAGGGTGAGAGTGTGTTTACCATCAGCTGATTGCAGTAATAATCAACGTAGGGGATTTACCTTAAAAGAAAATCACCATACGAGGGGTATATTTGTTACTTAAGAGTATAATAAAAAGCAATTCATTTTTGTTCAGGAATGGAAATCTTACCCTAACGTTAAGACCACAATCACATATATTTTAGTATCAAAACTAAAGCTATCTATTAACATTAGGTTGATAAGAGTGATTTTTTTCAGTGTAAATCAATCGTCTTCACCAAGGGTTGAACGAACTTTTCAGGTAGCTTAAGGAATTTGTATGTGTTTTTGTTTTTTCCTTCGTACAGACATCCAGGGTTTCATTTTTCAAGCATACCTAACGGCAATACATACATCCTCTTAGTTAGAAGTTAGATATTAATATTTTTATGAAAGTGGATTCAAGCATCAGAAGCGCACATAAAGAAATATTTTTGAAGCAACTTTGCTTACCTTTGGACATTCATGTTAGTTTATGCGGAAATAAGTGGGAGACGAAAAGAATATTGGTGTGTTACGGCTTGAAAATTGAATGTTTTTAGAGTTGCTAAAAGCGAACTTCACCTTATTTGAGAGCAACAAAAAAATATTAAATATTGAAAAATCACGAATGTTACCGACACTAGGCTATTTCCAAACTTTCACCATTTTGAAAAAAAAATTGTATCAACTTTGAAACTTAGTGGAACTATTTTCTTTATAGCATGGTAATATTCGTGAGCAGTGGGACTGGTTTTATTTGGAATAAATATATTTTTTCAAGCTGTTAAACCTTAAACTCAAAAACCACTATCCTTCTATTATTTAGGAATATTCAGGCAATGCTAAATAAAGATAATTAACCATATCTAAGCAAATTCATGATTTCCCAATCGAATATCTTACAAAAACAAACTATTTTCACCCACCTGTGCTTCCTCCTTTATCTATTACTTCTTCCATCTATCAACATATTTTTATAACAATAATTTCCTCATGTAGGAGATTGCGTTAGATCTGCAGATATAAAGCTTAAGGTACTTAATTTCCAATGTCTAACATGTTTTGTTTTTTTATCGATGATTCCTTATTTAAAATTATTCCTCAAACTTGCTCACGTATTCCCAATAAGACTATTTGATTGATATATATATATATATATATATATATACATCTCATTATATTTTAATATATAATATATATATAAGTTAAGCTCCGGACAGTATCATTATCTAACCTTAATCCCCGACGTCGGGTTGTAAACATCCCGAATGTAAATATACAGGATTATAGGCTTGAAAAAACAGTCTAGTTCTAACTTTCATGCGTGTTGTTTCTTAGTACCTTTTTCCTTTTATTTTTTTAATTCAAAAGCTGATGAACATTAACTGGTGCCGAAACCCGGGATTCGTGGAGTGGGAAGAAAACTAAACGACGGCTGTTCAAATTTTTTTTTTCTGCTTTTTGCCATGTTGAATCAGTGGGCAGAGAAGAAAGAATGGTGGAAGGAGGCGTGCTACGACAACCTGTTATGAATGTAGCGGATGGCGCGGAACCTTTAGCAACGAAAAGGGTGGGCGTTATGCCAGAAGCTCATGCTACCGCTCTTGCGTTGATGAGAGTAAAAGAAATGAACTCTCTAGATCTGAGAAAGGCAATTTCGGAGCTGGAATGGTTCACTGGCGAATTAGGAGAACTCAACCACTTTCTAAATGGAGGATATCGCCTCACTGCGTTAATCATAGCAAAAAAGAGGAAAATCTTCTGGACCCCAGGGATGCAGAGGCCCTGATATGTCGGGTCAGGATAAATATTCTCAACCATATCCAAGCGGATGAGGAAACGTCTTCAGAAACGGCAAAGGTGCAGCTAAAGAAAGCATATGGAGGAGAGTGATAGACCCAGGAAGAAGTTATTTTTCAAATGTTCTGGGAGACAAGATCCTCAAGGCAGAGTAGCGGCCAATATGCCGCAGGTCTTCTAACCCGTCATAATCAAATAACGGAGAAAATGAGAGAGACAATGGAATTTCTTTCTACTATCCTGAAGGTACAGTTGGCGAAGGAAACAGTGAGAGAAGAGGTATTCCCTCATGAGCGCTCATTCCTAGAGTGTGCCCAAGTCATGTTTCATACCTGCGCCAGGGCATTGCCCCTAGGTGTATCGGGGTAGAGACCTTCATAGGGCAGAACCGATGGAAGTGAATAATCAAACGATGCGAAAAAGAAGGAAGTACCACCTAGAGGGAATGGATCGTTAGGTGAGGAATCGTCGGGGGAATCAAAAACGTCAGACGGTGCGTTGGACCGTATGGGCTGTATGGCATAGAGAGGGCTTTCCAGGTCAAGGTATGTAAGTGCAATTACCCTGGGCGGGCCCTGTAAAGTGGCGGGAGTGGTATTCGTGAATTTAGAGAAATGGGCGAAAAAAAAGGACGATATTAACGTACATATTGTGGTGTACATGCCGCGCGAGTATCAAGTAATAGTGGGGTGTGACTTATTGGGACGTTTATGCGCGCTTGTAGAGAACAAGGGAAAGGAGTGGCGGATCAAGTAGGGGGGGGGGTAACGTATCAATGTCAGGGGACCGTAAGAGGTGGGAATGCGCGGATAGGGGCAGTCAAGAAAGCTGTGGACTGGAGGGAAAGCTTACGGAGGGAGTTTGGAGATATTTTTTACGTGGAGGATGATATGCTAGGGGCTACGGGGAAGACAGTACATGAAATCTCATTAAAATCCGACCGAATAACGTACATGAAGGAGAGACGATATCCACAGGCACTCCGCCAACATATACGGACAGAAATCGACAGCTTAAGACGACAGGGTATAATCGTGAACAGCACACCATCGTGTAATAGTTCTCTTTCGGCAGTACCAAATAAGAGTAAATTGGGACAGGAGGAGGAGAAATATAGAATCGTCGTCGATTTTAGAAAATTGAATGAGAACACAGCGGATCAGAAGTATCCCATTCCCCGGCTTGAACACATCCTCGACAGGCTGAATGGAGCTACAATCTTCAGCACCTTGGATTTGAAAGCAGGGTACTATCAAATCAAAATGAGCGCTACCGATCAACACAAAACAGCGTTTACTATCAAGAGGGAGCTATGAGTTCACTATATATGCATATATGTGTTCACTCAGATGCCATTTGGTTTAAAGAACGCTCCAATTACTTTCCAGCGATTGATGGACCAAATCCCGAGGGGAATTTACGAGGTGGTATACCAGATTTACGATCTGTTGATCTTCAGCCAAACGGAATCTGAACACGTTGAACATCTCCGGAGGGTATTCCGACGATTGCGTGAATTGTCCATGGAAAAATTATCGCTAGGAGAGAATTGGATCAACTTTTTAGGGCATACCATCTCGAAGGAGGGAGTCCAGCCGGATACTGTGAAACTCAACGCAATTCGGAAGATGGCGGTGCCAAAAGACGTCAAGGGCATTCGGCGACTTTTAGGTATGCTTAATTATTATCGGTTTTTTGTGCCAGAGGTAGTAGAGTATCTCGTGCCCATCAGTAACCTTCTGCGGAAGGAGGTGTGGGTAGTGATCACACCTACTATAGAGCAAAACCTTTGAAAATGCATGGCTCGACTGCACGAGGAACCAATCCTGGCGTTTCCCGATTTTGAGAAATTATTCACTATCACCACCGACCCAAGTGAGTATGCATTGGGAGTGGTGCGGTCGCAGGAGGGAGATGGTGGGGAGTGACTGGTGGCGTAGGCGAGTCGAAGACTGACCGACACTGATGCCGTGGTACAGTACCCTCGAGCGCGAACTTCTTGGCATCATATGAGCTATTGATCATTTTCGTCCATACGTCTTCGGGCGGAGATTCAGAGTACATACTGACTACAGACCTCTTCATTGTGTGGGAAAGCTGAAGGGATCATCCACCAGGGTAACACGTGGAAGGAATTTTTGTCACAATACAACCTGGAAATTGTGTACAAACCAGGGAAGGACTATGTTGTGGCTGACTGGCTATCCCGAGCAATTACCGTAAATGTAGTCTAGGAGGGGGAAACGTTCGGGGATCTCAGACAATTTATCCAGGAATGGGCGAGCAGGAAAGATGGAAGCCACGGTCGATAGCGATGGGACCGAACACAAAGAAGTGGAAGAATCTGCCGGAGAGCGACCGGGGGAAATTGAGACGATGGAGGGTATCATTAACGATAAACGGCGACAAATTATTTGAAAGACGCAAACGTCGGGCATGATGTGGGCCACGCATGGAAACTATGTAAAGAGTGTATTACGACAATCTGGCCGCAACCGGGTGTCAAGGGCGACCGAATTTGCCGGGTGTTGAAAGATGCATCCAGACCAGGGAAGACCTACTACCTATTTGTCAGCAACGCGATAGTGTGGGATCAGACCAAAACATTATGGAGAGCAGAACAACTGAGAATTTATTGATCGTCTGTTCGCTGTCGGTCTATGGTCCAGAACGCTTACCTACCATCAAGAGAAGACGAACCACTGCGATGCGCAGGAGACGTTGCAATGATTACAGCGGCGGTACTTCTAGTGGGATATGAAAAAGACAATCCAAGAGATTATAGGAACGTGCGATATATGTCTTAAGACTAAATACGACCACCACCCACCACAGGGACAACAGGAGGAAACACCCACAGCAGAGACGCCACTGAGTGAACTACAGGTTGACACATTCACTTGGAAGGGCTATAAGTGGGTTACGACAGTAGATACCTTCAGTAAGGTAGTTATAGCGTATGCCGTACAAAACAAGTCATCCACCGCCGTCTTACAGGCATTACGAACGTGGTTCTATATTATAGGGTCGAAAGGCATCGAAAGGCTGCACAGTACCTTGAGTGACCCCCTGCGGGTGTATCAGGTGGACAAGGGTCTACAGGCGAACGAGCCGATGGCAAAGGCAGTGGCGTCATACAATCATTCCATCCACACCACGACGGGGTTTTCACCGTTCGAGCTTTTTTCGGACTGCGCGCAGACACCGGAATGGGGCAGAGGTGGTGGTGGACGAGGGAATGGTAGATCAAATGTTAAATGCTCACTTAAAACTCGGCAAACTTTGGGGCGAATTTCGTGACAGGATTGTGAGATAGAAGGTCGTGCGAGTGCCTTGGGTATACCTCAAAGTCTGGGATCGAATGGGGGACCTTAAATTTAAGACCATTGTATATCGTAAAATCGGCTCTGATCGGAGCAAAGAGTCGGTGGTGATTCAAGGTGGTGGTGATCAGGGAGCATAACATCGTGACAAATGCTCAGAAAAAAAGAAAAGCTATATTTATAGAATGTTTAGCTATTAAAGAAGCTATACTTTACTGGCAATATTATCTGATAGGAAAAAAATTTGTGGTATTTACATACCACAGAACATTAGAAAATTTGAATGTGAAGAAAAGTAATGATCCAGAACTACTACAAATTTTAAACTATATTTCACAATTTGACTTTGAGATTGTATATAACCCAGGTAAAGAAAATCTGGAGGCAGATTGTCTATCCAGAAATCCAGTCTTAGAATCAAATGAAGAAACAGATGATAACTCTGCAATTAAATCATCAAATTTAATTAAACTGGAAGATTTAAAAGAAAATCAAAAGCTAATAAAATTGGATGGCAAATGCATAATTAAAGATAACATAATTTACAAAATACTGAATAAGAGTGAGAAAATATGGATAACAGAAGAATTTGGTATTTAACTTATTGAAAGTGTACATAAATATCAAGGTCATATAGGAGCGAAACAATTAATTTTATTTTAAAAATATGTATAAACATATAAGATTGATTTGCAGATCTTGTGAAACATGTATTAAAAATAAGTCAAGAATAGGTTGCTTTAAGGCTCCCTTGTCGCAACTTGGTCCAGCAAATAAACCACTAGATATAATATCTTTAGATACAATAGGAGGGAATAAAAGTACAAGAAAATACCTACACTTGGTAGTAGATCATTTCACAAGATACGCATATATCAGCACTTCGGAAACACAAATATCAAAAGATTTTATTAATCTAATCAAGGAAGTAGAAAAAGCTGGAAATATAAAAACACTATTAACAGATCAATATCCTGGTATAAATTCAGCACAATTTGAACAGTATGTAAATAAACAAAAGATAACATTAATTTTTACAGCAGTAGATTGCGCATTTTCTAATGGATTAAACGAAAGGACAAATCAAACACTAGTTAACAGAATAAGGGGCAAAACTCATGAAAATAGAGATAAATCGTGGCCAATAGTAGCAGAAAAGTGTATCGAGGAATTCAATAACACGATACATAGTTCTACTGGGTTTACCCCCAATTACTTATTAACTGGAATAGATTCATCATTTGTACCTGACTAACTAAATGAAAATAAAATTACAAATTTAGAAAATAATAGGGAAATAGCTTATAAAAACTCAGAAAAGACGCATAACCAAAATAAAAAGTATTATGATAAAAATGTTAAAAAGTTTGAATACGAAGTTGGAGACCTTGTATATGTACAAAACTGTAACCAATTGAATAGAGATAAATTAGATGCGATCAGAGTAGGACCATTCAAGATAAAAGAGAAAGTCTCAGAGGTAATATTTTTAATAGGTAGTAGATTTCGTAAAAAGGAGTCAAACTTATTTCATGCTAGTAAGCTCGTGCCTTATTCCAAAGGGCTTTACCCTCTGTCTGAAAAAGAGGGGATGTAAGTTTGAACGTTACCGCCAAACTTCGGCACATGCTAGATGTCCCTACAGAGCGCGCTAGTATCAAATGACGCTCCGAGCTGTGTAACCTGCTGGATAATAGCTTTACTCTTGTCAAGACAATGACCAACGCTTATTATCGACAATTGTATTGATTCAGGTTAGTTTTAAGTTTTATTTTTTTATTGTAATATTTGTAGCGCGAGCTAATGTGTACTTATGTTTAATATTACAGTTCTAAACTACATCTACAAGTGAGTAATAACCTGACAACCTCCACTTCCTTTAAGTTTCTGAATTCGAAACTTATATGTATATACCGGGATGATGTTTAATATACTTTTAAAATGTCATAATTTTAATGCCCAATACCGTTAAACAGACGATGAATAATTTATAGATTTTATATATGAATTTTACCTTTTAATTACTTTTGTGGTAGAACGAAGTCACGCCAAGAGGAGTATAAATGTATTAGGTTACTCCCACTATAGGCGATACAGAAAAACAAGAAAATAACAGAAAACTCACTATCCCGTATTTCCAGTGGTTTCGGACTAGGTATTTTTTTTTTCCGGTAGTTGTCCTCCCTCAAATTTAATTCTGGCGGTCTGCCCTGGGGACTCCTGTCTCCAAGAATCTGATACCGGGGGCCCCTCCTCTTCTCCCCTCCCTTGGACCACCCTGTCATCCTTCCTTATCAGTTCCCGCAAAGTGTAGCATTAATCATTCTTTATGAATTTTCTGATGATTGATAATAAAATCCATAATCGAAACTGCCATTATCATCGTCACCATAAAGTAAATTTATCTATTATACCGTATATACCCATTGCGTTTGATATGTCTATATACAATTAATTGCATTTGTGGCAGCTGTGTAGTCAAGTCGATTTTCAATGAGATATACATAATAAATTTTTCGCTACGGTTTTAAAAAGCTAAGTTTATAACAACTTTATTAAAAACAAAAAAAATAGGAGAAAAAAAATAAGTTACATAATTAGACAGGGAAATTCGAAGTCATTTAAGACTAGATCAATACAAGTAATAAGACCTAGCTTGATTTATCTGTTGAAGAACACAAGAGGCCTAATAGCAGCTTTTAGAAAAAAATGAGAAACAGAGAAGAGGGCATATGGGAATCTTCCACAAAATCGCTATTACAAAATGATGGGGGACCTCAAGGAAAATGTTGGCATAACTCGACAAGATGACTTCATTGAGCACAACATAGAAGAACTGACTTTTTCTCTGCCGGTCCAGCCTGGAGAGCGATAGAAATATCGCGCAAAGTAAGGAACCAATTAAAAATTATAGAGAGTATGCTATAAACATCATTATTGTTCAAGTTCCTTACTTGCAGACAAACAGGGTAGAAGGTATATGGGAATCTTCAAAAAAACATTTAAATTTCCTAAAAAATAAAAGTAACAAGCCATGTTACTCGACAATTTTCGTAAATGGCGAGGATTTTATGCTTTAGACGCATCGGTGAAATTTGTTTGTAGCCTGGTTACTTATTGATTAACGCAAGGGATGACTGCTGTTTGTTTGGTATCATGTATTTTTCTCTATCCATCTCAGCGATGTATGCCTCACATTTTGAAGCCCAGTTTATCCAGAAAATCATACTCGTGTTCCTCTCTATACATTGTTTTCAACACTGAGTTGTATCATACGTAGTCTGATATTAATATCCTGGTGAGTTTGTCCATGGTTTCCGACTCAAGAGGAGAAAGGTTTGGATGACACACGTTTCCTTAGAAATAGTTATAATTGCGAACAATAGAGGTATCTTTTCACTAACCCTCACATTATTGTAGAGCGCCAGAATCTGGGTTTAGACTTCTTTGGAAGGATTTCGATAAATATATACGGAAGCTAAAACAGGTTTAACTTTCAAGTTAAAATTGAAGTTCCAGTAAGTAATTATGATTTCTGTTATTATTAAATCGAAGTAAATTTGTACACAGTTTTCAGAATAAACCTGCCAACTACCATCGACCACCTGGATATGTTTCAATAAGGACCAGTTGGAGTGGGGGGACATGTGAGGGCATTAAGGTCGCCAGCTAGAGAGGGACTGGAAATTGTCTAATAATAAATCAGAGCAGACAAAGGAAATCGAAACCCGGCAGGCCCGCTGGAATATACGACCCCTCTCTTTCCCTTCACAATATTATATCGGCTAAATAAATAACAGTCTTTATCTACACTGAATGATAGAGGCGACGCTAAGCGGGGGCGCTATCAACGCCCTATAAGCGAATGCCCGTTATCAAGCGCCACTTTACTCCGACATATACGTCAGAGGTACTTGGAAGCTGCTCTACTGCTTTGCCTCCTTTATTAGAGCTGATGATAGTCTAGAACATCTGTTGTAGCGTTATCTCTCACTTCGCAGTAAAGAGAGGCAAAATGGCTGTCGCATGCATAGTAAGGCTTATATTACTGAAGCAATATCAGGAAAATAAAACGGACATTTAACAAAGATTACTGGATATCACGATATAACCCAAAGTATATTATTTCTATAAGATAGTCTGGTTTTAGAGCACCATTTAGCCTGCATTTCGAATAATAATCCTATCATAAACAAATAAAAATACATATTTTAGCTATAAATTTTAGCTAAACAAAAGGATATTCCATCTACAAACAGGCAAGTAAGTTATAAATATATGCATTTATTCACAGAAATTAAAAAGGAACATAAATAAAGATAAGTTACATAGTGACTTGCATATGTTTGTATTATATGCATATATAAAAGATAAAATGAGCTGAATATAAAGAAAAGAGAGTACAATAACAATGAGCAACCCAATTTTCTGATATCACGTCAGGTAATTGTCATATTACTTAATGCTGCCTACAGTTTTATCACACATACCCTGAGAATTTTCTGATATCACGTCAGGTAATTGTCACATTACTTAATGCTGCCTAAAGTTTTATCACACATACCCTGAGAATTTTCTGATAATTGAGCTCATAAAGCTATAAGTTGGTTGATCCATCGATCTGAGGCCACACAATAGTTTTGCACATAAATTTTTTTTTTAATTCAATCTTCAGAACTAAATTATTTTAACGTATACAAAAAAAATAGAAATTGAAGAAATACTATCAAGGTTTACGTAAGGGAGTTATGTGATTTTTTTTTAATCATTGTCCGAAATCGCTATTTCATAAAAAAATAAATAAAACTGCGTACAGCAAAACCTTCTATAACATTAGTGTCTATAATAATTTTGGTGGATTTTTACGCATATCATATTGTAATATTATTAATTTTAATTTTTAACGATTTAATTTATATGTTTATTTGCTCTATGTGCTAGTTAAAGTTTAAATATCAATAAAAGCGATCTAACAATAAAAAAGACAAGTGGAAACCACTAGATATAGAGGATCTTTAGGAAGCAAGGATGACGGTATCAAAGGAGGATCAGACGCTTCTGAGGACTGAAACCCACTATAAAATAAAACTTTCTGAACAGGTCTCTTTTTATTTAGCGCTCACGCTCTCACCTATCCGTTGTTGTACTTAATTTACTTTTCTGGTGGTTGCTTTACCTTTTGTGTATTATGTTTGGTCTATTTTTATTTTCCCAAATTAAGCACCAAGAGCAAAGCCCATTTGCTGGAAACCCATACCCCATAATCTCTATTATGTCCATTCCCACACAGAACTAAAGTGTTACCTGGGTAGTCGCAATAATAAAAATGTTACTTTTATTTTCAATTAATTTGTATATAATTTATTTTTATTTATTTATTAAGTATTAAGTGAGTATTGAGTTTTATTTTATTATTTATTTTAATTGGTACGCTTTGGAGTGTTCTGTAAATGTAGGAATGCATTCATTTACATATTTATAAGTGAATATATATGTATGTTACATATATTATACACCCTTATTGGTAAAGTAATGGGGAATAAATTAGAGATCAAACTTAATGGGTATAAAGTTATGAGTGGACTGTATATATGTGAAAAATGGAAAATGTAGTTAAATACAAGGAAAATACATATCATGGAAACTGTAAATCAACTTATATTGAAAGCTGAATTAACACGTGTAAGGGATTGAGCTACCTGAGAGAACAGGAAATGTTTTGTTAATGTGTCAGTGAATGCTCTCAAGCACAATGATAATTAAATCTCCATTTTAAATTATTAATTTAGTCGTTGCTATTGTTAAATAATAGCTCACTTTTTGCAAAAGATATTGTTCTTCTATATAATATAATCTTTCTTATATAACAATATAAATATATATTATTAAAAATATTACACTAAAATATGTGATTTTGTTCATTGTTGAGATTTTAAAAAAATATTCTGAAGAAATAAATAAAATTTTTTTCTATATTAAAAACGTCGATGATTCAACATCAACTGGTAACATGAGCCCCTACATGTGAACCTTAGATATTTTATCAGCCGCCATATTTTTCTCTCATAAATCATCTGACAGATAACTAAGATTATATTCAACGAATACTTTTGCCTTTGAAACAAATAATCAGGTATAATTCACTGAATGGTGGATAATTCGTCAATGTTTAACCCAGATCTTTACTATTTCGAGTATGCTTTCATAATTTCTGTTTACATAGTAATGCTATTATAATCTTCTAGTTTTATTATATACATACTAATGTGAGCCCTCGTAAGATTTATGCGACCCTCACTCTATAGCTCTATCACAGCCCGTATTTTGTACTTCGTAAAAAATCCCTCTAACATTCTTCTTCCGAATCTGTCAAACTTGTCACATTTATTTGTTCCACGCTTCACTTCCATTTGCCGTAGCTGTGTTTCATACGTCGTGATCTTAGCAATGTGGGTAATTCGATACAGCCACAGCCAAGAGACGCCCATTTACCCTACCCACCATATGACCTGCCCCCATAGAGCAACAATACTTAGCAATTCTTTCGTCAAAATCGCAATATCATACTGGAACTCCCCTTCCACTAGCCACTCTCCGTTATCAAACGTGTGTTCAAATCAAGCTTATTTAATGAGTAGTTGCATAAAGTACTCACTAATGTTAGAGTGTTGTTTATTGTCTCATTCTTACAATATTATGTAGGGTACTACTATGTATTCTACTACCTACTTATTATTTTTTTTGTAAGTTGTGTATGTTTTAACGTATTTATTTTTGAATTCCCAATAATTAACTAGTATGTACGTCTATTTGTTAAGGATTTTTATTTTGGTTTTTCTTCAATTGATTTTGTGTACATTAATTTCATTTTATATTTTTATTTCTTGAAAAACATGTGTATTTTATGTATACTTTTATTATTTCTGATCTATTTAGTCTTTTCTATTTTTTTAGTCCTGTTTTAAATATTTTCTATTTTCGGATATTGTAAACTTCAGTGAGGAGTGATACTGTTAAAGAGTCTACTTTGTATTGAATAAATGTATGTTCTTGAGGGGTTCTAGATAAGCTTGGTTTCATGCTAGAATTATGCCTAGGACGTTTTCAATTATTCAAATAAATACATGAATAACTGAATAAAAAAACTTAAAGTTAATTCTGTAATAATTCGGTAAGCACCTTGGTAATTTAACCGTAATTGCACATCTATATAACTTCTGATTCATTTTTTCAGCGTTTAAAAGCAGCATGATACCAGCTTCTATCATTAGACAAATTATTTAATTGACTCCCGTCATTTCTGACCTTGCATTAATTAAACTCTAGGACATAATACAACAGGAAACCACGATGTCCCTCCTTCACTCAGACTAGAGAAAATACTTAGTCCCTGCTAAAAACTTCTGTAATCTATGGTTGCACTAGCTATTAAGATTTTATATAAAAACTAAAAATCCAGCTCATGGATTATAACATTGCTTTGTGAATCAAATTTATGCTAAGAACAACGTATTTTTGAGTTTTCAGGTATGCTTTAGATAATTGCGAATTTTCTAATTGAACACGTCTTATTGTTATTTATAAATACAAACATGTGATCAAAATTTACAGTGTTGACAAAGAAGAGTAAAAACTACACCAGGATTAGTGATGAGTGGCATTCTGCGTCAGTTTTACTTCATGTTTAACCATTTTAGTAATGAAATCAAACAGGCGGTAAGATGATTAAATAGTAATTAATGCACATATTCTTTGTATTGTTAAAAATAATGCCAGAGCTCATAAATATGAGAGGTGGCTCCCTAGCACCAACTATGATACACCCTCAGCTCCACGTGCCGATGCTGGTCTCTTTATGAGGTGTACACATGAATCCGATGTCATATCACTAGATCATACGGTATTGAGTACTTGTTTGTTGTATGCCTGCAGCTACTTGTCAAACTGATACAACTGCTGACACAACCTGTTCACATCAAGCCGTTACCTACTGTCACTGTTAAGAACTAAAATATATAACCGATCTTATTAAAACTGTAAACATTTATTTATCTGTATTGCTTTAAATGAAACGGAGCTACATAACAAAATTTTCATGTATTCCCGTAATTAGCCACATCATCTCCCGTTATTGTCTTTACAAAATATCATCAAGTCAACAAGTAAGTACGAAAGTGTTTTCAGCAGACATGTCACTCAATCTTAGTGTAAAGCTAAAACCTTCCTCCTCGTCCCTAAGTTTGTTTCAGTTACCTTTCCTAATGCACACTTTCACGTTGCGAAATGTCTTGTAGATCCCCCCCCCGTCTAGGGCCACACATCAAATCTAGCCTTAAATAAACTCCATCGGCAAACCTCACCACTATCTGTAGGGTCTCTAAATTTTGCGTCTGCATTTTATCACCAGATATCATGATGAAAATATCTTTAAATGTGAACATATTTACTAAGATAAAACATCAAAGTCAATTATGAAGCTAGTAGTTTATAGAGTCGTTTCATCTTTTCACACACGTTTAATCAAAAAGACATTTTAACAATGTTCAAAAGCTTGAAGTTTATTAAGTGGTTACCAGTCCAGTTAGTATTTCGTATAGGTGCCTGGTATGATTTGTAGTGGTTTGGGCAGTAACAAGTACCCGGTAGTTATACCACCATGTCTTATGTTTGAACAATGACTTAATAGACTAGAAGTTAATGAAATTGTTAATGGCTTTCAGTAATAATAAAAGGACCTACTGCCTCAGTATATATATTGAAACCTACCTCATTTTTTACCATTTCTTTTCCTAATTTAATAGATCAATTGACCTTAACTAATTTGGCAGGTCCGTTATGAGATCTTTAATTCAAATTGTTTTTATGTCTTCAACATAGGAAATTATCCCGATTGAATCGCCCGATCTCAAGGCTAATGTTATAGTTATTAATAAATTGAGAAACTGGGAATTATGAAATATATACAAATAAAATGATTATAACAAATAATTATAATTATATAGAGTGCTGACATAAATTATATAAAAAAATATTCTTTTGAACAAGGATAGTTACTACTAATTACAAAAAAAACATGAAATTTGAGCTCAATCTCTTTTAATGGATCTATAATAAAAAACAATATCAATATCACCCAATCGATGATCTCCGTATAATCCAATCAACGTTACTGTCTGCTGTTGGTTACCGCCAAATCGGGAGCTTGCTCTGGTTCGCTCTCTGGCTGTTAGGCTAAGACTGACCCTTTATCTCATCCCCACTCCTAAGAGCACAAGGGACGATGCTGACCAGATGGAAGGGTTGCTGGTCATGATATTCTCAAATATCATGAATGTTACAATATATATATATATATATATATATATATATATATATATATATATATATCCCGAGCTATACCCAATCCACCGTTTGTCTTTGGTGTTTGTGTCTGGTCGGAGTTAACTCAGCCTCGAGAGGATAAATAAGTAGGTACTTTAAAAAAAAGTAGTGAATCTGATTAAGAAAACTGAATTTAAGGTAACGCCAAGTGCTGATCACAGCACTTCAGCTTCACCTACCAACTATAATGACAACCATTTGCCCTACCTCATGAGGTGTTACACAATAGATTAAATTTGGGATAAAACAGGGAACTCACTCCAGGACATGAACAGACTGACATAGAGAGACCGGCAAATAAGTGATTCTGGTTATAAAATAAATACTGCCTTTCATTCAAATTAAATAAAATATCCGAGACTAAATAAAGGCTATTGATTCAACTTTATTACTATTCTAGCTTGGTGACCTATTCTACAGAGATGCAACCAATCAACCGAATGAAGAAGTGGCACGAATTCAACACCAGGATTTTTTTAATGCAATGATCTGCTTATCATTATCTTTATTTTTTACCGCATCAATGGTAATTAAACTTTATTGTGGTTTTATAATAGAATTTGATAAAATAAATATTTAATCAGTATTTCTTAATCCTAATGTAACAGTTCATCAGTGATAGATTAGTTACTGGCACCAAAGTAATCTAATTAATTTAAATCGGCCGGAGAGGACAATTCGTCCATAAAGTACAGTATGTTTCTATGGAATTTTCCCTGACGTATTGATTTAAGTCGTTCTCGCGGTTCGCTTCTCTATCAGTCTACTGTTTTGAAATTTACAGCACCTAGCGATGCAGTGTGAACGGTTAATGGTGCATTGTCGCAACCCTCGTCTGTCATTCTGTCTCGAAGTTGACTGGTTGACAGAACGGTTCAGCCTAGTACAGCCCATTCTCTGTGATTACTTCCGACTCCTTTGGGATCATTTAATTCGGCGTTATCCGAGCTCTGTTTTCATCCTTTGTAGCGGTTATGTCAAGGTTTCTTGACCGATTTCAGACCTCGTTCTCTCCTTACACCATTTCACTCTATACTCAAGTCAGTACGTTGGTGAAGGTATGGGTAAATGTCCATCGAGTGGACACCTTTATTGGTTAGCTTTTTGCTATGTATTTCAATATGGGATCGAAGCCAAACGAATATTGTTTCCTCTGAGAGAGAACAACAATTTATTAAGATAAAATTACAATCTGCCTTTTATTAGGCAATGAGTAATTGAGATAAGTGTCATCATTCATACCATATTTACAGTTCATCATTCACTCGCTCATTCATACAATATTTACAAACAGCCCAGAGGCCCCCCAAGTCCACACGGTTGTCACCTCCCTCGCATGCGAAGGAGGAAGCGGAGTCTTGGGGAGTCCCCCACGCCCCTACTTCAGGCGCGTCACTGGATAAGAGCCAGCGGAGGCTGACCAAGAGCGGGAGAGCCACAGTCGCTCAGGACATGATTGGAGAAACTGGCCATTGCCAGGACTCCCACTGTCACTTATTTATAGCAGGTCACAAGGCCACTGCCGTTTAAGTCTCCAAGGAGGATTATAGGGATGAGTGGTGCAGTGCAATGACTGTGCTAGGGAATTAGGGTGGTTGGATAGGTTACCATGGAATTTAATGAACTTGGAAGGGATGAGTTCAAGAATATAGGGTATATTCAGATCATTGTGAAGGGTTTTGTTGCTGACGTAATAAGGGGCATTTACTATTGTTCTTAGGACTTTTGATTGAAAGGATTGGATGCGCTTGATGTTCGACTTTTTTGCTGTCCCCCATTCCGTATGTCCTCTAATGAAGATGGTTTTGTTGATGTTATATAGGTCTTTGACGTGTACTCTAAATACCTTATAATATCAGAAAAATACGACACATACATAGGAATGCCACATACATTTCTGTTTTAAACAGGCTAGGTTATTTCAGGAATATAATTGTATATGTAACTATTTTGGTATTAATATAAATCCACTCATTATCGCAATATTTATTATTTTATGGGCAATAACATATGGTAATATCTGTAACCTGTTTTTTTTACAGGTTTTCATGACATCTTATAATTCAAACGAATCCATCAAGTATGAAAAAATTGTAAGTATTAAATCATAATCATCGTATCAGCAGGTATACACCTAAAGTAACTTAGTCTCTTAATCAGAAGGTGTTCATAGTTTGGTTAACATTCATTCTAACACCTTGCCAGACAGCACTGTTAGCACCTGGTTTATCTTAAAAATCTCACAATTACAGTCAGTCAGAAAATCCTTTTATGACTAAACATGAGGTAATGCTGCCCATAATGAATCAATTGACTGTTAGAAATATATATACTGTAATAATAATGAATGTAAATAAGTTAATCGAAACAAACTTATACGCAATAATACAAACATAAGAATAATGAATAATGTTTAAAACCAATAAAATAAACTAATACAAGTTAATAAACGTGTGTTGGAAATTATTGCCCAAAAAATGTTTATTTGTGATCCCTAAATACCATTATTTATTTTTTGTCCTATGGAAGCTATTTATTAGTAGTAGATTCCCTTTTAAAAAATAAATCTTGTGTGTTCAGTGTACGGTAAACAAACCACAGTCAATTACATTTAATGGAATATATATTTTTTAAATATTTTCCTATTGAGATCAGTGGGCCAAAAGAAGCATGTTGTAACTGACATTCGCAAGACGAACATGTGGCCCTTGGAAGCTATCAACAATGAGACACTCTTGACTCTATTGCGCTCATCATCTTCCTCTACGTTTGACTCTTGAACGGGCTTCAGTTCTCCTGGAGATTTTTAAACCAGTCATCCCATTCGTTGGACGCTTTGTCCACCGATACAGGCAGATTCCCAAGTACTCCAGAGTCTTCTATTTTGCATGACCTTTGTTCACACTTGTGTTTGGTGAACGTGTTCCGCAGCACCTTCGTCTCATATCGTCTATCTGCTTTCCCGAACTATTGAAGTTGTCCACAGGATCCAGTTATCTAAAAAAATCCATGGGCCCCTGAGTTTTGGGTTTCTGGGATTCCCATTTATTTTCAATCCAAGTGGGCTACCAACGTAAATGACTTTTGAAGGGTGCGGTACATGTTTCGCTTCCCTTCGTCCCACATTCCCGCAAGACGATCTCCCATTCAGACAGTTTCCATGAAATTGAAAAAAGTTGGTCTGCTTAACCCATTAATTTATTTTTAAAAAAATTCTGAAAGGGCACGAATACTTTAGAAAATAAAATGTAATGTCGTCTTCAAAAATCATTTAGAAGTATAAGAGCAATAATTATCAACCTTCAACAACATCAATATCAATCAACGTTGTTGTTCATCACTTGTAATGCAAATGTCGAATCGACTAGTTCAAATATTAGTGATGACAATAAACATTTCCTTGCTCCATTATTCCATTATTTTAATGAACTAACATTATTATAGTAACCTTCGTAGATTTGTAAATTAAAGCCCTATATCTTGATAAAATTTTCATAGGAAGATAAGCTCATAATCAAAAGAAGCAATGAAGAAAATAATGGCAGCATCTGACATTGGAAGCAACACTAATGCTATGATAGTTAAATAAATACTGAAAACATTTTGCCTCACTGAAGAAATGTCACTCGGATGAGAAAAAACTACCCATCTGATATTATTTACAATATTTATGCAATAAAAGTACATGATATTTGTGATTTATAATGTATAATATATGGTAACGTCATTACAATATTTGATGGCTACAATATGGCTGGCATTCTTTGTTCAAGAATACACGTGAACAAAATGGTCAGTATCTACAAACGAGAGACACGAAATTTGTGCAATAAGTTTGTTTTAACAATTTATTTATTAAAACATATGATTTTAATGGGTGTTTTTTTGGTGCGTAGATAACGTTATATGTAGAAGATACTAGAACTAAAAAATATAAATTGACTATATATGTGTCGGATAATGTAAGGGCCATTGTCGAGGGTGACAAAAGAGGTTTTAATTAAAATTAACATAATTATTTTTCCCCTAAAAAAGTTTTGTCAAAAATGTCATAATTTGGCAAAACGGTTCTGGCTGATGCAAGGAATATGATTGGCTGAACATGTTATATTATTCACATACCAATTTGTTTTTAACATAAGCTTAGGTTAATATTTATGAGATAGGAGTTTTAAAATCCTACTTTTATATTTGGTTATTGGTGATAAAGCTAGATTTGTTTGCGGATTGCTTACAATGTATAAATGTTCGAAAAAACAAAAGCTTCAAACTATAACTGATAGTATAAGAAAAATATTACGCTGCTAAGAAACAATCTGACCTACAACATACATATCATACCAGGATATCGTTAAGGCAGATATCCAGTTGAGCATTCATCGATATTATTTTCTTATACCTGAACAACAGGTACTTATGTATAAGATTTTTTTTATTATTTGTGTATTCATTTGTAATATAAATAAATGTTGATAGGTTAGGTTAAGCATTGTCAATCACAAGAAGGATCCTAAATAATGAATGTAGGAATTCAGGTTTATAAACGTGAATTATAGGTAAAAAATACAATGCCATGCGTAGTTGTATATGAATATCTATAAATGGTCGTCTCCCGGCTGAAGACGATCAAAAAAGGATGGTTATACTACACAGAGGTACGATTGTTAACTGGCTTTATTACCTTCTCATCCTCTATCTATACACAGGCTTTGTTTACATTAGGCCCTGTGGTATTAGGCTTAACATTGTCTTGCCATTATCCATAACATATATATAAAAATTAATCGCCGGCGGTTATGAGTGATGAAACAGAATAAGGAAATAGGGAAATGCAACGACACTCTCTGACTCCAGTAAAATACTTTATTGCTGATGATAATCCAACATGTATGGGATCATGGGTAGTTTACATCCCATGATCGTATTAATATTTAACATAGTCATGCCTCTGGCTTATACTCCCTTCTGTCAGTTCCTGACCATCCAACAGGAACTCCAATTTACCATTTATACACACTTAAAGCATATACTGATTATCTATAGGTCCGATACTTCGATACATAGTGGTGTCTATGGTGACACGCCTTTCTGTCGGTTTGAGGCCCGCATTCTCCCTGGCCACCTTCCTAGTCTTTTCGGCTGTAATTTTCGCGTGTACTTTACCCCACAGTTTCCCCAACTCCACGAGGTTGTTGGAGAGCTGTGCTGACGTCTCATTTCCCACCAAAGTTCTACTAGAGTCTCGCTGACGGCCGCGAAGACCGAAAAGGATTTCAAAGGGTAAGAACCCTGTGGTCATGTGAACGGAGTAATTATACGCTATCACTGCCTCAGCCAATGCCTCTGCCGGTTCAAACCCTTTGTAGGCATGGTAAACATGAAGATGATATCCCGAGGTGCTGTGGTGACGCTCAATTCCCCCTCTTCCCTGGCGTATTGACATGCCATATTACGTCTAGAGCTTTCATCTCCTCTCTGACTTCGGCGTTATCAAACACCATCCCGCCCTCTGACGCTGTCCTACCGGAGACGCCATGAAATTGGAACTAACTCCTCAGCGCTCCTAACACGGCATCCGAAGGCTTTTCCCCAAAGGGGTATGTCATGGCATTTTTGCTGAACAGATCAACCATGGTGACCCACTTTCAGGTAAAGGTATCCACTTGAAGGTTAGTTAGTGGATTTTGTGGTGTGAACCACTGTAGCGCTCGGTGGTCTGTGTGGACCCTTCCGGGTTCCCCGTCTCCCGAACACATAGGGCTGGAAGTTATCGCCCAGACTATCTCAGATAACTCGCGTTCCAGCGCGCTTTACCGACTTTCCACTTGTGTGAGGCGCCTTCTGGCATACGCTACGGAACGTTCCCCTATGCCCCCCGCCTGTGACAGAACCGCTCCCAAGGCATATTAACTAGCATCTGTCGTAATTTAAAATCAAGGAACGGCAATACTGGTCGTCCCATGCACTTGCGAATGTTCACTTCTATGTCGGCAGTGATGACCACCTTTTTCCACTTTTTGAGGAGGTTGTTAAGATGTGCCAGGTATGCTGCCATTTCTGGGACGAATCGCCTGTAGTAGTTCAGTGTTCCCATCAACCGCCGTACCCCTTTAACAACAGACGGAACCGCTATTTTCTGGATCGCTGACAGCTTCCCGGCATCTGGTCGGACTTCTTCCTTGGATATCGTGTGCTCCAAAAAAAACTGATGATCTCCTGACCCAGATAGGACTTTTTCTCCAATAAAGTCAGGCCAAATGGTCGCAATCGGTCAAAAACCGTCCTCAAGTGATCTACATGTTGGGGCTCGGTCGCGCTGAATACTATGATGTCGTCCATGTATATCTAGCAAACGGACTCATCTACTCCCCGTAGCAACTCATCCATGAGCCTTTGGTATATGATAGGTGCATTTTTCAATCCTAATGGCGTCCTGGTGAACTCGTGGTGACCTCTTTTTTAAAAGTGAAGGCTGCTATCTTCGATGATACCCTGTTTCTTTATGTTGTCCTGCTCCTCCCTAATATGGCACCTCAGAGCCTGTTGGTATCTGCACTCCTCCACGTAGCTTACCCAGTCCTGCTTGAGTGGAATCACATGTACATTTTTCCTGTGACCCCCAATCTGTCCCCTTCCTTAAAGAAAATGCACGTATATTCTCTCTTGAGCTCCCCTCTCCAATCCTCCACTCGCCTAACCACCCCTACTCGCGCTCTACAGTATCTCCCTACGTCCCTCCCTTGTCTCAGGCACTTATATGTTTTCCTACCTAAGCGAATGTCCCATTGCTCCTCCTTGTTCCTAATCTTCGCTCCCTCTTTCCCTAACAGATCACATAATTCCCGGGCCATCTTTTCCACCACATGTACCCGAAATTTCGCCTCTCTACAATCCTATCTCTCTAACACTATTATCGCTTCCCCTTCGACCTTGCAGGGGCCCCCCAGGGTGACCAAGCTACAGGAACATACCTACATTTGAGGCATCCTCTCGTTCTCCCCTCTTGTCCATCGCCTGTCGTCGACCACTCCTTCGGGCACGGCCGCTTCCACAGCCCACTCCGCTTCCTGATTCTTTCCTTTCGTTGTCCGTTTCGGAGGTTTCCAAAGTCTCTGGAGCTTCTGACTGCTGCCTCTCTCTCCTCCATACTTTCTGAGCATTTTCTGTGCCACACTCAAAGCTCCCCCTTTGAATATTCCCCCTGGAGGAAGTGATTCAGTTTCCCGGTCCACCTGCGAATTTCTTCAGATCTGAAATGGCCTTCCTCATATCCTGAGCCATGATCGCCTGAATCTTCATCCACGCTAATGTAGTCGCGTGAGCCCCTGCCATCGTCGTTTGAGGCAACTGCGGTATATCTGCAGCTCCACTCAGCCCTGCGGGTCATAACACTACCTCTGGCATGTTCTCATAAAAAAACAGAAAGTAGATGATAAAGAAAAAAAATTACAGGGAAAGAGAAAAAAAAACAATAACTTTCCACGCATCCGTACGAGGTTCCCGGGTTTCGGCACCAATTAATCGCCGGCGGCTCAGATAGATAAAAAAAGAATAAGAAAAGTGGGAAATGCACCGACACACTCCAGTAAAAGTCTGCTTTATTGTTGATGATAATCCGACATACATAGGATCATGGGTTGTTTACATTCCATGATCTTATTAGTATTCGACATAGTCAGGCCTCTGGCTTTAACTTATATATATACAAATAAAATAGAACACATCAAAAATTGGAATCCAATATTCTAATCCAGGTATTAACCGCACATGAGGCAACGTGACAAGGCTGTCACGTTATATGGTGGCATTTGCTTGGATAAAAAAAAAATAACATGGTTTGGCATATTAAATTAATATTTCAACATAATGTACCTTTTCCTCTCTTAATGTGTTTTTGTTGATTGATGGAAGGTTGTCTGGCCAAATAACGCAGTCTTTAAATGCGATGTAATGAATTATTTTTAAAGTAAATGAAAGTTAGATACACCGACGTAGTCGAGGCAACTGCGATTGTGGAGAGTGTCCTGAACAACACAGAACAAGTCCCTGGGCGCTGGTATTAAGAGCGAGGGAGCGGGGTTTAAAGGCCATTTTTACGGTTTTTCTCAAATAGGGGAAGACACCCTTTTGTGAATATAGATTAATTAGATCTTAGAAAAATTCTAAGTATATATAGAATAGTTATAAGTTTTTTCTTTGCAAATATAGACTAAGGTCGTTTGCAAGGCTATTGTAAATATAGAGAAGAAATGTTTTATTAGTTTCCTTACCTTATTTTAAAAAAAAAGTCTTAGCAAGTGAGGATTTTTTATACTGTATATATTAGGTTAAGGCATTGTATTTCATTTTGCAAAATAAAGCCGGTTTAACAGAATAATTCAAGGTGGGTTAATCGGTGCAATAATCCCATTTCACAGGAATACGCGCACCACAGGCAAAGCACCCCTATGAGCACACTTGCATGGGCTTGTCGAGAAACCCCGTGTTAGAAGTCACATGCACACAGTCTCCCAAAAATCAGAAATGTTTTTTCCCCCTACATTCCTTAGACTAATGTCTAAAATACTGAGAAAGAATATTAAAAAAAGAATGAAGCTGCAACAGAAAATATTCGGGTGGGTAGTGTACAGTAGAGATAGAAAAAATCTAATTCTACCCCGCCATCTTGCGACCAGGGGAGAGAACTAGTAGTTTTATTTCGAAACCTATCCCGAGAGAGAGGTTTTTGAGCTTGTTATGTTTGTTCAGCGCTCTTTGTTGTTGTGTAGTCTTACAGATGTATATTGTCGAGTTTATTAAGTTGAGTACACGTATATAGTTTATAAAAAGAGAGTGGGTTCACTATAATTTACATGCTTTGTGCAAATTATTTTATGTGTCAGCAGGCTTAAACGAGATCTATCACATAAAAAAAAAAATCAAAATTTACGCTAAATATATTTTAGGCAAATGAAAATCAGTTTCTATGCTATCTTAGAGATGTCTATTGCCTATTTCTTTATTTGATGGTTATGTCTGGGATCGATATATAACAATTATCATCTTCATCTTCAACCACTGGATTCACAGGTAACCCTTTATCCAGAACGTTCTTATTCAGTTCGAAACGAAATATTATCAAAAGGAGATAAAATTACTCACAGTGAGCTGGAAATAAGTTTATAAAGCCCAATCATATTCTATTGTTATTCATTTCTGACAGTATCATTTAAGAGAGCCTTTCAAGTCCTAAGCTACCAATCAATGGCAAACAGACTAATAATATGCCCAAATTCAGAAGAAAATGAAACAAAAAAGAGTCTAAAGAGATGGAGGAATGAGAAAAAAGAAATTGAAAAAGATACACTAATTATTTACAGAAGCCATTAGCTCACTCAAATAAAGTATTATACTCATGCTATATTAACAGTACCATTAACGGCCAAGCTAGCTTAGTCATTCTGAATCCGGTGTCTGTCTGCTGTCGTTCTCAATCAGTCTTTTTTTTATTCTTTTTATATTCTTCGGTTAGTTTTATATATTTTTTTTTTAATCCTTTACTCACCGTATTTATCAAAAAACATCGGGTGAAACATAGCACCTTAAATTGGACGTTATCGAATGAATCAGTTATCTGTAATGCTACTTAAGATAATTATCGGGATAGTTATCGGAATTAATTCCTTTGTTTCTTTCCACGATATGTCAAAACGTTGTATTATTTCGAAAACTGTGCAACTTTCCCCACAAATTTCTAGAATTTTGTCTGTAAGAGGAGTGCTCAGGGGATTTGATAGAGTTTACACTCAGTTGACTTGAAGCATCGAGAGGAAGGAACTAATGTTGTCTTGACGTCTGAAAGGATGTTAAAACCCACGAAATAGATCATCCCCCAAACTGCACTAAATTGCATCTACCTATCCAGAAACACGAAGCAAGATATAACAAATGAAGACGGCAGAAAAATACTTAATGGCGTAATTTTCGATATTGCCAAACGTTAATAGGGGGCGGGTTCAATATTTGACCGAACCTTGAAGCGAATTTCAAATAACAAAGAAACCTGTACGGATTCACACATGCAGTCATAGATAAGTACCAAAAGTATCAAGCTTAGTGAGTCATGCGCATAAATTGAAGAAATCAAAAGCATAGTTTTATACTGACAAGGAAAACACATCAGAAAATTAACAATAAATTTATCCATAAAGAGGCTCAACCGACTGCACTCCATAAAAATCTTCACTTCACCGTTTTAAAAAACACGTCCTAAAAACAGAGAGCATAATATATAGTAACAGTACTGAACAAAGTCATACTAAAAACAACATTTAAATCACGTCGTAACAGATATCGTACTGACATCGTATATAAATAATTCAAGGGCTTAAGGCAATTCCGCTATCGCTATATAGCGTTTAGATCAATAAAAAAAAAATGAGCATTGTTATAAAAAAATGATTACCTTTCTTTTAATAAACGGCTTATTACTGTTTCGCATTGGTTTCAAGTTAGTTTTTGAATTAAATTTTATTCTGTTTACTTTTATTCATTAGCAAGTAAATATAACCTTAATATGAGATGGTTTAATTTTTATGTGCTTGGTTAATTATTACTCTTTACGTATTAAATATTATATTTGAATCTATATGAAAATTTGATTATTATAAAATATATAGTATATACTAAATCTTTTTTTATGTACAGAAAAATAAACTTAATTTACTAGTATGAGTTCATGAATGTAGGGTATATTAAGATCGTTATGAAAGGTTTTGTAACGATCTTAATATACCCTACACAACTTTACACCCACGCTCCTAAAGGGAGCTATAATGCCGGCATACTCTTCCTCATCGCCAGCATTATATCACATTTAGCCCTCAGTAAAGACTGGAAATACTTGAATTGAAGAATTGAATAGAAAAATTAAAACATAAAAGAAATATGTTTGATTGTGATCCATAATTTGGTTTATATTTCGTTCTACAAAGCTATTTCGTGTCTAATCTTAGCTTTTATTATTTCTAGCTACTGCAATTATATGATATTAATATGATTAAGTGTACTTGAAAAATAAATATACCATAACATATGTGAACCAACATGCTAATATCGTTTTATTAAATAAAAGATAAATATTATAGATTGAGAAAATGAACAAAGTAACAATTAAAAAAATGTGCGGTAGATTTGATCATTACTCTCGTCTAATAGAGAATATTAAAAAATTATTTATGACAATTTTATGACTATTTTACGATAAAGATTAAGGATATTTGTAAACATTTGATCATAATTATTGGATTAATTAAGTATGGCATGATACAACATTAACTGGGAACATCTATGGTACATAAACTCACTGTGTCTTCACTCATCAACGTCAATTACAGGCTAATGGAGCCTATACAGGCTCTAGGCAGTCCCGCCATCGTTTACCCTCGCCTCAAAGATGTCCCAGCTCCAAATACCCATGTTGGTAGATTTCAAATTCTCAATGAACTATATATTTAATTACAGTCACTACAAAATAAAATTTTCCTTAATTATTCATATGATATGGAGGTACATACTCCACCACTTACAGTTTGATGTTTTTTTTATTTATCAAATATTTATTGTGCTAAAATTACAAAAATCTGCTTTATTAGGCAATAAATAATTGTGATAAATGTTCTCATTCATACTATATTTACAATGTTCATTCATACAGTATTTAAAAACAGCCCAGAGACCTCCCAAATCCACATGATTGTCCCCCCCCCTCCCCAAATTATCTTATATGTCGAATGATTAATTATTATCTAGTATTTATATACCATTAACCAATAATTATATTTGTTTGGAATAATTGAGCGGTTAATCATTTATCCGTGATTATAAGAGACGCGTGTGTGTGCCGGCGTAATCGAAAAAATGCGAAATTCATCGGAAACAAACAACTGTGGCCCTTGGATTAGAAATGGAAATATTTGTTTAGTTGATGAATGCTATTGAGTACTGCCATTGTAGGACGAACGTTTGTTTTGGCTACTGTGTTTGTTTGCTCGCTCGGTTATTATTCCCGCCACATCCAATGTGAAAGTATCCAGATATGTTCATATATACAGTTTTATATGTAGCAAGAGTACGCGATAGCTGCGTTACTATATAAAAAATGTTTTTAAGGTTAATATTTTTATTATGTTACAATCATATGAATGAAAGACTATTGATAAAAAAAAGTTCGTTATAACTATATAATAATTAAAAATTAATTGTTCATTACAAAAGAAAAGCTATATATAAATCATTACTAAGCATTTTTATAAAACATTTGTATGCGCGTTTTTTGTATTCAAAGAGGTAATTTTGCAGTATAAAATTTAAGTATCCAATAATAAAAAAATAATACATTGAAAAAGTAATCCGCGTACCACAATAACTGGTGGTGTAGTTTAATCTCCTACATCCTGTAATAAATGGGTAAAAAGCGTGTTAAGTAAGCATGAATGTAATTATTACAGTGTTCTGATGTGAACACCGCTCTGAAACACTAAAATCTCACTCTCACACAAGCACGTGCTGCTGAACACAGGTCTTCAGTGACTCTGGCCTTTATCTGGCCAATCTTCAGTTTTTAGGCACATTACCCCTTGATATGTTGTTATGAGATCTGCACCATCAAACTAGATCATACGCTTCCGACTTGTATTTCCCTTCTCATCGACCGCTTCAATTGACCCCTTTATTCTAATCCGTGCCACAAATATATGGAACTATTCCCATCGATATTTATCGTTCTTTAACTCTTCCAATCTTTAAATCAAGACTTAACAATTTCATTCTAACCCTCCAATCTAACAATTTATAATTAATTACTATTATCCTGTTACCGCTAATTTCAGTCTCCGAATCTCTTTCACTTTATTTTTCCCCTTCTTCTGTATGGCATTCTTCGTATGTTGGTCTATCGTTTTTATTATCAAAAAGTGTTCGAAGAAAGCACACGTCATCAGCTTAAGCCATGAATGAAGCAAATGACCAAATGTGGCCAGGATTTGAGAGATCATAGCTGGTACTAAAACAAATAAAGTTATTACCAGAAAAGGTGCTGTTATCTGCAGAATATATTTCGAGTTTTACCAACATTGTCATTAATTGAATTCAACATTATTAATAATTAAACAGTGCTAATTATGTTTACTTATTACAATTTGAAAAATCGGGTGTAAGTATCTGTCAGATATACAAAAACGCTACCAAAAACCTAAACGTTCACCTTTTATATAATTATCTAGAAATTTAAAAGGGCTATGGGAAAAAAAAAAAATAAAAAAAAATAAACGTTTACCAGTCTGATACGGGAGGGAGGAGCTTTAAGTTCAAGGCGCTGTTGGGAATCACATAAAAACAAAGTCAATGTATTCTAGGGTTACACGCGCCCATTAGAAGATCAAATTACTGCTGGAAGTTGGAGATTCTCTTGTCACTGTCATTTCCAAAGTGGAAACCATTAATATTTATTATTGTCTGAACAGGTAAAAGTTCTGAAAGATATTGAAGTTATGAGAAAGTTTCAGAAAGTCACTGAAGACATTTCTGGAAAGTATTATGTCACGGTTTCTCTTTTTATAACTCTTGTATATGTCTTAAATGGAAAAATTATAACTTATTCAGATTTGTAAACGAGTTCGGGGAAAGGAATCGCTAGTGCTTCGTTAGCATACTGCATTGGCAACAATTCTGGATCCCAGATGGAAAAAAAAGGGCTTCCAATCGATCAAACATGCTGACGTTGCTCAAGCCTAGCTCAAAAGAATCGCAGTTTTTTTATTACCTCAAGATAACCACACCGCACTTCAAATCAAGAAAATTTGGCTCAGAAGTGTGAGGAAAACCAAAATAAAAATATTTTGAGTTTTTTTGAGATAAAAATGATAAGAACGTAACTACCTGAAACGCCGGACCTAAATGACCATTCAACGACATTTCATGGGTAAAAAAGTAATACAAATTATTTGTTCAAATTTTGGAAGATTGAAGAAATGCGAGAAAAACTCGGGCCTCTGCACAACGTTGCACAATAATACGTTTGCTTACCATGATCTTCAGAACCATTGGAATGCCTGTTCTCCAGTGCAGGAAACATTTAGTAGGTTCTAAAAAACGAAGCAATCTGAGCCAAAGAAAGTCAGAAATATTGTTTTTGTTTGCAAAAATGTTGTTAAAATGCTAATATTAATTATTACTATGTACCTATCAGCTTCCAATTCATTTTCTTTTATTAATCCTTTTAAATAATTAAAATGTTGACAATTTAGTCCTTACTTCATTTCTTTTGTTAGTGATTGCTGTAGTCTCTCAATATTGTGTGTAGCGACCGCTAACTACATAAGTTAAATCACCCTATACTCTGGTGCATATATAATGTATTATAATTAAATGTAAATCATGGTGAAAGTTCTAGCAATAAACGCAGGGGCCGGCAGTCGTAAGCAAGTCAGGTAACAGCAGGTATACCGGCCTAAAAGCCACCTGGCCGTCATAAAACAGATCCTGTTAGAACTAGTGTCACCTCCCGGCGGTCATAAACCTAAAAGCCATGCCATAAACAGTCGTAAACTAAGCGACCTTTTTCTCCGGTCACGCGCCTTGTGACAGGTGTCCAGGTGTACCATCATAAACATACCCCTTTCAGACCGACTCCGCCTTCCGTCAGGAAGGGGAAAATCCCACTCTCTCTTCAGCGCCTCTGAGTCTGTCACCCTGTCTTTCAGCCGCCTTGCAGGCCCTCTGACGACTTGTACCTGTGACACTGCCAGGCCACCGCTCGAACTCTGAAAACGCCTTATTTTTAATGAAACCTGTGTACCTCTTCTCTTGTACATAGTGCATTGTCGGGGCACATACCTATCATAAATGGAGTCAGATATTAACGCCGTCCTGGAACGATTGTCCAGGTTATTAACTTGAACAATCCGCACTTGTCACCAGGGCTAGGTGATCAGGCACCTCCTAATGACAACCCGACATTGTGTTTTCAACAAAACATTTTTTTTCCATATAGAACTCATGTTTTCTTTCATGAGTCTTGTTGTCTTTTCAAATACACCTAATTTTTTTCAATTAAAATTAAATTTCAAAATATTTAGCTTAAAATGCTTCTTTTTATATTACTAGAAATACTGACTAATAATTACAGTAAATTATTTATTAATTTTAAAATAACATATAACAGGAGTGAAAAAGTTATTAACAACTTCTGACACCTGTCATTGTAAAAGAACGTTTTTCTCTTTGAAATAGATTTTACAAAATATCAATACTGTCAGTAGTTTTTAATTAATCGATTTAATCAATCGATACCCATCAATAGTACCCAGCTATCGACTATCAATCCTTTCTACTGAACAGGTGATAAACACTTTTATACAGGTGTATTCCAATAGAATACTCACTCTCTTAAATATATAGTAGGTAACTAAATAAATTTAGTTTGATCTCATGAAAAATCTCATATGAGATTTACGACTGGGGCTCAAATGAGATTAATAAATGCAAATACACGACAGTATACCCTCACATACAGTAATATCATAAATAATATATTTCAAGCTGTGAATTCATCATTAGCTGTAAAAAAATTAAGGAGGTTTTTGGGAGATCAACTTAGTTTGAAAAATAATTGTTAGGTGTTCATCAATTTTATTTATGGACAACGTTTTGTTATGCTATCGACTTTGAACTCTCCTAAATGTCTTATACATTTCTATGCATGTCTGCACATAGTATGTAGAAATGTTGTCCATTATTGAACTTGATTAAAACCTAATAACTCCTTTTCATCAACCTGAGGTATAATATCCTAGCAAACTCTTTCTACAGTTCTCGTTCTACCATCTTATAATTTATGCATTTTGATAATTTATAATACTAACATGATCTAGGATTGTTTTTTTTAATGTTTAATAGTAGAAATATTATTAAAATATTAATTAAGATTTATTAAAAAATTATCAAATTTATTCATCTGAACATTTTATGTATCTTGTAAGTAGAAGCATTTTTTTTTTTTGGATTTTCCACTAATAAAGATACATACCGAGATGAAAAAGATAATAAAACATGAAGGATTTGTAGTTAAAACTGACCAAAAATCAAGAGGACTGATTTTAAAATTTAGTTTACTAAAAGATTGACAATCCTGTCCATGTTTTTGTTTGGATGGATTAATAATAAACAATATTTTTTAAACAGTGCGAACATTAAAAATATTTCATCGGTATGAACGAATTTGTGAGTCACAGTATGTCTTGAAATTTACATATAGTTCGAAACGTGTGTTTCTAGTCATTATTCATCCGCATAAAAGCTTCTTGTTTTAATTACTGGACATGGTATAATTGAAAAATATAGTAGCATATGTTTTGTTTGACAAGATTAATAGGCGCTGTGAGTTCAAGGCAGTTGGGTAGAAAGACTTTGTAGTGTGCTTGCGGATAGAGCATTTACACAGTAGTGTCCTGGATCTTCCTATTTCTCTCCACGTTACAAACCCGGCATTCCTTATTGGATTTATTGTCGTGGTTTGTTTGGCGTGGACAT
Source organism: Acanthosoma haemorrhoidale (assembly GCA_930367205.1). NCBI lineage: Eukaryota > Metazoa > Arthropoda > Insecta > Hemiptera > Acanthosomatidae > Acanthosoma > Acanthosoma haemorrhoidale. The sequence goes on along the minus strand of OV884015.1, from coordinate 52,158,017 downwards.
TTTGATGATATACTTTTTGTATGTTCTTGATTCTGTAATCAGTCTAATGTTTTGTACTGTGGTAGATGTAACGGGCTTATAGCTGTAGTATAATAAAGTAGTATAATGATAAACAAACTACGTTTGTATAACAACCCTAGTATTATAGAGGTTAGTGTATCTAAATCTTAGAAGCATTCCGCTGTATTGTTTCTTAACAACTTTTGACTCTATCCAGTGTGGGAAGATTTAGTGATGGATCAATATTGTACTGGGACCAATTTACATTTCATGAACCTGAAAGGGATACTCTACTTTTAAATGAAATTGAAAAAAAAAAAACCTTCTACTATACTGGGGCATTGTCGTGATATAAAAACATAAGTATGTCTAGCTAGATTAGTCGGCCAATCCGCCCGATCGCCATTGATTGCAGGCAAATTAATCTCAGCGATGTGCGCTCAGATTGAGCGAGAATCATGCAGTGGTCTCTCACCGATGGTGTTGGTAATTTCACTGATCCAGGACCAGGGTTCACATACTCCTCATATGATGTAGACGATACGTAAAAATATTTCGTAGGCCGCCGCCTCTAGCTTTTTATCATTTTCGTTAGGAAAAAGATTAGGTACATCAGCCATAGTATTCCACCAGTTTATCCAATAATGTATCAAAAGGGTTAAAATACCTTTACGTATCAAGAAATATAAATAGTTCGTTAGACTGTGCAGAAATAAGACTACCTTTTTTGAACGTTTTCCCAGTGAACATAGACCTGGTTCTGCAGCCCTGACTTTGTGCAAATAATATTAAAATAAAAGCACTAAGAATGAACGATGTTATATTAACTCTAGGCTAATTAAACGATATAATCCCACCAAAACAAAAGTGGAAACAAAAAAAGAACATCTAGCAAAACAATGGCTCAAATTACAAAACGATGACTACACGTCTCGTACACGGTGCGAGCTGCTTAGATTCAGTCTCGCTGGAACATTGATGAGAGGAACTTGTTTATCATATCGTTATTGTTAATGTTCGGAAGACCGAGCAGCCAGGGTGCGTACCCAAAGCAAGGCAGTAGAGTTACTGGCCCATCGCCAATTCTACTTCTCTTCAAATTAACGGAATAATTATTTTATTGTAAAGAAGTCTACTTCTTTTAAACCATTTTTTATGTATCTGTTACGAATTGTCTGCAGTATATGAGAAGTATATGAACTCTGGTCCAGGTGCAGTGAATTTATCTACCACCGGACGGTAAGTCTGCACCTCGATGAGATTGATTCGCTTTACGATACGGTTAAGTAGCTAATACAAGTGATAAATCCTATGTCCTGTCAAAATTGTCAGCGATAGTCATTCACCTCTACTCATTGATGGTTTTTGTTTGCTGTTAGTTCATTGTAGTCATCTCATTTGCATGAAGAACCTATCTTCATTATTTATGAACTAATCAACCTAAGCATACTTATTTTGTTATTCTTAAGGGACAATGCCCCAGAATGAAGTTTGTTTTTTTTCATTTCAGAGTAGTCTCAGTCCTGGTGAATACATCCATAAATGCTCGATTAGCATTTGAAGTAAAAAATTAGCATCTTAGATACCCTGCATGAGGTCGATAGTCGTTATGAAACAATGCAAAGAAAGAGGAATAGGAAGACAAGAGGAAGGGTTAAGCTCAGCAAAAGGGCTCCTTAGCATCAGCTATGACCGGCTGAATGGTCGGGAAGAGAGGATTGAGGGGAGCAGCCTGGAGGAAGAGGTGGATGGTGGATCCACGAGCCGGCACCCGTGACTGAGGCTCATTTGAATACACACCGCCGTTTAGAGCAATAAGTGTAAGTGAATTAAACAATATCCAGCCGGCTTCGTTAGCATAATGGCTCTCATCTCAAAACGGTCGCTGGCTCCCAGTTATTAAATTAACAATTCAAGGAGACATGAAACCGCGGGTCGGTCTCCGGAGGTTTGCATAAAGACAGAACCTGCGGTCTCCTACAAGCCTCAGCCCTCCTCCTACAAGGCAATCTTGTAGCCTCACTTAGCTCTTCATACATTTTGCATGGACCGACCCCTCAGCCTGCCCCGTCCCAACCAAATCCTTCCCAGGCTTCAGATCTTGCACTGATTTTTTAAACAGTTTTCACCTCGCCTCCCCTCGTGCACGCCACCCAAGTGTGAAGGGTCTACTTAAATAAGACATCGCCCCCCCCCCCCCGTTCAAGTGCAATTCTTTCTGTGGAACAGTGTTAAGAATGTTCAACCTTCGTAAGATCCATGTTCTAGTGCGAATGTGTTTCTCTGAACTCGTCTGGAGCTACGTATTTTGTTGTTTATAATATTTACACTGATAGGAATTGTGGTTTGGTAATATTATTTACATTTGTTTAAATTAATTTACATAAACATATCACAACCAATTTACAATATATACTATAGAGTAGAGGGTTTAGTTAGTGGTCGCTACAGGGGCAAATAAACCTGATTGTTCAGAATGACGCTCACCTGGTTGGTCAGAAGCCGAAGGTATAAACGAATAAAGAAAAATGAAATAATAAAATAGAAATGAAAAAAGAAACTTTACTCTTGAATATTGGCCATAAAGAATAACAAGAAAGGGACTGAAAAGGAGTGTCTAGCTGACAAAAAGTACATTACATTGATTTGTTGAGGTTATGAATAATATTCTGACTATACACTTACGAGATGACTACAAAGATCCGAGAGCAACAAATTAGATGAAAAAGAGAAAACAAATATAAAACAGAAATTATCTATCACAAGGGGTAAATAGCCTAGGAGAGGTTCCTGGGATGAATGGAAAATAAATAATGAATAATTGACCTTCTAGGCCATGTTCAACTGTCTCTCCAACCAGTAGAGATATAAATTCCCCCAGATGTCCTCGCCCAAATAAATGCTAGTATTGGTGCACCAATTTAGATTTAGGGTGGATAAAACCCGTCTTATTATTATTTACGGGTTTTTATGAGGGGGCGTGGCTGGGTTCCACGATGTCGTTTCGTTTGAACAATATCTAGGTTGTGGTGGGCTTCTCCAGGGCCTTTAATCGAGCGGCATTCTGAAGTGATTCTCCTCCTGATTCATCCAACGTGGCCATCAACCCACTGCTGACCTCCCTTCGCAGCGCATTCGCCGAATAAACCAGAAACTTCAATTCCCAAACCTCCTCCCTAAACTGCTGAAGTAGCTTCCCCTTTAGGGTTAACTGGTACTTGCAACCGCATTGATGTCTCTAACCACTACTTTAATATTTATGAAGACCTCTGCACCTCTTTACATCTTTACCCGCTAGAGCTAGTCAGGGACATCTCAGCCTGGAGGGCTATCCAGTGGAGATTCCTGGTTTCTGCCCACTAAACCAGTATTTCCTTAGAAGGACATCTTTCATAAAGACGACGGCTTCTGAGGCTCTACAAACGTTCCTAGTGGGTTTTCGCCTCAGCGGTACACCTTGAACAGTGGTCTTACACTGACCAGAAATGACAATCAGTTTGATACGGCAATGTAAACATGCAGTTTACTAGTTTAAAAAAACAACAACGAAACCGTAAGATAGGAAACCTTCTCTCTTTTGACTCTTCCGGACAGTCAAATGATTAAAACCAGTAAATAAAACAGACATTTCTGCTTCTAATTATAGCTAAGGGTTAATATTTCTTCAAAAGTTATATGACTTGCTATATAAATAATGGTTTGTAATCCATTCTAAATTACTGATATTAGTTTTCATACAACTTTAAGGTTTGTTTTGTTTCAAAGCGTGTGTCTTTGTTTGAGTGTTAATATGAATAATAATATCAAAAAATTATACAAAATTCTAGAAGTATCACCAGTATTTATTTAGTTCATTGAATTTTTATTCCATCACCTATTCAAGCCATTTGTTACAAAAGAGCATTATATTTTAATAGTTGTCAGGAACTATCATGATAGCAGACCCTATTTATGCATATACATAACATAGCAGCATGCTATACACCTTAAATGCATCCAAACGACGACTTAAGTACAACTGCACTCAGTTGCATATCGCTTATGCCAATAGTAGAAACTGGGATTTAAATTATCTACATAACCTCTTGAAAGATTGGCTTAAACGGTTTTAAATAATTATATTATGAGTTATTAAATGTCACCTTTTCCAATTAGCAATAGCATATATCCAAAAAAAAAAAAAAAAGATTCTGGTTCTGTCCCTATATTCATTTTCATGATGTAATGAATGATGTAAATGTAAGAGAGAAAGATACCTCAGAACTAATAAAACACAAATAAATTTACTTTTCTTTTCTCTTGTCTACAAAAATTATAAATAGGGAGAAACTCTTCATAACAGGACAAGATAAGGACGTTACTGGTTTGAATATTTTTTAACAAAGTTCTGGTGGGCCTATTGAGGTATATGATGATATCGTAACAAAACTGCGTACGCAATGGATGTAAACCTTTTGTACCCAGTTAAGAAGTTATTGTCAACGGACAATAATAAATATGGAGTGGAAATAGTAAGATCTCAATTTGGCTGAGCTAAAAACCTAATTCATGCGCCTGATCAAAGGTTACGATGACGTTACTGATTTTAATATTTTTTAACAAAAAAAGTTCTGGTGGACCTATTGAGGTATATGATAATAATCGTAACAAAATTGCTTACTCGATGGATGTAAACTTTTTTTTACCTACTTGTGGAATGTATAATAATTAAAGTACCCATCGTTTAGTTATTTTTTTTGGGTGAGGAAATTTAATTTTCAAGAGTAATTTTTAACCGAGCACACATTTAACTTTTCCTAAAAATTATACGTTCATCAAAGTACAAACACTGCGTTGTGGTGACCTCTTAGTTCCGCTCTTCTCGGTCCAGAAAATATTTACTTATGTTTCCATATTGTAATAATAAACTTAAGGCGTCAGTAGGAGAGAGGGAAGCTGGTGGCGGGGGAAACAGCCGCAGGTGGGGGACCCCCCCCCCCACCACGGTTGGCCTGTATATAACCGCCGTATTGGGGTAGACACCAGAACGTACAGAACCGGCACTAGGAACACTGCTCTCTCCCTCTCTCTCTCTCTCTCTCTCTCTCTCTCTCTCTCTCTCTCTCTCTCTCTCTCTCTCTCTCTCTCTCTCTCTCTCTCTCTCTCTCTCTCTCTCTCTCTCTCTCTTTCTCTCATTCTCATTTAGAAATCCTCTCTCATCCGAAATTTGGAGCCTTTTTCCAAAATTCCGAACCCGGCATGAACACTGGTCTCTCTTTCTGCACTGGCGCTTGCTGCTCTACTCAAAACATTGCTTTCTTATTCAACTAGCTCTCCCCCTTTCTTTCCTAATCTCGTTATTTTTTGTCCGGCGTTGTCAGACCCCACACCTTCCTAGTGGGAATCTCAGCCTTCGTATTGCTAAAACTAGCACCTCCTTAGGAGAGACCTTTCCCTCGCGGATGACGGTTGCCGTGGCCCTATATACTTTACCTAGTAGCGTCTCCCACGGCAATCCAGTCTGCTTCTCTCCGGTTCACACTCACCTTTGGGATCCGGAAGGTTTTCGCCTACCCTTAGATACATAGTGTGAATTCGTGGTCATTCCAAGACCACATAAACTACCTATAAACCTACCCTGTTCCTCTTCTCCTGAACATACTGCTTTGTCGGGGCACACCTTCTAATATCGTATGGAGTCAGATCAAAACGAATTAACTGCCCGCTGACTAGACTGCCAGCAGAGGTGAAATACCACAGGTCCACTCATCTTATCTCTTTCGTGGCACTCGACGGACGGTGGCTAGAAGTTGTAGTGACCCTAGCCCGCGGCGGGCTTCCTCTCCCCACCTTGGGGATCCTCACATCTGAGAACCCGACACACTGTAATATCACTACAGAGACAAAGGAAATTAGATTTAAAAATTGATATCGATATGAGCCAAATTAAAATCAACTCCACATTTTGAGATGGAAATCCCGTAAATTCACCCTTTAATATAAAACTAATAGTCGTGGACATGATCACTGATACCAATGAAAACCTCTCGTTACTGACAGCAAATACATTAAAGGGTTGATTTTATTTTAGCTATAGATTACTATAGATTTATCTTAAGAAGACTACGCATTTTAGGTCTGGTTGGTACAGTGGTCAGCTCACCTGAGTACTATGTACAAAAGAAACACCGTTCGGTTACCAGTTATGGATTTGTTTTACCTGAGAGAAGTGAACCTGATCAGGGTTATCTTCGGTAAGGAAAATGAGTAGCTATTGTAACAAAAAATAATCTAACTGATCCGGCAAACTCGATTGGTCGGCCTTACCTGACTATGAGGAGTACCGTAGATTTAACTTAATTTTTAATGCGGCCCTAAAATACGGAGTCGGAAAATGGTAACTTCATAGCAACATTATTTTAAATATGCAAGCGTGCTTACATCTGCATATATATTACATATAACGTCTTACCCTTATATGAGAAAGAAAAACTAGAAGCGTAGCAAAAAAAATTCCATGCAGGAAGGAGAATAAAGGTAAGCGAATAAAACCAACGAAGTAATCCTACTTGTCTTGTTACTGTATGCAAAATTCACATTTCGGCTGAAATAGGATGTTTCTTATTCGCAATTTTTTTTGTTACTTTTCCTCAAACTCTCTGCGGAGTAGAAACATCTTGAAGTGGTGGAAAGGTTGTAATTGAAGTACCCACCTTTTCGTTTTTTTTTAGGGTGAGGAAATTATATTTTTAAGAGTAATTTTTCACCGTGCACACATTTAACATTTCCTAAAAACTATACCTTCATCAAAGTACAAACATTATAATAACACAATAAAGACTAAGGTAATTCGATTTCAAAATTGGTATCGATATGAGCAAAATCAAAATCAACTCCACATTTTGGGATGTTCTTATTCATTCAATAAGAAATAGAAATAAGGAAAGAAATACATTAAATTTTTATTTACAGATAGGACCTTTAATCTTTGATTTTATGCATCAACGCTAAAATAATTCTCACTCTAAAAAAAATAAAAATAATTAAATTTCTCAATACTACAATAGAAGGATATTATAATTTTAGAAAATGATTATCAAACTCAAGTATCAATTAATAAATTTTGAAAACCCCTTTTATTTAGTAGACCAAATAATGTATAGAATGGAATGTAAAGTTCAAAAATCCGATTATTTTGTATTTCGATAGGTTATCAAGTGTAATATTGTATTATCTAATTACTTTCATGTAATAATGTTCCTTATTTGTGCTTAAATTAATAAATTAGTAGCGCTTAATGCAAATTACTGTAAGGGACCCAATTTGTAAAAATCAATGTTATGACGTATGCCTATTTATTGACACTGTAATGTACTTTCTCGTTAATTGTAAAAAAGTTCAGTCACGACCTCACTTAGCAAGTTTCGAATACAAAGCGTTAGTCATTCACTCGCTCGACCTCATCATGTTTTTCAAATGGTTGTGCTTAAATTTAGAATCTCCGACACATAAAAAAATGTTATCAAAAATATCATTCTCTTTATACAACTTCGGATTAAAAAAATTGCGAATATAATTTTTGTGTTTTTTTTTTACTTTTGTATCATATGTCCTAACTCATATTAAATATGATTAATGAGGACAATAATCTTTAGTTTCTAACTACAAATTATTTTTTTAAGGCCCTCAATTATTTTTCACAGTGATGGTTTTACTTATATCATCCGATGTGATTGCCATGTATTACATCAAGGATCTGAAACAAAAGGCCAGTTAAGTTAATTTTGTTAGCTTGATCCAGTCTCAGTTAATGGTAGAACAGTAAAATTTTATAATTATAGTTTCAAAAAACAAAATAAAAATTATATTTTTTTTCATCAAGTCAAGCTTTTTAATTTGAGAATGTGATCAAAATTATAGACAATTGGTTTTTTACTAAGTGTTTATTGATGTTAGGACTTGTATGCACAGGTTAAGAAGTTAATCTTGCAATATAAAATAAAACGATACAACAATAATACAGGTAGATTTGGTGAATTTCATTCCCTTACCTTAGTGTCTGATGCTCTACGTTAATCTGCTACCTTTGGCAATCACTGGGTAGAAGGTATGTTCAGAAAGTAATTAAGTGAAAAAAAAAAAAAAACTGCCACTGAGAGTACACCACATGTAGATTGGACAGAGAGCTAAATAATTCTAATGACTGAAGACCTATGCTAGCGGGGAAAGAAAGTTTGATATTATGAAAAAAAAATCCATTCGTCCTTGACCCCCCCCCCTATTGGGTACATATATATATATATATATATATATGTATATATAAACAGTATTTAGTCATATTTTGTAGATATCCCAATATTTTTATCTATTTACAGTATAAAATCTGATTTCCTTGTAAAATTTTATTTCTTAAAGAGGGGACCCAAAGAGACTAAGAGGGATAAGCAGAGAGACAGTTGTAGAGGTGTGCTAATCATTTATTGTTTTGTCCTGATGATCTCATCTATATTACAATATCTTCACCAGTACAAAACACAATATCCTTTGTAGAAGAAACCCATGCAAGAAGGCAATGAAGATGGCCTAGCAGCTGATCAGCCTTGACTCCGGCTTCGACCCCCCCCCCCCTAATTCGCCAGTAATTGAAAAGGCTCCAGGTGAGACTCGCAATTAATTCCCTTCCTAGGGAAAGAGGGACAAAACAATTTCCCCGGAGAGCTACTGCTCCCTGATGGCCGGCCACTCGACCCCTCCTATAATTGGGGCCTGCCATGTGCACGGAAAGAAACAACTAATTTTCAGCTTTCTCCACCAAACCCTCCTTCCAATCCCCTCTCCCCTGCCCTTTCCAAAGCATTTGGCTTTATCTTGAATCTGCTATTGGTATTTTCCTCTTTTCTCTCTTACCTCTGTATGGAATAAATGTTTTCGAAAAACGTTTTCATGTTTTCTCGATTCATTTATATAGTATATTTATACTTAAGCCAGAATTAATTCATCTAATTTCTGGCTAAAATTTAAACAAACGTTAGTTTTCAAGCAATGAAAATAAGTGAAAGCTTTCAAAATGCCAATAAATTAGTAGAAATAAGACAACATCGACGTACCAGTCGGTGTATGGTAACTATGTTTTTATCAAAGTGGTTTGGAATTACCTCTGTAATAGTATATTTTTGTAATAAACGAATTCTTTCACATTTTACAGATTGTAAAATCTTCAAATTTTTTCACGGGTTTTAAATGTTTTTTAGAAGGTTTTCTATAAATTTCATATTACTATACTTTACAACTTTATTATGATAAAAGTACAATTTGTCTTGTTGGGCAATAAGTAATTGTGATAAATGATCTTATTCATACAATATTTAAAATTTTCATTCACTCGCTCATTCATAGAGTATTTACAAACAACCCCGAGACCACCCAAATCCACGTGGTTACCACCTCTCTCGCGAAATAGGAAGTGGAGCCTTGAGAAGTCCCCCACGCTCCTCACGTCACCGAATACGCGTCAGTGGAGGCTGACGAAGAGTGTGAGAGCCACATACCCTCAGGACATGATTGGAGAAACTGGACTACCCACTGTCACGCATTTATAGTAGGTCACGAGGCCACTGCCGTTTTTGTCTCCGAGGTGGATTATAGGGTTGAGAGGTGTGACTGTGACCCAGTGCAATGACTGCTGCGGAATTAGGGTGGTTGGATAGGTTACTATATAATTTCATAAACTTGGAAGGGTGATTTCATAAGTAAGATCATTATGAAGGGTTTTGTTCCTGACGTAATAAGGGGCATTTACTATTGTTGTTAGGACTTTTGATTGATAGGATTGGATACGCTTGAAGTATGACTTTTTTGCTGTCACCCATAACTCAATTCCTTATGTCCAGATTGGCTTAAGTATAACTTTGTAGATTAGTAATTTATTTTGTATTGTGAAATTTCATATTAAACACAATTAAATTGCCGTTTTAGAAATTTGACTATGATTATGTAGCCACCGAAAGTGCTTGTATCAGTATGAAATAAATTTTGGGAAGAACAGAGAGAGGTGTAAATTTATTCACAGACGTTTCGCGTGTCGTTGTTTTTTTAATGTTTGAAACTTGTTCAAAAAATGAAAACAAAAAATGGCAGTGGTTTTTCCAATTCTAAGTGGTAGTGAAAGGTAATCTAACGAAGATTTATATTGTTTTTAAATTACACCACAATGTCAATAAACGGGTTCCAAGATTTCAAAATTCTATAAATAAATCAGAATAAAATAAAACATAGTACATCTGCTAAATACTATTAGGTTTCTTTTCAGACAAGCTAGTACATGTTCTGACCCTAATGGAAATAACGATTAATAGTGTTTATTTTTAAAAACATAAATTGGGTACTATAGTATTATTGGTAACCAATTTTCCTCAAACATTCCGATATTGAATGAACTGAAAATTAAAAACAAGACTTATCAAAGAAAGATGGAAGGCCGAACGGCCCACTAAATGCAAAGAATCCTTAAGAAATTAAGAGAACAACTGCTTAGTTCACTTACTATCCAGCATTATCTTGAAACCTTATCTCAGGCAAAAAAATGCGCTTGTCGAACCGAACAGACCTAAATAGTAAAATCTACAATCTTGTTATCTCTGAAGGTATAGATTTCGTTACAAATTAATTGACATAAAAGGTCATATGTCATATCATTTTCATAGCTTGCATACGTACAGTAATCATACATTGTAGTAGTACAATCAATCTTACAAAATAAGATCAGGATAAGATTACAATGATTACAAACAACTTAATAATCCGATAATTCAACCAGGATAATTTTAATGATTCTTTTAATCAACTACTACTCATCGAATATTTATTATACCCGGAAATGCACTAGTTTCCTGAGAATCGTGATGAAAATTCATCAGAATAAAAATTGAGTTATTTCGGAAAAGTAGCATATAAATCAGCCTAGAATTATGCTGTTTGAAATTAACTGAAGGGGTAGTAAAAGATGAACTGATGCCTTCATCAGTCAGAGTTATAGACGATGAATAAAGTACGTGAGGTTTGAACAGTTCTCACAGTGTTCGTGACTCCACCTATGTTATATTGATCACATCATAGATGATGCAAAAGGATTTCACTAGCAAATCATGTTCAAGACTGATTCCTGAATTGGTTTAAGTGGATGTGTCAAAGCAACTTCAAAAGAGCCTCAAATCATCAAATAAGAGCAAGAAAAATCAATAAAAGACATTCCCTAGATGTGGAAAAACTACAGAGCTGTTTTACGGTACATCTGTAGAACATTTGTTCCAACCGTCTGCCGATTGTGTGTATGTTAACTCTACTCTAGCAATTGTAAACCAGTTTCATTCAATCTGGAATTTTAAACATACATTCCGCTGAAATTTTACATATGCTGCTTTTGTCATTAGTTAAAAAAAAGAATGGGAAGTGTAGAAGAAACCATTAATCGTTAAAAAAAAACTCCGAATGTTTTCTAACATTTCTCTGTGTTCTGATTTGAGAAAACTGTTTACTGGGTAAAGTTCTGGTATTTCCACCAGAATTTGTCTACAATACAAAAAATGTACGTGTGAGCAGAAAGCTACTCATCCTTTGCTCTAATATTCTAAATTGAGCAAGATAAATTCATTGGAAATTTTATTTTTATTTAGATTCTAGGGAGTTAATTTCCAACTAAGGTCTGTTGAATACATTATACAATTCTGTTGCAGACATCTCGGCAGTGAAATATCCAATATTCTGTAAAAAAAAAAGAAATGAACTTGAAGGTGATAATTTTAGCCACCGATCCGGAAAGGAGCACTGAATAAGTAATGATAAAGTCTCCACGGCTAATGGACTTAAAACCTTAGAGAAAGAAATTACTCGGTTTCCAGCGATGGCGGTTGGGGGTGGAAAAGTTTTAAATGAGAGAAATGACTTTTCACCCTCGATTGAGCTTTCCTTGCTTGAAATGAGGACCAGCCCCTCCTGCTCCGACTTGTCCGATCGCTCCCTACCTCGGTTTGGTTATCACCCCTGACTGCAAGCCAAAATTCAATTGTAAATTCCTTATAAAAATCACAAACCATTCTGTTACTAAATCATCGGGCAAAAATCTGCTCTTTTGTAAATAGATGCAATAGTACTTATCGGGGGGATAACAATGAAAACAAAAACGGCATGGATACTGATCGTAGGTTTATTTTATTTTTATGCTGTTTTTTGGGCATGAATACCACAAGGTTCATTGATACCCACATGTATGATCATTTTCTTTTGTATGATCATTGGTCAGCGCCTATTCGTAGCCACTGGTTCGTAGCCAAACTTCCTAAGACTCCGCTCCCTCTTTCGCGTGCGTGGGAGGTGACAAAGATGTAGATTCCCAAATCTACCTCCCAATATATCACCTCTATACCTACCTACCCAATATATCCCACCTCTGATACCTCCCAAGGTATCAGGCAGGATGCAAGAAGGTCTATTGAAAAAAAAAAAAAAATTTAACCAGTTGTGGTTTTTTATGCAATCTTACACAGCAACTATACGTCTCACAGACGTTAGAAAACGTTTGCGAGAACCAAGTCCCAGGAACTGTTGAGGCCGACCGGGGTATATGCGGCACCTGTCTGGTAGTTAGGACATATTTCCTCATTTCAAAAACATGAGGACCATGTTTCCTAATGATAGTTTACATGATGTAATACATACCTATGTTTAAATAGCTGTTGTGTAGTTTCATGGAATAGCCAAAATCCTTCATATTTCACTCTGAAACAGGTATCAACCAAACCCTGGAGTGCCCCTGATCCATAAGCACTCTCCCAGGTCCAGTCTGTAGAATTAACTGTTTTTTTAAAAACTCTCTTTCCTAGAAAAGGTAAAAAATAATTTCAAATAAAAAACAAGAACAAATCCTAGGATTAAAGCTTAGAGTTTCGCTCAGGATTTTCTAAAAGGTATTCAGGGGCATTCAAGCACCTTTAACAAAACAGTGGATGGCCCTTTAACGAATACCGGCACTTAATCTCTGGCCATCCACTGGCTTAAGTGGAACGGGGTATGCAAATTATAAAATATTGGCTGGCAGCCACTTGTGCGAAGCGATATGTACAACGGAACCTTTAAACTAGGTAGTAATGAACCATACTACCAGGCTTATGGCTTCTGTTCATAAAAGATAAATGCACGCCTCATAGCAGACACAACATAAAGGCAATTATGCCGACGGGTGGGCAGAATTTAGGATTACGGTGGGCAATAAGGAATTTATTTTGATAAGCCGAACTACTATTAAGAAGGGCCGTTGGGAATAGCCATGCCCTTCACTCAGGCCCTAGAGCCTGCATTCTTTATAAGAGGATTTCAAAGAGAATAGCGCTCTTTTGTTCCCCAGTTGCCTTTTATTTGTCCTGCTTGAATTGTTCCGACCCTGCCATTCCATGAAATAATAACCAGAATGAGATATGTTTACCTCTTCCCTTTGCACAGTATTATTATTATCATTTTTATCCCTTGAGAAACAAAACAGAAAACTCATTATAATAAATATATATGCATATATAATTATATATAAATTATCCGCGTAGTCCAAATCATATAATATAACCCTGGATCGTTATGCGAGAAAAAATAATAATTTGTATTCAGATGATCATTTCTTGTTTTCATTGATCAAAAAAATGACTTCGTCAGTCCGTCATTTATTTATAAATTATTTTATTATCTGCTCACCATATTATTGTAGCTATCAGGTGAAATCGTCTAACGGCTAAAACAAAATTAAAATCACGAAAAAAACACTTATTATTGATTGACTCGATGAAGATCCTAAGAATATTCACTTAGCATTGGTTTGATATAATAGCACATTTTAACATTAACGCTCTTAACATCTAATATTTATCGAGCCCTTATAGTAATCTCGTTGTTTTGTTTTTTTTGGTTAGGGAATATTTTTTCTGATTGTGGATTTTGCAAATAACTTCGGTGATAGGCTGCTCCTCTTGTACTGGACCAACAAACCAACACAATCACTTTGAAAGGGGTCCCGCTAATGGGATCGAGAGATAAGTTCAACAATCCAACTTAACTCTAGGTGTTAGTCATCGAAACTCTTATGCTGAATCACTAACCATAAGGTACACTTAGAATATCATTAAACATTGGAATATTCAACATATATGTACATACTCCACTAATGATGCAATAAAAATATTGGTAACCGAAAATGTGTTCGACAACAATCCATAAATATAATACCATTAATAAAATAGTTGGAAAATACTAAATTTACGCAGCCTACATAAATAGCATTCATTTTCGGTGATGAAGTGATCAGTAATTTAGGAGAATATGATTTATTCCGAATGTTTATTGATAGTGTAGAGGTGCTATTCGTTCATTTCAAATGGTGTAGCGTTTAATACCGGGTTCCCATGAAGCGTGACTCACGAAAGTGGGCTATCGTGCGTTCGTAGCCGTTCACGAAAAGAACGAGTTTTGAACCGTTCGCATGAATTGTAAAGACAAAACTAATTTCAATGCAATTAATTTCATTAATCAGTATTCAGTACATCAATAATACTCAGATTCAGTGACTCCCCCCCCCCGTGGAAACGCGGCATAACTCTTGAGTCAAAATTAGGAGCAAGACATAGAGCAAGATTAAAATAAATCGAATTCTATCAAACAAAAAATAACAAAATGCATCAAGTAGAGGGAAACAAAATAAATGAATGGTATGACTCAAATAAGAAAATGCTATCTAAGATTAGTGCAATAGTAGTTACTCCTTTACAAAGTTGTTGCTATGAGTTTATCAATAGTAACGCCAAATGATAATAATCGTATATATTAAAAATAATTATAAAGTAAATAATAATAATTGTCAATATGAATCTGATCAGCTTGTTCTACTCTTTGTTAAAGAAACTTACAAAATATTGAGAAATTGAATGCATTCGTCATTAAACAGAAGCATTCTTCTATTCTCGGGTGCACACTAAAACATATTTCGCAAGGGTTAAATTTTGAGTACGTCAAGTCCTTCAACCTTTGGGAGTGTTTTTTATTTCAGTGTCAATGGTTGTTCTGTTCTGCGCAGTTATTATTCTTTTCCCCTATGTAAGTAAAGGGAAAACCTTTACATTGATACATAATCATCATGTTTATTGTAGAACAGTTTTCTAAAATACAACATTAATAGAGCAAGATGAAGCAATGACAAGTCATTCCAGAGCAGCAAGGGAACCTCAATAAAATCAACAAATTTTCAAAAATGAAATAATTAATGCGTTTTTCAATCTTTAAGTATAATAAATGCATCATTCCTACGGTTTTAAGCACCCCCTCTTTACTTTATTTTTTTCCAGCACAAAACTTGAATTCTAAGCTCCAGCTCAGATTGTGTGGTCTATACATCAAGGAAAATGAATTTTGTTGTTCCATGTTAAATGTTAAAACTCATATTTACACATTCCCCTTTTTTTATTTCCAATTCTTTTAATATTTTTTTGTTAGTTGTAACAAATTTTTTTGAGTTTAGAGTGTGTAAAAATGTAAAAACTGTAAAGTTTATGATAAACACTTTGATGTAGTTTTGTTACTCTAGAGTACGGCACGTAGCACTTGACAACCAGTCAAATATCTTAAAGTGGTCTCGCACAATAGCGTTGGTTTTCTTCATAACACTAAATAGCTACATACAACAAATTCTGTTTTACAATTGGGCTACTCTAAATTTGTTCTTTACTATGGAAAGTAAAAAAAAAAAAATTCAAAAAACCAGGTCTAAAAGTGCAGACAGGAAGGAGTCATGCTTTTTAAAAAAATATTGTAACAAGTCTTGTGAAGAATGTCGAAAAATACTTCGAAAAATTGGACATCCCTGATAACATTTTATTGACTTTGCTACCCTGGGGCTTCGTCACTTAAGTATAAACATTTATTTAACATAAATTTAGTTCTTTAAGAGTATCAGTCAAAGGCGTAATTTACAAAAAAATAAAAATTAGAAATGGGTTAGTAAAAAATGTACATATACACATTAAAAATGAATATTAACAACTGTAAACCAACAAAGTATGAAGGAACAATGAGACTTAGCTAGAAAAATCAAAATTAAATATCAGCACAACCCATGCTGAGTTCTAATTTTTTATCCACACATAAATATATATATACATATTTACCAAGATTTACACATTGAACAAACTAATTAAACTAGTATGTACTACTTCATCATAGTTCCCTATTTCTTATAATTAGAATGCAATAAAAACAACACACATTTATAAGTGTATTTAAACACATGTAATGAAGGAAAATTGTGAAAAGAGCGAGTTTCCAATGGATATTACGATTATGACGAATAAAGTATTCTAGTTCTATAAGGATACACGGCATCACATGGATGAAAGTGGCTCCGCCAATTATTACATTTGATGTCAGGCTCCACCACTTGGCGGTGAAGATAAATTTGGGGACACGTATTTATCTCACCACCATGCATTAGAGACCGAGGGCGTCTCTCCAAGAGTTCTCAGCTCTTATTAAAGAGTGTGCCAAGAGGAATAACCACTGGGTTGTCGGAGACTTAAATGCGCGGCATTCCTTGTGGAATAATGCCACCGCCAGCCCAGCGGGAAGAGCCTAGGTAAAGGCGCCCTGTACTGTCGTTCACCCTCAGAACTACACCTTTCGCCATAGAGGTAACAGTGCACAGACCTCCAGGGGAATGCCCAGAGCAGCTATGTTGGTTTCGTTCTTGAAGAACAGATCGGTAAGGGTACGAGTGGGTTATTGCCTCTCTAACCCATTCCCTCTGACTTGTGGAATTCCTCAAGGTGCGGTCCTGTCTCCGGTTCTTTTCAGTATGTACACATCTGAAATTGTTGGGACAAACCATCAGAAAGCTACTGTAATCGCTTTCGCCGACGACATTGTGGTTTACAGCAGCAGCATGAGTGCACAAAGAGCTCTTACACACGCCGAGTCAGTTTGTAACGTTATCAGTGGAAGACTGGGCATGTTAAACATCAGCGTAAACGCCGGGGAGACCGACTGCTAGTCTTCTCCCTCCAAAAGAGAAAAAAATCCTTGCCAAAATCGTATAGCATAGGAGAACAAGAGAACTCACCAGCTTTATCAATGCATTATTTGGGTATAAAAATGGATAGGCATCTCCATTTCTCTACTCATTTTAGTAATAAAATAAAATAAGTACGACCAAGGTCTTACCGGCTATCGCACTTGCTAACTTCACTTAACCTGTCACTTTGTCTCAAATTGATGATATATAAATGTGTCCTCCGGCCAGCTCTGTTGTACGGTGCCCCGCTAGTTACCCACCTGACTGACAATACAGCCAAATGTCTCCAACATTTCCAGAATGGGATCATGCGAAAAGTGGTCCGACATACCTCTTTCGAGAGGTTGAAGAACGCTGACCTGCACCCGTTGCTTGGTGTGCCGTCGGTGGGTGAGTTCATCCGCCGGGGACACATCAGGTTTTTTGACTCGTTGCAGCACCTAACCAACCCAGTGTTTAACACTATGACCCCACCACCCCTCCCGCATCGATGGCAACAGACTGTCAGGGAAAAATTAAGTTAAGAATTAGTATGTAAGGTGGTTTTAAGGTTGGTCACCTTTATTAGTCAGTTTAGTCCAGTCACGTATAATGTATATCATTATACTTGTTTATTCATTATATATTTTTTATAAAATAACAAAACCTGTATATAATGTAGTGATGCTACAGGAAATACAAAAATAATTTGTAAATAGATTCGCCTTAGGATCTATAATTATCTGTAAATTTAAAATGGCTTAGGAGAGAAAAAAATAAAAAAATTAAAAGGGGAACGACAAATGATGGAATTTCTATTCTGGTGTTAAATGTGGAGAAAAGCTATGAAGGTTGTTAGGTCAGGAAGAGTTTATTACATTCGTGTTAAAATGTAGATAATAATTTTGATTTAACAATCTAGCAAATGTACTCAGCCTTAAGAGGCCATGGCATGCAATAGTATGACCTTATATAAGATGGGAAATGTACAGTGAGGTAGAAATTACTGTCTGAGCTTGAGTTTCAAGAGGAGGCCAAGCCTGTCAGGCCAATTAGAACACAGGGTTAAGGCAGGTGTGAAGATGTGGGCTCAGGCTTGTTAGAGCTAGAAATTAGGTAGTCCCACTTCGGATCGCACTTATATCTAGACAAAAATTCACGTTATTTATTCATCACACGAGCTGTGTTTTTAGGAAATGTCAACCGGTGCATTAAAAATGGTATTGTTCCTGTTTGCAGATATTTCAGGTATTTTTTTGTTCACAAATTTTTTTAAAGAAGTGTTCAGAAATGAATTTTATTTTTGTTTAAATAGCTTTAAATACTTTTGTTTACTCATGACTAGAACTAATGCTTTTTTAATGTATTTTAATGAGGAAAATATGTAAATATGAGCACCCTCGTTTGTTTTTTACTTAAAGTAATTTTTTTTTTTTTTAAATCTAGGTTCTTTACCGTTATTAACAACTACATAACTAAATGAAAGGAGGCCAAAAAGTATATCAATTATGTATCCAGAAAAAATAGGTGCAAATATGAGCCCCCGCCAAAAAAAGTCACAAAAAATACTTTGTTGTTAAACGGGATAAAACAATACATAACGGCACAGAGAGCAACTTGTATATTTGAGAATTTTATATAGACACCAAATCAAGAATTATTTACAGAGATCGCAGGTGTAAATCGTTCTTTCACGGCACAAGAAACACTCTCTCAGGACAACAATGCACTAACTGGCCCATAACACATTTGACTCTACGACACCTGCTTCAGGACTCTCAAGCTCGCCACTCCGACCTACGGAGACTTCAACCACCTGGTGTCCGTGTGGCATATGTTGTGGCATTTGTAACCGTAAGAACTAGGTTTCTCTCTAACATTTCCTAATGCTATCCATTGACCTAAAGTTCATTAGATCAAAAAAATAATATAATATCGATGCTGTTGTCTACAATTCTTACAATAAGCCTTAAAGAATTTTTTTTTTTTTTAGTTAGTTAAATTCCTTTATTGTGCAATAATTACAATCTGCCTTTTATAAGGCAATAAGTAAATTAAAGGAAATTATACTGACTAAATCATGTCTTTAACAATAGCATGTCTAAACTGTTAACTTTCCAAACAAAATTATATATATATTCCTTTATTGTGCTGAAATTACAATCTGCCTTGCTAGGCAATAAGTATTTAACATATACTATCATTCGTACCATATTTACATTTCATCATTCACTCGCTCATTCATTCAGGACATGATTGGAGAAACTGGCCATTGCCAGGACTCCCACTGTCACTTGATTATAGCAGGTCACGAGGCCACTGCCGTTTCAGTCTCCGAGGAGGATTATAGGGATGAGTGACGCAGTGCAATGACTGTGCTACAGGATTAGGGTGGTTGGAAAGGCTACTGTGGAATTTCATAAACTTGGAAGGGATGAGTTCTAGAATGTAGGGTATATTAAGGTCGTTATGAAGGGTTTTGTTGCTGACATAATAAGGGGCATTTACTATTGTTCTCAGGACTTTTGATTGAAAGGATTGGATACACTTGATGTTCGACTTTTTTGCTGTCCCCCATAGCTCTATTCCGTATGTCCAGATTGGTTTAAGTATAACTTTTTAGATTAGTAGTTTATTTTCTATTGAGAGATGGGATGGGATGGGAAGTAGTCTGTATAGTTGTCCAAAGCGTCTGTTTAGTTCTTGTCTTTTTAGTCTCGTATGTAGGTTCCAGGTCAGTCGTTTGTCGAGATGGAAGCCTAAGTACCGTACTGTCTCGGATACAGGGAGAGGAATAGAATTAAAATAAACTAGTAGACAAGACTTGCGACAAAGGGTGAAGGTAATGTGGGAACATTTTGCTTCATTAACTTTGATCCGCCATTGGTTGCACCAATACTCGATCTGGTCAAGGTGTTTTTGAAGGTTATGGGATGCTATGTCGGGGTCTGGGTTAGATTACAAGACTGCAGTGTCATCTGCAAATGTGGCCAAGAAGGTGTTGGGAGTAGAGGGGACATCAGCAGTGTATAGGTTATAGAGGATGGGGCCCAGGACACTGCCCTGTGGAACTCCTGCATTTATAGGATAGTAGTTTGAATATTCTAAACCACAGCGGACTTGGAAGAAGCGGTTTGAAAGGTAGGTCTGTAGGATTAGGAAAAGGGTCTGTGGTAAATATCTTTTGAGCTTGTAGAGTAAACCTGCGTGCCAAACCCTGTCAAAAGCTTGAGCTATATCAAGAAAGGCAGCAGTGCAATACTGTTTGGTTTCAAGGGCTGAGGAGATGTGATCAACAACGCGAAGGCCTTTGTGTGAAAAAGGTTTTTGGATTCAATAATTGGAAGTAGACGTTTTAGTAGAAGTTTCTCAAATATTTTTGAGAGGATAGGGAGTAGGCTTATTGGGCGGTAAGATGAGGCGTCATTGGGTGGTTTACCGGGTTTGGCGAATAGGACTGTTTCCAGAGGAGAGGAAAGTGCGTCGTTCGGATAATGCAATTATATATGTAAATTAGAAAGATTATAGCTTTAGGAGGAAGTTGTTTGAGAATTTGAGGAGTAAGAAGATCATATCCAGGGGATCCTCGGTGAGGTAAGTTTTTCAGAAGGTATTTTACCTCAGAGGGATTAACGGCTTTTGGTGGAAGGGAGAGAGGAATAGGTGAAGTGAGGAAATCTTCTACAGTTGTGCTGTGAGTATGGTTTTGATGTGAAAGGTGAGGTGTGAACGTATGGGTAAGATGCAGAGCAAATTCCTCCGACCTATCTCCATCCGAAGCCGCCCAGGACCCATCATCACGACGGAGTGGGTGTGAAACAGGTTGATACTTTACGATTTTTTGGTTACATTCCACAAGGAGTTATCCCTGGTAAACAGAGAGGAGAGGTAGGAATGCCAATCGCCGCTTTACAAATCGGCAGTACTGATTGTACGTGCGGCGATCAGCAGGATGCCGGGATCTTTGCCACACTGTTCTGGAGCGGCGTTTGGATTGGATTAGATCTTTGAGATGCTGAGGTAAACGATTATGATTGTGGATTTTTGGGTATTTCGACGATTGCGTGAATTCGGGTTAAAAGTGTCGATGGAAAAATCATCGCTGGGAGAGGATCGGATCAACTTCTTAGGGCATACCATCTCGAGGGAGGGAGTTCAGCCGGATTCTGCAAAAGTCGACGCAATTCGAAAGATAACGGTGCCGAAAGACGCCAAGGGCATTCGGGGACTTTTAGGTACGCTAAATTACTATCGGCGTTTTGTGCCAGACATGGCAGAGTATCTTGTACCCATCAGTAACCTGCTGCGGAAGGGGGCGCGGATAACGATTACACCTATTATGGAGCAAAACCTTCGAAAATGCATGGCTCGACTGCAAGAGGAACCAATCCTGGCGTTTCCTGATTTTGAGAAGCTATTTACTATCACCACCGACGCAAGTGAGTATGCATTGGGAGCGGTGCTGTCGCAGGAGGGAGATGGGGGGGAACGACCAGTTGCGTACGCGAGTCGAAGGCTGACCGACAGGGAAGCGCGGTACAGTGCCCTCGAGCGTGAACTTCTTGGCATCATATGGGCTATTGATCATTTTCGTCCATACGTCTTCGGGCGGAGATTCAGAGTACATACGGACCACAGACCTCTTCAATGTGTGGGGAAGCTTAAGGAATCAACCGCCAGGGTGACACGCTGGAAGGAGTTTTTGTCCCAATAACACCTGGAAATTGTATACAAACCAGGGAAGGACAATGTAGTGGCGGACTGGCTATCTAGATCGACCGTAAATGCAGTCGAGGAAGGGGAAACGTCCGGGGATCACAGACAATTTATCCAGGAATGGGCGCCCGGGGAAGATGGAAGTCGCGGTACGCGGGACGATAGTGATGGGAGCGAACACCAAAAAGCGGAAGAATCTGCTGGAGAACGTCCAGTGAAAATGGAGACGATCGAGGGTATCATTAACGATAAACGGCGACAAATTATTTGGAAGACGCAAACGTCCGGCCTGATGCGAGCTACTCATGAAAACTATGGCAAGAATAGTATTACGACCATCTGGTCCCAACCGGGTGTCAAGGATGACCAAATTTGCCAGGCATTGAAATATGCATCCAAACCAGGGAAGACCTACCATCTATTTGTTGGCAACGCCACAGTGTGGGATCTGATCAAGAAATTATGGAGAACAGAACAACTGGGAATTGATCGATCGTTTGTTCGTTGTCTGTCTATGGTCCAGACACTGCGTGATGAGGAACGGCAGCGGGAAGTAACGCTTGCCTAAGACGAACCACCGCGGTACGCAGGAGACTTTGCAAGCATTACAGCGACGGTACTTCTGGTGGGATATGAAAAAGACGATCCAAGAGATTATAGGAATGTGCGATATATGTCTTAAGACTAAATATGATCGACACCCACCACAGGGGCAACAGGAGGGAACACCCACATCAGAGACGCCACTGAGTGACACGTTCACTTGGAAGGGATATAAGTGGGTTACAACAATAGATACCTTCAGTAAGGTAGCTATGGCGTACGCCGTACAAGACAAATCATCCAACGCCGTCTTACAGGCATTACGAACGTGGTTCCAGTTTTATGGGGTACCGGACCGAATCTCGTTGGATAGGGGTAGGGAGTTCGATAATGCAAACGTTCGGAAGGAGATGAAAAATCTTGATATCGTGTGGCATCTCAACACCGCAGGACATCCTAAGAGTCGCGGAAGCATCGAAAGGTTGCACAGTACCTTGAGTGACCACCTGCGGGTGTATCAGGTAGAAAAGGGTCTGCAGGCGAACGAGGGGATGCCGAAGGCAGTGGCGGCATACAATCATTCCATCTACTCCACCACGGTGTTTACGCTGTTTGAGATCCTCTTCGGACTGCGCGTGAGGCGCCGGAACGGGACAGAGACGGTGGCGGACGAGGGAATGGCGGAGCAAATGTTGCAAGTGCTCACTTAAAGCTCGGAAAACTTTGGGGCGAAGTTCGTGACTAAATCGTGAGGGAGAAGGTCAAGAGAGTTGCTCGGGTAAACCTCAAAGTCCGGGGTCGAATGGGGGACCTTAAAATTGGGACGATTGTATATCGTAAAATTGGTTCTAATCGGAGCAAAGAGTCGGTCAGATACGGGGGTCCATTCAAGGTGGTGGTGATCAGGGAGCAAAACATCGTCACCATCAAGAGTACAAGACCTCCGACGAAACGGAGGACCGTCCACGTCAAACAGTTAAAACTCCCACCAGGGGGGGAGGGTGCAGGCCATGAGTGAGTTGGAGTGTCCTCGCTTCTGCACGTAGCCAAATTTGGTATGGTATACATACGTACACTTTGTACCATTTGTAGAAGTATTTTTTTTTGTAATTCCTTTTGTTGTTTTTTTCGAATGTACACAGGCTGTGTAGAATTATCGACTATGCGTGAATTATGCGTAGCGTGTAAGATGCCATTGTTTTCTGTGAGTAATGAGCCATGTAATTTTTTTTTGATTTTGTCACTAGTGGCTGCAGTGTTAGAGGCAGCGTTTTATTTGGACTATAAGTGTCTTATAAATACGACTGAATGTAAGGGATTACAGGTTGTGTACTGTTTGGGCTGGCCTTCGCTCCCTTAGTACGATTAGGAGAGTGATCGTAATATCGCCTAAGTCGTCCTCAATTTAGACTTAGACTTCATAGTTTACGAGGAGATGTGCGTAAACTGGCAGGGGGGAGTTAAGCTCCGGGCAGCATCAGTACTCAACCTTAATCCCCGAACGTCGTGATGTAAACATCCCGAATGTAAATATACAGGGTTATAGACTGGAAATAAACAGTCTAGTTCTAACTTTCAAGCGTGTTGTTTCTCTGTACCTTTTTTCCCTTTGTTTTTGAATTCTAAAGCCGGTAAGCATTAACTTATATATATATATATATATATAAGTTATCATATCCTGGCTGTAGATGATCAATGATAATGTACAAAAGAGGTTAATAATACAACGCAATGGTTTGGTTTATAACTGGCTTTATTCTCCTCCTGATCCTCTATTTGTTTCTCCTAGGTTTGTTTGCCTTAGGCTATGTGGTATTAGGCTTAGCATTGCCGTACCACTAGTCATAACATATAGTCATAAATATATATATATATACATTTACTACTATACAAATACATTTACAACATCATAACATGTATTTTAATATGTAATCTAAATGTCGAGAGACAATATGTTGTTGTTTAAACTGGTGGTTGGTTATCCCGAAATGATAATTTATTTATTTATTAGAGTGTGTACAAAGTCGAAAGAATCTTGACAATCGATTGGGAGGTACCATTGACAATTAGATGATAAATATCGATTATTATCGGTCATCCCTACAAACATAGTGACTTTTTTGTGGATTAAATACGTCCCCAACTGTCAAAAAAATAATACGTTATGTTGGAAAGGAAAATTCTTATAGGGAAAATGTTAAACTTAATGGGTAGATTCTTCATTTTAAATTTAAAACATTCCAAATCTTGCTTTTGAATTAAATTTCGGAGTGAGCGATACCTCATATTTCTGCGTTGTATTTAATTATCCCAGAGTATGCAGGGATATCAAAACGAGTGCCTGTAATATGTCTTGAGTCCTTATAAGGTTGAAGTAATGGAATATTTGGTGCCTTTTTTCCAAAAAAATATTAAGCAGACTGGAATTGTAAAAACAGTTGATTAAAACTGGATGGAGAGGGCTGGGATTAATTTTGAATATTAAAGCGGAGTTTGGGTCTCGGGTCATCTTGGAAGGGGTATAATTAAAAAAAAAAAAAAAAAAAAAAATTGTGTTGGGGAAGGTGATTCTCTGGAAGGCAGGTTTTAATTAGCAAAGGGCTTACTACAGACCACAGGCTGATAGCAGTCAGAGTTTTGTACCAACTTAAGTACCACCGGTTAACACTCTGGTAGAGGATTATCTCCTGAAACCAAAACATTGTAGTCACCTAAAATTCTGGAATTTTGGAATTTTTCATGAACAGAAATAATTTAATCAGTCGGCACCGACAAAAATATAATTTATTACGAAAAGTCAGTAATTAAATATAAACTATTTTTTTAAATAGAATATTTTTACAGTTTACCGATTGAAAAAAAAAACCCCCATTATTTGTCACAAATAACAAACGTCTATAATGATATGGTTAGACACCTGTCATTTGTATTGTATTGATTCTTTTAGGATTACCGTAACGTTATTTTTTGGAAATTCCCTATGAGGAAGTTAGTTAGTGTGGTGAAAGAAAAACGAATGTTTAACCCTTAAAAAGGTTTTTATTAGCTTAAAACATCAACAGTAGAATAGAGTGAGTTTACAGAAGGTAACAATGTTATGAGTCAGGTTAGACAAGGTAAAACAATACAAAGTAGGGAAAGTTTCCCCCACAGGAGTGGGATTAAATCACCACATTCACCCTGGGTTTTTGAGGAAACATTTGGCAAAATTTAAAGTACATACAAATACAAAAAGGATTTGAAACATCATTCATGGTTTACAACATTTAAGGGTTTTTGATTTGTTATATAGTCTTTAAGGTAAGATGGAGCCTTGGACACACGTCGAGGTCTTGAGGGACACACAGGTAATCCAACTTCAACAGAGGGAGGGCCGTGAACAGATGGAGCGGCAGATGATTCATATGGAGGTTCCTAGCGAGGGGGCTCCAATATTGCATCGGGTTCATCATCCTTAGGGCAAGGCTGCTCTGACACTTCAGGAGTTCCTCTAGGTGCCAATTGTCTCAGGGACACGGTTGACTCTGATCCATCCTTCCTGCGAATCTGGGCGTACTGTGGATTAGCCTCAAGTAATTCCACTTCTTCGACAGGGTCTTCGTATTTACTGAGTCGCACGTTCCTTTTGGCGAGCACAGGACCAGGGGTTAACCAAGACGGCAAGGTGACTCCATTGGCTGTGCGGCGAGGATGACTGAAAAATCGTTCGTGGGGAGTGGAGTTAGTCGCTGTGCAAAGTAGAGAACGAATGGCGTGGAGGGATTCCTGTAGGACCCTCTCCCTGTCCTCCGTCCGCAGTCCTTGAGTCTTCAAAGAGAGACAAATGGTTTTCCATAGAGTCCCATTGAGGCGTTCAATTTGTCCGTTTCCTGCTTGATTATACGGGGTTGTTCTGCTGGTGGCTACACCGTTTGAATTGAGGAAGTCCTTGACTTCTCTAGACATAAAGGAAGCTCCCCGGTCAGTGTGGACATAGGCTGGCATTCCAAACAAACAGAAGAGGTTTTTGAGACAATCAACCACAGTGGCGGCAGAAACATCATGACAGGCATATGCAAAAGGGAACCTGGAATACTCGTCGATGATGGTGAGGAGGTAGAAGTTCCGTGATTTGGAAGGAAGAGGGCATTTAAAATCTATGTTGATGCGTTCGAATGAAGAGGTGGCCTTTACTAGGGTTCCAGAAGTTTTCAAGTACCTAGGTTTTACTTCAGCACAGATGGTACAGCTTGAAGTCATCTTCTTGACATCCTCGAGTGAATAGGGAATGTTCTTACATTTGAGCCAATGGTACATACGTGTAATACCAGGATGGCACTACGATTGGTGAAGCTGGAGCAAGTCGGTAGAAATGGAAGCATTACAGACACGGGAGAGAGTGTCTGCCTTGGTGTTGTCTTCACCGGGACGGTAAGTTATATCATAAACGAACGGAACTAGCTCTAGCCGCCATCTTGTGATCTTCTTATTTTTCACCTTACTCCCATGCTTTCGGTCGAAAATGAAAGACAGAGCCTCCTGATCAGTTATAAGGCGAACATGTTTGCCAAGAAGAAATGCTCTCCAATGATTCAAGGATTCAACAATTGCCGCAGCCTCTTTTTCAATTGATGGATGACCACTGATTTCGGATTTGCCTAGTGATCGTGAAAAAAACGCAACCGGCCGTCCATCTTGACTAAGGGTAGCTGTCAGTGCAAACTTAGAGGCATCGGTTTCCACTATAAGCGGGCGAGATTCATCAATGGTTGTGACGACCGAGTTGGCAATATCCTTTTTTAGCTTTTCGAAAGCAGAGGCAGCCGATGGATTCAGCGGAAATGTTTTGGCATCAATCAAGGCCCGGATTTTATCTGAAAATTTCGGTAACCACTTCGAGTAATGAGCAAAGAAACCAAGAGCTCTCTTTAGTGATTCGGAGTTATGTGGCAGTGGCATATTCAACAACGGGGCAAGTCGTGCAGGGTCTGGCTTGATAGAATGGAATGAAACGAGATGTCCCAGAAGTTTTACGCTTGCAAGATGAAATTTACTCTTCTCCCTGTTGATTTCGATGCCGAGCTTATTGAGTGTCAACATAAGTTTGTTTAGATTCAGGTCATGGTCAGCCTTATCAATTCCACACACAGTGATGTGATCGAGGTATGAATAAACTCCAGTGAGGTTTTCGGCGGTTATTATTTGGTCTATTGCGCGTTGGAAGCAGGCTACTCCATTAGTCACGCCAAAGGGTATGCGTGTGAACTGATAAAGCTAACCCATTGCTTCGGAAGAAGAAGGGCAGCCATTGTTTCTTTTGTGGATTTAGCCGCCATCCGCGCTCAGCTTGCCCCGCTCTTGAATCAGAGTGTGCCAATTGCAAAATCAAGGGCCACTATGCCCGTGTAGTAACCATGAATGATGTTTCAAATCCTTTTTGTATTTGTATGTACTTTAAATTTTGCCAAATGTTTCCTCAAAAACCCAGGGTGAATGTGGTGATTTAATCCCACTCCTGTGGGGGAAACTTTCCCTACTTTGTATTGTTTTACCTTGTCTAACCTGACTCATAACATTGTTACCTTCTGTAAATTCACTCTATTCTACTGTTGATGTTTTAAGCTAATAAAATTGTGGTGAAAGAAAAACGAATGTTTAACCCTTAAAAAGGTTTTTATTAGCTTAAAACATCAACAGTAGAATAGAGTGAATTTACAGAAGGTAACAATGTTATGAGTCAGGTTAGACAAGGTAAAACAATAAAAAGTAGGGAAAGTTTCCCCCACAGGAGTGGGATTAAATCACCACAGTTAGTAATAGGTACCAAAGCTATTTAAGATCTTACAGAAACACGTGTGCGAGCAAGTTTTTTTTTAAAGTTGTTTTCAGGTCTGAGAAACGTCTAATCCTCTTTCCAATCGCACCTCCTTGATTTCTAAACTTGATTTTATCCAATGATCACCACATTTAGTAGATTAGGCTAAAGCTTCAGACTCTAAAGTGGTCCAACTAATTTTAAAATGTCTGTCATAATAGCATCGTTTTATCTCATATTGAAAAAATATTTCTCAACCACAGCAGTGACTCATTATATTATTTCAAAAAATTCTCTCAGTGAAAAATCTAACTATATTTACAACTTATTTTTCGTTAGGATCTATCAAAACGCACGCCAGGACACCATGAAATATTTATAGAATTTTGAAACCAAAAATGAATCCAGGGCGCAACACCCTATGAACAGGTAGGTTACAGTGTGTGGTTTACCTCTTCACCACTCGCTGATTCTCACGCCCATTATTTAATTTTAATCGGATCTACTGCTTCTTTAGTGAATTCACGACTCACTTAGCCTCACTGGGCTGAATCGACCCCAATAAGACTCATCACTGATAGAAACAATGTTTGGGGGAGCCAGGGACAATAAACGAAATAGTTTCTTTAAAAAAAAAAATAACACATTCACATAAAATCACATATTTAGCAATTAATCGATAATTTATCACTTTCCAATAATTAGGTACAGCTGTTAAGCTAATTCAGAATTAAGTGTTCAAAATTTCTTACACAACCAAATTTTAAGTAATGTAAGTATTCTTTATATTCAAAATATATTTAGATTCTAGCATATCTTTATACTGTATACCATAAACTGATCGTATCAAAAGTTCATTACGATTGTATTATTTCTGTTAAATTATTTGATTTTAAAACTGACTAGAAAGTTTTGCATTGTCTTATTGTAGTATAACGTATGCTTCAAGAATGACGGTAAATAAAAATCTGTCCACCTGCTTGCTTACTGGGGTGCATAATGCGATAATACTTACATATTGATTGGTGCCATCAGTTTTGTTAATATTTACTTCAAGATTCCACTTCCAGATTTCTACCTTAATAAAATTCATATAGTATATTCTATATATCGTATAGTGTTAATTCCCCACGAACAAGTTATGTGCTCAATAAGAAAATGCCAGGAACCGGTTAAGCTACAGGATGTATACTTAGCTCAAGTTGTTCTTTGTAGAGAAAAGTAAGGTAGCGGGAGTGCATAGGTTCAACTGTGATCTTATATTTACGAAATATCTCTTAAAGCGGATTTTGAGATTTGGTTAGATAAGTATTATTGGTTACACAAACTTCAGCAGTATTAGGTCTTTCTTCATCGACTGCCAAGATCTATGTCCATTTTATTTTTATTGGATGTAGTTCACTTCCAGTAATTTACTCAGATTCGGATCAAACAAAAACTGCGTGGTCCATCTTAGTATTATAACCCAGAATCTTCTTATCACTTTTAAATAAATATTAGTTATATTAAATATTAGATAAATTTCAACTTTTATTAGGTGCAAACTAGAAGTGACATATACAATAAGCCAAGGGTAGAAAACTGTTTGCTGGTAGGCAAGTAGTTAAAAACAATAATGAATGTTATGAATCCATAACAAAATGTAATCACACTTTCTAGTTTATAACAGCAAAATTACCTCCTAGAATCAGAACGGGCGAATATCGACCAAAACAAACTAAAAGACAAAGTTAATAGAATTCATAACATATCATGGTTGTTAGCTCATGATTCATATTGAAACCTACCTGATTTATTCTGACAATGACAAACCCATATGAAAACGATCAACGAGCGCTTACCAGTAATAAACGCATGTGACTCATAAAAGCAAAAAGTGCACACATAAACTGAAAAGTAAAAACTGAGTTGAAAATAAGACTAAATAATGCAGTACAAGACCGACTGTTAAAGATTAATTTTATTACATATTCATATTAATTTAATACGTTCATTTGTTTTTTTCCTACCTTCAAGTAACATCACAAGAATACGTTCGTTTCTGAATGCCCTGCACATTTGTGAAGAGCGGTTAGAGTATAAAATAAATAAATGCACCCACCAATGAGCTGAAACAAATCGGTTATCTACATTTGAAATAGCAATAAATCAAATTACAATTGTATTGTGACATCCAGATAAAATGATATACATCATCAATAAATGTTTTCAATCTTTATTCATATGACTGGCGCTTTTGATAATTTATAAAAACCAATTTGCTTTTATCAGATCAGCCATCAAAATGCGGGAAATCTGTCACATCCAAGCGGGCCAGTGCGGCAACCAGATAGGGGCGACGTTCTGGGAGATCATATCTGACGAGCACGGGATCAGCAAGAGCGGAGAATTCATAGGCGAGTCGGACGTACTACTGGAGCGGATATCGGTCTACTACAACGAAGCATCGGGTGGCAAGTATGTCCCCAGGGCCATCCTCGTCGACCTGGAGCCGGGTACCATGGACGCAGTGAGGTCAGGACCCTACGGGATGCTGTTCCGGCCGGACAACTTCGTCTTCGGCCAGTCAGGGGCCGGCAACAACTGGGCCAAGGGGCACTATACCGAAGGGGCAGAGCTGGTCGACCCTATCCTTGACGTAGTCCGCAAGGAGACAGAAGCATGCGACTGCCTACAAGGGTAACCTCTTATATTCCATTAGATACCTCTCTAGTAGCTACAACTAAGGTTATTTACATCGACTATAAGTTTAAAAAAATTACAAATATTTCGCCAAATTCTTTGAATTTACAAGCTAAATACACCAGGTTTTGTAGATTTTAATAAACTGGGCATGCTTAAGCCACATTAATTAATATTATTATGATCATAAGACATTTTTATTGTAGTTAGGTTGATTTCAAGGGAGTGAGCTTTCGGTTAAAATGATCCGTACAATGTTTTCGACTTACAAAGGAGTATACACCTCATTAGGCCCCTCAGACTCTTTTTTAATACACAGTCACTTTTATGATAGTAGAGATGTGTGCCAGTCGACTGTAAAGTTTTTTCAGATCTCCGTCCAAGGAATAGAGTGGGTTTAAGACGTCAGAAATGTTTTATCCTCCTTTAATATATACCCCCTCGGTTCCTAAAAATACTTCTATCCAGCGATTATGACACGTAGGAGATTAAGCTAGAGAAAATAAGGTAAGGAAATTAATGTCCAACATTTTTAGTGTTGCAATGCTTAATTTTCTATTTAACGTTCACACACACCGTTCTAATTTTTAGCAAATGTTGTACCAGCACCCTATTACAGAAATTTATGGATTTTATCCTGAATGATAGTGAATAGTAGAACACTGAGACTTGTTTGCTGTAAACTCTTGGGCTAATAGTTTGTACTTTTTCCCATTAATTATGACACCTACAATGAAATAGCTTCTTCACTTAGTACTTCTTTGCTTAGTAGATCTCTTAGGATCTTTTTTCTTTAAGAAGATTTAAATTGGTATTTTAGATATGTAATAGTTAAACAAATTGTAATATCCAAATAAAAAGTAAGTTCTATATAAATACTCATAAGAAGATGAACCATTGTTTTAACTTCCATCAAACCACTAAGAGCTGTTATTCTTTTGCATATCTTCAGCTGGCTGTTATTTGCGATAGAATGGCAAGAAACCTTGAACATTTTAATCCTAAACAATGCCATTTTAAAAGAATTTGATCCCCCATTCTGCGAGTTCTATTCTATGGGGGAGTTCTATTAGCAGACCTCATCCAGCCTAAAGACGGACGGCCAAGAGGTCGCATGTTAAAAATGTCTATTACAAATAGTGCAGATGAATTGTTCCCCCAGTTTTCAGATGACCCATTCACTGGGAGGCGGGACCGGCTCCGGGATGGGCACCCTGCTGACTGGCAAGATCCGGGAGGAATACCCGGACAGGATCGTGAACACCTTCTCCGTTGTACCGTCGCCCAAGGTGTCGGACACAGTTGTCGAACCGTACAACGCGACTCTGTCCATCCACAGGCTGGTGGACAACACCGACGGCACCTTCTGCATCGACAACGAGGCCCTCTATGACATCTGCTTCAGGACTCTCAAGCTCGCCACTCCGACCTACGGAGACCTCAACCACCTGGTGTCAGTCACCATGTCCGGCATCACCACATGCCTCAGGTTTCCTGGCCAGCTCAACTCCGACCTAAGGAAACTGGCGGTCAACATGGTACCTTTCCCGAGGCTACACTTCTTCATGCCAGGCTTTGCACCATTGATGTCAAGGTGATATTTATCTATTAGTGTAAAGCCAGTGAATTTTTTTGTATGCACCGTGGATTTAATTTAGGAACAAATATCATTAGGAACAACCCTAATAAAATCGGGCGATCCATTTTAGGTTACAGAAGCTTTAAGCAGTCTATGTAAAATTTACATTCATGAATTTGGAGACGTATGTTGTGGCATTTGTAACCTTAAGAAGTAGGTTCCTCTCTAACACTTCCTAATGCTATCCATTGACCTAAAGTTCGTTAGATCAAAAATTAATATAAGAATTTAATATCGATGCTGTTGTTAACAATTCTTAAAATGAGCCCTAAAGGAAATTATACTGACCGAATCATGTCTTTACCAATAGTATGTCTAAACTGTTAACTTTCCAAAAAAATTATGTGGCTATAATTTATAGGAAACAGCTTGTATTTAAACAAAACCATATCAAATACGTCATTTACATACTTGGCTTTTAAAAGGTTATTTCATACAATATTTTAGAAAACTACATGGCTTCTAGTGTGCTGCTGACCAAGGAAACACTTCAGAACAACCAAACTCTGAATCGACAAATTTAAAAAAGTTAAGCAATAAGGTCTGTTGGGCTTCCACATGGATCGGCTATCTCACCTCATTCATTTAATATCTATATTAATGGCTTCGTCTCCACAGACCTAGTCGATTTCCGTGAGTTAGCTTACGATGTGGCAATGGTCACCGTCACCTTATGTGTTACAATCACTCGCCGTCTGAAAAAGCCTGTAAACAACTCTTCTTTCTCCATCAAGTTCTTACACCGATGTGATTAACAAATTAAAATTTTAGCATATTTTATTTATGGAGTTCAATGGAGTCCCAATTGATCCCACAAACTAATTTGGAAACGGTGAACTTAAATAGTATCAGAGTGTTGAGTAGTTTCCCATCCATTTCCGGACTACTTGATACCACTGACGTTGACTTTATTTATAACATAGTAAGATGTTTCTTGAAATATGTAATAGTATCTACAATAATTTAGTAAAAACTGTTGCGCAAAATGTTTTGACGAGACATTGATACGTTAAGGCATTTATTTTATCCTTAAGGCGGGGGGGAGTAATTAGTCTTTTGGCTTTACGTTTTGTCGTTTCAGTTTTCCTACGTATAAATAAGTGCATATTTTTGTTTTAGTTTAGAGGTACTCTTGTGCTGGGCAACTTATGTAATAACATAAAATAAAATAAATAAATTTTTGAACATATAGTATGGATCAAATTTTTCAGAGGATCCCAACAATACAGAGCTCTTTCAGTGCCAGAACTGGTCCAGCAGATGTTCGAGAGTAAGAACATGATGGCAGCCTGTGATCCACGCCACGGGCGCTATCTCACCGTCGCTGCTATCTTCAGAGGGAAGATGTCCATGAAGGAAGTGGACGAGCAAATGCTCAACGTCCAGAACAAGAACTCCTCGTACTTCGTCGAGTGGATCCCGAATAACTGCAAGACTGCCGTTTGCGACATACCTCCGAGGGGTATGAAGATGTCTGCAACTTTCATCGGTAACACAACAGCCATCATGGAACTCTTCAACCGGATATCGGATCAGTTCATGTCCATGTTCAAGAAGAAGGCTTTCCTCCACTGGTATACCGGGGAAGGGATGGACGTTGCGGAATTCTCCGATGCCGAAAACTTTTTGAACGATCTGATCTCCGAGTACCAACAGTATCAAGAGGCAACAAATGCGTCCGATGAAGAATACGACACAGAAGAGGACGAAATAGAAGGTTAGGCTGATTTCCGCCGTTCATGTACAATCAATGAATAAAATCACGATTTATTTATTTTAGCCAACTATTATTTCTGCTTGTTCGGGAAACAAGTAATACATGTAAGATATAATATGTTGTATAATTTATATTAGTTATG
The DNA here is from genome assembly GCA_930367205.1 of Acanthosoma haemorrhoidale. Lineage (NCBI taxonomy): Eukaryota > Metazoa > Arthropoda > Insecta > Hemiptera > Acanthosomatidae > Acanthosoma > Acanthosoma haemorrhoidale. The sequence continues at coordinate 52,123,731 of OV884015.1, read as the reverse complement.
TGCCTTCAGAATCATAAGTGTTGTGGCTATGCAGTGTTGGAAACCCCGGTTCCTCCTCCATATCGTCATTTCAGCCCCCTTCAAGTCCGTCAGCAAATGAACATTTTCCAAGATAATGAACCCCGTACAGAGTACGAACAACTCCACCATATTTGTTTTCAACCAGACAACCACTTTCCTCATGGTAACTATATTAGCCATTGCGTCAACGTACCAAGTACTGCTGACTGCCCACCGGCTAACATTGGCCGTTATAGACAGAATATAGACTTACGTGACCCTTCATTTGACATAGTTAAAAAACTATTCCACGAATACACCCATACAGAGTATGGTCATTTTAATCAGTGATTTATTTGAAAGTAGTTTATATATTAAACAATGGACTTTTTCGTTGCAAAATAACGCAATTTTAATAATAATTAAAGACCTTTAGGTATGGAATGTTTCTTTGTCCATTAAAATCATTATGTCCATGGAGCGAATGACGTACTTCACGTAATTTTAAACTTTCACTGGTATTCTGATCTCCTCTGCTTGGATTATGTTGGGGTTACAAATTACCAATTAGTATTCTCACAACCATTCGATTAATATTGAGTAGGAGATTGCAATTCGAAAAAGTAGCAACTTTGGAATTTATTACATTGTAAATCCAGCAGTATTCGCATGTATAATTCTGGCATTATTATGTTTGAAATGTTATTGTAGGCATATAAGCAAATTGAGAACGATCCGGCAGTTGTCTAGGTGATCGTAAATGAGAAACTAATTGAATAAATAAATTGAAAATTTAGCGTAAAAAAAGAAATATTTGACGTGAGAATCGCTTGGCACTGAATTTTAGCACTATTTGTCAACTATCGTGTCTACTATTTTTTAGAGTATTGTAGATTTTTTTTTTAAATGAGGAAGTTCTTGTGACTGTGTATCCCCTGCATAAACTATAATTTGGACAATTTATGCCAAGATCACATCTGGTTACACCAAGAAAAGATATTTTTAACAACATAAAACTTAATTAAAATTTATTAATTAATGATTAGATAATTAATCTTTCTTATTGAGTAGAATACCAAAATAATGATTACATGGCCATGATCAATAATATATATTTTTTTTAGTGTATACCACTACAGAAGCCATTAAAATGATATTCGCTTGTTTTACAAAACCTTTGTTTTACTAAGCGAGCTGTTAAAAATAAATCGATCTCACGATAAGTTATAAAGAGCCGTTATTAATTAATTACTTAGTAATTATATGATAGACTTATCATATTTATCAGGTTTTTAAATAAAGATTCTGAATATTATGAAGATATGAACGTATTTTTGAAAACTTTAATTACACAAATTGATTAAAACTGTCATTAAATTCGTGATTACTATATTAATTCAACCTGTGTTAAGCAAAGAGGGGTGATATTTGGGTGTTAGTTTTATTTGATGTCCCGATAGTGGTTAATTACAACTTGTCATTATCAACTAATTAGTCAGTAATTACAAAACATATTTACCTATAATATTGAGTAGGGTATCAAATTATCTATCCCGTGCCCCTAATTAATATTAATTGATTATGTTTCAAATGCATGATATGCTGTATGATAATTTTATATATGAATATCGCCCAGATTGTACAAAAGTTAAAAATAATCGACTAAAAAATATTAAGTACCTTTAATTGGAAAAAAACCCGAGATTGATGAAAATTTATTTTAAATATTTATATAAGACAATTTGTCCATGATGGCAAATAATTTGCATGCATAGTTCAACCACTGGTCCCTGTTAGATAAACCATAAATATAAACATTTAACAAATCAATCAAAATGCAGTGTTTAGCAATCTCGAAATCCTCACTAAATTTTGTGATGCAGCACTCAAGTTATTGAAAGTATTTTTGTTATTTCTTATGAGAAATAGTTACAAATGATACTTAAGCCAACATTTCACCAACGAAGTTGACATTTATATTGAGAAAGCTTGATATTTAGTGAAGCCTCATTTGGTTTTGTTAGGTCTTTTAGATATTTATTATAAACTTTGTTAAGTTAAATAGACGCATTTAATTGATAAAACGAGAGTGTTATGGTGAAATACAAAACATTGCATGTCTATTAAATACCCAGCTCATCATAATTCGAGGGGATTATAACTAAGCTACTTTGGGTATTTAACGTGCTTGTAGAGTATTGAATTAAACCATAAAATGAAATTATGATTACTGCTTGGTAGTTCTTTTGGTTTATGTTTATTTATGTTAAATATAGATGTTATACCAACTTCTTCGCCACATTCCTCTCTTATTGGACCTTTTCTACGTTTTAATATTTTAATAATAAAAACCTTAGGCGTCAGTTAGAAAGAAGGAACTGGTTCACAACTCGGCTGAAGTACACTAGGGGGCGCAGGTGTAGCCCGGCCTCTGACTTGCCTGTATAAGGCCGAAATTTGAAGCCTTTTCCTTCATACTGACTGCGTAATTTTCTCTTTCCAAAAGGGAAAAAGCCCACTACCTACTAGCTACATAGTAGGAACGGAGAAAAATTCACCAGCCAACAACCTAGCATAATTGGGAATTAAAATGGACAGACGCCTCCATTTTAGCAACCATTTCGCGAGGAAGTTAAAGCAAACCCGCATGAAGTCTTACCGGCTTACGCATTTACTGACCTCCCCCAATCTATCTGCGTCTGAAGCTACTGATCTACAAGAGTATACTCAGGCCTACTCTGCTGTATGGTGCACCGCTTTTTCGCTATCTGACGTATACAACAGCTCGGCCACTCCAACAATTCCAAAACGGTATACTGATGAAAGTGGTCAGAGGTACTTCATTCGAGTAGCGGAGCAACAGTGAGCTTCACGAGATCTTTGATCTGCCTACGGTGGATGAGTTCATCCAACGTAGACATATCAAATTTTTCGACTCCCTGCAATATTTGACAAACCCGGTGTTTAACACGATAACCCCCACTCCGTTCCCCCATCGACGGCAGGACGCTGTCGCGGCTGGAACGCTTTAGTCTTAGGTTCTAGGTTTAGGTTTTAGTGTTGGTGTTTTCCACGGTCGCAAGCTGAAGGTGAGCCTCATCACCTAGTGAGTGTATGTGTATTGGACTTATTAACAACAATCTGAAAGTATTATATTTTATGCACTCCTTAATATGCATCTGCGAATGCAGTACGAGGAGACAACTGTAATTCCAAATTTTTTTTTTTTTTGTCATTGTATATATATTATCAATAAAGAGGTTTTGAAAGAAAAAAAAAAAAAATTTCCTTCATTCCGAACCCGGCATGAACACTGGTCTCTCTCTCTGCACTGGCACGTGCTGCTCTACTCAAACCATTGCTTTTTTATTCAACTACCTCTCCCCGCCTCTTTCCTAACCTCACTATGTTTTTGCCCGGCTTTGTCAGACCTCATACCTTCCTTGTGGGATTATCTGCCTTCGTCTCGCTAAAACTAGCACATCCATCCGTGTGGACGATGGTATCTGGGGCCCTTCAAAATTTACCTCGTAGCATATCCCCCGGTGATCCAATCTGTCTCTTCCCGGTTCTCACTCACCTTTGGGATTCGGGCGGTTTTCACCCACCCTCAAATACTAAATTTGATTCGTGGTCCATCCAAGACCACATAAACTACCTGTCGGGTCGTCACAAGGGGGGTGCCTAGTTACCCTAGCCCTGGTGACAAAGTGAGGGTTGATTAAGTTTGAAACCTGGACAATCGTTTCATGATGGTCTTACTATCTGGCTCCATTTTTGATAGATATGTGCCCCGACAATGTACTATGTTCAGGAGAAGAGGTATAGGGTAGGTGGTGTAGGTAGTTTGTGTGGTCTTGGAATGACCACGAATTCACACTCGGTATCTGAGGGTAGGCAAAATCCGTCCGGATCCAAAAGGTAAGTATGAACCGGAGAGAGGCAGACTTAATCGCCGTAGGGAAAACTGCTTGGTAAATTTGGAGGGTCACGAACACCGTTGTCCAGTAGGGAGAGGTCTCTCCCAAGGAGGTGCTAGATTTAGCGAGACGAAGGCAGAGATTCCCACTAGGAAGGTGTGTGGCCTGACAACGCCGGACTAAAACGTAGCGAGGTGAGGAGAGAGAGAAGCAGAGGCTTTCATAAAGAAGAATGCCAAATTCTTGAATATCGCCGCAGCTGCAAGTCATCAGTAGCTTCGTCAGCAGAATGAATGACAGCCCGAGATCTGCCCCGATTTACAATTAGTGGTAGCTCGTTAGGCCCAATCATCTGGCTCGTTATTGTATCCAATGAGGCCCCAGTATGCGGTAGGGCTTTGTGTAGGCAGCCGTAGGCCTGGCCCGGCAGGGTCGTTTTCTACCTGAACTGAGGTAGTGGGTTCCCTGCTCTTAACTTAATTGACTTGCAGCTGCATTACTGTTTAAATTAATTTGCAGTATATATATATAATAGAGTATAGGGTGATTTATCTTATGTAGTTAGCGGTCGCTACAACATTATTTGTCATTTCATAGATAGCTTATCTCACGATGATGCAATAACTAAGAAATATGATGCAATATTTAAGCAGTAGGCTGCTATCCTAGCAAATACTCTGGCAAATCTTCAAGGTCAACTTTTGCTGGAATCATTTTCTTCTTTATTGAATAAGAATTGGCAATTCATGCCATTTTCAGTTCATATATCGTACTGCGGATTGATGTTAATCTATTATTACATTAATTTGATAACAATTTTTAACACAATTGGCTACTAATAAGCGAATTAATATTACTATAATGAAGGACTGTTTCACATGGCTATTGTCATTCTTCCGAGGTGCAAATACACCAGTGTAGGAGTCCGTGTTGGAACGACTTTTGGGACATCTGCGGCTAGGTGATAGGTTTTGAGATGTGGGGACCAATTGACGTTTTCCGTAAAAATTTTCTGGGGGCTCAAAAACCCCTCCCACAAGTCAACGGTTATAAATCCACTCTGATAAACGTAATTAAATACTAAGCGTCTTTGAATGAGGACAGATACACACTGTTGATGATGTGATTCTGGATCAGCTAGGCAGTGGTAATTAATTTTACATGTGCCTGCCCGAGTGAGTCGATACCAGGCAGTTGATAAAAGAGAGCTCCATTCCCCTTGTAGCCCTTTTTGTGAATAATTCACTTGGGGACTCGAGACAGAACTATCCCAACGGGCTCGGAGACACCCCTTCCGGCCAAAGGGCTTGTTTCTATTTCCGAAGGGCGGATCCATTTCCTGTGACGGGGAGCTTAACGCTTCCACGGATGCACTCCCAGCTTCTTTATACTCTTCCCTGTTCCAATTTACCCGCCTGATGTGTTTTACTAAGAGGACTGGGTAATGTGGATATCCTCGTGGAAGCCATGCCCAGTAATTAATTAGATTACGGTTTGAAATTGAGTTTCAGCACGAACATCTAAATAATATATAAAATTGTGAGATCATAGGTTGCCATTAAAGTATATTTGAATGGTTTTACTAACGATAGAAAATTCTAAGTACTTTAAATTAATACTGATTTTAACGAACTGTAGAGTATTTATAAATAATTTACATAACAAAGGAACCCATTATTTCTATACGCTTCTTTTAAATTAACACTAAAATCAAAGTCATTAACAAAAGGTAGAGCTATGATTTTTTTTTCAAACCCTTTATTTTATGTACACATTGGTGTACATTGGTTCAAGTGTTGAATTGGAATGTTACAGATTCCACAATATGGAATCTTTCCATAAATTCACATCGTGCTAATTATATTTACTGTAGCGTATCTACATTTCATATAATGTGTGAGGGTTAAAGAACTTTACTATGGTAGGCTGATGTACAGAATACTCCCCGTACAGAAGACACCCACCGTCCGCACACCATTCAACGTGTGTAGGTTCTTTAACCTCTCAAGAGAAGTATGTCTGACCACTTTCTCATGATGCCATTCTGAAATCAGTGGAGACTTTTAGCTTTATGTCAGTAAAGTGACTATATAGTGTGGCACTATATAGCAGAGTTGGCCGTATGATACATTTTAACGCATGAAGTTAACAAGTTCTAAAGCCGGTAAGACTTGGCTCGTACTTTTTTTATTTTGTTTCTGAAATGTGTAGAGAAATGGAGTTGCCTGCCCATTTTCAAAACCGTATACTACACTGAAAAATCCGGTGATTTATGTTAAAAACCGTATACATGGGACCAATCACAGTGCGTTGCGAGGAGGCGAGGGAACCAATACCACCGCACTGAACAAACAAATACATAAAATCTAATGAAACATAAAACTAATGTACGTTATATGAACTATTATAATTTCATTAAATTTGTTTCCAGAACTTTTTTTGTTTTTAAAGGAGTTTATCCTTTAAACTAAAAATGAAATTGATATAATAATTCATCAAAACATTTCTACAAGCTCAAAATTAAAGAAGATGAATTATGTACCTTCATACAGTTAAAGTTACTTATATTAATTTTTATATTTTATATTAAGTGTGTTATCTGAAACACATAGGTGCTCTTAAATTATATTAAGATGTATGGAGTAAGAACCTTAGTGTAAACGTTACTGAATTATAAAGAAATCGTTTTTTATGATGTTTAGATACAAATGTACTGAAACATTTTAATTTGTACATTAATCGTTGGCTGCTCAGCCAGGGTTAATATTTTGTCTGGAATATTTGACTGAGAATGGTTTTAAAAAAATCAGTTTTTGAGACTTTTTTATATAAATTTATTTATGTTCATAAGTATACACCTGAATATTTATACTATAAATGTTCGTACAAAATATCACGGCATTCCTGATTTGATCCTTTAAATAAGTAGGGAGGTCACGCCTTATAATCACATATTTTGCAACTTGAATGAACTATATTACATTAAATGAATACATATTATATATTCTGAAGTGCTCAGAGGTTCCAAGCACGTTATAGCTTTTTAAAACTTATAGTTAAGTGATCATCATTTCAATTTCTACTCTTTGGCAAACAAGTTAATTAAAATCAAGCGGAACTTTTTATGAATTCATGAAATGTTTTGAATGAAGTTTTTAAAAATTTCAAAAAAGTATACGTCTTAAAAAGTACCGGTTAGAATCCATATTTTTTAAAAATTGTTAACTTAAAGGTGTTAAATTTATAAGTTGTACACTCTGGCAATCAAACCGGTGTACTACCTGTTAATATGACCGTACAGGAATCAGGCCTCGACTCATTGTTTGGTTATCTTGGTTTGTTACCTTTTAACTCGTTTACTACGATTTTTTCTAATATCCCTGAACTTTAGCCTCACATTAGAATTAAATTTTATAACAAATATATACCAATATTTTTTTACTTTTCACCCGCAAGACTGTTAATACCCAGACAGCCCAATGTGGCACGGCAGTTTAAGCAAAATATTACCTTAACTAAATTTTGAAATTTTACTGTGTGCTTTAAACGGTAACCAGTGACAAATCAGTGCAACAAGTAGCTGGTCTGTGGTCTGTGCTACCAGGGTTGTGGTTCCAAGGATTAGCTTGTACAGTCCTCGTAATCACCTTGTGTGGTTTCTACCATCAGGTATACGGAACCAAAAACAACGGAGCTTAGTTGAAAACAACCACCACCTAGAACATTAATAATTAAATTTTAATTGGTTCAGTCTTAAACTTAATGATGAACTAGTTGATATAAAGTTTTTCCATTTATGATTTAATTTATAAATTAATATTTGAGTTTATATGAACCAAATGAGGTTCGTGCTTCTTAGTAATTTTTTGAAAAAAAAAACGAAAAAGGGATCACTCTGGATCCCAAATCCTGGAAACTTGGCAACCATATATTATAGTCACCAATTAACAATAGTAAGTTTAGAAATGTGGCGAATACTAGAGAGGGTGCAAGAGGACCACAGTAGCTCAGGAAATGAGAGGGAATGGCAGCTAGTAAAAGATTAGGTATTAATGAGATTGCAATGCTGGATAAGCAAATTGTAATTTTACAAATAAAGAACATTCTGAAAAAACTAGTTCCCAAATTTTAAGCAATCTGGTGGGGGTAAAACTGGTTTCGAAGAAAGCCCATTCGATGAATTCTTATTTTTTCCGTACTCTATTATAAAAAAAAATTTTACATTGGTTTTGGACTAATTTTAAGTCACAGTTTAGACAGGCAGGGTTTAAAATGGAATCTCATCTTACATTTGTACTAAACACTGGAATTATTATTAAAATCCACCAAGGATCTCCAGAAAACGCCAAAGAATGTATGAAAATTCCTGCGTCACTTTCAAGTCCAAGAAGGTCAATTATCATCCAGAAAATTATAACGAGGCTTATGATAAATCCTTTTATATTTAATTTTTTTGCATTGCATACCACCTATTTTTCTCTATATTGATTTTTCCTTTATTTCTTATACTTCCTCATCATCTACTACAAACGAATTGTATAAGTTTATACTGCAACACGCTTTACAATAAACTGATGTCTGCAACAATGAAATTACTTATATGCGTTTTAATATACTTCACAACTTAATAACTCTTGATTGAATCGAACAACTTAAATAACACTCCTATATTAGGATTTCGGCTTTAGTTTTGAGACATGTGCCTAGAAGAAAAAACTATATAAGCTATCATACATTTAAGTACAAGTGAAATAATTTAAAATAATATAATATAATTGCATTTATTATCTGCTTGATTGTGTAGGAATCAATACCTATTAACAGCTATATGTTTATATATAATAAATAATAAATTTACATATTTTTTTTCATTCATGTTTATGTATTGAGTTTAGGGATGTTCCATTCACACTAGAGTTTTAAATAAATTTTCGGACTATCTGAGACCATTTTATTAATAATCTTACTCTCTAAATATTTAGAACTGGATAGTTCTATTTTAAAAAAAAAGGTATCATTACTACAAGTAATTAACAGACTAATAGGAAACCTCCAGTATTTAGTTATAGGGCCAACCAAAAGAAACATCACACGATTCAGGATTGTGACCATATGTGATATGAGTTGGTCCTATACTTAAAATTGCTATTTTCGGACGCCGTGGCAAATATTATTTAAATACTTAAATAAAAAATAAAATGTATATGAATTGATCAATAAATATATGTGTTCACCTACCTTATCAAGTGACGCACACCTATACCTATGTTCAGACAACAAAAATAATATATTGAATCGATCGATTTTTGTCAGGATGCTATTTATTTCTTTGACCCTATTGGTTTTATTAATTTTTCCTGCATTAGCATTTAAGTTAAAAATAAAAATAAAACTGATTAACATTGATTTAACTTGACTTGCGTCCCTAATTGGACTATTTCTCAAAGGTAAATGTCACGTTGATCAATGGAAGGTTTATTTGGATATTAAAATTGAAAAAAGATGAAACACAATTGACTATACGTTAATACTAGTAATTTATTAAGATATACTTACTAAATAAATATTTATTATGATAAAATTAAAATCTGTCTCATTGGGCAAAAAGTAGTTGTGATAAATGATCTCATTCATACCATATTTACAATTTTCATTCACTCACTCATTCATACAGTATTTACAAAACAACCCAGAGAATTCCCACGTCCACATGGTTCACCGCAAAAGAGATGGGTGTAAATAAAAATGACAAATTATTCTAACTACCTGTTTTTTTCAATTGTACAATTGCAATCGGATGGAAGCGGAGTCTTGGGAAGTCCCCCACGCTCCTCCGTCAGCTGCGTCACTGGATAAGAGGCTGGCCAAGAGCGCAAGATTCACAGAAGCTCTAATTTAGATAAAATAAAATAAAATATATATCTGGTTACTTAACCAATAACTATTGACATACAATAAATATTTCGATATATTGGTGTTTCGATTAAAGGAAGATATATAAGTTTTGACTGTAGAAGATATTGAAGTCTTGATTAAAAGAAAATCAACAGATGCATCAAGTCACGCAAACTAGAGCCTCATTCCCAGCTCTGAGGGCTCTATACTGTATTTCCACCCTTGACTCTCCCGTCACTAAAACTGCCGAAGAAAAATCTGTCTGCCTGACTCTTGACCCTTTGTCTCATGCTCCAAAATGATACCTACTAACTCTTTCTCCGCAAAAGAGATTTTTTTTTCGTCCATACTCTCATAAAAATGGGTGTAAATCAAAATGACAAATCATCCTAACCACCTGTTTTTTTCAATTGTACCATTGCAATCGGACAGAAGGTGCTTGCCGTAGGTAAGGCATTTAAAATGAAGGGGATGAAACCCGCAGGCTGAGTAGAGTATATCAATTAAGATAAAAGGAAGGCCTACATGAAGTCCTGGGTGAGGACGTGTGAGCCCTGCCCGGCTCTGGCTCATCTATAAAATCCCTAATCCGACCGTCCACAAGCCTTGATCTTGTCCATTTAGCTCGATAATGCCTCTCTAATGCCCGCAGGCCAAAACTTCCATTACCAGCCTCTCTTCGGCCAGGGCCGATTCCAGCTCCCCTTTCCAGGGACTTCTCCCTATTCCCTTTCCAAGTCGGTGTAAAACTTTTGAGTCCCTTGGTGCAGATAGTAGCTGCAGCTATGTAGGAACAAAAATTAATGGAAATCCGAATAGCGGAAGCGATTTTTATGACAATTTGTGAACTATTTGAGTAGTTAATATAAAATAAACAACAATAAAACAGTTAGATATTATAAAATTTAATAGCCTAATAAATTTAATTTGGCGTTAACGCGCCCTTACAATACGCATGATTGGGACCTAAACCCGTAGTTTTCATAGCTATAGTTATATAAACCCCCAACAACTGTTAGATATTGTGTATATAGTAATTTATATCACACTATATTAAATATGGCAAGAAAATTTTTTTTTTTTTTAACGACAATCGGAAGGGTCCTACTAATCCTCTTGTAATAATCACCACCTATCTTCCTCAACAACCTTTTTTCTAATGAATAACAAAGGTTGTAGAGTAAGCATCAGATATTGAGGTGAACGAATTAATTTTACATTGCCTAACTATTCATTGTTGCATCGATTAATTTATATTTAATAGGCATAGTCCGAAGTCAGTCAGCACATATTAGGATACATGCATAGCTAGACGTGAGTCGGTAAATATTAGTGTAGGTATTTGCAAAGTGCGATGTCTGTCAGTAGATATTAACAAGTAAACATAGTCAGTTGGTACATATTAGAAGATAGGCATAGTCCGATGCTATTCAGTAGATATTAGGTGATAAGCATAGTCAGACGTTAGTCAATAGATATTAGGATATAGGCATAGACCGAAGTAAGTCGGTAGATACTAAGAAGACGAAAGACAAATTCAAATGTGGCCCTGGAGGGTGGGTATCCGACGCACAAGTAGTTCCATTATTTGGAGGCAGGGTGGAGAAAAAGGGCCCATAACTCTGCTCGAGTGCTGTGTGCTAGAGACGTGGTCGCTCTTGACCTCCTACAGTCACCATCTTATTGCTCCAGCCAACCACTTCCTGATACTCACACACTCCATCCTTCCTCCCTCATCAGCACTCGACCGTCGTGTATGCATCACTGCCGGGGACTAGGCACTTCTCCATGATCCATTTACTTCCATCCAAAGTCTTAGAAACAAAAAACATGTAGTAGATAATTGTTTAAATATAATAATAAAACCAAGAAAACAGCAGTAGTTAACATCTCTTAACTTTCTAGATAATATTATTTATTTTTTAATTGAGGTGGTCACCCCAAATTCACCCGTGATAGTGACATACTGTGACTGCATACACTTATTGCACCTAGAGTGTTTCCCACCTGGGTGTCCATGATTTCCCACCCTTTCTAGGTCAAGTAAAATCAACAGTGTTTAATAACAATGACTGCACATAAATAAATAAAACAAAGCTATTTCTCTTATTCAAACAGATTTTACACATAATATTAAAGTGAAGGCCTTTTTTCATATTTATAGGTTTTATATACTTATAATGTCTTAATTCCTTTTTTTAAAAAGTCTTGAATGACGTTGGGAAAATTTATATTATTGGTTAGTTGTTTTTATATGAAAAGAATAACAAGGTTTCACAATTTTAAATCCCTCATTATGGAACAAAGATACAAATAATCCTAGTAATTAATAAAATACTCGTTATTAATAAGTAGGTAGATACTTATAAAACACAGCAGTTTTTATAATACCTAACTTATAATTTCGAATTTGCAGTAATCTCTTTTTAAAAAGGACTTTCTTTAGTAGTACATTTACGGGCTATATCGCAAATCCCAAATTTACGGCACACTTGTTTTATTTTTTACAGAATAAGAGTAAAAATGTGGACATGAAGTCAGACTGCCAGGCTCAGCACGTTTTTTTCTTAAATTGCATACTTATTATAATCATAGGTGCTGTTGATTTTAACATTATTATATTATTTATTTTTGTATTTTTATTAAAATCAATTTAGAAAAAAATTTCCCTACAAAAATGCACCGGCCGAGGCGAACCGACCCCATCGCCACCCAATCGACAGCATAAAAGGCAAATAATAGCTCATAAGAATCTATTAGAAGACAGCTGATACAAGAGGTTCTGAGAAATGCCAATGCTTTTCTTTACGCATCAATTATATTTTTCTTTGAGTAGCTAGTCTCTAGGAAAATTAAAAAAAAATATTAAAAGTATTTTAACTATAAATTTTTGTTTTTTTTTCAACAAGTACAATAGGAATTTTGGCCAAAAAAGTATAATTAGATTAGATTTAGATTTTTTTTTCAAAATCTTAAATAGGATTTAAAAAAATTTTAAAATTAAAAAATATATAGATTGATTCTCTTTTAAAGCTTTTAACATCTAGAATCGTTCGTTCAAGTGATTACAGTATTCATAGTTCATATGACCTCCCTAGCACTCCCTAGTATAATTAAATACAATCAAACTGAATATTTTTTCTGGATACTACAAATATGAAATCTAATAAATTTAATATAACTGTTCTTAATTACTTTCTACGCTTTCTCATAATATTTCACCACGATACGTTGATTGCAGCAAAAACGTTTCAAGTTATATAGAATTTAAATGATCATTGGTGAAAGATAAGAATAGTTTTTTTGATCTAAACCCCAAATTTTACGGTTTCTTTTCAAATGCTTTCGATTGGACAACCCAATCACTCCCAGATTGCGCTTTTGTCATTATAACAGTAGATTCTGTTACCCCATGTCAATTCTTAGTAATCTACTACAAGGTTATTTTAAAGGTTTATTGTAGCTGATACAATATCATATACGATATATGATTTGATGGTCGTCAAGACAGTAACAAAATTGCTGTGTTGTGTGATCGGCCCGCGACTCTCTCATAACTTCTACTTCTTGCCAGTGCTAAGTACTTTGAAGTTGAGTGAGTAACTTAGTTTGAGAAATGGATTTTGACTTGTCAGCTGCAATAGATGAGCCAAGGGGTGACCTGACTCCTGCCATCACGGCAAGCCATCACAACTTATAGCACACACGTCAGGAGTTTTTGCCGTTATGGTCCTGGCCGCCATACAGTTTACTCACCACTTACGTCCTTCTTAAGAGGTCTTTGAGAGTGCTTTTTGTTTACTTTTGTCAGAGTTTTTGCAGGGTAAGATTTTCAGTAAGTCCACCGTGAAAGTATTGGGTCAAGGAGGAAAAATAAAACGTGTAACAGCAAAATAATACAGGTATGTAACAGGATCATTCGATCACAGGGATACATAGACATCTATATATTTGTTTTACCATTATGTGCATTTGGATACGGTCTTGGTAATTTTAATCACAGCATCCCCCCATATTTGGTTAATTTCTGTCGAAACCTCCATTAATTTGCTTTACCCAGTCACATTGTGAGAAATTCTCATTCTTATGACAGACAAATCAATCAATGTATTAATAATCAATATAGACTAACCATCAACTGAAAAATAAATGACAAGGTGTTTTTCAAACTTTCAATTATGTTCAATATGTCCTATCCAATAACTCAAGTTAGTAAAATTTGTCTTCCTGAATGAATAAATAATATAAAATACCACAAATAAATAATCTGGTACGGGTATTGCCAATAGTTACAATTCTCCAACATCTGGTCAAAAGCTCAATTACATTTCATCAGGTCATTTGATCTATTTCTTAGTTTTTATTACTGATACACCTCTTAAAGTCTATAAAAATCACAGAGGCTAAAAAGAAAACGATCTTAGAGGCCAAAAATGGAGCTCTAGGAGTGATATTCTGTTCTGGTTGAGAAATGAATATGACCTTTGACACTAAGGGTTTACTGTGTTGAACGTAAAGAATTTCTTTCTAGTTTGCAGAAACGTTAAAGTATCAAATAGGGGTAGATATGTAAAGTATATGATCATCATTTTGGTGATCATTTTTTCTAAAACAAGCATTTGACTTGGCAACATATTGTAGTGTATCTCGTTTCCTGATGAGTATCCAGGGTGTTAAAAGAACAATGGTCCATTCAGCTACAATTGTAACTGTGGTGACCCCCAACACTATATTTATTGTGGAGATAGTTAACTTTTACTTTTATTATTGCCTAGTTAATACAGCAATCCAGTAATTGTTGTTTAAAAAAACAAGGATTTAGGCCATCATTCTCACGGGTTTGAGCTGTAGCATTCAAGAGATACAAATATAATCTTGTAATTCCTTGTAAATCGTTAAAACATTAAAATTCAAATGACTAAATTAACCCGTACAGTAATAAAATAAAACATTAAATTAAATTAAATACAGATTTAAGTATCCAATATGCAAATAATATAAGTTACAGTATAATATATTGGTAAAATATTTGTAACACATCAGAGAGCATGCTGAGGAACATGGCAGGAGCAAATATGATGACTCCCCCCCCCCTGTTACTCGCTAACTGATTACAGATTCGATAAAGATTTATCTTTAGTTTCCGAGCAATATCATCTCTTTAGGTAATACCTTTTCGATACTGAGGCCTGTACTTAACGGCCTCTCGAAAATAGGTGTGGTACGGCTACTGATCTTGGCCATCGGGAGGATAAAAATGAAAAAGCTTATTGAGTTTGGTAAAAAAAATTTATATTGATAGTTTAAATAACTAAGCTTAATTCATCATACTGGTCTCAAATTGCATTTCTAATCATGTTAGTCCCCAAATACAAAAGTAGCCCCGTTTAAAGAAACGTGTTCAGTACATCCATATTATTTCAGTAAGGACAATTACGCAAACAAAACTATAATACATTTACAAATCTGAAAATGAAGATTTAATTTGATTCTGAAAATGGATAACTTAATTGCAGTCCTGGTGATGTCCGAATAGCTGAAACGGTGGATATCATTTCAATAAAAATATCCCTACTCTGTATTACTATCATGACTAAAAAGCCATCTTACCCTCACAATCTCCCTCAATTCAAATTAACGATAAAATTCCACAATACGAATCCTACCATTCCAACTTGTTTCAGCCTTTTATCTTAACATATCTGGTTCCTTTGAACGCTTTTTTCTTATACTTGCCACAAAACTTAGGAACTCTATTCCCACCAATATTCCGCTTTCGTCAACTCTTCAAATCTGGTCTTTACCAGTTCCTTATCTCACAATTCACAATTCATGATCATTATTCTGTTTATTTAATTTTAATTCGTCTATGCTATTTTTCCACTAGTAACGATTCCTATGTTATATTTATTCATTTATTTTTTCTTGTCTGTACTTGATATGCCTATTTTGTTCACGTTGTTATTCTTAGGGAACTTTGTCCCAGAGTAAAGGTTTTTTGTTTGAGGATGTATGCACGCTGGTTTGAGCTGTAATTTTGCAAAATCAGAAAATCAATCTAACAATTAAATAGGTCAGACAACGTAAATTAAGAGGCTTACCCTAATGTATGTAGAGGTGATGTAATTAACTATTACGTATAGGAGATTTTAGGAAATGTTTTATATATTGGTGAGGAAGTTATGGATATAGAAAGAAATACCATGGCACTCTAGACTTATTGAACAACTTTCATAAATACACTGTTTAACTCATTACTAAGAGATATTAGCTGGTGAAGGGGTGGGTCGAGTGTTATGCAAAAACTGACTTGGCTGAGGGATTTTACTCACTTCGTCGAAAAAGCTTACTACCTGCTGTCCCTGTTAGGGCAATCTTTAAAGTTGTAAAATGCTTTTAACAGTAGTTTTCACGAAAAAAAATAGACGAGAGGTCAGGGGAGGTAATTGGAAAACATAAGGGAATTGAGGTTTTAGGACATTTCCCTATAGCCAGACGCTGTTGCTCTGAAATGCCCGTACAGCTGTGGTAAGCAGGGGAACTGTTGGTTGTGACATACGTTATAAAAATGCTGGCAAACCTTATGCACCCCTACAATAGATAATAATAATAACAACTTTATCAAAATAAAATTACAATCTGTCTTGTTGGGCAATAATTAATTGTGATAAATGTTATCATTCATACTATATTTACAATTTTCCTTCACTCGCTCATTCATACAGTATAAACAAACGCCCAGAGACCTCCCAAATCCACATGGTTGTCGTCCCCTCAATAGAATACGAAAGAGCAAGCAGAATCTTGGAATCTCCCCCACGCTCCTCCGTCATCCGCGTCACGGTATACGAGATAGTGGAGACGAGAGAATGGAGCCTGACCAAGAGCGTGAGAACCACATACGCTCAGGACATGATTGAAGAAACTGACCATTGCCAGAACTCCCACTGTCATGCATTTATCCAGGCCACTGCCGTTTCAGTCTCCGAGGGGGAGAGTGGCGCAGGGCAATGACTGATCTACGGAATTAGGGTGGTTGGGTAGGTTACTATGGAATTTAATGAACTTGGAAGGGATGAGTTCAAGAATGTAGGGTATATTAAGATCATTATAAAGGGTTTTGTTGCTGACGTAATAACGGGCATTTACTATTGTTCTCAGTTCTTTAGATTGAAAGGATTGGATAGCTTCATGTCCGAGTTTTTTGCTGTCCCCCATAGCTCTATTCCATATGTCCAGATTGGCTCATGTATAACTTTGTAGATGATCCATGTTAGCCTTTCAAATTAATTATACGTGGTGTAAGCAAAATATTATTATTCCGAAGTATAATACTTTTAATAATGTTGCCTAAGTAGTTAGATCCAGAATTTCACCCACAATAAACTTTGCCAATTACTAAAAAGACTGCGAGGAAAGAGAATAAGCTTATCCAATGTACTATGCAGGGAAGAGCAGGGCAAGGGATTCGCCCTTCCGGCTGATATTTGTAAGGCCGTTGGGGCGGAATCTCTCCCCCGGGTGCGCCTCTACGTAGCATTAATATACCACTACAGGGAGGAGCCTTTACCTATTCACCGAGTCCGGGTCATCCTGGCTCTTATCAGGCCAATTCCCTTTCCATGCTACACGGCCAACTCCCGCCGCAATTAAAACGGTCTAATATTTGGCCTCCCCTCTTTCGATGATGGGTGCCGTTTCGTGCCTCCACCCGGTGTCCCTGAGACTTCGATGAGCATCTGTGTGTTCAAATTTGTACAGCCCTGTTCAAAGATGGTGAAGTACTCTGCGCATTACGCATATTCATCATTAACATCTCAGGAACTATTACACTTATTGACAGCCTACAGTTGATCTATAACTGTCTTTATGTATATTTACGTTGTAGCGAATGTCTGGAGGGTTGACTGGTTATATAATAGAAAATAAGTCAAACATCTGTTTATAGAGGAACATTTTATTTATATAAGAGAAATGTAATTAAAAATATAATGTATTTATCGTTGTATGTTGTATATCGTTTTACTGCAGTTATTACATTAATAGAATAGGGTTCAAAGAGGAATTACCCCCAATGCTGTATGGACCTTCGATGAAGAATTTTCTCCATGCTGCTGAATAGGTTAAATCAGCGTATTTGGATGAGCTTGAGCCTGGCTGGCTAACTGGTGGTCCACGGAAACGATGATTGAAGTTGCTGCATGCTCGGCCAGAAGACAATTGTACGCGGCTGGGTGCTGGCGAGAGTAAGACGAGGAAGGGCTGTGTTTTATACATTATCCCTCTACACATGAAACATTGTTCGTTTCGTGTTTAAACTCGCCTAGCATATGGGACTTCTAGGTGGGATTGAATTTCACACCGTGTAAACCTTGTCTTTTAATAAACGTGGCTGCCTTTTATCGCCTTGTGTAGGCACCAAAGGATATCGCTGCTTATCCAGGTGAATTTTTGAATTTTGAATTTGCCTCTTCCTGCCTATCAGCAAGTTTTTGCATTCCTCTATATGCATATTATTTTTTATTTCTAGTTAGTTCAATAACTTGTTATTAAGCACAAGCCATCTAAGACGCCCAAATCAATGCCATACTAAAAGGTCACCAGTCACTAATAGGGTCACACTAACGATTAACTCCAATGGTTAGGTGGTTAAACCTAAGAAACCCGTTACATAAATATATACCCAGTTTTCAAAGAAATAAATATCGTCCCTAATGAGTAGGGATAACTCCTGGATACATAAAACTTCGTTGATTAATTTTTTTTATTTCTATTTTTTTTACCTCTTGTTCATTTTGTCTTGCCTTTTCCTTGGAAATCTAGTGGATGCAGGACGTTCTTTATCCGTATAGACCCCGTAGACCTACATAATTTGAACGACTACTTTAAAGAATACAGAAGACAACACTTAGGTAACAAATTAAGTAAATAAGAACTACACGCTCATCACAATTAACAATTGAAACTTAAATATGGTATTTCACTTGAAAATTAGTAATTACTAAAATAAAATAAACTAATAAATCATTACATTATAAAAAAAAAACTCTTGCTTATTGTAATTATTTCACAACGAGGTATTCCGTCCAGGCATAACAGGTATACAATTAACATTCAATTTTATAAACTAATTTGTTTATATACAACAACTTTATTATGATAAAATTACAATCTACCTCATTTGGCAATAAGTAATTGTGATAAATGATCTCATTCATACCATATTTTATAAACTAATTAATGATATTAGACGCCCCAAAGAGGAACATTATACTGTATTAATTTCATGTTAGTATATACAATATAAAATCAGTGAGAAAATCAGAAGCAGCTAAATATTGTTCAATGGTCACTCCCAATATGAAGAATCAAAATTCAACCTTTCAAATTTAATAATATATTCCAAACAATTTTTTTAATGTATTTGATATTTTTAATAACTTGAACAGCAATAAATATTACAAAGCATGTGCACAACAACAAGAAAGCAGATACCGGAAATTAAGATCGATATTTACAATAGAAGTTATAAAATGTGTGTTAAGAATCAAACAAAGTTAAAACCTAATTGTGTATGTTAAAAATATTAAACATCAAATAAATTTCAAAATTCTTTAAATATTAAACAAACATTACGAATAGTCAAATAAAAGTTAAGCATTTACTGGTCAAATATATATGTATAACTATATAATTACAAAAACATTTTTTTTCCTTTTCTGTTTTTTTGTTTCTCATTTTTTTTAATAAAATTGTTTAAAAATAGCAAGTCTACTTCAGTGTTAATAGTACAGAAAACACAAAGGATGTGTCGCAGAGTCGTAAAGCTGATATGGATTTCATTATAGCAGAAAAATGATTTTTTTCTTTCTAAGCCTAAGTAAAATTATTAAAATTCGGTCATCTATGGGTTTATATCACAGAAATACTTTATTCAAAGTGGTTCACTGGCCATGTAGTAGTGTAAGGTGCAGATTATATAAATGGAATGTCATTAGTTTTATTCTTACATGGACCAATTTCATATTAGAGGATGGACAAGTAGGAGGACTATTACAGGGCGTTTCTCCTCTTAGTTCATGGAAGATACTAAAATAACCGGATCATCTTCATATAAGGTGGCTTGTAGAGTCAGCCCAAAAGTCAAAAGAAGAGGTAGGCGACGAGTGCAACAAGAACTATATTGTTCTAGAGCACAGAATGTTTCCGTAGACATCTGGTGAATCTTTTTATGCTGTTGTATGGAAGTTCCAAAACACCCAGTTGTAGCCTTGGGGAAAGAATACAAGTTTTTTTTTTCTTACTGACATGATGAACTTGGATGCTTAGGAAATTGTAATACCTAGCAAACATTCAACTCTATGTCTCTTAAATTAGGGTGGGTATGACTTGCAAGCTATAAATAAGGGTAACAGTGGTGATTTCGTTTATACCCCTCGAGGGACCATTGTAGCGGATAAAATGGCACTAGTTGGTGGGGAGGCTGAGTCAGTCGGAGCATCTGTGGCTTTCCACGCAATGGCCATATAAATTAAAGGCAAATAATGGACAGTGAAGTCAATAAAGGCTGCGGCAAATGTCACCGTCATGCGTTGGGGGGTTGGTATCCGAGTCACCCCCTCCCATCGTCCAGGTCTGTTTCTCGTCTACGAAATCCGTATGTCCCGTCCCGAAAACATGATTCTTGGAATTTAATGTAACTGAAATGTTTACATCGTTGTGTACTACGATAAATCAAAATCCATTCGTTAAACCATATTAGTTACATAAGCTGTAACCGTAAATGAGTCAAATGCCCAAATATGTACAGGAATGCAGGAAAATCCAATTCATTTCTGAGGTAAATAAAATAAGATTGAGATTAAAGCATTAAGTACGGTTCAGTAAAGAAAATATTTACTTTAAAAAAAAAATACTGCTCAAGTATGGCAATGATATATGACGAATACCACATTTACAATATACGAAATTGCGATAACTTTCTAACAATTTCTAACGTAGGGGTAGCCAGAGTATTCACCTACCCAGCA
Organism: Acanthosoma haemorrhoidale; assembly: GCA_930367205.1. Classification (NCBI taxonomy): domain Eukaryota; kingdom Metazoa; phylum Arthropoda; class Insecta; order Hemiptera; family Acanthosomatidae; genus Acanthosoma; species Acanthosoma haemorrhoidale. The sequence continues at coordinate 52,102,886 of OV884015.1, read as the reverse complement.
TGGAAGCAAAAAACAGCGATGAGGGAAATTCCTCACACTGCTTCTGAAGCCAAGTTACTGCTAGATATGAACTGCCTGAGAGAGAGATAACGTGAGAGCCACAGACAAAACCCTTAATAGTTTCCTTAAGTAATTAATCCCTTAAATCCCATGGGCTACAACTTCCGATATAAATTTCCATATTGTCTCACGTATACATACCAAAACCAATTGATTAGTACATAAAATGTGCTATTATTAATGTAGCGACCACTAACTACATAAGATAAATCACCCTATTCTCTATTGTATATATATATTGTAAATTGGTTATAATATGTTTTAAATTAATTTAAACAAATGTAAATAACATCACCAAACCATAAGTCATACCAGTGTAAATATTGTAAACAATAAAATACGCAGCTGCAAAAAACTAGTCAAAAGCCCTTGAAGGAAAAGTCAGGTAGCGGGCAAAGAGGCTGTGTGGGTCCCATCCTAGAACAAGCAAGCGTCACCGCAACCGGTTCGGTTGGTCAGAATAACAGCCCAGATCATTGGATACTGGGGGCTATAAATAGGGCCTCGTTTTGGCCTGTAAATCCAAACCGACTGGTTCCTGCAGCTGTACTGATGTTTCAAGATTTGGCCTTCTCATTTATGAAAACCTCTCGATCTCTCTTCCTAACCTCGCTATGTTTTAGTCCGGCCTCGTCAGACCCTATAATTTCCTAGTGGGATTATCTGCCTTCGTCTCACTAAAACTAGCACCTCCTTGGGAGAGGGAGAGACCTCTCTCTCACGGACAACGGTTGCCGTGGCCCCACAAACTTTACCTAGTATTGTCTCCAACGGCAATCCAGTCTGCCTCTCTCCGGTTCATACTCACCTTTTGGATCCGGACAGTTTTTCGCCTACCCTCAGATACCTAGTGTGTATTTGTGGTCATTCCAAGACCACATAAACTACCTACAATACCTACCCTATACCTATTCTCCTGAACATAGTGCACTGTCGGGGCGCATACCTATCAAATATGGAGTCAGAAAGTACGGTAGTAAGACTCGTCATGAAGCAATTATCCAGGTCATAGCCTAATCAACCCTTACTTCGTCACCAGGGCTAGGGTAACTAGGCACCCCCCTCGTGACGACCCGACAAGTAAATATTTACAGATGTATGTAGGGATTTGAACATTATCAGAAACATTAAAAACACTATGGGTATTTTAGATCTACCTGATCCACACTCTATTCTACCTACTAGTTGAAATGATATATGTCATTATGTCTTGAACATGACAATTTATTTTTTTATCTCACACTTATTACTGTTTATATCAAGGACAAATATCGATTGACGGTATTTATAAGTGCAATAAAACATCAAGATAACCCTCTGTACTCCTACGCATTCTTTGTAGTGCATTTACCGAACTTGAGGATTCAAGCGTTTATGATCGCAACATATCATGTTGGCCTGGAGCGTTAAGCCATGAAGGGAATATTATGAATTTAAATAATACAGCAGTAAATTCACCTAGTAGTTGCATTTCTTTGAGCAATACAAATATGATAACTTTGCGAAGTACAATTGCTTACGGCACATCCATACATAATATAATGCTATTTATATAATTAAAATAAAATTAGGATTTTAAGAGATTGAGTGTTTAAGAGCTGGTGAGGTACCAAGGGCGGTTTATTACCTTAACCTCTGTAAAACAAAATTAAGGAAATATCATTCCGAAACAAAGTAGAGCTTGTGAGATCCTCGTCAAAGAAACACATACTGTACTTTAATTGTCAGTGAGATTTTAGAGTGTGTTTTGCAGATAACAAGATATATAGAAGATATAGATTGATTATGTTAATAGCAAACTAATAATTCAATTTTTGTTTTATTGTAGCATCGTTTCGCTCTGTATTGAAAAACTAATTCCTCATTAGTCCATACAAAGAACATCCATAAAACATTTGTCTACAAGATTGATAAAACGAGAAAGATTGTATCAAGCTTCAGTACGTTTTTTTTTTTTTTTCAAAATTGTTTGGGATGTTTAACGGAGTTAGGAATCGCTATATGGAATAAGAGCCATAAAACGTGACCGGGAATAACACGGCTAAGTGAGGTTGAATTAATGTTGAAAACGGCTCCCCCAGCCTATCTCGTTTTAGATAAGGTTGTGACTAATTAGTTTACTTCATGCGTCCGATATATTTCGTTCAACTTCATGCCAGATATATGATTAATTATACAATTGCTATCTCTGGCTCCGCTTCAACTTCCCGCCCCCCCCCCCCCCCCTCCGCCAACGCGGCACTTTTATATATATCCCTATTTAACTTAAGCTGAGGTTGCACTTTTCCCAGATTTTTATGTCACTTTTTAGCGTTCCGACAGAAGGACTTTATCTGTTGTACGCCGGATTGTTGACCGTTAGCTGTCTATGGACTGGCCGCCGCCACATGCACATACATCCGCGGCGGAAATGATAATCACTTGTGCTGCCAGATGGACAATATATCGTCCATATGTCGTCTCCCCCCCCCCTCCCCGATAACTCTGTCTCTGTTTACGTCCATATCTCTCCCGACGCGTCATGAATTTCAAGTTTCACTCGTCGCTGTCGCACTTGGAATACATTAAACATGTCTCGTAAGCTGATATAACTCCTAACTGTGGTGTGACACCGTTCGCAGAGTATCTAACAAGCTGAAAAATAAATCACTTATTTTCTCCTGTGCATTACTAGCGTACGTTCATTGCATAGGAAATTATAGACTTCCGTTTTTTAAGCTCTATCTATTTATAAAACAGTTTTATTGTTTTAGTTGCAGTTATAGTAGTAGTTGAAGGCTATCGATAGCCTTAAGCTTCAGTTATCTCCAATTGGTTATGTGGGATATATAGCTCATCTGAAATACTAGTATATTTTTTTACTAACGTACTATTCACATTGATACTAACATCTATACAATATGTATTCCCAAGGTGATTCCTCTTGAAAGCTAGTGGAATGGTGAAAAGAAGCGGGAGATTCTACGGCTTCATTTCCTACCGTTTCGCTATTAAGTGCTCAGGACAGGGATGATGGATGGTCAGGACCATGTCCATATTAAATAATTTACAATTGATCGCGAATCAATCACTGTTTCAGGCGACGAAGTAGATTGTTACGATGAGTGTACTAGCAGTTCTAGAGGATAAGCCTATAGGTGTTCACGAAATTCGGAAATTCCTTAGGACATAAGGTCAAGGACAGTTGGAACATAATAAACAAAAGAAATGATATTATGATTGAAAGTTTAAAGGACAGAGATAAGTCTGCTAGCTAGTAGATACGGGCCTTACATTTTCACATATAAATTAATTTCACATACTCTACGGTATTGTATATCCGTAATGTTGAAGGGGATGCTCGATGGAGGGAAGGTAGAGCTGATTGTACCCTTCGCGGAAATCCTGACAACCATATGTTTGAACCCATGCGAAATTGAAACCAAGATTCCTCATCTGATGATATAAAATTGTCGGTTCCAGCTTCTCCAAACCCCCTTCTACGGGAGTGATTTTTGTGAAAATTAAATTAAATAACGGTTTACTGTAATGGTTCATTTATTTCTCATCAGGAGAGTTCATTTGACAAATATTTCATGGAAATTGCGGTGAGTGAGTGCTTGTATAGAAAAACTCTGAAAATCGATTTTGCACCAGTAGCTCGGAGAAAATGGAACGGAATGAAAAAACGCAAGGGATCATTTTGAGCATCACTAGTGGTTTAAACTTTAAAGGAAGTTAAGAACATTAGTACCTTTAAATTTTTTAACTATTGGTCTTCCTATTAATAATTATAGGTTCCATTCAGAGCTAACCACGGAGACATTTTAATTATTTCGATTTTTCACTTTTATAATTTATTTTAAATATATTTTAATCCTATGAACGTGCTATTATTTTTACTGTATAGGGACAGTCCAACTCACATTAGGATTAATGAAAAAGAAAATATTATTCTTCATACACGTATATTCATATTGGCATACGAGTTAAAAGAACAAACTTGAAGACACTTTTTAAGACCCAAATATTGCTTTATCCCAAATATTTATTTATTTTTCTCTCATATAAGGTAAGGAGAGCTAAGGAAAAATAACAAAAAAAACTTTTAAAGTGTCTTCTTCTATTGCTATTACATAATATATACATACATTTTTCGGTAACATAAAACAATTTGGTTTAATATGGATAAATGAGAAAGCAACTAATCCTTAGATCAACTCCATTCATCCTTATGATATGAATTCATTAATTTTACATATTTATGAAACGAATATCTTTACAATATATACCACGCCCACGTAACATTGGTGTGATTAGAGATCTACGGTGATTGGCCCATCGAACAAAGGCAAGCTGCGTGAGACCCCGAGCTCATCAGCCCGGGAATGCCTGGCAGGCAATGGACTTATCAGCCAGGTAATTCCTAGCCCAATCGACTGTTCTTTGCCGTTGGCTAGAGGCAATACGATGCACTATCGCTTTATCTCCCCATTTAGCTCGATAGGTTCAATGGGGGGGGGGGGCTTTGGTGTATACTTCAGACCATTGATACCCCTGAAAAGAGCAATGTTAAACGTCAGATAATTTACAATTACTATGTAAACATAAGGTATGTACAAATGTGATCAATCTTTAACTTTTATTTATATGTCACATAAAACAACACAACTTTTAGAGTCCTGGTTGATGATTTTGAAAATGGAGACCTCCAAGCCGGTTTAGCAAATAACCTTTTTAGATTCGTAATTAGTTATTAATTTGAAAAAACTATTATTGTCCTGTACGGCATTCTTAATTGTAATGTTAGAATTAATTTATATTTAAGTATTTAGCGACTGCTAACTATATAAGATAAATCACCCTATACCAGTCATACCAGTGTAAATATTGTAAACAATAAAAAACGCAGCTGCAAAAAACTTGTCAGAGGCCCTTGAAGGGAAAAGCAGGTAGCAAGCGACCCCGGCCTCGGTGTGTCACTGCCTAGAACAAAGCGTCACCGCAACCCTGTGGTAAGGATGGTCTGAATATGAATACTAGAATGGCCTGTAAATCATTCTAACTATGACTCTCTGGCTGGTACTTGCAGCTGCACTGATGTTTAAGATTTGGCCTTCTCATTTATGAAAACCTCTGGATCTCTCTTCCTAACCTCGCTATGTTTTAGTCCGACCTTGTCCGACACCTCACTCTCCTAGTGGGATTCTCTGTCTTCGTCTCGCTAAAACTACCACCTCCTTCGGAAAGACCTCTCCCTTGCGGACAACGGTTGCCATGACACTACAAACTTTACCTAGTAGTGTCTCCCACGGCAATTCAGTCTGCCTCTCTCTGGTTCACACTCGTCTTTGGGATCCGGATGGTTAACCTTGCCGGTGTCTGAAGGTACACCGAGTGTGAATTCTTGGTCAGTCCAAAACCACATAAGCTACCTACAATGCCTACTCTTTACCTCTTCTCCTGAACATAGTGCATTGTCGGGTGGCATACCTATCAGCTATGGAGTCAGATAGTACTAAGACCCGTCATGAAGCAATTGTCCAGGTCATTGCCTAATCAACCCTCACTTCGTCAATAGGGCTCCCTCCTCATGATGACCCGACAATGTACGATTCCGTTCATACCAACGTTCGTACCCATTCTGCCTCGGAGCCCCCTTCCCAAAGTAACTCTCTCATCAAGCTAAATGAAAAACCGGAGTCCGTGAAGCTCCCACCACCCTCTCTGGCCGTTTCACCATGAGACGAAAACTAGGCAAGAAAGCCACGGACTCTCAGGACACGTATGGGTGATGACCAGTGCTAGGACCCTAAGGTTTACATATCTATTTACAATTTTTTTTAGGCCACTGACAGGATCGTAAGGATGAGTGCTATTGGATAAGGAGTTTACAATAGAACTTGAGTGAGGGGATTGGTTTTTGGCAAATAAGAAAAATCTTGAGGGTGTAAGGTCAATGACAGTTTTGACATGGAGTTACTATGAAGGGATGTTTTTTCAATGTATAAGAGAGCACTCCCTAATGTTCTGAGGGCTTCGGAGGTAAATGTCTGGAATCGTTGGATGTTCGAAGGTTTGTCAGTCCTCCATAGTTCTAGTCCAAAGGATCAAATTGGTTTTAGGAACTGTTTGTAAATGTGACGTTTGTTCTCTTGTCTGAGGTTGGATTTTCTGTAAAGTAGTCTGTCCAGGTGGAGGCAATAGAGAAGGGGTTAATCTCAATACTTGGCTTTGTTTTTCTGAGTTCATTAAACATTTTTGGCTTAATAACGTAACTTGCACAATAAAAATAATTTCTAATTAAGATTATCAAACGAGAGTATTATTCAAAGGATATTTTAATCCTAAATTAGTTTTTTTGTACCTTCTCGAACGTTAAAACAAAAAAAAATGTAATACAATTTTTAATGACCAATGAATGATTCGAAGCAAATTTCCTAAGAATTCTTTAATTAGCCCTTCTACTAATTACGTCTCTTCATCAATTTTAATTGTAATCGTTCTTTGTTCTCTACCTCCCCGTCAACCCTTTCTTTACTTTGAAAAACTTAGACCCTGTCAATATATCACTCAACCTGAGAAAGGGTTTCTTAATATTAATTAATTGGAACTAAACTTTTACCGACTTAACCCTCTTTCTAAGTCCTGTGATGAGAAGATCATTATTCACGAATGTTAAAAAAAAAAAGAAATATTAAAGCTTGATGAAATCTCTCGTAACAAATGGGAACTGTCAAGTGGGATGATGGTTTATACTCCAAGGTAATATGCTTTGAAAAGGCTGTTTAAAGAGTGCTTTATAACTCTTCTAGAAAAATGTTTTTTATAATACGAAGAACGATTTATTTGGTAGTATTTATATGAATTGAAATCGTCTGATGTGAAGAGTACGATGAAGAAAAATTCTGGGAGATTTAAAAAGTTGACTTAATTCAAATATCAGAGGATAAGAACTATGTCTCACTAAAAGACCTATAATAACTACCTACAGCCACTTAGTACCCATTTTTCCAACCTTTCTAAGTTAATTAAAATCAGAGAGATTATTAGCAATTGTTGAACAAATTGTTTTATTTTTTAACTTGCATAAACAGATTGTTCATATAATGATCAAAAGTAAGCGCGTTTATTTATCATGATATTATTATTAGGATAATTTTGAATGGCATTATTCAAATTTATACCATAAAATATCTCAAGATCTTGAATTTACCAATAGGTAAGTTATCTTTATGTGGTCATCACCAATATGAAATTTACGAAGCATGTGTCTTATAACTTTGGAAGAACTATTGACCCTCTTGCCCCTATAATTCATACAGCACTAGTTAGGAAACACTAAAAATTTTCTAAACATTTGTTACACTTGCAAAAACAAAACCAATGTCTATAGTTAAAAAAAAAAGATTTTTTCTTTTTCTTTTAAAGAAGACACAACAAAAGTATAATTATACAAGTGTCTTTGTTCGAGTGTTACTCTGAGTAATAATAAGTTGTTATTATACATTTGAATAACGGGTATTTTGGCTATTTAAATTTGGGTATTTTAATTCTCGGTTTGGTGGCAACACACACAGATTTATTATTTGAAACTATTGATAAACTTATAAGAAAGCTATTTCTCAATTTAGATTTGATTTATTTCTAAATATATATGGATTTTTTTGTCATATCCCCTTGTTAAAAAATTATTATAGAAAGAAATATAGGTTATAAATAAATGAATCTATTTACAAAAGGTCAATATATTTCCTGTAACTTAGATAAATTTTATACAATTCCTAATAATTTTACATTGCGATCTGCCCTTGTACAATAGTACAATGTTGCAGTTTATACACTCATTTTCAGAACATGATCGGGCAGATATCTAAATAAATAATTTAATAGTTATTATAATAGTTACTACTAATTTAACAGACTATTGCCATCACCTGTTAATGACATACTATAAACTCTAAGAGGGGGGAGGGTAAATGTCCATATGAAGGTAATAGAGTGTATGAACGAGAGCGTGCAGACACTAACTAAGCTTTTCCGTTAATAAAAAAATTAATTATGATCAAAGTAAATAATTAATACCATGAATTGGGTTTTGCTGTCGTGACTATTAATACTGTAATGCATCTCGCTTGACAATCAGACCATGAATAAGCCAATGGTTCGTTCATTCGTCCCCTCGTTGTGCCTAATGTCTCTGGCTTGTTTTGCCTTCGCTAGCATAACAGTCGGAAGCTGTAGCGTTGAGTGGCTCCGAAAGTAATTAACCTACTCCGCGTTGATTAGTCCAAGTGGCAAATATTTGCTTCGGCCAGGCATTATCTCTGATTAAAGCCTTAAGCTACTGTATTAGCGAACCCAAACTAGACACTGGGTTACTTTTTGGTCCTATTTTACTCTCGCTAATCCGTAAATCCGGGATTTCTTTTACGATTAAACTAAACTAAACGAACACTTCGCAATTTCCTAATTTCTAATTCCTAATAAACTGAACTGAGCATACATTGTTGTTTTAATTAAATCGTGCCTTTAGCCCAAGAAAGGACCAGATGAATATCAGTCATCCATACGATCTATAGCAACGTGCATGGAATAGAAAAAAGAGTGGAATACATGGTCCCGTATAAGTCACCCTTGAACTATTAAATTATTTTCTTTATATAATCACTTGGTATTGAAAGTGAGAACTTCTTTTTTATAATTATTACTAAGAATAAGCCGGTCTATAATTTGTAGCAATGCCAGAGTTTATTCCAAAAAAATTCAGAACTAAATAATTTTAGTGCAGGAGAAATGGAACTTGTATTGTACCAAGGAGGTAGAGTCGTAGATCAAATCCATCTTCACCATCTAGTGTAAGAAGAAGAAACGTGAGGGCTTTGTTTGAATCAACCCCAGAGGAGATAGTGTTTTAGAGATGTAGGCAAGCAAGTGTGTACATATTGTTTATTTGGGATTGTGAATATTAAGTATAGTCTGTTAAGTTAAGTATATGACGAGGATGGGTTTAAGCTTGTGGAAAGGAAGAAGAAGAAAACTACAGCGCGGGTGCCGCAGACCTCGTGGCTGGACTTCCTCTAACGCGAAGATACCCTAGCGGTGCAGGTAAAACCTACATAACTATTAAAGGCGTTCCGGCTGAGATATTGAGCAAGCTCCCAGAGAAGGACCCTAGCAGTTCTTCTAGGATCGTTAGGGGTACGAAGGCTGGAGGACTCCTTGTGCAGACCCCCAGCATGGAGGAAGCCGCGAGCCTGCTACAATCAACTAGATTGGTAAGCATCAACGCTAGGTTGGCCCAGAGAGGACCAAGGGTGGTGTTTAGGGGAGTCGCTAGGACCTGGATGGAAAAGGAGTTTCTAGACGAGGTCTAGATTGCCTTGTCTCGGGCGGACTCATCCTTACTCAACCTGCCTCAGGATCAGAGACCGGGCTCATTGAGGCTGATCTTCAAGATGGAAGCAGGTAGAGACCCGGTCTTTGTTAGCTAGGTGGCGGAGGTTACCCCCACTGTTAGGTACGCATTGTTGGAGTCTGCCGATCTGTGGGTGGGGGGTTGGCACAGGTTGGTCGTAAAAGACTTCCTGGACGCACCCCGTTGTCTAAAATGCTAGGGTTACGGACACTCCAAGGCCACCTGTCCTAAATAACAGGAAACTTGTAGGGGGTATGCCTACTAAGGACATATATCCAAGGATTGCACTCATAAGTATGAAAGCCCTCGCTGTGCATACTGCAGATATGCAGTAAGAGGAGAAAACTGTAAATCGAGAATTTGTAAATTGTAAAACTTTAATCAATGAAGAGGTTTTGAAATAATAAAAAATAAATAAATATATATATATATATATATATCAATAAAGAGGTTTTGAAAGGAAAAAAAAATGTATTTTTATAATTATTTATATGTAAGTAGTTAGTATAATAGTGCGCTACCTTTCTTTATACAATAGTTTAATGACTTAAATTGTTTTCTATATTAGGGTGATAACATATTAGAGCTGAACGGAACATTTCCTCTAATAGCTGTCCGGTAATTGTAAATATCAAGTTTTTGGGTCGTCACTAGGGGGTGCCTGATAACCTAGCCCTAGTGACAAGTGTGGATCGTTATAGTTAATAACCTGGACATTCGTTCCATGACGGCGTTACTATCTGACACCATTTATGATAGGTATGTGCTCCGATAATGCACTATGTTCAAGAGAAGAGGTACAGAGGTTTTGTAAAGAATAAAGTAAGTTTTCAGAGTTCAAGCGGAAACCAAGCAAGCGTCATGGGTACAGGTCGCCTGAGAGTCTGCAAAGAGACTGGCGAGGAGACTAAGAGACTGGTGAGAGACTGACTTCCAGGGATAGGATCCCTGGCTTAAGGCGTCACCGAGTAAGGACGCGAGAGACTCAGAGACTGATGAGGAGACTGACTTACAGGACCAGAAGCCCTGGCTTAAATATCGTCTCTACTTCCTGCCAAGAGGCTGCGAGGGTCTAATCCGGGTTAGGGGGCGTGGACACCTGTGGTGCTGTACCCACGCTTAATTACTCGACCCCTCGCCCCCTAAAGGACTGTTTATGACTGCCAGCTGGTGACCCTTTCTCGTTTATGACTGTTTATGACTGCCAACTGGCGACCCTTTCTCGTTTATGACTGCCAACTGGCGACCCTTTCTCGTTTATGACTGTTTGGCCTCCACTTATTATTACTTAACACTTACTTACAATGATTTACATTTAATTATAATACATTTAGTTCATGTTATTTTACTTTTGCTTACAATATATATGCACTAGAGTATAGGGTGATTTAACTTATGTGGTTAGCGGTCGCTACACAAGTATTTAATTCAATATCTCATACTTTTACCCTATGTTCATTTTGGATAGAGTGTTTCTGTACAATTGTAGTAATTTTTCCTGTATATGTTTAGTGACTTTCATTTTGTTAGTGATGTATGCCGGTAGATTGTTTTTGGCACCAAGATTCAATTATTATTATTCCCTCTTATACCAACAGTCTGTTGGGGTATTTGTATTTCTCTTTTTTATCATGACATCTTGCTATGTAATAAAGATTTTTGAAATCGATTTTAAATATTTTAGTGTTTTCCCTCAATTTTATTAATATTTTGATATAGTAATTGCGCATTATTGTTTATCGTTAAGCATAAAAGTTTCGATGGCCAACGCCTTAAGAACTCTCGATCCCATTACAGGGATTTGGCACTCCTGCTCTGCAAGTTTTCTACTAAGTAAATGCAGTTCAAACGTGTCCTTATTCTTAAGAAGTTCTGATTTCCAATTCCACTGATTAATGATCAATAGAGTAAGAATCTTTTGACTACCTAAAACTAACAAAAACAAAAATGCAGTTATTTCATTTTATCTTTAACTTTTTGTAGACCGTAACACTTAAGTAGCCCTATTTTTTTTTTTACTAAAGTGAATGCTTATTTAACATTAGTACTGAAATTTAGGTAGGGTCATCGATTATTCAAGTAAAATTTTTCCACTTAAAAAACGGATGAAAAAAGAAAAAAAAGGCAATTGTAAAATGAATGGGTACTTTTTTTTATGAGTAAAGATACTACTAAACAATTTAAACATTACCATTAGAAGGGAGACTAAAAATTAAAATAACATGATGAAGTTTTTTAACTCAACTATCTATTTGGGTTGGTCCCTAACCTTTACCTGTTGTTTATTTCATAATATTGAGTTAACTAAAGTTAACAAATGTATCATTTGTACTTATTACAGAACTAGAATAATTAATTTTTTTTGAGAGGGGATAATAAAAACAAAACAAACTCATTAATTTTCATTGTAATTATATTTTTTTGTTGTTTTCAGCATGAGGGAGATAAACATAAATAATTTTTAAATTAGCAATGTTTGCTTTGTTGGGCTTCACAGTATTGCTTTTTTTAATTATTCATTGTAATATTTGTACTTACAGAAGTTCTGTAACTTCTCTTTATATATTCAGTAATAATAGATAACGTCATACAATCTCGGCTACATTATAATGTTATACAGAAACTTTCATGACAAACTGCACGTACACTTAAACCAACTGATACAAGAACTCTCTACACCTTGCTTACCTTGGAATAGAGATCTTCTAAATTAATAATCATTAGATATCCATGAACTGAGCGTTGACGATATAGGAGAGGTATCAATAGGTGCTGCCTGCCTTCATGGCAGATATTCCATTTTAGGGCCATTCTAAGATCCATTTTAACATCACTTATTTTTATTCCTGTAAAGTGCTTGGAAATTTTTGAAAAATGTTTACATAAATAATAAATAATAAAAAATAATAAATGTTTTACATTACATTCCTCGTGAAATCGGATAGTCAACAACTCACGATCATTGCAGACAAAATCTATAAATTTTAATATCAAAATATTATTACAAATAGTAGGTTTAAATGTGGTAGAAAGAAGGATTTAATGTTTAGACGATACAGAGCAGAACAAATGAGCTTATACTCTAAGAAAAAAAATATAAATTCACAGTTTATAAAATTAAACCAATGTAAAAATAATCAAGTGGGACAATTAATTGAGTTAAAGAACTTCAGTGTGAAACAACCGTTACTGTAGTTTGTTTTGACAGTCGTCGGAGTACGGTTTTATTTTTAATCTTTTAAGAAAATTACTAAGGAGTCAATCCATTTTGTATTATATGAGTTTTTGTATCAAATTTGAAAAAACGGGTGCCTTTGTTTATTGCTTCACCCTCTTGAAATGTTTTTTGGTGAAATACTTCGTACATATTACTGCTACTGAACTTGTGAAATGAAAGACATTAAATTATTTTTAAAAAAAATAGACTATGTCTTTCCTATGCCTCCACAATGAAGTTCGACACTTTAAACGCCTCTAGGCCAACTGTATTCCACATAAGTGGTTTACTTGTGTAGTGACCGCTAACTACATATGATAAATTACCCTATACTCTATTGTATATATATTGTAAATTAATTTCATGTAATAAGTCATTGTAAATGTGTGAACAATAAAGAATCGCAGCTGTAAGTTAAGAGCTGGGAACTACCCCACATCAGGTAGTAAAACGACCCTGCCGGGCCAGGCCTACGGCAGTCTACACAAACCCCTAACGCATACTGGGGCCTCATTGGATACAATAACGAGCCAGATGATTGGGCCTAACGAGCCACTACTAACTATAAATAAGGGCAGATCTCAAGCTGAATTTATTCTCCTGACGTAGCTACTGACGACTTGCAGCTGCGGCGGTATTCAAGAATTTGGTCTTCTTCTTATTAAAACCTCCGCATCTCTCTCTCCTCACCTCGCTACGTTTTAGCCTGACGTTGTCGGATCCCACACTCTCCTAGTGGGATTCTCTGTCTTCGTCTCGCTAAAACTACCACCTCCTTGGGAAAGACCTCTCCCTCGCGGACAACGGTTGCCATGGCCCTACAAACTTTACCTAGTAGTGTCTCCCAAGGCAATTCAGTCTGCCTCTCTCTGGTTCACACTCGTCTTTGGGATCCGGACGGATTTCACCTAACCTCAGATACCGAGTGTAAATTCGTGGTCATTCCAATACCACACAAACTACCTACACTACCTACCTCATACTTCTTCTCCTGAACATAATGCATTGTCGGGGCACATACCTATCAAAAATGGAGTGAGATAGTAGACCGTCATGAAACGATTATCCAGGTCATAAACTTAATCAACCCTCACTTCGTCACAAGGGCTAGGGTAACTAGGCAACCCCTCGTGACGACTCGACAACTTGTTTAAGAAATGACGTAATAAAGCTAAAGGATCCTCTACCTTCCACATGGTTTAAGTTAGAGGCAAGAGCTTAAAACTATTCGAGGTGAAGTAATGACACAATCGTCTAGAAACTTTTCAACTGAATTTTCCTATTTCAAATTGATTAATAATTGTCTTATTACAATTTATAAAACTTGATAATACAGCCGATAAATACATGGAAAGGGAAAATTATAATAGGTGTAGTCATAGAGCAGCATGATGTCAAAGCTGGAAACGTCACTTTTGGAAACACTAAAAATGACCATTTTTGCTCCTAAAAATATTTTTTTTACAAAATAAAATAAAATTTTGTCATTAAAACTGAGGTAATTAAAACAATCTGGAAGATACAATAAAACAAATTTGTTTAGCTCTATATAGCTTGCAGTCAACGTGAAATCACCCTGGAACACTAAAAGGACCCATTTCATGGAATGACCCTTTACCATATTTGCAGGACATACTTTATATATACCAATAAATATCAAGTTTTGTAATCTATTCTCTAACTTTTATTAGTTTTTTCAACCACTATTAGCAAGAGTTAGTGACTAAAAACTGTTCGGGGAGTTTTAGTTTAGTTACAAAACACAATAAGTATAGATTGTTTGCGTTAGTTTACAGTTCACAGCCAACATAGTCACAAGAAAGTCCACAAAGAAAGTTTCATAAGGCACTTAGACACTTGCCCTTCAGCTGGCCAGAGTATTAGTGAAGCACTATCCCACTAAGTATATAGGATAAAATTACAATATGTTTATTGGGCAACAAGTAATTATGTTCAATATTCTCATTCATACCATATTTACAGTTTCATTCACTCGCTCTTTCATACATTATTTGTTTAGCTTATGCCCAAACTGCTACAACTGCTTACAAGAACAAAATTAATAATTGAATAGTGTTGGTGAAGCCAGTCGGAAGTGTGTGTCTGTATTAGTGGTGCAAATAGTACGTCAAAAACGTCCGTGTATAAATTCAATGAAGCTGTTAAGAGAAAGATGGTAATTTATTTCTAAATAGGCCGTTAGACGATAAATGGTGCGGAAACACGGGACTACGAATGTTCACTTAAACGACGTGCGGGTCAGTTTTTTTCTTTTTTATATAACCGAGTGAAATGGTCGATTTGTGGCCGGCAGCCTTCAAAGTTTCACTGTTACCAAAGCAAACATTGGTGGAAGCTCACGCAAACGCCCTGGAGTGGATAAAAGTGCGAGCGGCGACGTTGCAAGACCTGAGAAGGGCAATCTCACGGGGGACTTGGTGTGGTACAACGGCGCCCGCGAGGAAGAAATGGACGAGGATGACATAACTTAGGCCAAGGATGGAGCAGCAGACTTGGAGAAGGAGAGAACCACATTATGAGGAGAAGAAAAGGCCGGTGGCTGAAGGGAAGAGGGCAAGCCAAGGAACAGCTAGAACTAGTGGAAGGAGAGCGGACAGACAATGTCATAGGTGTGGAAGAACCGGACATCTAGTAGCGCAGTGCCCACGCATGAAATATTTTGAACGCGGAATGGATGGGCACATCGCTCGACAGTGCCGATATATGTTCCAAAGAGCTGAAAGATACAGACCGGTACCAAAGGAAGTTAACGCCCAGAGAGTGTGAGGGAGAACTACGGCCCCCTCCGAAACGGCGAAGACATCGGGAGCGTCAGTTAAATACTTATAAACCAAAAGGGCCTTTTTAAAAAGTACTTTATTAACTAGACAAACAATACAACTTATATGGTAAGAGTGATAAGGTATACGTCAGAGGTACAGTAACGAGATGAATGAGAGCTCATGAAAGGAAAGGGATCCATTTATAAGGCTGGATTAGATAGTGTAATGCTGAGATTGCTGCTGACTAAGATGACGTGCAGGTGTCTGCTGTGTTGTTGACAGTTGGTGTGCAAGTGTCAGCTGCTTCCATAACTGTTGGAAACGGAGGAAGAAGAGCAAGAACCCAGGAGCAGCAGGAACTACGGAGGTTTTTTTTTTTTTTTTTTTTTTTTTTTTTCAAAGCTCTCAAACTTATAAAATAGGAATGTGGGAAAAAATAAGGAGAATTATTTTTGGCTGGAAGTGCCTTTCACTAAGGTGAGACCCCTATTTGAAGGAAGTATGAGAATGATATAGGGTGTGGAATGCCTAGAAAGGCGGATGGAGTCAGGAAGGTAGTGAGAGTCTACCGAGGGTGGAGCCTAGGGGTACCTTGGCAATGGTTTGTTGTGGGCCAGGCGAAGCCTGGCCGGCCGCCCCGCCAGGGGCCTGAAATGAGTCGGCCTAATCGGCCGGAAGGTCAAGCCTGCTTACACAGGTAGATGGGGTAATGTGGCGTCGGTTGAGTTGGCCGGGAGATCGGCCTCGATCTCTCGGCTAGGTGTAGGTCGGTCATTCAATGATGTCTTTCATTCTCCAGGCTTCGGCGGCCCAGCAGTGCTTCCATCTGACGGGCATTGGTGGTGGCTGAAGGTCGGAGAAGAGTGGGTTGTGGCTATGTCTTAGGGAGTCAAAAAAATTGATGTGCCTTCTCTTGATAAAATCTTGGATGGTGAGTACTTCAAATTTTTTGTGGATTTCGTCAGCCTTCATTCGGTCAAACGGGGTGTGTTTGAGGGAGGTGCGGAGAACTCTATTCTGAAATTGCTGGAGCGTTAGTAAAGTGTTAGGGGTCAGATACTTGTAGAGAGGGGTTCCATACATCAATGCAGGTCTTAGGACGCTCTGGTATATCAGCAGCTTGAGGCGTACTGATAGAGCCGGGCTGTGAAGTAGGTGTCCGAGGCTGAAGAATTTCTTCCTAACGCTTTTTAATTTCCTGCCGAGGTGCGTTGTGAACGACAAGTGCCTACCGAGGGTAATTCCGAGGAAGCACAGGTTGTTGCTTACAGGGCATTCTTTGCCGTCTAACACGAAGGATTTCGGGAGATCTTTTTTCCGGATTTGTAACTAAATATTATTCCTTGCGTCTTGGCCGGATTGACTTTAATGTAGACGGCATCAAGTTTCTCGGGGATTAGTTGACTGGCACTCTCAGCGAATTTCAGGGCTCTGGAGGGATTGATGCTAGTGCTGTAGACACCTATATCGTCCGTGTACGCGGATACCTCGCAGTTGGAGTACGAGGCTCCTACGATGTGGGTGGTGTAAATGTTGAACAGCAACGGGCCAAGCACCGATCCTTGGGGGACACCGGCAGAGTAGTTTCTTCGGGTCGTGGTCGTAGTGCCTATACGAACCGAAAAAGTTCTGCCTGTAAGGTAGGATCTCATCAGGTTCTGCAGCTGATCCGAGAAGTGGAGGTGATGGTAGCAGGGCCCACGTATGAAGCAGAAAGCGAGGTGCAGAAGCGGGAAGGTAAATGCAAACGATGGCCTGAAGAGTGGGCCAGCAGAGGGGTGACCGCACGTTAATCAATTACAGTGTGGGTGAAGACTACAATAGTATACCCATAATCAGAGTGCGGCTCCTGGTAGACACCGGAAGTTCAAGCATAATCCTCAGCAGGAAGGCGGCGGACAGATTGTGTATCCGGGCGTGTGCGTGTAGACTCATAACCTTGGGAGGGCCGTGTGAAATCGAAGGGGAAACGGTAAAGGAATTGGATAGGTGGGCGGCCAAGGAGGAGAGTTTGAAAGTACACGTAGTAGGGAGGATGCCGCGAGAATACGAGGGAATAATCGGGTGTGACCTCATGGGGAGAGTAGAAGCACGAGTGATGTACAGAAAGGGAACGTGGTCTATTAGGCTGGGGAAGAAATCGTACTTACGGAGACCGTGGGGAAAAGTAATGCGAAAATAAGCACAATTAACAGGCAGGACTGGAGAGAATCAATTAGGAGAGACTATTAGGATATCGTCTTCAAGGAGGGGGACAAACTAGGAGTAACGGAGGAGACGGTGCATGAAATTCCGCTGAAATAGGAGCGCATGATATATGTGAAAGAGAATAGGTACCCGCAGGCGCTGAGACAACACACCAGGGAGGAGATCGAAACAGTAAAGAGACAGGGTATCGTGGTGAATAGCACGTCACCGTATAATAGTCCACTGTGGGCAGGAACGAAGAGAGAAACACGGGGTGTGCAGAAATACCGGGTGCTCATTGACTACAGTAAATACGGTAGACGGAAAATACCCCACCCCCACTTTAAGGATATCCTAGATAGATTAGGTGGGGCGAAGATATTTGGCACTTTGGACCTAAAGGCGGGTTATCACCAGATCCGAATGAATCGACGGGACCAACATAAGACCGCTTTAACATTTGAACGGGGACATTATGAGTTCAAAAGAATGCTGTTTCGATTAATGAACGGACCGATTACGTTCCAGCGGCTAATGAACGAATTTTTTCGGGGTATAGAGGAGTCCTTCTGTCACTACTTATTATATACTATTTGGTATTATACTTATATACTTATTATACTAGACTCAGAATGAGTTAGTTCAGTTTCTGCTTGATCAGTTTTAATTTCATCAGGGAGGTTTTGTTCTGTTTCAACTTGATTGGTTGGTACTTCAGCTGGAAGAGATGGCTCGGTTTCAACTTGGTTTGTTGTGGTCTCATCAGTGTGTGGTTGCTCTGATTCAACTGGTTTTGATGGGACCTCGTCAGGTTGTGTTTGCTCGGTCGCAACATGGTTTGTTGGAATTTGATCAGGATGTGGTTTTTCAGTTTCAGGGACTACAGGGGTGTGTGGTAGATCAGTTTCAACTTCATTTGAAGGATTTTCTTCAGGTTGTGCTTGTTCTACTTCAACTTCATTAGTAGGAGTCTCATCAGGTTTTACTTGTTCAGTTTCAGCTTGATCTTTTTTAATTTCATTGGGGTGTGGTTTTTGGGGTTCAATTGTTTCGTCTTGATGATTATCAAGAGTGGCCTGAGGCATTGAAGTAGTTTCTTCTGTAGCTTTTGTAGAAGTTTCTCCTTCAGTTGCAGAAGTATCTAATATATGGCTTTCTGAATCAGGTGCTGGTGGGACAATGTTTTCAACATGTGTAACCTGGGCAACGTGTGAATCTTCACTACCATTTGGAGTTTCTTTTGGAATATTTATACTGCTAGATTCTGTATTATCAGTTTGTGGTATTGCTTCAACATGACTTGTTGAACTTTCTTCGTCAATGGTGGATACCAATGGTGTAGAAGTTTGTTCCGGCTTTACTTCAAGAAGATGCTCTGTAGTTACTTCAGTTATAGCTTCTTTATTATCAGACAAAGGAAGTTCTGGGCTTTCCGAGGATGAATGCAGGGAAACTTCTTCTGGAGTAACTTCAGTGACAGACTGTTTACTCGTATCTGTAGTGTCTACTGCAGAAATGTTATCTTCAGAAACATTTTCTTGTTGAGTGTAATGTGTAGTCTCAGTGGTTGTCTCTTGAACTATTTCATAATGAGATGTATCCTGTGAAATTTCTATAGGAGACTTTGTTGGAAACTTATCTTCAATGCTATAAATAGGGGATGTTGATAATTCTTCATTTGCAGTAGAAGTATCTTCTTGAGGTACATAAGGACCATCTTCAGTTTCTGGCTGAAGATAAGATGGCTTTTGTTCTACTTGATCTTCACCTACATTGTCTTCAAATAATGGAGTATCAGTTTGAGGGTGGTTGACTGAATCCGCTTCGGAATTATCTTCCAAGTTTGGTTCATTTTGGATTTCAGTTTGTATTGCTTCTGTTGGGGAAATTGTTGTGGTCTTTTTTTCTGATACTTCATTTGCAGATTCTGTTGTAACATCACCGGTGCTTATTTGCTGTGGCTCCTCTGTCGGCGCATCGGTAGGCTGCACCTCAGGAGGTGCAATTTCATTTTTTTCATCATCAGATACCTGACTCAGTATTTCATTATGTGCACTATCAATTTTTTCATTTCCCTCAGAGATACTATCTGAGCTTAGTTGTTCTGAAGATGCCTGACTATTATCGTTTTCTTTTACAATGTCTGGTGGCACTGTAGTTTGGTATAATGGTATTATGGTCTATTTGGACGACTTACTGGTTTTCAGCCATAATCATGCAGAACTCGTAGAACACTTTCGCTCCGTGTTCAACCGCATTCGGCAAGTCTGGCTAAAACTGTATGTGGAAATGTCACTCTTAGGACTGGAGCAGGTAAGCCTTTTTAGGCCATACAATCTCCAGCGCGCGAGTGCAACCTGACCGCAGTAAAGTCGAGGCGATCCAGCGGATGACCGTCCCGAATGACGTTAGGGGATCTGACGACTACTTGGGTCCTTAAATTACTATCAGAGGTTTGTCCCAGAAATGGTGGAGTACCTAGTGCCCATCAATAACCTCCTCAGAATAGGATGGCATGTATTAATCACACCAGTAATGGAGCACAATCTACGGCGGTGGCTGCAGGAGGAACCGGCTAATACCGGATTTTTTCCTACAATTCACGATCATTGCATCCAACAGCGGAAGAGAATTTGACAATGCCGAAATAAGGGCCGAAGCGGTCGCCTCCGATGGCACCTCACCACCAAAAGTCGAGGTGACGTCGAGCGTGTACACATTACGCCGAGTGACCACCTCCGAATCTATCAAGAGAAAAAAGGGTCAGAACCGAACGTAGCTATGGGACAATACAGTCACGATAGAAAGCATCACCACCTATCAAACAGAGGACAGTTCACGTCAAACAATTTAAGTTTGCCAGGGCGGAACCAGAGCGCCCCGCTGGTACACCTAGTTGTGTGGTGTTATTTTTTTTTGTTTGTTGTGTTGTATACATCTGGAGGACGTTTTTTTTTCTTTTATCTTTTTTATGCTAATTTTTTTACTTAGTATTATTTTAATATGTACATTATGTCGCTTGTCCTATGTTTACGAGGAATGTTCGTACGGGGGTAGTTAAGGCTCGGGGTATGGCAATGTTAGGCCTAATACCACGTAGCCTCATGTAAACAAAGGCTGTAAACAGAGATACAGGATTAGAAGCGGAATAAAGACAGTTTAAACCTAGCCGTTGTTCAAATATCATTTCCGTTTACTCTCGTTCTCTTTTATTTAATCGCCTAAAGCTTATTATATGGAAAAAAATGAAGAGGTTATGACCAGGGACTTGAGAAATCTTACTAGACGTTTCCACGTTAAATAACGTTTCATTTCTTACTCCATACTTACAGTTATTCTAAATTTGATTTTTTGAAGGGAGGAAGGTCCAGCTGAAGTAAGCATCGATTAGTAAAAAAAGTAATTGATCGCGCTAAAATCAATTAATTTGACGTGTCAACTGAGTCCTTGTTTTACTAATTTTAGCCCTGCATCTTCATCCCTGAATACTTTGAGGAAAATAACCCTCAACATACTGCTTCTGACAATCAATGGCTCAGTTTACATGGTGGGGCGGATAAAAAAATAATATGTCCACTATTAATGCAGGGAAATAGATAAATATATGTACATAATTCCAACAATATATAAGTTGTGACATGAATGTAATATTACATTCATACATTGTACAGTTGGAGAAAATAATTGCTTACTTTATTTATCGTAATTATGGTCAATGGCTTTTTCAATTTATTACGAAAAAATGAACAAAGGAACAATGATGAAGACGAACCAACGAAATGGGGTGGGTTGCAGCCCCACAAAATTATATGGTGATTTATTTGGTGAGCTGAGGGTGCTAGTAGGCATCCCCACAGTTCGAGGGGTAGCAGCAGCCCAATAGTGCTGAAAAAAAAAACCATGCGCTTCTCGCCCCCCTCCTATTTTCTGCCAATACCCCTGCTCCCCCTCTCCCACCGTTATCAACTTATGTTCTGAATGTATAATACAGCAGTGTAGGAACTCTTTCTACGTTTGTCTGCCTTTATGGCAAGAAGGTTGGAAAAAATTGTGATGTTTGGTACAGAACAAAAAACAATGTAGCTTCTTAATACGGTTGGGATATAGCAAATTTGAAATTAAAGGTTCTCAAGAAATCGGTGCAATAACATATAACAAAAAGAGTTGGTATTTCTATTGAAGTAAACTATCTCTATTTGTAATATTTTCAATCAATTTAGAGTTACTCGAAATTGTCTGATTGCTACCCGAGCAGCTCCAGACAGGCAAGACCGGTGGAAGATCTGCCAAAAAAGTTGAGGTTCCATTATATAGTGAACAAATAGGAGCCCTTGCTCAAATATTCTAATAATACGATTGATATAAGCACATTTTTCATGGTAAAAACTGTGGGAACCACTGATTTCTTCGTTGCAGGTGATTTTGTAATGCACTGAAATGGCAATTACTGATAGTATTTACGCCAAAACCGATTTCCTGACAAAGGTTATTATGGCTTTTTGTTTAATTTTTAGTATATAAATCGTGAATAAAGAAATAAAAATGAATAAATGTTTGATATTGAATGAAAAACGGCTATTTTATTTTATGAGTAGAATACCATCTGTCTTCCTCGCAGAATTATTGGTTTTTTCTGCTCAAACGTTTTCGATGGACTATGCCTTTATTCTACAGGGTTCAACCTGGAAGGTCTTCT
This sequence comes from Acanthosoma haemorrhoidale, assembly GCA_930367205.1. Lineage (NCBI taxonomy): Eukaryota > Metazoa > Arthropoda > Insecta > Hemiptera > Acanthosomatidae > Acanthosoma > Acanthosoma haemorrhoidale. Next base: position 52,080,546 of record OV884015.1, on the reverse strand, counting down.
TATTTATCACACAAAAGTTCATCCTCACTTCGACAGTTGCTTTACTGACATTCACATTATTGACAGAGTGGACTGTGCATATTAAGAAATAAATTTTCTTCTGTCTCTCAACAACTTTATTGATTTTATACTTGGACGTTTTCAACGGACTATGCTGTCATTCTCAAGGGTTCAAGCTGGCAGGTCTTTTTATTTATCTCACGAAAGTTTATCCTCACTTTGACCGTTGCTTGACTGCCATTTATATTTAAACCTTCGTCACACAATCACTAACGGTCATAAGATGACCATGTTCCAATTTCAATGATTATTAGATTACTTTACATTACTCTAGAAAGATATAACTATGATAAAAGCTTAGACCATGAAATTATAGCCAACGGATACGATACAGACCCTATGATAATACTCAAAAGAAGAAATTAGTACAGAGGTCTGACGAAAAAGGATAAAAATAACTAGGGTGGTAAAAAATGATGAACTATTCTATATTTAAAATAATTGGAATTGGCGATGACTCTAAGAGTAAAGTCACTTTTAGCAGCTTTCTCACACTAATGACCTGATTAAATTATAAGCTAGAGAGGGCGTATGTAGAATCGAGTGTGAAAATGCAATAAATCTTATGCTGGAAGAACAAATAGAAAATTATGGATTAGATGCAATGAACAGCTTTAACAAAAACAAGCCATGAAATTATTGTATTTTTTAATAGTTTATTACGTATGTGTTGAATATAAAAAATATTAATAAATCGGTACATTTTGGAATCGATGCAATCAGTATTGTTAATATTTTGAATACATTCCATTATTGATTGTTATTATTGTTGCTGGTTATGATTGATTTTGTTTGCTTTCATATGCATAATCAAGGTTTTTATCATGTGAATTTTCATTTTAGCAACCGAAGATGATAGCTTAAAGCCATCAAAAACGTTATTGGCGAATTAACACTATATTTGTGAAGAGACGAAAGATGTATTATTTAACTGTATTATTCTACAACCGGCACTATTCATATAACTGTAATAGATGCTGTAATATATGCAAAAACTTTAATGTTGTTTAACCTAATGTGGAGTAGCAAATCGTTGCAGGTTGCAACGGTGGTTCAATAACCCTCGTGATGGTTCGATCGCTAATCCATTTATGGATTTTATGAAATCTAAAACCTATTGTGAGACTCTATTGATTAGTAGTTCCTAGGATGCAATATGATGAATCCGTGTGAATGGAAGCTATCAGTCTAGGATCCGGAACCACGGGCACTTGACCACCCCAAGCTGGGTGGGTGCTTTGGCAGTTTATCTTGGCACAGGGCTTGTCATGACCTACTTACCCTCAACAAAAGTCTTTTGTTTTGAGAGTCTATAATAAATTAAAATGTTAAATTAACAATACATTTATTTACATCCCTGTTTCTGACAAAGAATAAAGGACTTGATAAGATCGTAATAAACAATATTGGTACTCTCAAGACTTGGCTAGTAAAATTAAATACTAAAAAAAAACACTTTCGAACTCGTGCTATTCCGCCCAAGCAAGCTGTACGTCAGCTTTACTATCTGACTCCATTTTTGATAAGTATGTGCCCCGACAACGCACTGTGTTCAGGAGAAGAGGTATAGGGTAGGTAGATAGGTAGTTTGTGTGGTCTTGGAATGACCATGAATTCACACTCGGTATCTGAGGGTAGGTGAAATCCGTCCGGATCCCAAAGGCGCGTGTGAACCGGAGATAGGCAGACTAAATTGTCGTGGGAGACACTGCTTGGTAAGATTGCAGGGCCACGACAACCGTTGTCCACTAGGGAGAGGTCTCTCCCAAGGAGGAGCTAGATTTAGCGAGACGAAGGCAGAGATTCCCACTGGGAAGGTGTGGGGTCAGACAATGCCGGACTAAAACGTAGCGAGGCGAGAAGAGAAGAGATGCAGAGATTTTTCATAAAGAAGCAGTCAAGTCTCAAGTTTCAAGCTGGAGCCAATACCACTACCACTAGCCACGGGCCTACCACGGGCCGGTAGTTGACAGGAGAATGATTTAAAGTTGGTTTTTTTTATTTCAAAACCCCTTCAAAACTTTCTCGCAAAATACTGAATATTGAATCTCCCCAATCTCTCACTGATCTGGTTACAGGCTACTTCAGCTTGTTTAAGAGCTACTTTAGTGCTCATGCTGCTACTGTACACCGCTATGTCATCAGCGAAAGCAGTAACTGTTGTGTTTTTATATCGGGCTCCTACAATTTCAGACGTGTACACGTTGAACAGTACAGGGGGTAGAACAGCTCCTTGGGGTACTCCACAGGTCAGTGGCACTGCATCGGAGAAGCTATCACCCACCCGCACCCGCATCGATGTGTTGTTCAGGAAGCTAGCGAGAATTGAATAGAGTTACTCCGAGCATTCCCGGTCACATAGCATTTGACACAGTATCCCGTGGGACACCGAGTTGAATGCTTGAGTGCAGTCAATCGAAATCATAGCCGTGGCTATGTTTCTATTCTAGCTTTTGACTGTAGCTTCAGAAGGGGATGCTCTGCGCTCATACTGGATTGAAATCCGGAATGATGTCATTTTCCGCGCAGTGATTTTTGAGATAATTTAATAGAATTTTCTCGAAAATTTTCCTCATTTGCGGTAGCAAGCTGATCGGGCGGTAGTGGGCTGGGTGATCTCCGCTCTTTGCTGGTTTTAATATGGAACAAGACTGCTTGATTCCATGTGTCAGGAAAATACCGCAATCTTATACAAGAGTTGTATAAGTTGGCGAGTTGTACAATCCCTCTCCTTGGCATTTCTTTGAGCAGCACGGTTTGTATCCTGTCGTGCCCAGTGCTCGGTTTCCCTGACACTGGCGAAGAATCGCCTTGAGCTACTTCGGTGATGCAAACATGTGGTTCTGTTCAACATCTACCGGAGGAGGCATTTGGTAGTTGCCCGTCCTATCTGTAATATCCCTAGCGTAGTGGTCGGCCTGTTTTGTTGGCTGTTTTGTCGGCGTAGTTTTGTTGCCTGTTGCTTAGCAGTAAGACCATTGTCACCTTTGTGCAGGAGGACTGTGGCTGCTTTGCTTTTTGTAATCTTCAACAGCTTCCAGAACTTTTTGTGTTCGCCGTGAGTGCTACAAAGTCGCTCATGCCACTTTGCAGTTTTCCAGAGTTTCATCAAGCCTCGAATTTGCGTTGTGAGAGAATTCACAACTACCTTAGCTTGCTGATCTCTCGTCATGTACCATCTATTCTTCCAATTGTTGCGCAAGGCAATAATTTTAAGAATATGGTCTGGAGGTGGTGTCAGGGTCGGTGGCATGGGGCTAAACTTCAGGATCGAAGTATCTGCGGCGTCTATTATCACATCAATCATGAAAGTTAGTTTAAGATCAACTTCTTCTTTTGTGCGGATAATTGGCACCGTATGCAAGTTATGGTAAATTTGCGACCGATACAGCTCCCAGTCTGCACGACGGTAGTCGTATCTGGTGGGGCGAGGGGTCTCAACTTTACCATCCACTGCGTACAGTACTGGCCTGTGGTCAGACGTAATAAAGTCAAGGGCGGTGCAACTAGTGATACGGTGGGGTTGTTTTGTCAGACACCCTCGTGTCTGTCAAAACTACAATATCTGGTCGGTAGAGTGCTATCAACACTTCTACCTCATCTATTTTGGTCAGGAGACAATCACGATTAAACTTTAATATACAGTGATCTACCATTTTTGTTGATTACCAGATATTATAGCCATAAATATTTGGCTGCAGAAATCGACGAGGGCCCCCATTTCGGTCCATACTCAAGGTATTGGCGCTGGTCATTTGTCAAGAACGTTAGTCTAGGATCTAGGTACTTACGTCTTCTATTTTTTGATGTGTCCGACGGGGTGGGGGCCGTTCTCGACGTGGAGGGGGCATCTAGGTCTTCAGTACTGTCCTGGAAGCGTTTGAAGAGCGGTTCTACAAGGCGTTGATAGATGGTGGTGGAGCCGGCCTCATCAATGGCTCGTCCTGACGTCTCCTTTTTTGCTGGGGCTGCTGCTTGTTGGTCGGTCTCCTCTGGCGAGGAGCTCTTACCTTTATGATTTACAGGACCCAAATCACCGGCTTAAATACCCAGCTAGCCTTGCCCGCAGCCAATAAGCATCGCCATTGTTGTGACCAATGACGTGGCTTTCCTTTGTTCCCTAGAAGTGTCTGCAGGCGGTTTGGGCCTTATATCTGACTATAGCTGGTGTCCCAGCTCACATAACTAATTGGCCCTGGCAGCATGTTTTATTGTTTAACATATTTACAATGATTTATATTTGGGTAATGTTATTTACATTTGTTTACAATATATATACAATAGAGTATAGGGTGATTTCTCTTATGTAGTTAGCGGTCGCGACAAACTGACTTTATTATAGAACGTTGTCCCTGTCGAAACGTGGACTTTATAACGATAAATGGTCAATAAAAGAATATTCCGGGAGGTAAAGCATGATGAACAACCCACAAAACAAATACCGATATGTAAATGTCTTCTTTTTTTCTTTCATAACTTCTTTTAATTTACAGATAATTATATATAATTATAGAGCCTCAGACGAATCTTTTTACAAATTATTTTTGTATTTCCTGTAGCATCAATACTTTATATACAAGTTTTGTTATTTTATAAAAATTATATAATGAATAAAAAAGTATAATGATATACATTATACGTGACTGGACTTATATTTATATATCATCAGTTTGAGACGAAGCGACATGTTGGGTGAAGTTAGCAAGTGCGATAGCCGGTAAGACCTTTGTCGTACTTTTTCTATTTGTGAGTAGAGAAATGGAGATGCCTATCCATTTTTATACCCAAATAGTGCATTGAGAAAGCTGGTGAGCTCTCTTGCCCTCCCACGCTATACGATTTTGGCAAGGATTTTTTCCCCTTTTGGAGGGAGAAGATTACACAGTCGGTCTTCCCGGCGTTACGCTGATATTTAACATGCCCAGTCTGTCACTGATAACGTTACAAACTGACTCGGCCTGTGTTAGAGCTCTTTGTGCACTCATGCTGCTGCTGTAAACCCCAATGTCGTTGGCTAAAGCGATTACAGTAGCTTTCTTATAGTTTGGCCCAACATTTTCAGATGTGTACATGCTGAAAAGAACCGGAGACAGAACCGCTCCTTGAGGAACTCCACAAGTCAGAGGGAATGGGTTAGAGAGGCAATCACCCACCCGTGCCCTCACCGATCTGTTCTTCAAGAAGGAAACCAACATGGTGTATAGCTGCTCTGGGCATTCCCAGTCGCAAAGCTGTCGGCTCAGCATCCCATAGGACACTGAAGCTTGGCTGTCATCACATTTCAGATCAAATCCGTCCCTCAAGCTAATGTAGGGGAGCTACAAAAACCGTTCTTGTAATTATAAAAATTTAAATTTTCCTAGCGCTTAAATATTAGATATCTATAGGGTAGGCACACACAAAGAGAAGAGATGCAGGCTGACAGTGAAGGGACGTTACGAGCGCTGTCAGCGGCAGCCCGAGGTGATTGGCGTGCAGGCAACGCTGTCAGCACTCGTCACGGGCTTTGGACTTCAAAATCTCCTGTTGACACCTGCTTTGTGGTTAGTGCTACTTTCATATCTCGCCACTCGGCGCATTGTTTGTTCTCTACTAATTGGTTTATCACCTTTAAAATGCACTGAGGCATCATACTTTTTTTTCTACGTGTATTTTAAATGTCTTGGGGGATTTATGGAGAGAAAATAAGGCGTCAATGGCTGAAGTATTTTATCTGATCAGACGCCGGATGAAATCTTCGTCAGAACAGACTGAAATCTGTTTTATTCAAGTTCAATAATATATTGGGGTGTTTTAAAATACATAATATAAATATTATGATTTCTTGTGTTAAGATCGGTGAGTGTTTAGACTACAGTCATAAATATATTTTAATAATAAAGATTAAAGTAAATGTTTCGATTATGAATAAGATGATTAAAGGGTATGATCTTTCTTTATAAATTCACTGTATATGAGTGCTTACTGCCGTGATGATACGTTCGTGTTGGCCTAAGACATGCGGGGGTGACCTGAGGGCGTTAGGTACACGTTTTCGCTCTATGTAACCCCCGCGCCCTGCTTCGTGGGGCTTAGTTTAGAGCTATCCAGAGAGTCACTAAAGCAAGATGTGTTATCTCAGTACATGTTAGACGTTAGTAATTACTTTAGCGTTTTCAGGTATCAGAAGCGTCTAATCTTCCTTTTACCGCTCACCCCCTTGCTTTCTAAACATAATTGTATCCAATGATTATGACAGATAGCCGATTACCATAGATCCTCAGCTGATGAGTTAAGCAAATAAGATTTACAATGGCTACCTTTTTCATTGTTACATCGTTAAATTTCTAAGGTCTCTGGGTTGTTTGTAAATACTGTATGAAGGAGCGAGTGAACGAAGAATTGTGAATATGGTATGAATGAGAACGTTTATCGCAATTACTTATTGCCTAGTAAGGAAGATTGTGATTTGGTGATAATTCATCAAGCTATTGTTCTTAGATCCGATAAATCTATTTATTAGCTTGGCTGTAGGCTGATAATCGTTTTAGTTTTAGGATCTTGCTGAATGCAATTAAATGGTGTCTCTATTGTATCCCGATAATATTTTCTACTAAGTTATGACTAATGCTTTCCTTGGAAGAACAGAGGTTGATAAAACGAAACAGCATACACTAGTATATCCGCTATTTTAATTGTGGATATCTCAAGAAATGTAGTTTTGTAGTCGTCCTATTTAAACTATTTTTAGAAAAAGTACAAAAGCAGTAAAGGGTTTGCCACAACTAGAGTTTAAGAACTAGGGAAATGAGAAAGGGCTCGAATAGAACAGTGGTACTTCTATTTCGGACGGCTTTATTGATCCGAACCTTGAAGCGATTCGTTTTGTTTACTGACAAGTTAATTAAATGAGAGGACCGGCCCTGGACTGGCGGCCCACTGGGCATAACCGTCGGACCAACAATAATGGAACGCCTCAACAACTAATTCCTAATTCCCGAAGCGCAATATCCACAGCTGATAACCGACTCATCAGCCAATTCCTTATTATGCAAATGGGATTGTCCGATTCTCGATCGACCGGTCCTCCATTGCTCTCCCACTGATGGGTAGAACCAATGCTGAAAACGTTATTTTGCATGCTCAAAATGTGCATCTGGTATTTAGGTATTAATCCTCCAATAGAAGGGGAAAGACATTCTTTAGTATCCCTTGGTGATCAGTGCCCTACGTGACTGTTTGTTTGTTTATTCACTGACCTTACTAATAATAATGTTAGATTTCAGGGAGATGAGGAACTGGGAAAGTCTAGATTTAAAGGTTGGGAGAGATGATGAACAAGAATGAGAATTTGGTACAGCTAATTAAAGAACGGTCAATGAATCATATTTGTGAGCTGGGGAATACAGGAGGAGATCTAGTATTGTAGGAATTAAGAGATGATTGCAATCCAAGGAGGTTGTTAAGTTAAGAAGGATTTTTCGTCATGATAATGCTCTAGAGAAGGGGTCCATGGAAGTACTGGTGAGTTGTAAAAGAATGCAGCCATCCTAACTCGGAATATTTCTGCCACATGCATCATTCTCTGGTTACTGGTTTTCTTTCTACGTTTGCAGAAAAAAAAAACAGGAATTTAAAACTGAGGTCACGAAATTGAGGAAATTTGGGCCTTTATTCAGAGAATTAAAACGGAGCTTTTAAAAAAGTTTCGAAACACCCCCTCTCGTTTCTGCTAACTCAGCCATTTTCCGTTTAATTTGACCAAGCTCATCCTTCGTGAAGTCATTTTACAGCTAAGCCTCCTGAGTCAACACCTTTTTTTGAGCGTGAGCTATCTATATTCTAGGAATGTATTTTGTTATTTTTATGAGAGTGTCACATTTCTTTCTTCACTATCTTTGTTTTGTTCGGATTTTGTTATTAATACTGCTATTGTGCTTTTTCTTCCGTTATTATTATGTGTGAACATTTGGTGACAGTTATTCGTGGACTGTTAAGCTTGCAGGGTATACCAGTTTTAGGAAGGGGAAACCTCCTTCGCTAACGATTTGATACATACAGCAATCAGTGGTCGTCTTTGAATACATAAATATATATTAACTTGCCTTAAATAATGACTATCTTTAGCTACAGTTTGAATATATAGATTCTGCATATAATTAACAGACGATTTTAGAATAAAACGATACAGAATCGATTGGGTACCAATTCCGGTATAATTTGAACCACCCAAACATGACTGACTGCTTTCTCGTACTGCCAATATGGCCTTTTCTGGGAAAAAGGATCAATCAATCCAACAAACTGATTTCCAGTATATATTTAAGATGATAACAATAAGAATAATAATAGAAATAACTTTATAAAGAAAATTTGTGATTTCCATATTTTTTTTTCATTCTATTATTGCAACATAAAGATATTTATACGCGAAGAGTAAAAAGGATGTTTGCTTTCCAAGCAGCTAAACCTTCTTATCCGTTTACCAATAAGTTAATTGGATCTAATATTTTTTATAAACATCTACAGTCCCTTATGAAATGTTCCTTATTGTTTACTTATTTTAACTTTTGACATGTCCATTGTACTTGAAACTGTTTTCTCTTTCGAGAGATATATTACATTACCTACCTACAGTAACTAAAAACGAAAGTACAAATACACAATTAACATAAAATATACGTCTTCGTTAATTCTTCATAAGATATAATACATATTTCATGATATCGCACGCTCCTGGCGGATTTCAAGAAGACAGTGGATCAAGTGTAATCAGGGCATGTGTGTTGATAATTTGAAAGTTATACACATTTAACTCGTGGATAAATGATAACTTTAATCAAAAATCTATATAGTTTAGGAAATATATGTTTTTTCCAATATTTCCCTTTACTTTGAAACGAGTTTAAACTTTCACAGCTTAATTTTGAGGTCATAAAATATTTTAAATGTAAATGAATTATTTTAGTTTTTGTGTGTATGGCTGAAAATAGGTTTTCGGGTCGTCACGAGGGGGGTGCCTAGTTACCCTAGCCCTAGTGACGAAGTGAGGGTTGATTAGGCTATGACCTGGAGAATTCCTTCATGATGAGTCTTACTACCGTACTATCAGACTCCATATTTGATACTTATGTGCCCCGACAATGAACTATGTTCAGGACAAGAAGTATAGGGTAGGTATTTTAGGTAGTTTATGTGGTCTCGGAATGACCACGAATTCACACTCGGTATCGGGTAGGTGAAAACCGTCCGGATCCCAAAGACACTTGCCGTGGAAGACACTACTAGGTAAAGTTTGTAGGGTCACGGGAACCATTGTCCACGAGGGAGAGGTCTCTCGCAAGGGGCTGCTAGTTTTAGCAAGACGAAGGCAGATAATCCCACTAGGAAGGTGTGGGGTCTGACGAGCTCGGACTAAAACATAGCGAGGTTCGGAAGAGAGATGTAGAGGTTTCCATAAATGAGAAGGCCAAATCTTGAAGCACCAGTGCAGCTGCAGGTACCAGTCAGAGAGCCGTAGTTAGAATGATTTACCTAGTCCTATATATAGCCCCCAGTAACCAATGATCTGGGGTTTTATTCTGACCAACCAAACCCAGGTTGCGGTGACGCTTGCTAGTTCTAGACTGGGAACCACCCAGCCTCCTAGCCGCTACCTGTCTATCCCTTCAAGGGCCTGTGACTAGTTCTTCGCAGCAACGTCTTTTATTGTTTACAATATTTACACTGGTATGACCTTTGGTTTGGTAATGTTATTTACATTTGTTCAAATTAATTTACAACATATTATAACCAATTTACAATATATATATATATATATATATATATATATATATATATATATATATACAATAGAGTATAGGGTGATTATCTTATGTAGATAGCGGTCGCTACATAGCTTATACCATGACTTGGGACAGGTGTACCCCACACACTTAATCAAGAGTTAAATTTTTTTTTTTTATTATTAAAACAATTTTTATTTAGATAAAATTACAATCTGCCTTTTATTAGGCAATAAGTAATTGAGATAAATGTTATCATTCATACCATATTTACAATTCATCATTCACTCGCTCAGTCATACAATATTTACAGCCCAGAGGCCCCCAAGTTCACAAGGTTGTCATCTCCCTCGAATGCCAAGGAGGAAGCGGAGTCTTGGGAAGTCCCCCACGCTCCTATTAGTCAGCCGCGTCACTGGATAAGAGCCAGTGGAGGCTGACCAAGAGCGCGAGAGTCACAGACGCTCAGGACATGATTAGAGAAACTGGCCATTGCCAGGACTCCCACTATTACTTGATTATAGCAGGTCACGAGGCCAACCGTTTTAATCTCCAAGGAGGATTATAGGGGTGAATGGTGGAGTGCAATGACTGTGCTAGGGAATTAGGGTGGTTGGATAGGTTACTATGGAATTTTATGAACTTAGCAGGGATGAGTTTAAGAATACAGGGTATATTCAGATCATTGTGAAGGGTTTTGTCGCTGACGTAATAAGGGGCATTTACTATTGTTCTCAGGACTTTTGATTTAAAGGATTGGATGCGCTTACTGTTCGACTTCTTTGCTGTCCCCCATAGCTTTATTCCGTATGTACAGATTGGCTTAGGTATAACTTTGTAAATAAGTAGTTTATTTTCTATCAAATCGTCTGTTCAGTTCTTGTCTTTTTAGCCTCATGTGTGGGTTCCATGTCAGTCTTTTGTCTAGATGGAAGCCTAAATACCGTACTGTCTCAGACACAGGAAGAGGAATGGAATTTAAAAAGACTGGCGGACAGGACTTGCGGCAGAGGGTGAAGGTTATGTGGGAACATTTTCCTTCATTGACTTTGATTCGCCATTGGTTAAATAAGAGTTAAATAAGAATCAAATTAGAGTTTTATGCTATTTTGTCTTCTAACTTATCAGAAGAATCAACGTGATATAAAATCCATTTTTGACATCGACGGGATTTGAAGCTAGCAACTTTATTTCAAGCAGTTAGGTTAACCAACGCAGATTTTATATCTTTCCGTCAAAATGGTGGGCATCAACGGTGGTGCTCCTCCTAAAGGGATAAAACTTGGAGAAAGGAGCAGCCTAAGGGAAGATAAAGCTGGTAGGGTGGCCTAATAGGAGAAGGGAACAGATTAAACGAGAGGGAGGTGAAACTGTATCGGCTATAAACAAGTTAGCGACGGATCAAGGGCCGTGCTATCAGATGCACCATTGTCCTGCCAAGAGTCGCCCTTATCTTAGTCCATGAAAGGCCCTTCCACAAACTCCACTATCTCAGTGTCGTTTCCTAGCCCTCCATTCACCTAGCCCTGTCTGTCTGTCATCCTACTTATCTCGCCCGCCCTATATTTATATGTCTTTATACGCCTCCGTAATAAAAGCAGACAGAAAAGAGAGGATGTAGGCAAGTTTTTATGCTTTTTTTCATTCTTTCTTTCTTTTTTGTATTTGCTTGATGAAAAATGGATGTGTGATGTTCACTGATAAAAACCCTTTTCTGTTTTGAAATACGCCTAGTAAGGGAAGTGTAAGGGCCTTTCATTATTACATATCATACATTTTTTTACACCACAAAGATTCTTAACTAAAAATCAATTTTAAAAACTAAATTTAAACGCTTAATATGTACACTTTGTATTCTACCAATAACGATAGAGCGCAAGCAGCACTTCAAATTACAATCAACGTGAAGTTTTCCAAAACCGCTGTTTAAAGGTGGCTTAAAACTACTTCACTAACAAGTACAGGTCTTCAAAAAGCGTGAAGGGCCACAGAAGAATAAATGAAAACTATAGATATATTGTTTTTATTTTACAATATTATTTTTTGAAAGGTATCTCCACTCAGCAAATCCTTCAATAATAAAAAAATGGACTACAAAAAGACACATAAAATGACCAAACTAAAGATCCAAACTTGCATCCTTGTAAATATAATATCTTCCTTCTTATCTTATAGTTCTATCCGAATTGGCACCCCATCAATGCCGTATTCTAAAAAGTCAGTTAATTATGTGCAGAATATATGTATTCAAATCTATAAAATATACCGTATTATAATATATATATAAAGTTCTAAGAATAAGGTTTCCGTATTGATGATTTATGACACTATCATTATCGCTGTCCTTACATTCATCAGTAAAATTTATCAAATGATTTTTACCTCACCGCTAAGTATTTTCATCTTCTCAACGCAGCTAATTCGACCGATCCATTTGCGACTCCTTTCGTTGTATAAATAAATTAATAAAATAACGAATTAATGAAGATTCCTTATCGGTAATCAAAGGAAAGAAGAGTGGTAAAATTGGTCTGCAAAATAAAGAGAACACCTCTACTCTCATTGGATGTGTAAAGTTGGTGGAGTTTTCAATAAAATTCATATGAGCTCTACTCCTTCGAAAATTCCACAGTCATAGCTTTCATAATTTTGAGGAAAAGTGCAACTAGGCATCAAAGGCCTTGATTTAGGAAATAAATCCAGTGCATAAGCTCTCGGAGGCAAAACAAATGTGCAATCAGAAACATATTTAATTTTGTATTATTAATGAGAAAAATATTTAACGAAACTGTTCACACCCTTCATGCATGTATGCTTGCCTGCTTTACTTACATAGTTGCTGAAGAAACAAATTAGAATTTTTCCAAATACCAGAGTGCCAGTCAAACAAACCTTGTTAAAAAAAATAGGAAATTATTTAATTTTCCTTACGGTTAAAATTAAAAGGTTTATTGCATAATATGTCCTATAGCCTTTTGCAACCTTCCAATAGTCTTTCCTCTTTTGCTATCGTTGAAACCTCCAAGTGGTTACATTGACCACATAAAGTAGTAATTTCATTCTGTAATAATAGTTATGATTTATGTTTTTTAGCTGGTGTAAACACATTTAATAGGTCATTACTACTCTTCAGTGCTACCCACTCTCATTTCGTGGTTATGTGGTCGTAACAAACGGTATTAGCAATAAACTTCTGTCTTATATAGCTCGTGAATTTCGGCTTTTATGTGTCTCAGTGGCTAAATGGAAAGGCTGTTATTTCTCTGAGCTGCCATTCCTGCTACCACTTTCAGATTTACTGCATTATCACGTCGATTGGATGGTAATTAAAATACAACAATCCTCATCAGCATCAAAGAGGTTAGTCCCATTGACTGTTGTCAAGGGTGTTAGGGTGGTTGGATAATCAGCTCCTTCAACCCTTCATGGACGACACAGCTGAGTTCCTGAAGGTGTAAAACCATTGTGAATAGACTGCAGGTTTCTTAATGTAAGCCAGATCAGGAAGCGGAAAATAAAAATCAACGATATCTAAACTGTAAAATTGTTTCTATGACCTAAAAGAAGACCTAAAATCGTAAATTTAATAGTACCTAGAAATACCTAGTGACATCACATTACAAAGTACCTTAGGGTTTATCTAGACCGCAGAATCACTTCAACCGGAAAATCAGCTATATCTAACCCTTACCCATTTATCAATAGAAATTCTAAGCTTAATACCCAGACTAGAATAACTGTTTTCAATTTATCAGCAAAGCCCATATTAGCATTCACAGAACCTAATTGGGTTTTAGTTAGTCACACCAACATCAGAAACTCAAATAACTCAAAATCAATTTTTTCTTTAATTCTTTATTGTGATAAAATTGCAATCTACCTTATTAGAGAATAAGTGATCGTGATAAATGATCTCATTCATACCATATTTATATCAGACAATTTTCATTCACTCGCTCATTCATACACTATTTAAAAACAACCCTATATAACTATGTACTAACTATATAAAGCTGATTGATAAGTATTAACCAAAAATGTATTGATAAATGTAAACACAGCATAATATGTTATAGAGAAATGATTTTTGAATTCATAATTTTTTTCTAAATAATTTATTTTTACATTAACGAAGATTTTATTAATAACCAACTGCGATGATATTATTCGTATTTTGTTGTAGACTAAATGCCTTGCATATAAGATTATGTTTATGATGTAAGAGTAATTAAATTGATTTGAATTTAAGAAAAATAAAACAATACGAAATGTGAGGAGATAATTTGAATCTTGAAAAATCGGGCCCGTTTATGCTCTCAATAAGCTCTCTCAACTCAATCACCGTATTGAATAACAATTAGCAAACGGTTTAGAAATAACGACAAGTTTACAAATCTATATAGAATATAAACAAACAGAATTAGTATCGGAAAATTAGCGAAAATTGCCGACTGTCAGAATTGATTGTAGAGTATGGTTGGAGAATTAACTAATTAATTCCGCAATGTCTGTAAATTTTATAGTCACTCTAATTCAAGAACTGTTTCCTTGGAGAGCTGAAATTTTGATTTTAGCTAATACTTTTTTTTTGTCATTTTACAATTGTATAACAAGCTAATAACTTTTTTTTTGTCATTTGTTATAAATGTATAACATGGCTGGATTACTTGAAAAGAGATTTTTTGACATTCAAACTTCAAATGTAACAAATATCCCGCTAACTGTGACAAACTACTTTTTTTTAAATTAGTTTGGTTCATTTTAAAATACAACCCAATCATTTAGCTTAGAAAATAAGCTAGCATGTTTCACTTTTTTTATGACTGGTGCATGAAACATGTTGTTATATGTGCAACCCCTGACATGGTGAGTGTAGTAGGGTGGCTGTTGGCATGCCATAAATCCCTCTGTTGTACCAACTACTTCACCACGAATAAATAGAAGCTCCCCTCTTCTCGGCCCAGAAAATACGCGCCTACGTTTCCATATTTTAACAATAAAAACCTTAGGAATCAGTTAAGAGAGGGGGAAACTAGTGCACGCCACAGCTAAAGCTCACTGGGGAGCGCGACGGGTGTGGTCCAACCTCTGACTTGCCTTTTTTGATTCTGTTGGAACCCCGGCACCTGAAATGAACAATTGTTCTCTCTCTCTCTCTCTCTTTCCCTCTCTCTCTCTCTCTCTCTCTCTCTCTCTCTCTCTCTCTTTCCCTCTCTCTCTCTCTCTCTCTCTCTCTCTCTCTCTCTCTCTCTCTCTATCTATCTATCTCTCTCTCTCTCTCTCTCTCTCTCTCTCTCTCTCTCTCTCTCTTTCTCCATGGATTTCTTATTGGACTCTCTCTGCATCTCTGTTTCCTAACCTTGCTATGTTTTAGTCCGGCGTTATCAGACCCCACACCTTTCTAGTGGGATTCTCCACCTTCTTCTCACTAAAACTAGCCCCTCCTTGGAAGAAATCTTTTCCTTGCGGACGACGGTCTCTGAGGTCCTACAAACTTTACCTATTAGGTTCTCCCCCAGCGATCCAGTGTGCCTCTTTCCGGTTCACTCAAACCTTCTAAGTTCTTATGCAGTCAATACGAATAAAGCCTATAACATAATAATGCCCCCTAACAACCCAGAAGGGTTAAGGTTAAGGGGAGGATGTAGACCGACCCCATAACTCTTCCTTTTTGTTTCCTATTATCACGTAAGTAAGTGTCAGAAGGGATACGGGGCTCATCAGCTACGGTGGTCTTAAGAGCTCAATAATCCATTCGCAAGATGGTGTGAAAAGGTATTCACGATCACAAAGGGCCATAAAGAAAAAAAGCCTTCTGTTGAAGAGAGACAGATATCATCCAAGTCAAGAACATATATTCTGCTTGGAGTCGTTCAGGTGAGCAGGACACGCTTATTCGCTCTGATGTAACGAGGCCTTAGGTGTTGAGTCTCATCCTGGAGGTATCTCTTGCTTGCATTTCATCTTGTATTTTATCTTGGAGAGAGCATTTCGTGTTTCTCTGGAGCCGTTGATTGCGGACTGGTTGCAGACGATTCTATTTGCCTTTGACCTTTGGCTATGAGGCTGCTTCTACATCGGATTGAAAACATCGGTGTAATAACAATACTTGTAATATTAATGTTTTATTTATAGGCAGTAAAATAGATATCATCTGTTCATTTTGATAATTAGTAATGTCAGTCATCCCTCGTTTAACATGCTAACGTTTTGTTGTTATAGGTTAATAAAACATTTTGTCTATAAAATTCTATTTTACCACTAAATTCCTTCCATTTTGATCACCACGTTAATTATTAAGGTAAATTACTTTGGTTTGGATTCAATTGGGACCAACAGTAAGTGAATTGAATATTTGAGTTAGGTATAATTTAGTACAACTTCACGCTAATCCAATACTCTCAGGATGTAAGGAATCAAATCTACCAGTAGTTGAACAGGTGTATGACATCCCTAAATCCTTAACATTCTAATTATTCAACTGGAGTGTAACAGCGGGGTGTTTGTAGGTAAACAAGGTAAATATATCAAAAGGATATAGGTATCCTTAGAAAAGATACATCCCTTATATATTGCCTTACATTGTTATGTGTTCGGATATAGTTTATCATCTTCATCCATATATAAATAAATACATTGTTAAAAGAACCCCCCCCCCCCATTCGCCGAACGTAGCGATGTCTGATAATTAAATAAACAATATTTTCTTATTGGTGCTATAAAAAAAATCTCTATTTGAATAATATTTTAATAGCCTTCGAAACTAACGATATATTTCATACCTAATGCAATTGTTATGTGACCGGAATTAAAAAAAAAACAGATTACAAGGAATAATTTGTGGAGACAAAGACAAAGACGCCTATTATACAATGAGAAACATATCGTGATTAGGTAACTTTAGGATATTTTGGTGCGGATTTTTATTGTTTTCATATGTAACAATGTTAGTAGGGGATTTAAAGACCCTTATTCGGAATACATAAATGGGATCAAGCCTTAAAAAAAAACTGTAATGATCGAATTGAATGCCTTGAAAAGTCATCATTCAAAGTCAAGGAGGGGCAATTATCTGAACCCAACAACCGATGAAAATATCATAGCAATGAATTGTAAAATACGTGTTTAATTGTCTCGGAGTTTTCACGGAAGCCGGAGTTTAACGGGCAACTTTGAATAATAAAGCTAAAAGGCCAGAAGTTCTTTGATCCGGGATCATGCCCCCGCAATATGCTACTGCTGTGGGAGGGCCCTTCTATTAAATTCTTTGGACGGGGCAAGTATCCTCCCTTTAATCCCTCTCCCTCTTTCCACCATTGATATCATATGTATTTTCTAGGTTTTTTTTTGTTTTAAACTTTACTTCTGATTTCATTAAGGCTACGATTTTAATTCAGCTGAGAAACCGCATTTAACCCTTTAATGATAACGTGGAAATAATTCTCTCATGAATCACTTCGTTACTCATTATAACAACATAAATGCTGCAAGGTATTGGGAGGGTTTGGCTCCCGAAATGAGTTTTAATATGCAGATAACCTCATTGATGGTAAATAAATCTCTAGAAACATAGAAACACCTATGAATCCTCACTCAAGTTGAGCTACACTAAGCAACCTTAACCTTTACTGCTCCTAACTAACACTGATTTGATATGGTGTCATATAATGGCACAGCTCTGAAAGTTGAAAAAAATAGAGGATACTGTTCAATTTTAGGTAAATTTCTCGCCCTTACAGTGTTGAGAACAAAATAATGCGTCTTGGGTGTTTTTCTGTATTTTGAAAGGGACCGTGAGTCTGTCTGCTGTTTACTGTTCTCAGTACGGAAACTAGGTAGCCAAGGAAAGCCAAGTTCGTTTCTCAGTCGTGGTCACTGTCGTTGTATTTGTATACACCGTGAGGTCAAGTTGTTCTTTGAGTCTGTGGTCAGGCCAAAGATATAAGTCTTAACGTCTATGAAGCGATTCTAACTACATAAGTTAAATCACCCTATATTCTATTGCATATATATTGTAATCAAAGTAAAATAACATAAACTAAACATATTATAGACAAAGGTAAATAACATGAACAAAAATTAATTATTATAAATGTATTAGCAATAAAAAAAGGCAGAAGCAAAGTAACACTAGAAGGGTCTACATCTGTCAGTCATAAATCTACCTTACATAAGGTAATAAGAGACCCTTACAGCCTCAAGGGGTTATTTAGGACCGGCAGGGTACTCCTTAACACATGCAGAAACCGCAGGTACTAAGTGATCCTGTCAGCCTCCAGACTGATTACTTAGGACCGGCAGGCTACTCCTTAACACATGCTAGGATCGCAGGCACTAAGCAACCTTTTCAGCCTCTTCTAGGAGGCTGGTTAGATACTTAACGGAGGTGCCTAGCCCGGGCCAACCAGTCTTCCGCGACCGTTACTCAGTGATACTTTGCTTCTGTTCGAACTCTGAAAATTTGACTTATTCTTTATGAAACCTCTGTACCTTTTCTCTAGAACATAGTGCATTGTCGGGGCGCACACCTATCAGAAATGGATTCAGATATTAACGCCGACATGGAACGAGTGTCCAGGTTATAAACTTGAACAATCCGCACTTGTCACCAGGGCTGGGGTGATTAGGCACTCCCCTAGTGACATCCCCAACAGTCTAGTTACTGAGCAGTTGGTAGTTTTTTACACCTCAATGTAAAAGCGCTCTAATACGTGGCGTATGATGGATTTAATAAACAATTCCGTACATGTTTAAAAGAATATAGTAACCTCATAAATTAAATAGTCAAATAGGATAACAGTTTAGAAAAAAAAGTTTTTTTTTAAATAAAGGAGAAATTATTTGGAATGAGAAGGGACCTAATTAAAGGATGGGTGTAGAGAAAAAAAAAAAAGAAAGTGTCACCATCCTTCCAATATAATTTCAATTGTACACTCGGAAAGTTGCGAGAAGAAAAAATGCTGAACAGAATATAAAATAAAAATGAAATATGTATATGAATGCAAAGTAAAATAAGAAAAGTTTATAGTGGACTAAAATCAGTAATAATTTTAACATCCAATTTTCGCACAAATGCAGACTGTTAAACTCATATAATATAATAATAGATTATAATAGTTTAATTTGCAAGGATTTAATAAACAGCCATTAATTGTGGATACAAATCGAGGAATTAGTCCCTTTATTTACACATTTAATTTGAACTTCACACGTGTTCACGTTATTCATTTTGTTTATATTTAACTTGAGACTCATATATCTGTAAGCTTATCATTCAACAAATAGGATGGTTACAATTAGAAGTTATAAGCAAACAAGAAATGGTCTGTGTGAGAATATCATACTTCATCGAAACACACAAGTAGTCAATTTTTTTTCAAAACTGTCACAATAAGTGTATATTAACTGTCAGAACTAACATCCCGTCACTGACAAAAATTGAAATAATTGTTTAGCAATCATAATATTTAATATTAGCAATCGTGATATTCTCAATTATCATCATGAAGATCCTGAGAATCGGCAACCTCATTATCACAAGCTGAGTAAATGGTATTTTTCATTACTCATTGGGTATCTTATCCTTTCCTATTTATGTTGAAAGACCGCTGCTACGAGAATTTAGAAGGGTTTTATTAGAGCCTTTGTACTATTATCCTGTCAGTCCAAATAACTAACTATAAAGTTTAAATGTTGACAATGTTAATTATAGAAGATAAAGTAGTGTTGACTCAGAGATTTGAATGTGTCATTAAAAGTTGGGCAATGCATTAGATTTTCCTCATAATTCTGTAGAAATTTCATTATTTCGATAATTATTATATTACATTTACTGTTTTTTGAGTAAAAAATCAATTACAAAAGTAGGGAATTTCATGGAATATAAAATTATTAAACAGTTATAATTAAAAATCAAAGGACATCAAACCTAGAAATGAGGTTTGTTTCTATTTCAGTTTTTTGTAATTTTATTTATTGGTAAGTATTTAGCAATACTTAAATGTTATTTTTATATCCTAGGTGTAATAATTGTTGCATAGATGTAAAACACAATAGTAATCTACTGTTCAAGGACTCAAAACTCAAGGAACGAAAACACCTCATAGTGCTGCTTATATCCTTTTTTTTTTCATTAAATCCGAAAATTAGGTAGCTATTCAAATATTTTAAATTGGAACTTTTCTTGAAAATTTGTCGACAAGTTGACAGTTTGAAAATGAATAATCTGAGTCTCTATTCTACAAATAAGCACATGTTTAAAGTTACGCTATCAATTATCTTTTGTATCTACTTTAGTACTGGCTACAGAAACTCATCCTAAGTTAAGGGAAACAATTTAAGCTCGAGAATGCAGAGAATTTCATTTATTTTTCCTCTGGAGAAATCCTTACTCTCAACAATTCCAGAGACCGCAGCCCTGGAATTTCATATTGTAGGTTTTTCCCGGCTTAAATCTACAATGAATATGACATCCTACATGTGGACTTCATGTATTCATATTAGCCCAAAATGTGAGATGGAAATGTAATTCCTGTCCTCAAATATTTAATAACTTGCCTTTTCCTCGTATTTCCAATCTTATGTTACGTGCTTAGATGGTATAAAGATTTGCAAAAGCAAGTATTTCTTTTCTTGTCCTTGCAAATTTGTATAGGTAATCTGAAGGTAAGGGTATCCAAGGGTAAGTAATATTTATAAAAAAAATAAATGTCAAATGTATTTTTTTAACTTCAGTCGTGGTTTCTAAATACCGTTTAATTTGTACGAGACCTGTGATATTTTTTATAATGGAATATAATATTTTCAACACGATTCAACTGTAATATTAAACATATTTACACATTAGCTAGTGCTACAGATATTACAATAAACAAATAAAACATATAACTAACCTGAATCAATACAATTGTCAATAATAAGTGTTGACCATTATCTTAAAAAGTGTACCAATATTCAGGAGGTTACAACTCGGAGCGTCATTCGATCCTCACGCGCTCTGTAGGGACCTCTAGCATAAGCCGAAGTTTGGTAGTAACGTTCAAACTTATATATATATATATATAAGTTAAGTCCAGGCGCCGCTAGTGCCCAGCCTTAATCCCCAAACATATGTTATCTGTATATGTTTACAGGTAATACCTATAGATAGAGGTATCTTGGTCTAAATAAAGCAGTCTTGTTATAACGTTCTACGTGTTCTTATTACCAACCTTTCTTAGCTTGTAATTCAATAAACATTAACTGGTGCCGAAACCCGGGAACCGTGGAGAAAGAGAGTTATCGAGTGCGAGCGTAATTTTTTTTTTGTTTTTTTTTCTTCTATACGCGAAAGAGAGAAGATGACTGAAGGAGGAATTTTGAGACAGCCCGTCTTGAATCTCGTAGAGGGAGCAGATATTAGAAGAGTGGGAACTATGCCAGAAGTTCATGCCACGGCGCTCGCGCTGATGAGGGTAAAAGCGATGAATACCCAGGATCTGAGGAAGGCTGTTGCGGAGCTGGAGAGATTCACTGGGGAACTGGGTGAGCTGAACCATTTCCTAAAAGGCGGAGACCGTCTCACAGCTTTAATTGGAGCTAAAGCAGAAGAAAATTTAATAGATCCCAGAGACGCGGAATCGTTGAAGGCGGCCCTGATATGTCGGGTCAAGAGAAGTATACTGAATCAAATTCAGGCAGATGAAGAAACCCCGTGGGAATTAATTAAGATGAGATTGAAGAAGGCGTACGGAGGAGGACGATGGACTCCCGAGGAGGACATATTCCAAATGTTTAGGGAGATAAAGTCCCCAAGACAGAGTAACGGGCAATATGCTGCGGGGTTAGTAGTCCGTTTCAATAAGATAACGGAGAAGATGAGAGAGTCGATTAGCGTAGAAGAGGTGGAGGGTAGAATGGGATTCTTATCCACAATTCTAAAAGTGCAACTGGCCAAGGAGACAGGAAGAAAGGAAGGATTCTCTGATGAGCGCTCGTTCTCGGAGTGTGCACAATCAATGATCGACACTAGTGCCAAGGAGGAAGAAGTGAGGGTGCAAGACGTCGACAATGAGTGGAGCCGAGTTGCATACAAAAGAACCCGGACCCTGAAACCAACCTGGAGGAGACCAGAAACGTCCGTTATTGGCAGAGACAAGGGAACGACAGGAGAAAGAAGACTTAGAGGAACGAGACCGAGGTATGCCCCGCCCAGGGAAGAAAGAAAATGCCACGGATGTAGGAAGGCAGGACATTTAGTGGCACAGTGTCCTCGAACAAAATGTTTTGAGTGTGGCGAGGAAGGACACATCGCGAGGCATTGCCCGTATATCTTCCGGAGGAGAGAATACCAACGACCAGAACCAATGGAGGTAAACACTCAAGAAGTAAGAGAGAGACGGAGCATGACACATGGGGAGAGTGGATCATCAGAAGATGAGTCATCAGGGACTTCGGGAACTGAAGGAGAAGAAGCGAGGCGCAGCAGAAACAGGAGACAGACAGGGCAGAAGGTCGAGTCACGTAGATGGGAGCAACGTGATGAAGCCTGAGGAGCGTGTCGGCAGAGAGGCGACCGCATCCTGAGATGTAATGCAATTCGGGAGAGGATGTGTGCGTTGCCAATAATTAGGGTCAAAGGAGGAGAGATGTGTCTGGTGGACACGGGAAGCACCAACACCATCATGTCCCGCGGAGCGCTGGAGAGGCTGTATGGTGGAGAGAGGGCACTCCAGATTCAGGTATGTAATTGTAGTTTAATCACCCTGGGAGGCCCTTGCGAGGTAGTGGGAGAGTTAGTCATAGGGCTAAATAGGTGGGCGAAGAAAGGGGGAGATCTAAAGATACATATCGTAGGAAACATGCCGCGGGAGTACCAGGTGATAGTTGGGTGCGACATGTTGGGGAAGGTAGGTGCGCGTGTGGAGAATATCGGGGAAAAATGGAACATTAAGTTGGGCAAAGTGGAATATAAATGTCAAGGGACTATATGGGACGGAAGAGCGCGGATAGGGGCGGTTAATAAAATAGAGTCCTGGAGGGAAGACCTACAGAGGGAGTTTGAGGATATTTTTTACGTAGAGGGAGACACGCTAGGAGCGACTGGGAAGACGGTCCACGAGATCCAGTTAAAGAAAGAACGCGTCACATACGTGAAAGAGAGACGATATCCGCAGGCACTACGTAGGCATATTAGAGAGGAGCTAGAGAGTCTCAAACGGCAAGGGATTATAATTGATAGCACTTCGCCATATAACAGTCCTCTATGGGCAGTGAGGAAGAAAAATAGACCTGGGGACGAGACGGAGAAATACAGGGTAGTTATCGATTATCGGAAGTTAAACGAGAACACGACGGATGAGAAGTATCCTATTCCCCGATTTGAGGACATATTAGACAGATTGAACGGGGCGACAATATTTAGTACCCTAGATCTAAAGGCAGGCTATCACCAGATCAAGATGAGTGCGAACGACCAAGACAAAACGGCCTTTACATTTGAGAGGGGGCATTATCAATTTACCAGGATGCCATTTGGACTGAAAAACGCCCCGATTACCTTTCAACGCCTAATGGATGAATTTTTGAGGGGAATAGACGAAGCGGTATGCCAGGTCTACATGGACGATCTGTTAGTTTTCAGCAGAACGGAGGCAGAGCACGTTGAGCACCTAAGAAGTGTATTTCAAAGAGTCCGCGAATTCGGATTAAAATTGTCCATGGAGAAGTCTCTGTTGGGGAAGAAAAAAATCAATTTTTTGGGCCACACTATCTCACAGGAGGGGGTTAAGCCAGACTCTACGAAGGTCGAGGCCATTAGAAGGATGGTGGTGCCCACAGATGTAAAGGGGATCCGTCGACTTCTGGGGACGCTTAATTATTACAGAAGATTTGTGCCGGACATGGCGGCATACCTGGTGCCTATTAATAATTTACTGCGAAAGGGAGCGAGGGTGGTAATTACCCCAATCATGGAGCAGAACATCCGGAAATGTATGTCTAGCTTACAAGAGGAACCGATATTAGCATTTCCCGATTTCCAACATCCCTTCACAATCACCACTGATGCCAGCGAATACGCACTGGGGGCAGTGTTGTCGCAGGAGAGAGACGGTGGGGAGCGCCCGGTGGCGTACGCTAGTCGACGGCTAACAGAAACGGAAGCGCGGTATAGTGCTCTAGAGAGAGAGCTCCTAGGTATCGTCTGGGCTATAGACCATTTCCGCCCATATGTCTTCGGCAGAAAATTCCGTGTTCACACCGACCACAGACCCCTACAATGGGTAGGAAAGTTAAAGGAGTCCTCGGCGCGGGTCACGAGGTGGAAAGAGTTTTTGTCCCAGTACAATATGGAGATCATATATAAACCCGGGAAAGAGAACGTAGTGGCAGACTGGCTGTCCAGAGCCATTACTGTGAATGCATTGGAAGAAGGGGAACCATCCGGGGAAATCCAACAGTTTCTCCGGGAATGGACACCCGGGGAGGATGGAAGCCTCGGTACGCGAGGAGATAGCGAAGGTGAGGAAACCCTTGAAGAGGAAGGTTCCGCCGCCGAAAGACCTGTTGAAATGGAAGTAACAGAAGGGATCGTGAACGACAAAAGACGGCAGATCATTTGGAAATCCAAGACCTCAGGGCGGCTGCAGATCGCATACGAAAGTTATGGGAGAAGTAAAATCGCGACGATTTGGTCGCCACCAGGGGTTAGGAACGACCAAATTTGCCGTGCATTGAAAGATGCCTCGGAACCCGGAAAGACCCATCATGTATTTGTAGGGAATGCCACTATTTGGGAGAAAATTCGTAGACTCTGGCGAACGGAACAACTTGGAGTGGATAGGATATTTATTCGGTGCACGTCGATGGTGGAGACACTCAAAGACAGAGAACAGCAGCTGGAAGTGACGCTGGCCTATCACC
Source organism: Acanthosoma haemorrhoidale (assembly GCA_930367205.1). NCBI lineage: Eukaryota > Metazoa > Arthropoda > Insecta > Hemiptera > Acanthosomatidae > Acanthosoma > Acanthosoma haemorrhoidale. Next base: position 52,055,821 of record OV884015.1, on the reverse strand, counting down.
AAGGAAAAACGAACCACCGTGGAGTTCAGGAAACGTTGCAAGCGTTGCGGCGGAGGTACTTTTGGTGGGGAATGAAAAAGAGCATACAAGAAATGATAGGGGCATGTGCAGTTTGTCTCACTACGAAGTATGACAGACATCCGCCACGGGGGCGACAAGAAGAATCGCCCACCGCCGAGACACCGTTGAGTGACTTACAAGTGGATACCTTCACTTGGAGGGGGTATAAGTGGGTTACCACAATCGACAGCTTTAGCAAAGTGGCCATGGCGCACCCGGTGCAAGATCGGTCATCAGACGCGGTAATGCTGGCATTAAATACCTGGTTCCAGTTTTACGGAGTACCAGACCGGATCGCGTCGGATGGGGGCAGAGAATTTGACAATGCCAACATCCGAAAAGAAATGAAGACTCTCGATGTCTCTTGGCATCTTAATACCCCAGGGCACCCTAAGAGTAGAGGAGGGATAGAAAGATTGCACAGCACCCTGAGTGACCACCTGCGGGTATATCACGCGGAAAAGGGTCTGCCGGCGAATGAGGCAATGCCGAAGGCGGTGGCCGCTTACAATCATTCGATCCACACCGCGACGGGGTTCTCCCCGTTCGAGATCCTCTTTGGGCTGCGCGAAAGACGGAGAAATGGGGCAGAGACGGTAGCAGACAAGGGAATGGCGGAGAAAATGGCGAGTAATACTGTCGCTTTGAGGAAAATATGCGACAAAGTCAGAGAAAGGATAACGAGGGACAAAGCGAGACGAGTGGAACGGGAAAACCTCAAAGTCCGGGATCGAATGGGGGAACTTAAAATCGGGACTATCGTCTATAAAAAACTAGGGTCAAATAGGAGCAAAGAGCTGGTGCGATATGAGGGCCCATTTAAAGTGGTCGTGATTAGGGAACACAACGTCGTGACAATTGAGAGTATACGACCCCCTAAGAAGCGGCGAAATGTCCACATAGAACAGTTAAAGCTTCCACCAGGGGGGGAGGTTGTAGATCAGGAATGAGCTGGAGTGTCCTCGCAGCATACACGCAAGGAACATTGTAAATAGTTATAGTTATGTGATTTTTCCCACAGAAGTATTGTTTATTTTTAAAAGTCAAAGTTTTCTTTTATGTTTTTTGTTTACAAGTGACAGTTGGTTTTTACGTTTTATAGGATTAGAGCTTAATGTGAGGGATTACAGGCTGTGTATGGGCGGAGCTGGCCTTTGCTCCCTTGTAACATTAGCGGAGCGTTATTTGAATGGACTAAGACGTCCGAGTGTTGGACTTCAAAGTTTGCGAATGGGTGTTCGTAAACTGGTGGGGGGGAGTTAAGTCCAGGCGCCGCTAGTGCCCAGCCTTAATCCCCAAACATATGTTATCTGTATATGTTTACAGGTAATACCTATAGATAGAGGTATCTTGGTCTAAATAAAGCAGTCTTGTTATAACGTTCTACGTGTTCTTATTACCAACCTTTCTTAGCTTGTAATTCAATAAACATTAACTTATATATATATATATAAGTAGCAATGTTCTTCATCATGATAATGGCTACTATAAACAATTCATATAAAACAATAATGAAATTCCTTTAAAAAAGCTAGGAATAATCAACCGACGGAAACTTTAGAGACATAGAAACATCTTAGATCATATGTTACAAAATACGATGCAGTATGTACATCAGAAAAGATTGAAAATATATAAAATACATAAGTAATAAACTAAAAAGTCAATCGTCTCAAATGACGATCATGGATTAACATTAGCGAGATAAAAACTCCATCTATATTGATTACATTTACTAATTAAAACTTAAATAATAGCACTTTATCAATGATTAATGATTAAACATAACAATGTCAATTACGATTGGCACTGACTCGAGGACAGCCCTACAGGTTGCTGGAATCAACTTCGGCTCACAAAATTACAACATATTGCACCTACAATGTACCAAACTATTTTAAAAAATCACCTATACATACCATTTATTAGCAATAGTCTGAAATAAACATACCACTATTGCTTTGCTTGCTTAATAACTAAAAAAAATGAAAATCTAGGCTGTAACCAAAATAGACAAAAATGTTCACCATGTGTACAATATTCAGCAACCTATCTAAAGTATACTTAGCACTCGGCGTGAATACTATGGTGTAGTGATGTCAAATATTCCATTTATTCACCATTCTATTTATTTTGTGTATCCATTTTTAATTTAAGAGCAATAAATAAATTTACGCCTAATTTATAAGAAGACTAAATGTACCACCAGTACAAATAATTTGCACACACTGAAAAGAGTGACGCAGAAGGGTACAGGCGTTCGGAAATATAAAATTACAGCAACATTTCTAATATGTAACATACTACTCAATCATGTAGGATGGGTCTGAAAAAGGGCACATAGAACAAGATCAGGTGGACCGTGAATTCTCTCTTTTGAGCTAGTAATGTCAAGCTTTAGAATTATAAGAAATGAAGTACAATTGATGGATAAAAAAAATATTAAACCATATTCAATCGATATTATTATATTAGGAAAACCACGTTGGGCTAAAGGAACATAACTGAAAATTTGGTGAGAAGGGAGCAAAAAAGCAATGATAATTTGTTTAGTTTTGCACAAATACTGGGAAAAGAGGAAGCTCCCCTCCTGTAAGGGGGGTAAGTACAGGCTGAACGGTTGAAATGATGTTTGTGTATAGGAGAGTGTATAGGGAGAGCGGTGTTTGCTCGAAAGGGGTAGCAGACGGCGTGCCATACGGCCGAGCCACCCACCCCCTGTCATCGCCTCAGCTGCAAGGATTTAATAAACAACCATTAATTGTCGATACAAATCGATGAATCATCCCTTATTGTTCCGCCATTCTCATTCTAATCCACTTCCCCCTTCCCCCTTTTTTATTTTTTTTGTGACCAGATGAATGGAGACGTAATAACGTGTTCCAGCCTACGGGGCTTACTGATATTAGCTTATTGAAAGTGTAAGCCTCAGTAATTGGGAAGAGCAAAGTCTGCTTAGGAGCATGTACAGACTAAGCTGAACATAAGTAGTTATGTCAGTAGATGATGAGGTGGTTATTCAGCTAGGCTCGAAACACACTTCGTTGTTTTATATATATATGTAAGTTTCGAATCCAGAAACTTAAAGGAGGTGGAGGTTCTCAGGTTACAAATCGAACACTTGCAAATGCAGTTTAGAACTGTAATATTAAACATATGTACACATAAGCTAGCGCTACCGATATTACAATAAACAAATAAAACTTATAACTAACCTGAATCAATACAATTGTCGATAATAAGTGTTGACCATTGTCTTAACAAGAGTACCCATGTTCAGGAGGTTACAACTCGGAGCGTCATTCGATCCTCGCGCCCTCTGTAGGGACCTCTAGCATATGTGCCGGACCTCTAGCATATATATATATATATATATATATATATATATATATATATAAGTAGCAATGTTCTTCATCATGATAATGGCTACTATAAACAATTCATATAAAACAATAATGAAATTCCTTTAAAAAAGCTAGGAATAATCAACCGACGGAAACTTTAGAGACATAAAAACATCTTAGATCATATGTTACAAAATACAATGCAGTATGTACATCAGATAAGAACTTTTAAAGATTGAAAATATATAAAATACAAAAATAATAAACTAAAAAGTCAATCGTCTCAAAAGTATTAAATCTAATTATAATGACTTGTACTCAATACATGTAAAGAAGATAAAATGTTTGTCAAGGTCTCAAAATCATTTAAATAAAACAAATAGAATATTAGAGTGAATTAACACTGCATGCAATCAGAGAGAGAGGGTGAAGAAATGGGTTGGCCAACGACTTTATTAACAGTTATTGGTAAGGTATGCGATTAACATTAGTAAAATGTACCTATAAACAAGTTTCTAACTAACACCCACAGGACATCAGCTTTCAGCCTTAAATATCACTACTGTCCATATTTCATTATTTCCATTTATGTTCACCTTACCTTATAATTCCTTTAGAACCAATGGTCAAATTAACTTATTACTAAAAGATTTGCATAGCAAAACCTCATGAAGAAATATAACTTTAATTAAACATAAACATTTTTAGTGATAAGGGGATATAAAGGTCAACTCCAGCTCATAATAAAAAATGTATTAAAAAAAATTATACTTAAATTTCTATTTGGGTTTCTAATGTAAGTGACTAAAATTTAACAAACTGTTTAATTTAAAAAATGATTTTAACGTTAGAAAACGCAGCAGTGCAATACTGTTTGGTTTCAAGGGCTGAGGAGATGTGATCAACAACGCGAAGGCCTTGTTGAGCAGTGGAATGTCGTTGGCGGAAACCAAACTGGTGAGTGGGAAAAAGGTTTTTGGATTCAACAATTGGAAGTAGACGTTTTAGTAGGAGTTTCTCAAATATTTTTGAGAGGATAGGGAGTTGGCTAATTGGACGGTAAGATGAGGCGTCATTGGGTGGTTTACCAGGTTTGGCGAATAGGACAATAATGGAATGTTTCCAGAGGAGTGGAAAGTGCGTCGTTCGGATAATGCAATTATATATATAGGTTAGAAAGATTATGGCTTTAGGAGGAAGTTGTTTGAGAATTTGAGGAGTAAGGAGATCATATCCAGGGGATTTTCGGTAAGGTAAGTTTTTCAGAAGGTATTTTACCTCAGAGGGATTAATGGCTTTTGGTGGAAGAGAGAGAGGAATAGGTGAAGTGAGGAAATCTTCCACAGTTGTGCTGTGAGTATGGCTTTAATGAGAAAGGTGAGGTGTGAAAGGATGAGTAAGATGCAGAGCAAATTCCTCCGACCTATCCCCATCCGAAGCCGCCCAGGACCCATTAGTACTCGCTTCGGCGGTACATATACTAAAGTTAAAAAAGAAATCAAAATAGAAATTTATGTATACATTTTTTGAATATTTATTAGGTTTTTTCTTTATAGATCCTTGTCACTGAAAACGTTTAATATTGAATTAAAAAAGAATTGATAGACGAAATAATTCTATAATTCATTTTATACATAGTTAAGTCAAAAATCACTACATTAAACATTTTTTTGCTTTTTAAGTTTTGAATTCTAGCTGGCTTATTCAAATTGAACAATTTATTTCCTTTATATATGAAAATATGAAATATATATTTCTAGTTCTATACCAGTATGAATTAAATAATAAAAAAAAATGAATGATGATCTTAGTGAATAACAAGGTACTCTCAGCTACACACTCAGCCAGGGTGGATTTGTTAAGGGAGCTTCATGGTGAGGGGGTGATCCAATCACCGCAAATAAAGGTGGTTTCTAAGCGCTCCGTTGATATTGCTTGGCCGATAAGGTTCTACAAATCTTCCTTTGAAGAAATGACAAAAAAAAGAAAACCTGAAAACAGCAGTGATTCAAAGCCGAGTTCAAGATACAGGTCAACCACGAGGGACCATTGGCAGCAATTAGTCTTCCTATCGAACAATCCATTGAACACGAACCGATCTTTTGCTGTGCTATATCTTTTTATCGAATTGATGTCGGTTGCTTTTCGATGTTATGTAATTACTTTATTTTTGTTTTTCAGTTCATCTTTTTATCCTTCCAGTTTTGTAAGCGGCTTTGTTATTGTTGTGGTGAATATACAAGTGAGCTTCATTAAATAAACAACGCCAAGAGAACGTTACCGTTTTTTTAACATGTTTTGGCTGGTCGTATGTTGTTATATTAACTGTTATTATTGATATTGTTACTGTAAATATTCCACCTTCGGAAAATAGACTTTTTTCATTGTACTTTCAGAGCTCTGGTGGATGGACGAAATAAAACCAGGTTGATCATAACCAAGGCTCAATTTAATCTTCTTTAAATTATAATGTACGAATAAAATACACTGTGGTTAAACAGCAAGTAAAATACTTTATTATCTAAGAAAATATAAAAAAAAACTCTCCTAACAATAACATTGTAATAGATCACTAAAAATTATAATCATTTCATTCATTGATAAGAATCAATCTTTTCCCGAATTTTGTGAGTTGAACAACTTAACAAAAAAATAGCTGAAGAAGTGTATGAAGGGTCATTTAAAGACTTAAATTAAACTGCCACTTCATCGAAAGATATGTTATAAATTTATCCTAAAACTACAGTCATAATAAAAAAAAAATATATTTATTTCTATGGTTTGCGTATTGTGAAAATTTTAGTATAAAATCTTTGTCATGAAATATTGCATCGATGATCATCGATTGGCTGCTTATTAAAGCCGTAGATGAATACCTGAAGACCTCAAGGTAATGGAATGCAATACACAGTACAATCTCGCTAATTCGTATCCGTTAATTCATAAATCTCCCTTTATTCGTAATTAAGTAACTGCTGGCCCGTTGGAAAATCACGTTTATTCGTAAAAAAAACAATGCATTTTGTCCCCTCGATAATTTTTAATGATTTTCGTACTCAAGACCACTTAAACGTCTTATAATTCAATATCCTTAATTTTTACTTCAGTTTCGTTTGGTTTCAACATAAGTTTAAAGCGTACCTATAAGTTTCTGTCTATTTGTGAAAAAAAAAAAAGAGATTATAAAAGCCGTTGCTGATTGAAAGGATAAAATCGATGTACTGTAATGTCGCCATTATATGACCAGAAATGATGTAAATGAAGATATTTTCATTGCTATTGTGATCCTGGATCAGGCAATCGAATAAGCGTGCCATCAATTCCTCTGTCAGAAGAAAATAACTGATTTATTTTCCACTTGAGGTTTTTTTTTTTATGAATAAATAAGTACCTACTTTAGTTTGTTGTTTTGTGTTTTATATTGTACATATACAGACTTTAATAATTACAAATAACACCGCTACTTTGATTTTTTGTTCAATATTTAACTCTAAATTATTTGTAATTCCGCTTTTTCGAAAATATCAACAATTCGTAATAAACCCGGGATCCCTTAGTGTTACAAATTATCGGGGTTGTACTGTGGTACAATATAGAAGAAGTGAAAATTAGTCATAACCTAACAACAATTCCAATACAGTATCAGTGAATGAGTATCTGTGATGGTATCACAATTACAAATATCCCTGTCAGGTCGTCACGAGGGGGGTGCCTAGTTACCCTAGCCCTGGTGACGAAGTGAGGGTTGATTAAGTTTATAACCTGCACAATCGTTTCATGACGGTCTTACTATCTGACTCCATTTTTGATAGGTATGTGCCCCGACAATGCACTAGGAGAAGAGGTATAGGGTAGGTGGTGTAGGTAGTTTGTGTGGTCTTGGAATGACCACGAATTCACACTCGGTATCTGAGGGTAGTCGAAATCCGTCCGTATTCCAAAGGCGAGTGTGAACCGGAGAGAGGCAGACTGAATTGCCATGGGAAACGCTGCTTGGTAAGCTTGCAGGGCCATGACAACCGCTGTCCACTAGGGAGAGGTCTCTCCCAAGGAGGTTCTAGATTTAGCGAGACGAAGGCAGAGATTCCCACTAGGAAGGTGTGGGGTCTAAAACGTAGCGAGGTAAGGAGAAAAAGAGATGCAGAGGTTTTTCATAAAGAAGCAGCCAAGTTTCAGAGTTTCAAGCAGAGCAGCCACGAGCCAGTTATAGTTCCCAGGAGAATGATATGCAGACCCCAAACCGCCGGTCTTAAATACCCAGCTGGCTTAGTAGCCAATAAGGACCGTTTTTATAGTACCCAATTCCTACGCTATTGGATACTGGTAGCCCGTCTTTCAATTTCCTTAATGGAAAAAAAAGGCAAGAACCCGCAGACACAAAACTTGAATTAAACGTAAAATGATTCAAATGAAATTTATTTCAAAGATTTAGATTGACTTTAAGCGATTGAGTTTTCAATTTAAATCATCTGTATAGAGTTTTAGGACTTGTTCAGGTAACAAGGGGTTTTCCCTAGATATTTTGAAAAAAAACCGTTTTATTTTTGTTATGAAATCACAATCTGCCAATAAGTAATTGTGATAAATGATCTCATTACGTTATCACGTTTATTATGAGGGGGTACATTTCTAATTAATAACACATAGGTGGGTATGTGCGATAGGCGGTAGGAAATCAAAGGCAGAGTTGCTCCGACGTACTACTTTCTTATTCTCCTTTAATACTCACCTCCTTGCTTTCTAAAACATCCTTTCTACTCAATTATCTCCACATGTACAAGATTAATCTAGGTCATTACTCATTGGTGTAAGCTATTTCATTTTACAAATGTCTAACTGATATTGTATCATACGTCGTTTCCTGGTTTTTCTTAAATGGTCCGATGATTCTTTAGCTACAGTACTTTTTTTTTTAAGCGGCTCCCACCACTATGTTAGTAGTCGAAATATTCTTTATTTCTTAGTAAAATTATTCTTCAATAATTTTAAAATAACCGATCAATATGAACGAGAGTACGTCTTTTGTCAAGGATAGGGGTGAACTAATCTTTCACTCTTCAACATCACCTAGCCCACTATCATTTGACAAGGGAGAGATCACGTCTTTGGAATTCAAAATTATTCATAATTAAAATTACAGGTGGTAAACTTCGGTAAGTAAAATATCAAGGACATCTTAATATATTGTTGTATCATTTTATTTTATTACGAGTATCTCCTTAATTAGAGCAAACAACCAACGCACATAACTAAGGAGGATCGTTAAGAAGCATCAGAGAAGAAAATAAAATTCCATAGAAGAGTACAAAACAATTTCCAATTTATATAGCCAGAAGGCTGACAAACAACCCACACTAAAAATACAAGAACAAATACTTTGGACAACTGTACAGAATACTTCAAAGGACATCCCATCTCTCAATAGAACATAAATTACTAATCTACAAAGTTATACCGAAGCCAATTTGGACAGCAAGAAAGTCGATCACCAAGCGTATCCAATCTAATCAATCAAAAGTCCTGAGAACAATAGTAAATGCCCCTTATTACGTCAGCAACAAAACTCTTCTTAACGATGTTAATATAAAATAAACGATATAAACATACCTGTAAAGATTAATTAAATTACACGTTATTTACCAGGTATTTTAGTGGATAGTCACAACACATAAGGAAACAATAAAAAATAAGTCTTATCTTGAAAGTAACCTTCACACACAAAACACAGCTAGCTAGATCATCAGCTGGAGTTTACATATTTTACAATGTTTATGGCATAATTGTAAGCAAACTGGTTGAAATTCTAAAGCGAAACCAGACCTCTAAAAGTAATGAAGGGTCATTTATTAATGAATTAGTTGTTGCAAATGAATATTCAGAAGAGCAGCAAATTAAAGATCTTGACCACCTAATTAAGAATCGAGTCGTCAAAATCGTATTGAATTTTCAAATAGGGGGAGTGTGGAAGAAGGGGCTAGTAAATTACGTCGCCGAACTTCTGTCCCTTGCAAATTACCGGCTGTGAAATTCAGAAAAAAAGTACAAGAATGGATGCCTGCATTTTCCCAGAAAAACAACAAGAAACAAGATTGTTTACACAAAATATAATTGAGGAAAGATTATACAAAAAAAACTAAAATTATAAACTGGCAATACATATGTAATAATCGTATATATATAAACAAAAAAAAATAATGTTAGTAACGGGGTTATTAATCTAAAAATAAAATGAAAGAAACATAGATAACCAAAAATATAAATGTCTTTACGCTTTAGTATAAATAAAAATTAATTAAATCCTATATTTACTAAATTTAACATTGTCAATCACCAAAAGTCAATAATATTTTATTCTTTGCAAGTGAAAGGATGATGTGAGCTGAATCTGGAGATAATTGGTGTGTGTACTATCAAAATAACCGCTTACCGGAGATCCCAAAGTGGAGAAGAAAAATTCTTCTCGATGTTCACTCTCCAAACAATGGGGAGCGTGGGTGGGTGGTGGATGTCCGGTGTACAGTCAGCGATGAAGAAGTAGGGTGAATCTGGGGTCAACATCAATCAACAAATTTCCAAGCGTCCTTCTTCGTTCACAACTTTCAGGGAACTGAGCCAGTAATTAGATGACAATCGGAGTTGATCCGCCATGCCAAAACAATTGCCGATCGCATTAGAGGTCACCTTATCACTTGCTTAGACGTAAACAACCTTAATTATTAATTATGCATATCAATACAACAAATAATACAATCTTGTTTTTTTTTTTCTTTTAACAAATAAAATAAAATTAATCGTTATAATTACGTGAGTGAAAAAAAATAATAAAAAAATAGTTGGGACCCAACATACCGCCCACCAAATTTGCGTAGAAAATTTCCAGGTAGATTAACACACTATGGAGGTAGCAATGGAGCTAGGCGCGAAACGGAACGGGTATACTCGTTTGTACAGGTTTTCACCTTTACTACCCTGACAATCCCGTCTTGTCCAGGAAAAACTTCTTTAATGCGCCCTACAGGCCAACTGAGGGGAGGTACATTAGGGTCAATAAGAAGCACAAGTGTGCCGATATTTACATTTGCCGATTCAGTAGTCCATTTACTACGCTGTTGTAGGCAATGTAAGTAGTCCCGTCGCCATTGTTTCCAAATATTGCCTATGCAGCGATGAATGAGATTCCATCTCGAGATTGGATGGCGCGATGGCTCGATTGACTCTGGTTCTGGCAGAGCAACTAGAGGGGCACCAATCAGGAAATGACCCGGCGTCAAGACATCCAAGTCTTCTGGTGATGATGACATAGGATGCATGGGTCGAGAATTCAAAATCGCTTCTATGCGATTTGCGATGGTGGAGAGTTCTTCAAATGTTGGCAATCCAATCCATTACTCTCCTAAGGTGATACTTAAACGACTTCACACCAGCCTCCCACAAACCACCGAAATGAGGTGCGAATGGAGGGATAAAACTCCATTTCATTTCTCGATTGACGAAGTAGTTTTCGATGTCCTTTTTCAGGGAGTAGGTATTCCACCAGGAGTATAGCTCTTTTAAATGTCGTGACGCTCCTACAAAATTTGTTCCATTATCGGAGAATATTCTGCTGGGTAGTCCTCGTCGAGCTATAAATCTGTCTAAACAGGCTAAGAAGGCTACTGTTGTCAATTGCGACACGATCTCAATGTGCAACGCCTTTGTGCTCATGCACACAAATAAGCAGGCATACGCTTTGCCGAGGGCAGCCTTACGGCGAGAGGATTCACGGATTGAGAATGGACCAGCGAAATCAATCCCAACATTCATAAAGGGTCTGCCTTGCTCGAATCTTGACATTGGCAAATTTCCCATGTAAGGTGTGTAAGGTCTTACTTTTAGGCGATGGCATTTCAAACATCGGTGAATTCGAGTGCGTATCAGACGTCTTGCTGAAATAATCCAATAATGATGACGTAGTATTGAATGGAGGAGCTGATGTCCAGCATGTAAATAAACAATATGGTAGTGGTCGACAAGTAGTTCCACAAAATGTGATTTAGAGGGTAACAATACGGGATGTTTAGCATCATAATTTATAGGGGCATTACTGAGGCGACCGCCCACCCTGTACACTCCACGAGAATCGATAAAAACGGATAATGATTTTAGCGATGTTATAAGAGAAGGTTTGGAGCTTACAGAGGGGAAATGATGTCTTTGAACTATTTTCACCAAGGTGTGAGTAGCTTGACGAAGTTCCTCTAAGCTTAATTGACCTTTTATCTTGGTTGAATGAGGGTGAGAATTTACGATAAAGCGTTGGACATATGCAAGTACCCTAATTAATTTGGAATAGGATGAGAATTTTTCAATAACTTCAAATAAAGACGATGCATTGGTTGTGGTAGCCAAGATAGTACAAACTGGTTTTGTTTCAGGTAAGTCTGAACAATTCGATGATTTGGTTGGCTTGGTTAATGGCCATTCCGACAATGGTTTCTTCATCCAGTCAGGTCCCTTCCACCAAACTGAATGATTGACCAAGTCTGATGGAGAAGTTCCCCGAGACGCAATGTCAGCGGCATTATCTTCTGAACGAATGTGATGCCAATTAGGGAGAAAGGAGTTATCTAAAATTTTCACTATTCGATTGGCCACGAATGTTTTCAGTTGATGGACAGGTGTATTTAACCACGATAAAACGGTGGAAGAATCAGAGAACAAAAAAATAGAGGTTGGTTTTAATCGTTGTGTAATGAGTTGAACAGATCGCAAAAGGTTGACAAGAAGTAGAGCAGCGCATAGTTCAAGCCTAGGAATTGAGAGGGTTTTTAATGGAGCTAATCGGGTTTTAGCGATCATCAGATGGGAGTCTACCCTTTCCAATTGATCCTGAGAACGAAGATAGAGAACTGCCGCATAACCTAAAGAAGATGCGTCAGCGAATCCCACAACAGACATCTCTGCTGGGGAGTGTTGTTTAAGACCACGGGGAATCTTAATAGCTTCTGATTGCGCCAGATCTTTAAAGAGTATTTCCCAGGACTTGGAAATAGCAGGTGGAATCGGGTCATCCCAATCGAGTTTTAAGTTGAGAGGTTGCGTTTTAAAGGGTAAACGGACCATGTATCTACCGGAGGGTGTTCGAGAGTGCGTCCTTTTAAAATGATCCTCACTTTTTATATCAAGTGGATTGGTTCTCGGAACATCATTTATTTCCTCGACTTCCCAAAAACGAGTCATCACCTGAGTTAACTCCTGAAGTTCAGATGAAGGTGTAGAATTAGCGAGCAAGGTAGTGCTGCAGAGAAAAGGATTTGCCGTTGTAATGGGTCCTAATAAAATCCAACCAAGTGTAGTTTTTATGGCATTGGGAAATCCATGAGCTGATTTTACTACCTCTCCTTCCAAGATTTCCCCAAATAGATCAGCACCAACAAGAAATTCTATGGGCCCTGGCTGATTGAACATTGGATCTGCAAGATCTAAATGTTGATAATGTTGGACTACCGTATCCATGATGATTTCGCAGGGCATCTCGTTGCTAATACAATCAATCACAATTGCGTATGTGTGATGCGCTGGCGATTCTACCTTAGTGGAAGAAATACTGCAATAAACTTGGTGCTTACAACCAGAAATAGGATGGCTCCCGAAACCAACCAAATTATGATCATTTGGAATAAGTTGCAAACGTAATCGCCTTGCACATTGTGAGGTGATAAAGGAGCGTTGAGACCCACTATCAATTAGAGCTCGCACCAACTGGAAACAACCAAAGGAGTCTTTAATCCTTAATAGAGCCGTACCCAAAAGAACATTTATTCGTTCTGTCGAAGCCGACGACAACACGGATGTTTGTACGGCTGGGGGGTTGGGACTATTGGTTGTTATTTGTGAAGACTCGGAGTGTGTGGGTATATTGTGAGATTTCCTTGTAGAGTTTTCAGATGAATGAGTTCCCAGTGATGAGTGTACACTAGAAACGGAATGACCTTGATTACGATGTGATATGGAGCGGGTGTCAGAACCTTTCGAAAAATGTAAAAGAGAATGGTGCCGTAAATGACACTGCTTGCAACAATGGGTAGAGGGGCATTTCGAAGCTGAATGACCTGAAGCAAAACAGTTGAGGCAACGGTTTAACAATTTGATTTTTTCAAATCTTTGTCTGGGAGCGAGTGATCGAAACTTTGGACAATCATAAATTCTATGATTCTCCATACAGACGGGGCATTTAAATTGTTCGGTTACTGCTCTGGAAGACATCAACACCTTTTTTTCCTGGTGAGTATATTTATAGTCAGTGTTAGCTGGAGTGGCCTTTTGATTTGACGTCATAGTATTTGCTTGAAGCTGAATGATTAATTGGTAGATAAAATCCGAAAATTCCTTCCAAGTCGGAGTTTCGGATCTGGAACCAAATTCGTTTTCGAAACGCTCTCGAGTTTTGGCATCTAACAGCCTGACGGCAAACGTGTACAATATAAAGCCTGCGGGATCAGCTAAGTTCAATCTATTAAAGGCTGCAGCGCTTTCAAGAATTACTGACGAAAAGTGATCAAGAGTTGCGAGGGAACATTTTTGAAGTGGTGGAAAATTGAATATATTCATCAGATGGTGGGTGGCTTGTAATCGTTGGCTGTCATACCTTTTAGTTAAAGCTGCCCAAGCTTGATCGTAGCCGTCGAGAGTGACATTGATAGCCGTGATAATTTGAGCCGCTCCACCTTTTAGGGAGGACTTCAAATAATGGAATTTTTGAATGGGATACAAGTCTGTATTATCATGAATCATGGAAGAAAAGGTATCCTTAAACGAAGGCCAATCTGAAATATTGCCTGAAAAAGTAGGAATATTAATTGTGGGAAGGCGTAATTGCGAATATTCTTCGCCTCTTTCAACTAGTGATCTATTTCCAGTGGATTCAGATTCCTTAGGGGCAATAGAAATACCTAATGCTATCGCTTCGTAATAGCTGGCACGGACTTCTTTATAAACCCGTTCGTATTCTGTTAAGGGCTTCTTTAACCTTTTTACTACCCTTCTCAAGTTCAAATAACACGCTGAAAACTTCTCATAAGCACTGTCTAGTCGAGAAATGCGAGCAGCGAAGATTTTTTGTTTGGGTGAGTCAGTTCCCATTGATAACCCAACGGTCTTAGTTTCAATAATATCATCAGCTATGTCCTTGAATTCATCGCTAAGAGCATCCATTTGCTCTTCCGAATCATCCTGGTTAACTTTAGGAGGCATGTTGATGGCAGAATTTATCAATAAACAAATAAAATACCAATTAACATAAACAAATCTTGTGAGTGGGAAGATGATTATATAAAAGGATCAAGACGGAATGTTGTAAATACAATTACTTTTTTCTAAATCACAATATCCGGCCCGGAGGACCAAAAGATGTGGAAGAAGGGGCTAGTAAATTACGTCGCCGAACTTCTGTCCCTTGCAAATTACCGGCTGTGAAATTCAGAAAAAAAGTACAAGAATGGATGCCTGCATTTTCCCAGAAAAACAACAAGAAACAAGATTGTTTACACAAAATATAATTGAGGAAAGATTATACAAAAAAAACTAAAATTATAAACTGGCAATACATATGTAATAATCGTATATATATAAACAAAAAAAAATAATGTTAGTAACGGGGTTATTAATCTAAAAATAAAATGAAAGAAACATAGATAACCAAAAATATAAATGTCTTTACGCTTTAGTATAAATAAAAATTAATTAAATCCTATATTTACTAAATTTAACATTGTCAATCACCAAAAGTCAATAATATTTTATTCTTTGCAAGTGAAAGGATGATGTGAGCTGAATCTGGAGATAATTGGTGTGTGTACTATCAAAATAACCGCTTACCGGAGATCCCAAAGTGGAGAAGAAAAATTCTTCTCGATGTTCACTCTCCAAACAATGGGGAGCGTGGGTGGGTGGTGGATGTCCGGTGTACAGTCAGCGATGAAGAAGTAGGGTGAATCTGGGGTCAACATCAATCAACAAATTTCCAAGCGTCCTTCTTCGTTCACAACTTTCAGGGAACTGAGCCAGTAATTAGATGACAATCGGAGTTGATCCGCCATGCCAAAACAATTGCCGATCGCATTAGAGGTCACCTTATCACTTGCTTAGACGTAAACAACCTTAATTATTAATTATGCATATCAATACAACAAATAATACAATCTTGTTTTTTTTTTTCTTTTAACAAATAAAATAAAATTAATCGTTATAATTACGTGAGTGAAAAAAAATAATAAAAAAATAGTTGGGACCCAACAGGGAGTATATTTTGTACAAAAGTTTTACGTAACCCTGAAGATAAAACTTGTCTTATTAAAGGCCAATCGCTGACCAATTCCTTGTAAATAAAAAGTATTGTAAAGTAAGTAAATAATTTTCAACCGTAGGGTATCAAACAAAAAGTCACTCTAAATAACAATAAAAAAAACTATTAATAGTGCGATGGATGGGTATTTAATTAAATGTGTATCTTGGGCTCTTATTTTACTTTTAAATGGTTAGTTATTCTCTGAATGTTTTTATTTTATTTTAGCTTTCACAGGTATGATCCCCAAGTTGACGTGATTGGGATCGATGAGATGCCACCACGCCTGTGTGAATATTTTAGTGTTCAACGAATGCTAGATCCATAATTGAAATGCCTTGATAAGTGATCCATCTGTTGAGTTATCAAAGGATTAAGTAGATTATCTGTGAAGAGGCAGGCCAGGGCGGAGAGTGAGTACTTTCCATGAGATAACTGCTTCGATGAGATAAATAGTGACGGACAGTATCGACTCGACTATTTCTGTCCTCACGAAGATGTTCTTCTACCCTTTATCAACCACTACATCCGCTCGTGCTGCAAGTTTGTGGGAAGCAGCATGCTAATTGAGTCTATTCTGAATTACCTGGGTCGTTAGGAGCTGCCATTAACATGTATGTTTACCAAACATTCAAATGAAAGATTGACTTTGTTGACATTTTGACAAGAAAATGAAATAATATCTGAAGAATACTTGAAAAAAAATGTTTTCATTTAATGGGTTTTAGCTCTCAATCACACAACGTTGATCTAATGATAACTATCATAATAACGTTATGAGAAATGGCTAAAAATAGATTTTCATGGCATCTAGGCTCTAAATGACAATATTTTTTAGTGATCAATTTATATTCACTAGAAGGTCAACCTTTTTATGTGTAGGTTAGACGTTTCTATAGCCTTATAGAAGTTACCGAAAAAAAAGTGTTTGATATCTTTTAGATTTGTTGCACTGCTGCAGAAGAGAAAGGGGAAGTGGAGTCTTGGGAAGTCCCCCACGCTCCTCCGTCATCCCCGTCACCGGATACGAGCACGGGAGCCACAGACCCTCAGGACATGATTGGAGAAAGTGGCCATTTCAAGGACTCCCACTGTCACGTATTTAGAGCAGGTCACGAGTCCACTGCCCTTTTATTCTCCAAGGAGGGTTATAGGGATGATTGGCGCAGTCTCATGACTGTGCTATGGGATTAGGGTGGTGAGATAGTAGTGAGATCACTATGGAATTTCGTAATCTTGAAAGGGATGAGTTCAAGAATTTAAAGGATATTTATGTCATGAATGTCATTTTTATTTTTTGTTTGTTGTCACAAGAAGTTGTACAAAGCATTATCAAATATTCTATTAGTATCAAATTTTTAACATCTTTGACTTGACCCGTGTTTTACCTACATACATAAATAATGATTTGTGTGGTAGCTCAATTGTCTGCTGGAAGTGAATTCAGTCCCATGAAAAGCAGGCCATAAATAAATCATCAATAAATTAATTTATGTTAAAATCATATTTTGTTCAGATTAGGGCATTTGGTCATGGCACATGACTTCAAAACTCACTTTTTTCCCTGGAATAAATATATATATATTTTTTTTACTTTTGAATAGACTTTTTTGGTTGAAGTTCATTGAATTTATTAAGGTCGAACAATTAGTCAGATTATGGTCATTCACGTTTTGACAGGAGGTTGAAGAATGGCTGTTGTTAAAGATATCTGTACTTAATGCTTCATATTTAGTATTCTAGAAGGAAAGTAACTAATAAAATTGCCGCCGGTCTATTTAAAACAAATTTGTTGTAATTTTGAGTATTTTTTTGCATGATGAAATCTGATTGGAGGAGACCTTTTTTTTCAAACATTTTTTTTCTGATAGTACATCGTTATACACAAATGTATTGTTATCACTAAATTCCCATTTAATAGTTTTAATTGTAATTTTTGCATCTTAGTTATTTTAGTATATTTTAGTATTTATAGTAGTAATTTTTAATAAATATTTTTATTTGATAGTTCGTATATATTTATTAAAAAGTTGAATGATACTAAATTCAAAACCAGAGAATCATTCCAGAGAGTCATTATCAAGGGAAAACTCAGTAACGGGCTTACACATTATTAAAAAATAAAAGTAAAGTTTTTCTTCTTCTATTAAGAATATGTAAAACCATTTTTGCAACACCTTGGAAACCGTAATTGCGTACATCACACGTGATTCGAATACGTTTAGTTAAAACTCTCTCTCTCTCTCTCTCTCAAATAAAATTTAATTTCACTAGAAGTATTAGGTATACCGACAGGCTCCTCCTACACATCAGTTAAAAAATGTCTAATATTTTCAGCATCGACAGTGTCCTTTCTAACTTAATATAAGTTAAATTAATATAAGCTGTGTAACAGGTACAAGGCGCCAGAGGGTCGCTGGTATCGCCGAGCGGACCCGTTTTTTTCATGTCTGCTCATTGAATTGGCCAGCACGGTTACTTGTTGGGTGAGCTGTGCGATGGCTGTCTGGCAGTCACAGCTGGAGCGTGGCAGGCTGGCCTTGGGAGTCGATGCGGGTTGGACTGTATGTATTGCGGTAGCTGAACTTAAGTCCATGATTTTGTCCACTATCAACGTCAGTTTCGACAATTTCGCCTTGTAGTGCGATGCCAGTATGTCACGGACCCTGTCTGGCAAAGCGCGTAGCCAGAGGGTGTGAATTACGTCCTCAAAGGTTGTGAGTCCTGCCAGTGACGGCATTTTCCGCAGGAGATGTGACGGTTTCTGGTCTCCGAGGTGTGTCTCTTCCAATAACCGGATCAGTCGTCTGTAGTGGCTCTGGCTGTATGTTCCGATAAGACGAGCCTTTAAGTCTTCGTAGGGACTATCGCTTGGAGAATACGCTAGGTCTTTGACCTGTGTTAGTACCCTGAACGAAATCTGAGCGTAAATATGCTCCGATTTGGCCTTAAATGAAAAGATCCGGCTCGTTGAAAAAATATTTTTGACCTGCAGGAACCATAGTCTTGGGTCTTCTTCATGAAATTCTGGCCGTTTGCACGTCCGAGCAATGGCGTGTACGGCTGCACAGCATGCTTCGTCGGACGGGGCTGGTGGGTCGGCCATCATAAGAAAAGGTTTCTTCTATCTTCTGAGATCACGTCGAGGTCACCAGTTGTTGGGTTGTCACTAGGAGGTGCCTGGTCACCTAGCCCTGGTGACAAGTGCGGATTGTTCGAGTTAATAACCTGGACAATCGTTCCAGGACGGCGTTAATATCTGACTCCATTTTATGATAGGGATGTGCCCCGACAATTCACTATGTTCAAAAGAAGTGGTACAGAGGTTTCGTAAAGAATAAGACATGTTCAGAGTTTGAGCCCCGCCCGGCAGCGTAACAGGTACAAGGCCCCAGAGGGTCTGCAAGGAGGCTGAGGGACAAGGTGACGGGCTCAGAGGCGCTGAAGAGAGAGTAGGCTTACTGGGCGAAACGCCCTGGTTTAAAAATTATTTCCCCTTCCTACCGGAAGGTGGAGCCGGCCTGAAAGGGGTATGTTTATGATGGCACACCTGCACCTCTGTCACAAGGCGCGTGACCGGAGACAAGGGTCGTTTAGTTTATGGCCGTTTATGGATTGCTAGGGACTCACCCATTAAGGCTTATGAGAGGCGCCCCTAGGTCTACAGGGTCTGTTTTATGACGGCCAGCTTTTAGGCCGGTGCACCTGCTGTTACCTGACTTATTACGACTGCCGGCCCATGCGTTTATTGCTAGACTTTCACCATGATTCACATTATTACAATACATTATATATGGACCAGAGTATAGGGTGATTTAACCTAAGTGGTTAGCGGTCGGTACAAATGCATTCTGTTCTTTTTAGGGCACAAATTCAGAAGAAACCCACCTAATATATGGTCTAATTAATAATACCCCATGTATAGAACCTTGTCACATAACATTAAAAGTGACACATCTTTGTCTTACCTGAAAGTACAATAAATCTCTCCTGGCCTGAATACTTCTTAAAAATTGCGTATATATTTGTATATATAAGTTAATTGTCGGAGGTTAAGCTTTAAGAAAGAATAGGAAAGAGGGAAACGAACTACACTCTCGAACTTCTGTAAAGAGACTACTTTATTGTCTTTAGTAATCCGACCTGCATAGAATAATGATGTTTACCTCCCATGATCGTATTAGTTTACAACATAAACTTGCCTCTGGCTTTAACTCATACATTATTGTATATAAACAGTTTGCTAGTTAGCTGTAATTCGTTTCTTTTATTACGTTCTCGTGTTTTACTTTAATTGATTGACTTATCAAATCCCTTGTGATACTTCACCAAACGAGAATAGCCCGGAAAGAAATAATAGAACTCGTCCGGGGCAAACAACTTAGCCATCAACAGTTTTCTTTCCAGTAAGTTCTGATACGGGATCCTCTTAAAAGCTGCCAGTTATAATTTCCCATGAGGGTTCCAGCATCTGGAGTAATGCTTTTCCTTGGGATAAAACCTACAGCTCCTAAGGAATGTTAATTGGTTTACGTTTCCAAACCATTTCTTTAATGTTTGTACTTTTTTTTTGGTACAGTTTTCAAAGCCTGAGCAAGTGAAAAAAAATGACGAAAATTTCACCCATTATCATACGTCTTAGGACCTTACATTTAGTATGTGTTAAAAAATGAATGCAGTTTAATAAACATTGGTTGTCTGGCGCAGATAAGTTTTCAAAGTAGAGGTGCTAATATTGTCTTAATGCAGAAAAATACCAGTCAATTAAAGGACTAGAATGTGATACCAAAAAAGTATTAAATTTATTTTCAAAGATAGGTGGGCCTTACTGGAGTTCAGACCCATGACCTGCGGTTGAGACGCATTTCCATCAGGGCTATCATAGTCATCAAGACATTCCGAATCTACCCTCGTTACAAGTCTTGTTAACTTTCAGAGCCAAGTACACAAACGGACAACCCATGTCAGTATAATTAATACCAGTTAGGTCTTAGATAAACATTAAATTGATTAAATATTGGGCTGTTAAAAGCAGTCAGGCAGCTCTGGCAGTTAGTTTGTGGAGACTTAGCGAGACTTAAATGTATAATATATAGATTCATGGCTGGAGTCGATTGGGATAGCCAAATTTGATCATAAATCACATTTTCTTTACTTGAACCTACATTTTTAGAAGAATGACAGACACAAAAGGCTTTCTGTCAAAATTAATTTAGTGAAAATGTTTTTTTTTTAAGAATGTAAAATTAAACCACTATATGAATCATATAACTTGAGTTAGATTAGAGCAATACTGCCCACAAAATCACATTAAAATTTCGTAGCATTTTAAGATTCTATTTTAACTCAACCTAACAATAAATTTCAACTCCGCGCTTCAATACCTCTTGAGAATTAGTTAACTCGTGATATTATAACACAAAAATGCCAAGATAATATAGGGAAATGAAAGGTTTTTCTTCGACGGATCGGAAACAATGACTGAATGTTCCATAATACTGACGATAGCACATGGCAATTTAATAATCCAATCTGCTACAATTTTACCACAGGAACGTAAGTTATTAAAAAAAACACTAAAGCATTACATCTAGAGTTTGCCAGCTTGCACAGCTGCACTCGTAATTTCAATTGATGAACCACTATCTTGCTTAAACTCCGTACTTGCCTCAGAAGTAAAAATAATGATGGAACTGACGACGAGGAAAAAAAACTGAATACAGTTGAAAGCTGAGCTCAAATCATTTGAGCAAGTTCAAGGGAAGCAACACTCCATCGACTCCTCTGTCGTCATTGTTAACCAAGGACTGCATCATGTCAGTGAAATTAAACTCCATTTACTCAAGTAATCAACAACCTTGTTGTACCTAAAAAAAATCGATATGATCAGGTATTTATAAAACCAAGGATCGTCGCTAATAACCTCTGCAGCTGAAACAATTTTAAATAAAAAAATCTATTTACTGATATATAAATACTTAAAAACGAAATAAAATGAGCTATATGGTCTATTGAAAGATTTCCATAAAAGATGGTTGTAAAATTTATGCATTTTCGTGGGTTCGTTTATTAAAAGACACAGATAAAAAAATAGGAAAATTCATCAATTTGACATTTAAAATATCTTAAAATAACGCGGATACAGAAGTGGGGTTGAAATACAAATGCTATTAAATTAACAAAAATAAAGTGTTTATTTCTTCTACAATTTTTTTTTTTTGTGCTCAACTCGTCCTTATTCAACATTCCTCATTTCTTTTTTTCATTCTCTAAATTAAACGGAGCCCATTTAGGAGACCATTAGAACTGAACAAAAAAAATACAGAAGCCAAGATAAATTAGTTTTCAGTGAAAGAGTGAGAGGGCTGTTGAGAAAAGCTTGTTAATTAAAGCGTTGGCTGTTTGGAGTTGGACTAGGAATAGTTCTGGACTGAGCAGACGGGACTTCTACTCGTCTAAAAAAAACCCAACTTCCAGCCCAAGACCCCATCTTTCAGTTGTTCTGGAAGATATTTCCTGCAATGAGGTGACCTAATTTGCGTTTGATCCCGATTGAAATGGTTTTACCATGGATACCATATTTCACGTATCTACGTTATATGTTTAAATGATCGGGTATATTTCTCAGGATCGGTTGATAAAAGAGAGTTTTTATTATAAACAAATTTATTAATGAAAATTGTTTCGACATACTATCAATTTTAGTTACAAGTATGAGTTGCTTGGACGATAAAAATCTGTAGCTGTTGGCAGCATAACACATATTTAACCTTCCGTTGTGCGCGCAGCAGGTGACTACAACGTGATATAAATTCCATGATTTTCGCATTGAGGCCCTTTTATCACAAGCTTAATTATTATTCAATATATTTATCTTATATATGGTTTAAGAGAATCTTTTGGCTAAAACAAAAATGTGTTTTCTTTAAAAAAAAAGTGTCATCTGAAACAATTTTATGATTTTACATTAAAATATTACATGTTTTGTATTTATAAAAATATTTTCAACAAAAGTTAATGTTATATTTCAGTATTTACATCTTTTATACCTAGCTAACAAGTATGTTGTCATAAACTGTTGAATAATGAGCTGAAAATGGCCTATAAATTGTGGTGGGGCAGGTGTAACCCTTGCATCTAAAGTTGTGATAAAAATCATTGGCCTAAGCGTGGGACTAAGGGGAGGGCCAGATAAGCCTAGTATGGAAAACTCCTGGTTCTCTGGGAGTAAATAGGTGTTACCTTTTGCTGTAGGCTTGTAGACAGATCTAACATTGAAATGATCGTTCATTTTGATCAGCTAGTTTTGTTAGTTCATTAAAATGATTAAAGTAACATTGCAGGCATCGGTAAGAATCTGGCATGTGATTGGGGATCAGTTGTAATATGCTCCAAAAAAGAGTGCTTGGTTTTTTTTAAAGGTTTATATATATAATATTGGTCAACCTGACCCCTGAGGGTGAAATACTTATTTTTACATTATTGAATTTTAGTTTTTATTTTATTTTTATAGTATTTATAGGGAACAGAAAAATTGCTAATGATACTAACATACTTGGTATATATTTGGAATAAACTCAATATGTTAATGCTTAAATAATTTTGGCCAAGTCAAACTTCATTTTTCAATAACATTGCTTTGGAAAAATCAATAGCTTTGATAAATAACACCGTCAATATGAGAGTTTGCGCATCGATACAGTTAAATCACGCTGCAACTCATGCTATTTCAGTTTCAACTTTTAAGCGAATTGAAGGCCTTGGAATGGGGAAAGCCTCAGCTCCCGATATAGCAGCCATTGCCATGGCTGACCGATTCTGTTGCAGAATATATTACCAAATAGGTCTTTTTTATATAAAAAAAAAAAATACTCATTGTTCAAACTACAATCCCCTCGATTTTTATATTGGGCCTGAAACAAACAGCTCTTATTTTTAGTCATTGTCCTAACGAGAAAGAATGGACACCAAGCTCATATTCACAGGACATATCCAAAGCTATTTACTCAATTACTCTCTCTTTCAAAAACCGTATATGACCTACAGTCTTATCAGCGAAGTTATGAATTTGTCTAACTCCTCTCTCTTCAAAAAATGAATAGGAAACGTCTCTTCAGGAGTCTATTTGCGAACCAATATCCGATTCCTGTAATTATCTCCCTGATCCATTAATTCTATCTCCGTTCCACCACCAACAACTCCGTTCCATGCACCTTAGTAACCTGTCTGCAGTATATAACCAATAACCTAATTTAATTTTCGATTAGGTAAATAAAACCTTATAACTATAATATACCCTCAATTACAACCTCGCTAAAAAAAAAATTAACAACGTTTCTAACTTCCGTCAACACTGTGCGTATAAAATCCATACACTAAAATTCTCAACTATATTTTAACTTAAATTGGAAAACTATAAATTTACGAACGGATCAACTAACATAATAGACAACATTGATAACAAAATCAAAATTAAGATTCCCGCAAAAAATTCTGCCACATAATTATATACTGCCCCAATTTCGATTTCTCCAATACTCAAATCAACGAATCTCCCAAACAAATCACCAACAAGCAACAAGTCACTTTCATATTACTACCACCTAAATTAGGCCTGTAGATCTAATGTCATGCACATAATAATTGTCAAATTGTTTTCCTTATATAGTTATATAGTTCTCTGACTGACTCTACAACTATTAATAATTTATTATATTCCACTTTTATCTTACTTTTAAAATACAATTATTCATTATTATTGTAACTGTCTCGTTTATTCAGTGTTGGTTGCACTATGATCTAATTTTTGTTGGATTTATTCCTTATTCTCCCTTAATTGGTAACACTCTGGGATTTTCATACTAACTTCGATTCACATATTACCAACCTCTATACTCAATTTTATTTAATTCAAACCTAACAGCTATTTCATATTTATATCATTACTTAATCTACTAACATGCATACCTCCATTAATACATCTATGTCTTGCTAATAACTATTGCCATAACTACTTTTTATAATTAAAATACTTTTCTTAATATCAGGTTCTGATGCAGTTATACAGAGTGTGTTAAAACGTTCTACATTAATCAGCTTGCTAAAAACCAACTATTTTATCAACACAAACCAATATTCCAACCATATCTTAGGGTATACTGGGATTGAAATTGATCTAATCTTATTGAATAAATAAGCTAGGTAGATAAACATAAATTTTATTCTGGCGTAAAAAGAAGAGCCAAAACCTATGAGTAAAAGGAAGAAAAAAGAATTAAACGATTTACCATTTAAAGCAGCCACATTGGAGGCACTTTGCTTACAGTCTTATCCAAACATAACCATATGGTTGTAGTCCGTAAACAATCCTTAGTAGCAGTTTTACGATGAAAGAGGCAAACAATAGCAGCTGGGTACGAATCCCCGCCCTAAAACCCTTGTTTATAGTTTGGGCGGTTTGTAGAACAACGATAGAAAAATCAGCAGTTAGAAAAAAATACTTTTATAATAAAATAATATTAAATATAATTAAAATAATACTTTGATAAATTAGTCTTAGGATTTCTTAGAAATAATTTTACATTTTTGTGTGCCTTCTTCTGATTCTTTGTAGTACTGAGGAACAAATTGGTAAACTGGATGATGGAGAAATTACTATTGCTGTCATTTTGGTCCACAGATTCAGTTCATATAGAAGCCATGGTCTATTAAATGCAGTTCCTAGCAACACGCTATAAATATGATTTTTCCTTATTAATTAGACGTTCTGAATCTGTGAGCAAGTGTTCAAGAGTGGAGCATCTATCCTTATGCATGACACCAATTCGATGTAGGTGTCTCGGGGGCACACGCATCGAGGGAGGCCTCGTCGATCTAGCCACTCCCCGGCGGGCAACAGAAAGAGAAATTTGACCTTTAATGGTGACCTACTTGGTGGGTAGCTTAATTCGTGTTTTTTGATCTGAATTCCAGTGCTCTATGCTGCTATATTGCTATTAATCTATAGAGCAAAATTTCATGATGTTCTGTAACTGGTGTGGTAGAATTTTTACCTAAAGAAGAAAGTTAATTTGCCTAGGATATTGATTGCTGAGGAGTACTGTAAGTTAAATGTCATTTTAATTATAAGTCCAGTTAAATGTTTAATTTAATTATAATTAACATAAGGGGTATGTAAATAAAAGGTGGGAACAGCGTAAAGCAAAATTAGTCTATGGCCCTAAGAAAAAAGAGAGATCTATTATAGGGAAGAGCTGATGGTAGCAGGGCAGACCTCAGCCATTATAGGAGAGGAAATTGCACTAATGACTATTACACTTTCGGCACCCCAGCGAACTTGCACAAAGCACACCTGAGTGGTGCTTCACAATCGCGATCAGGCCTTGTTTCGTGTCTGTTACTTACGGTCTCACGAGACCTCAGGCTTACTGCTCATATTTTAAGGCAATCAGAAGTAATGCGAAGTTGATTATTGATGTAGATCTTATAGCATACTTATAAATTACAAGACTATCGATTTAATTTATTTAAACCTTGTTGCAGCCGGTGAATATTTTTCGGACCGGTGAATTAAGCTTTCAATTTCAAAATGATATTATCTTGGTTTGAATTTGAATTTTTAATTTGAATGTTCTCTTAGAAAATCATATTTTATTTTTCTGAGGTCAGTACATAAGTCACTTTTAGTGCCCTTAAATGGAGTAAATAATGACTTCTAAACTAAATAAGCAAATACGCATTATAAGTTATTTATATCAACCATTTATGCTGCGAAATAAGCATACTAAATAATCATAATTTTAAGAATCTGGCTCCATACCAACGTTGCGAATGTTCCCTTAATACCTTTGTCTGCAAACCCTCCTTGACCCAGCAACCTCCCTGCCTCTTCTTTATATATAACAGGAGACGCCTATTTACTTAAAACCCATTGTCTACAATCGATCTCATGCCATTACACCCATAGAACCACAATACTACACAATTTTTTTCCTCATCATCACAATATACTCTGAAAATCCCCCCCCCCCTCCTCCATTCACCCTTCTCATTCATTTGGTCAAAACAGGATTAGTAGTTATATATGGTATGAGTATTCCATTGTTAATTAGTGTGAGAAGATTTTTTTATTTTTTCTAGAAGTCCTAGTACTTTTCTTTTTATTGTTTTGGCTTAAGTTATTTTAATTACTAATAAATAAGTTTCTTTTGTGTGGGCTCCTACATTTTTTATTTCATAATTACTTATTTTTATAATCTATTCGTACACTGTTAATTATAGCAAGGACTGGAACTCTCAACTAATCCACATTATGTTAAATAATTAAATAATACTATATAATTACTAAAGCTGAGTGGTTTCCAAAGAGATCCGCTTTTGATAGAAATAGCACCGTTATAGAATATATAATAAAATAATATTCTCACCAAGAATATATTAGGAAAATATTTCTCTATCGTGAGAGGGGGGGGGGGGTCGCGGGGTGGAATTACAACAGAGAAGGGAAAAGAGAGCTGAAGAGAGACGATATGAAAGCGGCTTGGGCGATAAACTAAGTTAAAAAAAGGGCCGTAGGAAGATATAGTGGGGGGGATGGACCCTTAGATAGCACATGTGGCCGCCGATAAGGTGAAATATTACATCATAATAGAGGCTGAGAAGGGCACTATTAGAGCGGGAACCAGTAAACTTGACTTATAGCCTGGCGGTCTGGTGCCTGGCCAGGGTCAAAGGGCTACCTAGGCCCTTGCTTCAGGTCCTAGGGTGGTTATTTGATCTGCCATACGGCTAAAGCATCGTCCACTGATAGTGACCCTTGTTAGTCCTGTCATCGTAAATATCAACTTCTAAAGTAGTTATTCACAGCAAGTTAAGAGAAGTTATTCTGAGAAAATGTACTCGTTATATGGTCTTGTTATTTTATAGCTAAATATAGAGTAAATGATCTGAACGATTATTTTTAAACCAATAATTGTACTAAATTGAATTTTTTCAACCATAACTTATAATTAAAAACAAGTACGTATACGTACGCCTCCATATCGGTTTAAAAAAAAATGAAATGATTTTGAAATTTTCAATTAAATATTTAGTTACAGTAGTATGCCCCCGGCTGAGAGAGAAAAATAAAAGACACCTTACTAAATTAATAATAAAAAAAAGGGCCAATTACACTAGCAAACATACTTTTTGCAACCGGAACGCAGATGGATTTTTTTTAAGTAATTTATTTTTTGCTATACTCGCTGTTTTTAACGGTTTTATCCTACTTCACAGTGGTGGTGTTTTACCTGCCCTAGCGCCGGTGTCTGCGGCGTAATGGTCGGCCAGTATTTTCGCCTGTTCTTCCGCCGTGTAAATGGTGTAACCGTTATGAAGGCGGAAGCCTAAGTCTTTCTCGTATTGTTCTTAAGGAGCTTCCAAAACTTCTAGTGAACGGCGTATAAGCCATGAAGCCAATCGTGCCAAGATGATTCTTCCAGTTCCTCGTCATGCCATGAGATAGTTTACAGTGGTTACAACTTTCTTGGCTTGAAGATTCCTTGTTCGGTACCAGTTATTCTTCCAATTATTCCGTAATGCAATAAGTCGAGGAATGTGGTCTGTCGGTTTTGCCAGCGTTGGTGACTTGTTGTTAAACTTTGGAATGGCAGTGTCAGCTGCATTGACGATAACCTCGGTTGGGAAAGCTACCTGTCGACCCACTTCCTCTGTAGTAGGGAGAACAGGAACCGTAAGCAATATGTGGCATAGTTGGATCAATATAGTTCAAAGGCCCCCAACAATAGTCAATCACGGTAACTCTACTTATTCAAATACAGCACTGGCAGGTAATCAGTCGTCACAAGGTAAAGGGTCATTATTATTAGCTGTTATGTTAGTTGGAGGTCTAGGCTTAGTTAAGGTCATTCTCCTGTCCATTCTATGGCAGAAAGTAAAGCTCCGGAGGAGACCTTGGTAAAGGGGCCATCAATGGTCTCCCAGCTGGGTTGACGATGGATGCCGTGCATTCAAGTCTCCGATCTTCTTCAAGTTTTGACCTCTCCAGGGGTTGCTTTTCTCCACATGTTCTTTAAGAAGGGCTGAGAAAACTTGGAGAGACGCCCTTGATCTCTTATACAAGGGAGTGGCATAAATTGGTTGTCGGGTCGTCACGAGAATGTGCCTAGTTACCCTAGCCCTAGTGACGAAGTGAGGGATGATTACGCTATGACCTGGACAATTGCTTCATGACGGGTCTTACTACTGTTCTATCTGACTCCATATCTGATAGGTATGTGGTGACAGTGCACTATGTTCAGGAGAAGAAGTATAGGGTAGAATGACCACGAATTCACACTCGGTATCTGAGGGTAGGCAAAAACCGTCCCGGAAGAGCTAAATTTTTATTAGTTAATGTTATTTTTGTGTTTTTTTTTTCATATTTGCTAGTTATTTTTGGGATAAATCGAATGGAAGGCATACGTAACTAGCAGCTAAACAATTTTGTGATGCTTGTTATAGATGTCTGCTCAAAATAAATTAATATTTTACGATTTGTTATAAAAATAAATTTGATTCATCATGATTTGTTATTTTAGAATAGTCTTAATGAATTAAATTTCTTATATCATTATATGCTTAATATATCTTATAGTGTGAATTGTGTCCTGCTCTAGATATTTTTTATTCTTTGAGACAAAAAGTATACATAAAAAGTAGGCGTTTCTTTGACATGCATCTAGAAGAAAAATACTTCCCACACTAGAAAATTAAATTGAACAAAGTCGACAATAAAGTAGAAATTTAACTTTAATTACAAAAAGTTTAATCAATTTAAAAACATGGTTATTGTCGTAAACATTATTTGAAACTAGAATAATTAAATTTGCAATAGGAAACAGCTAGTAAGCACCAGTCCAGGTTTCTCATTTATATTGACTTCCAGTGGTCAATAGTTAGAAGTTAGCTTGTTGGTAATTTAGTACAGTTGAGAGACCTTACATAATCTTAGTGGTCCCCATAGAAATATTATTATACAGGTAATAAAGTAACTAAATATTAAACATCTAATATAACAAATCAATAAAATGTCCTACATATCACACCATTAATGTTGATATTTTTAAGTAACTAATTATTAAATGGAACTATATTATATTTAATTAGGTGGTTATTAGCACTTAAAATTCCAATTAATGTTCAAGTGAATCATTAAAAATACCTAGCCTCTTAGTCAAAACAAACTAGATATACTATACATGATAAATTCCAATAGTATTATAGTTTTAGAAAAGTTTTATAATTATTCTCAACATATAATATTAATAATGACTATTATACAATTCTTTACTAATTAATAAATAATATATTAATAATAATATATATATATGATACAAGATAGAGTAAGCATTATTTGTTGTTATTTCTAGCTAATGGGCAATAATTGTATCATCTATATCCCCCCTAATCAAGGGCAGTTAAATTTTCCAAAGTAACAGGGCATTCATTTTCAAGTTTTGGTTCCATTTTGCTCCTAAACTAATAGATACCTTGATTCAATTTAGTCAGATGTTTGGATATAGTAAAGAAATTGGGGGAAACTCTTTAGTCTCATTAAAATTAGTATAGTATAATTCCTTTATTGTGCAATAATTACAATCTGCCTTTTATAAGGCAATAAGTAATTAAGATATATGCTCTCATTCATACAATATTTACAGTTCATCATTCACTCGCTCATTCATACAATATTTAAAATTAGTAAAACTACGAAAAAGTGAACTAATAAATACTAGAAAATTGCTTAAAATTGTGTTAAGGATCTATGGCTGGTACTTCCTTACAGCCTATCTTTCTATTATATGCTATACATTGTATCCTAATAATAAATATCCCTAATACTTAAAAACATTCTGCGTAATCTTTATTATAAAAAAAGGCAGTTTTCAGATGAGAAAAACGTGAAAATGGTAACTTATTACAAATTTCTGTGCATTGAAAAGTATTATTCCTCACTGGTACTATACCCAAATATATATTAGTTCACTATATCTCTTAATAGCTAGAGCATCTGTTCGTTGTAGCATAATAAGGGAGCAGGCTGGGACATGTCAGGGAAGTCAGATTCTGCCCCTCCATCTCTCGGCTAGCCAGTCCTTGCAGTGAAGGCCTGTGATCTAGAGCTATTTCAATTGTCCTCATCATTTCCTTGTAAGGTTATCATTGTTTATTGATAATAGCTCATAAGGTACTTTATTACCCATAATTTAATCTGATCACTTATAATATCAGCTGCCGGTCTTCTGGTTCATACGTTGTGTACACGGAACATGTTACCAACATAAATAAATAAACTGTAAGTATAAGTTAAATATGAATATTTAAAAATTTTCACTAGTCTTCATTTTTACTAACAGAGTATTCTTCAAAATCTTCCCTTGTGACACCAAACAACTGAAATTATCTTTAAATTGAATAGTGTTAGTTAATATATTTTGGATGATCAATAAAATAATTAATTTTGGACCTTTTATAGTAAAAAGTCTCATAAAAATTTACAATAAATTTTGTTACTAAAACCTTCCATTTTAACCCGATTTTTCACTTTTTTGGAAATCCATTACCGAATAGTTTACTACGGATAATTTTATGTGTTTATTTTGTAATAAATGGTGTTAAGACATTTTTTCCGTCAGTCATTGGTAGAAGAGCCTTTTTCTTATTGCCGAACATCCAGGTTGAATTTTTTTGGTATATTAGACCCAAAGGTACTTTGTCATACTTTGTTTAAGGATTATAATCAATTTAAAATTTATATAAATCCAAAGCAATGGCTAAATTAAAATTACAGTATCCTAACATAACAAAAAGCTTGTTCCAGCTAGTAAAGGCAAACGTTGGTTGAGTATACATAATGCCATTGCTCAACGTGGCTTTTCAGTAAATTTTCTCATTTTAGTTATCATTTATAAAACCAAAAATTGAAGAATAGCTCTGGTTACTCTTTTAGATGGCTATTTTTGAGGTAGATTATTATTGTGTGCGTAAAAAAGTGTATTGGATACACAACTATTGGTACATAAATTTGTAGTTGGCCATTCTCTGAAGGGTTAAATAGATAAATAAATTGTGTATTGTAGGAATTTTCAATAAAGTTTTAGTGCTGACGACTCCCAAATGTATTTAGCCTCCCCACTCCCCCTTCAGCTGTTTAGCTGCGTTTGTCCAGAATAAGGAAGGCCTTGGTCGGATCAGTGCCTGGGGAAACCCGGAAAATTGTCATAGGCTTCCTTCTCAGATCCTCTGCTGATATTCCCAATTAACCCTTATTTTAATAATAAAATTCCTTTATTGTGCTAAAATTACAATCTGCCTTGCTAGGCAATAAGTAATTAAGATATACGATCATTCATACCATATTTACATTTCGTCATTCACTCGCTCATTCATTCAGGACATGATTGGAGAAACTGGCCATTGCCAGGACTCCCACTGTCACTTGATTATAGCAGGTCACGAGGCCACTGCCGTTTCAGTCTCCGAGGAGGATTATAGGGATGAGTGACGCAGTGCAGTGACTGTGCTACAGGATTAGGGTGGTTGGAAAGGCTACTGTGGAATTTCGTAAACTTGGAAGGGATGAGTTCTAGAATGTAGGGTATATTAAGGTCGTTATGAAGGGTTTTGTTGCTGACATAATAAGGGGCATTTACTACTGTTCTCAGGACGTTTGATTGAAAGGATTGGATACGCTTGATGTTTACCGTCTAGAACCTAGGGACAACCATTGGCCGAACCCTCCATTGGATCCAAATTTTCCGTTGGTTAATGGATACCCTGAAACTATTCCTATATTAACTATTCACCCTCAACATCTGCTTTCATATCCTGGGCGTCAACTCCTGGTTTTCTCCCTCATTTTCCCTCACTTTGACTGTGGCTGTGTGGTGTCTGTGTCGGCTGCGCGGACCATGGAGGTCACTCGGTGAGACTCGGGGACAAGTTGAAGCGAATCATGAATCGCTTCGTTAGATTTGTCTTTGGAACTCCACGACACTCCCTAGTCTCTCACCTGTACGCCAAAAGGGATCTTCTCCTCCTTCCGTGCACAATATTTCCTTGGTTTATTTCTTTTTCAAACCATCATCGCGTCACCCCTTCCCCCTTATATATGCAATATTTAACAGATCTAAACCTCAGTCCACTCCCGGAGCACAAGTTTTTTTTCTGTTCCAATCTCCTTGTTACAAATTTATATATGTACAAAATATAGATTCTACAAACGAATCTACATTATTTACAATTGCTCCATTGTATTTCCTGTAGCTTGGCTACATTTTATACAAATTCTAGCAAACAAAATAGTGATCTGCATTGACCAGAAGTATTTTTTTTATTTTTTTTTTTCGAAGCTCTCTAGGTCGAATTTAGGATGTGGGAAAAATATAAAATATTTGGAGTGATAGGAACCTTGTACTAGGAGTACCTGCTTGAAGGTGGTGTGAGAGGAGTTAGGAATGTGGGAATCCTCGGTGGAGGTTGGTTAAGTCAGTACAGTAGTGAGAGTCTACCGGTGGCTGGGCCTAGAGTCTCTCTAGGCATGTAGTGTGGTCGTTGTTAGTCTGATGTCAGAGTGAGGGTGCCCCTTAGAGGCTTGTTGTCAGTGGGTCAGTGTAGTGATGTCTACCATTTCCTCTGCTCTACCCGATCTTGCGAGTTGCCATCGTGCCGGTAGCGGTGGTGGTGTCATGTCTCGGAAGAGCGGGTTGAGACTGTGCCTCATCGAGTCGAAGAATTTGATGTGTCTTCGTCTGATGGCCTCGGTGATGGTGGGGAGCTCAAATTTTTCGTGCATGTCGGATGCCTTCATGTCGCGAAAAGGAGTGTGCCACAGTGCCGTTTTCAGGATGTTATTCTGAAAGCTCTGGAGGCTAGTGATGGTGCTGGTATGTAAAAATCGAAATAGTGGTGTCCCAAACAGTAGAGCTGGCCTCAGGACACTCTTATATATGAGGAGTTTTAGTCGGAGGGATATGGCCTGGCTGGTGATAAGATGCTGCAGAGAGTAATATGTTTTGCGGACTCGTTTCAGTTTCTTTCGTAAATGTGTGCCGAAAGTCATGTGCCTACCTAGGTTGATGCCTAGACTATTGGCTAGTTTACGTGTAGTCCCATCGATGGTAAAGCTGGGTGGCCGCTTCTTTTTCCCATGCTGGAAAGAGAAGATGATCCCCTGAGTCTTAGCTGGGTTTACTTGGATGTGGACAGCTCGCAACCTATCGGCAATCAGTTGACCAGCGCCCTCTGCAGCCTTTAGAGCTCTCGTCGGGTTGAGGCTGGTACTGTAGACTCCTATGTCATCCGCATACGCCGCTACCTCACAGTTGGAGTATGAAGCTCCTACGATATGCGCGGTGTATATGTTGAAGAGTAGGGGTCCCAGCACTGACCCTTGGGGAACTCCGACCACGAAATCTCTTCTGGTGGTTAGTATGGCACCTATACGTACAGAAAATGTTCTGCCTGCCAGGTAGGAGCACATAATATTCTGTAGTTGCTCTGGAAATTCGTGGTCGTTCAGGCGTTGCAGGAGTGTGCGATGGTCGACTGAGTCGAAAGCCTTCGTGCAGTCTAGGGAGATCATCGCGGTGACTTTGTTGTGGCACATGTTCGATGCAACGTGCCGCTGCAGTTTCACAAGGTTGCAGTCTGTGCTGAGTCCTTTGGTGAAGCCAGTCTGTTGAGGTGGAACGATGTCTTGAGCGTCACAGTGCCTGGAGAGATGAGTGTGGAGAATCCGTTCATATATTTTCGACAGCTGGGTCAGCAGACTGATGGGCCTGTAGTGAGCAGGCTCATACCCGGACTTGGCTGGTTTCAACAGTGACCAGAAGTATAATGATGTACATTATTTATTAATGGACTGAATTAAATAAAAGTGATGGGATTTACCTTATTTATCATCAAATTAAAACTAACTTACATCTAACAATAAAATCTTAAACGAAATCCTAATTTTCCCCGTCATTCTGTTGCCGTCGATGCGGGAAGGGTAGTGGGGTCATAGTGTTAAACACTGGGTTCGTGAGAAGCTGCAGCAAGTCAAAAAAATTTGATGTGTCTCTGGTGGATAAATTCATCCACAACAAGCAACGGGTGCAGTAACCTCTCGAGAGAGGTATGTCGTTCGGAGCACAAGATCCCGTCTTTCTAACATTTACACTCCTGTAAATCTGCAGCATACGATCGGTCCTTCCTTGCTCGGTTTACTACCCTCTGGAATTTTCTACCTCCTTTTATCAATATTTAAGAATATGTACAAAGCTCTTCTAAGCCAATGCCTTCTTACCATCCAAAGAGTTCTTTGTTAGTTTGGGAACGATTCACTCATTCATAATTTTATATTTTCTGACTTTTGTTTTTGCATTAATTGTTTTTATAAGATTATTTACTATTTATAGATGAATGTTGGCTGCCAGTTTGTATGCCACATTCTTGTTTTATATTGTATTAATATTTTTATTTTTATTTGATGTCTTACTGTACAGACTTCTGCATATTGTTGTTTTAAGATTATTATTGTTCGATCCAGTGGACTTTATTTACTGATAGCAGTTAAACATTTTTATTTTTATTTCATGATTATTATTGTCATTCCTATGGAGGTTTACACTTTATTTTACCTTCTTATTACTATATCTTTTTTTATTATGACGTTACAGTTGTATGTATGTTTTTATTTGCTAGATGTGACTTTGTTATTAACAGAATTTGTCAGAACACCAATGTTATTCATAGAGGACTTAGCCTCCATAGAATTTTTTTTTCTATTGAACTCTAATGATGTAGAAGTATAGTATGCTTCAAAAGCTTCCTTATGGAAAAAAATGTACCATATTATTTTCCCTTGTTCAAATTAGTCTCAACTCATTTGCTTTGCATCTAATCATTGTCAGTCATAAAGATGATCAATTATTATTTATATTTAAGGATTAAATTTGTTAATGATCTACAGATACAGTTGAGTACGTACAAGTCCTTGACTGTCCCTAAAAAATGTTCAAATTTGTGGTAAAAATGTAAACGTTGTTTACGTCGCTGCAATCTTCGGACCAGCTCTGTTTCTACTGAACACCTGCTATTCTCATCTCTTTAATTCACAGAGTTTAGTTATTTGGTTTCGGTTAATTTGTTGAAAGAATTTGTAATTTTAACCCTTTTACAGGGATGTTTGTTACGTTTCCATTTTTATTTTTAATGTATTAGTGATTATTATTTATTTATTAGTATTACTTAGTAATTACTAAGTATTAGTAATGTATTGTAATAATATTTGTGCTTTTATAGAATAAAATCATATTTATCATATTATATTCAACAGTTGAAAAACTAAATAAGATATTTTACTTGTTTGCATTTTTATAATGGGAGTCAAACTTTAACTATTTTGGGTAAGGTCCCACAGAAGGAACGTTAACGCTAGCCTCAGAAAAGGATTTTGTTGAGATCCTGGCAGTATTCATTTGTACTGCATAAATAAATATAATTATAATATAATATTTCAATCTAGGCTGTCAAAAATATTTTTTTACCACCAGCATTATTTGGTTAATTGAAAAAAAAAAAAAAAAGGGTTATGTGATTTTAGATTTTTGACGGAAGGTTCTTATTATAAAATCATTGGGCATTTCCATTTTAGAATTGCTGGAACAATATTGAAGAGACATCTACTGCTTTTTTTTAATTAGGCGATGAAACGTGACCCTAATTGGCAATTAAGGTTTATTTTTGAAAGGTTCATTATCCTTGCAAGAGTAAAATTATTCCGAATTGATCAGACGTCAATGA
Source organism: Acanthosoma haemorrhoidale (assembly GCA_930367205.1). Classification (NCBI taxonomy): domain Eukaryota; kingdom Metazoa; phylum Arthropoda; class Insecta; order Hemiptera; family Acanthosomatidae; genus Acanthosoma; species Acanthosoma haemorrhoidale. Next base: position 52,019,266 of record OV884015.1, on the reverse strand, counting down.
AGGACTTTTCAGCTGGTCAATTACTGGATATTGTGGAACTTTTTTTGGTTTAGTTTTGTAACTGCAGATGAATAAAATTTAAAAAAAGAAAAGAAAGACACCGTTAATGAAAACTATATTGGCTTGGATCATCGTTTCATCACTGATGCCTACTTCACATCTGCTTTGATACGTTTTGAATTAGAATGCAATATACTGATAATGAATCAAACAAATTTAATAAAAATTGCTCATACATAAACTTATTAAAGAATCGCTTCCAACTATGTGTATGTTTTGAAGATTTATTAACATTTTGTGATAATCCTTCTTTTTACCTCATCTGGCTCGAAAGAAATCCTTAATCTCTTCATGATAATTTACAATTTTATTGTTTTTATAGGCGAAGACCCTTTTGCTGTACTAGTTTAGCTTAAATCACGCCATGTTAATCGTGGGTTAAATTTAAAATGAAGCCAGATTATTTTTTTTTTCTGAATCCTAACTTATATATATCTAATATATTATACTTACCTACGCCTAGTCCCTAACTTACTCAGAGTAAATCTTGACTTATAACTATAATGAACCTTGTCGGGTAGTCACGAGGGGGGTGCCTAGTCACCTTAGCCCTAGTTACGAAGTGACGGTCGATTAGGCTATGACCTGGACAATTGTTTCATGACGGGTCTTACTATTTGATAGGTATGTGCCCCGACAATTCACTATGTTCAGGGGAAGAGGTATAGGGTAGGTAGTTTGTGTGGTCATTGTAGTATTGTAGGTATCATTGTGTGGAATGACCACGAATTTACACTCGGTATCTGAGGGTAGGCGAAATCCACCCGTATTCCAAAAGCGAGTGTGAACTGGAGAGGCAGACTGAATTGCCATGGGAACACTGCTTGGTAAGCTTGCAGGGCCACGACAACCGCTGTCCACTGGGGAGAGGTCTCTCCCAAGGAGGTGCTAGATTTAGCGAGACGAAGGCAGAGATTCCCACTAGGAAGGTGCGGGTTCTGACAACGCCGGACTAAAACGTAGCGAGGTGAGGAGAGAGAGAGAGATGCAGAGGTTTTCATAAAGAAGAAGCCAACTTTCAGAGTTTAAAGCAGAGCAGCCACGAGCCAGTTAGTTCTTAGGAGGTCTCTCCGAAGGAGCTACTAGTTTTAGCGAGGTGAAGGCAGAGAATCCCACTAGAGGCAAGTGTGGGGTCTGACTAGACCGGACAAAAACATAGCGAGGTTAGGAAGAGAGGTCCAGAGGTTTTCATAAATAAGAAGGCCAAGTTTTTAAACATCAGTGCAGCCGCAAGTTCACCAGTTAGAGCTCCGTCGTGATAATGATTTACGGGCCAAACCCCGGGTCTATTTATACCCGGTCGTGCCTTGTTAGTACTCAATCATGTGAGGTTTTATTGTGCCCCATGAGACCCCAGTATGCGGTGGCCTTTGTTCTTGTAGTGACTCAGGCCTCGTCCGGGTCGCTTGCTACCAGCTCTGGGTAAGGGTTCCCAGCCTCTAACTAGTTTATTTGCAGCTGCGTATTTTATTGGTCACAACATTTACAATGACTTATGGTTTGGTTATGTTATTTACATTTGTTTTAATTAATTTACAACGCATTACAACCAATTTACAATATAGATACAATAGATTGTAGGGTGATTTATCTTATGTAGTTAGTGGTGTGCTGCAAACCTAAATACATTTCTTCAACGTTCTAGGTTTTCTATCAGACATCAATTCTCCTATAGAGTTTAACAATACTCCATTAATTGGTAATTAGAATTCAGACATATTAAATACAAACTCAGAGGTCTAAATGAACTATCACTAAGATTCAGCTTGAAGATAGTTATAAAACCGGGTCTAAGACCACGAATATTACCGGTTGGTAGGTTTACAATGATGTGAGTGGTCAGGAATGATATAATAGAGTCTTTTAATTTTAATGATTTGGCAAAGAACATTAGGATAAAACAGTATTGTTTCTAAGGTAGACTTAAAACAAATTTAAGGTTCACGTATTGTCAGCGAATTTTCCATCTCAGCGTTCAAACAAAGGGTTTATCTGTTTACCAAAACACATAATCAATACAATAAATTGATATGTGCTACACTGGTAAAGCGGTGCATTCAATAAAATTTTTGCTTCCTAGTAGAATTATTTTAATTTCGTTTCAATTAATATTAAACGTTTTCAATAATAAGGGGCTACAAATAAGATGGAAAACCTCACTAAATAATCAAAATATTCTTCGACGGTGAACACAGAGCCTTACCATGTTCTCTGATAAACAATCACCCTGATACTGGTCTTCGACGGTTCAAATTTACTTCAGGAAGTCTTCTTCCAACCGTTTGTTTAAATTACCTAATTGTACGAAGGAGTTGAGCAGTCTCAGTAGTATATGAAAAAAGATTCCGAAGCGGGTGTGGTAAAAAAAAACCGGTCGTCTCTTGGCTCTGACACTCACAACCGACTTGCACCGGGTCTAAGATTGCACAAACCTGTCTCATAGTAATTGCTCTCCAAACAGTAGTTTCAGGTAAACGCTGGGGATTCAGAATTGGCACGCGGCCAGCCAGTAGGTTTTTAACTTTAAGAATTATTTTCTGCTTCATATTGTATTTACGTATTTTCCATTTCTTTATTGCAACATTTTTACGCAATATATTTACTGAACTTATACGTGTTTTAACATTTTTACTGCCATTATTTCTTTTATAGAAAAGAAAAAGATTTTGCGAAAGAAATTTCGAGTTAGTGGAAATGACGATTAGCAAGTAGATTGTACACGGTTACTCCTAACATATATACGTATAACGTATAAATTATATTTATTAACTGTTTTTATTAAGTAGGTAAATTTGGAGAACCCTTAGTTGTCGCTTTATAAAAAGGTTAGGCACGAGTGGTATAGATATACAAATACATAAAAAAAATATACAGGCTGATTTTTAAACGTTAACATCAGTAATTTCATTGTTGGAATGAATTGGTAACGCGTAAGGTTATTTCGTCACATGTCTTCATCATATTAATTCAATGATCTACTGTCGATTATTGATAGTTTCCTATATTTTGACTTACTTAGGAACCATATTAAATGCAGTTGAAAAGTTTTCATCGCATTGCCAACACTTAATGAAATTTTTAACCGCTGTAAAATTGTGTTTTATTGGCCATCCCATAGCTGTAATAATAATTAACTGTTTTTCTTTGAATTTGAACAGGATCTCCTAGCCCAAAGAATAACCGAGATAGTATAACGCAGGGGGTGCTTTACTGAGATCGCGTGACTCCGGAAGAAGATACCAGAACCGATTTATTTATCTTTTCCTCTTATCCATATTATCCTCATATTTAGAATCAGGGAGCTATCCACCTTAAATATATGTAATAAGGTGTAATTTTAGTACAACATAGATTATAAAGGTTTATTTTGGAGTGGTTTTCAGACATCAGAAATCTATAATCCTTCTTTCATACTCCACTCCTTGCTTCCTAAAGATCCTTTATATCTATATAGTGGTAGAGATTTGTTAGTAAGATGCATGGAGATGGAAATAAATTGGAACCAATAATTTGGGAAATGAAATCAGGGTGAAACAAATAAGGCGTTGACAATATGACAATGTTCAAAATAGGTTTTTTCATAGTCCAGGGTAATTTTGGGTAGGTGTAAGAAAGCATTTCAGCGAATAAATATTTACTCATATAGTTCAAACAGGAGATCGAGAATGCAGATTGAGAGATCTACCAATACATTAAAAAAATATATCCTGAATTATTTGAATAAATTATTATTTTAAAATGTATTAAAATAATTTTTAAATGTAAAATGAATAATATTAAGGCTAAGTGAGCGTACTTAATTTTTTAACTTCAGTTCAATTCGTGAATCCTTTGAAAGACAGAAACACACTGCTATCTCCAGTGAACGATACAGCAAGTGAGTTTTACCGAAGTGAATTACAGTTCAAAGACTATTTAAACATGACATAGGTGAATTCGTTCCTTTAGAAGATTTGATGACATGTTTGGCTAGGCCAATTTATTCCAAGAAAATAACAAACAAAGTGAACTAGAAGGCTTTCATGTCTTCAAGACATAAACATAAAAAAACTAGTTATTAAATATGTTTTAATATAAACCATCGTACTTTGCCTTAAGGCAGATTTACGCCATATTGCTTTTATCCACCCAGCAGTTCACAGGGGCTCTTCTCCAGAATCATAAAAGTGACATATCTCGAGTATGTAAGTACAACAAGGGGATACTTTGGTGCCAGGACAAACAGCTAGGCAAGGCGAATTCTGAATGGCACCCAGGGACTGCGGCAACAGATGATTAGTGAGCAAGCAAGGGTGGTGTCGAAGCGCATGCGCCCTGGAATCGATCCCGGTGGAGGGGGTACTATTTAAGAGTGCTCCCCCCACCCTTCGGGCCAGTCTGCTGCCAGTCCCCCGGCCGTGGACAGGTCTTGCTTCCGGTAGCACTCATCGCGCTAGTGGTCCGAGATCACTCCCTATGCCCGTTCCCCGGGCCTACACGTAGCCGCTTTCTCCCTGGCCCCCCTCCTCGGTAAGTTTCCTATCTTAGCTGCTCAATCACAGGCAGAGTAAAAAAAAAAATCGAATTCGACCCCCAAAATAAAAAAGATCAACTTTGAGTGATGAAAAAAAAATTTAGTACTGAAAAATAAAATAAAAAAAGTTGGAAAAAATTACTTCTAACTGTAATTCCAATTTAATCAAATCAAACCTGAATTCCCAATTATGCATTAATCCAAGCTATGTTGCACTTTATTCCCTCACCGATCAAAACTAGTTATTATAAATTGATACAGCATTATATTCAGCTGGTGAATAATTTTTATCAACTTGCATCTAGAAATCGTCACTCTCCATTTTATAATTGTCTTATATAATAATAAGACCATTTTATATCACAATGAAAACTATCTTTGAAATAATTATATTCAGTTATAAACTTTACTCTGTTATAGCATCATTAGCTTCATTGATTTTCAATTTCTACCACCGTTGTGTATTTTTTCATTTTTTCTGTTCAGTAGATTTATATATGTGTGCTTTTTAGTTATATTTTTATGCTATAATGTTCTATATTTTACTTATTACAATTATAAACATATAACTGACAGTAGTAACAACGTACGTTCATCAAAGTTTTCATGTGATCACACCAATATTTTATAAAACTATCCACATTTTAAAATTATAAACTTTCCTTGATAGTTTTTTTTTTATTCCTAGAGTTTTAAAATCTTGATAAATAATACATTAGTTCAGTTACAGCTGTAAAAAGAATCAAGTGATTGTGTTGAGCAAAGTAAAATTTTATCTCTGATTATCTAAATGAGGATGCGAATGAATTTTATCTTCTATTGTTCCTATAAAAAGACCTTAATGTGACAATTAAATTCATGATAAATACCCGTGAAATGCTGACTTACAATTCACTCTTCTTTCAGTTGATTCTGGGTATTTTAAGACATTATATTATAGGATCACTTGGTCATTTCAGCATGTCCATTTCTATCTGCAATATAATGATTGGCTTTTTTCGTCAAATTATTATACTCAAAGAGGAGAACAAAACATATACATACATATAGATGGATATATTTATATATAATACTTTAAGAGATTAACAAAGTTAATAATAATCAGCAAACTAACTTGTAGGCTGGATATACTATCTCATGCTTTCGCAACTTTATTAATATCGGAATAGTGGCACATTACGAAGAGTTAAGACAAGAAAGAATGAGTGGGATGAGAGTGTGCCTACTGCAACAGGTAGAGCGAAGCTTAAACCAGAGAACAGGGCTTCTATCTAACTCTTTAAAGGTATTTTATTGCCAGAAAAACATTTCTATCTTTCAACCAAGCTTTCAGGTTTTGTTTTTTTTGTTTGTTTTTTTAATTTCTGTTGCTATACTGGCCGGTAGAACTATTTTTAATCAAGCATTTTTTTTGTGAAATAAAAACCAGATGTGGGGCTTTATTAAAGAAAAGCGTGTGAGAACAAATGTAAATTCCGTTTTTTAAGGTGCACATCTGTAATTATCGTTAGTTTATTACAGAAACGTGGTATTATTTTATTTGAAGATATCTTAAAATATGGCAAACCGTTGCCCCAACCTCGTTCCCTTAGAAATATCGGGTCTAATTAAAAAAATTTTTTTTTGGTTGCTCGATAAAACAAATCCACATACAGTTTCTGACCCGTTGCGGCTCTTGACAAACACAGTGTTAAATAATATGACCACACCCCCATTCCCGGTATACATGGTAACAGGCTGTTCGGGAAAACTATGTTAAGTTAGTTTAGTTAGACTTAGGTTTAGCTTTGTATTAGCAAAACTTATCCTTAAGCTGAGTCATGTCACTTTCTTAGTTCACGCGCCTTCTATTCTGTACATCAGCATCTTAAAGAAAAATGCTTTAAACCTGACACATCATATAAAATGTAGCTACAGTAAATGTCACAAGCACGATGTGGATTTATGTAAAGATTTCATATTGTAGAATCTGTAAATCAATCTGCGCATATTAAATAAAGGGTTTTGAAAAAAAACAAAAAAAAAACAATGAAACGAAAATTGTTGGAAAATGTGCGTTTTTACATCCCAATGAAGTGATTATTTAAGGACTTTCTTGATTTGATAATTTATCCTTGAATTTTAAGGATTTCAGAATTCGATTTAGGATAGTGAGTTCAATTAGATCAGTACAAATTGCCCCGAGGCAAAATGAAAAAGAAAATTTGTTGGTTTTTGGGCCCCTACTTCCATTTAGTGATCGAAAACAGATTTGGCTTTTTGAGTGGCTGGATCTAGTCCAGGTATCCCAGGTCAGACTAGAGGATGAGAGTATCCTAAAACGCTTGTTAAGAACATTTGCATTCATTTTTTTCTCCGGTTTTTAATAGGTTATAAATATTTGTTTTCCTTTACTTCGCTATTAGTGAAACATTATTCCAGTACTTACCATTTTCTGTTTCTTTAGTGTGTTCATCCTTTTATTATTCTATATATTTTTATCTTCCTACTCCCAGGTCTTCTATGTCTTTTTAAGAGCATAGCCCCCCGTTGACTCAATCATTGGGCACCATTTGGTGTTGTTTAATCCATCGTTAACACAAACTTTTTTTCATTAATTTATACATAAATTATGCCTTATTTAAAATCTAGTCTGTACTTGGAACTTATTCTCAATAGAACCATTATACACAACTGTAATTGTTTTTAAATAAATAAAAAAAAAATAGACCCTTTTTCTTGTTTTTCTACAGGTCAAAGGTTCTTTTTCCTGACTTTTGCGAAATATTCAGTGATTTAAATCGTTTCCTGTTTTGGCTATGGTATCTTTATGGAGTTACATTTATTGCTAAGAAGTAGGAAGATGGGGTAGGGGTTCTATTTTGGTTTCGCTCCACTATATTGTATATATATTGAAACCTACCTCATTTTTTACCATTTCTCTTTTTACTTTATTTGATCAATTTAACTTAACTAATTTGGCAGGTCCGTCATGAGATCTTTAATTCAAATTGTTTTTATGTCTTTGACATAGGAATTTATCCCGATTGAATCGCCCGATCTCAAGGCTAATGTTGTGGTTATTAATAAATTGAGAAACTAGGAATTGTGAAATATATTTAAATAAGATGGTTATAACAAATAATTATAATTATATAGAGTGCTGACAAAACGTATAAAAAATATTCAATTCCTTTTAAATTAGGATAGTTACTACTAATTATAAACAACATGAAATTTGAGCTCAATTTCTTTTAATGGATCCATAATAAGAAACAATATTAATATCACCCAATCGATGATCTTCCTGTAATCCAATCAACGTTACTTTCACTGTTGGTTCTTCTCCTCTCTTCCTGTATGGTAACCGCCAATTCGGGAGCTGCGTTTCTTTCAACGGTTGTGCTAAGACTCTGGTTTATCTCATCCCCACTCCTAGGAGCATAAGGAAAAATGCTTACTAGATGTGAGGGTTCCTGGTCATGATATTCTCAAATATCATGAATGTTACAATATATACCACTGATACCAATATGGTTTGGAGTAGAACACAGAGCATTAGTCCATAGTTTGTGAAAAAGCGTAAACTTATACAACTTTATTCATTCTACTTATTACCTGCGACGGCCTTCACAATTTGAATTAATAAAAAATAAATAAAATTTAAAGTAAAGGATATCATGAAATGTTCATATATGGAATTTGCTAGAAAAAATATTGCTCTAGTTCAGAAGAAGGGCGTTATTGCTTTGGTTAATTAAAGTGACAGCGATGGATCAATGGCAGTTGAGGTTCTTAGATAAACACCTTTTCAGGTCTCTTTTATTTCCATGAATCGCCTCAAATACTATAGTAACATATAGTCGTTTAACATGTTAAAGATCGGTAATTCGTGTTCCACGATTTAGTGAAAACTATCATTTATTATTAATCGAAGGTATGAGACTATTTCGAATACTTTCCCAACCAGCTGGCACTCTATTAGAATCTGTTCACCTCTTTCCAGACATAAAAAAAAAACCGTGGTATTATTGCCCATGTAGTGCCAAAATACAGTACCACGGAACTGTACCACAAACAGTTATAATAAAAAAAGAAAATGGTAAGTACCATCCTCCAGCCACCAGGTATTTAATGCTATGCTTCAACCCAGTGAACGGGAAAGTTTAGCCTTAGGATTAGCTAATGAAAATATTAGTTATAATTTCTTATTTGTGTCCAACGAATTGGAAAAAAAAGAATGTTTTCGATATAAAATTAATTCTATAAGTCATCTCTATGATTATAAAACCATAAGATATGCATAACCGATGATGATTCGATTTAGATCAATAGGCTTTAGTGATTCAAATCGAAATATATTTTCAAAAATTTAAAGCTAAAATAAAACTAAAACAATTACCCACAAAACAGTGAGCTCCTTAAATTAGAATTAGTTCATTCGTTGTCCCAAAAGTATATTTAAGATGGATAGAGTGGTTTGGTTGAGATCTAGATTTCCAACTGTGATCCTGCGGGTTCAATACGTGGCCCTCCTTAAGGTCGAGGTTCACTCAGCCTCACGAGGATAATGATTACCAAATAATAAAGTAGCCAATTCGGCTTAGGTACAACCCTATAAACTAGAAGTGTGTGGTCATTGTTATAATCATACCTAATATATTCAGTGATTTATTTAGAATAAATGCCAGCTTACGCTGGCTGCTGAAATGCCAACCAGCGTGAGCCAGAAATAAACGTTCCAACAAATATTACTTCTAAATTTCATGGAAACAGATATATAATTGTATTTTACCCTCTGTTAATAATACGTGATTCTTAATAAAAGGTGATATATAGAAAAAAACAAAAGTAAAATTTACGTTCTGATTTTCGCCCCCTACTATTGCATATAAAAAATATAAAAGCTTTACATACGATGCAAACACACTAAGACGTTTGAAACTGTTATTAAATTAATTAAACAATAGTCCAGAGATTATTACTTATCCTTTTTAACAACCAAATTTTATCACAACCTTATTCATTTTATTCAAACATCGTTATTTCGAAATCATCATTCGGTGACATTTATGAGTAACAGTTCTCTTCATGATTGAGGAAATCGTACATGGATTAATGAAAAACTAAAAAAATAACTTATCGACAGTTACATAATCTTTGTAGAGGAGAGTATTTTAAAAGAAAAGAAAGAAAAGCTTTATTATGAAGTACAAGCAAAACACTGGTATATAAAAATATTAAGAGTTATCTAAACTATCTTTATACCTGTTTTTGTCATAAAAATAAAAAAAATATATATATATAAAATTACACTGTATGCAAAAATAGTACCTTAAATTATTTTTTATTGCTGTTGACGAAGTCTTCCGTGTGGTCTGTATTAAATGCATTGAATCTGTATAACCAGCATAAAGCGTTCGAACGCACCTTCAAGTGAACAGTCCCAGGCTCTGTTAATATTTCCTCGAGCCTTCTTAGCCTGTCCGTCAGAGTGGTAGTCAAACAATCCTATGAAACAATGGTAGTCCTGTCCTGTGGGGTATCTTTCCAGAAGTATTTGCACCGGCCTTCTCACGCTATTGGAGTAGTCTCACTGTCCGTTGCCCAATGAGTGATCTCTAAAGGGTGGACTACCGTGAATTTGCTGATTATACTGCCAGATGCCTGCTCGGGGTGCCAGTTAAATAATCTCTGTCGATAGAGAGTATTTTAAAAGAAAAGCTTTATTATGAAGTACAAGCAAAACACTGGTATATACAAATATTAAGAGTTATGATACTTCATACAACTGGGTCGGGTGTTTAGCGACAAGTGTCTGAGAGACAAGTGTGAACTAGTGGGGACTGGAACTAAAAGCTGAGATATATGTGAATATGAGATGGGTTGTCTCAGGAATTGAGAGGGATGACTTAAAAAATAACAAGAACCACCAGTGACTTCCATGAAGTCCCGAGGCAGGTATACACTAGAAGGGGCTTTTAGCCTTATATATAATATTAGGATTACAATATTCTTAGCATTATATAACTTCTCCCGTTTTTAATTCCTGAACTCCTGGGCAGTATGGTGATATTAAGAAATAACATGTTTTATAGACAATACATTAGTTCCTATACACAATTTTCTCAATTTGGGTTATAAATTACTTCCTTAGTATCTAGCTTAATAACAGAGGAGAAGGGTAAGTGTATAGGTAAGGTACTATAGCTTACAATGAATACATATATGATAAATTAAAAGTTAAATTTACATCTATAAAATTGTAGTTCTGAATGAAAGGAGTAGGAGTTACAATATTTGTCGTGATACATTCATCTAAGTTATTATGCAATGCGTTAGATATGCAATCATTACTAATATTCTTAATGTTAATACAAAATGAGTTGGATTTTATATAGTTACATGTTACAACAAAGGTTTCTTGTATATTGTACAGAATTAAATTGTTTGATACTACAGTGGTTATTACATTATTGTCATTTCGTATAGGTTTTTAGGCCGGTAAAATATAGAAGTTTTGGCTTCTCAATTTTTATTCAGTTTGTCGGTTCTTTGCTCTTTTTCCTTAGTAATGTTTTTCCTAGTGTTATTTTGAGCTTTTCTTGATAAATACTAACAGGTTGTTATGTCATTACTGCCTCTTCTTTGCTAGGATCTTTTATTATACCAAAAGTAATCGTAAAATTTCTATCAAAGTAGATTGGGCTTTATTAAGTAGTCCTAGTGAATTGGGGTGATTGGGTGTTATGTAGCACGGTTCGATCCCTCGATGTACGTTCTTTACTGTTATGTGAAATATATTTCCGGTTTGTCAGATGTTTCTTGCGAGATCGTTTAATGTTGTTAGCATAGCGATTTCTTTATTTCATCCTTGTCTCTATATTTTATTACTGTTTATAAGGATTATTATGCTTTCGATGGGTAGTAGTTTTTATCATTAAATCTTCAAAACGTTTTTCTGGTTTAGGTGTTACCATGAATATAGTTTTAAATGGTTTGGTAAATTGTACGTTTTTATGTCCCCTGGTTATTATAATTTGGTGTTTTTCACCATTTATTGCTTTGTTGTCAGGGCCTATCTAGAAGGGTATAACTCTAGACAGGTATACACTAGAAGGGGTTTTTACCCTTATATATAATATTAGGATTACAATATTTTTAGCATTATATAACTGACAACATTTTAATATAATATAATATAATACGAAATAAAACGTCTCTTAAACTCAAAACTATCAGAAAGTAAATCCAAAAAAATTTATTTGAAATATAATTGAACAATTACAGGAAGTCCCAAAGGTGGACTGCAATGTAAATAACTAATATATATAAAATAAACGGAACTGAATGTGATAAATTAATAATAAATAAAACGTAAGAGAAAAAGCCTAGTCAATTTTACTCATGAGAATTCTCTCTTGTTTCCCTTTTAATGTCACGACAAAGTGTGCAGAAATTGTTTTTAGAGCTGGATTTTTATCCTCTTTGTCTTAATCCGATGTGAAATTTAGCAGAAGCCGTACCCTTTGATAGCGAAGCCCTACTGCTCTCATTCCGGCGGTCAAACGCTTTCGTTTAAATTTGGAGCTTACGGTCACGCTACAAGGCTGCCTCATTTAAGCTTGTACTGTGAAACCTAACAAGTTCCTAACAAGCACTCTCTACTAAGTGAAAACTTTTTTATTTTCTCTCCTAATCTTTCTTTTTTTTTCAATTTTTAGTACATTTCTTTTATTACTACAAAGGCTTCTGGCTTAAAACGGATTTATTTCAATCTTGATAATATTTCGATTCCGTGTGCGGTCGCATTAACAAAACGACACCTCCACCGCAAGGTGCAATTTTTAAAAAAATGAGCTGTTTATGGAAATAAGTGGAATATCATTCGACTGCGCCCCTTTTACTAAAGTGATTAATTTTCAAACAATATTCATTTTTAAATTTAAATAATACTTTTATTTATTTTTTTTTGAGGCTTGTTAAGGCATATTTATTGAATCTCTCATTATTTTAATAGCCATTTTCTAGTCCCAATAATTACTCTAGCCCCGAGCTATGGAGGTTCATGGATTAGTGCTAAAACAAAATTTGGTATTAGGTCCATGAATAGTTGTTGCGAAGCTGCAGACTATGGGATCTATAGAAATGGTTATAAATCACAGTTGTATTTTTAAAAATGTCCATTTTTTGGGGAGTTTTAGTTAATTATAGTTTACAGGAAATTGCACCAACACCTGTTTTAAATAATAATCAATCTTCAATCAAGCGTGGCAATCAAAAATAGAATAATATAAAAAAAAATGTGTATATTAAACCTTTGGTAAAAAAAGTGTTCTATGAGGACTGTTTACAAAAACAACGCTATTTTGGTGCAACAGAGTAATATGAAGAAATATGGTTATTGAATTTCCATGTAGATATATTGGCATACCTAGAACTTTTTCCAGTTAGGTTGATCCCCCTTTCAAAATTAAGAATGTCTATTAACAATTTCTTAACATAAATAAATAATATGTTTTTTTTGAATAGCTTAATAATTTTATTATATCTTAATATAATAATAAAATGTAATCTCAATTTTTTTTTGGCTTTTTTATTACAAAAGTCTTGAATGACATTTTCAAAACTTATATCATAGGTTAGTTGTTTGTCTATGAAAAGAATCGCCAGATCTCTATTTTACAACAAGGTAACATATATTGATGTTGATATCGCCAATTCCTAATTTACAGCTAAAGTGTTTTCTTTTTTTTCACTGGTTAACCAAAGAAACGCAGACGCCGAGTCGGGCCAGCATGGTCAGCACAATTGCTTGTTAAATACCATATATATTTAATCATTAATTCGGTTATAAGAACATCATTCTATTGCTTATTTTTATTAGTATATAATTTATACAAAAATATTAAAAAATGCCACCCTAAAATATATGCGGCCTGGACTGGACCACTCGACTTTCTCTTAGGCTCCTAGCTAGGTACACTACATCGTTGACAGTGAGATGAGGTGAAATAAATTGTGACTATTACATTTTGGAAGGGAGATGAGCAGACGCAACACCTCCTGCATGTTAAGCTGACATCTTACTACCTCTTAGTATATCTTTAAAGGTGCATACTAAGAATGACATTCTTGTTCATCCATGATAACATAATTGGTCTCGGTTAAATAGTCTATAATCCAAATTACCAATCTCTGTGGACATGACGCTTGACTCTCCTCTACTACCCAAAATGATGTCCTTTTTTATAGTGTACTTGTATGATTGTTATATATTTTGTTATTGTATTATAGTTATTTATGACGTGTTACGCAGGGGCACAGGATGGGGTTAGCGGATCAACAGATGATGATGTGCGTGGCCGCCACCCTGGCTGCCCTAGCCGTCTATCACAACACTTTCGATGCAGGATTCGTATATGATGACAGGTGAGAATTATTTCATTATTAGTAGTAGCACACTTACTTTAGTAATATCAATGTTTGAGAAGCCAAACTGATGTGGCTTATAAAGATAATATCTATATTATAATTTTTAATCGTACTATACCTTATTCATCGTTGGAAGGACTATCTGTCTCTATAAGTAATAATTTTGTTTATTCGTTTCAAAATTGAACTTTGTTTAAAAAAAATCTAATAATGACTATATTTAAAAACCAGTTGTTGATGCTACACACTGTATTTATTACACTGTAATCATATTTTTTTTTATAAAAGTATAATATTTAATGATTTGTTTGCTACTTACTAGCAGAGCCAGGGAGGGTAGCTTAAGAGACTATGAAATAAGATTTTGTATTTCAGAGCCCCTGTACATATATCTATTGAATATAATATCTGCAAAAGTATACGCGGTTTAATATAGGTTCCTCGTACTACATTAAGCTGTACTTAAGAAGGTCTTACAAGCTAACAAAAAATAAATTACGGTAAAAACAAATAATACAATTAAAACAAAACCAGGTGACAGACCTAAGCTTCGGGTAAAACTGGAGTGAATTTTTTTTTTTTTTAAACCACAGGTTATATATTTATTGAGACATACACATACATATACACAAGCTCACACATTGTTCAGGATGGGCTCTTTGTGGTGGACAAGAGCTGTATATTAAGGAGTGTCTAAAGTCAACAATAATTGTAATATCACAATGTACAATGTGAAGGGGCCAGGTGATAGTGCTCATTTTCGAACCACAGAATAAGGAACATAAAACAAACTCACAAACCTAAACCTGGATTGTTCCCTCTTCGACTACCTGCTACCATCGTTGAGGGAATGGTGAAAAATAAATCGTGTAGAATACAGGATTGGTAAAGATGTGAAGTGAATAAAATGATTTTATATGTCTATGTACCCATCGACCATTGACAGATGAACAGAGATTGGCAGATTGACAGATCAAAGTCACGATTTTCCAGTGTTGGAATAATGTATATCAGGTCACTTTCATGAGTACTCTGTTATGAACTTTCTTGGAGCAGCTAAGATATAGCTTTTTTCAGATGACTAAAAAGCGGTGCACCGTACAGCAGAGCCTGAGTATTAGTCGTGGTCGACTTATATATTTTTTGTTCACTTTGTGGTCAAGAACAGACTTCTGTCAACCGTGGTCGTTATTTTCCTGGCTTCCAGTGGTCAAGATACTCTGAGTCTGCCGATAGACTAAATGAGAATCTCTTCTTTAGTTTAATTAGTCATTCAGGAATGTGACCTGCTGGATCTTACCAACTGTCTTATGACCTCCATGGGTCAAGTGGTGACGTTTACTGTAACCACTAGTTTGCTCCTTGGATAACTATTTTACAGCTAGCTATATAACTTATGTTGAGGTGGCTGGTCTTTTTTGAAGGACAATGTCCAATAAGTAAGTTTAGTATGCGCAGGTAAAAGTTTTTATAATTTGACTTTTTGTTTTATTTTAAAAATAACTGAAGGTGACAGCTTTGAAGCTGTTGAAAGTGCTATTAATTAAAGAAGAAGTTGTCAGTAAATCTATGACAATAAATCTGTTTTATAAGAGAAACTCTTCGGCGTGAAGAGTAGTAATAATTATCCTCATAAACTTTCCCTGTCAGTTACAATACGTATTACATGTTTGCGCAGGTTGCAGTTGTAAATGTAAGGCTCTTGTTTCCCTCATACATTCCAGTTAGCTTCACCTGTACTCACCAGAATTCATACACTACATTTAGTTATGTATTTTATCATCTCTATTTTACATTTTCACCCCTCACGCGCGTACACTACTCTCCGAGGAAGTTCCACTTCTCTTTTCTTTAGACACATAAGTGTTCGGTGCTAACATTAGCTATGCAAAGGCAGGGCAGAGAAAGTAAAGAAAGATCATTCGTAGAAAGTAATTACTTTCCTGGCCGATGACTTTGGGGACGGACCATTGTGTGTGAAAATAAACCTATAAAGTTCTACCAATAAGCACTTATTCTATTCTCGATCTGTGAGGGTATGGCTCTATCGATGCTGATGTAGTACCGTCCTTTTTAATGGTTATGGTCTCAGCATGTCGGCAGGAATGGAACCATTTATCAAATCCCCAATTTTTCCGTCGACCTTCCCATATTCCTCTTTCAGCGTTTAGTGTAAATTGAGAAGAGGTGGTGGAGATGGACAGTGACGACATACCCGGTCATAGTAACGTTTTATTTTTAGCTAATTAATTCTTTACCTAACAAATTTTTCACCGGCCAATAATCATTAATGTATACAAATCCATCATGAAAAAAAATAATGTGTACAATAAACCTTTGGTAAACCAAGCCACAAAAAATTGTAAGTATTAGTTACTATCGTTTTTGCTAATGAATTCAAAAACAAGCACAGAAATTGCTCAGTTACTCGATAATGCTTCATTTCGCTACTTGTGTCTTTACGGTTACTTTTTTTTTGTATATTATCCATGGATTTTGTAAAACATCCACCGTAATACGGCTGTGATGTAAATGTATAGAAAGTCAAGGCCAGTACAATACCATTTGAACAAACTCCTTAGAGTGTATCCTTTAACAAAGATGGTGACAGAAAAAGTGTTTATAAGGTCTTAAAAATAATTAACTTTTGAGAGCCAATTTTTTATTCTTTTCGTTTTTTTTTTAATGGATTTTATATTAAAAATACCGTTCAGTATTGATTCTATATTTTTTAAAAGGACCCACACGGACTTTCACGATTATATTGACTAACATGGAGCCCAAAAGTGAGAATAAAAATATAAGAACTTCACAGACGCTTTGGACAATTCTATGGACTAATTCAAAGAACAGCTCATCTGTCAAAAAAATAAATTAATAATTTACAAAGTAAAACTAAAACACATCTCACATACGAACTACAGTAATGGAGAACAGCGAACAGGTCAAATGTAAAAGCATTACATCATTACGAAGGTCCTGAAACTGAGGTAATGAGGGACTCAGTCCATTTGATTAAAATGATTTGATGCTATGACATTACACGCTGTACTCCATTACTGTAGCCCATATGACAAGATTGGTTTCACTTTGTGAATTAGTAGTTTATTTTGTTTTCACAGATGAGATGTCCTTTGAAGTAGTCTGTAGAGTTGTCTAAAGCATCTGCGTCTGTGAAGTACTTGTATTTTCTCGCATATGGGCTCCATGTCAAGATAATCGTAGGAATCTGTACGGGTTCCTTTAAAAAAAAATAGAACCAATACTGAACAGTATTTTTCATATAAAATACTTTCTCAAATTGAAACTTAAAAAATACATAGTTGGCTCTCAAAATTATTTAATTATTTTTCCTTCTACACTCTTTTTGCGTTGCCTTCTTATATAGTATATTACATTTCAATACACCTTACATTCCCTCGTCCTTTCTAATTGTTTCTTGGAGTTTCACTAAAATCAAATCATCCTGACCTCCTAGCGGTGTTATCACACAAGCTCGCACATCCTTTTCGAAGATTGAAACAGGAGTGGAGAGGCAGGCCTCGTCACCAGCTACCAATGTATGAGTCCTGGCAGTGGCTATTTATTCCAATTATGTGCCGAGCGTCTGAGGCTCTTGCGCTATTAGCTACCCACCACCGTCGGTACCCGCTGTATTATTATGTATATATATATAATTAACTTGGAATAGTTAAGGTCTACTAACCCGTATACCAATTACAACAATGTACAGCACTAGCAATATAAAATTTAGACTTTAGAAATTATTTAGGTTTAGACCCAGTTCACGTATTTGTTTTTCTAGTTTTGAATGTTTTTGACTGAGCTCCAGTGAATGAATCCCTTTGATGAAGTTGTCAAACACGAAATGCTCTATAGTATTACGATAACTACATGGTTATCTAATCCTTTTTCTGTAATATTGTTTGCTGTATTTTGGCTGTTGGATCTAAAGGTTTGTCACAAAATCACACTGATCAGGGCGATAGGGCGGGTTTGCATCCTAATATTAATATTTATACGAAATCCTTGCTACGGAGGATACTAATTTATCTATCGGGCTGTTAATAAATGTAAATGAGTGTTTTTCATCATAATCACATCCAGCTGAGCGGTTCGGCGAGACTGCTCCTGCCCATCCTACCGGAAAATATCGAGCGGGATGAGAGCGGACAGGCAGAAAACAGGGGCCGGGAAGAGGAGTAGACGGGACCGCAGTGTTATGCAGATCCGGTCCGGCGGGGCTAATCGGCCGTCATCTCGGTCGGGTTTCACACTCGTTAGGTCCGTCCGGTCGAGGGCCGGTGGGCGGAAAATTGAGAGGGCTAGATCAAGCAGTCTTGATTTCTCTGATCAACTGTCCTGCAGGTCCGGAAGCGTGATTTGCGCCGTTCATTTCACAGTTGTTACTGTTCAAATTCGTTTTATCAGTAGGATCAAATCAAAACAAACACGAAGATTTAATGTAGTATTGAGAAAAACTGAATTTTTATTCTATGTCCTTCTCCTTGAGTAAGCTCCTAATATTCTTAGATAGTCCACCTATTACTTATGGATTAAAATGGGCAATAAACTCCACTCGAAAATTTAATACATTAAAAGCCAACCAACAACTGCCAAAACATAAGCAGGGATTTTATTATTTATTTTAATAATCAATAGGTGCGCTAATGATCCCGCTATTTCGAATGATTATTAGCTGAATGAAAAATACAATGACAGAGCTTTGACTCATTATGCTGTAGTTAAAAATTTAATTATGCAATATATATAAAAAAAAAAGGATGCAGCGATAAAACAATTAACCGATGTAAAATTACTTCACTTACTTCTGTGTGTTGTTCTAGCTTAATCTCTTACGTGTGGTAATCATTGATCCTTTTGGTCCAGGAAGCAAGAAGGTGAGTATTAAAGGAGGATTAGAAAATTCTTATAGCTGAAAAGCCCATTCCTTTCTAAAGTGCAATAAGAGTCCTACACGTGTTTATTCGATGGATGGAATAAATCTGGGGAAAAAACCTATTTTCGTCCAAGGGAGGTTCTTTGAAAAAAAGGAGCTAGAGTCCAGGTAAAATAAAAACAAATATTCTCCAGCGGGAAGCTCTTTTTGTGAGCCATCTATGTCAGAGCATTCAACTATATCATGATTGACTATCGTTTGATTGTTGCTATATTTTGTATTGACATAAAAAAGTTCTAAACGTTTTTACAATTATTAAAAGTTTGGTTTACGGGTCTTATTTCATTCATTTTTGTTTTACTTTTTTGTTTGTGTTGAATAATAGTTTTTTTTCCTCGTACGTTTGCTTGTCGATACTTACGCTTTAAGATACTTTATATGTATAAATGGATTTCTTACATACAAACTATTATTGAATCAAATCAGCGGTCGTTAATAAGAATAATAAAATACTGCTCATAAATTGAGTAATTATGGGTGTTAATCGTAAAAATGTATTTTGCGTAACTTTTACGTCATGTTTCATAATTGCGTTTCTTACTCATCTTTATACTATGACAGTTAAATTTTAACAATATCATTATAAACAAAAATATATTACATCAGAATAGATTTAACATCGCAAAAGCCGGTTCACATTTTATTCCCAATACAAAAGCGCCTTTGAAGATGTGAATTCTTTATAAACCAGCAACTCATAATATTTTTAATCCTTATCATCTATGTTTAAACGGATGTTTTGTTGCCTGGGTCATAGGCATGTCAATTTCAACAGTAAGGGAATAAACTGCATACTTCCGGGAACGGAATAAATTGTCTTCGATTTCGTCAATAATTGAAAACTGCTGAAGAGAGAGGCTTGGACTACTTAAATGTTTATATTTGTTCAATAAACAAAATCTATTCCGAGTTGAAAGGACTTTTGCGGCAATTGAAACAGGGCTAGCCATTCCGAGCAAGACCTTCAGGAGAACTGAAGCATTCAGTTTAGAGCTGAAGCTCCTCCGTTACAATTGTTTTAATTACTTTAAAATGGGCGTTCAGCCGTGAGCGGACTGAAATGTAGCAGGAATTAGAGAACCTAGAATGCCTTCAATTCCTCTGAATTAACTGATACGGTACCGGCGTGGATTTCGCGAAATCTTTGAGTAATTAACCGTACGCAAAGTTAACATGCCACTGTGTATTTATCCTCACTGGGTTGTGTGTGAATGGGGCTTTAGTGGAAACGCTAATCAACCAAGTGCTTTTATTTCTGAGCGAGTCTGTACATGTTTCCAGTTATAGTCAAAACTTCATAACAGATACAAGCATTAGCATCAACATTTAATGACAACACATTATATGCATAGCATATGAATAACTGGATTTTTATTATTATGATTATACTGGGTTATTATAAGAACTTGATTCCTTATTTCCGTCTGAAGGATTAAAATTCATGTAATTTTTTTTTCAAATTATCCCTTAAGGGCTACTATTTATTTTTCTTTAAACAGGTAATTGGGGGGGGGGGGGGGGTTAGTCACGGTAAATCTTACGTGGGCTGCAAAAATGCAACTCTTACATTAATGACTCCAGACTGAGAGGGAAATAAAGGAAACAGGTTTATTTGGATATTGGATTGTTTGGAAGTGGTACATAATACTTATAGGGAACGCTTCAACCACGAGGTGTATAAACAACCAATCAAAGCCTGCCCCAGCGTATCTGCCTGAATTATTGCCCATAGCCAAGAACTGCAGCTACCACAAAGGGTGAGAAAGTCGTTATTTGTGGGTCCAAAATATCCCTTAACGTCCCAACTCTGCTGTCTGACTGGTCCTAAGAAGAAAAGGGTCTCGTTCCATTGGAAAGAAATCCACCTAAATGGTGGCTTCTATTAGAATAATAATGTACTAACAGATAAAATAAGAAACAAGGCCATTTATTACAATTACCTATTGTCCTTTTATGTTCGATTTTTGGAGGTATTTCTTCCACTGCGTACAAGTCCAGTATTTTTTAAAACTCTATGTAGAATTCGGATGGTTTGGTATTTAATTCCATAAATATTCGTCTGTGGTGCTATTGAGTGTTATATGCCGCAACATGTCGACTCAATGATAGATATATAGAAAGTTTCCGATAATGCTCGGAGATATATCGACTAGCATTAGCCTGGTCCTGCGCTGAGTACCGGCCGTCGGATAGAGGCTGATGCGGATGAGCGCTGCTGCCCGCTTGATTAGCCGGTCAGATACTGGCCTGATTTATTGCACCCAGCACAGCTGCGAATTTTAAAGCTATCAGGATAGTGCCCCTGCGCCACCGTCCCCCCCTCTCTCTCTCACTCTCTCTCTCTTTATATATATATATATATCTTTCCCTATAGAGTGGAAAATTTTACTGCTAAACTGTGCACTTTCCCTCACAAGCACCGCTTAACTGTTCACCTATTGATACTCTACCTCAGTCAATTGAAACATAGAAAATATTCGAACTTTATGTAGTTATAAAACTTCACGAATACATAACGATATCCCTTGATGATCATGTTCGTACGCGCTAGTTGAGGAGTATTTCTGCACTATGAAACTAAACCACGCTACAATAAAAATACAAAGTAAAATTAATTCACGTACCATGTGTGAAGCTGTCTGTAGCTTAATCTGCTATCTGTGGAAATCATTGGACTATAGGATGCTTAGGACGCTGAGAGACGAGCACTAAAGGAGGATCAGCCACGTCTGATATCTGCGAACCACTCTAAAATATTCACCAAGCTCGTACTAATAGCAATTATTAGGATACCAAGTCAATCAGGGGAGGGAGTAACCGGTAACCTTTAGGTACCTCCACAGACCATGAACAATCTTATACAAAGGATTTCAACGAACAATTCCCTCCCTTTAACATACTTCTAATAAATAAATTTAGTTGGACCCTAAAACTATCAAAAGAAGGGCTGTGCCCTGAACATGATGTAAGTGAATTATGATGAAATAGGGGCGGTGTTGCACAAGGCTAAAGCTTATCAAAACCAAAGAATAAAGGTGGTAACACGCTTTTCGAACGAGCGAATTCAATATCTTCCAAAAAGCCAGGTAGGGTAACATGTACGAGTATGTTACTATAAATGAGTAAAGTAGCAAAACCCGTAATAGTGTGATGATTAAACTTACTTGATTTGTTTGTTTTATTTAGTGTATTTAAATTGTGAGCGGTGGCATCAGAGAGAGAGCGATTAGGAATCAATACTGCCATACAGGAGGGCGTTCCAAACTTGAGCCGGATCTTGTCCAAAGTTGAACTGACGGATCTAAGAAGCTCTCTCGGAGCTCTCCTGTTTTAGCAGACTTATTATTTAAAACCGCGAATCTCCAACACAGCTGACTATCAACTAATGAACATTCAGTATTTAGTGAGACTTAATTGTTCTGATCAACTCTGCGTGATTACAATATGACGTGAAACAACGCTGGCTATTTGATGTGACGTCGTTGAAAACTTAACTGGACAGAGTCAACGCTCGGTTAGTGTATTCATGTTATCGGATCCGAATCACCATCCATTATAATATATATTGCAATTAAATTTTAATTGTTATACTCCGGGCTGATGTGTTATAAGGAAAACAATCGAACTTAATTATTGCATTACCCATTATGGCCAAACGATTCACACGGACCACCTTCCTTCTATATGGAGGAAAAAAGACGTGAAGTTCTTTCTAAGTTCTTTAAGCTCTCGATAACAGATTGACTTTTACGTTATATTACAAAACATTTCATTTACACCACATGACTTTGGGCCGAATAACTCACAGACTCGAGCAGTCATTTGACCACTTACACTATATTTCAAAATTACAATCTTTTCAATCTTAAATAATTTGAAAAATATTCACATAACATTTTCTTTCTGAAATTACGCATGTTCTAAAATAGGTTTTTATCCTTGTTAAAATATATCATAAATTTTTATCTGGGAAATGTCACTGTTGACTTTCTTTACACTCAACAACCGAGAGCAGAAAAAAAGTTGTTGGTCTCATTCAATTCAGTTCAAAAAAATTATATTATAAATATAAACGGTTATTCCATTAAAAACGGTAGCAGTAGCTAAGCACCAACAGTTGTACAGGCCGATCACAAATTTAGTACCGAAATTTCGAGATCTTACATTAACGTTAAACAAACGAAGTTATATAAACATGTATTTAAAGCGTTTCATTGTAGTGCTAGGACTCAACATTGCTTTGATTTTTTTTTTTACTGGATAACTGAAATTACGCATCCTATCAAAATTTGAAAGCCACAACCTTTTAATAGATTGGATAAATACCAGGCCGTATATTTTTAAGGTGTTGAAGAAGTGACATCAATAAAATATTGTGCGTGGATTTCTCTTAGCAATAACACTTTCATTTTTTGATTTCGTGAACTATCTTTCTTTATTTTTTGAAAATTTTCATTCTTACCGTGAGTGCAGTCTGCACTCTTTTGTTGTCACAAATCTTTTACTAAGAGCAGCTATTATGGTTGTTTTAACTTTTACCAAAATGATGGTACTGTCCATTCACAAGTCTGTCCAATGAGCAGTCACAATTTCACAATAATTAGCACTTGGATCTAACCCTAACTGAAGCGCCGAAAAACTGTTTTAATCCCAGACCTTATTACAGAACAATAAACGTCGGTCTAATCAGAGATTATAACGCTATGTAAACACGGTTAGGGAAAAAACATAGCAAATACAACAAAAAATGACAGGTCATAGTAAATAAAAACAATTTCAGAAATATTAATTGCTGCATTTAGTTAAAAACTGCTAAATTCAATAGAGCCACAAAAAGTAATTTCTCAACAGATGCCATGTACTACTGAAACATATGGCAAAAATACAACACAGACAAAAATTCTATAAAAGAATAATAGCTTCCATAGAAAACACAATTTAGGTGTTTTTTTCTACCTAAGTATACCAAAATATAGTATACACTCAGTACAGTACAAATATTTCAATAATCAATGTCTTTAATGACGAACTATAAAAATACGCTTAACAGTCATTATAATTAATAAGACGTAGTGGCGAATATTATTTATTATTAATAAATGTAATAGATGTACGACACCCCCACAACCAGACTCATAAAAATCTACGACAGCTGGCGCCTAGAGATTTAGTCGGCAAATAATAAACATTGAAAAAAATAAGTGGGAATTGTTTTTCATAAATCTCATCTCACGAATTCATGTCGTAATTAATTTTCGTGTATTTGAAAAAGTACGATGGGATATAATACGTATTTAATATAACTCCAATAAGATTTAATACAAATTAAATGGACTGATACATGATCGTTTTCGCGGAGCGAATGAAAGTTAAGAACCTAATATTATTACATTTATAACAGCCACACACGTACAGCTTAATATTTGTTGGACAAATACGCTCATTTATTTTCAAGTCTATCCTACACAAAGTAAAACTTTTAGATTCAATAGAGAGATCAAAATGAGACTTGACTTCTTTTGAATGTTCAAAGTTGAAAAAGTTCACCTTTTTTAAAGCCCTTTTAAAAGAGAGGCGGTTACGATAGAAATTACTAAAGTTATAATTTTGTATCCTTGGCAAACTACTTCTACAAATAAACAACCCACGGCAGATCCTATGCTATTTTATTTTACGAATCTAATTTGCAGTAAACATATATAATGA
This sequence comes from Acanthosoma haemorrhoidale, assembly GCA_930367205.1. Taxonomy (NCBI): domain Eukaryota; kingdom Metazoa; phylum Arthropoda; class Insecta; order Hemiptera; family Acanthosomatidae; genus Acanthosoma; species Acanthosoma haemorrhoidale. Next base: position 51,994,613 of record OV884015.1, on the reverse strand, counting down.
ATAATTGTTTTTGTGATTGTGTCAATAATTATTTTGTTCACGTTCTTTGACTGCCCGTTCACCGATTGATTGTCTGGCATATTTTATATTAATTATTGTAATCAATTGTGTTCATTTTTTCACATGTACGTACAAATACTCCATAATATAATAACTGAGGTTAAATCCATAAAAACCAAAATCATATTTATATGTTTTGTATAATAAAAATAACGCCATTTATGAGAGAAAAGTGTTCTTATGTTGGTGCATAGAACATAATTTAAATCAGTTGAAAATAGTAAATAATGTTTTTTTTGATAATATGAAAAAAATGTTTTTGATATTTGTATAAAGTAGTTATTTTGAAATTACACGGAATATTAAATAAAGACAAATAGACTTCCTTTGGAAAGATAGTTACTGGTGATAAATATACCGTGCAAAATATTTAACGTTCACTTAGTTTAGAAATTAATTGTAATTTTCACTAATGTCAGTACAGAATTATATAAATTTATATAATTAGATGTTCTCTTTTTTTTCACTTAATACTAAAAATTATATACATAAAAAAAACGATACCAATCTTGCCCTATAAAATAATTTGTATAACAGTATTCAATTTCACTTCTATGAACCTCATTCTTATTATTATGATAATAATATCTTTAAATAATATCTAAAAAAATCCATGGGGAATAGCATAAAAAAAATACTCGTTCAGTTAAAAAGTTCATTTATATTCAAAATTATAAACACATTATTCCGACACTATACCGACTACACCGATCTGCTAATATAATGCGAAAGTGCTGAGCATGTGGCACCGGTCAACCAATAATTATTACAAAACCCTATAGGACGAAGACAGAGGTAACACCAAATTAATAAAATATATATTTTTTTTTTCCCCGCCCTTGCTGAGGCTGGGCCTCAAACGGGCTTGCCCCACAAGCCCATGAAGCGGGCTCATGGGGTTACATAGCCTGTGGTGGGCGTATTCCGGTGCAATGGGATTGTTGCACCGGTCAGCGCACCTTTGGTTATTCTGTTATTCCGTTTATTTCTCAAATCAAGATAAAATAATAAAACAAAAAAGTGCTCCTGGACAAACCACCGGAACACAATAATCAACTGGAGGAATAAAGCAAGAAATATTCCAATAAAAAAAAAACTGCAACTAATTTCCATGCACAAATTCCCTTCTACTTTATATAAAGTTTAAAAAAAGCAAACAAATAGATAATACTTTATAAGCAACGTTTTCGTCAGTATATTTACTTTTTATTTAATCGTCTATTATACACGTTTATAGTTATCTATTAAAGAGAATACAACTGGTATTCGAACGAGGCTATTTATAAAAAAAACCATTCCATTTGTCCGGCCTCGCTGCACAATTAAATATTTACACCGGCGGGTCTGTACGTGCTAATATTATACACGTTATAATATAATGTATTTATGTATTTTTTTTATGTGCACCCAGTTTTTGTGAGCATGACATAACTCAGAACGTGCTCCAATAAATGAATGATGGGCATGGGTGGGCTGGCGGTGGGTCGAGCTAACAAAATGCAAAGCTGGATCCTGTCAATTATTTATCTGATGGCCTCCCGCTTGAAATGATCGAATTAACTTTGTAAAATTCACTAGCATTGACATCCTGTCTTGGGAAATTTTATTTTACCGTTGGCTGGAAAAAAGAGAGTGAGAGAAAGAGAGAGGGAGAGAGGGATCTGCAAGAAAAGTGACAAGTAACTCAGCTAAAAATAAAATGATCGTTAGTCAAATGAGAATACTGTTTCAATCTTACTTTTTCATGAAAATTATTTTAATTTATATTTATTAAGTGCATGGTCATATAATATGGAACTATGTCTTAATGAAATATATTGCTGTTAAGAGCTACAACTTTTTTTTTCATATCCCGTTGATACAAAATTATTACAGAATTCAATATAAATTTTACAAATGAATCTATTTACAGTGAGCCCCATCACCTTTAAGTCAATGTATATCATTGTACTTGTTTATTCATTATATAATTTTTATAAAATAACAAAACCTGTACATAATGTAGCGATGCCACAGGAAATACAAAAAATAATTTGTAAATAAATTCGCCTGAGGATTTAAAATTGTATATAATTATCTGTAAATTTAAAGGGGCTGTGAAAGAAAAAATAAATAAATTTACAAAATGTCATGTCCTGTAGCTTGACTACATTTTATACAAGTTATGATTATCCTACGTTGCGATTTGTGCTTTTACTAAAGTATAATGATACACATTATACATTAATTTATTGAACATCTTTAACATTGATGGGCTCACCTTATTTATCGTAGACTTAAAACTAACTTAAATCTAACAATAAAAACTTAATTTGATCTTAAATTAATTTTCCATGACAGTCTGTTGCGGAATCTATAGATGCGGGAATGGTGGTGGGGATTTTTAGATCCTGCAAGAGTCAAAAAACTTGTGCCTCCGGTGGATGGACTTACCCACTTATTTTTTATAGATTATTTTTTAATCTCTTGAGAGAGGTATTCTGATCTCACCCCATTTTGAAATCGCTAGAGACTTTTAGCTGCATTGTCAGTCAAGTGAGTATGTATTTTGGCACCGTCACCAAAGTTGGCCGGAGGACCCATTTATATATCAACAGTTTGAGACGAAGTGACAAGTTGGATGAAGTTAGCCAGGGCAAAAGTCGGTAAGACTTGAAGAACTGCAATTATTATTTCAACGAACTAATGAATGATAGCTTTCTTACATGTTCTTTGAGATTCTTAGTACTCCTTCTCATGTTATATTGTGTACACTTTGAGCATAATTATATTTACAAACATTTTCTAATATAAGGCAGGTGCTCCGGGTACAAGGATCCGCTCAACCCAAATATTCCTTTATTTTTCCCTCATCCTTAATGTTATACTTAGAGAGCTAAGAAAAAAAAAAAAAAAAATTCTAATATAAGGGTAGTTAAATATAAGCTGCTTAGTTACAAGAATAAATTTGTTCATAAATTAATAACCATATCCAAAAAAATAAAGATAAATCATTGATTATTACACAGATATCAACTGTGTTGCAAACAATAAATCCGGCAATCCCCAAAAATTCAGTCAATAATATTAAAAAAAGGATTGTCTGTTAGAATTGTTTAACTAAACTATTTTTCTGTCTGAATGTGTATATGCTGTTGTGATGTAAATTTTAGCTCAGGTAACCATCCTAAATAATATGTGAAAAAAAAATTTTTTTTTTTTAAAGTAATGTCGATGTACTCATTTTTAAAAATATTCTTCTCGAAATTTGTTTTATGTAAAGAAGTTTTAAGATGATATTGAAGGCATTAGATGGATTGCATTTTTTTCAAGTAATGATTTCTTAAATCAAATAGTTATACTTTTCGGGACATGCTTTAATTAAGTAATGTGGTTTCGGGAGTTTAGTGGGTAAGTTTAGAAACATTTATTTTACAAGTAACGTTGTTGGGAGTCATTCCTGGAAATTATGTGTTGATACAAATTATCTCTTTATACAACGATTAATGACCAACTGCACTCGAATTAAATGAAACACAGTTCTTCAACTTTCGAACAAAATTTACCAACCACGTATGTATACATATTTAATTTGACAAGTCAATTGAATTGTTACTACTCTCTAAGGTATTTCACTTGTTCATATTGTACAGATTTATGTATCATAAATAAGTTTATTTATTTCTGAAAGTGCCACTGGATAATTTGATTGTTTTTAAAAGCTGTTATATCTTTAAATTTAAAGCTTTCATTTATTTTTATTTATTTATTTTGTGTTTCAAGTGTAAATGTCATATCTCTAGGCCACGTTGTAATTGCTTCACCGTCTCTAAATTCCTTACATCCGGCCGAAAATGGTATTACAATATGTCAGGATTCTCCTGGATTTTGAAATTATATAACAGTGACATTTGAACAGATAGTCCAGCGATCTATCACACGAAAGATGTTTACTATAATTTTTTTTCAAAAGAAACTTAGTACGAAAAATGATGTGTCTTCTGTATGGAACAATCTTAAGTAAAATCAAAGGACTCAATTATACTAATGATAAAAATATGAATTATATTAAGGATAAAAATCTTTATAAGCCAAAAAAATACCATGCTGATTTACATTAATTTTTTTAATTTATGTGAATTTCAGTGATAGAACACTTCATGTGAGCTTTATTGATATTTTTTCTACTGTAAATATTTCAATAAAAAATTTAATACGCAGTGTATTCAATGTCATCGTTTTTTCATGTTTGTTTTAGTTTTATGTAGTTGACTTATCAGTTTTGCGTCCAAACTTCCAATATTCGGTAAAAATTAATCTTAAAATAAACATTAAAAGTTTACGATAGAGCCCACCTAAAAAAAATCATTTGTTTTTTCATAATTGCTTAGCGCTTATAATAAAAAAAACTTCATTCAGATTGTACAAAAGATGCAAGACAATATGATCTAAGGGTTTTCCAAGACGATAATAATGTATCCAAAACCATGAATAGGTACACAATAGGCTGGCTCTAAGCAAAAGGTAATTTTCAGAAAATTGAAATTTAGCTTATTTTATTCTACAGAAAAACTAGGTGTGCGCTATTTTAGTTCAATCGGGCAACCCTAAAACGCAAGGATCAATTTCGTTCAAAAGTGGTATAATCTTGCCTATATCGATTGTTTTGTTTCTCTTTATAGAGACTTATGGTGTGTATTATACATTCTAACTGTGAATTTCAGATATTTCAAAAAAGCAATTTAAACAAATCTGAATAAAATAAACCGTTTCCAGTTTTAAATAAAATTTATTGATAATATACGAGACGCTGTGGAATGGTATCAGTAAATAAATCTTTGAATAGAGTTATCTAAATTGAATCGGTACTACCTCTGGTTTGTGAGGGGCGTAAATATAGTCGGCACTAGAGAAGGCTGACAACCAACGGTAGGGACTTGTGGAGATGTAATTCCAGACCTGACCCGTTAACAATGTAGGTTGATTGCGAGGAAGGGACTGCTTGAGGTGGCCGATAATGAAGGAGTCCTGGAGGTCCGGGAGCCTTCCTCCTGCAGCTGGAGTGAACTGGCAGGAGTCGCCGAATGAATTATTCAGAGTCGGCAGGGACAGAATGGCCGAGCTGTAAACTCACCCCTATTTTTATGGGGGGCTGCTCCGACGGCAGTCGGAATATTAAACAGATAAGACGTATCCTGTGATAAGGATAGGGTGGCTGGCGAGTAGCAGATTGGGACCTTGCAGTCCTAGCTTACGCCATCTTCTCATCAGTGCTTCTTCTTTTGCGATCCCTATTCGTTAAAAGATATTGTGAATGGTTGCAAATGGTTTAGTTACGCTTTACTTGTGACATATTGGTGTGGAGTCGGTGTGGAATGAGTATATTAAAAAATAAATCACCTGTATCTCCGCAGCATTAATGGTTTCTATCCAAACGTTCTACTACGTTCTTCTCAAGATAGTTACCGTTATGCGCTATTGTTACCAACAAATCGAATCCTTTAGAATAACGGCCTGTTTTACTCCTTATGCCATTACTGTCAAGTATGGTCAATGGCGCTTGTTAAATGTTTAAAGGATAAAACCTAAATATGTTGGCAGACACATATATTTTTTATAATTAAAAAATGCTATTGCCAATTTTACACAATAATCTCATTTGAACATCACTATTAGAAACACAGTTTTTATGGGATTTAGTTGATTTTTTTTCAAAATCGGAAAACCTTATGGTTTCTATCATTTTTCTGTTTGTCATGTATTTTCCCTGTTCACGTTACAGCCATAAAATTTTACATGGTAATGTGAAGATTGACTTTGAAATTGGGTAGAAATAAAATCAATCTTATGAAAAGTCAATCATCAATCAACTTCTTTTAACCAAAAAATAAATATTTCCCTACCACATTAAGGGCGGCTCAAAATTATAGGTCCTTATTCGCTATCCATAATAATAATATGTTCTGTGTATTAGGGTTTAAGTGAACCATTATTACAATAAATCATTAAAAATATCAGAAAATTGTTTTTTCAATAGCAACGAAACCTCAATTCTTCCTATTTGAAGCTTTGTTTTTAATCCCATTCGAATTTTCCTCGGTGCTTTCTGTGATCTTGTGAGTGTTTCTTACAGAAATAGATGATTTCCATGCTTGTGGAGTAAGTTTGTATCCAACTATAGTAAGATTAAAGTTTAGCAAGTATTGCTCAACACTAAAGATACCCTATAAAAAATACTGAGGGTTATTTATAAATTAGTAATCTGGGTTCCAATGAATCATATGTGGTGGGAGTCAAGAGGACTGAAAGCTTTAATAAAAATCCCGAAGAGTGATAAATACCATATATTTAATGTAGTTGTTGCAGAAGCAAAGCCACTAGAAAAAATTAATTGCTTATAATAGTCCGTATTTCGGTAAACCAATAATATCAAATAAATAATAGCAGCTCAATTTATGCCGAACCATGTCATTGTCACCAACTCAAATTGATATTCTCAAATTCCGTTTCAAGACGCTGCAAGTCGAAAATTAATTGATTGTTATTTTATGATACCTAACGTTGAATCACAATCTTTTAAATATATTACAAAACACGTTTGTACCAAAAGGCATATAAAATGGTTGTAAACGCTTTCTATGATTTAATCAAATTCGACGATGGATAATTGTGATACCCCACACTTGACTTGGATTTTTTTTCAGTAAGGTAAATGAAAGCAGTCGTGCCTTGTTTGTTTGATGATGTGTATCATCTATTTCTATAACGCTTGCCTTGTGTACAACTTAAATGATACTTTAATAACTCATAATGATTACTTCTTTATGGGATCTCTGTGTAATTTGGGACGTTTGACCAACAAACAGAAACTCCTCCTATCTGTTGTCATATGCTATTGATTTTATTATCTTCAATTTTACTTTTTGAACCAAGCGCTCTTTTCTTTGAAGAATGTAAGCGCGAGATCGGTGGGTGGCTTTTGAACTACTCAGTTAGCGAAGAGCTCTGAAAGGCGAGTCTTGGTTTCGGCAGGAGAGTTAATTCCGAAAGCAGTTTAGTCAAGACAGTGAGAGGAGAAGAGAGAGAGAGAGAGAGAAAGAGAGAGGGGAGAGGGAGAGAGGGATAGAGTGAGTTAAAGAGCGAGGAAGAGAGAGAGAGAGAGAGGGAGGAACAGAACCCAATTACTAGGGCACAAAGGTGGGCCCCCTCACCTGTAAATAACCAGCTCTAACGAGCTTACGCCCGTTTAACTAATAGCTTTGTTTTCTGTCTCGAAACTTCTCGGGATCGCTTAAGCAGCGATGCGGGGGTGTGGGCACCCCCACGTCACTACTGACCGTCACATCCCCAAAACCCCACATCCCGCCTGACGGACTCCGTGTTAGTTGAACTGCACTCCCTTCTAACTAGTCTTTCTTGACTTATGAACTAAGGAGCTCTAGATAAAATCGTTAATTTAGAAATACCTTATACGTTAAGATCGATAAATCATCCTATAGTTGAATCCGCATTCTAGTACTTACAGATAAAGTGCCCAATACGTTATGAACGGGTGTAATATCATTTTATGTTTTAATTATACATATTTAATAAAGCTTAATTGTAATTTCTCTAGCCGAAGTTATATACTTTAACTTGATTGTAGTTGTTGTTGACTGTTGATTGTTACACTATCGTGACCGAAGGTTGATTGAAAACATTTACAGGCGAGCTGAGGTTTTAATTGTTGAACATCAAGTATGTATGCCTGAACGTCTTTCAGCAGACACATTTTAAACAGAATCTGGTTGCTTTGTAGTGAATCTATGCCAAAGGCATTGGTCATATATGGAAAAAATTAAAAGAACAAATACTTGCCATCATCGTCAACATTCATGCAAGATATTGCTTTGTAAACAGCTGTCCAAACTATCCCACGTCTGATTCGGCTTGGTAGAGTGCTATGTTTGACTCTTGGCAGCGATGCAATAAAAACTGTTATAGTTTATTTATTATTATCTGTTAAAGATTCTGCCTGTTTGAGAGAGAGTTTTCATTTTGTTTTAATGTAATATATTTTAGCTTATCGTATTTTATTTTTACATTTGTTCGTATTAGGCTGGTTTTAGTTTATATAAAGTTCTTGTTGAATTTATGATACCTAACGTTAAATCACAATCATTTAAATATATTACACAACATGTTTGTACAAAAGGAATACAAAGATTGCCACAATCTTAATAATTGTGGTTTTAAGGACGAAATGTAGCTAATTTTTTTTTTAATTAAACAACTTTATTATGATAAAATTACAATCTCCCTAATTGGGCTATAAGTAATTGTGCTATATGATCTCATTCATAACAATTTACAATTTTCATTCACTCGCTCATTCATATTATATATACAAACACCCCAGAGGCCCCCAAGTCCACATGGTTGTCACATCCCTCACGTGCGAAGGAGGAAGCGGATTCTTGGGAAGTCCCCACGCTCCTCCGTCAGCCGCGTCCCTGTACAAGAGCCAGTTGATGACTCTAACCTGGAACAAACCTATAATCAAATGTTTGTTGTAATATAGCCAGGAAATTATTCAAATATTTATAGCAAAAGGCGAAAAATGATCAGTATAGATACGAAAAGGCGGGTTCTGCGTTACATTCATCCCTCAGGTAAATAGCAATTTTGCTTCAAGCTTCATTATTTACAATTAAGTAACTCTTATCCGTGAAAAGTGCTTGTAATAAAACAAAACTATGAATTCCAGACAAATAGAAAGATGTACCAGATTTCATGTTAAATGTACGTGCATGAATTGTAATATGTAAAGCTCCTCGCTCACTCCTTACAAGCAATAAATTTACTTGTTATTGTTTAGGTAATGAATTTTGTTAATGTTTATCAGTATTAAATGTACCATAAGATGGTTTCATCTATTATTTAAAAAGCTAAATAATAAGCATTGTTGAACTACAAGTTAATTTAGGTTTCACTTCAATAAAAAGTGAATTCTTCCTGTCTAACAAGATTTTTGTTGATCTGAGGAGATACTGGGGCTGGCTGCCACTTGTACATATTGTCCGTTTCCTATCTGTGAATGAGTATTTGTAAATACATTTCTGCTATAAACAACTTTATTATGATGAAATTACAATCTGCCTTAATACTTAATAGGCAATAAATAATTGAGATAAATGTTTTCATTCATACCATATTAACAATTCATCTTTTGCTCGCACATTCATACAATATTTACAAACAGCCCAGGGGCCCCCCAAGTCCACACGGTTGTTGCCTCCCTTGCATGCGAAACCGGAAGCGGAGTCTTAGGAAGTCCCCCACGCTCCCCCGTGGGCACCAGGCACACCACCGAATACAAGCGAGGCTGACCAAGAGCGCGAGAGCCACAGACCCTCAGGACATGATTAGAGAAACTGGCCATTGCCAGGACTCCCACTGTTGCGCATTTATAGAAGGTCACGAGGCCACTGCCGATTTATCTCCGAGGAGGATTATAGGGATGAGTGGTGCAGTGCAATGACTGTGCTAGGAAATTAGGGTGGTTGGATAGGTTACTATGGAATTTCATGAACTTGGAAGGGATGAGTTCAAGAATGTAGGGTATATTCAGATCATTATGAAGGGTTTTGTTGCTGACGTAATAAGGGGATTTACTATTGTTCTCAGGACTTTTGATAGCTAATTATAGCTAATAGCTACTAATAGCCAATTAGTAAATCCTATTAGTTAGGAGCTTATGATACATAATAGCGTGAAGTAAATGGCCAACATTAATAAAATATTTATATATTCTCATAAATTCTTGTATACCAATGAAATATTTCCAATGTTTACACTGTCAAAAACTAAGTATTTATAAATCCCTCCAAACAATAACATAGACAAGATTATCAACAGTTTAGTAAACAAATTATTAATACCAGTCCCCTTCATGCGTTTATCTCTTTAAACTGAAGGTAATCTTATTAAATTAATAATGAGAACATTTTTGTGTGTAAGGATTTTTTGTGAAATTCGGTCAGTTTTAACTACAAATCCTACATTTTTTTATTATCTTTTCATCAGGTTTTTTTTTATTAGTAGCAAATCAAAAAAAAAAAAAATAGGATGCTTCTATTAACAAACAGATATACTGTTGAGATAAATAAATACGATAATTATTATAATAAAAAATATATAAATCTAAATTAATATTTTTTTTTAAGTTTTATATTTAGACTATCAAACAGGCACCATTCCAAGCACGATTCCATTGCCTGGCATCATTCACATGACTTATCGATCATGATATGACAGTATTGTAGGTATCGTGTGAATAATTTCTTTACGAAGGGGTAGTTAGCATGACACAACGAAGTGACTCATGATTAAGAAAGGAAATTACTTCATCTCAGCCAACAGGTGCACGTAAAAGGAGAATTTCTACAAAAGCAATCGTACAAAATCGTTATAAAATTGCTTAACAACTGAGGAAACAATGTGTTTCCTGAAAGAAACATATACAAATTTTCTCCAATGATTGTTGAAAATTTTATTACCTACAATTCACAGTTACATTAAATAAAAATGAAATAATTTATTTGTTTTTATATTAATAAAACATTTAAGAATATCAATAATAAATTCAATAGCTTCGTTAATGACAATCCACTATTTCTGGGGTTAAAATTAAACCATAATGTAAAAAATGAAGGGCTTACTCGAACAAACTGGCATTGTTGTGACCATACGTACTTCCTTGACACCGGCTTTTATGAATAACGGCACATGTAAAAATTTAGGGATTCGACACAGTTCTGTTGTCCTGTTGTTCTGCTACTACGAATTCATTTTAATCAAGATAATTTTGTTTTTTTTGGTTTTATTATTATAGTCACTGACAATGTGACGTAGGTTATTTAACACCCACCTACTAACAAGATGACTGGGCATGGATGATAAGTTCATGAATAAAAGTTTATATTGTTCAAGACACTTGTTATAATAAAATCGGCTTGGATCGGTTTCAGAGTTTTGTATTTATTTCATGAAGAGTATTTATTTCAAGGTTAGTACAATATACACATACAAGAGCACCTGCACTCCCAAAGGGATTACCCCGGCAAACTGATGGAAAGGCTGGAAGGAGTGGAGCTCCCCCCGCTTCCCACTATGACCGTTTCGCCATGTAGTGAGGACCATAGAGTTGGCCAGAGAGCCACAGACGCTCAGGTGATTGTGAGTACACTGCTATCTAAGGTGGTGAGGATGATTGTAAGGAAGAGTGTCATTTGATGAGGAGCTGTCATGAGGATTTGGATGCGCAGATTGGGTATTGTGGAAATGGAATATCGTGACTTATACCCTCAACAACAAAGTCTGTCTAGCTATATGTATTTTACTATAAATTTTTTGTTTTTATTGTTTATTGTGAAAAGCTAGCTCAAGAATTTATGCGGTCATTCTCATGCTGCCTACCAGGGCAATGGTAGACCTACTGATTGACAACATCAATAGAGCTTGAGAATGAGAGCGATACTGGTTAAAAGCGCCAGTGCGTATTATAAAAACAGTTTTGTTTTAGTTACGTAATAATAATAAGTTTAAGTCTGACCTCTTTTCTGAAAGAGAAACTTTTCTTCAATATTCATAATTTGGCTTTAGGAGGGCACCAACAAAAATGCGGGCGAGGCTAAATCAGATTTCATAAAACATATTCTTTATAGGTGCTCTGAGAGCGGCAACAAAATTTTATCGCGGCTGGTCCCGGTGATCCCCGAACCCAGGGCTGCCTAAATATTTTATCCAGGGCGAGCCGTCAGGGCTAACCATTTAATATGCACTTTCAACAGTTCACAACCCTTCTTTACTAGCAGCTCTCTAAAATATTCGCTATCAGACCTCAGTTTTAGTTTTTTACATCCCTTTTGCTTTTTTATCTGAACCTTTCCAGCTTCACCTTAGAGGGCTGCATTTGTAAGTAAAGGTTTTTACAAACCATTTCCTCAACTTCCTCCCTTCACTAATGATAATTCTGAGCCAGGGAAATTGTCTTTGATGTCTGACTGTCGGTCTGTATATTCTACTATAACGCAGTAGTATCAATACTATCATGTGTAATATGTTCACTCCTGGAGTACTTATAGTCTGGAATGTGGAAAAATCTTTTTGTTAGAAAAAGCGACTTTAACATTTTACCATCTGAGCACAGATTATATCTCATCCAGTGTTGTACCCTACAAATGTGATATTTTGCATGTTAGTTTCGTCGAATGATGGTGTGGATAATAAAACTAGCCCTATGAAAAATTAGAAAAATCTCATAATTAATCTATTTGATAACATGTCGAGTAGGGTGTCATAATGATGATCTCTTTAGTAACATTTAATTTTGGGTTTTTAACAGTAATTAGATGTAAATAATTTTCAAGAATTCAACTCAACCGGTAAGGTTTCTAGTGGAGTAATATTTTACGTTGTATTTCCAATTTATGACCCGATAATGATAAATTTAAAGGTATTCCAATAGAAAATGATAGTTGTTATTATGTTTTATGGTGTGTAATGATTTTTTTGTATGACTATATTTGACTAAATGAAAAAAATGACTGAAATTGAAAAGTGAAATTTTCAATTTCCACGCTCTCAGAACCCTTCTCAGAAATTCTCCCCCTTTCATGCCCATAAGTTAGTTCCCGCCAATTGCCCAATTGTTGCCGTGTGAATGATATTCTCTTTTAGTAGTACAAGGTTTAAGCTTTGTTGGTTCTCTTGTTAAGGTTTTTGTTTTAAGGCTTGTAATCGGCAGTTGCATTGGTTACTTTATCTAGTACTTAAGTAGTAGTAGCTTAAGAAATAAGTCATGAAGAAACTTGTAATCAATGACCAATTATAGAAATTGTTAGAAAAATTTCGTCCATAAAGAAATAATTTAGTATAAAGAATTGTTTGTTTATATGGGTACTACATATTTCTATTGATTATAAAAGGCTAATTATTTATAAGATGATAAATTGAGATATTTAGTTGATAAGTTCTCTTTGTCATAACAGTCCTCTTTATTAATCATAAAAACAATAACAATAACAATAATAAATTCAAAACGACTATATATTTTCAAAAAAGTGGAAAGCATCTAAAGCTTGTACAGAAGATGATACTCTCAATTTTCAATGAAGCAATTAAAATGTAAATGGGTTCTAAATATGACAAAGTCAATCAGTACTTGTCAAATAGGCTGAAGTTAAACAGGTATAAATTCTTCCATTTTTCTTCTTTATTTATGTGTTATTTGGCTCTTGAATGCTTAACAAAAAGAGCTGCAAATGACATTTGAATGCAATTTAAAAGCAAAAACATCCTTGATAATTATTTTTCTTAGACGAAAATACCAGCGGTAACTGTCTAGGAGATGTTTTAGTATGAAGTCTGAAATCATCTCTTCCAAACTTTCGTCTAAAATGTCATGAAAAGATTTAGTCCTTTTAAAATTGATGTCTAATACTGTAGCTGCAGTATTAGTGCATTACACCAAGGAAAACTCAGAAATTTGGGTAAATTGCCGAAGCAACGTTGGGTAATTCTTCTAGTTAATAATATTAGGAATTACTAATATTAAAAGACAGTAGATAGGTAAATATTTATAAAATGAAACCGTATGAACACACTGTTGGAGTACTACTGGACAAGACTGGTAGGGGTAAATAGATGGTGGTTGGGGTCGGAGTTGCCTCCCCTACGTGCCTTCCTATCCATGTTCATTCTTCAGCTGACTGGGCAACAATTAATTTATTAATCTCTTTTATTTATTATTCACAGTTATAGTTTAATCTTAAAACATCATGCTTCTGAAAAGCTAAAGAAGACCCATATACAAAGAGGATAGAATAGAATAGACCCCAGACAATATGCCCAACATTAATGAGGATGCAGGAGGGAGCGTGACCGGATATTTAATGAGAATCCATTCATTAAAATGCGAGGCTACTGTCAACTACTCGTTTTTGTCACTGGAGCAAATTCATTCACGCGTTTAATATAATTGTACATCTTCCTATTCAATAATTTTTGATATTCGTTATTACTTATTTTAGAGAAAAGTTTAACTTCCTGGTGAAGACAATGATTGAAACAGAAAATAGAACATAGAAAAGAGAAATTATACTACTTTATAAGTGGTTATACTTGAGCCAATCTGGACATACGAAATAGAGCTATGGGGGACAGCAAAAAAGTCGAACATCAAGCGTATTCAACTTTTCAATTAAAAATAGTTATTGCCCCTTATTACGTCAGAAACAAGACCCTTTATAACGATTTTAATATACCTTACATTCGAGAACTCATCCCTTCCAAGTTCATGAAATTCCAGAGTAACCTATCCAACCACCCTAATCCCGTAGCACAGTCATTGCACTGCACCACTCATCCCTAAAATCCTCCCCGGAGACTGAAACGGCAGTGGCCTCGTGACCTGCTATAAATACGTGACAGTGGGAGTCCTGGCAATGATCAGTTCCTAGAATCATGTCTTGAGCGTCTGTGGCTCTCGCGCTCTTGGTCTGCCTCCACCGGTTGGTATCCGGTGACACGGCTCGCGGAGGAGCGTGGTAGATTTCCCAATTCTACACTTCCTCTTTCGCATGCAATGTTGATGACAATCATGTGGATTTGGGAGGTATTTGAGCAGTAAATACTGTATGAGTGATTGTGAATTGTATATATGGTACGAATGAGAACATTTATTATTACATAATATACTCAATTACTTATTTCCAAATAAGGCAGATTGTAATTTAATCGTAAGGAAGTTTTTGAATTTTATCAGATTCCGTCTAAAACATTGTTATGGACATAACTTTCTTTGGAAATTTTAATCCCTTCATCAATGATTATTTATAAAACTACCAGTACCGTACTTTTCAATTTACACATAAGTACCCCTCAATAATGGATCTAATGATTTGAAAACTTTTATTTATCTAATATGATCATTCATCATAAAGTGTTCATTTATTGTACCGGTTTAAAATTACTACTTTGAAATTACACCACACTGGGATGCAATTTAAATTCTATAAATATAGCGTAGTTTAAAAAAGGCTTTAATATAACTAAAACAAACTATAAGTATTAAATTGGAATAATTGAGTATCTTTTGGTGACAGTTTAAGATACTTAATTACTCTAGTTATTGAAGACATTTCTTAACTATTCATATTTTAGGAACTTCATCTCATCGTTTTAATATTTAACTAAGATCTATCTGTATTTTTTTAAAACCGGAAACCCTTATATTTTTGTCACAGACACAGAACCGTAATACTGAACTTGAAATTTTTAGTCCCATGTTCGCTCTAGTATCATCAAATTTTACAAAGGAGATTCATTTGATGATACAAAGATAAGAAATAAGTCTATTTAATGAAACATGAATAATAATCATTAATTAATTGAAAATCATATTGAGTATGTCTTTAATTAGTAATATGTATGATGTGTAGAAATTGTAGTAGTCTATTACTATAAAAATTCGTTAAAGTAATGTTTTTTTACAACTATAATGAAGTAATGGCCGTATTCAAAGACTTTATTTTGTATTATTTATTATAAAATATTCTTTTGGTTTTGAGAAGAGATATCCAAGTTGTCAGTCAAGTCTAAATAGTTATTTCAGTGTAGGTGGCAGATACCTCGTGCAATAAAGATACCCAATCTTCCATTGGGGTCTACACACCAACCCTAGAAACCGGTAGACAAGCAATCAGTTGCTCACACCAAGCTCCCATTAGCAGCCGCTCCAAGGCCTGAGGAAATAAATGAACTAGACGAGCCTAGAGCCCCTTAACTCCGAATTAAATTCGCTTTGAGGGGCACTGATCGGATTTAGCACTACGTGAGAAGTAAGTTCTTCCCCACTCACCCCCCTCCCCCAACCAAGAACAGACAATTGGATTCCTGTTTTGTTTTAGCAAGCAATCAAGGCTAATTTTTGCCTGGGTTCAAGTTCTGCCGAGTGTGAGTTGAAAGCTCCCGCTAATCCACTAAGGGACTGTTAACATATTGGTTCTTGAGCCGGAAGGAGCCGTTGTTCGGGCTAAGACGGCCTGAGGGCTTGAATACAAAGCTGGAATCTTCTCCTGTAGAGCCCTTCTAGCAGGGTTTGAGCCTCCGAGCTTAGAAAACATCTGCTCCCTCCTCTCTTAACTCTAAACACCAATCCACTCTCTTCGCCATCTGTGATTCAATGTTTCATAAATTCATTTTTATTTATTTACTTAACACAAAACTTTAACAGCTTTTTCAAAAATATAAAGTAAAAAAACGTAAGTTATCGAGAATGAATCATTCATTCGTACAATCAACAGTTCATTTACAATAAATTCATTTATCAACAAAAAATATATCGTCCCTCTATTAATTAGGTTTTTTTCTAAATTCTTTCAGATATCTCAACAAACTAAGTAGATACATATTTAAATTTATGTTTGTTCTATTCCGGAGTAAGGACGAAATTTAACGATGTTAAGGCAAATAGGAAATCAAAGATCAAGAGGACCAATAATATGTTTTCTACATCAAAATTTCATATATTTAAAATGGATTAATTTGGTTAAAATAGGATTTCCAATGATCAAGTTTCATTAAAAAAACTATTGTATTTTTGGTTAAATATTCAAAGCAGTTTTTTCATGTAAGCCCTACTATCTCTAAATGTTGTTTCAGAACTTTTTACATACTTTAATTTTTATAAGTAACTCGTTTTTTTATGTGAGTTATTGCTCTCTCTAGCTGACTTATGTAATGTGTAATGTAAATATGGATCATTTATATTTTGTTTATTGAAAACTGTTATGTTTTATTATTTCTTAGTACAAACAAATGAATAGTCCTCTCTCGCTCTCTCGCTCTCTCTCTCTCTCTCTCTCTCTCTCTCTCTCTCTCTCTCTCTCTCTCTCTCTCTCTCTCTCTCTCTCTCTCTCTCTCTCTCTCTCTCTCTCTCTCTCTCAACATTCACCATGCTCCATCCTTATAAGACCCTCCAATTCCAAAACCTCCTAAGCACTCAAATAGACGCCTACTAACCTAGGATCTTTGTATCATTTTTATCATTATTATTAATACATTTTATTATTCTTTAACTATATACGGTTTGTAAAATTTCCACTTTCTGTCGATAAGCTCGTTTGAAAGAGTCACCACTAATATTTATCTAGTATAACTATTTTTTTTTCCCCTTGCGTTTTTTCTTTCACTTTTTGATTGTGTATTAAACTATTTTTCTTATTTTGTGTTGAAACAAGTTCTTGAATGATATTTTTTAATTTGAAGTAAACCCTTTTCTTTTTATTATTAGTTTATTTTATCCCTGCATGTGATGTGTTCCTTTTTTGTTGACCAGCGTTGTTTTATTTAAGCATTGTTATTATTAAGGGACATGACGCAGAATAAATTTTTTTTTTTTGTTATGTTGTATTATACCTAATTGTGTTTAAATGTCTGTTATGTATATATGTAACAGTTTCTTCTTGTAGTTTATTTCATTTTATTTTTTAAATAACAATATTATTATTATATTTTTATTAAAGATTAAATAACACTGAGCATTGTAGATTTATTGGGGACTGATACTGTCATTTAACAACCCAGTTAAAAAAAAAACTAAATGGTAGTCATTAAAAGGTGTATTTCTGCATAGTCCAAGATAATAAATTTATAATTTCATTTGCTTGTACATCTACGTCTGTTTAGGGTAGATGTACTGAAACCCCCATTAAACTTCATTAACTTCAAATATAGAAATGTAGCAACCGCTTAAGTAAGAATATACCGCCCGAATGTACTGTAAGGACCAAACCAAACAGCGACAGGAAAACAAATATTGACGCTAGACGAGTTAAACGTAACCCTCCCCCTCCCAATTCGGCGTTCCAATATCTTGCTCCCCTCATCTGTACTAATCCCCCGATGCACCCCCAGGTCAGATTTCACTGTCGATTTGAGTCAGCCCCTCTGCGTAACAGAACGGAACTCCAGTTGTCGTACAGCTGAATCCAATCTGGAAAGACAGGAACATATTTGTTATGAGGCATTACTCAAATAGCAGAAGGAGCTCATGTACTCCCCACAGCGGATAATAAAATTGCGTATCCATTTCAATATGAAATGTTTTTCTTAAATAGATTTGATTTTTATAAGTTTTGATTATTTTTCTTCTTAATGGCTGTTGTCGAACGGTTACTTGTCTTGAAATTACCTACGATCTCCTTTTTTTTTTGTTGTCGTTAAGATGATTCAAGGCCGTTGATGACTCTAACCTGGAACAAACCTATAATCAAATGTTTGTTGTAATATAGCCAGGAAATCATTCAAATATTTATAGCAAAAGGCGAAAAATGATCAGTATAGATACGAAAAGGCGGGTTCTGCGTTACATTCCTCCCTCAGGTAAATAGCAATTTTGCTTCAAGCTTCATTATTTACAATTAAGTAACTCTTATCCGTGAAAAGTGCTTGTAATAAAACAAAACTATGAATTCCAGACAAATAGAAAGATGTACCAGATTTCATGTTAAATGTACTTGCATGAATTGTAATATGTAAAGCTCCTCGCTCACTCCTTACAAGCAATAAATTTACTTGTTATTGTTTAGGTAATGAATTTTGTTAATGTTTATCAGTATTAAATGTACCGTAAGACGGTTTCAACTATTATTTATAAAGCTAAATAATAAACATTGTTGAACTACAAGTTAATTTAGGTTTCACTTCAATAAAAAGTGAATTCTTCCTGTCTAACAAGATTTTTGTTGATCTGAGGAGATACTGGGGCTGGCTGCCACTTGTACATATTGTCCGTTTCCTATCTGTGAATGAGTATTTGTAAATACATTTCTGCTATAAACAACTTTATTATGATGAAATTACAATCTGCCTTAATGTAAATGTTTTCATTCATACCATATTTACAATTCATCTTTTGCTCGCACATTCATATAATATTTACAAACAGCCCAGGGGCCCCCCAAGTCCACACGGTTGTTGCCTCCCTTGCATGCGAAACAGGAAGCGGAGTCTTGGGAAGTCCCCCACGCTCCCCCACCAGCCACACCACCGAATACAAGCGAGGCTGACGAAGAGCGCGAGAGCCACATACGCTCAGGACATGATTGGAGAAACTGGCCATTGCCAGGACTCCCACTGTTGCGCATTTATAGAAGGTCACGAGGCCACTGCCGTTTCAGTCTCCGAGGAGGATTATAGGGACGAGCGGAGCAGTGCAATGACTGATCAACGGGATAAGGGTGGTTGGATAGGTTACTATGGAATTTCATGAATTTTGAAGGGATGAGTTCAAGAATGTAGGGTATCTTAAGATCATTATGAAGGGTTTTGTTGCTGACGTAATAAGGGGCATTTACTATTGTTCTCAGGAATTTTGATTGAAAGAATTGGATGCGCTTGATGTTCGACTTTTTTTCTGTCCCCCATAGCTCTATTCCGTATGTCCAGATTGGCTTAAGTATAACTTTGTAAATAAGTAGTTTATTTTATATTGAGAGATGGGATGTCCTTCGAAGTAGTCTGTACAGTTGTCTAAAGCGTCTGTTTAGTTCTATATTTGTAATTAAGTATCAAATAATCAATATAAAAAGGAATTTTTATTATTTGCAATTATTTTACAATGTTCATTAATATGATTGAATAAATAGGTATTCTATGTAATATGAATGTTTTCTTTAAAGTGTAATTATTAGGTCTTATAAATTATTTATTTCGTAGTAAAAATATACCTTACATAATGCTGGACCGCTCACTTCACTTGAGCTTAGACGTGCAGATGTTGCAGGGTGCAACGTAAAACCAATGTGTCCATATTTTACACAAATACGCTAGGGGTTAATAACCATTAGGTACAATACGATTAGCATACATAAGCTGCAATTTATATTAACGACAATCATATCAATTGTTTAAATGAAGCTCAAGTCATTCAGAAAATAAATAATGTGAAAGGGTTCATTTTTACCCAACCTTCAGCATAGTATAAGACTTACTCGATCTGTATAGGCTCTTAACTATGATAGAATTTTATTATGAACAATATGTAAGTTTAAAAAATCTAAAAAAGTAATTATTTTTTTCATTTTGGTAAAATGTTCTGTTTCTAGATCCAATTAACTGATATATTGTGATAAAGTTACAACAGTTCATAAACTGCGAGTAATACATATTTGTTCGTTTTGTTTTGCCTTTGTAGTCGACTCGGTCATATGGGAGCTCGTATTAATTTATTTTCTTTTTATAAACTTGCTTTCTAATTAATTAAAATTAGAATACTTCCCTCAAACTTAATAACTTTCTTTTTTAATTGTTTCAAATTTTTTGAAACATCATAATTCAATTTTTGTATGCAATAAAATATATATGTTCCGACTTTTCATTGACCAACATTCCTTCCGAAGGAAGTTTGGGGCACGTCGTTACGTGTTGGTAATTTGTTTTAAAGTTTTTGATGTAGTTTATTGAGAATGATGAATGATCAATCTAAAATGTTCTATGTTATTTACGAACGACATTCGGTTATTTTCATATGTATTAAGATAGAATCAATTTCTCATTTCCAAGATATTTAATTTATAACAAGATAATAGAGCCTGTACAGGTAACTGAGGTGTATTTATTGATCTAATAAATGATAATTTAAATGGCAGTTGATTGTTTGTCTGCTTGAAACAGATATTTTCATCAAATTTACTACTTGTAGGAAATAATTAAGACATATCCTGCACGAAATAAATATTAGAGGTGATTAATTGTATTATGTATCGAGAACTTTCTTGTAATATCTGATAATTATTTTTATTTTTTTTATAGATTAGAGAATTTTAATTTTACATGGTATATTAATAGTTAAAAATAATTGGGTTCCGATCTATAAGATAATTAAGGTTTTTATAATGGATCGAATTCCTTTAATTTCATTACGGGTACGTTAGACCTTTACATGTCGTGCTGCCATTCTACTGTCATGAAAATTCGTTTACTTGTTTGTATATATTCAAGTAGTAAATTTAAAAAAAATAAAAATAAAATAACTAAAAAAATGTATAAATAGGGAAAAAAATAATTTGTTAGTGAATTTTCCTATGATTAAAGAGGTAGTATTGTCAATAAACGTCTATAAAACCAAACTTAAACCACGGGTGTGCGCTTTGTATCATTTGGACCACTCATTTGACTATCACTCAGGTCCTCCCATGAGTTCAGGAAGGCAGGAAAAGTATAAAATCTGTAAAAAAGTCTTTCAAACATATATTGAAGCTGTGAATTTTCTAAAACACCCTCTTACTTCTAATAACGCTGTTTTTTTTTGTTTTTTTTTTCAGTGTCAATAAGTGGTTTAAATGGTTAAAAGTTAATTTCTTTCTGGAAAAATTGAGACCTTGCCGAGAACAGTTCTAACTGCTCAGAGAACTACTGCGGTGCCTACAAAAGCGACAAAAAGGGTCCGTGAGCTGGGGGTGCATGCACGGCTGCATTCGTCGGCCTTAGCAAATATTTGCCACTGTCCCAACCCTTATCGGTGTCTGCTCCAGCTCCCTCTCTAATCGTATCTGATCTATCTGCAACATGTTCCTGCCATTAGGGGTGTGTGGTCTAGGGGTCGGAGGGGGGTGAGCAAAGAGAAGAAATATTGTGGGGGGGATACCGTGCATTTTGGCTATATGCACTCAATCGTTCGTTTATCGCAATTACTGATTGCCTTATAAAAGGCAGATTGTAATTATAGCCCAATAAAGATTATAAATAACAATGCACTCAATCGTAGGTATGTATAAATTAATTGCTGTACAGTTTAATGGAGGGAAGAAGGTACTTATATTAACTTTGTATATAAGTAATATTGAAGAACAGATCCCACTCATTCTCTCTCTCTCTCTCTCTCTCTCTCTCTCTCTCTCTCTCTCTCTCTCTCTCTCTCTCTCTCTCTCTCTCTCTCTCTCTCTCTCTCTTTGTTTTGTTTCTGTATGTCTTAACTTAAATCATTTTTATGATAAAATCCACGGATTTAACTGGTTTAAATAATATGCGTTAGGCCATACTTTTGTTTATAGACAACTTATTTATCGATATAAAAATTATACTTAGTAATTAATAGAATGGTTTTATAGAGCAGTTTATATAAATCTAAAAGAGCTCAGATATAATTTACCTGTCGTATTCGTATTCTTCGGTGCAGTAGATGTGGATCTGCTGGTCTGGAGAGTTAAGCTGGACGGCTGGAGATAAAGTCAAACAACTGACCATAGACTGCTGGTATGACCAGCGAGATTAGCATACGGATGGGAAAAAAATACCGGGCTGAATAAATCATGGATACTTTTCCCCTTCTCCTTTCTTGAATCTATGGGGGTAATTTAACTTAAAAATTAAATGGATATTACAGCAAATACTAGGACAGACTAAGTACAATTACCCAACCAGCAAACAGTGATGTTAACATATATTCATCACATTTTGAATGGATTTACCCAATCCAACAATAATTAGAACGAGACTCAAACAACGGTAGGTCGCATGTTCAGGTGACCGTAGCCAGAGTAGGCGTGATGTAAGCGTCAACAACAGTGATGTGCGAGCAGCATCGACGTTACATTCAACAACATTTCTCATTGGACTTCCAGGATCACCTGTTAATTACATGAATCGACATTGAATATTCTACCTAAGCACTACATTTATAAACCACTTCTTGTGTATTCTAACTATCCGTTAGCGACTGGAGCTTGAAATAGAGAGCGCATAAATGAATGAATAAAAAGTTAATAACCCTAAGCCTTGAATTACTAAACAACTTAAAGGGCGTGTGTAGCATTTGCTGTGTGTAATTTAGTTTTATATTCACGATATTGTTTTTCATAAAATTATTTCATTGATTATTTTTAATTCCTGATGAATATGTGGCTTTTACGTGTATTATTATATCTTTTATTTAAATTTATTTTTAAATTGTGAATTCCAATGGAAACTGATACTGACTGTTTATGGACATCCCAGGATAGTGACTATATCATTATGTTTTACCATAAACCACCAAACATTAGATAAACGTGAACTTACCTTCTGAGGACTATCTTGACACATGGAGTGGAAACATAATGATATAGTCACTATCCTGGGATGTCCATAAACAGTCAGTATCAGTTTCCATTGGAATTCACAATTTAAAAATAAATTTAAATAAAAGATATAATAATACACGTAAAAGCCACATATTCATCAGGAATTAAAAATAATCAATGAAATAATTTTATGAAAAACAATATCGTGAATATAAAACTAAATTACACACAGCAAATGGTTCACAATTGAGAATTTACACATACATATTTTTGAATACATGTATGCCTGGATTTGAACATAAAGCTTAAATAAGAAATACCCTATTGTAGTAGACACCAAACTATGAGGATTAGCATTATCGCCATGTTTTAGTTAAGAATATTGTAGGTATTAAGCAAAATTGGTCTGAGGAATCTTAACTTTATTACGATTCCCTGTGAAACGACAAATAAGGATTCCGAAGTTTTCGGCAGTGAATAGCGAGTTAGGTTTTGGGCCGAGAATTGGCAACACCGCGATTTCTCAGACCCACCTAATTTGGTGTTCGCTGCAATAGCTGTGTAAAGGGATAAGCGAGAATAAAATAGCTACATAAAAATGTGCAATCTATAGATCTCCGATCTCCCACGGAAAATAGCCTAATACCTAACTGACAGAAAATATTTTACCAAGTTGAATTTTGTTATTACACTGTGACTAAAGTCATGAAGTTTGACAAAATACATATATCCCATGTAATGATTTGAAATACCACTATGACTAATTTTTAATTAAATTTAGATCAATAAATGGTGAGACATATAATCATCATAACATTACTCTCACAGGTCTTAAAAGAATTATCACAACAATTAAAGATCAAAAAAACGAATTGGTGGGGATGGAAGCGATTACACAAACAATTAGATTATTCAGCATATTGTCTTCTTCCTGTATGTTACAATAAAGGTGGAGGAAAACTCGTTCTACAGATACTTCTTCAGAATAGTCTTCGTAAAAAACCTAAATATTAACCAAGTGGCACATTAAATTAATTCTTACTTTCATATTAAGAATACGACTGTAAAAGGGCATGTTACATATAATATATATATATTTATCTGTACTTAATATTAATTACTTAATATACTTATCTGTACCTCGGAGGGATACAACACTTAAGGTATTAACGGGTGATCTTCAAAAATGTTTGCCGTCACCCCTTATAACAAATTGCATAAGCTTTTACAAGAGAAAACTTTGGACGTTGAATTACACCCTTTTTGATTCTTCTGATTCGTCAGTCCATTGTATTATGTCGGACGAATCCAAAGGAGCTCGCGTTGTATCCCTCCGAGGTACAGATATATATATATATATATATATATATATATATATATATATATATAAAACTTATATTACAAGAAACTTCGAAGGATTGATGATAATATATAGAAGTCCGTGATAAAAGAAACCTCATCATATTGTCATAACTGGTTGCAGAGCTATTAGCGATTCAAAAATTCTACTTCTTAACTTTCAACAGCCACCACGACAAAGCTTAGGAAATTAGGAAAATGTTAGCATTAACCTTGCTCCAAAACTATTAAAGACAATTAAATGAAACTTCGGGGTATTGTTGATAATGTATAGGAGTACGTAATAACAGAAACTACATCATAACGTCCTAAATGGTCGCCAATATATTTATTAATGATTTGAATATTTTACTTTCTAAACAGCACCTTCAGCAGACGCAACGAGAAAGCTTAGTAAACGGGAAAATGTTCACAACGCCCTACCTCCATAACTACTTAAAATAATTATATAAAACTTCAGAGGATTGTTGATATGTAGAAGTAAGTAATAATAGAAACCACATATTAAATGAAATTAATATCTACAAATGATAGAGAAAAATAAAGAAAGGAAAAATTGCAGAGTTATTGTAATTAAAATTTTATTATTACATTCTCATTTCGTATTTTTAGACATAATTGGCTGATTAAAGAAGTTATCCATTTCCCCCACCCATAGCGACTAAAAAAAACTCGCATCAAGTCCTGAGTGCTAGCTGTCCTTTATTGATCCTTAGCTCCGTTATTGACCAAAGCTAATTATTTCAATGTGATCTGAATTTTAAATGAAAGTTTAAAAAAGAGTCAATTTAGTTCATAATTGATGTAATACAATTTTAGATATTTCAATCACAATTCTTTCGGTATGTCGATTCTTTGCCTGGTTATTTTTGCTGACTTTAAAACCGTTAGTTATATTATAACATACGTACTGTTATTGTTATAAAAATTGTAAAGTAGCTTGTTATTTATAAT
This sequence comes from Acanthosoma haemorrhoidale, assembly GCA_930367205.1. NCBI lineage: Eukaryota > Metazoa > Arthropoda > Insecta > Hemiptera > Acanthosomatidae > Acanthosoma > Acanthosoma haemorrhoidale. The sequence continues at coordinate 51,969,156 of OV884015.1, read as the reverse complement.
TTACACTCATAAACTAGAAAGTTTCGCAATGGGAGGCAAGGTTCCTGTATCATACGATGTACAAATTGTAGAGCCATTGAAGCTGCTAGTTTCTGATTGGTGTTCGCCCGTATTTTGCTTTACGAACGCGTCCTCGTGAATTGAAGCGTCGGTTATACTTTTGCTTTGTGTTATTTTTCTAGTTGTGTCAACACTTAAGGGACAACTTAAAATTTCTCTCGTTTCGTATTTGTGTATAGTCCCTTTTACATAACAGTTAGTTAAACCGCAATGGATATTTACGAAATTAAATGATCATTATATTAAACAACTGGATATTGTATCATAATAAAAAATATTTTACTGGATTACGTACGTTTTTTTTGCACTAAATGGTTTGCAACAGCTCAGAATTTTTTATTTGTACAGTACAATTTCCGTAGTATTGCTTTATCGTGGTCTATCGCCCCTGATTGGACATCATATACGATTTAGGTAGCAGTTATGGCAATGAACGCATCAAAATTTCATCAAAAGGAGGAGCTGAAATTGAAACCACTGCTCACGTGAGCCCGCTAAACGTGGAAATAGCATTTAAAATTACACAGAGAGCCTGCGTGCTCTATACACTCGTCAATTATTGATATCGTGTTCCCTTTGTTTGGTATTGCGTGTTTGTTTCCTCCCTTTCACCATTAATAAAGACGAATACTTATTTAATGCCTTGAGCTAAGCTCATTTTCAAATGACCGGTTGGAGCTTATGTATAAATCTGATAATATAGGTTGCTACAAACGTTGTGCTCTGAAGTAGTTTATTTCAAAAACTAATATACTTTAGCCGGGTTTTGAAGCCCTTATTGTACCTGTTTATCCTCATCTGACCACATACGAATCCTGTTTTCTCATCCTTCGAATGTGAAGTGTGTCCTGATCAAGAAATTTCTTGAAGACTGTTATGCCCAGAATTGAAGCGTTTTTGTTCAAAAGCGCTCCCGCATTTTAATGCAGCACCCTTTTACATCCTACCGAACGAATTCCATCGAATATTGGTTTTATACTCAATCGTTTTTTCTATTTATGTCTTAAAAGATGGCTAATTACCTTTTAAGGTATTACACATAACCTATTAAGACGTTCTCGTTGCAATACGTAGTACATGCAATACATAGTGAGTTAATTTCATAGGCGGTCATTATTTTATTTTTTGGAAGGGTATAATAATTGTAAACTATTATAATAATAATAATTTCAACTAAACTTCTTTTTATAAACTTCTATCTCGTAACTAAGAAAACGAATAAGTTTCTCGACAAAGGCCTGGGAAGTTCTGATCTATAATGGCCTATCCGAGGTGGCTTATTTACATAATCAAATAAAAAAACCCATATGATATTTTGAAAACTCAATCTACTTCTAACATATAAATTTAGTTAAATTCTAAAACCTGAAAACAAGTAATTTTTTTTTCAATTGACTTGCGTTACTGACTGGCTACATCCTGAAATCATATTCAAACCATCACTTTAATAATTTATATTATTCAGTGTTACTAATAATACAAAGTATATAAACAAATAGTTAGTGAGGATACAATAAATTTAATAATAAAATAAAGTTAATAAACCAATAATGTTTTCATTCGTGAGGACTTAATAATAATTTATGTAACAACTTAATGTACTGAAAACTGATCATCAGAAATAAAAAAAAAAATTAGTATTATATTTTTTTTAAATAATCAGACTATTCTTAACATCACAATGAGAAACTGATCTACCTGTATGTGATATACTCAAATGTTTCCGTCAGACATACTTAAAAACTAGTTGAACGAAATGTTAACTTTTTTATGCAATTCAGATTTCGATTAAATCTCTGTTACAGATTGAAAGATGTATGTTTACTATGGGCTTGCTGTTTAAATTGTAACTTGATCAAATAAAAAAAGGGAGTGAAACAAAATAATAATATATTTTTAAGTTAAAATGTTTTAAAACATTATTTTTCCGTAAGCTGCTCTTTCATTTTACATCTCGAATATAATTTTATAATTTACGCGATCAGAATATTCAGGGGAGTTGTTGACCAAACAAACGACTGAATAAATTATGTTGATTTCAAATCAAATCATTTCTCATCACTCACTACCCCCCCCCCTCTGAAATGAATAAAATGGAATGGATTATATTGAATTAAACTTTAGGAGATTGAATGCAATTATTGGATATTGCAGGAAATTCTCCAAGAGGCAGATATAGGGAGTGCAGGCTAGATTAATTTGTACAAACATTGCCCTTCTAAATTGAACAATAATACTGGGTTAATCACTCCATGGATTGATGAGAACGCTTAGCGTCCGGTGTCATTGTGCTTACTTACAATCAATATACCTTTGCAATAAACAGTTTTGAGTTTAAATGCATTGTTTATAGTTGTATTGATTTGTTTTTTATAAATTATTTCCAGAACCCGAAGGGGGATCACCGATCATCATTGAATCCACTACTGCACTACAAAAATCAATTGCACCGAAATCGATGAGGGGATTATATATCCCAAGGTCATATACGGAAACTCATTTATAACACATACACGTGTTGAAGCGTGAAATTTTCAAATTATTTATTTTTGATTCCCTTTTTAGGGAGTATAATGATGGATTCATTCCCCTTTAAGATTGAATTGATCAAAACTGTCAGTTTGAACATTTTACTGTAGAACCGTCAGAAATAAAACAGCTAATTATTTAATTCATTCAAATAAATTATTTATAATACTTTTGTGGGCTGAAAAGAACAAAAAAAAAAAGGAAATAGGTCACATTTATTTAACAATAATCAAATTTTAATAGTACATAATTTACCATAGTTCACTTATACTATTCTCTCAATGTCTTATTTCAATATCATAATATAAACGAGGAAATAACTTTGTTGCACGGATTTAAATGCTTCAAAGAGCAAATATATGCTAGTTGGTAGAAATTGTGGGGAGCTTGACAAAACATGCAATGGGAAATCGTATGGGAATTTTTACGGTATCTGGGCGGAGCAGTGTTATTTTAGACGTTGAGGTAGGTAATAAATTTAAAAAGGCAAATGCAATACCTTGCCGAATAAATAATATATTTGACTGGATTGGCTATGTGCGCTGGATTCCTGAACAAAGGAAAATAGCAAGTGGTACTCAGAAGAAATACCAAAGTGAAAAAGACATAGGGGAAGTTCAATGTTGTTTACAGGTCTGTATATTTATAAAGGTTGGGAAGACTGAGCTAAAAGTGAAAATAAAGATTTGAAAGGCTCTAAGGTGCTGGAGAAAGAAAAATAATTAGTATGGCATAAATGCTTCAAATGAATGAAGAGACGTATTAGATAAGTTAGTCAGGGTTAAATAAGGGGACGGCAGGCATTATCAAGAATTAAGTAATGCAGTATAGATACGAAAATAGAAGGAGATCCAAGAAAAGCTTGGTAGGTGGAAGTAAAATAAACGAAGCAAACTAATGAAGAGCTCAGAGAGCTTCAAAATAAAACGATTAGATCATGTGCTGTTTTGGTATTAACACAGTTGTTGGGGGATGTGTCCTCTACGACATACCGAAATTCCCCAAGGGGGTGTGAGTGTGGGAAGGGTGGTTTAAAGATAATTTATTTTGGTTTTTCTCAAATATCTTGAAAATGAGTGATATTAGCAAAAAGTAATATGTATACAAAATTAAAGCTCACAAACTTTCCCATAAAAAGGTTGCAGTTCATTTTTGCCGTTTTTTAAATTTTTGTTTAAGCGGTTTATTCATAAAAAATTCTCTTTTTAACTCACCGTCTCCTTGATTATTATTGAAATAACGAAAAAAAAATTTTGTATGCAATTTTATGTACTTTTTGCTGCAATCACTAGTTTGGGAGATATTCAAGAAAACAACAAAACATGGCCCTCCCTCGCTTTTGTTTCCAATCCTAGTGATCTTTTAGTATGTTGTAAACGACACTCCTCCCAACAACTGTACCGAAATAACAACTACACAATTTTTTCCGTTATTGCCTGAATAAAGACAGGAGTATAAGGTAAAGATGGAGTGTGGACATATCGTCAAAACTAAAGAGGATCAAAACACCATGACATTTCAAGCGATGATATTTGGCAGGAGAGTTGTTAGTTGGAAAGATTACCTATAACAAGATGCTGTTTTTCTCCGTGCTGTAACAGACAGACGAGAAGATGGAGAATCGTTAAGGTCCACTACACCCTTCTCATTAACTCACCGGGTAAGATTGGGTAAATATTTAGAAAACTCATTAACACCCCCAGCAGCTCACCAAAAACCGACTATCTCGAAGGCATAGAAAATTATTGAAGATAACCTACATGATCCCATATCACTGATAAGAATACCTCATAGGACCGGACGGAAGCAAAAAAGGAGTAAATTTGAAGAGCAATATAGCATTTGAGAACGAGAGTTTGTGGAACGCCATTCATTCGCACACTGTTCAACTGGTCGGCCTGCATTCTTGCAGATGTGAATGATTCTTTAAGATTCTAAGCGACGGTTGGTCAGCAGAATGCACTGTTGGTTCTCAAACTATAAGAGAAGTCTCTAACATAGCATGTCTTTACATTACTACACGGTGACTACTCAATTTAATTAACATGCCTGAAGGAAGATTCTCAATTTTCGATTACTTAGGTAATAAGTGAATGCATTTGTCTATTGGCTTGTATGTATGTTTGTAAAAAATCAATATATAAAAAACATATAGAATTTGCTTATTGGACCAGGTAGAGCTGATCTATCAATATGCTTTGTCCTATGAAAGCGAGTCAACATTGAGACAGAGCTACCTTAGAATAAGCAGTGTACTGCCGGGGCTGTGGAGAGCCCTCATTAACCACTTGACCCGCCGAGAGCCCAGTCTTGAGAGCTGCAACATGCCGTAATCTCGCGGCTCTCAACAGCCCTATTCAGCCCACCGTCAGTCCATACTTCATGCCCTCCCGGCCAGCGTTAAACATTTTCATTCACCAGGCTTCAATGGCTTTCAATTTTCATTAAAAGGCGTTATTACACTTTTGTGAGGTTATTAGTCCTCTTAGGTGCGGCACTCTATGATAATTTTATGAGTGTAATATAATGTATATGCGAGTGTTGTTGATTGTACTTAAGTAATTGTATTCGATCGTGTACCGTTAGTTATTATACTACCTGCTGAAATGCTCCACATCACTCTCAATCGTGTTCTTACAAGCTTAACTTCAATGGAAAACAAATTGTTCATCCACTTACTTTTATTAGTTCTTTCAGAGCTTTTATTAGTTTGTTGTCATTTACTAGTGAATAGAAGCAAATACAGATGGTACATGCACCTTTCTCAATGCATCGCTCTTTTGTAATATATTGACGATCCTCTGGACTATGTGGGTATGAATCGTTATACGTAAATAAACATAAGAGCCACCAAGATCTAATGGAAAATGTCTTACATAGACACTAATTACAAATGTCCACTTATGACAATTTAAATCGAATTGACAACCGGTTACGACCAACTCTCCAACTTGATAAGACAGTGAGTGACCCCATTTTCATTGTGATTCTAGCGCCTGTTTAACGAGAGAGAAAAAAAATCCAAAGTAAATACAGAATCCAGACAAATTAGACACTTTCTGTGAAGTGAATGATGAAAGAATTAAAAATAAGACAAAAACTCCCCTCCCCCTTCCCAAGCGGGCTCTTTCTGTTGGACTTGAGAAATGTCTAATGACAAGGGAGAAGGAGAAATAAAAAGAAATAAAAGAGAAAACAAAAGAGGAAGAGGAGCTGGTCCTAATTAAACGGATAACAAAAGGCTGAGGACAGGCGGGCCCGTCCGTAGTTTGTAATATCAAACGCCGAGCCCCGCTCAGCATAACAAAACCGCAAAATTAGCCATCTCCAGCTACAATATCGCGAAATTTTATTTTATAGTTTGTATTACTTTACATTACTTTTAACAATTTGTATTCCCAAAAGTTAATAAGGACAAGTTAGGAAAGGAATAGTCGGTACCATCATATCCGAGCATACATTGTGACTTCATTTCATTTTACGCGTTCAGGCTACAGGCATATATATTGTGACTATATATTTATTGTTAAATTTGATCTATTTATTAGAATTATGATTTGAAGTTGGATTGGTCCCATTTTATCCTAGACCTGTTAAAGTTCTTGAGGGGGTTTGGTGGCTAACGGAAAATAATTCTTATTATAGTGGGGGTGTATTGCCAGTAAATATCAGGTTGGCGAGAAAAAAAAAAAAGATTTAATATCAGACTGTCATCAAAACAACAGGTATTCCTAGCACAGGGGTTTTAGTGTTATTACGGTGTGGTATTCAGTGGTTTCTAATCCACCATTAATACCTTCCGCTTAGTTTCCTAGAAAATTCTGCCCAATGAATAAGCTACAGTATCAGATACTGAGGGTAAGCGAATGAATTTTACAATGCCTCACTGTTTTACTGCTGCTTCGTTTTATTATATGGTGTAAATTTAACTCCTCAACTAGCACAAACAGTATGCAATATTTATAGAATTTCATTTATCAACCCCTGAAAATCATTTTAAAACCTATTGCAGTAATAAGATTCAACACAAATAATTGTTCATCGTGTGATGTAGTCGGCTGGTTTTACAGAAACAAAATCTCAGAACCTCCCGTATCAAAAGAATCTGTCTTGATGTTAAAGCATCAAAGTGAGTTACTATGTGTTTTATTTTTATAATCGTAGCTAAATTTTAGAATATTTCAAGGAATAAATGAGTGTTTTAGCAGTGAAAATACTCCTATTGAGATTTTGAATGTTTATGTACCTTTAGGCTGTAGCGAACTGTGGTTTTGCGATGAGAGGTTGAGAGTCAGGTCCTATAACTGGTGAAACGAACAAGTATGAAGGTATAAAGCGAACCTCACACCAGGCTCCCCAACGTTCACTCCGGCTGAATCCTCCTCATACAATTTCATACTTGTATGATCAAACCAAGTCCACGGGCCGTATGAAAAGGAATGGGATCCTTAAGAGATCATATGACACCGTGGAGACAGTACGGATGGAATACCTTAGTTGAGACCAAGTAGCATGTCAGAATGGTGAGAGTTTCTAGAAGTTATGTTGTTTTTTCATGTTCAAGCACACTTTAAAGACTGTTATAGAAAATTTTTCAAGCGGAAATGTTTTGAGAGTGTGCCTATTGGCACATATGAGATTGCTTAAACAACAGAAACATCTGGCACAGAGCTACTGCCCCGATCCGAGTTTAGCAAGTTTATTTTGTTCAAATTTTGTGATATTACTTTGTTTATTAGACCATATTTAAATCATCGGAGGGTAATAGCTCTGGAGACAAACTGCTAAGTAAGACTGACTAGGCATTTACTTTTTACTTAGATGTATTTATGTATGAAGTTAAGATTTAAGTAATTAGTTTTATATATAAAGAACGCTTTTTTATGCCTTAACATAACAGATCTAAAAAATGAAAGCATAAATTGAATACCTCATATTACTAATAAATAAATAATGAATCAGAAAAATTGTTCCATTAAAATGATATATATTGTTACGCATAGACTGAATTGTTCCAACCCGGACTGGCAGAAGTCGGGCTAGGGGAGCACTGCTCCGGGAGGAAATTCTTGGAATATCAATTCCAAGTATGCAATACCCTCTCTTCTTAGCCCGGTAATTTCTCTTGTACCCTCCGATGGCAGCCCTCCCGGATCCCGGGGTGGGTAACGATATTAAGGAGGATCTTCTTCCAGCAGACCCCAAACGATTACCATTTCCAATTTTATAATATGAGTTAAATATTCAATAGGGCTTAGTCGAAAGCGAGGACTTGAATCCGATTATTTTTAACTAAATTCATTGACTTGTTGATATTCTGCATTTACCCCCACGGCTAGAGTGTCATACAATTACTGGCAATGGTAGTTTAATTGGTAGTATAGTTAAAAATGAATAGCTATAAAGAATTTTTCGGAAGCTAAATAAGGATAGGTTTGATGGAGGGTTGTCGTGGTCAAGTGGATAGCACGGAGATGGGTTTGTTCGGGGTTGGCTCAGGTTCATGAGGTAATTATTTAGCCGTTGATAAAAAACGTTTAAATCCGACTTAGAAAACAGAATTTAAGGTTAAGAGGTAAGGCATAGTGATGATTTCATTACCACCTCAGCCATAAGATAGTAAATACTATTCAAAATGTTGGGTGATGTCTATGCTTTATGGTAATGTTGATTGAGTAGAATCTTTTTAAAGGTATATAGAAAAATTCAATCCAATTATTGAGAGGTAATAAAAGAATACGTTTATAACAGATTTACTTCCTAACTTTTCATATGCTAAGGGGACCAGAGTGAGTCGTTAAAGATTGAAATATTGAAAAAAACAACAAGATCACTACCCTATTTATGTGAAACAATCCTTTTTTCTAGCAAAATAGAGCTCAAATTAGGGAGCGTAACGAATTTGTCTTAAAAGTATTTCATTAATAATTTTCAAAATTAAAATATTTTTGGCATTTTTATGGTAAAAAAAAAGCAAAAAAAATCCGTATTTCCGATTAAGACCTGGTTAAATACAATGTTGTTAAACCGGTCAACAAAAGATGTACTCAATTTTCATTTTTTTTCCATTACCTAAATGAATTGCTCGCTCATGCAAAAGGCTTATATGAGCGATGGTGAATGCCTAAAAAGGTCAAAGGGCTCAAACGACTTTACTGTTTTACATAATGAATGTTGTTTTTTAATCAGGTAGAGTGTGATAGGCAAATTCAAATAATAATACGACAAACGTCCAATGCTAATTAAAAAAAAAGCAAATGAACGATATATTTTTATATTTATTGTATTATTTTATATAGTTTAATAGCCGTTATAGCAGTTACGCCCCACCGTGCCAATCATAAACCTCTCTCTTGGCCAGTTACAAATGTTATGACTTTCACTAGGGGATCTTGCATTCAAGAAGTTGTAGTTTCGGAAAGTAAGATATAAACGGAGTCTGAAAAAAAAAATATTCCCAAAAATAATTCAACCAACATTTTGATATGATAAATTGATTGAATATTCGGAAATAGTTTCAATAAGTACTAACAACAATCCTAAAATGAACAGCATATTTTTTTATTCAGAATTCACTCTTATTCAAAACTATAATTAATTCCTATAACAGTTATTACAAATTACTGAGTTTCACTCCTATTCATAATGAATCAATTCACTATCATACTTTTTTCGTATATTGCCAACTTAGAATAACATATGTGTTACGATGTAATAAATGTATACACCTCAAAAAAGAAAAAAAATGTCCCCCTTTGTAAAAACGCAATCTTGGTTAAAGATACGGTTTTGGGCACCTAGATATAGCCGACGTGATTACTACTGGAAAGGACAAAGGAGAGAGGCTGATAAGGTAGAGTAAAGTGGATATTGAATGGTATATTGAGTCCAATATTGTTGCTTCTCGACAGTGGACCATTTTTCAAGGGCCCTGCTTCCCCCGGCCGGCCCTATTATATTTCCCTCAATATCCCGAGGGCTGGCCGGGTCTCCCAAGGGCCTTGGAGGACCGAAACACAACCACCTACCACATATCCCACATCCCCTAAACTTCCTACACTTTCCCCTTTTTGTTTTCCTCTCATACATTGGTAATGTCGTGGTGGGGAAAACGTGTCGCACATACTAGGTGATTCTTGAGACAAATGTATTGCTTATTAAATTTTTAACATTCTAATTTGGTTGTTTTTAGAATGCTAATGATTAATAATACATATTTGAACTTTGACTTGCTCTACTCTAATTTGGAGAAATAGTAAGTTTTTCCTCTCGAGTAGAGAAAAAAAAATTGGCTCAATATTGGAGGCTATATATTGCTCTACATAGGCTATATATACAAGGCTCCACCATAGGTAGACTCTCACTACCTTCCCGAACCCACCAGCCTCCTTTAGGCTGGTCCCACCAGCATCTCACTCCCCATATCCTTCTCATACATCCTTCAAATAGGACTCCCCTTAGTGAAAGGCACCCATCAATCCAAAATAATTTTTCCCACATCCTATTTTTTATAAGTTTGAGAGCTTTGGAAAAAAAAAAAAAAACTACAAATGGTATCAATCATTCGTCGCACCAGGGGACGACAACATCCAAAACATCCTTTTGAAACAGCTACCACAGAAGGGGGTATCCCACATAGTGAACATCCTAAACTCCTCAATGAGACTACACTATTTTCCCCTGACGTGGAAGCATGCCGTTGTCGTCCCACTGTTGAAACCAGCCAAGAATGAGTATGAGCCAGCTCACTACAGGCCCATCAGTCTGCTGACTCAATTGTCAAAAATCTACGAGAGGATTCTCGATGACCATCTCACCAGACAGTGCAACGCCCAAGACATCATACCACCTCAACAGATCGGCTTCACTAAAGGACTCAGCTCTGACTGCAATCTCGTGAAACTGCAGTGGCACGTTGAAACGAACATGCACCCCAACATAGTCACTGCGATGATGAAGGCATTTGACTCCGTAGATAATCTTACACTCCTGCGACGCCTGAACGAGCACGAATTTCCTGCACAACTTAAGAACATTATGTCCTCCTACCTAGCAGGCAGAACATTTTCTGTGCGAATAGGAGCCGTATTAACCACCAGAAGAGATTTCGTTGTCGGAGTTCCCCAAGGGTTGGTGCTGGGACCCCTTTTCTTCAACATATACACCGCGCACATAGTAGAAGCACCATACTACAATTGTGAGGTAGCGGCATATGCGGACGATATAGGAATCTACAGCACCAGCCTCAACCCAGCGAAAGCTCTAAAGGCTGCATAGGGTGCCAGTCAATTAATCACCGACAGGTTGCGAGCTGTCCATATTCAAGTGAACCCAGCCAAGATTCATTAATTTCCAGCATGGGAAAAAGAAGCGTCCACCCAGCTTTACCATACACGGGACTCAATGCAAACTTGCTAACAGCATCTGCTACCTAGGCATCAACCTAGGTAGACACATGACGTTTGGCACACATTTACAGAAGAAATTGAAACGAGTACGCAGAACTTACTACTCTCTCCAGCATCTCATCACAAGCCAGGCCATATCCCTTCGACTGAAACTCTTAATATACCAGAGCGTCATGAGGCCAGCTCTACTGTTTTGGACACCACTCTTTGATTCCTACATGCCAGCACCATAAATAGACTCTAGAGCTTCCAGAACAAGGTCCTGCGAACGGCACTCTGGCATACCCCTTTTCGTGAAATGAAGGCTTCCGACATGCACGACAAGGTTGAGTTCCCCACCCCACCACCGACGTCATCAAAAGAAGACACATTAAGTTCTTCGACTCGATGAAAAACAGTCTAAGCCCCCTATTCAAATACATGACACCACTACCGCTACCGGCACGATGGCAACTCACAAGATCGAGTAAAGCAGAGGAAATAGTGGACATCACGGCACTAGGCCCACCAACAACAAGTCTCTAAGGGGCACCCATCACTGAAATTATACTAAATAAGAATACGCTACATGCCTAGAGAGACTCTAGGCCCAGCCACTAGTGGACTCTCACCACTGTATCGAAACAACCAACCTCCACCGAGGCTTCCCACACCCCTTAATCCTCTCACACCACCTTCAAGCAGGTACTCCTAGTACAAGGATTCAACACTTTTATTAATTTATGAATTAAAAAAACTAGGCCGTTATCCTGAGTGGTTTGACCTGATGGTAACAACAGCACTTGCCAGGTTGGCTATCAAGTGTCATCTGGCCTGGCATACCAAGTATACTCAATCAGTGAGCAAAACCCCGGAAGTAAAATACAACAAAAAAAAGTAATGTAGCGACCATATTAGGAGATGGATCCATATCGATGGACGTGGACTCTAATTGAACAGACGGTCGTTTTTCCTTTGTGTGCCCGGTGTTGCCAATTTTTCTGCTTGAAGTCGCCTTTTGAGCCAATCAATTTCAGCCGGGCTCACGGATCCGAGGGGTCCATCACGGGAGTGGGGAGGAGAAAATGACTTCAACTTTAATAAAACATCTGTCAGCCTTTTATCTCCGCTGTCAAGTCATGTGCTAACTCGTTTCAGTTCGGGGGCTGCTTTCATCGAATATTTTTCTTTTTTTGTTTTAAATGCTCTGATAGTTGTCAGGTAGTAAGATGGTTCAGGAATGAAAATTCAAACTGAGCATACAGTACATCTCTAAACTTGAAACCCCACCAATTATTGTTCCCAGCAGGACTTATATAAATATAAATATATATGTGTGTTTGGTTGGAAACTGGATTGGGTTAGTTAAAAAAAAAAAAAAAGTAACAAGATAGTAAGATTGGGTATTTCGAAGAATTCAAAAGTTTGTTATGAGCTAAAAATGTGCATTTTGTCCTCCTAAAGTTTCCGTCTCAATTTCGTAAGTACAGACAAGATAATAAATTTTATTTTATACTAACCTAACGATTTTCTGATTAGTATTAAAAAAAATTTCTGATGACTAATTTAATCAATTTGCTTTGTTTATTTTAACGAGACAACATACGTTCCCTAAGGATAGACTGATATCTGTAAAAAACGTTGTAACATTCTAATAATTAATTGAATTTGCAATGAAACACATTTTAATAAATAAGAATTTATGTTTTTATCAGATTTTTTTAATGGTGAATTTCTCAGGTTCTAATAGGAATAATAAAAAACACAAGCAAAAGGCAACAACCTGCTAACATCCAACAATACCCGATTTGTTTTATTTACAAATGATAGTGTTTATTTGACTTTTTGATATTATTTATATACTTAGAGTTACTATAGCCCTTGTTTTGGTAGTCGTTTCAGGTTCTCACTGTTTTTCTAGCCACTCGCCCTTTCGTCTGTAATTTTTCCAGTTGACTAAGTACCCGAAATCACCCCCCAAGTGTGAGACTGTGGTGCCTCCTGAGTTCCTGCCACTTCGGCTCAACATTGTACTATCTTAATCAATTGAGTTTGAACATACAAATAGTGGCATTGATAACCTGAGGCTTTTCCACCGAAATAAATCCCAAAAATTAAACAAACTATGAGGACGGCAGTCACGTCCCTTCTGACTATGTAATCTTGTCTGTCTTCTCGGTTGCCTTGCTCGGTCAGAGCTGCTGAGTTAAAATCTGGGGATCCTGACTATTTCAATAGCCGTTTTTATCTTCAAGGCCTCCATGTCTCCGAATACCGATAACATAAGGGTATCCTACACTCGTTAGGAGCTCTCTGTTAGTTAGTCATAATTCTCCAGTTATTGTTTTTACGCCCCTCACAAGGCCAAATATACACCGATATAATATTGCTGAACCATTGCAGCTATCCTTTGAAAATGCTTCTAATCAACCTTGGCCTCATAAGTATAGATGCCAGGTATAAGGGGGCGTCCACCGGAGGGCTAGAATATAAATAACCATAAATAATAGAGCATAATATCATAATTTTATGTTACACGAGCATACCTTGCGTACCTATACGCATATTATGCATACGAGCATGATGTACATACTCATTAAAGATTACTTTTTTTCTCTGAACTACAAACATTTTTATTTTAAATAAAAATCTGAACTTTTAAATCTTCATGTCTCTTACACCCACCTGAAAAGCATAATAGGATAGTTCCTTCGTGGTACTGGGCACGGCTAAACTCAAATTATAAACTGGTTTGCCCAATTTTATGTTCATTTACAATGTTTAGTATGAATCCAAATCTAAACTTACAAAACATTATGCATTAGTACACCAAACATTTGTTAGGTATGAAAAAAAAATAAGGAAATATACATGAAGCCTTAAGGTTCTCGTGCTGAACGGTGTCAGGTTATGTGGCCAAGTGGTGCGGAAGTCGTACGTCTTCAATGCCGGAAACACCTCTGAGAATGCTCACTAAAAAATACCCTACTTATCGACCACTATTATTGAAGGTCCAAGAATACAACGTCTTACAAAATTGGGTTTCTGTCGTCTACTGGGACATTGTGGTAAAGCAAAAAATGATTTTTCATTCCCAAATGAGCCGTTCCCTAAGGCAAATTCAGATGGTCCTTAGAAAAGATGCACTTGATAATTTTAAATTGCCAGTATGAATTCCTTTAGAGGGGATTAATAATAACCTCACAAAGATTAAACCTCGCATTAAACGATGGACAACATCCTACAGGTTCAACTGAAGACAGCAAGTCGTGCTGGTTCATCTAAGGATTCGCTATACCAGAGTCTTATGTTCATAATGTATAATAAATCCCACCCTATCTTTGGATACTTTGCTTCTGAGCTTGCAGCCAAGGATGTTTTGGTCGACGTCCCAGAGGAGCACAGATCATGTGGCATCTCTTCTTTTCTAAAGTCTAAAATCTTGGTTTAAAACTCAAGAAAATGATCTTCATCAATGACCCGTCTGTGGTTGAAAGACGTTAAAACAAATAACATATTTTAATAACTTTATTAATTGTTAAAACGTTTGGAACGAATATTAATAGAAAAGGAACTTACCATTTCTGTTTTGACTAGATTTTCATAACTTACTAAATACTGAATAAATTAGTTTAACTCAGAGCTAACCATTTGAGTCAAATGGCTAGTTTTGAAATCGTTGATTCAAATATAATATTTTCGCATATAATATATTGGTGCGTTTTGGCATTCGTTTTATCGATTTTTACAGTTTTTGACATATTGAGAATTTGAAAGAGGAAGCTGTTTTTTGAGCCCAATGCTAAATCTAAACGGAAATTAAAGTAAGGCAGCTGTACAACTAATGTTATAAATTGTTACAACATACCCCGAATTCCACCGACAATTATTAATTTGCAAAGTTGATTGAAATTAATATAGATCATTTTACTCTGAACGTTTTTATGTTTCAAATGGTTTCAGAGTTTTTTTTATATATGTATTAGATCTTCCGGGTGGACGTAGTATCAGCTATACCTAATAAATATTGGAAAACACAATGTATATATATAAATGAAACACAATTAGTTACTTTGAAAATATTGTTTTGTAATTTTATTTATTCTTCACACTTTTGTAACTATGACGTAAGGTATAGCAGCGCCTTAAGAAGAGTATGTTGTCTAAAAGGTAATTACTTCAAAAACTATTTAATGAATTTAGAAAACTCTGAAGCGGCATGCTTTTTGGGTGGTGTGAATACTGCAAGGGTAAATCATATTTTTGAAGACGTTAACTATGATCCTAATTAAATTGGCTTACATTTTGTAGAGGGGATTAATATATTCCATTCCAACACCCTTTGTGTTTCTTTTTTCTCAATGGAAGACTGTTTTGTGTTTCAATCAACATTTTCCAGAATTCATGGCCTGGATGGCAAACGAGTCGGAGGGATTGTTGGAGGGGCCACAAAGGGTTGATATAAGAAAGGAGGAGAAGACAGGACGTCAAAGGAAATCACCGTTAATTAAAGACCCCCCCTGCCCAAGTGTATTTTAATCCAGAGGAAAGTCCCGCCCCCTCAACCCTTTCGGGGAACATAAAGACCCAGACCACAGACCGAATTCTGTCTCTGGAATCAAAGGGCCTTTCTTCCTCCAGGCTTTTCCTATTTAAAGGGAGAGACGCAGAGGCAGCCTGAGGGGTAGAGAATATTGACTGGAGCTCATTAAACTTATGGCAGTCACGGGCGCTTCTCTATTGGATAAAATAGAAAATACAACAAATGTATTAGTTTAAATTAGCAATTATTTCTAATTATTTTGGTTTATGTGTATTATATCATTGTGAAAAAGGAGGTTGGTAGTGGTATTCATTAATAATTAACTAAATATCTATCAGATTTTAGAAAGGATAACCTGTTGTTTTGTAATCTTTGTTGAGTTTGAATTACAAAAAAAAAAAAACAGAATTAACAAGCAAGTGCACAATCGTAACCCCTTTCAATATCAGTAGAAGATAATAAAAACAAAATCGTCATAGTTTTTGCAATGTGATGTTCTAAATGTTGAACCCAATTAATATCCCTACTAAAATTTAATGTACCTGGTACACAGGTGGACTGAAAAGTTTCCAACCTCAACATGAAGATGATAATAAAATAAATAAAAGCTAGTGAAATAAAAGCTTTGTTAGGTCGGAAACTTTTCAGCCCACCATCGTAATTTAATTGGACTAAAACCTGACATGCTTTTTGATCATATATAGCAGCTGGTTGTAAAATGGAGTTCTACTGAAAAATTGAACTATATAGAAAACTATAGGCCCTTTTTTTTTGCACCTTGACTTGAGTTGTGGGCTTGAATCCATATATAAAGGGGGGGGGGCTTGTCTTTTTAAAACAAATGTCAGTGTGAAACTACATAATGAATAAAGTCAAGAACTGCCATCAACGGGGTTTTTTCCTCAATCCAATGTCAAGATATGATTTTCCAATCTTTTCCTCTCGAAAACCGCGTTGTGCCATAAACATCTACTCGTTTACTTTTTTTCAACTTTTGACTACATTTCCATAATTTGTGTTAAATATCTACTGGAGTAATCCTCCACCGAGGATTCCCACACTCCTTACTCCTCTCACACCACGTTCAAGCAGGTCCTCCTAGTACAAGGATCCGATCACCCTAAATATTTTATATTTATCCCTCATCCGAAAATTTTAACTAGAGAGCTTAGAAAAAAAAAAAAAAATAAAATATATCTAGTGAGTCTGTGTACTTTTATTTTTATAGACAACCGTGGTAGCATATCAAAACGGATGAATATTGAAAATTGAATTTTTAAAAAACTGTTAATGTAAATAAAAATGTTTCTGCTTTTTTTTTTTTTTTTTTTCCGTAACTCAAAGTATCCTGAATGCTTTCTTTCTCAATAAGCTTTGGAATAGTTTATTGCACTTAACGATTTTCATTAAAACTATGGGATAAACTAATCGATAACCATGATACAGCTGTGATCTCGTTGGCAACGTATTGGGGTGATGAAATACTGTGCTTGGTGGTTTATGGCTCAACCTATAGTATTGTTTAGTAAATTATTTACTATTTATGCACTATGTTAACACAAAACTTTTTGACACTAATATTGTTAACTATGATGAGGCCTGTGACTTTAATGGTTTGTTTGATTTTAAATTTAATAATAAAAAACAATCGTAAAAAAGTATTTAGTTTATCCATCCTTAATTTTGTTTATTTATTTCGCGCACGTAAGCATAAAATTGGGTTATGAAGTGTTTATATATGTACACCAAAAATTGTTGTACATTTTTCAGTGTAACACTCGGATACACTAAAGCGTGTATTTCTTGTAATATATATTTTATTATCGTCATAAGATTAACAGTCTACATTTCATCCAGGAATCCTTAGGACTGTGAATGATATTACTTTTTATTATTACCAATTCCAAAAAATTATAAACAGTCCGCAAAATGCCTAAATAAGGTGAATCGTCGAAGGCAATGTTATATTAATATAAAATAATACATTGCGATAGAATTATTTTTATATCATAAAATAAAACTCCTAGACTTCGTTTTTTTTTTAATATACTATCCAGGTCTTGTTTTTTTTAACAAAATGTGTTTTTTTTAAATTAATATTTAAGGGAAAGTTTAATTAAAGCATATGACTGAAAGCGCCCTACACAGAGACGGATTACAAACAAAATATCTGTTCATTGAAGGGTTATTGGCACCGACATAGGACGCGGGTATGGCAGGACTAATACTGTTGAAATAACAGGGCTCGTGCACTTCCCTTTAATTACGCGACACGTCGGGACTTGCCACCCTGCGCTGGCATTTGCGGCTGCGGGCCTTTCGCCGGACCGCTGACAAAGTGGAGTATTTTTGATGCCCTAATCTCGGCTCTGTGCTTGTTGTCTTCACAGAGAGCAGCGACGTGTGCATGAGGTAAGGTTCAATTGACCACATTAGGTCATAGGAATGCAATACTTCAATATACATTGTTCAAGTTAATACATCTCGGCTGGTTGAAGTACCTATGGCCCACCCCTCTTTGAGAAGATCTCTCTGCCTTCTCGCTCGGTTTGGCTCCTTTTAATTTCAATAGACTTTCTTAATCATTAAACTGTACTCTCACGTTCCTCATTCAGATACTTCATACCATCCTCATCTTATTTTTTTTACGTACAGTCCATTTCACCAATCACATACCAGCAACCTTCAAAGTTGTAGTATCATATCCCTTCACCTGGAAGGAAATAAAACTTTATTCCGACAGTTACGACTATCCATATTGCCAATAACTACTCCTAGTTCAGTAATAAAAGAAAACGTTGTAAATTTAAAAAAAAGAAACAACAAAATAACTAATCAGTTGAATTAAGACTCATGAGTGATGACATTGTGAAAAATTTTTGGTTTACGCACGTATGTATATATACTCCCTTAATGTACCAAAATGGTATCACGATTGGATAATAATTTGTTGTTTTCGTCTATTTTGATAGTAGTGTCCAATTTCAAGACATTACAGAACAAAAGGTTATCCAGGCTAAAATCAGACACGTCCAATATTATATTTCTTTTAAAATACGGACCTTTCTCTTCGCGGTGGATTTGGGGGGTCTCTGGGCTGTCTGTAAATATTGTATGAATGAGCGAGTGAATGATGAACTGTAAATATGGTATGAATGAGAGCATTTATCTTAATTACTTATTGCCTTATAAAAGGCAGATTGTAATTTTAGCACAATAAAGGAATTTTAAATTAAAAATACGGACATTATTCTAGACGAAGAGATTCGTAAATAATTGTTTCTTAAGTTTCGATAATGATTTAATAAATATTATGTTGAAGCAGGTAGCTATATATTGTAGTTCAAACAAATGTATTTCGAATTTTCAATTTTATGTAACCAGTAGACTCTCACCACTGTACCGCAACAATCAACCACTACCGAGGCTTCCCACACTCCTTAATTCCCTCACACCACCTTCAAGCAGGTGCTCCTGGTACAAGGAGCCGCTCAACCCAAATACTCCTTTATTTTACCCTCATCCTTAATCTTGTAATTAGAGAGCTAAAAAAAAAAAAAAAAAAAAAAAAAACAATTTTATGTAACACAGGAGATACTGGGATAGCTGGGATAGCAACAGTTTTTATTAAACAACTGTTTTCATTGAATTAAAAGAATTGTTGAGGCCTACCTAGAATTGTTTAGAGGTGGAAACAAGCACCCATGGAAATTCTAAAGGGGGTTTGAGAAGTTTGTGTTTGGAGTAAGTTACACACACATGCACTACTTGCGGAAGAAAATCTCATGGCTCCGATCCCGGTTTAAGACAAATGGAGTTCTGAACTGGTTAATTACGACGCTAGGTTAAGTTGCGAGCTGGTAGCACTATTCCGAGCCGGTACAACTAAAATACAAAGGGCCGCTGCAAATACAGGCTCTATGCACACTTTGAAACAACCGGATCTCCTTGCTTACACTGAGCTAACTTCTCTTCATTGCAATTAGAACATCCATGCAATAGAACATACGTTATAGTTTCAAGTGATCCAGGGAAACAGCAATCTCTGCTCAAAACCCCTGGCAATAACTTCCGGATTCAAATCAAAAGCTTAGTCTAAAACAATTTGATTTAGAGTTCATCAAGGATTTCAATTAAACAACCAAAAGAGACGATTTTTCCTTTATAAATATCCCTACGTTTCTAATTAAACTTTTGTCCCATCGTTGTTTGAATCAGTAGTTGGAATAGATACAATGAAGCTAATCTGTTAAATACCGATTATTAATTAAGTTCTAACATTATGACCTTTATTATTAAAATATAACATATACATATGTTGTATTTCGCCCCTAAAAGATTTTTAGGAAGCAAGTAGGCGCGAGTTGAAAGAGTGAAAGAGACACTTCTGATGTCTGAAAACCACGCTAAAATCTAACTCGCACCTCTTATTGCTGAGGCGAATATCTGAAAAGCTCTTCCTTTGTCTGGTCAGTCTGCCAGTCTACTGACGGATGCACCCACCATAAAACGTGAGCTATTATAAGATCTAATGGTGCTCACCACGTTTTCTCTTAATGGCTTAAAAAAATCGTAAAAACTCACTTGTATAAAATCAACCCTAATTAAAATAAATAAATTTAATTTGATCACTGATATTTTAAAAACTGGTATTCGCACAACTATATTAAAGAAAATCTTAATTGTTTCGTTCGTTGCACTGTTCTGAATGATTTTTGTACTGTTTATCTAGGACAAGAAGGAGTACAGAATGCGCAATTAGACTTAAGATGAGACATGAGCGTCCAAGAGCTTCGTAATGCTCAGTTAGGCTAAGAGAGACGTGGGCACTAGTACACCATCAGAGACACCTGAATGGCCTTAGAACAGATCAAAGAGGCTGGATATTGACTTGGCCGTGACTGAAGAGCACTAATGAGAGATATCGAGGTTTGATGGTGCTTAGCCTCCGGGCCCCACTAAATCCTTGCCGGGCGCTCGGCCAACCATTGGGCTCCAAGATTTGCGGTTTACCGATTATCCTCCTACACACTCTATCTTTGGCCCTCCGAGGCCCAGTACCTCTACTTAACTCTCAATAGTAAGATATACCTTCCACTTTATCGGTTTGATTCCCCTAGACTACTCATTATAAATACAACAAAGGTATATATCCCTTGGCAAACGCTAATTACCACGATTCAGGTACATTGGCTAAATAAGAATATTATCATCGAGTGGAGCCACATCTGGCAATTTTGGGTTAAATTCCAAACAAGTTGGGCTATGGATCAGTAGCCTTTTATTTAGAAATGTAGAAGACAAAGAAAGTGAAGGTTACATTTTGAGAGAAACTCCCTAAACTTGATATGAATTTTTAAAAACTTATTTAACTAAAGGGTTCGGCCAAATAACGGTCTATGTTACATTTTTGCGAAATTGGTTTTTGGTAGAATAATGTTCTATGTAGTTTCCTTTACATGTTCCTCACGTAACTGTGACACAGACCGTTGTTTCAATTGATCTTACGATTAGAACATTAAAAAGTCGCATAGTAACAAATTACCTAAACTCAAAACTTAAAATGTTATTTGGGTGAACTCTTTGAACGGTTGTGCAAAGACTACATGGCACTCTTGATTATAATTACTTTATTTTACTTATTAAAATATGTAACTAACAATCGATCACCTTTCTCAAATTGTCGATAGCTAAATAATTGATTGTAAATAATATATACATGATTACTATTTTTTGAAATAAATATGTTGTTACCACATAAAAAACGTCTTTAGCAACATGAAAAAAAAAAAATCTGAACTTCAGAAAAAACTATAACATGCAGACAGTTAAATAATATAAGGCAATTTCCAATTATTTGAAACAAGAGCACCCTCCTATCGTCTTTGGAAATAATATTTTTGTAATTTGTGTGGTAAATGGCCGAAATACAAAAAAACTACCTATATATAACTTCATAAATTAATTTAAACTGATGTATTCAATCAAGTGTACAATACAAAATTATAAGATTCAAAAGGGTGAAGAGATATCCGTGGAACTGGGAAAATTAAAAAAATAATCACAGGAAAAAGTAGCTATAATGCTCAATATTTCCTCAAGAATACAACTTTATGACAACGAACGAACTTCTATATTTATGTAGACCAGAAAAAATAATGTTGTGTCTATTTTATTTAAACTAGATTAACTAAAATTACAAGTTTACTTGCAACTTCAATAGATAACGATTGTACGTCCGAATAAGCTTGACGTCGCATAATTTTCTAACAGTAACTGTACTCGTTAATCCCTGTACTTCAAATATGAGAACGTGACCCGCCTGAAACAAGTGTCAGATGAAAGCTTGACATTCAACTTCACCGATTTCACAAACTAATTCCGTCGATTTTCATGTTAGGAATATACTTTATGATTAGTTTATTGACCCCTTTCAAAAAAGATTAAACTTTTTACGGTCTAATGAACGGATTACTGTTTTTCCCAACATGTGATTCGATGTCAGCAAGCATAATGATGGCTTACTTTCTACAAAATACTCAGGTCATGGAATATTCAGCAGTTACCAATCGAACTGTTGTTTTGTCCTAACTTTTCTTCATAGAACCTAATGCATAATTTTATTCTTTTCAGTCTGTAAAAAAATCATTATCTGTCCAGGGGAATTATTTACGTGCTGTTTCATACTTTTTACAATGTTTTAATAACGGATGACATGTAGTCAGAAAACATTTCGATCCGGCCTAAATGAATAAGAGGTATACATTGGGCAATTGTATATTGTTTAGTAACATCTTTATTTATTTATTAACGATAAAATGCTACAAATTAAACATCCCCTCCAATGAAACCTATTTCCTTTATGTTTGAGTATAACAAACAATAAAGTGAACCTTAATGAATCAGTTCAAATTATATATGAATTATATGTATTACTACTATTTGTCAAATAACATTTTTTAACCGTTTTTCGGAAGCAACCCGGAAGTGTATAGAATTGAAATGCTATAAAAAGAAATTTCAAAGCATAATAATAGAAAAACGTTATTGAACGAATGATGGATAAATTACAATAATAACAAAGACAAAGACATATTTGTCTAGGAATATCTCAAACGCATATGAAAATTGAACATTACTTTTTGAAATGTCAGAAAACTAACATACGAAATCCGATGTTTTGTACGTTTACAGCTCATTAGTTTTGGAATGAAATAGTTAAATTTATAAAAACATAAATGATAAAAACAATTGACAAACATTAAATAAAATTATTACGGATTATTTCTAATGGTTATAATGGTTGGCTGCTCTCCCAAGACTGTTTCTCGTTCCGATGTTCCAAGAATTTTCGATTGTCAGTTATATTTTTGGACTCTATGGAGTGGTTCAATAGAGTGTGGTGCACCTTAAAGTCCGCTTCGATAAGATGCGTGAATGTTCAGATTCTTAGGTGCAAAATGTTTTCGGTATCCGATGTGTATCTTACACCGCAAGTTTACAGCGAATCTCTTAATCGTCGATTAATTGCGAATCTCAGTGTACCTCTAGAGTAACAAGGTATATGTTTATTAGCTATTGTTATTTGAAAAGAAGGGTATTTTGTATGTTATGGTTCTATGAGAAAATATTTATTCTAGTTATAATAATAAATAAATGCTTATATTTACTATAAACATTTCAAGAAAGACTAGTTTGAATTTAGTTATGGTTTATTTCTGTAATATTCAATTAGATCCTCATTTTACCTCATGAGGCTGTCCGGATCCTTATATTTGTTTCTTTCTAGAATTATAAGTCAAAGTTCATATAACCAAATAGCTGCCTATTGATTCACGGATAAGAACATCAAAACAATAACTTGAACAAAAACTATGCCAACTAGATTTCTTTACTCGAGCACAACTTATCAATAAGATTTTATCCTCCTTGCAATCCAGCTATACTTCCATGATCAAACTATTTTTAAAACAAGTACATGAGTTATCAGAGAAAAAAAAAAATGTATACGCAAAGCTGCGTGCTTGAACGTAATAAGTTGGCCTCCAGCCATTATTTAGTGATATGTTTCATGTCAAATGAGAAAATAAGTTATGATGGTAATTAAAGAAGGCGTGCTTTATCAAACTAACACTTACAACGAAAAATACAACTAAATTTGTTTCATTTGAGTGTACATAATCAAATCTGTAGGGATCTGTTCTAGAATATTTGTAAAATAATACCACTTCCGTTTCGAAATATGAAGCACTTCTACCTCGAAGAAGCACATACGTTTTGTTGTATAAGTTGGCAGGTATGCCGAAACCAAAAAGTGATTAAGTTAGAGTTGTACACTTGTGTTCTGTGAGAAGATTATGAGAAGGGAGGTTTTATTAGGCATCTTCAACGACCAAAACCCACCTCAAAATCATGTTTTTACTTTATTCTCATGTTCAGAATGTTTCCTTGTTAAATTGAACTAAAACTCAATGCCATTAACAATGCCATTAATTGCAAAAAATAAATTTGTTTTTTACTGCTTAGTTAATATTGTTCCAAACGACAACTCCACATTTTTGCCTATCCGGTTGGTTTTCAAAAACATCTGACTTTTAAGTCACTTATTCAAGATAGATAAAATTTCAGATTCGAAATTGGTAAAAAATTATTAATAAAATAATCGTTTTAGAACTTTCGTTCCGATAATTTTTAGCATAGCACCAAATAAGGATCACGTTGTCCGTCAAAGTATAAGTTTAATATGTCTATAAAACTGTCATTAACATCGTGTTCACAACTCTAAAATTAACAGCCAAGATAACCCCCCCCCCCCGAAACCACTTCAATAACTAGCCGGCAGCTGCACCAAACCAGGGAAAGGAATTATCATTTTTCTGTTTATTACAGGTATATTTAATAAAAAACATGTTATTACTTTAATTTTCGAAGCTTCCCTGATCACAATATGCAATGTTAATTTCCAATTATTTAACAATTAACTTAATGAATTAATTATTAAGTATTACAGTGCGCAATGTTAATTAATTAGTTAATCCACAGACTACTTATTCCATGTATACAAAGGAATATGTAGTATTTATATCAGTACCGGATCAAAACCAAAGATCAATATAGTTAAATGAGATTGGAAGTGTTTTCCCCGACATATTGCCGGTTTTAGTTTTAACTTTTGACCGCAACCAATATCCACCAATTTAACTACGATTGAGAGAGTTCTAATACTCAATAACCGTTCAAGGGCCATACTCCAAATCATTGCACCGCGACACCTTTCGATGAGATCCATTTATTAATCGTTGGAGGAAAAAGATGAGATAAGGTAGGCAGCAGAAAATAGTCTGTTATTGAGAGAGGAAGCAATAACCGAGAGTGTCATATGCTGTAGTAGCAGATGTCCAGTGGTCTCTTTTCCAGTGGAGGCTTATTAGATGGAGGGAACACGTGTAGTTGACGTCTCGGGGTCCTCTAATCACATGGGGGTGCGTATCTGAGGGTGTATCTCCCAAGGGGTGGAGGAAAAAAAAACTTGATTGGGGCCTTTCAAAGAAACAATGGCATGTCAAGTTTTGGTCATATATATCTCTAAAAGAAACAATTGATATGTTGATGAGTTCGGAAGAGATAAGATACTTGTTAGAGGTGAAGGGAATAATTTAATTTTCAAATATTTACGTCGTGTAGATCGGCTTGTTCTAGGGCATTCATCTTACAATTGACTCAATCGATCTGAAATTTCAAAGATATATATCTCAAGACAACACAGGAATACGATGATCAAAACAAAATATCGTTTTGAATGAAGAAGAAATAAATACAAATTTACACCATTTTGGAAAACTTTAATTTTCATTCAAATATTATCTTAACACTATTACAATAAACAAAATGTTCATATTCAACAGTAATTTAGCCATTTTAATGTTGTTGTTTTTAAAGCAATTTCGAGTAGCCATTAAGGAATTAATGAATGCTAAGAAGTATTTTTATATTATAATGGTGTACACTGTTTTAAACAAAAACTCGGGTGGAATGTATTTTGTAAACTATTACCATGATTTTATAAAATATTTTCTAATTCGTTTACAGTAGGTCTTTTTACAATAATTGATAGAAGGTATATAAATTAAATATTCGTTTTTTGTAATATTGTGTGATATATTTTTTTTTTACTTGGTCCTGAGTTGAGATTTGGTAATAATTGAATTTAGACTATTTGGAGATGATGGCTTGAGGATGTGTGAACAAATTCCCACGTATAATCAAATGACTCTTTATTTGAAAACAATTAAATAAATTATCAAAACAAGAAACTTAAGAATCATAAGGTACAGTACTTAGTACTGTCTCGGATACAGGGAGAGGAATAGAATTAAAATAAACCAGTGGACAAGACTTGCGACAGAGGGTGAAGGTAATGTGAGAACATTTTGCTTCATTAAATTTGATTTGCCATTGGTTGCACCAAAACTCGATCTCATAAAGTTTTTGAGGTTTATGGGATACTATATCGAGGTCTGGAGGTGCAAATGTTGCCAAGAAGGGATTGGCGATAGAGGGGACATCAGCGGTGTATAGATTATAGTGGATGGGACCCAGGACACTGTCCTGTGGAGCTCCTGCATTTATAGGATAGTAATTAAAATATTCTAAACAACAGTGAACTTGGAAGAAGCGGTTTGAAAGGTAGGACTGTAGGATTAGGAATGCGAAGGCCTTGTTAAGCAGTGCAATGTTGTTGACGGAAACCAAACAGCTGTGTAGGAAATAGGTTTTTGGATTAAACAATTGGAAGTAGACGTTTTAACAGGAGGATAGGGAAAAGGCTAATTGAACGGTAAGATGAGGCCTCATTGGCTGGTTTACCGGGTTTGGCGAATAGGACAATAATGGAATGTTTCCAGAGGAGAGGAAAGTGCGTCGTTCGGATAATCCAATTATATATGTAGGTTAGGAAGATTATAGCTTTAAGAGTAAGTTGTTTGAGAATTTGAGGAGTAAGGAGATCATATCCAGGGATCACAAAAAATTTAATAATCATCAGGTATAAAATGTCTTTATTGAATCGCATTTAGACACAAAAACTAACGTAAGGCATCTGTTTAGTAGTTAAAAATTATTCAGGGTTGTTACTTTCAATTTTTTTCATGTAAAATACTTGCGTAATTTAAGAAAATCTGTGAGCACAAAACAAAAAATGTAATAATCATAAGGTATAAAATGTCCTTATTGAATCACATTTAGACACAAAAACTAACGTAAGGCATCTGTTTGATAGTTAAAAATTATTCGGGGTTGTTACTTTTTATTTTTATTTATGTGCAAAACTAGCTCTCTGAATATCCAACTAGATGATTTCCATGTTTAATTTATATCCAAGTCGAGTTGGTTTTATTTGAGCTTTATGCTATAGGACATCTCTCGAGTAATATCTGATTCCGTACCAATTCCTACGGGCTATTAAGCTGCAAAGCTCTCTCCCATTGACATATTTCAGCTGTTACTATGCTCCAAGATTGTCTGCGCTTGTACCACACCGGCCGTAAAACAAAACTTTAATATTTCCCTCACGTTTATAGGCAATATCTTGGGGCTATAAAGTTTAAAGTATAGACTGGGTCACCGCAGCAGACTGTGATTTGTAGCGGGTTTAGTCTTAGAACATAAGGTGCTTTTCGAAATTAGGTATTTTCTGTTTTATAATTTTATTACTCCTTGCAGCTCCAAACTCGACATGCTTTTGTTGCAATGTTTAAGAAATAACAATATGTTGCAGAAACATAAAAATATCACCTGATGAAGATTGTGAGAAAAACTATTGACTTTATCTTGGTCCTAAATAACGCTTGTTATAATGCTACATTCAAATGGAATATTATTATTGAAACGTTGTTCTGTTTAGTACCTCTTATTTATTTCTTATACTAATACGTCTTCATTATGTTCTTTACTTAAATAGCAGTTTTTTATTTAGATTTTACTAGTTGATTACTGATCTAATCAATGTGATATAATAATTTAATACATTTACACATTTCACTACTAATCAAATGTTTTCATGCATAATAAAGGCTCATCAGATTACTCACACAGATATTATAAGGTTGATGTACACGGTAACTACCTTTGTTTCCCACAATGATGTTATTGTACATAAGCGTGGCCAACCATTACTCCCCACAACCTTCGAAAACACCCAAAGATATTTTATTATTTTAAATACATTATTTTGAACTGACATGATCTACGGTTGAGTAAAATCGGGTTTGATTCGTGTCCGAATATTGCGTAGTTAACTCACATCCGGTGTTTGATTTTTATTCAAATCAAGCCACATACTAAAAATATAAATTATATAAAAATAAACACTCTTATAATGTTGCAATCAACAGAAATTACGATTATAATAATTAATGCTTGCTGACTCCAGTGGCCGTCTCTCATTGTCGACTTTTTCACGCTTAATGAGTGAAAAAGGAAAACACATGCCCGGTAAATTTAAAATCCGGCTATGACAGAAACATAACTACTTTTCTAAAGCAAAAACAATTAATATACACACACACTTATATATTATTATCATGTGTACAACCTGTTATAACAAAAAAACAAATTATGTTCAGTATTTGCTAATAACCTCTAATCAACCAACTATTAGAAACTCTGAAAATATCCTGTACATAACCAAGCCTAAAACGTCAATACGGAAATTTCTTGATGTCTAGCTGATAGTCCTCTTCGAGTACCTGTGTTGTGGCTTTGGGTTCATTGATATATTGTTCAACACCGGCTATAACGTTTAATTATTGAATACAGCAGTTTTAGCCGAGTCGTTGTCCGTGTTTAGCCTTTAAATTTGTATAATTGCCATAATGAAAAAAGGTTGCGTTTAAAAGATGTATAAATCTTACCATAAAACCGACCACTTTGAAGTCGAGTCATACGCATGTAAGTTTTTTTGTTCTAAATTCCAACATGTTCTAAATTCGTGATTAGGTAACATTCTCACATGCTCAGTAACTAACCACAAACAAGTTTGAAACTAGTCCGCAATTCTCCGTTAAATGTGTGTATATAAGTGTTCTAAGACCGAGGATACAAAATTAGAATAGAATAGAACCATTTTGTTTCTAAATCTATGGAGGATTAGTATTAATCATCCCGGATTTCACGCCTGAAAGTTTCCATCGTTGGATAGAAAATTCATTAATTACCGACTGGAGTAATGGTCCTTCAGCAGGTCTGAAGACAATTTTTAATTCTTAACGAACAAAGTTGAAGTTTAGATCTTTAGGCAAATTTTTTTTTTCTTCCCCTAAAAAGATATAAAACGCACCTGGCCGGTGTCATTAAGGGGCCGAAAGTGCGGGTCGGCTGCCAACAGGAGAAGTAAAGTGTTTAAGCAATTAGGAGGTGGCCGGGTGATTAATATGGCGGATCTAGAGCTAGGAAGGGAAAACTTTTCCACGTCACCGATCCCATCTGCTCCCACTCTGTGTTCTTTGTCAGTCAGCGGCATCAACCTTTTCATGACAAACGGGCAAAACTTTTGTAATAGCAAGTTTTCCTAACGTCGCCTCTTAACTAACGGGTTTTTAACTTGTTCTTAGGTTTGTTTAAACAGGTTTTACCTTAAACAATTTCGTTTTTTTTTTGTCTTTTTCAAGCAAATCTACCCATTGACTCATTTCATTAGTGAGACATTCTTAACATGTGAGAAATGACTAGTAAATATAAAGGAGTAATTACGATTATTATTGTTATTAAAATTATTATGAAATTAAATGGTGTTGGAAGAATATAATAAATGTTAAGACGATGGCAAACAGAGCACAACTGACCGAAATCAAGCAAATTCCAAATTGAGGTTAACTTCAGTTCACACCTTGCTACTACAATGAACTCATCAATGGCAAAATCATAATTTCCGAAAATTTTCGACTAAAACGTCTTTCATATCAACTCACGGATCATCCTTACCTCTAATTTCCGTTCAATTGCCTTTACTATTCGTTCAACATTCACACACGACATTTTCTCTTATTTAAGAAATCTTGCATTTAACTAGCATTTTTGTTGACTATTTATCAGTTTATGGAAGAAATAATATCGTACCCTTTTATTAATTGTCTGCCATTAAAATAGTTGAAATCGGTCTTTAAAATTGATGAAAGGTGAGATACTGATAAAACATATTTAATTGTACTAAGTAGTGCTATATGTATTTGAAAGGTGTAATACAATTTCTGAGCCAATTGACACGATTGATGACAATTGTTACGAGGCTCCTATTGTCTATTAACACGTTTACCCAACCTTCAACAGACTAGCTACTGAAAGGTTCTTATTGTCATAAGCACAGTTTTCCTTTTTTCTACGAATTCAAAACGAGATCTATGGAAATAAACAACAGCAGCGGGCAGCAACCTTTTGTGGAATCTAGCTTTTCTTCTGCAACCATAAACACCTCATCCGAGGTCTATTTTACCAATAAACACATTTACTTTATATTTTAATAGACAAATGGTCTTACTCTAAATTTAACACTATAAAACTTACATAATGAAAATAAAATATAAAAAAGATTTAGAAAAGGCTAAACAATTAAAAGAAACAACAAAAATAAAATTTAACCGTATTATAATACAAGAAAATATATATTAAAATATTATGATAATAAAAACCCTTAAATTTTATTGAAATTTCACAACAATCTAGGAACGGAACCACTTACTACTACTCATTACGTAAGTACTCAAAACAGTTACATGGAATTATTACTTATATGTTTGTTTGTCAGGAGGGATACTGGTCGCAAGGATGGTCACTTGCCGTACTTATATTGCAGTTTTTTTCTGACTTTGATATACTAGTGGAATCTTATCAGTGATAGATGATGTACTAACTTATTTTCCAAGAATAAATAGAAGTTCCTCTCTTCTTGGCTCAGAAAACACCCTTCAACGTTTTTATATTTTAATAATTAAAATCTAGGAACTGGTTCACGACTCAGCTGAAGCACACTAGGAGGCGCTGGTGTAGTCCGGCCTCTGAACTGCTTATATAATGCCGAAATTCGGAGCTTTTTCCAATCATTTGAAACCCGGCACCTGAAGTGAACACTGCTCTCTCTCTCTCTCTCTCTCTGTTACTCACTCACTTTCTCTCTCTCTCTCTCTCTCTCTCTCTCTCTCTCTCTCTCTCTCTCTCTCTCTCTCTCTCTCTCTCTCTCTCTCTCTCTCTCTCTCTCTCTCTCTCTCTCTCTCTCTCTCTCTCTCTCTCTCTCTCTCTCTCTCTCTCTCTCTCTCTCTCTCTCTCTCTCTCTCTCTCTCTCTCTCTCTCTCTCTCTCTCTCTCTCTCTCTCTCTCTCTCTCTCTCTCTCTCTCTCTCTCTCTCTCTCTCTCTCTCAACATCGTCTATCACTCATAAGATTCCACTAGTATCGTCTGGATTTAGATTTTAATGGCATCGGAAGGTATTGTTCCCCTTACTTACCTTGAAGACTAGGGACTTGACACTAAAATTCGTTTTTTTTATTTGCATGGCACTTCATTCCCACCCCCATCCCTGGTAGTCCTTGGAATAGCTTGCAGCTTAATCAAGGAACGAAATTTTACGTTACTAGTGTCACCGATTGATTATTTTCGAAACCATGCTTGAATGTCAGTTATGAACTCTTGTATTATCGTCTGGATATATTTCACTTTTAGCATTAACTTTAGCAAAGTGCATCATACTAAGCAGTAATGTAATGAGTAGTTTGTTGGTAACAGAAGGGGGGTTAAAAAAATGACCTCCGCTTACATTAAATTAATATAAAATATATGAAGTCAATATAGCTTTAACCGAAAAAGGGAACATCTTTCAAAGATGCCGAGAATCCTGAAATTCTTTGTATTTATATATCACCGTACACAGAAATGACAAAGAATATTTATTTTACAATTCTCGTTTATTTTTTGTCAATTAATTTGAAGTTTATCAATAACTGTCTAAAATGTAAATGAACAATTTAAAACCATCAGTGAATTTAATCTCAATATTAACAAACTTTATCATGAGATATCATCGATCCAAATTAAGTCAAATATAAAAAGTTTCGATAAATGAACAGCTATTCATTTATCGAAACTTTTTATTATGAAGGATCCAATTAAAAAAGGTCAATGTAAGCGATAAACTTTTTTTTATAAAATACCGATTACTATTGCAGTTACTTACAGTTAATTATTGAAACTCCAACGCGGCCCTAACAGATCTATAAACCGTCTAGAATTTTTTAGTGTTTACTGTTTAACTACGTTTGGTGGTCAGTCACAGTCCTAAAGAGTTTAATAAAGACTTAATAAAAATCTTCTCGTTTGTTACCATTGTGGTTCATTTATCCTACAGGTCGATCTTTTGAGCTAAAAGAGTTGTTTTTGGCCAGCAATCCATTTGAATTTTCTGGAATTATTTTAGCAAGCAGGGTCTCTATTTGATGTGCCGAAGCCATGATAGCCGTAAAAACGTTAAATAAATTTGATTATTTGTAAACATAATAAACTGGTGTATCTGAGTTGAGTGTTGTTATTTTTGTTTTATTTTTGGTAGGGGTTAGTGGTAAAACCTCTGTGAACCTCAACTATGTTTAATTAAGCGCTTGCACCACGTTTAGACAGTCAAATTGGGTAAACACCCAACGATAACAAAAGCAGGAGCTAAGTGCCAAAACGAGGTAGCGCTGGACAAATTGAGTTTAAACCGCACATCAAGCTGATTAACATTGTAAAAACAACTGCTCTGCCTCTCGTCGTTAGAGTTTATTTGTGTTATCCTCCCCGACGAGTGTCCGGCGTACCTGTGTGAAAATACCCCCCCCCCCATGGCACAGGCCGAGCAATATGAAAATAGAAACGAAAAGGCCCTAGATACATTTATTCAGAGAGGGTGCTTTTTCGTCTGATTAAAGCGGGTGCTGCAGCCAATTAGTCCCGCGCCCGCCAAACACCAAAGTGCTGTGTAATTTAAATCTGCATAATTTTCCACAAAAGGGGCGCGCTTCTGAACGGGAGTGCTGCGAAGAGGCTACCCACGGCCAGCCCCCTTCGACATATATCATCCGATCCAATCTATTAGACCCACCCGCTCTCTCACTTTCTGCCTCCGATCATTTAACCAAGTTTCCCAGTTATACTGCATTGAATCCAGATAAAAAAAAACAACAAAAAAAAACGCGATTGCTATTAGTTTAAAATTATAAGTTCACCCCTAATGGCTTCATCCCTCCTTACACCATTAAAAGCAAACAACTTGTTTTTTAACAATATTTTGGAGACATCTCTTTTATTATTTTTTTTCAAAACCCCGTATAGGTCACAGTACATAGTTTTGTCTGATAGCGGTAATTTTGAAAGTCCTTTCAATTGAATGATAAGGTAATTTTTGATTGGCCTCTGGGTTATGTATGAGGGTTCCATTCCTACGTTTGTAACGTGAGAGTACCAAATATTTTAGATTGTGAATCTGAAATATAGTGAACACAGTTCACGGTTGAGAGGGAGATGTTTTTATGCATATTTGTGTTTTCTTCATTTAGTACTGTTCCCTTTATCAGTACTAGTGTGGGACCCCGCTACCTGTCCGATATCTGTGATCTAAATGCTGAAGTCCCGTGACTGTGTCTCAGATATGCTCCCGGGTTCCGGCACCAGCTACGATTAGGCTGTATTACTTACGTACAATTATTTCACCTTGTATATATACAGCTTTCTTGCTTGACTTAATAGCTACGCAGGTCATGTTGTTGTTTACTGCTTTCATACGGTTTTCAAATCTTTCATTCCACAGCTTTATTTATTTCTGCCCAAATGCTTTCAACAGACTATGCCTTCATTCTCAAATGTTTTGCACTTTCATTAGATATACAAACAATTTGATACATGTCCTAGGACACACATGTCTCAATATGCTAAAAACATTTAAATATGTTATGATATGGAATAATACCAATCATAAATAAGTGCGATAAGTGTGTGTGAGAGAGAGAGAGAGTGAGAGAGAGAGAGAGAGAGAGAGAGAGAGAGAGAGAGAGAGAGAGAGTGATTGATAGATAGATAGAGAGAGAGGGAGAGAGAATTATTAAGAAGTTCCTAGTAATTAAATAAAAAATCAACGAATTTGGGAACGTATGCCCTGACCTACCAACCAAACGGCACAGTGTTGTTCCTGCACCAAAAAAAAAGTGCGAAACTCTACTGGACAATATTCAGTCTATTATACTCGTTAGCTGAAACTTTCCTACGTGACAAAATGATCGAAAATTCTGTTTGGGCTAAATGTGGCAAGTTGTAACAAGCTCAGGCCGAGTCCGCTCATATGTAAATAGAGGCTGGAGGAAGGGTTATTAACATGTAAATAGGTCTCGTTATTCAGTGTTGAGGCCAAGTAACAACCCTTCTCTCTGTGTCCCCTCCCCCTAGTATTTTACTACCCGCCCAATCTGCCTTCAAGCTATTTTCTGATCTAATCTATTGTTCCCTAATAGCGGTGGGCGATTTCGATTAATTCTTTTTTAGGCAGACAATTTTGTGACTAATTAAAAATTCTAAATATTTCTCAAAATACGAATGTAGAAATGAAGTGCCTAAACAAATAGCGAAACTTGAAACGGATGTAATATTATTTCCTTCATTTATTTATCGATTGGTCATAAAATATTATACTCATGAAAAAAATAGGGACAAACAGTGAATAATGACATGACTTAACTTCAAATATATATTAGTAAAAACTATATCAAATACAGTCAAAAGATCAAAGGATCAATAGATATTTTAAAGTGAACCATTGAGTTTAGCATACGTTTCTTTTCAAAAGGTATTTTTGAGGTACAGTAGTGCAGTGGTTTTTAATTTAAATGTATCAAAATATTTAAATGTAATGATATATTATTTTTAAATTCTTTATTAGGTCAATTTAAGAAGACAATACAATTAATATTTTTTTTTTTTTACAGGTCGGTAAGGGTTCAGTATACTAGTGGAACAAAAAAAATTGGTGAGGAATTCTAAAAATATTCTTTTTATAACTGTCATGACATAGATAAGTAGTTATTTAGAACGATACTTCAACTTAAATAACATAAAAAAAATTTCAATTAAAATAATTTTTCGTAGACAATTTTATATGTAGACATCATGAGAGATTTTTACTAAAATGAAATTGCACTGCATACATTCCATTTAGCACGGAATACCACACTTTAAAAAGGCAATTGGAAAGTTCGTGAAATCATAAATGAGGCATTAACTTATTACTCATTCATAGTTGCCATTGAAGTGAAGCACAAGGTAAATTTGATTAAAAATTTCTTTTTTTCTTGTTGTTTAAATTCATAACTGCACTATCGTCCGTGAACAAAAACCATTTAGGGCCAAATGCATTAAAAATCAATAATTTATTTAAGAGACGCATTATGCCTACCAAACTATACTTATTTGACTCACCTGCACATTTTCTAGTGCTATAAACATTAAAGAACATAATACTAAAATTCAATTATATACAAAAGATTATATTTTCGGAATCTATCATTAGAAAGCACGTATTAAATTTTGTTGCAGCCGATTTTTGTATTTTTTTTGGCGAATGAAAATTCTTTTTTTATTAGTTGTTAATGAGCAAGAAATTGCATTTTCTTTAAATACGTCCATTATTTCTTCTTTGTGTACTTAATAATACAATTTCGCTTTGATAAAAACATGTCTAGTCAGAAAAAGTAAAACAAAAATCAAATTCAAAAAATAAAATGGCTACTGAGCAATAATTTATGAAATATTTATAATACATATAAAGATTATGGATGTGTAAATGTGTTACTTTACTATAAACCTATCTAACTACAATGAACCCATATTACAGTCACTACACACATCCATTCATCCCTATAATCCCTCTTGATGAATAAAGTGGCAATGTCATACTAAAATCAATCTGGACCATACCGACTGGAGTTATGGGCCACTCACAAACAGTCAAACGTCAAAGCATCAAATCTTTTTAAGAAAAAGTACTGAGAACAGTTGCCTTATTACTCCGGCTAAAGTACGCTGATGACGATTTCAATATACCTAACATTCCTGATATCATCTCTTCTTATTCTTTTACCGAATTTCACTAGAACTTATCCTAATCTCCTTGCATAGCCGTTGTAAATCTGGACATATCCCTATAATCCTTCTCGAAGTAGAAAGTGGCAAGGCTTCCTGACAAGTCAGTGAAAATCCTGGATATGGCCAGTTTCCCCAATCATGTCCTGCGCGTCTCTCGCGTTATTGGCCAGCCTACACTCGGATAGTAGCAGCTTCCTTTTTTGCATGGGGGGTGTTGACATTCATATGAAGTTGGGTGGTTTTGTGCTGTGTATTTGTGGATATCGTATGTATGAGTAACTGATTACAATCACCAATTTCTCAATAGGGTGGATTGTAAATTTATTCCATTATAAAGGTTTTCTATCAAAAAAATATCCGTTAAAAACGAAGTGCTCCATTTTCACTCTAAGCACTGGGGTCTGCAAACAGTCTTATCCTTTGTATCCCGGGGGCTTGAGAGAGACATAATTATTGTATGGAGAGAGTTAAAGTAATAAACGCTGAGGGAGACGCCGTGTTTGTCGAAGATAGGAGGATGCTGGACAGCAATACGTTAGAATGAATATATCACTGCAATTTATCTCACTTGACACATATAATGGGATAACTGAAACGTTTCGCCCTCTGGGAAATTAATCAGGTCCCTATATATGTTACCAAGTACAGCCTTCATCACTTCCAATAATATGGGTTGGCCGTGTTAACACTATAGGCTGTTAACTTTTGCCCATGCGTGTCAACAGGCGGCGCCGCTTTCAGCCACTAATGGCAAAGTTTACTTTCCGTCCGCATGCTCATATCTGTCTCATACAGCGGACCTTTTTGCCTCACACGGATATTTAAACTACATTAAAATTTATATTTTGTTAATTATTTCAACCTCGAGAGCATTTAAGTTAAATGTTTTCTAAGTTCTGAATTTTATTTATAGTCTCTCCATAACATTTAATACATAGGAAAAGCGATTTTCAATTGTCAAGCAGTCTTTCAGAATGCTACAATTAACAATGTGATAAGCACTAGTATAAAGTATATCTATATCTACTTTACTTTCGATTATAGATTAAAAATCAGTAAAAAAATACAATGGAAATAATTAAATAGGTGCTAGGAAATTCATCATCAAATAAATAAAATCTGTGTAGAATTAAAATGGTATTATTTAGCGAGATGAAATTTGACGTCTAAATCTAAAAGACGTCTAACATAACTTCTAAAATAAGTAAATTTAGATTCGTCTCACAGAGCTACGTTTTTCCATTGTTCAATAGTCCAATTTTTCCGTGCAAGCGAACTTTAATCGTGCGACATAATTCTTGTTAGAAATGAATGGTTTAACCAAAATAATTGGACCAACGTGCCACATTGTTGCGGCTCAGATCTGATATATTTTCTTGTCTTAACTCTTCGACAGTATAAGTTGCGTCTTTCTGACGTCAGCAACAGATTTCCGCCTTATCACTCTATCAATGTTTTAAGGTGTGGACTTAGTCGGTAACTCAAACCACCTCCTGAATCATATTTTTTTTTTTTAAATCACTTACTTTTACCTAGGTTTAACATTTTAGCAATTTCATGACAAGATTTTCCTTCAAGCGAAAAACTAATAATTCTTTCATGGGTATCTATACTTCTATGACGGACTATTTTAACTAACTATTTTTATATAATCTTAATAAGGATTTGAGGGTAATGTATGGAAAATAAAAATAAGCAAAAGCAGTGTTTACACGGATTTTGAATGCATCGTAAGCAATGTTTGAACAAACAAAATTACTCACACCGTAAATAATGTTCTTAATTCACAAAACAAAGTTTACCAATACATTATTTTTAAAAATTAGTAATGTTCTCATTTAATTCTGTGAAAAAATTTGTTAAATCCTAGCTTCTGAGCATTAAGAAATATATGACTTGTCTGGAAACGTTCAACCACTAACGTGTATAAATACTCAACGATTAGAATGTTTGCATTGCATGTTTAATTTAAATGACAGGAGGAGATGTGTAGGTTTACCCAACATGACCGTTTTAGTAATCTGATACTTCTGGTTCAGGTCAGCGGAGTGTATTTTCATACATTCTAATTTGTTGGTTAGTATATTGGTTCTGAAAGTACGTTACATAGCTACTTCTTGACCCTCTCCCACTTGATATAACAGTGCCAAAACATGTTAACTAGATTAAAGGGTAAAATAACTAATATAAACCTAAGTAAAAGGGGAAATTTTAACAGTGTGCCAAAACCTTTTTACAGCCTGATCAATATAATTCATTAGACACGCCTTGGTAACTGGCTAGTAAAACCGATAATAAACAATATCTATCTATATGTGTTTAATTAATTTTATACAATTATATGGGCAGTGTATTATCTCATTAATAGTTGCTAAAATGTATCTACTTACTCTAAAGATAATGTTAGAATTCCATTTTTTTAGAGACATTCGTGAATATATTAATTCAATCAGAACAGTAGAAGAAAAAATTAACTCCACTATCATAAACAAAATAAATATTTATGCACGTCAGAAAATAATTTGGAATCTCATTCATTAGACAAACCATGGTAACTGGCTCGTAAAACCCGATAATAAACAATATGTATTCATATGTGTTTAATTAGTTTGATACCATTAAATAAGCATGTGGGTGGTGTATTATCTCATTAAATAGTTGAAAAATGTTAGCTAAAATTTATCTACTTATTGAATATGTTAATTCAATCAGAACAGTAGAAGAAAAAATTAACTCCACTATCATAAACAAAATAAATATTTATGCACGTCAGAAAATAATTTAGAATCTCTCTCAAATCAACCACAGTCGACTAATAGGCAATTCCGGCCCATCAGGAAGATACACCAATTTTACAAATTGGTTGTATTTTGCTTGAAGGTTACTGTGACAGATAAATATTACATGTATATTTGCATACATTTTTTAATTTAATTATTATCTTAATAACTTATTTTTCATCATTTTTGAAATTTAAGCTAGAAACTTCCCAAAATATAGGGGAGTCGGTTATTGTTGTGGATGAGAGGGCTGGTTAGAGATGCTTTTTGTGCCCTCATTGTTCTGTTTCCGCAACGCTACATTTCACTTCACCGGCTTGGAACGTAATCCTTGAAGATCTCGGTAAACCGTTCTGCCGCACATAATGCAATTTTACATCATGAAAAGAGGAATTACCGGATTAACTTTTTCTCTGTTTTTTTTTCTGTTATTCTACTCATCTTAACTCCCCAATGAATGTTTTACATTAAATAAAAAAAGTTGATACTTAACAAAAGCTTAGAGCTCACCCCCATCGATGGATTTTGTGGTTTATTCGTGTAACCTTTAACAACACCACCCGTGAGTGAATAAAATGGATGGTAATCCATGAATAAAGTGGGGTTCCCAGCAATGGGCTTCAAAAGACAGCAAACGTTTTTGTAAAAATATTGCATAGTTTGTTTAGCTTTACGTACATTTTGAGGTTATTATTTAATTTCTTAAAACCCGTGGTTTTATTATTTATTTTTTTAGTCCCTGGACACAGGGCACAGGAGTATTGAATATTGTTTCTTTCAATTAACAACAATACATATTTAATATTAAATACAATATCACACAGTAACAAAATAACTAGAGTTAATATATGCATTTGTAAAATAGTGGTTTGAATCTGTAAAAAATACTATCACCTATTTTACAAGAATGATTTATTTATTCTCTGTATTTGTTTTATTTATATTATATGTTATCATTAATTTGTTGTAATCGTTTTCGGTTTGGTCTTAAACGGTCAGAAGTTGCGTGACTTCAGGCAATGCTGGGTTGTATACCCGGTAAAGGACATTAAACTTGAATACAGTACAATCTCACTAATACAAACTAATTGTTGCTAGAGGGTGCTCGGACGAATGAAAAATTCAGATTATAAAGGGTGATGGAAAATAAACAATAGACGTACTTTTTATTCTATGTATTACAAAGCTTGTGCATAACTATATATTTAAAAAAACACTTATTGAATATTAAAATATTTATTTAAAAATTTAATCTGTTCTTCATATGCATTATACTCTTGGATAATTTTTTTTTTTTTTAAACTTGTAATATATGTTAGATTTGGTTGAATTCTCCTTTTTCACAACTTTGTTCAACATCTCTCATTTTTCTACCAATAAAAACAAAATTTGTATGTTTTTTTTTGTTTCATGTTAAAATAGCTTATAAAACAGTATCTACTGTATCACAGTTTGGATTATGAAAAAATCACTGTAAAAAAGTATTATTCAAGATTTAGAAACTATGAATTTTTACATAAATTCTATATAAAACCAGGCCACAATTAACGAACCAGAAAAGAAAACAATTAATTCGATAAAAGGTAGAAACTAACGTTTGTCGGCTTGTAATTTTAACAGAATAAATGTATTCAAATACAGCTGACATCTGTCTACGTCTAAGAAAATTGTAAAAAATACAATCCGCTGCTTGTTGAGACATTAGTTTCATTAAATTAATTTGACCTTATAATCTGTCAATAGCACATAATTAAAGAATTATTGTTTTCGTTTTCTCACTTGAATGGACCACTACTAATTACAATTTAATTTCCTAAGTATTTCATCTACAAATGTTTCCATAAGTACGCTTTGCATTTAGTTTTTAACGAATAAATACAGTATTTTGTTATATTATTCTAGTTACAAGTGATTCACCAATTGAAAGATTCACAAAATTAATAAATAAAAAGCAAAAAACAAAAGGTGAAGGTAAACTGAGAAGTTCAAGGTCATCAATAATATAATTACAACGCACTGCACTCTTCTGCGATCATGAAGTCGACAAACGCTGATACATCTACTGAATATGTCTTTGATGCTTGTAACTGGCCTTTTAGGATTAATATTAGTAATATTATTCACGCTTGTGGATCGTGATTGAATAAATCATAAGCCAAGCAATTTGTCTCCTCATAAATAAGGGTATATTTAAACACAAGCGCTTTTGGCATCTCACACTTTCATTATCGTGTTCTTAGAACCCTGCTTATATAATGCTGTATGACCTATTACTTAAATAGTAGTAGTATTAAGTATTTGTTCAGGCATCGCCCGCATAAGGAGAATTTTAAGCACATGATAATGGCGGTGTAAGGAACAGAATGTTAATGTGTGTAAACTTTTTTTTGTTGTAAAACAAACTGATTGACATATTATTTATGGCTTTTATTATTTTAAATCATGTTTAGCTTAAAACTGTTTGCATATTATTTTGTCTCTAATAATAAAATAAAAGTATCTATTCTGAAACTCATCACTTTGATTATTACATGTCATAGATATACACTGATATATTAAGTAGGTATCTAATAATATACCTGTTTTTGCCATGAAAAACTATGAAAATGAAATATATTAAAATTTCCTTTTAAAAAATAAAGCTGATATCCAACAAAAACTTGTAAGGCAATAAATATATTTTTATTAAAACTAATTGTCAAGCATACCTATTAATTTAATGCTTCTTAGATCAAATCTTTGTTCGCAGTTAGAAAATCGATGGATGTATTTTCCATTACGAGGAGATGCAGGCTGGTTGGCAGTTAAAAATAACGAAAGAAAAGCGAAGGAAAAGGGAAAAAAAAAGCGACAGAGAGATAAGAGAATAATGTTCAGTTATCCGTAAAGAACTGATATAAAGTTTAATTACATGTGAAAAAGTTGGTCCTTTTTAAAGGGAGAGAAAGAGAGAGAGAAAAAGAGAGAGTCCAGCCAAGGGTAGAGA
Organism: Acanthosoma haemorrhoidale; assembly: GCA_930367205.1. Taxonomy (NCBI): domain Eukaryota; kingdom Metazoa; phylum Arthropoda; class Insecta; order Hemiptera; family Acanthosomatidae; genus Acanthosoma; species Acanthosoma haemorrhoidale. The sequence goes on along the minus strand of OV884015.1, from coordinate 51,927,718 downwards.
TTAATCCTTTATCAGCATGAAGCTGTAAATCAAGGAGTTGGCGAAATGCTGACTAGAAACACAGCCGATTTAAATCTCTATCCTTTATCCTTTATTCCTTTTCGATTCCATTTAGGGCTTACTTGGATCCATGAGCTGTTCACCATTTTATCGAATGGCCTATTAATCACTACTGGCGTTTTTGAAGTTAGCGCAGAGAGAAAAGGGTGGTTTGATTTGTTTTAATTTCGTTTGAGTGTTATGAAGAATCAAAAATATAATAAATAAGCCTTAGCTGTTCACTTTTACTTTCTAAAGTAATTATATGTTTAATTATTTGCTGAATAATCATTAGTCCATCACAATTAACCGTCGTTACGCAACAATATAGGCACATTGCTCCGATTAGAAAACCTTGCAATTTAGGCTCCTTTTCGGTATTAAACCATTCACATAACTCTAAAAAAATACATCAAACGAATTAAATACTAAAAAACAAATATCTGGTTCCTATGTAAAATAATGTAGAACAATCGTTGGAACACATCGATGTAAGTCCATGATAATTATGGCAACTAATCTTAATTCATATTAATAAACATACATCTCTGTCTAGCAGCCTTCTTTAAATTTATTTTATACTCATGCTAGTGATTTCGGAGGCTATGCCACTATTCTTTAGCATTTCATAAATAAATTGATAGGATATGACTTAAAAGTTTAAATAAACAAAAATTAAAGCAAAGCGGATAATTAATCTATTCTAATATAATCTGCGTAAGAATAACCTTTCAGTAATTATTTTAACCTTTAGAACTTTAATTATCACTTATTTTAACTTGTATTAAATCTTTAATTTTGATTATGAGGTACTTAAAAATAGTGGTATAGCCTCCTAGTACGCTTGTATTTGTATAAAAATAAATTGTGGGTTGACCAAAGCTAGTTTATATTTATTAATATGACTCCATGCGAGTGAATGAAAATTATAAATATGTTATGAATGAGAACGTATCATAATTACTTATTGTCCAATGAGGCGGATTGTAAATTTATCATAACAAAGATTTTGAATAATAATAAAAAAAAATATGACTAGTCCACAACCAGTCAATCAACATAATACTAATTATAGGTCGAATACAAGCAATAGCAATAAATGTAACAACCACATTAAATGGTGTAACTTATTCTATGCACAATAATAACATAAAAACAAAGTTACATACACAAAAAATCTAGTTTAAATACAAAAAAAAAACTGTTATTATATAAGCAGAATAATTGATCAATAATTTTTTGGCCACGCCCGGTTGGAGCTCAATAAGCACATGAAAATACTTTAATCTCTAGAAAACCACTAATTAAGGATAGCAGGGAATATAACCACTACACTAAAATTACAAATATGCACAAATAGTTGCAAACTACAACTACATATGCACATATCAAACATTTATATTTTTTATTTATTTTAAATCTCCCCACTCTGTATAACCTTTAAAAAAAATAAGTGCCTGAAATAAAATTTATTAATAGCGATTTGTCCATAAAATAGCAATACGTATATTCTTGTGAACATAATGCCTTTCTGTATGTAAATATTTATTACAAGCGAACGGGGTTTCTTTTTACTGTCTATAAATTTAAATTGTCACTGTCAAAACAATAAGAAGAAAATGTATGTGTGTTCATAACATGGTGTGTTATATATATTTCACTGATATGTTTTTAATTTGCAATAAATTGCTCTCTCTCACTCACTCACTTTCTCTCTCTCTCTCTCTCTCTCTCTCTCTCTCTCTCTCTCTCTCTCTCTCTCTCTCTCTCTCTATCTCTATCTCTCTGCCAGTTATTCTACTTTTTATGTTCATAGTTAGATGCACTAGCTGATTGTGCTTTTCAAATTGCCAATTGCCGCCTCCATAGATCTGGACAGTTCCTTATATTTTACCACTTAACTATTATTTACGCTATTATATACTAACATTTAGTGTTTATTGGTGGGTTACTCTATCAGTAGAAACCTTTTTCTTTTTATGAAAACGATAATACGATTAGCTTGCATCTATGGATTTGAACCCACAACCAATATCCATGAAGCAGTTATGCAAGCCAGGCCACACGAACCTTTTTGATGTTGAACATAGAAAATTATGTTTTTAAATCAATATACCTGCAGAAAAAACAAAAGTCTGAATTAATGATCGTAAATAAATAAATAAACCCAATGTGAAAGTGAAATACAAGAAAATATTCTCCAAAAAAGAGTCGGATGATAGAGTTACCGAAAAAGAAAGTTGCGCTCCGCCCTAGGGGCCACATCCCGAATTCGCTATGCTCCCCTCACGAGGGATTTAGTTCTGGGCTGGCAATGAACATGCCAGAGAGTCCTCATACAAATGACACTTCTTTGTGAGTTTCTTCATAGAGGGCATTGAGGAGTGACTCACCTTGTTAAGGCAGGCTTCATTTTCGGGAACAATACATTTCCAAACATTCCTTACAAATCCACGCAGTACGTAAGCATTTTTTTTTGTTTTTTTTTCTAAATCTAAACATCTATGTTGGTTTTTTTATATTCGTCATGGGGATTTGGGGTAACGTGAATATAGCTCCATGTTCAAAGGAGGGTCGGAATTCCCTTGCTGGTAGTTAGTTAGAGAATGCTTTGATATTCAGAATCCAATCTGACGACGGGTTTAAATCAGAATCACCACGGCGGATTGTAAAATTAATTATAGCCATCAGCTCACACTGGAACATACGGGTTCCACGATAATTCCCCTTTGTTAAAATATAAATACCTATAAATAAATACCTGAGATTCAATTTTATAGATGGTTGTACCATACAATTAACGCGATTTAGAACTAATTTTAAACAATCAATCAGTGTCACACTAGAAAAAAAAACAACAGTCATATTGATTTTTGAAAAACCAAATTTGAAAATATAGTCAAATTTTACTTTTATCTCACTGTTTAGGTTTTTTTTGAAGATCAGATATCCTTGCGTCAGGTCAAACTTTGATTATCCTTAATGATAGCAGTACCAAATACGTAGGTGGTTACGTACTTAACCAGTTTCAATAGATACTGACATCTAAGTAATATAAATACGCTTTCGTGACCAACTAATGGGCCACTCAAATTCACTTAGACAAAAACTGCACGTACCAGACTTACTAGAAAGATGTCCAGGAAAATTAAAGGTAAGCAGTATAATGGATTTGTTAGTTGGACGTAGGAACTATTTTTCATTAATTTTTCCTAAACCTTGCATATTCATCAATCATCATCAAATACAATTCATCAATTGTTTTCTGCTGCATAGCTTCCCATTTTCGAACAATGGCTTGAAATAGCAAAAAAATAGTATTACAGTCATGCCGAACAAACGAAAGTTGAGACAGTACAGCTGGTCTATCATTTCTCGTTTTCATTCTCAGTTCAGTCTCAATAAATAGTGATGTAGTAAATTTACTTCTAATTTTTGGTTCAAGGTTCCTATGGATTGTCAATAACATGGAAGGCTATTTTCGATTCATGGGAATGAAATAAAATTCTTGTTGAAATGAATTTGAAAGAAAAATAAAAGCTGATTCGTGGTATCAAGCATCCATTAGTAGTACGCATACTATAATTGTCTATCCCAACGGATAATCACATTGTAGTTTAGAAACATGTAGAGGGCAATCTGCAGTTACTCTGTCTCACGGTATTACACTTTTGTTCGTTAAGATGTAATAATGTGATCTTAAAAAAAAAAAAAAAAATGAAATGTTTCTTAGAAATTTTTCTGACATAAATTTGTCTATAGATGTTTCGGATATATAATTATACAAAACATGTAGTTTTGGCATTCAGCAATGTAGGGTTGGTTATCCCCAAACGAGGTTTCCCCATTTCTCTTTGTGCAATCATATGTGCTTAATTGCCGCCTGTGGTTGGTGTTATGCAGTAGGGATTGCTGCCCTGGTCAATGCACTTTAGTTTGTTGCCTCAAAACCATCTTTATTGTCAACTCAAAGTAAAATCTGACTTACATTATACAAAATTACCTATTTAAGACTAATAACAACAAAACATATTAAAAATAATAAAATCATTCACTTCTGAATGTATTGAAGTGAGGTTTGGGAAGACATTTCTATATTTTTCATGTAGTTAACGTTTAAATAAAGTCCAAAGTCTGTTTGTCAAAATTTTGTTATTGTTCACAAATAACACTCAAGTTGTTAACAGTAGTGAGGTCTGACCAAGCAACTCAAATTTAGGAGTATACAATTACAATCAATTCATTATAACCATTACTAGTTAGTTATAGTTTGAAATTATGTGTGTAATAAATGTACTATGGAAGTCGTTTCAGTGTACATGGACACCTTTCTTTATTTCCATTCCCCTTTGGTGTTGCCAACTTCTCCCCCATACAAACAAATGTTCTTCCGCCTTCTCGAAGACAAGAAGAGGATATAGTATTAACCCTTTGCCTGGAAGGGGTTGATATTTATAGCCAAAGGTGTAGGGAATTAGAGGGAGGTGGTTCCGTCTCCCGGTGAGGTATTCCCCCTGTGGGAATGTCCCACCACCCCTTCACAGGCCGCATCCCATAAAAACCTATACAGCTTCTCACATTGCGGCATATCCATCCTTTGACGTCCTACAGGCTCTGCATTATATAATCCCTGTCGCCACTAAAACCATTTATTCTCAGGCTCGATATCCCCGCATGCATTCAGGATATGTAGGGAGTAGCTAAAAGAAAAGGCATTGCTTTATACATTGATGCAATTAAATACATTATGATTCTAGTTATATGATTAAATTTATCTATGACTCACATCATACCTGATAGCATCAAATAAATGCATCGATTTCTCTTATTTTTTACAGTTATTTGAGTCCTAGATCATTGTATCATTGCCATTTTTATTAATTACAATCACTATGATCGAAATTGTGTTTACAAAATATATATCTGTGAAATGTGGGATCGAGATAGATAATAGAAAACGCAATGGTCAAATAATTAGGACAACTGTTAAACAAATTGGATGGCAGTAGAGTACGCGAGCAAGGAAGTGGACTCGCTTAACAATTGACCTGCACAAAACCAGTCACTTCTACAGAATGAAGGCTTAGACAGTTTCAGGGTGCTTCCGCTAAAGGACGCATTTGGGGCGTGCCCTTGCATCTCCGTACCTGCTGGTCGGTCCTGTCTGCCACGCCCACATATATAAATATTTAAACGTATTAAATCATTAGAAACTGAAATTCATGTGTTAGGATTTACAGCGAAATAACACAAATAGGCATGTGCTTATACTGGAACGACTGGTTTATATTTATATCATACCTCGTTAGCGAGAAGTAGGACGGGTTCATGCTTCCAAGGACCATGATCCTCGTGTCAGTAATTCAGGGGGTTAAATTCAGAGTAGAGTCAGTCACATTTCCTCCATTTCATCAATTTAATATTAAAATGAATTTTGACTAAAAGTAATTGTGAAGTAAAATTTATCTAAATTATTTTTTTGCTCTATTTTAAACTTTTAAAAATGACTTAAGCCACCACTGCGCAAGTAAATAAATACAATTTTTGTAGTTGGTAAAAAGTCTGTCAAAAAACTGCGAATTGTTGAGGATGTGACTTAGTTTTAATTTTTTTCAACAGTTTAGCCCTTCTATTTTAGATTGTATTTCTGGACTTGAGCCAGAATCTTGAAACTTTGACTTACAGGACTTTTAACTTTAACCCACGCAATTACAGGCTAGAAAGTACAGTTCAATACAAATAACAAACACGAATTATGCTTGCTCACTAATATGGTGACTTTACCTAACGTATATAACGTATTTAGAAGGATTTAGCCAGTTTGGCACAAAAATGGCCTGATTTTCCTCCTTGTGAAAGCAACAGATCTCTTCGGTGTCGTCCAGAGGTAGTAAGTATCATGTTGTTTCAGGGTTTCACTTACCAATGGAGAGCGATCGGCCTTAAAATCAACTGCGCTGAAACGTACCCTTAGCCCTATAAATTCTCATTATGATTCAGAAAGGCACACCGAGTGTAGATGTGATTGTGGGTGTTGGGTTAAGTTTACATTCATAGAGAACAATTTCTACCCACAAATCAGTATTTTATTATACGAACTAGTGTTTTCAACAACACACGCTGGCATTCTCAAGTGATAGTCATCAGGGCGCCGAACTTAAAAGTACTTCCTTCTGAGCAGACATTGTAGTTGATTAACTAGTACAACATTTGGCCTTTTCATTATTTTGAATTCTGTTTAGGCTGTAGTAAAGATCATTATCTGCGTAAATACTCAGATATGGGGGAAATGAGGGGTGTAACTATTTAATTTTGGCAGATCAAGTGGTGAAGAAATTATCAATAGATTAACTATTCTTCGTGTATTCCTTTGTAACCTTCATTTACAGAAAATTCCTGGCAAGATAATAATATTAGCTAAACATAAATACTTGATTGCTTTAATGTATCCTAATTAACTAATGAACCCTTCATGCTTCATCATATAGAAGGATAGGTATTTACAAATTATTAATAATCGTTTCACTATATCTGTCTATCAGCACGACTACAGTGTACAGTGATCATTCACTGCCTTCTGAACATTCGAGACCTTGTGACCCTACGCCCAGGAGTGAGAAAAACTATCTTAGAAGACCCACCTGGTGACAGCTGGGGGAACTATACTACCCCCTCCATTTCTTATGACTAAGCCGATTTTTGTCTAAACTACAAGAGAGAGCATTGCACTTCGATAGTTAACATCTTGTGTTTGTCTACTGCACCACTCTTCGCCATCAGGGAGCAGATTTCATTCAACCTCCAGGTGGAGGATGAAGAGAAGAAAATGTTTGACTGCAACATTATATTAGTATCCACCAACTGACCACTTTTATTAACGCGTCCAACTTCAAGAACGTTCACCGAAACTTTCAAAATCCTAATTCATCAAAATTAAAACTTCAATCATCACTTCAGTTTCATCTTTTCTTCGGTCACATTATGTATCTTTATTTTTATCACAACTCAAGCCAGGGTGTCTCTCTACCTTAATTACATACTTTTCAGCATTATATTTCACTATCATCTCGCATCTCAGTGTTTTCTTCATTTGTACCAATTACAGTTTACTTAACTATTAATATGCAGTCTACACAACTATTAATTTCAGTTCTCATTTTTCACATAGCTTACCACTTTCTAAAACCTACGTTTTAGACCTTTGGGTAACATTTAGCACCTTGTAAATTACTGAGATAAAACATAAAGTTATAGATATTATTTATCTTTCATAAAACTTGCACGAAATTATTCTTAAACAGGGCTCTATGTATAACAAATGAACATGTAAAATATAAGCGTGTTATTCTCAAAGGGTGGATTTCAGAAATACCATATACCCTTGTGGAGGTCTCCGGTTTACTATTCGGAAAGTAATCTTTCAGCAGTGCTGCCCTGAAAACTGAGCCCTCTGTAAGGCGTCGATGTTGGGTGGCCCTTAGCCTTATTACAAAGTGCCGTATCTCCTTTCAATACTAAAAGCGCCTTTTCTGCACTGTTATATTTTGTTTGACTGATTCTGGTTTCGCCAGTGGTTTATTCAACAACAAATAAAACTCGTGTTATACCTAAATCTGAGCAATACCCTTTTCATAGTTCGTGTAAATTCTGCTAGTTGGTTTCTAGCATATTAGCATAAACAGAGATAGTCACATTGAACACATTACGCTTGGCTGCAATTCACAACACCCAATGAGTCGATTTAATACATATGAACTCTGTTTAGAATTGTTACTACAATCAGTGTAGCATTTTATTTATAAATTTATAAAGTACTTGACAAAGTTAGTCACTAGGCATCGTTATGAAAATTAAGAAATATATTATGTATATTACCAGGAGTTTCCCAAGGAGGGGCTAAATTACAATTATTGTTTTAATACTTACAAAATATCTTCCTCTATCCTTAAACATAACCTTTTTTCTTTCAACGTAATACTGCAATATTGTGCTCGAACCGCAACGCAATCACCGGGTGCTTTGGTGTAAAGCATAAACGATTCTCTCGAGAAATAGAGTTTCAACAGCAAAAGATGAAAGTCAGACTTTAAACATCAACTCCTCAACCACTTAGTTAAGAGACAAATCTACTTTGGAGCTACCTATACAAGGAACTAAACTCAACTTACGAAATAAATTATAAAAACGTTTTCTTAGAATCAATCCACACTTAATAACAGAGAAAATAACTCTACAATTTGAAAAACTAAAGTAATATAGTTAGCAGATCTCTAGGACTCTGGGAAAATGCTACGTATTAAAAATATCTTGTAGTAAGTACAATCTAAAATTATTCAAAAAGTCGTTTCACTTATTAAATCGAATTTTCTTTTTTAGGGATGCTCCTTTTTTTTTCACCATTATTTTTTGACTTTTCTAAGCTTTACTTCATTTAACTAACCCTTAGCTAAGAGTGAGAAAAATATGGCCTGTGAAATTTTAGAAAATGTTTTCGTTATAATTTTTCTGGTTTGCTTGTTACAATGTTGTAGGAAGTTACAAATTACAGAATAGATGGCATACGTTTTAAGTGATGTATAATAATTAGAATCCCGATACTTCCCCATGAGTTTTACGGTTGTTTTTGTTACCTAAAACGTTTATTTTTTAGTTATCTGTGCGTTCTGGTTATTCTATTTAAAGATATCTAGTTTTATACGGAGGCTTTATTTGATTACCTGATAACACTAAATGTACATCATACGTCACTAAACATAACTAAATGTCATTGATAATTAGAAAATTATTAAAAGCCTACTATTGATTATTAAGTAATATCTATCAATAATTATTAAAGTCGCGTCATCAACCAAAATTTGTTGTAGTGGTTTGATACTATTATCAATGGTTATTCATTCATGTCGCTTGAAATAAAAGCAATTTCGTGGAAATTCAGGTAGGACTGTTTAGTCCAATTACATTTTTCCTTTATCCATACTGTCTATGGTCATATAAAACAATATTTATAACCACCACCTGACATGTGAGACTGGGCTCTCGTCCTAAGCGCTCATCGTTAATGAGTTTAAATAAACAAACACCGTAGTGATAACCTGGGGGTTTACAAAATAAAACCTAATAATCAAACAAACAAACGTTTTTATGTCATACTAGTGAAATATAAATGAAATATATTGAAGTTGTGAATGATCACGTGTATTGGGAGGTTTTTTCCAGTAAACCTTCAAGGAAACGAAAACTCGGCAGTTCTTGAGAAGGATTTCACGTCACCCAGGAGCACAACGGTGGGACGCTCATGATGAGCAGAGAAGCTTCGCAGGAGAACAGCCTGCGGAAGTATTCAAGTTATGTCGCAAGCTGAAAGTTAGTGCAAGCCGGCTCATGACTGTCCTGACGGCGAGTTGAAGGAGCATTTGGCATTCCGAGAGGAGGACAAATAGTTTCCTCTGTCTGAACAGCTCTTAGCCTGTGTCGCTCCAACTCGCCGCATACCGTGGGCGAATACTTGCCTGGTGTTAGCCTGCACCTACAACGGTATCTGGCCTGCATACAGCGGTGAGGGGGTCGGGAACATGATGACCTAGTACCTATGCAGTCGTTCCTATAATAAATGGTCCACCTTCAAAGCAATAGATACTTTTTTGTAGCAGAATTTCATATTGATATAAACAGAGATATTTTTATTTGCTAATAAATTAAATAAATGTTATTCTGCGAAAATAATGGGTTTTATTTGTTAAACAGCCAAAAAAAAAAAACATAGAATATTCAATGAATGATTGAAACTTTATTAATTTATATTCATACATATTTGACTTAAATAAAAGCAAATATATGAAAACTAAGGGAGGAAAAACATTTTTTTTATTCGTTACGAAAGGCAACCAGTTTCATTACGTAAAAACAAAGCTTTTTTTTCATTGTGAACCTTTTTTTTTATGCGTCACCATTTATGAAAACTTAAAAAAAAAATCTCTACTTATCCTTCACGAAAAAAGTAAGTTTGACGAGGTATTATGAAAATGAAAACGAAAACCATAACTTAGGTGAAATGTTTGAAGTTTCGGGAGATGATGTTAAACCAGTTTGTATTACATAAACTTTCGTCCGTGTATATTGCTCAAGTTTAATATGCGCTGGCTTAACAAATAAGCTGATAAGTTTTCTATGTCATCTGTATACTGCTGTTTCAAGGGCTGTATCGCATTGAATATTACAATAGGTTTCTTATGACAATAAGTTACGATTAGACCAAACATTATCGCAAAACGAGAGAGGAGGTGAAAGTAAAACACATATAGATAGCTAGAAAAGAACTGACTTTATTTCCTTTATATCTCATATATATAGGTTCCTTAATCCTAAACGGAATTAACCGTAGAAGCCTGTTTATGTTTACCTTCTCGATAGTTGCCTCTTCGGTTAACTAGTTCCTTTGGAGGAAGGAATATAGGAAGGACTATTAACATAATAGATGTAACTGACCAGGTTACAAATCAATACAAGTCTGAAATATCTTATAGTTCGAACAGAAAAGAATAGGAGTCTTTATTACAAGGATAGAATAAAATAAAATTTATACACTTTGTGGCAATAGAACAAGGAACACATGACACATCCTGTCAAGACAAAAAATAACAAACACGGGGCAACATGGTCCCGGGTCGTTCAGTAGTATCAAGGAACTGAGAGATCGTTCCTCAGTCGAGTATGTCCTCGCTCCTCGGGAGTGGATACCCCTCATCCACCGTAACCTCGTTTAATTTACGGTACTCCACTACGACGTGGTACCGCTTTCCACTTCGCTCACCTTCGCCATTATTCTTCTCTACTACCCATAGTGGGATATTATAGGGTGAATTGCTCGCGCGGATCATCCTTGGTTCTAAGAGTTCGTCGAGCTGTTCACGGATGATCTCCCTCATTGCATGTGGGAACCGCCTATCCTAAACATAAACCAGGATATTCGTTTTTAACTTTATACGGTGTACGGTTCTCCCTGTAGTTGGCAGTACTTTTAGTAGAAAAAATCCACATTGTCCTTCACAACCTGGGTCTTTGTGCCACGCGTGCACCTTGCGGCCCTAATCCGCATGGTACTCACGGGGTGTTTAATTGCAATCTCATACCTGCGGCCTCCTATCCTGCAGTCCCACCCCCTACGTCGGACTTTTAATCATGAACCCACCTTTTGTAGAATGTCACACCCCACGATCAGCTCGTACCCCGTCGCCAACCCTCCGATTATGTGAATTTAAACCTCGTCGTCGCGTCCCACTATTTCGTGTAGGTTCATTTTCACTTACCCCTCCGTTCTTGGCTTCCCGCTAACAGTAGCTATGATACACTCACATGGTTCGTGGCTCTCCAAGATCCCTAACTCCTGTGCCTCTTTTTTACTTATCAGCGAGTTAGTGCTTCCTTGTTCAATAAAAAATTTATCCACGATACCCCCCTTTCCACCACGGGCAACCTAGACCTCTTCTGCCCTCTCACACAATTGTTAATTATTAGAGTGCGCGCCGGGTTGCCACACTCTTGTTCGTACCCTCATTCGCTACGAACCCTTCCCGCTACTACCTCGGCCCCCGAGTATCCTCCCTTCCATGGATTCCCCTCCACTCACCGGTAGTAGGACCGACCGCACGATAGTAAATAATAGTGTGAAAGTCGTGGATAGCGGTCTGCCTACTATCAGAGTCGTGAGGGGATTGATGTGTCTAGTGGATACTGGGAGTACAAACACAATAATGTGTCGGGAGACACTAGAGAGGATGTGTGAAGGAGAGAGGATGCCCCAAATACAGGTATGCTCTTGTAACTTGATCACCCTGGGGGGCCCATGTAAGGTCGATAGGGAGGCAGTAATAGGGCTAAATAGATGGGAACGCAATGAGGAGAGTTTAAGAGTTCACGTGGTAGAAAAGACGCCCCGGGAATATGGAGGGATCATAGGGTGGGATTTTCTAGGTAAAGTAGGAGCAAAGGTTAGGAACGAAAAGGGGCGATGGGACATTCGAATAGGTAAGGTAAGGTATAGGTGCCTGGGACTAGGGAGATAAGTAGGGTGAGATAGGGGGGCGCGAGTAGGAGTGCTAAGGCAAGCAGAAGATTGGAAAAGGGAGCTTAAGAGAAAATACATAAATATTATAGGAAGGCGAGCGATTGGAGCTCACAGCTAGAACAGTACACGAGATTCCGCTCAACTATGACAGGTTGAGTTATGTTAAGGAGCACAGGTATCCGCAGGCTCTGAGGCACCACATTCGTGAGGAGCTAGAGAACCTGAAGAAGCACGGGATTATAGTGGACAGTACATCGCCATATAACAGCCCCCTGTGGGCCGTCAAGAAAAAGAATGAGGAAGGTGGGAGTCCAGACAAATATAGAGTTGTAGTGGACTACAGAAAACTAAATGAAAATACGGTAGATGAAAATATCCAATCCCCAGGTTCGACAACATTTTGGACAGGCTGAGCGGGGCGAAGATATTTAGCACTCTGGATCTTAAAGCGGGGTATCAACAGATTCAAATGCACCCTAGAGACCGACACAAGACGGCCTTCACGTTTGAGAGAGGCCACTATGAGTTTACGAGGACGCCATTTGGCCTGAAGAATGCACTTATTACGTTCCAGCGGCTCATGGATGAGTTTGGGATAGACGAGTCCGTATGCCAAATATATATGGATGACCTCTTGATATTCAGTACGACCAAGGCACAACATGCGGATCACCTAATGGTCTTCGATCGCGTGAGGCAATTCGGCTTGAAATTGTCATACAAAAAGTCCCGTCTAGGCCAAGAGGTTATCAATTTTTTGGGACATACGATCTCTAAGGAGGGAGTGAGACCCGTTGCCGGGAAGGTTTCAGCGATTCAGAAGATGGTGGTTCCGTTGGACGTTAAAGGGATCCGGCGCCTGCTGGGTACGCTTAACTATTACAGGAGATTTGTCCCCAAAATGGCGGCTTGTTTGGTACCCCTAAACAATCTCCTGAAGAAGGGTCAGAAGGTGATCATCACCCCAGATATCAAGGTGAATTTTTGGAAGTGCATGGATCGTCTCCAGGAACACCCGGTCCTAGCATTTGCCGACTTCACGAAGCAGTTCAAAAAAAAGGTATAGCACTAGAGCGGGAATTATTAGGGATAGTCTGGGCAATAGACCATTTCCGGCCCTACGTGTTCGGGAGAAGGTCCAGGGTGCACGCTGACCACAGACCGTTACAGTGGGTCGGTAAATAAAAGAGTCGTCGGCAAGGGTCATGCGTTGGAAGGAGTTCCTCAGCCAATACAACTTGGAGGTAATGTATAAGCCCGGTAAGGAAAACGTCGTGGCGAACTGGCTGTCACGGGCGATGGTGGTCAACGCACTCGACCAAAGTTTCGGGGAATCCTCCCGGGACTTTGGCAGTTCTTGCGAGAATGGACGCCAGAGAGAGAAGAAGACCAACAGGAACCAGGGTCTACGGATGTGGTACCGTCGGCAGGAGGTGGGAGCTCCAGGGGTGAACAATGACCAAATTAGTTGTGCCCTTCCACACCTAGGAAGACCCATTTTCTTTACGTCAGGAACGCAACCATATTGGAAAAAATTAAGCGTCTTTGGAGGGCGGAGCAGATTGGGGTTGACCGAACATTTTTACGGTGTACCATGATGCTAGAGACCATCCCGGATGAGCCAATGCAGAAGGAGATCACGCTAGCGTACCATCAGGGCAAAACAAACCACAGGGGAGAACAAGAGACGGCTCAGGCGTTGAGGCGTAAGTATTTCTGGTGGGGGATGCGAAAGACGATCCAGGAAACACTAGCTGCGTGCGAAGTTTGTCACCATACCAAATATGACAGGCACCCACCGACCGGGCAACAAGTCGAGACTCCCACGGCGCAAACACCACTCACAGACCTTCAAGTTGATACCTTCACTTGGCGAGGACATAAGTGGGTCACTGTGGTTGACCTCTTCAGCAAAACGGATATGGCATACCCCATTTGGGAAAAGTCATCGGAAGCAGTGCTAAGCGCGCTGAGGCGGTGGTTACAATTTTACGGCGTCCCAGATTGGATAGCGTTGGATGGCGGAAGGAAGTTAGATAACGCCGACGTGCGGATGAAGGCTCTGGACGTGATATGGCATGTCAATACCCCAAGGCATCCAAAGAGCCGAGGAGGAATTGAGCGTCTCCACAGTACCTTGGGCGATCATCTCCACGTCTACAATGCCGACAAAGGGTTGGAGCCGGCAGAGGCAATGCCCAGGGCGGCCATTGCGTATAACCATTCTTTCCACACGACCACCAGGTTTTCACCCTTTGAAATCCTTTTCGGACTTCGTGGGCGTCGCCGGGACACGAGTAGAATGGAGGTGGGAGACGAGACGTCTGCACAATTCACCACCAACCACGTGGAACTGGGGAAATTATGGGGGAAGGTGTACGTGAAAATTACCGCGAAAAAATCCAGTAGGATATTAAGGGAGAACGCGGGCGTCAAACCACTAGAAAGGTGCGTCGCGATAGGCACCATGGTGTATCGTAAGATCGGTTCCAATAGGAGTATAGAGGTGTCCCGTTATGAGGGTCCCTTCCGGGTGGCATTTGCCAGATACATGTTTTTTTTTTATTTTATTGTTTTAACCTTGTACCACATTGGATAGAGTTATGTTCTTTTTCTATGATTATAAGACAGTGTTGTGCTTCTCTAGGTTAGCAGGAAATTATTATGTCAGAACTGTATATAATTAGCATAAGTGTTAAGTTTCAGTTCTGACGGATGGTCAGGAACTGGCAGGAGGGAGTTAAAGCCAGAGGCAAGTTTATGTTGTGAACTAATACGATCATGGGAGGTAAACAACCCATGATCCTATGTAGGTCGGATTACTAAAGACAATAAAGCAGTCTCTTTACAGAAGTTCGAGAGTGTAGTTCGTTTCCCTCTTTCCTTTTCTTTCTTTAAGCTTAACCTCCAACGATTAACTTATATATTATATTATACGATATGTGTATGTGTGTGTGTGTGTATGATATAATAATATATGATATAATTTGTAGATGATTTGGTGTTCCATTTACATCTTTAATACTTATGAATTGTTCAACCAATTTAAATAAAATGACAGGGGGAGAGGTCTCAAAGAAGTCCTACTAACTAAAACTAACACTAGCTAAATTTAAGAAAACTGTTTGGTCCTTCTAGAAGTATACCTCAAATTTTGTTAGCATCAGAAATTTCTTAAATTAAAAAAAAAAAAAAATAACAAAATACTTTTATTTTGAGAAATGTATTAGTTTAATATTATTGCCATCATGCTTAATGTGTCAAACTGAACTTATAATGAAACTTCGTGACACTAGATTGAGCAGAGAACTGACATAGAGAAGATGATGCACATGTACCCACGGGTTAAATTGTCATCGTTTCGGTTTTTGGAAAAAAAAAACTCAGGGAAACCCTTAAGATGGTATCTTAGACATTTAATGGCACTACTTAAATCGCCACCCCCGACACAGTCTGCAGACATTTAAAGCAATATTAAGGACTAGACAGGTAGCAACGGGGCCCTCCTAAGCCCTGCTTCTTATGCACAGCTACGGACGGTCAAATATTAATTATAACGACAAAGGGGTGGGGGAGGTTTAAAGACGGGGGGGGGGGGGTGATAAATTTGCAGGGGCTCGGTTACAGTTAAAGCTCGTCGTCGGTGGCCCAATATGCTAATCCGTGTAAACGATTCGCATAAACAAAGCTCAGGCCATGAATATGCAATGCTCATAATCCAATCGTTCCAGTATCCTCCATTTCAGTTTTCTAAAAGTAAACTCCCCCCCCCCCCCCTTTTACCTTTCTCCCTCGGATGGAGCTACAGCTAACTGGGTTTGTTTCTTTAACAAATTGTTTCGAAAATTCTGCCACCATTCATCACCCTCGGATTAGAGTATTCAACGTAAAACTTTCGGGAGCAACTTTAATTCGGTTTAATATTTAACGAGGGGCTGTTGGAGGGTTGTGTTCTAGTTGAGTAATGGCTGGCTCATGAGCTATTGAGGATAATTAAAGTTTTTTGATCTCTGTCTAATTGGTGTTCTTTGAAAAGTGGAAACCTTGTAATTTCAGTAGAATTTTTTTTTTTTTATTAATAGTTCCTCTACCTTAGAAAATTAATACTCATATTCATATTCGACTATGTTATATTACTGGAAAAGAGATCTTCGACTCAAACAGTGTTTTCTATGCTTTTGTCTTTGAGAAAGTCCTTGAGAAACTGTAGCCTATGCTACATATTCTTCTCATTTTCCAGAACCATGAAGTGTTTCTGTGAACGTTTTCTAGAGTGATGTTCAGTCACTATTAAACAGCTAACTTAACTTAGCTTGTTGACATCCTTCCAAGATTTTCCCTTATTTGGTGCACTTTTTAGTGTCTGGTATCTTCTGGTTTAGCTCTTGTTTCTCTAGGTTTCGAGGTGTTTCCATTTTCTTTGTAAGCGAGAGGACCCACTAAAAAAACAGGTTTATTCTTATTCTGAAGAACTTTAAATTGAATTATATGTCCATAAATAAGGAAGATTGTTTGTCCCGCTAGTTATGGGTTGAGTATGCACTTGTCAAGTAATTTTACGAAAAATAAAATTTATACGATGTGATAAAAACAGTTAGGTATGTGAAGTTTAATCGCTTACCTTAGAGTCTGATGCTCCAGCTTGACCTCACTTGTGGTAATCTTTGGATAGAAGTACTTCCAAGAAGCTTGAGGATCAGCATTAAAGGTGGATTAAAAGCTCCTGATGTCTGAAAACCACTGTGAAATATTACTTGTACTGATCGTTCACAAAATGTTGCCTATGCGAAAGTCTGGAGAGTGCTTCTAACTTAGGTTCTAACTTAGGTTGTCTGGCCAATCTCCAGTTTACTGAGACATACTACCACCATATGGGTGTAGTGTCCTCGCAAGTCCTAAAAATAACTCCACTTGGAAACTCAAGTAGCCATGACACTACTTACAGGAGATTTTAACTGACAAATCACTCTTTTAAAATCAACCAGAAACGTCTGGGATCCAAACAATGGCGTTTAGAACACCACTCTAGACAAAATTCAATCTCCTAATGCATATTTAACCAAATAAGAGATTTTGTATAAACAAAAAGGCGATTATAGTTTTCTTGAATATCTGGGTATTATATGACAATAATTAAATTTGCTTCTGGTAACTGGTCACTCATCTCCTAATAATTACTCTAATCGAGATCCCATGTGCAATGCCGTTCACCTGGGACCCAAAAAGGACACAGTGGAAGTACACATTAAGATAATGACTGTATATTTACAGGGGTAGCTAGAAGGGGTGGTATGGAGAAGAAGCGGCATCTACCTGGTGATTTCCCGGCGGCTGCAGCTCCCTGAGGGGCGGGCTGATTGAAGGCAGCCGTCTGAACCATCCCCCACAGGGGCACCATCTTCATCAAAAACAAAAACCTCTTTCATCTCCGTACCTTCTTTGTGTTTCACAGTCCCGGGGTCTTCCCTTTCAACAGATTTCCTTCCATGTCCTCTGATACAGTCTTGTACTCATTACTCCTTTTGTGGAGGTCTGAAGGCTGTAATGCTACAACGTGAAAATGTACTCCTTTTTATATATATATATATATATATATATATATATACACTAAGCCATGACTACTGAGGCAACATTTATTAAATTGAGCTGATCCCTTCTGATTTAAATGGTAAGACACGGGTCGACTAGGAAATATATATATATAAGTTAACGTTCATGAGAGTTAAAACTAAAAACAGATTGGTAATATAAATGATTAGATCAAACGTTAGTGCAAGACTGCTTTATTCGTAGTTCTTAATCCTATACACATACAATCGGGATGTTTAAATTGTTTAGGATCCGGATCCAACTGATACATTCTGTATTTGGTTAATAATTATAAAATTAGAGGAATCACGATCAAAAATACGACACTATTTTTTGCATTACAGTTATTAGTTTGTATATCTAAAACAGAAATGGCGTGATACGCATAAAAAAAAATATATATCGAATTATTTAATAGCAAATTTTAGAATCAATATTTTGTTTTATGTTCTGTGGCCCAATCATCGTCCGATGATTACGAAAAAAAGTAAATCTTTCTTTTGATGTACGATACTCCTCACCTGGTCCACTCCTTTTGGAAAATCCATGTTCAAAGGTAACTCTGAAATTAGTAATCTAACAGTTTGCATTTTCTGCCCGAGTCTGTGACTCTACGCAACCTCAATAGTGAATCAGACATAGTTATAGTAAATTATTTCTCCTAAAAGGAACTTATAGTGCAATAGATAAAACATATTTCAACGAACAGTTGGTATTTGGTTATGTAATGAATGAGATACAGGCATAACAACACAAATAGAAAATGAACAGTTAATTTAGACAAATAACTACTACTAACTTCAGTTTCAGTAAAACTCTAAAAAAAATTTTTTTTTTTTCAAGAACAATTTTTATTTAGATAAAATTACAATCTGCCTTAAAAACTCTAAAATGAATATTTTTTAGTTAGCAATTAAAGCCTTAATTTCAACTACACAAAATTATATTTCAAACTAAATACATTAAACTAGGACGTTTCGGTGGGAGTATTTCATTTCATGTGGGGGGTGAGGTCATGCCAAGTTATATTCCTTCCCGAATCAGACCCATAACCTATATTGTGGAGCCTTCTTTTTCGTTTCGGCTTGTTGACTGAATCCGTCACAATTTAACTTGGACGGTTTAATATTTAGAACAATTACTCATGCTCTATAAATCAGTCCAAATTTGAACCGTACTTTTTTTTTAAGTTTCTCCAAAACACACTTTATCCCGTTAAGTTTTGATTCGCTCAATTACAAAATAAATGGAATGTATTTTTCGCCCATTGATTGCAAGTGTTACTTCATTAAATCCACGATTAGCGTTTTAATCTACCATTTCATTTTAATACATGGCATCGTAATTCGAACCAAATGCAGTACATGATCAAAAAAAAGGATCAAGCTAATAACAAACCCCTGCCTGCTAATAACAAACTATTTATATATAAATACTGAAAAGACCTCATACATTTTAATGTGAGAGATATTGAAGTTATCATCCCGGAAGGCAAGATTACCATAAATAGAACCAAGGGGGTCTGGTCTCTTTTTCGCAGGAAAGGCAATTTTTTAAATAAGTTTAAATTAAGTCAACAAGTTTGAAAATGGGTTTATCAAAAACCAATTTTCCCTGTAAATACCCTCTTTGGCAGCCTGCGCCATCGTGACATTTTCCTATGATCACTGCAAAGAAGCTTTGAAGCAGATTTCATCCCCAATTTTCTACCTTGATGAGATCTACACAGGATGGCTCGTTCGGCATAAAAAGACGTCCAGGAAATATTAAAGGACCCCCCCCCCTGTTTGAGACATGACCATGACTAAGCTGGAAAATCGATACTTTTTTTTTTCCAACGCAAAACTTTTTATCGCTGATAACATTCTATAGAAGGTCGTAGCAATATTAACACAAATTGGCGATATTCTTTTGCGTTATTTTATTAGAGTGAAAAGGCGTTCTCTTTGTAGCTTGGTCATTAGTTCCAGCGTACATATAATAAGGCTCTGCTTTCAAACAGATTACCATAGTGCATATTCTACGACGGTCTTAACAATAATTCTATCAATCTGAGTTATGAAGATATATCCCATATCACATCGAAATAATTTGATTTTGCACTCATGATAAGAATTCGGACAGAAAAATTAAAATTCAGATATATAAACTTAAGGAGAACTTAAGAATTAGAGCTATAATACGATAACGCAAAAATAATTTCAAAGATATTTTTTTTTTAATATTAAAAAATCGTTATAGTGATAAAATTACAATCAGCCTTAATGGGCAATAAGTAATTGTAATTGTGTTCTCAGTCATACCATATTAACGAATTTCATTCACTCGCTCACTCATACAGTATTTACAAACAGCCCAGAGAACTCCCAAATCCACAGGCTCTATCATGCGAAAGGGAATTCATGGGAGTCATGGGAAGTCCCCTTCACTCCTCTGTCAGCCGCGTCACCGAGTACAAACCAGCGGAGGCTGGCCAAGAGCTCGAGAGCCTCAAAGATATTAAAAATAATACAGCTGTGAAAATTAATAATGTTTGAAAATTTCCAAAAATATATAATGTATTTGATATAACAAAAATTAGTTCTAACAAAATGTTGTAATGGATAACCGAAGTATGAAAAACATCTAAATATAACAGATAAATTGTTTTAGATGTTAAAACACACCGAATCTAGATTTGGATCGGGTGCTCGTGTTCAGCCGTTGCGTTCCTAAACGGTCTGAAATAAACTAAATTGTTAAACAGAGGGAACTGCGCAAATGAGTTCTCATCCCATTTGAAGAAACTTTGGGAAACGTTTCATCAGTAGCCAAACGGCTGATAAAAACCAATTCGTTCTAAATCGCAAGGGTGCTCATTCAATTATGTTTGTTCTTGTTCCCGGTTCTAACTCAATAAACAATTAACCCATTCAAGTTAACTTTTGATGACCGATCACCGAAGCCTAGCCTATCCAAAGTAACTAAACACGTTGTTTATCCCACTTTTGATTTTTAATTGTGCTCTTTATACCCATGGATCACGCTATCCTCCCCTTTGCTAAGGATAAAGAGTTGATGGAAATCGATCAACTGTTGCTCAATCCAGCATACCAGCAGAGTTAAGTAAGTCACTCCTGGTACGAACGTGTATAACAAATATACAAGACCTCAGTAAAATTTAAGAAAGTAGGTTTTCTACGGCACAATGGCCTCCTAATTTAAAAACATTTCTTATTCTTACAATATTTAAAAAATAAATTACAAATTAGCATTTTTAATATATTCATGAATGTAATCTAGGACATACAAATAGGGGCTCCATGAAAATTCTTCAAGTAATTAAAAGATATTTATAACAAAATAAAATACTTTTAATCAATAGCGGCTGGTTCCAGTGTTTTTCCGAATGACTCTTTAGATCTCATGTTTAGATGATTAGCTCATTTTGAATACCACTATTCATACTATACTGATAGAAGTCAAATCGATTGTCCTATACTGGTTTGAAAATAAAATCTATATGTTTATCTTCTTATGTTTAAATTATTCGTTCGCTACATAGGACAGTACAACTCAAAAACTTTATCTATTATTGCTTAAAGTTCACAAAAGTATTTTAAGCGACAGATGAACGGTTGATCGACAAAAAGTCCTATCCGTGACAGAGAGAGAGAGAGAGTGAGAGTGTGTGAGATAGAGAGAGAGAGAGAGAGAGAGAGAGAGAGAGAGAGAGAGAGAGAGAGAGAGAGAGAGAGAGAGAGAGAGAGAAGGAGAGTAAGAGAGGGGTGAAAAATTGTTATTATGAATAGCCCACCTAACTAACCAACTTTCCAACACAATAAATCTTATGTGTTATATTTATTATTACCACCTTTGTAAGTCAAACGCAATTTGCTTTAGCCTTCATTTTTGAAATTTTATTTTATTAATAAATATCCTAAGTGCCATAATGCAGGCAAGTCAAAAGAAGTGTGAAGCGGATACAAACTGCTCACAAATTCAAGCGAATCACTTATAACATTTAGATAATATATATTTTCTGTTGCCAGGATGTTTTGAAAATTTATCCTGTATATAATAAATTATTTTTTACAACTTGTCCACAATCTTTATCTTAATATTAATCTCTAAAAGGAATTAAGAAAAATAAACACAAACAAATTCGTTTTTTTTCCGCAATTGGAAGTTAATCTAAAAGAAATCAATATTTGTCTTTTTACAATCAGGTGGCATTTAATGGGTGCACTTAACATCTTTTTAAAACGTCTTTACGAAGAGTTACAATTGAAGAACTAGGGAGGGCTTAGGCTCTTTTAGTGTTCAGACGTTCCCAGTGGGAAGTCGGCCGTAGACTTGGTAGCTCTCACACAGTTATCGGAAGAGCCTGGTCATGATATTAAAGAACAGATACCAGTACACTCTTGAAGGAGGCCAAGTTCGAAAAACTTCAACTAGACTGAAATTCGCAAATCTAGACTACCAGGCAACGAGGTTCAACAGTTTAAACTCCTCTTTAGCTATCTTAATCCACATGCTAATGCTCCATACCCTTATCTCATCTCAAGCATTCCTGGGAAACGCCCAAAATGGATGTGGTCTCATGACCTTGTTCAAACCTACAAGAATATCTTTTAGTGGTGATTAACAGGTGAAGTGACTACCGCTAATGAGCTATTTTACCCAAAACAATAATAAACAGTTTTCTATAACAACTGCAGTTCTAAGCACTGTTTTAAATACTGTATTGAGTGCATGTGACATAAAAAAAAATGTGAAATGGGAGGATGATTTTCCAAATGAACCGGCATTGGTGTTCAGTGAGCCGGAAGTTTGTTTTAATTCGTCCTTTTCTCGTGAGGGCGTGAAAACCGTTTCCTGGCTTCCGGATAGTGGATAAAGAATTAACCGTGCGACAGGTAGGCAAACACTTGATTTAACAACCCTCAACAAGTCCTCGATAAAAAACCATCCCCCGAAACAAAAGGCCCTGGGGGCAAACGGACGGAGCGGGGAGGAGGAGAAGGAGGAGAGCCAGAGGGAGGGCAGACTAGGATCGATTCTGTAGCGAAAGTGTGCCGAAGTGGGCGTAAAGAATCGCAAGTGATTGCCGTCCCGGCAACTTGGGCCTTCTGCGACACAAAACTTAACCGGAACATCTGTGTGCGCCCTGACCGGGCAACTAACATCTCATTTAGTTATAGTCCCTAACTTCTTGCCCTCCCCCCACCTTTATATTTTAAACCTGTGTCCCCCCTTGAAAAGAAAAAGGTTGTCATTACCACTTCTTTTTAACTTTTACACAATAAGAAGGTGGACATTTTTTTTTCTCCTAACCATTTAAATTAGGCTGATCCTAACGAAAGTTTTTCCTTCTAAATACTTTTATTATTCCTTTGAAGTTTTGGCTTACTTACTCCAATATGGAAATCCACATAAGTTAGTAACTACAAGAAAAACAAATTTATATGAATTGATTATTAATTAAATTATGTTTTGTAAAACGTATACAATTAAAATATGAATATTCATGGAAAGTAAATCATAAATCAATATTATATTCATTTTAGGGCAGTTTAATAAACAGCCATAATGACAATTTTTGCTCCCGATTGAGTGAGGACCGGAACGTCAGAATACCTTGAGCAGAAACAGTTGCATTTTATTAGTTGCCAGCCAAACAAAATTACATAAATGGAATTCAACACCAAGTGCTGAAAATATATAATTATGGGTCTCTTATGAGTGAGGTAGTTGGTCGCTTCAGAATATAATGTTTATTTGCTCAAGTGCCCACGTGAGCAGTAAATATTAATTTATTTCCATAGACAGAAATGGGCGCCTCCCGATAGGATAGCAATATATGCTGCCTTGAATGAGAGCAGTAAGGGTAATAATCACCTTTAGTAAAAATCACTCATTAGCCCAAAATAATTTTCCTTTATTTTTCCCACATCCTATTTTATAAGTTTGAGCTAAGAAAAAAAAAAAAATAAAATAATCACCAATGAAAACAAAAAAAAGATATTAATAAAAACATGAATGATACTAAATGATGTAAGTGCTAGTTATAATTATTAACACATTTCTGTAGCAATTTTATGTCACAGTTTATGACACGTAATATTGAATTAAAAAAAAACAAAGTTATGATGTATTGGGAAATATATTTAACCATATCAGAGACGATATTTTTATCTGTCTGTTCGAACGTGGCATTGGAACTAGACTAGTCACAGTGTAATGGTTTTTACAATAACGCGGGTAATAACAATTGGGATCTAATTTAACTTCCCCGTCTTCCCGTTTCCGCTATCTTGCGATCCTTCCCTTCAACGTCTTATAATAGGTCTTTGATCATGGAATGACCTGTTAGCTCAATCAGACTACTGAGGAGCCCGGACGCTAATGGCCTAAGCGCCTAATTCCGGTGATTGGCCACAAGGCCCAAGAGAGGCAGCGCAGGTACAAAGGACCGCAGACAATAGCTCTAGGTTCGACAGGGCACACATCAGGCGCCGGCCTCTCCAGATCCAATCCAGACCCAGCAGCGATAAATCTAAGCCGGACTGGGAGCTCCCACCAACTTCGGGGCAGACTTAATTACCCAGGAAGCCCGCTCAAGTTTCCTTCAGCTTCGATTAATATTCCAGTCGGTTCCTCTCAAGTCCCTAGCCAGTCGCTAATTTTGTCTATGTCCCCTCTACCCTGACCTTTCTCCCATCCCCACAATGACTTCTTCAACTGTATATTTATATTCTTCAAGCGTCTGCAGGGATTAGACATCTTTGCAACATTCGTGAGGATTGGGCACACAATTATCTACTGTTAACTAATACTTGCCTAAGTCAAAAGTTTCTTAAAATCGTAGTAAAACTAAACTTACTTCAACAGCCTTTGCCAACCCCGATAAAAAGGATAGCACTTGACTTCCTAGAGTCCCTCAGAATACTTCAACGTATTTAATCAATGTTCTTATTAAATTTAATCTATTTATCTCGTGGTTTGAAGGCTGGACGTCAATAACGGGCTAAGTGCCAAAAAAAATAAAAAATATAGACCCGAAAAAGTTCGGTAATGTGATGCCATGATCAATAACAATCGTGCTTACATGGCTCAACAGACCGCATGAGAGTTATGTTCCGACCAGCTGGCTAGGCTAAAGTGGGCAAGTGCCACCAATGTTTAATTATAGTTGATTGTGAGCTTTGTCTAAGATTCTGTGAAGTCTAACCTTATCTTTTGATTAAAACCTATTCGTTGTGCCTTCAGTTCGTTGAGGTTTTGGTTTTGAAAGAATTCTGAACAATCAAACTAAACATTGACTCAAGCAGAAACCGAAAAAAGAGAGAATCAATTAAGCATAAAAGTAGAAGTCGTAGAAGTGGAGAGAAATTTTACGTGAACTGTAAAAACTTCTTGGTAGAAGGATTGACCTAAAAAAGTGCTATGTACAAAATATTTACTTACAATATTCATTGTTATTACCTAATATTTTTTTTATGGATTTGAAGGAATTTAGATTTAACCACTTTTGAAGGTAGTAGCTATATTCTTTAATTCACTTAGGTACTTTCCAATGCTCACTGATAATATTGTTGTTTTCTGCTTTTATTAAAACAGTGCACTTTTAAACGGCTCTTTCAAAGGTGACAGTTTAAATTTTGTGACATAATCTACGTCTTGTTTTGATTCAGCTCGGCTACAACTGTAATTTTACGTGTGTTTGGGTCCCGCATGAACAGAGCAAAGTTCTGTTTCACGACTTCTATGGCCTCAAAGGCAATGTGAAGCAAAACTTATTTTTGATGGGTCTAATGGCCAAAACTCCTATAAAAATAAAGGCATCATGGTCAGTATGATGATGATGCAGGACAGCAGGCTGCAGGCCACGGATTGTTATTCATTGCCCGATGGGAAGGTTGACGTCCTGCAGGTATGCAGAGATAGATATGTTTATGCATGCGTTCGACATAAGCAAACCCAAAACGTAACTCTCGTGAAAGCCACCATAAATGGTGTCGTAGTCTTTAAAGAAAAGCAGGTTAACAAAGTCCAAAACAACAAGTTCTCTGCAGCTTATGTGTGCCTTATTTGTGAATATGTGAACTCTTTTCCAAACGGACAAGAGTCATTATGGGAGGAGAAAGCGTAATAAGGATTATTATTATACTCAAATGCAAGTTTTATTATAGAACCTTTAAAAAAAACAAAAAAAAAAACCCAAATTTCTATCAGCAGAGATATTAACAAAACCCGGGGGTGATAGTGCAGCAAAAACTGCTTTACACCGGCACAGAAAAGCCGAGAAAGTAAGGGAAGTAATGAAACAAGATAATAAATCATTTCAGCTCTCTACTAGTGACGGATCTACGTGCTCCATGGATTTTCACTGCCTTTTCTAACCCACGTTCAGACGTTTTATTCACGTCAGCTTTCGTGCTACAATTCGTGAATCCATGTCGGTGACAACAACAACGGGCTCATGTTTTTTTCGTACAAGGGTATGAGTGGCCGAGGCGGTAATGAAATTGCTTCATACGTCTTTAAAGCACTCAGTAGTCTTGAATTTACGAGGCAACGAAAACATGCCGCCTGGCCTGAGTGCTCTGTCCAAAATAAGAATAAAAAGATGGGATTACTTTCATAATTACGGGGAGGAAAAATCATGAATGTTCGGTATTCGCCCGTTCATTTTTTATGATAAAATTGATTGTAGTAATGCTTACTACAAGTAAGTAAAAATATACTATATATTTTCTTCGGCTTAGAACCTTTTATTACAGTATTTCCGTTGTTATTTTTACATTTCAATCGCAAAAAACTCAACACCTGAAATCCCCCAAAGGTGATCCTTCGATCAACTAATAATAATTTAAAATAAAAATAAAACCTGGTTATTTTCTTCAAACCCAAAAGTTTTCCCACGTGGTTGACAGCTGTTACGGTATATGGGAGTGGGCGACAGATGGCTAGCTATTACTCACATCCTAATGGAAATGTGATGTTTTCATTCAAAAATTCTCGCACCGCAGCTGCCCATCGCCATATATGCTCTCGTCTGCAAAGTTGTGCTTAGCCTATACTCAGGGGCGCTTGTAAGCGCAAAAGTATGTTGGGAATAAGATTATCACCAAGCATTTTTTAACAGTTAATTGACTTTATTCTAGTCAACCAACGCCTGACCATTTTTTTTTTCATTATTTGGTTTATTTTTTGTTTTCATTTATAGTAAATAGTATAAATAGTAAAACTTACGTCTTTCCACAATATGATACTGTGAAAAGCCAATTGATAGTGTGACAAGCTTATCGCATTAAAAAAAAATTATATCAATTTAAACTGTAAAATAGGTACCTGTTTCGACTTCACTCTACAACTCATTAGTTAATATATTTCTTTATATTATATAAACAAAATACACATCTTACATTTAAAACCACTTCCAGTTCTTATCATCTATCGAATTCCACAATACTAGATCCCACCCATCCGACCTGCATTTCCCAACTCACTTTCCTTGACCGTCCTTTACTTCTCCATGCCACAAACCTTTGAAACACTATTACCTTCAATATCCGTCTTTGCCAATATATAATCGAGACCAGTTCCTTATCTCCCTCCAATATAACGATTCGAAATTCACTATTATTATTCCGTTAGTTTACTATTTTTTTTTATAAATTTAGTCGTTTTTATTTCGTTGCATCATTTTTTACTTTCTTTTTTCCCTTGTATCTTTTTTAAAAATTTTTAATTGTGATTTTCAATGAATGTAACCTATGCTCGTTTATGCTTTTGGTTAGCTAGAGAATTTTTTTTGTTATTCCCTTGGATAAAGTGGCTATATCATTTCAAAAAATTGACGTAAAGCGTGAAAAAATAAAACCAAGAGATTCCCGCTAAACTCAGACTGTTCGTTAAAAATATATCAGATGATTATAAGATCAATTCACCTCCCTCCACCGAGGCTTCCCACACTCCTTAATTCCCTCACACCACCTTCAAGCAGGTGCTCCTAGTATAACGATCCGCTCAACCCAAATATCCCTTTATTTTTCCCTCATCCTTAATCTTATAATTAGAGAGCTAAGGAAAAAAAAAATTAATTCACCTCGGTTACTAAACAGCAGTTTAAAATTAAAAAATTATATTAAACCTGGCTTTGTACCTAGGTTAGCAGAAACTTCTCTTGTTTTGGCATGTTTAATTGTTCTCCATGCTTAATGATTTTAATAGTTAGGTTTGAGCTAAAAATCTCACGGTTTTGTAAACTTTTTTAGGTCCTTTAAAAAACACTAAAAATACAACTACTACAGGCAGGCATACGAAAGATGTTCTGAATAAATACAGAACCTCTCCCGACGAGCTCAATTTATATCGACCGAGGCTTATAAGACAGAAGAGATTATTTACTTATTGGAGTCCAATATAGAATTACACTCTTTGTACATTACTTTTGTTTGGTGAAGGATAAGGTGACAAATTAAGTTAACTCTAGGATATTCTCTTGATCTTGCTGTACTTAATAGTTTTGTAGATACAAGATTGTCTACCTACCCAGGAGTCATCCTCCATTTAAATAATCATTCTATCAATTATAAGCTTGATGTCTAGCTCTGCTTGAAATAGACGAGGTTCGCCCAATGGTTTACTAATGAGTGTGTGCTTGTGAATAATTTATTGGTCATAAGCCATCAGCGTCGTCATTGGCTAAACATAATAAGGCAAAAATATACAGAATATACTAGAATGATTTATTTCAATAAAAAGATTTTTTTAAGTAAAAAATAGAGTATAACGTAGGCCTATGAATTGCCTCGTCGAGCAGCAGTCGGCGTTTAACTCACTTGGCCTTTAATGAATCTATTTAAAGTCTTCCTGAGCACATGCCAACTAAAATTCGTTTCACTTCATATTCATGTGGCGTAACGGAACGGTATACCATTGGCATAATATATTATTCGTTACACAATTACTCACGTTAATAACTACTCAGCATTAAATATGTTTTGTGCATTTTTAGAGTTTATTGACCTTTTTCTAAAATATGACACCCTTACATATATGTGCTTGTATGTATATTTTTACGCCCTATATATTGTAAGTCTTTTAAACGAGAAACTTTACATGGAGATTTTATTTGATCGACCAACGACAGATATTTAAGTACATAAACGAACACTGAGGGTTGTCAATTAACTAATTTTTCTTTCTTATTGAGTCAAGCTTCAATTTAAGATGTTAGAATCTTGATGAATAATATGTATTTTTTTTTATCTAAAATCACACAAGTCATCTTTAACTTGTCTTCTTGTCTTCACAAGTTTTTTTTTCAAAGATTCAACACTGGTTTTACAATTAGATTAGGCATGTTAGTGTATATTTATAACAAAAATTCATTAATTACTTGGTAATAAACAATTGTGATGAGTATTAAATTAAGAGTTCTGTTTACTTGCTTCACAATGCATATTTTGGTTAGGTTTTTCAATTACGATTATAGCAGGTAATTAAAACAGCTACTAAAATTGTGTTTACGGCTCCAACGCAACCAAATTTTTGTTAGAGGCTTGCTATTTTTTGATGTTAGATTAGTTCATTCCCCTGATAATGCTGAAAATAAAACCACCCCTACTATAAATTACAGTTAATTTAAGTTAAAAAATACTTTATATTACGTCTTATCGATTAAAGCTGTTGCTGTATATTACCAACTTACTGTACCTCATTAGATTGTGATCGAAATTCGAAATATTTTCAGAAGTCGTGTTAACGAGCTATTATATACATCCATCAGCCGAGTGCATGCTATACTCACCTGTTGAGGGATGTAATGGCCGTTAGATTTATTTTTGTACTCAAGTATACGTGTACGCTTCGTCATAAACCAATTTACAGTTTGCTTATTTTCAAATGATGTTCTTAATTTACGGTCATATTTTTTCTCGTTGTCCATAATTGCCAATGGTTTTGAGGAACACTAAATCCTCTTTAAATCTGATGAACCTTAATCTGTAACAAGATATTAAATCAAAGCTATGGTGTTGAATGATAAAATACATCTTCAAATCCATATTGTAATGATGTAAAAAAAAAAATAGTTACAAAATATAATATTAATACCACACAGAGTTCAGTTGTGAAATGAGCGAACTACTTTATAATTGACCAATTTGTTGTCGTAATTTATTTAAATCAAAAATTATAAAAGGCTATTAATCAAGGTAAGGTGCAGATTTTCTTCTTAATGACTTGAAATAAAATAAAATAAAACCGTACAAAAGAATTGTGTAAAACGTTGTATCTATTTTATCCTAGAGAGAAGTAAATTTATCGATGATTGCTCCCAAGATATTGGTAGATAGACAGAGTGCAAAAAAACCAACATGTATTTCGCGGAGGGAGGGGGTTGATAATTTGGAACACTGCTCATTCAAAAATTAATTATTCATTGTGAAATAAAGTCTCTAAAGGATTAAATTTAATGAAACTCAATTCTGTGGCTGATAATGCCCGAAGGAAATACTGTAGATAAAACAGTAAGTTGCATACATATAGAAGATATTCATGGAAATACACTTAATTGTATGCCACTTAATGTCATGGCGTAGTAGGAGTACGTAAAAAAAAATATCGCAAAACAAGTAGCTCCTATTATTTTAACTATTTTAATTTTCTAAATAATTTTACAAGTTATTGACTATTTAATGTCATGGTCAAGGACAGTTACACCATTTTTTGAAAATAACAAGGATATACAAGTTTCAATTCTAATAATAGAACGGTCTCAAACTAATTTTTATAGTCTTACTTTTGAAAGTCAATTTTTTACTTATTTTAAAGTCGAGTTTTTTCTACGTTGGTTTAGAAAATAAGTATTTTGATTAAAAAGTTTATTTTTCAGTTTATGTTCAACATTTACCTTTTTTTAAGGCTCTGGGTCATTTTGGTTCACTTACTTTTACTTTTATTTACGTCATAGATTTCGGGCATTGTTCATATTGTAAAGATTTTTTGAATTGAGTTAATTATAATGTAAAGGCCTCTACAAACAAGGAGAATAAACATTGAATGTCGTTTCTTTGTTTTACAGGTATGAATTTAGATTTTATTTGTAAACCCGTAAACTAATTATCAATTAAAAGAAAATAAACTTTGTTTTACAGAGCAACACAACCTTGTTTAAACTGATTTCTGTCGTCCCTAAGAACCATTATATTCATATAAGCATGTATTGATTTTTTTGACTTGGAAAATTGTTATGCTTATCTATTAAACCGTCGGAAATATTAATATAACCGTCTATGCCTCACAAAATATGTGTGCTTAAAACTACAATATTTTGATCAGAAATTATCTGCAAATAAAATTTCTCGTTGATTTTTATTTATTTATCGGAAATAGTTTTTTTGGAAAACAGAGTGCCAACCTGCCACTGGATCATGACAGACTCTACGCAATTTAATTGAAACTTATTTAAACCTATTAAATGGTCAGAAAACTGATTTCTATAAGTTGTATAATCTATTGGTATGTGTAATTCCTAGTACTAACAAAGGGAACAATAGTAAATAGGTAGGCCGGAGTAACATACACGGGGCGTTTCTCTGGTGCATAATTTTATGTCGCAGCCATCACGCCACACTTGATAAGGGTTACAATAGGACTGTGCCACCGTGATATGTCCTGCATGTTTCTCTACCCGACAAGTCCAAGGTTCATGTTCTCTACATTGACATTAATGCTAACGGTCCAGAGGGTCAGGGAGTGTTTAAAAAGTATTTAGGCTAATGAGTCTTCTACCGCGCCCTTCCCTCACAAAGAGCGAAAAATATATGAACGAATACTCTCGGCCGACATGCCATATTTCACGCATGCATTTTGACTTCAATATTCTCTGAACTCAGATCCTTTTTGTACAATTGACATTGTATTTGTATTCCTTTTGTATTGTAACTGACAAAGGGACACATAATTGTAATGTACGTGGCTGGTTTTTAAGATGGTACCCACTGCTGGAATTTTATACATAAAAAAAAATCTAAAGTTTGATTGATTAGAGGACACATGGAATCCATCAACCATGGCCTATCAAAGATCTCGTAAGAAACCCACTCAGAGATAAAGTTCACTTCTTCATACGAGGATTAATTATCAGAATGGGTGGCTGAGTGACGTCATTACACGTGTTAGGATAAAACTTCAAATGGAGGAGGAAAAACCCCTTGGGGCATATGTGAGCCATGCCCTTCCAAGAGTATGCGAGCCACGGGTAAAAGCTAATAATACTGGAGGAAATGTCCTTGTACAAACATAGCGGAAAGAAAAGCCTGCAGGATATGCATCTATCGTATGGGGGAGTTGTTATGCTAATACTTGGCCTGCAATAGTTCTGGGTTCGAGCCCTCTTCAACCGTATAATAATAAATCTATTCATGGACTAGTTTCCTCTTAGAATAATTACAAATATACTCCATTCATATAAGCTTACAAGAAATCTATGATTTTGGATGTGGAAAAGACATGATGACATAATTCAAAGTAATCAAGCTAGCCTAAGCGTACCTTTTCATAATTAATATGAGTAATCAAATGATTTTTATTAAAACATCCCTAATCAGGCTATAAATGTAAGCAATAAATAACATTTGTTGCCTGCCTTAACTTTCAATACCCACCACCATAATTAAAAACCATTTTAACTATTTCTTTCTCATTACATATATTCGCCAGATGCTATAGTACCCCTAAAATATAACTAAAATGCACTTAGTACTTGAAAAAAAACATAAAACTAAACAT
Organism: Acanthosoma haemorrhoidale; assembly: GCA_930367205.1. NCBI lineage: Eukaryota > Metazoa > Arthropoda > Insecta > Hemiptera > Acanthosomatidae > Acanthosoma > Acanthosoma haemorrhoidale. The sequence continues at coordinate 51,895,242 of OV884015.1, read as the reverse complement.
GCATTTCAACGACTACTGCATAAAAAAAGAATTTATAAGAATACATGAAATGATTATACACTGTACATGACATTAAAATTTTTTAATATTCTGATTTTTTTTATAATTTAATAAGAACACTTGGTTAAATCACGTCTTTTGGTGAATGCCAATATACCAATATGCTAATATGGTGAATGACAATAATCAATATGCCAAGTTAACTATGATACTATTAATATTAGATTACATAATCATAAAAACACGGTCTGAGTCACAGACAGTTGCATCCACTGATCAGTGTTAATGTTTAGTTACTTTTCAAGATTTAAAATATCAAGTATCCATCTACATTCTTTTACCGGTCGTATCTACGTATTTTATTTCTACTTAAAATGCTGTCCGAACGTTAAATCTGGAAGTAATAAATGTCTGTATCTGTATCTGTAACTGTACGTTGTTATTAACCTTTCTCCTTATTATTATCTTCCATTTGAACATTCCCGTTACAAAAGACATACGGGATGTTTAACCAACCCCACAACAGAGTATTAAATAAACTGATAACTAATTGAAATACCACGCCAATTTAAGACAAGTTGTACAATTTAGAATTTACATCGGCCAGGAATGTGATAATTGGAGTGTGACAACTGACATCATTAATTTGAATACCTTCCTTCCCAAGAATTCCTCTTGGCCCGAGGAACGTTTCAATCAATTTAGTTTGAAATTGAATACAAACGGAATTCCCAAAAGTTTAAACATTCCGAAGATTTGGTACTTGTTGAGTGAAGGGAGATTCCCTTATATCTATCTGTCTCTAAGAATTTTTTTTTTTTTTTGTTTAATGGTGATATTTCTGCCATACTAATAAATTACATGATGAGTTGCCTTGACAATTTTTTATTAGATTATATAAAAAATATACCATGGAAGTAAATACTGAGAGTCACAAACTTGAGGAATAATATATATATATACTATATTAAAATTATAATTTGCCTTATTGGGCAATAATTAATCGTGATAAATGTTATCATTCATACCATATTTAAAATTTGCATTCACTCGCTCATTCATACAGTATTTGCAAACAGCCACGAGACCTCCCAAATCCACATGGTTGTCACCTCCCTCGCATGCAAAAGAGCAAGCGGAGTCTTGGTAAGTCCCCCATGCTCCTCCACTAGCCGCGTCACTGGATACGAGCCAGTGGAGGAATTAAAGTAAAGAATGAGACTTGTATTTTGAGAACTACTAGTCTGTTTTTTGATTGCTTGCAAAGTGTTTAAATATTTGATGCTTCTTCTTTCAAAATCTGACTAACAAATAATGAAAAATTGATATATTATTTTTAATTGTTTCTTTTCACCTAATTCTACGTCAAAGTTGTCAATCACGCGTCTCAAGAAGTCAATTCTTGTTTGTTCTAGAACTTTCAAAATTATAGATTTTAGTATTTTCTCGAAACTTCCACAAAATTGTGAACTTCCACCAACACTAACTATAAAACTCCATGCTGATTTTTTTTTCCCACTTCCAATAGTTGTACACCATGCAAACCAACTATCCATTGTGATCCGGAGTGATCTGGAATATATATTGAAATTCTTGAAAGCTTGACTTGATTTTGTGCGATCGTGTAGTTAAGTAAATTGCAAGCACCTATAGATACGTTTTACTAAATCAACATTTATTTATTCTTACAAAGGATCAGAATGAGAAACGAAGAAGCTTCTTTTAGAGCCTTATGGTTGTGTATTGAAGGGTTAGTGTCTTATAATAGTTAAATATAAAGATTTATATAAATATCGATTGCATGAAATACTGGGATATACTTTTCATTATCTTTCTTTTAAACCTAAAATATAAGCCTTATTACTTTCTTAATTATTAATTACATCGAAAATTGAGTCCATGGCCCAACATGGAACAGTTAAAGATGACCAAAGAATGACGTAGTTGGAAGGTGGGTCTGTGGTGCTAGTGTCGTTAGAACCTGTTGTAACCTTAAATTATTTTACCTTGTAACTTTAAATTTAATTTTTTAAATGGAGACTTGCCCCCTACGGCAAGCCATTTTCAGACTATGTTTTGAAATATTATGAGAAAATAGCTGTTATGCGAAAGAAGTTTGTACATAAAAACTGACAAAAAACGTAAGATATTTTAGTAAACATAAAACTTACAAAATTAATGTATTGAAGTTTTTACAGTGAAAAGAACTGTCGAAGGAAACAAACTTATCCTAAATATAATAGATTTCTGGTGCTCACGTAATATTTAATGATTAGAATTAATGAAAGTGGTTGTCTTGAAACATTTTAACAAACGGTCAAAACTCATCCACTTTTACTTGAAGCAGCATCTTCTTGTATATTGGTCCTGTGCTGGACCACATTTAGCACAAGTTATCCTAAATTTCTAACTAGAGAGCTTGAAAAAAAAAAAAAAAAATTCTGATTGTTAACTATCATTTTTATAATACAAAAGGATAAAAATATTTGAAATATTCTTTAAGAAAAATATAGTGTGCATACCTGCAGGCTAAATCTATATTTAATGTAAACAACAACAACGTTATTTGTGTTCGTAGGGGACAACAGGAACCCAACTCTATAGAATTCCCTTCAGCAGGTGACTATTGAAAGATTGAGGTGAAATGGCATTATCGGATTGTTAAAGGGGTAAGGGGCAACTACGACCACGAATTCCCTAACACCAAAATTATGTGACTTATATTGCGTTGTAGTCAAGTAAAATTGAGGCACCGTGCGGCTTAGGGTTTCTAGCACATAGCAAGAAATAACCAAATTTAAAAAAGGGAGGTTACTTTAGTTTTCAATTCGCATTCATACAGGCTTTTCCATGGTAAAACCAATGGTTGTGATGTAAGAAGTATGAAAAAAAATTATACAGTTCAATTTTCTGTCAATGGTTGAGTGTTTCGTCGTACTTGGAGTATTTCACAATTACGGTACTTACTGAAAAAGAGCGAGGCTGCCCTAGCCATTCAGATGGAAATTTGAGCTGAAGGGTGGTACAAAATTTCTGAGGTAAGACGAGGCCCTGGGATCTCCTGTTTCATGAGGAATTGTCTAAGGCGCTCTTTCCCTCTCTCGGCTTACTTACTGCATCCCATTCGTTTGCATAAATAAAACTACGAGGTGGCTGTTCTTTTTGCCTTCTACATACAGGGCAAAGAGAAATTAAATTTTCAATGCATACCGTATTGCTGCAATCAACCGACGTGTGCCAAGTACATTAATTATTTCATTTCAGGTGAATGTCCCGGAATATTCAAATTCTCTCAAAGCCTGTTTTTTTCTTGTCAAATCATAGTAGTTGAACCCAAAAGAAGGGGATCTTCCATTGTTGATGTCCCAACTAAAAAGCTATTTGATTTGAAACTCTGATTACATTTTTAATATGTTAAATAACCTAGGTATTGACCATGTGCATTTTAACAAAACAAAAGTCTTCCATGGAAGAAAAATAAAACAAAAATAGTAAACTAAATATTATTTATAAGGTTTCTTAAAAAAAAATAATTTTTACTGCCAGCGATAGAAATTATGTTAAAAATTCTTTTAAAAATGTTCCCGCCGATTTCAATAAATTTAAAATATATATAGAACAACTGAATTTACTCTTCTATCTCACAGGCTACAGGAAATACAAAAATAATTTGTAAATAGATTCGCCTGAGGATCCATAATTATCTGTTTAAATTTAAAGGGGCTATGAAAGAAAAGCATAACTTCCATCTGTCCACTGGAGAAACTAAAGTTTTTGGACTCATTGCAGCACCAAATAAACCCAGTGTTTATCACTTTGACCATACCATCCTTCCCACATCGATGCCAATAGACTGTAGGGGAAAATTTGGTTAAGATTGTGTTTGTTAGGTTGTTTTAAGTTTTATGATTTATAAGGTGAGCACCATCACTTTTTAAAGATTTATAGACAATGAATGTATAATGTCTAACCTTAACGTTTGTAACATTCGGAATATACAGTGAAAAATTGTTAAATATTGTCTAAAATGTGGCCAAGCTACAGGACATATAATATTGATCTATCGGAAATAGATTCATTTATGTAGAAACTATATTGAACTCCACAATTTTTAATAACAAGGGAATGTGAAGAGAAAAAAAACTTCTATCTGGAATCAATTTTTTTTAGTGACTATATCGTTAATTAAAAAAATACAATGATGTATCATTGAATAGGTTTTTGAAAAACTCCTACCGAGCTGCACGACTGGTTATCAGGCATAAGATAAAGGCACTGTGTCTGAACAAATTTTCTTTTGTCACACAGCGAACCAAGTAAAATTCGACATGTTGGCATGTCCTCCTACCAAACATGTTGGATCTGGGTGCCGCTTGTGGTCCTGTAGTCTCAGGGGTATCACTATCGTGCTCACTTAGATCCATAAGAATTATATTTGTGGTGTTAAATAGAATTAAAATACATAAAAAAAACATATTACCAAATCGTTTCAAGGACCGTAAAAAAATAATAATAATTAATTAATTAAAAAAATCCCCTGTTCTAAAACCGAAATCAAGAAAATTATCGTATACATGTATCGGTGGGGATTAATGACCCTTGTGGTTAGCACGCCTTAATAGACCACCAAAAATAAAATAATAAATAAATAAAAAAAGTTAGAGCCCCATCGGCAATGCCGTGTGTACTTGATTTCTTTCTGCTTTGGGAACTTGGGTTCTTTGAGCTAACCCCAATTGAAATATCTTGAGTGCTCGAAGGGATGGGGTTTTCTACCGAAAACCCAGCACAAGCACTGTTAGGTATTTATCTAATACCTTCTGGGAGAGTAACTAACCACGGAAGCCTCCTTGACTCCACACCAAGTACCAGGTCCTACAGCCGACCAAATACTATCTAAGATACAACCCGCTTTTGAGGCTTCACCATATGCCAGGTAGAAACAATGGACCCTATAAAAACTCAGCCAAACATTGAGCTGGTCATTTTATACCCTTCACCAGTCTCTTATTTGTGTCACCCCTAATGTATTAATAATCTATTGTAAATTAGTCCATCCGTAGCTTTGAGTTGCTATTCATAAACTGTTAATAAATTGTTTTTATATCTTTACTGATGTGAGATCGGTAATTCTTCAATTTATTCGTCCCGTATCTTCTTTGGATTCTTCTTAAAAGTACGATTTAGTTAAATCTTGATATACAAAATTAGCTTATGAATATTAAAAATGAAAATATTGCTTATGATACTGATCTATGAATGAACTAACCAGAATCCCCATAAAAAGTATATTGAGGGTATGTTCGAAAAATATGAAAAAAAAAATACTTCAAAACAAAGAATAAATATGTGGTATATGGAAAAGGTCTCTCCCTTTTTTATTCTCCTATTTCTCCCTTTCTATGGAATATTTCAATCTGACTATATTTTACAAAAAGTACCATTTTTTTAATTAAAAAAAAAAGTTTCTTTTACTCACAACTGAACTTGTAGCTTGTTTCACCTGACTGATCAGGCTTTGAATTATATACCACAGACGCTCAGGACATGATTGGAGAAACAGACCATTGCCAGGACTTCCACTGTCACGTATTTATAGTAGGTCACGAGACCACTGCTGTTTGCAGGGGATTAAGGTACTTAGATAGGTTAGTATGGAATTTTATGAACATGGAAGGGATGAGTTCAAGAATGTAGGGTATATTAAGATCATTATGAAGGGTTTTGTTGCTGACATAATAAGGGGCATTTACTATTGTTCTCAGGACTTTTGATTGAAAGGATTGGATACGCTTGATGTTGGACTTTTTTGCTGTCCCCCATAGCTCTATTCCGTATGTCCAGATTGGTTTAAGTATAACTTTGTAGATTAGTAGTTTATTTTCAATTGAGAGATGGGATGTCCTTTGAAGTAGTCTGTACAGCTGTCCAAAGCGTCTGTTTAGTTCTTGTCTTTTTAGCCTCGTATGGGGGTTACATGTCAGTATGAATTATAATGTAAACAATTTAAAAATCTAGTCACGCATGTATTTACAGATATTTCTTTGTTGGTGTATAATTGCCAATTTAACGAGTTTTGTTTTTGTTTACTTAAATAAGCAAACAAGTTTCGTTCTATTTCGTTACATTTTATGCCTACTCGAACTGAGAACAAATCAGAATTAAAGCAAACAAATATTTGCTTATAAAAAACTTGTTAGGATTGTTATAAATATTCGAAGTCCGTAGCTGTATATTTTACATTGACCTCACGATTCGTTTTATTGAATTTTGATAGGTATAAGCAAACCCGAAAAATAAAACAAAAATAGAGAATTCAACTTCATTTTGTTGAGTATTCCTAAAAAAAATAAAAATAGAAGCAGTCGGTTTTCCGCCTCGACAAAAACAAATAAATAAAAACCAAAAGTCCTGGTCAGTGTCATACATTTAATATTGTGCTTTATATAGAATTCCTGTAGTCTGTTTGATGTAGAGGGAATGTTATATCAGGTGAAGAAATGTGTTTTATAGCAACGGCTCTCTAAAGGAATTATTAATGGCTAATTGGCAGTAGTTTTCCCAGAAATTTAATTATACCCCGTAACTGATATTTAATTATGCAAAGTACTATATACCACTGAGCATTTGTTTTATTTGCAGTTCTGGAATACTAAACAGCTGTTTTTTTTTGTTCAACTTACATAAAACGTATACTGTATACGATTTTGCATCAGTCAGAAATAGAATTTAGTAAAATATTTTTACTAAAACCTCATAATTACTACATTGTTAATCTGGATCCAGAATGCTTTGTTAACGAGATTTCCTGTAATATTTTTTTGAAATGTCTGGATTAATCACCAAGCAAGGTCCTATTAAGCTTCAATGAAAATATCACTATTTGATTTAATTATCATATGTTTTTATTGTATTTTATGTACATTTGCTTATTTAATATACTATCCAGAGCCTTTAAACTAAAACTAAAATAAGCCTAATACTTAAAACGAAAATATTCACTTATCTATTTATATGTAGGATAACAAAAACAAAAAATTATAACTAAAAAAATAAAATTATGTGGGGTCCCGAGAGCCTATCGTGGAGTATATAGTTAATTAAAAATTACTATAAATTAATTAGAAACAAATGTATTCACTGCAGCTCCTACAGGTATCTTGCTAGCATAACCAACTACCACATACTTTCCTTGCCTTGTTTATAAATAGAATATTTTTAAATTAAATTATGTGTCATAAAGACACATAAGATGCAAATTAAAAAAACTAAAAAATTGTTATGCTAACGGAAATGAACATGTTATTTAATTGGCCCAGACTTTTGTTCTAGCTTGAGTAATGAAGTACAAAATTGTTATTAGTGTTACTAATCCTTATACTTCAGGTTGTTATTTTTTCACGGTCGTATTATCTTTTGATTTAAGTATGTATAAATGAAATGATGGAAGAAAATTAAGTTCGTTTTTGGTTTTAGCCAACCAAAAACCATACAAATCCGCTAAAATTATAATGTCAAACTTTTGATGATAGGGCTGTGTAATCAGTCCATCAGAACTATATCAATTAATTGCATACGCTACTTAAATCCTTAAATTATATTTATTTATTCATTATCAAATAATTAATTAGTAAACCTCAATCGAATTTTTAGTAGCTTTTTAAATTTTATTTTATTGTATGCTACCATAAATAATAATCAATCTATAATATTTTTGGATCACTTTTTTATGGTTTACTGCTTCGCTGAGAGGAAAGATTAGGTTAATAGCTTCTGGCCATTGGCTCATGAAAAGCATAAAGTTACAAAGAAGTGGACATTTTTTTTTCATATAATTCTCTTATTATCTTTATAAAAGCAAGACAACTTTGGTTGTTGTTGTTGAGTAAAATGTTTAAAATTTATGGTCGATTTCCTCATATTTACGGTGGCATAGTCGAACAAGTAAGCTGTCTTGGTGGTGAAGTGTTTAATATAGATTTACATATAATAAAAAATAATAGGAATATTTGTATGATGATTAATGTTGCGCATTCACAAAAGAAAGCTCAATGCTTGAAAGTATGATATTCGCTCGTATAGCAAAACTGACAACTTTTAAGCTATAATGGGACGAATTTGGCTTGAAGAAAAGGATCATTCCTAATGTGGAATTGTAGGTTTATGTTGTGTTTTCGTTAAGGAGTCGTTTTGTAACCGTTACACTTATCTCTATAAAACAAGCCGTTAATTTGTTTTTTTTTTCTTTGAACCATTTCTTACGGTCTCATTAAACTTGGAAGGGTTGGTGGTATATAAAAAGTTTACGTGACCAGTACCTGTTCTGAGCTCATTTCGCCGAGATAAAAGAAAAGATTAGGTTCTTCTCTGAACATTAAAAAGTGGCAAAAAAACAAAGAAATGAGACAATAAAAAAAATACGGACTGACTCTAAGATATGCTGATTGCTTGTTTGGTTTTATTATAGATTACATAACATCATTGGTATAATTCAACTGCACTATTACAGGCAGAAGAAAGGTGCATTATTGTACACTTGTCATTCTTAAATGGTCACTGACTGTTGTGTAAATGGAAACCAAACTTTTCAAACTGATTATTCGACCATTTAAAATTAATTTAAATAGCAGGTTTTTTCTAGTACTCCATGAGTTCGTAATGTTAATTTTGATGGGTACTTGGAAACCTGAAGGAAGCTCATTAATATAAGGGCGAGACTTTACAAAAACTAATAATATTTCTCAAAGAGATACAATTTATTTTCTTGACAGTTTACAAGTAATGTAATAGAGTATACTGCAAAAATAGTCTTTATTAATGTTTATTAATAATGGTGATACATACATTGGTTAAAAAAAATGTTTGTCATCGGCTAGCTGCTAACAAGGTTTACTGCCAGAACACCAACACCTAGTACTGATGGAATCCCACCCAATGGAGTTTTATTTTTTTTATTACACAACATAGATACATAAAAAATTTATTTACGTTTTCTTAGAGAAATAAAAAGTATATTATATATATTGTGTAGCTTTAACATACGTTTATTTAGAAACATTAAATAGCTGGGAAATAAATAAAACCTCGTTTACATGATAAAATAAAAATAATAAAATATATGAATAAAAAACCTTGTTTACAATTCAAATAAAAAGTATTTACAAAAAAAAAGTTGACTACTCATTAAAGTTTAAACTATTTTATAAATAATTCATCTGCAAATCCTAAAAATATTACTGGTACAAGAATCAAATAGTATTTTCCAGCTCAGTGAAGTGATATATGCTAGGGTGTCTTGTGGGTGTATTTCCTTAGTGAGAGTTGTAAATTAAGGGATTGTCTTATAAAATTTAACCATTCGGTTTAAGTTAACTAATGTAAAAACTCTCCATTGCACTTATTTATAAATTAGTCCAGTATAATATTTCAGTGGGTCAACACAAAATAATACTGCATGACGTTTTTCACAAGAAGGCTTTGTTGTCTCTCCCGATTTTCGATTTTACATCTGTCTAAGTTTCACCAATTAAGGCATCCTCAGGATTAACATTTTTTTTGGTTTACATACATAAAACGTAAGTATTTGTCTATTTTATTGTAATTATAATATACATAAAATAAAGTAAGCAATAATATGTTGTTTTTATGTAATTTATATGTAGTTTGGATTTTAAATCCTGAAGATGCTTGACTAGGTGAAACGTTGATAAAGGTAAACACTTTAAAAAAATTAAAAGATACTGTTAAGCCTGCTTGTGAAAAATGTTTAAACGATTTATTTTATGTACAAATGTAACTTCTAGAACCACAACGAATTTGCAAAAAATATAGGAAGATTGGATTTGCAAAGGTAACGATCTCCTTGACACTTTTCGGAGAAATGGAGAATTTATTAGATGTTAGGGATCTGGGAAGGGGGAGGCATGGGTCGGTCGACGAAGATGGATGTAGCCTATTACACAGTTACCTACCCTTTAGCAGTCATGCCCATGACTGGTCATGTTCGTGGGCGGTATTGTGGCACCCTCTTTGTGTGGCTTCTGCGGTGGCAGCCTCCGGACTGCGCAGGTCCTTATCGACACCGATACTTGGCCGCAATGGAAATATTTCCTCCAAAATGAAGTCTACCTACGAGTGATAAAGTCGTCTAAAGTTAGCACAGTAATTGCAACTTAACAGATAATTGTAACTTTTTATTTATTAGTTATAGTCGATCCTTCTAGTCAGTGGTCTCCCCATGTCTGTTTATTTTTCATAAAAACTTGATGGTATTTCTGAAATATATCTATATACTTAATGGTGTGAGATTAATCTTATGGCAAACTCCACTCTGTAGACTTTCAAAACGTCTAAAGAAGGCTGCCACCTTCCAATCTATCTCCAGGCCATGCAACCATTGAAGTCCAGTCATTCTTCATGATTATTATAATTATCACCACTTCCTTCTATTCCATAGGTTGAATTTAATCCTAACACAGGATGAAGGAACTGACGTTCCTCAAAACAACTCCCTGGTGGACTTTACCTCTGACTCTTCGAGTTCTTTTATGTTGAGACCTTCAAGCTCTTCTTCTTCGGTTTTGTTAGTAGGGTTCAAATCCAGTCGCTCTCTTGAAAGATCTTTTTGAGGCGTCTTCATTTAATGACAAAAAAAGGTACATTCCTGCAGCAGAGGGTAACAGCTCTTGGTTGGCGAATAGCCAGAGTTCTTTGATCTTTCGTGCTTGATCAATATTTTTGATTGTTCCTCAGAAAATGGTATACAATTTTGTTGACATTTCGTGAGTTGTTGCGTCTAAACGTCAGTTAAATAATCTTGTTTGAGGAAAGTCTTTTAAAAAACTTTATTATGAATAACAATCAAAACACTGGTATATATATACAAATATTAATTAGTTAAAGCGTTACAACATTCTTTTAGGAAGGTTAAACCACATGGTCTTGGTATATTTGCCGGAAGCAGGTAGTCTGAGGGTTAGGAGAGGGTTAAAAGACAAAAAAAAGGGAGACCATATGTCTTATCTGAGGTACACGTTTCTACTAAAAATGAGTATTACATAACTGTCGCTGCCTCCCATCCATACAGGATGGACAGTTCTGTTAAAAAATATTGGTACATATTCATGGTTTTGTCACACGCCACGTTGGCCAGAGCTGAGCGAGCATTTTCGCTGTGCCTTCGATATTTTTCTGTACATGTCTTCTGTGACCACACCTTGTACTCGTTGTCACCGTACTTCATAAATTGGAGTGGATATCCCCACATATCTTTTCATAGATCTTGCTTCATCTAATAAATCGCATTACCTTTGTCTTATACTAATAGTTATGGAACTACATGCTGTTTTAGCATGAAGATTAATTAATTTGGATTAAGCCAGAGTACAGAATCCTTTGGTGGAGTCCAACCTATCTAAGTTCAAATGGACTCTGCTGAGTTGATGATGGATTAACCGCGTCTCTTTATTCTGTATACTTACTGCTTGTAGTACTTCAACAGCACTCTAATAAGTCAAAAGCCTAAAGCACCCAGGATGACATATGCTCAATAAGTTGTACAGAAATGATTGGTATGGCGTAGTGTATGTATAGGGTGTAAAAATCTCTAGCAATAAATACTAAATATTTTTGGAAAGCCGCTATTATTTTGTGTTGCCGTTATTGTTTCTTAATGTATACCGACATTTGTAGAATTACTACATTGACAAATTGCATTGATTTTCTAATAATTAGTAATTTTTGAAGAACAATTAGTCGATATCAAGTAATATAGCCACATTTGAATTATTTTAATTTTTGTAGGGGGGAAAACGGAGTCATTCACGAGAGCAATGGTCGTAACTTTGTCGGGATTATTTCTTCAGCAGAGAATCATTGAACATTTTTTGTTTCTTTTTAGGATACTAACGTTTTCTCAGTAAATCAAATATTGGTGCTCAAGATTCACCTTACGGCTATTTGCACAGTTCCAAAAATGATAAAGACTGCCCTGATGTAGACGTTTCACTCTTACGATTACAGTAATTTAAAAGATTGTTGTTGCCATTGGGTCGGTCTGAATAAATACTGAGCCTACTCGCCGCTAGTGCCCCTTAGGCGATTATTATTGGAAGCAAATCACCGGGTGACTACGGGCAAAAATTGTTTTTGTATTTTTTTTTATTTATTCAAGGGAAAAGAGCCGAAATAAGGCAGCTCTGGGACCGCTCCCACGCTTCTTCCTATATTTTTTATTTTACCCTGGAAGATCTTAAACTATTGAACTGAACTCTGTCACGAGTGTTTTTTTTCCCACTGTTTCTTATTATTCCATTGATTTATCAACATTTCAGAGCGTATCTTTCACTTTTCGTTCTTCTCCGTGATATCAAAATCGTTGCTCGTCTTAGCTTATATACTGTTATGGCTTCTCAAAGTCCGAAACTCCCCAGATCCTTTTTTTTCTTGCAATCCATTTTATAGGGGGATTTTGTACATTCAAGGTCCTGAGACGAAATTTTTATCTGATTTGATGTCCAACTCCATTATTATAAGAAAGTATCAGTAATTAATTAATACAAAATTATTGTATAGGAAAGGGGCCAACCTTTTTCGGTCACAGAACAAATTCGTGGTTTTACAACACAAGACCCCCCACCCCCAACTACCTTGAAAAATCAATTTACACCTTGAACAACTTATTGATTTTATAAAATTCAACTTGTATTATTTTAATATCAATTTATAAAATTTTCAAAGATCAGAAAACATAATGTGAACAAATTAATATCCAAGCATTTCATCATAAAGAACAGCACCTGAAATATGAGAGTAGCAAAAACACGAATTAACATGATTTTTTTAATCAAATCATACCTAACAATAGCTAATAATAATAAAATAGCTACAGCTCGATTTAGAGCTTTTAAATGTGTTTTTATTTGTTAACTAATCATTGGGAGGTTCCGCTGTTGATGCTCATCTATGTAAAACGTTTTTTGTCTGGGCTGTTTGTAAATATAGTATGAATGAGAACATTCATGACAATTACTTATTGCCTAATAAGGCAGATTTTAATTTTATCACTGTAAAGAAGTTTCTAATAAATAAAAAAGTAAATTTTTTAAATAACAATCGGTTAATGACACTCCGCTGTCAAGTTTACTTTGGAGAACGGTTGCTCGCATAAATATGTTGAACCAAAACGACATGCATATCCAAGAACTGAATCGCGTAACAAAGGGAACTATTAGTGTTTTAATAACTTCTAAAACTGCAGATAATCCAGTGATTCGGTTTTAATTATAATCTCAGCATACTTTGATGTAAAAACAACGTTGAATTGTAAGTCAATGAATTCCAGGAGACTAATGCTGCAGTTTCGTGAATTTAGTGCTAAGGGGTCGATAAAAATATCACAAAAAGATTTTTCTCCCTCAATGTCACTAATGTCAGCGTCTTCTTACAATCTAGGCAAATAGTCATCGGAAATCTGTCACTCGGACGATGCAACGTAAGACATAATTATTGGTAAATGATTAGATTTACCTTGAAATTAAGTGGTCCACATTCTTAAATGTACGGTTATGTCGCAGAGGAACATGACGTCCCAAATACAATCGTAGTCTCAAACGAGAAAAGAGATGTAAGGATGTTATACATTTTCTTTTAGGTAAGTTCAGACAGTATCCAGAACATTTCCAAAGACACTCTTGTCTTTTTTGAACACTCACTGGAATTTCAAGTGACTTAGGGCAAGAACCCTTATTTTGTTGATTCAGTCGACCACCGGTTTTTTGGGCATAACAAAGTTCCAGTTCCTAGGCATAAAGTGCTGCCGGGTGAATTATGCAGCAAAATTTCTCTAATAATTTAAGTGCAATGCAACCCTTGTTTCAAGTGACCATGGTTGAATCCCTATCAGACTAAACGCTGCATAATTTTTGCTAGTCCAAGTTTTTTCTTCAAGAGCTATTTCGAGCTCTTCAAACATTTCATCTCCAGTAGTCACAGTTCTTTGTGTACGGAAGTAAAGTTCTACTGATGCTTCAAAAATCTCGTTGACCATATAAACGATTTTAGTTTTGGCTGAGAAAATAATTCACTATCGCAACTTCCGTCCAATGCCACAAAAAAAAAAATTCGCAACTCAAAAGCTTGGAAATTACGTGCGAGCACTCCTCTTCTCGTTATCCACCACATCGACGTATTTCGAGAGAATGCTATTTCGTATACTAGCTCAGAAATTGTTGGATCCTTTGTCTGATTTTGTGAAATATTTCTAAGATGGGCTTGAAAACTTACTCTATATCTCTGCTTTGTTTTATTTGTTGTGCTAGTAGCAAATATATTTCATAGAGAGCTCTTACGATTGAAGAAAGTTCATTTAATTGTCTTTTGAATATTAGTTGCAGCCAACGTAACGATTTTTCCTATGAATCTTATCTCAATACCAACTAAATACTTAGAATTAAAATCAGACTGATTCTTCGTGAAGTGGTTCTCCAAACTGTATTTTTTAGCCACAGAAACATTCCCAACCCACTGGTTTGGACACGTTTGCATTCTATAAGAAACTGTTCTCCCCAATCACTGTTGAACACTCTAGTTTCAATGTTATTTTAATATTTAAACTTTCTCATTTCACTAGTAAAACTGGTAGACTTGAAGAAATTGATCAAAAAAGGAGAGACGTGGAAACTAGAATAATATGTGAAAAGTAAGAAATACACTTGCCAATAGATCTTCAGAAAATATCGCAATCTACGCTTCCTTTGTTTGTTGCGGTATGGATCATTTGCACCGAGACAACTCGTTTCCTTCCGTTATCAAACTTCCTATGTTAAAATCGAATAAACCCTAATATCTAGATGAACCAGGACAGAAATTTAAATAAATAACTAGATACAATGTTATAGTGACTAACTTTATAAATATAAAAACGTAATAAAATATATATTTGCTTTCAATGCTTAAGTAAAAAAAATAAAGTATGGATGTTCGATACAATTTCAAATCTAATCTCTAAATTAAACAATAAAATATTGAATAAATTGAACTAAGTATACATGTGGTCTCAATTAAAAGGTGAGAATTTCGTTTCTTCAGTAAGTCTTTACGTAATCTATCGGAAACCGGAAAGGTGAGCTACGTGCTAGGAAATACCCATAATACACAGATGTTTAAAAAACGAAAATTTCAATGTGCGACAAAGTATTACACCATACTGCACTTACCACTGACCTAAAATGAAAATTTCAGAAATCCTAGGTGTAAATATATTGCTTAAAGCTATTATTGTGGGTTGGATTTTGTTAATACTCTTATTATAAGTTAATTACATACTTAGCATTTATGTAGGACAACCCACGCCATAAAAGCAATGAAATCTGCACCTGTTAGGGCAATGTGCACAATATATAATCTGCATGTGTAATAAACCCACGAGACCTGATTGTGATATACTTAGCCCTTGACGTGCATATAATTTGTAACGCAAATAGGCATTATCACGCCTAAATTAATGTGAATATCTCCCTTTAAATTATAATACGTAATTGAAAGCTGATTTGGAAAAGCTGTCAAGTTATGATAGCTATGTGTGAGTTTATTTTCCACGGAGGGTCAAATGTTGAGAGATACATCACTTGATAACTGAGAATTAATTATTGTATATTTGTATGCATTGTGAACTTGATGGTGGCAACCGATCGAAAACGCAGTCTAACTTTATTTTTTTTATATACATAAACTTGTTTATTGTGATAAAATTACAATCTAACCCATTGGGCAATAAGTAATTGTGATAAATGTTTTATTTTATACCATATTTAATTAAAATTTTCATTCACTCACTCATTCATACAGTATTTACAAACAGCCCTGAGACCTCCCAAACTCACATGGTTATCACCTTCCTTGCATGTGAAAGAGGAAGTGCAGTCTTGGGAAGTCCCCCACGCTCTGCCATCTGCCGTGCCACTGTAAACGAGCCAGTGGATGCTGACCAAGATCGCAAGAGCCACAGACGCTCATGACATGATTGGATAAACTGGACATCACCAGAAGTCTCACTGTCACGTATTTATAAACAGGTCACGAGGTCACTGCCGCTTTAGTCTCCGAGGTTGATTATAGGGATGAGTGGCTCAGAGTAATCACTGTGCTAGCGGATTAGGGTGGTTCGATAGGTTAGTATGGAATTTCATGAACTTGGAAGGGATAAGTTTCTGACTTTATTAATGATTTTAGAATGCACTTGGACCACATAGAGCAGTAAAAATAAAATTGTAATGTGAGAACCAAATATCCAATATTGGAGCTGATGCTGGATAGAGGTCTACTTAGTCTAAGCATACAGATCGCATTTAATCAAAAGTATTGCATACATTACACAATATATCCCTGTATTCTAACTAAAAAAATCAAGTTTTAATACCAAAAAAAAAGTTTTAATATACAAACATTGCATCTGACCAATAATGTGATTCGATTTTAAGCTCAATGATCACTTCAAATGACAAAAAAACAAAACAGGGACCATATCCTACTATACTAAAATTAGAGATATTCGTAAAGATCTTTTTATTTTTTTGAAAAATATCCTAAATCTGCCTTCCAAACCTTCCAATGAATTTTGAGGCAAAAAACAAATACATTAAAACGATATGTTTACTATAGGACATGTCGGGTCGTCACGAGGGGGGCGCCTAATTACCCTAGCCCAGGTGACGAAGTGAGGGTTGATTAATTTTATAATCTGGACAATCGTTTCATGACGGTCTTACTATCTGACTCCATTTTTGATAGGTATGTGACCCGACAATGCACTATATTCAGGAGAAAAGGTATAGGGTAGGTAGTTTGTGTGGTCTTGGAATGACCACGAATTCACACTCGGTACCTGAGGGTAGGTGAAATCCGTCCGGATCCCAAAGGTGAGTGTGAACCGGAGAGAGGCAGACTGAATCGCCATGGGGAACACTGCTTGGTAAGTTGGCAGGGCCACGACAACCGTTGTCCACTAGAGAGAGATCTCTCTCAAGGAGGTGCTAGATTTAGCGAGGCGAAGGTAGAGATTCCCACTAGGAAGGTGTAGGGTCTGACAACGCCGGACTAAAACGTAGCGAGGTGAGGAGAGAGAGAGAGATGCAGAGGTTTTCATAAAGAAGAAGCCAAGTTTCAGAGTTTACATCAGAGCAGCCACGAGCCAGTCAGCCAGTTAGTTGTCAGGAGAATGATGTACAGGGCCCAAACCATCGGTCCATAATACCCAGCTGGCTTCGTCAGTAGCCAATCAGGACCGTTTTTATAGTACCCAATGCCGTTGAGTATGTGGTTTTCTTTGTTCTCTGACAAAGAGAGATGTCACCGATACCTGTCCTGGGTAAGGGTTTCTCGGCGGTTTGGGTCTATCACCTATTACTGACATCTGGTGCCCCAGCTCATATAACTAATTAGCTCATAGCTGTATGTTTTATTGTTTACCATATTTACAATAATTTATATTTTGGTAATGTTATTTGCATTTGCTTACAATATATATACAATAGAGTATAGGGTGATTTATCTTATGTAGTTAGCTTAGGTCGCTACAGGACATAACATATGTTCTTGTAAATTATATAACTTGCCTTGTGGATATATTTATTACGACCTAACTCTACATATGGTCTGTTCTGCTTTAGAAGACAAACCCTATCAAAAATAGTATTTTTCTGTAGAGTTATATTAATTACGCATTAAAATTAGTTTTCCAATATTTATTTTTCTAAATTTAAAATTTTAATTGTCCACCTGCTGTAATAATGGTGAATTCAATCGGTTCTTAACGAGTACATAAATGTGAAAGAATTGAACAACAGTTACAAAATTCTTTCAATGATTTAAATGTAAAAATGAATGAAAAAACAAATCTTATAGAAACAGATTTAAAACCAAAAATGGAAAATTAGAAAATTGATTTTAAAGAAATTAACTTCGAAACCGAAAATAAACTCGTAGATAATAAACAAAAATTAATTAAAAATGATTTAGGTTCATATAAAAAAGAAATCAAGGAGAAAAGTAATAAAAAGGAGAAGGATGTGGAGGTTATAAAAAGTATAAAGGAACAAAATACAATTAAAATAACTAGTAATGCTAGTGAAACTAAATCGATAATTAATCGTGAAATTAAATTTACGGAATGAAATTTCAGTAAACCTCATTTTTTTCTCTCATAGAAAACTATGATCGTTATATAAAGCATTTAAAATTAAATAGAAAATGCCATGCGTAGGTAATCACGTGATATCGTTGCGTAATGACTATAAAATATGCATATGTTATAATTGAAATGATAAACGCGCAAATATGGGCTGCATAATTTTTTTTTTTTTATTGTTCTTGCCCGTGTAAAAAGGATCATTTTGAAGTTTCGTGTCGATTAGATGCATGTAAGCTCCGAGTAACGTGCTCCCCATATCAACATGCATCACGGAATGGCCCTTGTAGCATTCAAACATAACTCCACATGACTTATAATCTTGCTAAAAATGATGCATAACTTATTTCGTATGAACAATATCAAATATAGTCACCCTGCTTTAAGGGGAGGCTTTACTTTTAAACAGTTACAGATAAATGTTAGTTCGCCGGCCTAACAGTATGTATTACAGTTAGAATTTTAGCGTAGATTCATCATTTTAAAAATTTAACCTTCTCTGGTTATGTATGTTTTTTTTTTAAATTCTGAAACCGTTTTTTATCACTACGTGAATCTCAGTCGGCCCTTTACTCTTCGAATTCCTAGTACCTTCTTTGTAAGGCATACAATTTTACACTCCAGGCCCTGTTTTACATAACGAATATATGACAAACAAAACGTTGAATATAATCTTGTTTTAATTCAAAGTTATGTTATAAATTTCAGTATGATATAAAATTGTAGGATAGCACAAAAAATATATGTTCACTAATGGGCAAAATATAGATTCTTGATAATATAATAAGTTCCCTTATGTAGTTAGTTATCTGCCCCTAAAGATTGTTCTATTAGAGAATATAAAGCCAATCAATAATATGCATATACCTTGTATAATCATTATGATAGAGGGTTTTTATTTGGTTTCTCTAGATTTAAAATACTTGATTATCTTTCTTATGTAAAAGTAATTTATTTTTTAATTCCTTTCTAAGGTCGCGGCCACTAACTTAGGCAGATTAGCTAAATTATACGAATACTTCGGAATCCTTCACTGGTCTTTTAACGGTTCATCGTAATAAAATTAATTAAGGACTACACTATTCTCAAAAAATGTAAAATCGAATGTGAGCCTTACGGAGGAATACGGCAACAAGGGGCGAACAACGTTGTCACGTACTGGCAGTTAAGAGGCTGAACTCAGCCGGCCGTCGATTGTTGTAGACTAAGTGCGGCAACATGGCAAGAATGGCCACCCACCAAATTTGGTAGCCGGCACTATAGGTAAATAAAATTGCAATACTTATACTATTATCTTTTCCTAATAAAATTAAAACTAATAATATCATTAAAATAGTTCATTAATACAGTTCTATGTAGCTTTCCTCGCACGTTACTTAGGAAACTTTGACGTAGACTGTTGTCCTAATTAGAGAAGTGGGACAGCAACGAAATCAGCTCATTTTTTGTAGGAACTTAATCCTTAACTCAAAACTCAAAATGGAACATTAAGTCAAACCCTTCAGTAGAGTGATACATCACTCTGGTAGAAGGTTTTCTATTTAAATTTTTATTACATTGGATACTTGGTAGTTGTAGAATCGACATAAATGTTTTACAATGCTAAGTATAGATGAAAATGAACGCTATTTAGATGTTCATGAAGTTTACGAGAGTTGAATTCTTGGGATTGCGAGTGTGCTCTGGTGCGCTTTAGCTCAGAGGATCCCAAGCCCTTTTTCCCCAAAGCGTCAGGCGCCAATAAATCTGGTGATGGCTGGCACTTTGGATTTTTGCATTTTCTCTGCGTACTGTCTTTTATAAAGGACTTGAATTTTAGCTGACACATTTTTCTTCTGCTGGAGAACCTTTCATTTATAGCGTTGGATTTTTATCGTCGTCACGAATACCGTCCTCACAGGTCCGGAAATCTTTCTTGATATTGAACCTGCAACCTGAAAAGAAAATTGTGCAAGATAGGCTGTATATTACAAAACAAAATATGTTTAAATTTTAATTTCGTATAACATTTTTATAAAATATACAAAATAAATTAAAAAAATAAAATAAACTAAAGCCTGAAGACCTTTGCCTCAGAATACTGGAACATTGATAATGCTACTATCCAACAGAATTGAAAACTTTTTTCTTTTAATTTATTTATTAAATAGTGATTCATTTTCCCCTCAAAAAGCAATACAGATCGCTGGTTGAACGTAGCAAATACATTTACTAATATTTATTTAAAATATACTCTGGTTGTTTTGCTCTTAAAAAAAATTATGAGCACAAGATACTCAAAATTTAATGGTATGGCTAAATATGACAAGTTCTTTAGACAATAAAATTAAATAACACAGCTTTATTATCTTTCTCCAACTAATAATCTATTTTTTATCCAAAAAGCGCTTTTGACAGATCCAAGCTGTCATCTTTAGTTATCTATACTATAAAATAAAAAGTCTTTTACCTCTGCATGTAGAAAAACTAAATGCTATTATTATACGTAACAATAAATACAGTAAAATATGAAATATATTCCGCTAACAGTGCTGAACCGTACTGAGTTTAAATTGTCTTTCTATTTTACTACAATTAAAAATATTTAAAATTAAATCACAAATTCAGAAAATATTTAAAATTAAAAAAACGACATTAAAAACTATCAAATAACCATTTAAACCATCAATAACTTATATATTTGGTAATAATCTGACTATTTACTTCTGTAGCAATAATAATCTAATGTTAACGTTAGTTTAAACTAGCACTAGCTATAGAATAACGATGGTTTTGTACCTACTCGGTACGACACTCTTGATTTACTCGGTACACCACTCTCAATACAGCAAGAAAAATGAACGAATTGTTTACGAGCGAACTCACAATCTTAACCTGTCTTGTTCTTGGTTATGAGGCATTTCTCACTATAAGGGGTATACATAAAAAATATATTAAACAAATGAATGTGTCATACTAATATTTAATATTAATAATTAAGTTTACAGTAATGTAATATATTAAATGAATATTTGTTTGTTGCAGCCAAGCAATCTTGACGAACCCAGATGTGAAGCAGTCAACTTCGATTACGGACATGTGGAAGAACGACTTCTGGGGCACGCCGCTGCGGTCTCAAGGCAGCCACGGGTCATACAGGCCCCTGTGTGTCCTCTCCTTCAGGATGAACTACTGGGTCTGCGGGCTCCGCCCCTGGGGCTACCACGTTGGCAACGTGCTCCTCCACGGGCTCGCCACTTCTCTTGTCTACCGTACCGGAAGGGTCCTCGGGGTGTCTAGTCCTGTTACCGCCTCGCTGCTCTTTGCGGTACATCCGGTACACACGGAAGCCGTCGCTGGAGTCGTTGGCAGGGCGGATGTCCTCTCCACCATCTTCTTCCTTCTGTCCTTCCTGACCTACACCCGGCACGTTTCTGCCAGGGAGTCGACTGTGGAGCCGGCAAAAGTGCGGAGCCAGGAAACCCTTGTCCAGTGGGTATATCTTTGGGCTTCACTAGGGCTGGCTGCCTGTGCTATGCTTTGCAAGGAGACAGGTATCACGGTCCTTGCAGTCTCCGCCATCTACGACCTCATCATCCACAGGCACTCCCTCAGCCTCAAACTGGTAAGTCATTATATTCATATATTTATTAATATTTTATTTAATTAGGCTGGTTAAAAATGTATACTCTGAGAACAGAGGAAAGTGACAGTTTACAATTTTAGAAAATTTGTATATTGAATTATTAAAAAAAAACACAGTTAAAAAATACCTGCTGCATCATCATATTTCAAAACATTTTTTCGGAATTAAGTTAAACGTAAATTATAAAAACAAAATGTTATCAACATCTCACATTGATAATTAAGTAGTGGTATATCTTTTTTTAATAACGCACAAAAAGCATGTTCAAGTGTGTAAATAAACACCCTATCAATTATTAACTAGTTAAAATATTGTATTTGTTACAAACGTTTTTCGTTATTTTTTTCCCTTTTAGGATAGAATCCACAGAACTCTCACACATCTTTTTAGAAATCAGTCCATTTTTCTCTCATTCTCAGTTTACATAGGCGAATTTGATAAGGAGGAATGTATAGTTAAGATAACAAGGAATGTATACTAACTTTCAGGGTCATACTGATTATTTTGCTGTTCAGATCACATCAACATTATCAAAAGGTCTAAATTAGGACCAGGTTCCAGAATTCACGCCGAATGCTATGTCAGAAATATATAAACAAATGCATCTTAATCATAAATCATAAAAATATCCGGAAAACCATCTCCCAAACGCTTTCTACGATGAGTCGTATAAATTATTACGGAAAGTTTTAACAAAATTAAACAAATATTCGTAATATTACAGACCGCACACCAGGCTAAACATCCAAGAACTAAACAGACGATTTGGACAACTGTACAGACTACTTCGAAGGACATCCCATCTCTCAATAGAAAATAAACTACTTATTTACAAAGTTATACTCAAGCCAATCTGGACATACGGAATAGAACTATGGGGGACAGCAAAAAGTCGAACATAAGGCGCATCCAATCCTTTCAATCAAAAGTCCTGAGAACAATAGTAAATGCCCCTTATCATGTCAGGAACAAAACTCTTTATAACGACCTTAATATACCTTACATTCTAGAACTCATCCCTTCCAAGTTTATGAAATTCCACAGTAGCCTTTCCAATCACCCTAATCACGTAGCACAGTCATTGCTACACTCATCCCTGTAATCCTCCTCGGAGACTGAAACAGCAGTGGCCTCGTGACCTGCTATAAATGGGTGACAGTGGAAGTCCTGGCAATGGCAAGTTTCTCCAATCATGTCCTGTAATTGTGTGAATATTATAGACATGCCAATCAAATAAAACGAATATAAATCAAACTACGGTGCGTACAAAAATATGAGTTGAACACTAGTACGAGAGAATCCCTCTCGCGAAGGTATAGACTCTTTCCACAAAACTCCACTTATGCTACGCTAATCATGTAAAGAAAGACTATAAACGCAGCTAAACAGATGTCCATTTCCACCCTTCAAGCTTCCAAGTTACCATTGATTTCCTTCATATCTGTGACGGTGCGAGTTAAGGCGCTAACGTCTACCATACTGTATGACAAGATCGAATTGCGGGACCGCCCAAAGTATTTTGCCAGGGGCCCATTTAATAGATAATCTCACACCATCTCGTCACATCAGACTCAAAGAAATATTCTGAAAAAAACAATTCTTGACGATTGCTTGATGTACTATTTACAATGCGCAAAGGTATGAACACAGCATTGACTAAGTCGCTCTGTGTATATGTGCAATTGATAAATGATAATTATAACTTTGCTAATCAAGACTTCTAAAAAAAACTTTTATTTGTTATAAATCACAATATGTACAATTATATATAGTTACAGCTGAGGACTTACTGACTACGTGACGGGATTTACATGTTCTTAAGACTAGGGGAGTATATATATAATAATAGAAATGATAATAATACAGATATCACTGAAAGGTCGCGGGAGACAAATATTCAGAATTATAATGGTAACGATAATAGTATAGATATCATTAAAAGGTCGTGGGGGAGGAAAATAAGTTATTGATAATTACAATAGAGCTGATATGTTAAGAGATACAGTTATTAGGATGTTATTGACAAACGTATCATTTGTTAGTGATACGATTATACATATTACATAACTGATAATAATAATAATAAGAAATAAACGCATTAAATAGCACAACTACCGTTCAGATTTCCTCAGGTAATAAGTTTTAAAAGCCATAACTTATAAATAAAATGATACCTCTATTTATTAAATATATACCTTTCTTCGATCTACTCACGATTTATTTTCTATTGGTAGGAGTAAATTCGAGAAAAAAAAAAATGATTTATAAAGAATAACTAAGTACATACATATTGTCTTTCATTTGTAGTTTTGTATTTTGTTGTATTGTACTTGTTTGAAATTTTACAAAATACTCATAATCGAGTTAATTTGAGTGTTTACGTGAAACAAATTAAAGTCTGTCTTTCGCTATCCATCTATTTGCATTAGTGATTCGCACTGGGTTCCCCTAGAGCTTCTAGAATGACTTCCTTTTAACATTAATCGGAATGGCTTCCTCCGTACCAGCTTTGCAAATGCTTCCTTGGTACATTCCACGAAATATTCTTCTCCACCCAACAATCTTCTTACCTCCATTTAACATTTGACACCGAAGCAGGTGTTTATATACGTCAAACTCCCTCCTGTCAATATATCATATGACCTTTTCACCAAAGAACTGCAATATTATGAACTCCCTTCCCCCCTACATTAGCGATGCTCCTTCATTGAGTGTGTTAAAAAAATATCATTCATTATTTTTCAATTAGAAACAAAGAAAGTTTCAAATAGGGATAGTTATATCATGAAGGTTACTGTTATGCATTTATGGTATTTAGGTTAATATTTTTTATAGGTTAATTTAGTTATTTAGGTAATTACATTTTTTTTGTGGGAATAGCCGATTGGGAATTTCTGTGTGATTGTGTTCAATTGGGCGCGTATGTATATGCATTTTTAATACATCTTCTTTAATTTCATATTGTTTTTGTTTTATATTTTTTATTTTTCTGTGAAATGTTAATTTTTGGGGACTGACGCGGTCTGAGATCCCACATAATGTTAAATAAAGGTTTGTTCCTAAGGGATATTGCCACAGAATAATAATAATACTATTATTACTTTTAACATAAACGATCATAAGAATCTTAATGTATCTTACATTCTTCAACTATTCCCTTCCAAGTTCATGAAATTCTATAGTAACCTATCCACCCACTCTAATACCCTAGCACAGCCATTACACTACGCCACTCAACCCTATAATCTTCCTCGGAGACTAAAACGACAGTGGCCTCGTGACCTGCTATAAATACGTGACAGTGGGAGTCCTGGCAGTGGCGAGTTTCTCCAATCATGCCCTGAGCGTCTGTGGCACTCGCGCTCTTCGTTATCTTGCACTGGCTCGTATCCAGTGACGCTGCTGACGGAGGAGCGTGAGGGACTCCTCCTGACTCCGCTTCCTCTTTCGAGTAAGAGGGAGGTAACAACCATACGGATTTGGCAGGTCTCTGGGCCGTTTGTAAATATTGTATGAATAAGCGAGTGAATAAAAATTGTAAATATCTTATGAATGAGCACAATTATTTTTTGCTCATATAAGGCAGATTGTAATTTTCAATGTTGTAATGTCAATATATAAAATATAATATTACTTTTATTCGTGGTTAGGAAATTGTTTCTGGGGGAAAAATAACAGAAAGAACCATTTTCCAATCAACAGAAATTCTCCAATCACCATGAAGCCCATTAGTGAGTGGGAGCCGGCCGCAATCCCTTCCACTGAAGGACTGTGCGGTGGGTGCCTAACAGAATACCGTGGTTGCCGGACTACAGCTCCTAATGGCGACCGGCTGCTCCATGGGCCGGCAAATGGGCCGTGCTCCTTCGACGGAACGGCAACAACGGTGTAACTTCGAAATCGACCTCGGTTACAGCGTAGGTGGCCAACTTCACCAGCAACAAACTTTACCACTGACGAATGTTAGGGCAGTTCTTGAGAGTAACGCCGGCTCATGAGGCGTTACTTTCAAGTTTCCCGCACTTGCGGAGTATCTGCCGGAGTCAAATGGTCTGCTCAGAAATATTTATCACGTCTAGAACTAAATACTGTTCTGTTCTGTAGTGTAACGTTATTTCCTCAATAAACGTTTTATTGTTCTGTTGTAAATGTAAACTAGACGAGTTAATTGTTCGGGGAACTTCTTTATTAGGCAGTGCTTGTTTGTCGATGTTCATTTATTCCTTATTAGTGCCGTTCTTAAACCTGATCCAATACCGAGGCTATTAATAAAACTATTTCCTCTTCAGGAAATAGGCGCAGCAGTGGAAATTGACCAATGATGAGTTCATAAAATTTGTAAATGAAAACATAAAACTATAACCATTAGTAGAATACCGAGGGTTTAAAATTGATTGATGCAATTTGATTACCCGCAGTCACACTGTGGGTAGACTAAAGTTGTTTAATTCAATATCCAGGGTAAACCCACTCCGTCGAATACTCCAAAGAGAAAGGGTTTAATATAAAATAAAAAATAGCCAATGAATGTATGTGTTTTGCTTTTAAGAACTTGACATTTTTAGATTATAAATGTATTTAATGTATGTTACGGATCAGCATCGATCGATATTAAAAGCATTACATATATTGAAAGCATCAGTTATATAAAAACAAATCATTGTAATGTTATAGCATAATCGTATGTTTATAGCGACAAATGATAAAAATATTATAAACTGTAACTCATCTTATATGATTAACCAAATTGTAGGTTAATTGTTACATATTTTAATCTCTTATTATACAGTCATATAATGTCAATACAATGCAACACAATATTATATCAATAAATGAGATTTTTGACTACAGTTTGATGACAAATCCAACAGGTAATATTATAATGGCACACTTGCATTAATAATCATTTCACTGAATTATTCTTAACAACAAACATCTTAATCACAAAAAATAGCTTATTCAATGACAGTTTTAGTTCCTGCCAATTTCTCAATAACAATCAAACAAATCATAATCATTACAATGGAAACTAATTAAGAAAACAGGAAATAATATATACGAGGGTGGCCTGAAAAGTTTCCGACCTAACAAAGCTTTTATTTATTTTATTATCATCTTCATGTTGAGGTCGGAAACTTTTCAGACCACCTGTGTATATATTATTTTATCATATTTTATATATTTTTTTTATTTTATTTAACTTTTATCATGGTATTGATAATCCTTTGATGTAGGTAATTTTTTTTTCTGTAAAAAGACTCAATTGCGTTTCTCTGTAAACAAAAGAAACAACATTTAAAGCCTTTATTTAAAATATTGTTCCTTTCTTTACTTAATTCTTTAATTCCTCATTTTAACTTTGCACAACACAAAATTTCTCATTAAACTTCACCGCTCTCTGTATAACCTCTTGTCACGACCTTTACTTGTCTGCTGCCACTGCCAGGTCATCGTCAGCTTTACATATAATATATTATAGTGTTTCTTTTGTGACATATACAACTTAAATTTAAGTAACCCAGTAAAGATTAAGTGAAATAAAAAATGATGACGAAGGTCTCTGAGAGCTTAATAGGTACTTCAGTTAATAGAATTATTTTCATTAAAATATCGCGATTCATATCATGGAACTACATTATGGATGGAGACTTAAAAAAAAACTCTAATATGATAAGACAATTTTAATTTAGTTAAACTTTATTATTCTATAAAAATCATCTAGAACTGTTTTATTTTTGGTATTGACCTGACCAGCGTTATTTTTATTAAATTTTAGTGTAGAAATCGGTATTATTTATTACAGAGTAATCAACTAAAATGAAATGGTGTCGTCTAAGACGTGGACTTAATCGCGAGTTTTAATGCTTCTCGTAAAATCGTAAAATCCTGATAGTGAGCGAATCTGGCCTGACTTTACCTTGATCATTAGTGTAAATCGGCCTTAAGTAATATATTTGTACCTATAATGAATAAGTGGTTAGGTAAAAAATTCAATTTTTTCAGGAGAGCAGTTTCTAAGTTTGATTACCTTACAAAATTCATCTTTCAAAAACTATTCACATCGCAATATCTCTCCCTATCTTTGTTGGTGACGATTGGCCTACCTTTTACAACCCACTAGTATACGTAAAAAAGTTTCTTTTAAGTCTAATTAACCATTTGTTCACTAGAGAGTAATTGCCACTATACTAATTAGGGTAATGCGATCATGACTATACACAAGTTAAGCAATTGTTTACAATGAAACATGTTATGGATGTTACGCAGGTGAGGTCTTATGAATAGCTATCCAGACATGCGGGTCCGTTCCCTAGGCCTCCCTGTAATGTTGTTCTCTGCTGTTAATTAGCCGGTGAAGATTTAGTGCAGGGCTTGGGGCAGGGCCGGCAAATGAAGCTAGGGCTTTAGTGCATTGTAAAGGTATTTAATCCGAGGCAGTAAACTAGACCTGGCGCTTTATACAGTCCTCCGTCAGCGCCCGAGGATACATCACTGTATCCTTCCAGATGGATTCCTCTCCGGCCTTAACTTTTTACGTTTATTGCTCACAGAGGGAAAACAAGATGTTCCACGTTACCTTCTCATCTATTCCCCTATCTCTATAGCTTTGTTTCTGCTCTAGCCTTGGTACCGTCGTTCTGTTTTCCCTGAGACAAGTCCTTTGCCTACTGTTGCTCAGATAAAGCGCTCCTGTCAAACTCGAATATTACAGCATGCATTTTTTTGTGTTTATTAATTGATTGAAAACTGTGAATAGGGACTACATAAAAGTGGTATATACCACATAAACAGTTGGGTGAGTAGCCATATGATTGATATATAATCGTGTTTTAATTAGGTTTCTATAATTTTATGACAACTTGTTGACAATTTTTATGGTTTTAAGTGTTACTTGATAGTTTTTAATTTTGTTTTTGGATTTTAATTCTTTACTATATACGTGCTGTATTTTTTAATTTTATGAATTTTTAATTGTAGTAGAATAGAAGTACAATTTCAAAATAAGTAACCATTGTTACATATAATAATCGTAATTAGATTGTCTCCATATGAGCGGGTTTTTGTCATTTGACTTTTTATTTTATTGATTATAGATATAACAGAAAACAGCTTAGAGCTGTCGAAAGTGCTATGGCATTAAAGAAGAAGTTATAAGTATTGGGAAGACAATACAACTGTTTAATAACAATAAGATTGTACCTCACTTTTGTCCTTGTGAAATATTGTGAGGTAAGACTATTTTGCCTCACAAGCTCCACAGAATTTCCCGGGGCCAGGAGGAACCCCAGCCCTAGCAGCCAGACAGTGGTTATAGATAGTGTATTGTAGAATGTAGAAAACATAACCCTAAAACATAATATAGAAACGTAAGTACAGTAAACCAAAGTTTACATAAACATATGGAAAAGTACAAATTATCCTTGGAAGAAAATTACCTTGGAGCTCCCACGCTTGGAGTGACCATGTATGTGCCCTTAGTCCCAGGCGACTAACCCAGAATGCCCAGTACACCAACCATCCTGCACCCACAACAGCAAGTGCTACTTTAACGTTTTATTTTTAAATCGGGTTCGCTGGGTTTCTTCTAACAAGCTAAGGCTGATTACTAAAAGGAAAAGAAATAATATTGGTGCCAGTTGTTACAAAGTAAATTAATGATCGAGAAAAATTGATGTACGTACTTATTGCCTGTTTGTAATATCTTAATCCCGCTGGAAATTTTAATGGAATATTCCAGTTATTAAGAAGAGATCGATAATTGTGTCACTCTTTGAATATATGAACGATAGTTTAATCTCGGTTACATTTTTGAGTTGCCATCTGCAACTAGCCAATACTTGAAGCACAAAGCACGAATCAACACCTAGCTTGGATGTACAGAAATTTAAAATAGTCAGCAGTACTACAGGACCTGTGTTGAGAGAAACTTATTCTCACACCAGGTACCTTGTAGCTTGACGTGATCAAACCAACTGAGGTACTATCTTTGGTCATTAACTCATTGGTTCTATCGCAGATGGACGTACGGCCATTCAGACGGCGCAGAGATAGGTGGGAAGCGATCGCGGTGCGAAGAGGAAGGAGACCCCTTAGAATTGCGGGACTCGAGTGGCCCCCCTACTCGGCCTTTGTGAGGCATTGGAGGGGACTTTTGTAAAACTGGGCCTCAAAAGGCGAGAGCCCCCTTGAAAGATCCATTACAGATTCTCGAGGAGCCGTTTAGCCAGCCCTAACCGTATCGCCCTGATGCCCAACAGTGATTCCCTGCAGCCACAAAGCTCTCCCCCCCCCCCTACGCCGCTTCAAAAGGGACACAAAACACCTGTTAGTTTTCCCTATTGGTTTCCAAAAATATTTTTGAAATTGCAACTGGACCATAGATAGATAGACAAAAAAGAATTTTCATAATTATGCCTGTCCCAAAACAAAGGGTATACAACCAATTATTGTAGCAGTTGGCTTTATAAAATCTTATATGTGATTAGGGAAACATATATAAAAAAGAACCCAGTAACTGCCAATGAAACCTATACTACATATATACTACAAAGGCATTTTCACTTAGGAATTTATTAAGGTTTCAATAAAAAAACAACGAGAATTTTTGTTTATTTTAAAAGTTATTTATTTATTTATCCATAACAATTTTGTTCCCTTCAAAGTAATCCCCCTCAGATATGATACACTTGTGCCAGCGCGTTTTCCAATCTTCAAAGAACTTTTCAAACTTACTTTTCGATATAGCTCTTAGCTCCTTCAACGATTCTTCTTTTATCTCATCAATGGTGTAAAAAAGTTGTCCTGTTATGGTTTTTTCAACTTCGGGAACAAAAGTGAGTCACATGGAGCAATGTCCGGCAAATACAATGGCTGAGGTAACACAACAGTGTGGTTTTTGCTAAAAAATTACGAATAATCAGTGAGGTCTGAACGGGCGCGGTATAGTGATGCAACATCAACGAATTGTTTTGCCACGTTGGATAGTTTTTACGTAAAGGGCTCATTACCTCCAAGTAATATACTTTATTGACCCTGCGACCTTTTGGCAGGAACTCATGATGCACTACGCATTGAAATCGAAGAAAAACAGTACTTATAAGACTTCCTTCTCTTTTTGATCAAATCTCATATACTTATCACAAGCTTAAAATCTAGTATAAGTAAAATAAAGCATACAATTTATATTTTAAAAACCCATTCTCTGCCAAAATACTGCCTTAAAGGTAAATCGTACTTCCTTGACAAGAACCACGAATATATTGACTCAATCTCTTAAACAAATGACAACATCTGCATGCAATGTAATGTTTGGGTGTAAGGGGAATCAGTTACCAATCTTAAGGACTTGTTTGGAAGTTACCTAAAGTTTAGAATAGTCATTACGGTAGGTTAAACTCCCGGCAGCTCACTTGAAATTGCAAGAAACTGACGTACTGCATCTTTTCACAGCAGAAATCAATAAATTACTGAAATATAACCCGATTATAATACTGGAATTAATTATCATAAGTGTATCATTCCACTTAGTTGCTAGAAAATATACATGTATAGATACAATTAATTATTTTACTACTCTCCCTATGGATCATGATAATCAATGGACATTTACTTACTGCCACCAGATACTTAAAAACGAATTTCCAATATGTTCCTATCCTCTGATACAAATCATTCATCATTTTACAAAACCAGATACCATAGCTGAACGTTTACTTACCAAATTAAAAGTAAATCTGTAATTTTAATGGTTCATTGATCCATGGACTCATCTCTAAAAGTGTTTTCATTTCATTTCATAAAGAAATGCTTTAGCTAATATTTTTCTATTTAAAAACAAAATTTTTATCTCAACTTCAGTTCATGAAGTAATTTGCTACTTTCATCATGTTCCCCGTTAATGTCTTGTTTTTTTCTCAAGAAACCGACTTTAATAGCAGTGGTCGGATTCATTTTTATTGGTACTCGATCGTATAGTTATTCTTTGAATAATATCATAATTTTCTATGTGGTGCTAGGGTATAATATGTATATCATATATAGTACTACTTATAGTATTATATGTATATTGATGTAATGAAATAAGTCGCTGTCCTTAGCAGATTCTACTACTTCATAATTTTTTAATAGATTTTAGGGTACAAACTATATTCTAGTGGATGACCTGACTATCTGAAACAGACTACATATATGGCTCTTTTATTCGGCATTAATAGTTTACACCCATGCATATGGAGTTGACTTACAGTTTTAGAAATAGAGAGAGATGACTCAATCCTTTATTGTGCTATAATTACAATCTGCCTTTTATAAGGCAATAAGTAATAAGATAAATGCTCTCATTCATACCATATTTACAGTTCATCATTCACACAATATTTACAGACAGCCCAGAGACCTCCCAAATCCACATGCGAAGAGAAAGCGGAGTCTTGGGAAGTCCCCCATGCTCCTCCGTCAGCCGCGTAACCGGATATTATTGTAACCGATGAAGTTCTACTGAGGTGCAATTATTGCTTATTGAAAGAAATAGAAAAAAAATATATTTACACTGGTTCGGTAACAATAACTACCGAATAGGTATTTCCTCTATACACCAAACATTCTAAAAATAAACGCATGCACATAACCAATATTGAATAGGTGCTTAATTAAATTAAGAACCGGAATTAATAAATCACTTAAAGAACTTAAAGAATCATAAGGCAGAATAGACATATCCACACTCCCGTTCCACTATTTTTTTTTTAACTTCACAAGATACGCATTGATTTTTGTTAATGTTTGACTAAATATCAGTGTGAACGCCGGAAAAACCGACTGCGTAATATTCTCCTTTCAAAAGAAGAAACATACCTTTTTACTATTTTTGGATGGGCATAGAAATGGATAGGCATCTACATTTCTCTATTCTCTATTCTCTATTTCTCTATCTACATTTTAGCAACAAAATAGAAACAGTACGACAAAGGTCTTACCGGCTTTCGCACTTCACCCAACTTGTCGCTTCGTCTCTAACTGATGATACATAAATGTGTCCTCCAGCCAGCTTTGCTGAGCGGTGCCCCACTATAAACTCACTTGCCTGGCAAAAGTCTCCAACAATTTCATAATAGGATCATGAGAAAAGTGGTAAAAAACTGCACCCGTTGCTTCGGTGGATGAGTTCATCCCGGTCTCCGGTGAGACGTCAAGTATTTTGCCTCGTTGCAAGCACCTGACAAACCCAGTGTGCACTATGATTCCAACCCCATTCCCGTATTGATAGCAACAGACTGTCTGTGAAAACTAGGTTAAGTTAGCTAGACTATCAAGGTGTGCCCTATTACTTTCTATGTTCACATACGTACATCCACCTACCTTACAAAAAACTCACACATTCAATAAAATGTAGATTCGCTACAGTAAATCTAATTAGCACGATGTTCATTTATGTAAAGATTCTATATTGTGTAATCTTTAACTCGCTCTGTATATTAATTAAAGGGTGCTGAAAAAAAATGCTATAAGACATCATCATTAAATAATTTTAAATACTATTTATAATTAGGATTCAAATATAACAGCTACTAGGCATATACATTTAGTTTAAATTTAGGATCTAGTAAAAACTGTCACTAACAAGCACTTAATTGACACTAACACCTTAATGTTTCAATGATTACCATTTTTTTATTGGTTTCTCCTATACTTAATGTCCTACACACATTATTTTTAAAACAAAGGGCATAGTTTGGTTTATTTTACTTCTTACCTCTCACATTATATGAATGTTCTTGTTTCACTTCCAGTTTTTGTCAGTACCAGTTTTTTGATATGTGAGCAATGTTTCTCTATTTGGAAAATTACGACTACTCTTTCAATGAAAAAATATTAGACAAATTAAAATAACCTTGGAATGCACTTATATTAAATGCGATAAAATAAGTTAGGAGGTAAAAATCGATGGGGTCTGATAGAATATTAAACAAATTGAAAATCATAAAAACTTTACTTGAATTTTAACGAGAGAAACTTAAAAGTTATGAAGATTGAAAGCGAAGGAGCCCTTGACTTGAGTAGATTCGATTTTTTCTTTAATCTCTAGGAGCTTCAATATTTATTTAAAATTATATATATATACATATATATATATATATATATATATATATATATATATATATATATATATATATATATAGATAGAGAGAGAGAGAGAGAGAGAATTAAGTAGAGTGGCATTTAATAGATAATCTGTTTTGTTCCGTTTCTATATTCCAATAAATTGACCGATTAAATAATTTTAGTCCTTATTACTACTTGAGAAACCGAAAATACTTTTATAGCACTTTATAATAATTTAAATTCCGTTGTGACGTCAACTTCACGCACAAAAATACACACTGAAATAGATCATTTAGGGGACGAAAAATTAATCAATTATAATGATTTAAAATTTTTAAAAAAATGCTACGTAAAAATATGTTGTGCTTTTTAACACTTTAATATCATCGGGGCTCTCATGCTCATGCTCTCGCGCTCTTGGTCAGCCTCCACTGGCTAGTATCCAGTGACGCGGCTGACGGAGGAGCGTGGGGGACTTCCCAAGACTCCGCTTTCTATTTGCGGTGGATTTGGGGGGTCTCTGGGCTGTCTGTAAATATTGTATGAATGAGCGAGTGAATGATGAACTGTAAATATTGTATGAATGAGCGAGTGAATGATGAACTGTAAATATTGTATGAATGAGAGCATATATCTTAATTACTTATTGCCTTATAAAAGGCAGATTGTAATTATTGCACAATAAAGGAATTAACAAATAAAAAAAAAAAAAAAAAAAAAAAAAAAAAAAATATCATCGGGGCAATGGTCACTTTTTCATTACATATTTAAGCGTAGAAAAACTGGAGCTAGAAATTCAAGTTATTCAGAAAAACAATGTCCTGAAATCCAGTGAACCAAATGAGAACTTCTGGAATGCAGTTGGTTACAATAAATTCACATGCTTGAAAAAATCTTCACTCAAGATAAAAACGTATTTTAGTTCCACATACATTGTTTTCAACAATACAAATCATAAAATTAAAGTGCAGGTATCAAATTATAGACGGCATTTACAGTATGACGAATAATGGTCTCGAGCGATGTTCTATAATCTTCTAAATAAGCGATATTCTATTTGTGTGCTCTTAACCAAAATATTGTGGATCAAATATATAATTCTTATTCATTTTTCAGTTAAGTGAAACAGATATATACCATACCGATTGCTCATAGATGGTACTTGGTGTACTTATGAAGTCGCAATTTTATTTTTATATTGTCACCCTCAAGAATATCACAATTTTTCCTGTGCAGACAGTACATTGATGGAAGCATAACTAAGCATCCAAGTTACAGTATAGTTTACTGATTCAAGACTTGCAAAGAAACTAATTTTGAGAAATATGAGAGAAGTAGTTTAGAAGTTCTGTGTTCGGTGGATCACTGTCTTATTAATGGAACGGTGTTTTCGTTTCTGTTTATAACTTAATATGTCATGCTCGGAATATTTCCCTGTGGTTCTACCCGGGCACAGACAATACGGATTTAAGTAATACCGGAGGACTTGGAGACTTGATTAAATATTGGCAAGAAGAGGAGAAAAGGGAGCAGCTGGAGGAGGAAGAAGAGTAGAAGGAGGAAGAGGAAATTTATTAAGATGAACTTTTGCCCCGGGAGTTAAATCCAAAATAGAAGTTGAGACTCGTTTTCCCAGTGAGTGGCTGCCAGCGTCAGTTAAGTCTCGCAGCCGGGCCAACTCTTGTAAATAAAACATTAGTTCTCCTCTGAGTCTTGCCGGCCCTTAGAGCATCGGCATTGTGATCGCCTGTGACAAATACAGTACACAACGCCCCAGTGCTGTATGCCATACATATTTGCATCTCATTAATAACTTATTATCAATTGAAAGAGTATATAGGCACTATTTTTTTTTTTTTAAGTTTTTTTTTTAACTTGGCCACTGAAATTACCCTTTATGAAAAAAATCTTAAATAAAAAACGAAATTAGTACTAATTGTTTACCTCCATCTTTTAAAAATTATGCATCTTTAAATTTATTTATTTTCTTATTTATATTGTTATATTATAATATATTTATATTCTTTATATTATAATATGTTCATATTCTTTATATTATAATATGTTTATATTCTTTACATTATAAAACGTATATATTATAATATATTTATAGTCTGTATATTTTAACATGTTTATTTTCTTTATATTATAATATGCTTATATTCTGTATATTGTAATGTTATTAAAAGAGAGAGAGTGAGAAAGAAAGAGAGACAGAGATATTTATTGTAATTTAATTACATACATTTATGTATAATGATAAGAAGAGCTCTAATACATGTTCCATATTGTTAGATTTTATAAAAAATGTACACGTAGCTGAATACTTTAAATTTACAGGGAAAACAAACAAAAAAAAACACTATCATAATGATAACATACAATAAAATGCTATATTTTATTGGAATTATCATAATAATTAATCAATAATTAATAAAGACAATCCTACATATTTGGAATTGTAATTAATATTTAATACTTTTTTGAACATATCGTTTTAATGTATCTTTTTTGTAGTATCTGTATCTGTAGTATCTGCTTTGTTTGTAAAAACTCTGCAAACCAGTGTGGATATTTTCAAAAAATAAAAATGATTATTGTTAAATATATGTATCTGTATAATAATATTTGTAATTCTTTGTGTATACCTGTAATTTTAGTGTTTAGTCTTTGTTTCAAGCAATGTTTAAGCAGTACCTTTAGGGAACTTGAAGTTTGCTGTCTTTTATGTATCCTCCAGCGTGGCCAAAAATTAAGACATTAAATGTTTACTTACTTATGACAAGTTACTCAAAAATGGTTAAAAGCAAAATGATCTCGATTCTCATGCATATTTGAAAGATGCTATGTCCTTTTTCACGCATATTTCAATACATTTTAACCTAAAACTCTACAGCCTGTCATTGAATATACTTTGAAGATGTATTAATTTGACAGAGACAGAAGATGAAATGTTTGCGTTTTCAAAGCAGGTCTTCTTCAATAGGGCATTTAATTTTATAAACAGTTAAATTTTGTGACAACTTTGACAATTTAATCTTATCTTTTTTATAAATCATTTAACTGTTGTATCAACCTTTTCTCAACCTCATATTCAGTTCAATTTTAACGTAGAAAATTTCTTCGTAAAATTAATTACCTTGGGTATTAACAATGCTTTATGGGTATTAACAATGTATTAACAATGGGTATTAACAATAGTCGGAGAATGTTCCTTGCCAAAATAGTTTCCTTTCTTAACTTAAGTGTACACAGACTCCTAGGAGATTTAATTTGTAATGCAAGTTTAAATTAATTTAAATCACAAAATTACTTGATTAATGTTATATTTGTGACTATTATGATGTTTTGTGTCTAAATGACTGAGGTGTGAGAGGGGGGTCAACCATAACTTTTTATGTTAACGTGTTGCTAGATCCAGGAATTGAACTTACCCTTGACTATTGATACCAATTGGTAACGTCAACAAAAATATCACAACTGAAAACATGGGGGTCTCTGAAACCTTTTCCGGAGTAA
Organism: Acanthosoma haemorrhoidale; assembly: GCA_930367205.1. Taxonomy (NCBI): domain Eukaryota; kingdom Metazoa; phylum Arthropoda; class Insecta; order Hemiptera; family Acanthosomatidae; genus Acanthosoma; species Acanthosoma haemorrhoidale. The sequence continues at coordinate 51,857,812 of OV884015.1, read as the reverse complement.
CTCGGGAGTAAATGACCCAAACTTTGATTTTTTTCAATAATTAAACCTTATGGATCATTCAAAAATATAATTTACCTTCATGTTTACAAATTTAGCAAATATAGCTCCGAAAGACTGAAACTAATGACTTATGGTGAAATTGCACTCGAATCTTTCATTCGCAAATATTTCACTACTCGACCTAGAATTTAAATTTTAACTCGAATGAACTTCTCCTTCTTTGGGACATATATAACATAACTAGTCGCATAAATAACCTAAAATCACAATAAATACATGTTTCCTAATCTCACTATCTTTGCTCAATAGATTTCAGAATGCTAATCGTTATGGGTTTATTGTTGGGCACGGATACTTAAATATTCGCAAACATGTTTTATTTGGCAAAGGCACATTTCTTCGGGCGCATTTATTCGTAGAAGAACATTTTTGTTTTTATGTCTTAAATTGTGAATATGGTATGCATGAGAATATTTATCACCGAATAAGGCAGATTGTAATTTTATCATAATAAAGTGTAATAATACGTTTTGTGTCTTCTTGCAAATTCCCTTGAATCATTTGGAAAGTTGGACTAAAGGAGATGGCTTAGAGAGGCTGGCTGCTCTCATTCTCATATTCTTCGATGATCTGGATGAAGATGCTCTAAATGCATTACGTGCTCCAAACTTGGTACCTGGTAAGTGAGTGCTGGTGTTCAAGGATTCAAGGATCGACATGATTATATAAGAAATTTTACCAAACATATACTTACTACGTTGATCATCTAAAACTGGATCTGAGCCTGAGTAACCTTAAGATGCTGCTAAAGATCAGGTGATGATCTTTCAAATCAAAGATCATCACCTGATCTTTGCCAGTATCTTAATGCTGATTCTCCACTTGATCTTCATCATTTACATCGTCAGTTCACTCCGAAACAATCCCACCTTCTTCACAAACTTGTTGAAACAGTCGGCGCAGTTTCTCCTGATCTTTTTCATTCTATATTACTCGAAACGAAACGTTTTCACTGAGCAGCATGCAGCACAACTCCATTAAGGTACGGAAGATCATAGAAAGGTACGGAAGATTTTAAATCGTGTCACTAAATCAAATGTGCTGGGTTCAAAAATTTCAAAAAGTCGGGATTCATTGAAACCCGACGTTACCAACTAAGGGGTGGTAAAATTTATTTTAAAACAAGCAAGCAAAATATTAGTTGTTTGTATTGGGGGTAAAGTAGCTTCATTTCAGTTACCACAACTTGATATTTTTACATTCGAAGCATGGAAACGCATAAGTAGTATAAGTGCCGTCGTTAAAATTTTTGAGGACAAGAATTTAATGTGTTCAGTATCACTTAAAAACTATATGTAGACTGTTTAAAAATATTTCACATTTTTTTTCGTCTATTTCTTTAAGATTATTTTTTTTTGACTGGCGATACAGCCAACGTCTCCAACATTTCCTGAATGGGTTCATGCGAAAAGTAGCCCGACATACCTCTCGCGAGAGCTCAAAGTGCCGTCGATGGGTGAGTTCATCCGCCGGAGACACATCACGTTTCTTGACTCGTTGATACACCTCACAAATCGAGTATTACCACTATGACCTCCCCCCTCCATCGATGGCAACAGACTGTCAGGGAAAAATTAGGTTTAGAATTAGTATGTAAGTTAGTTATAGGTTTGATCAAAAAGGTGAGCCCCATCACCTTTATTAGAGCTATTTCAATCAAGTCACGTATTATGAGTATCATTATACTTGAATTGCATTATTCAATTTTTATAAAACACATCAAAACCTGCATATAAATGAGCGTCGCTATAGGAAATATAAATATCATATAAGGATAGATTCGACTGAGAATCTATAACTAAAATAATCACAGAAAATTTTTTTATGAGGCTATAAAAAAAATTATTATTTTTGTTAGATTTTATAATAAACGTCTTTAGATATACCTCTCTCGAGAGGTTAAAAAACGCCAACCTGCACCAGTTGCTTGGTGGGCCATTAGTGAGTGAGCTCTTCCACTGGAGAAACATCTAGTTTTTTTGACTCGTTTTAGAATCTCACAAACCCAGTGTTTAATCTATGACCCCACCACCAGTCCCGCATTGATAGCAACATACCGTTAGGGAAAATTAGGTCAAAATTTAGTTGTTAGATGTAAGCTAGTTTTTAAGTCTATGCTAAATAAAGTGAACACCATCACTTTTAAAAAATGTTCATTAAATTAATTAATAAATTAATTAATGTATAAATCATTATTTTTTTGTTTAATGCAGATCATAATGTGTAGAAATCAGAAACTATTTAAAATGTAGCCAAACCAAAGAAAATATAATGAATAAATTGTAAATTGATTCATTTGTAGAATCTATATTGAATTATATAATAATTTTGGTACAAGGGGTATATATATAAATATTTTATTATTACTGCGTAAATCTTAGTATGCATGTATTATCATATTTAAGAGTGAATAAATGTGGGAATAATTTATTTTTCTTTCATATAGTTTTTGTTTACATTTATTTCTTGTTTTTTTTTTCAATTCTTCGGATTAAATATACCTGCTTAATTCAAACCGAAATTATTAGCACAGCATGCATGGGACTTTGGGATAACTACTAATATACTTTAGTGAACCTTCTATTTAGCAATTGCAGCGCAGGTGCAACAAAGGTGTTTTACAGAAGCCAATTGAATCCACAACCTATGATTTTGCGTCGAACCTTGAAATAAACCCATTTATGAAAACTTGCGGTTCTTGAAGTTTCTGTTAAAAACGTTTGTAAATTCACTTGTTTTTAAGTTTATAATGAACCAAAACTAAATATGCTATTTTCACTGCCCACGAAGGTTTTTTTTTCGAGAAATGTTTCACAAAGAGGATAAGAAGAGTTAACAGTATTTTCACCAAGATAATGAAGAAAGTGCGACATTTGCTAATTCGATAAAACATGTAATATATGTATATAGATATATATATATATAGAACATCGAATTTTGCTATGCACTTACTAATATATTGTGATTGTACAATCACAATTGGGACAAACCAAACTGTGGATGAAGCCAGTGGGAGGATGTCCACAGGGAGGGGTGTTATCTCCATTACTGTAGTGTTTGGTCTTTGACTCATTGTTAACAAACCTAAACTCTGCAGGGTTCTACGCACAGGGATATGCTGATGACATTGCTGTGCTCATAGGGGGCAAGTTCTCAGAAACCATTTCTGAGTTGCTTTCCGCATCGATGGATCTTTTGAGGGATTGGTGTGAAAAAATGGTTTAGGAATCAATCCCCAGATGATAAATCTCTGTATCTTCACTAACAAAAGAAATGCTATAGTTAGACCACCCTATATAGGGGGGACACAGGTAAGCATTTGTAGTGAGGTAAACATCTAGGGGTTACTCTGGATAGAAAATTGGACTGGTCTAAACACATCAGGAATACTACTATGAAGGCACTTCGATGCCTCTATGCATGTAAAAGGGCTGTGGGTAGGACCTGGGGACTACAACCCAGAATGTTATTCTGGCTATATACCGCAGCAGTTAGACCAATGGTGCTCTATGCCTCTATGGTGTGGTGGCAAAGAGGTAGTATTAGTAAAAATAGAACTTTGCTTGGCAAATTACAGAGGCTTTCATGTCTCATGATCACTGGTGCCATGAGTACAACTCCTACTGCTGCAATGGAAGTCTTACTGAACTTGAATCCACTGCACATAGAAGTAGAAGCGCAAGCCTTGAACGTGGCTTACAGACTTGCGAAATCAGGAACAAGATCCAAAGTCATGACTCACATGGGACATGGGAACTTGTTCAGAAGAATTGATGAGGACGAGGTGCTGTCAATGCACTCTGACCTACAAGTTAAGAAACACACAGACGTTTTATACTGTGCGGAAAACACAAAGACCAAACCACATAAACTGTGTAATGGGATTAATTGCTATACAGACGGCTCACTAACAGAAAACGGATCAGGGGGCGGCATATGGAGGAAAGATAAACCAGACTCTGGGATTTCTATTCCTTTAGGTAGACACACCTCGGTCTTTCAGGCCGAAGTGATGGCGATCAATGTCTGTACCCAAACCTTAATTGGGGAGGGTGTAAAAAACAGACTGATCACAATTTTCACGGATAGCCAGGCAGCCATTGGCGCCCTGAGAAGCTATACGACCAGATCTTATTTGTTTGAGGAGTGTAAAAACAACTTAAACACACTCTCGCTAGCCAACAAGGTTAGAATCGACTGGGTGCCTGGACACACAGGCATCACAGGCAATGAGAAGGCAGATGGCCTTGCAAGGGTGGGCTCAGAACAGACACCTCTTGCACCTGAACCCATATGTGGTATCAGCCTCAGCTACGCTAAAAGGCGTATAAAATTAGCTTTAGAGGACAAGGCAAGACTTTCTTGGAGAGAAACTAAGAAACAGGAACACTCGAAACTGTTTCTTAATGGACCCTGTAAGAGAAGAAGCTCAGCACTTCTATCAATGGACAGGTGGACACTCAAAAGTGTGACAGGACTCTATACAGGTCACTGTAGGTTAAATAAACACCTCTTTAATTTGGGGATAGTGGGATCACCAATCTGCAGATTCTGCAAGAAAGAGGGAGAAACGGCACGTCATATAATATGTGACTGTGATAACTTAGCTAGAAGGCGATACCTTCACTTTGGTAGTGATCGCATTGTAGACCCCAAACTATGTGAACTGATCGATCCATTCAGTATCCTCAGATTTGCAAAGGCCGTGGGTCTGTCACATATATAAGACAGGGACATGGACGGCGCACAATAGGTCTCACTGAGGCCGCGGTGCACAAATGCCGGAACAAATAATAATAATAATAATACTAATATATTGAATCAAACTGAACGTCCAATTTTTATGTCTATGTTATTATATTTTTATATGATACCTGATAATCTTTAATTAATTAACAACAACTTTATTATGATAAAATTACAATCTGCCTCATTAGGCAATAAGTAATTGTGATAAAAGTTTTCATTCATACCATATTTACAATTTTCATTCACTCGCTCATTCATACAGTATTTACAAATAGCCCAGAGACCTCCCAAGCCCACATGCTTGTCAACTCCTTCTCGTGCGAAAGAGGAAGTGGAGTTTTGGAAAGTCTCCCACGCTCCTACGTCAGCCGCATCACCGGATACGAGCCAGTGGAGGCTGACGAAGAGCGCGAGAGCCTCCGAGGAGGTTATAGGGACGAGTGGTGCAGTGCAATGACAGTGCTAGGGGATTAGGGTGGTTGAATAGGTTACTATAGAATTTTATGAGCTTGGAAGGGGAGAGTTCGAGAATGTAAGGTAAATTGAGTTATTATAATACTATAAATGCTTAAGAAGATTAATGAATTCAAACATCATTTCTAAAAAATGAAAATTGTTGGGTCAAACTAGCATAGTCTCATAGCTTGAGTCTCATATTTAAGCCTTACAGGGTTAATTTTTGCAATATTTATTGAATATTTTTTAAAAATTAAATTGAAACATTTAGTTGTCATATATATTACAAACCAAAAAACTATTTATAATTTATATAAAATACGAGTAATATGCCACCCTTTATGATGCATGTAGCATAACCCTTTGGGGGTATGGCAGCAAGGAAATATATATAAAAAAACAGTATATACATAGAAATCAATACGGTATTGCTAAAAAAGAGATAGACGTAGAAGAGAGTTAGTGAGAGCTGTGGGGAATAAGCGTGAGATTTATTGAGAGGGTTTTTAACCCAATGTGCTTTTAAACCTTTTTCCCCAAACCAGTGCAACTTGTTTTATTGATGAAAATTGACGACCACATCGCTTTTCGTTTGGAAACGCTCGGGAAAACAGAACTTTATATCGCTCAATTCGCTAAATGAAATCATTTATCGACTGGTCCTTTTATCTGCTATTCTTCCAACAGATCATTTCTGCCTTTTTGTTTTCCTGCTAATCATTGATTAATTTTTTATTGATGGAGAGAATAATACAAAAAAAATTAAAATGTAAAATATTATCATTTGTAATGAAAGAAAATATTTAATCTGACAAATGGTCACCTATAAATACTTAAATATGTCTAGCTGATAAAAAATTTAACTTAAATTAATTTGCGGTGGTTCATTTAGACATATGTAGTTGAATGAACCAACAACGTTATATCAAACAAACAAAAGATATAAGTGGATAAACTGAATAATATTCGCTAACGACTGTTACTAGGAATATAAGGTGAAATATTGGAACTAATAAAGTAGAGTAATAAATACTAATAAAGTACGAAGAAGAGTATCGGACAACAGAGAAGAAAGGGATGTCGAAAAAGTGTTTATCTTGAGATCTACTGGGGGTATTAGTGTTTCAGATGCGAGGAAGAGGCAAGGTTGACTTGAACACAGTATCAAAGTGAACATGAGGAGGATGACAGATTACTGCATAGAGAATGGGCTGAAAGTGGTAGGAGAATTCAGTGAAAAGGTGTTTCATGGGAAGGAGAAGAAAATTAGGGGCTTGGGGATTTGATGCTAACAAGGAAATAAAGAAAGCCACATCATTTGTGGTGGAGCTGAAAATAGATGGAAAAGGAACAGAAAAAGAGGCGATATCGGGTTTGAGTAAAGATTCATAATCAGCAATAAAGTAATGAACATTATCAAGGAAGAATTAAACGAATTAGCTGCAACAATATACATAGGGTGTCAACTTGGCCGGTGGTAAGGACACTTCTCCACAAATAAAACATAACTATGTTCAGCTTGACTTTGTCCTGTGTCTTAAGCACCTTTTTTCTTAAGCTTGAGGTTGGGGGTCCTCTGTAACAGTAATGCTCTTTTTCTGATCAGCGCGCTCTTCCATAGCCTTAAGATACTTCCTCCCGGTTAGTTAATGTGGCTTGTAACTTTCTAGCCTCTTCCTAAAGTACTTTGACCTAAGAAATCAGGGCCTTCATCTCACTGACCTTGGGACCGTTCATTTCTAGCTACCAGGACCAACCATATACTTCCACAGTGATACGTATGTGACTTAGCCCCCCAGTATGTGACTGGGCCCATACTGATGGCACTTGAAGGACGTACCACTTTTTTCATGAGCTGGCAGTTTTGGCACATGTATGATTTTTTAATCACCCTCTCTTCTATTGGGTAGGCTTCCTGATACCACACCTCTCACGGCAAACTACCTTACACGAAGTGTACCTAATCACAACACAAAGTAAAGAGTGGGGTCGTGACCATGAGCGAAACCACCAATATTTACATTTTGAGCGATGGGATTAGCTTGCTACCGATGACATCAAGCTTACGAATTAAGTTAAATTAATATCTGATTTGCTTTTGTGTCACCACAGTCACACAGAAGGTGTAAGAAAAATGTTGGTCAGCAACAAAACAATAATGGAGAAATAAAAAAATTGTAAAATATAGGTAATAAAATTTGTAGGGAGCAATGTAGATTAGGTGATAGCTAGCATATAATATTTATTATTGTCCCTATTATTGGGTAAAATCTTGTATTGTCTTATAAATATTTCTTTTCAAAAATAAATTAGATGTCCCTAACAAATATTCCTTGCTAATCTTTGTGAATGCGTTTCAAGTGAGATACGATTCCCTGTGGTTTGTCCAGCTTGTTTTTATGAGGTAGGTTGCAATAGTGTGGTTAGTAAGTAGCAAAGTAGCCAAATACTTGCGGAGTAAAGCACAGTGTCAGTGTCAATTCCACTGTAGAGCTTCTCCTTTGTTATACTTCGCGGGTATAATTGTGAGGTCACCGATTCCTATGAATCGATTCTTGGTTAATACTAGGTTGAGACATATTTTACATGTGTCCAAATGTTCTTACCAATACGCATTACAATTTTAGACACAATTTAGTTAAAAAAAGATCATTTGTTGATGACCACTAAAATTTGTACTACATATCCAAGACATATCGCTCTTTAGACGAATATGATTTGTTATCACTTTCTTTCCTAGTTTTCGAAACTTTTCAATAAGCTTTACTCATTTAAATAATAATGCCTCTTCCAACATGGCATGGTACATGACATAAAAAGTTTCTTTAATTTTTTTTCTAAGGTAATTGAAAAAAAAAACATCTAGATGTCCATCACAGATAACTTTGAGTTAGAGCAGAAACATTTTTTTTTTTTTTTTTGCCCCTACCTGAGGTGGAAGCCTTATACGGGGTTTCCCTTCGAGCCCGTGATGCAGGCTCGGGGATCGGTTATCAAACCCTCGTAACTCGGGGTCTCCCTGCTAGTCTGTGAGGCAGACTCCAGGGGCTTTTATCGATGTCTATGGTGCGCGTATTCCAGTGCAATTGGGGTTATTGCACCAGTCAGCGCACCTTGGTAATACTGTGAAACCGCCTTTATTCGTTTATCTGTTATACATTACTTACATCTAACTATATTATGCTATAAATCATAACAATAATATTTCCTATCGACTTACTAACAATTTTTGTTTTCTTTTCTTTTCTTATATAACTTACAACTATCTAGGTTATTTATTAACAATATTTCTTATGTTCAGTTTACAAACCTATTAACTATTGTTTATTAACAATACATAATAATTTGAGTGCCGTATCCTATTTGCATATTTCTATATCTAATTAACTTAAGTACAAGAGGAAAATTATGCTAGCCTTATACTCTCTATTATATCTAACAAGTATATTCGGCCTAACCTAATTACATTTTACAACTGTGCATCTCGCTCCTACAAACCGAAGTCTTACACATACCTCGTTCTGCGGATCAATAATTCCACTTCCTTAATTAACTGAAGGCAATCAACAGCCCCTGCCTGGTGCCTTGCATCATCCTCAGGTATCCCAGCCCGGATGCAGTTCACACAGCGTGGGCTTTCATCCTTGTGCGTAAAATTCTTAGCTATGTGACCTTCGTAGGCACACCACCTGCAAGACTCCTGATACTTGGGACAGGTGGCCTTAGAATGTCCGTATCCCTGACACTTCAGGCAACGGGGCGCATCGAGAAAGTCTTTTACGACCAGCCTATGCCACCCCCCCCCCACCCGTGAGTCAACAGCCCCTAACGGGGCATATCTAACGGCTGGTGTAACCTCCGCCACCCATTTGATGAAAACCGGGTCCCTACCTCCCACCATCTTAAAAATCAGGCTTAGCGAACTCGGCCTCTGATCCTGAGGCAGGACCGCCAAGGATGGGTCCACCCGAGATAGGGCACTCCAAACCTCACCATTGAATTGCTCATCCGTCCAAGACTTAGGGACTCCGCGAAACACCACCCTAGGTCCTCTCTTCATGGCCAACCTGCATTGAGACCTGCCAATTCACTAGATTGGAGCAGGCTCGTTGCTTCTTCCATGCTAGGGGTCTCTATAAGGAGACCTCCAGCCTTCGTACCCCTAACAATCCTGGAGGAACTGTTAGGGTCCTTCTCTGGGAGCTTACCCATTATCTCTGTCGGGACACCATCGATGGTAATATAGGTTTTGCTTCCAACACTGGGGTCCCTACGTGTCAGCGGGAGTTTTAGTTAGAGCAAAAACCGATCTAAATTGCATCACATACTTAGGACTGAAACCAACAATTCAGCAACAACTTGTTAACGATTAATACTGGAGAGACCAATTCCCACTATTGAGCTGACAAATACACGGGAGCAGCCAAGACAAAAGCTAGTCTAATTGGTGTATAAAAAGCCGTTGTATAGCGAACCCTAGGACCGAAGGGACTATTTTCCCCTCATTGTGAAGCCCGTGGAAGGATGATGAAGGGTAAACGGATATTAGCTAGGCTAACCCGAGTGAGGCCTTTGTTTTACTTGCTCAAGTTCGATTTCCTAGTTTAATTAAATGAAAATCCATTATCCCGGTCACCGAGAGTCGTAAGCGGTTGCAGATAATGGCTCAAATAAGCGCTACCTTTGAAATTCACTCGAGGAAGATATGATGATGTATCATAGTGGACTACCGAATATTTTAGCGAAATATCGTTTACTAAAACTCTCCTTTTTTTTTATGGTGGTCTATGAGCTCGCTAGATTAATTATTGATCATCCAATTGCTTATTGTAACAGTAGCTAGTGCATTCAAAGAACTTTCTTTCATTGCCAGGCATGCAGATTTCGAAGTACTGACTGTTCGTAGCTGTCACTGACATGTAACACTGGTAATAAGACCAGTTGACAGTTTTGACCATTAGTCTGCTTTCAGGTTTAGGCCTTAATGCCAAATCATTGGGATGTAAGCATTCCGATTGTATGTGTATAGGATTAAGAGCTACGAATAAAGCAGTCTTGTACTATCGTTTGACCTGTTCATTTCTATTACCTCTTTCTCGTTCTTTTTTCTGTTTTAGTTCTCACGAACGTTAACTTATATATATATATAAGTTAACGTCTATATGTATATATGTCTACATATATTAATAATATATAACATTTTACTGTATAAAAGTTATAAAGACAGGAATTATGGAAAAATTTTTCACATATTTACTCCATGACTTTTTTTGATAAAAATTATAAATCATATGCAGTTCAGCTCCGTGGTAAAAGTTGAGCGCAAAATGTATAAGGAATGCTTTTTACACAGTTAAAAACCATAAAAAAAAAACCAAACAAATGCAATCCACATGGAAAAATTTATCTTTTCAACTAAAGTTAAAAATTTTTTTATTTATTTATTCTCAAGGATAAAGGTCAATCTTTAATTTTTTTCGCACCTGTTTTTCATTCAATAAAGTAGCTTTACGTGCCTTTTATTGCGCAATGATGTCACCCAACTTACTCACACGGGCCATTTTTCATACAATAAAAATTATTTTATTTATTTATTCTAAAGGCATAAAGGTCATTCTTTTATTTAGTTAACACCTGTTGTGCATCCAAAACATCAGCAAGTGTGCGATACTTGCCAGTTATTGCACTATGATGTCACATAAATTACTCAGGCGTACCATCTTTCATTCAATTAAAATTATTGTTTTTATTTATTCTCAAGGCATTCAAGAGCATTGCGTTGAGCAAGATCAGCGTATTATTTTGCTCACGGTTATTTTGGATCTAGTATGTAGTGACAATTGGTTATAGCTCCCAGCTGTAGAATGATGTATTACTAGATATTTGACTATCTCGGGGGGGGGGGGTGATAGAGCTCAATTATTTTCGTCGATAACTAGCGCACGTTGTCAAATCATCCTTTGACGATACATTATAATTAAACGAGAGTTTAAAGCATAAACTAATGTGCGCTAATGCCTATTTGCGTTTCAAATTATGTGCATATAAACCGCTAAATATATCACCGGTTGGTCACCAGGGTTTATTACACATGCGGGGAATATATTGTGTAGATTTAACAGTGTATCACGTTGTAGTTCTATTCAACTATAGAGTACTAGGCTGAGTAGTTTTTTCTCAATAATTTAGAGGAAGATCTTCAAAGAATCAGGAAAAAGTGGAGTGATACACCTTTTAGCCACATGTCAAGCTGATTCCTTACAAAAGTCGGTGAGTTAGCAGTAATAGAATGAGTTTTGTGAGCGATTATCTACTTACTAAACGTTAATATTCTAGGGTTAATGTAGGAAATGTATACTGGTGAATAATAACTGTCCCGACTCCCACAAGAAAATATATCATACGCATCCTCCTAACATGTATATTTTATACATAATAATAATAATATTATATTAAAATAATAATTAATAATAAAATAATATATTAAAATGCCCATACGGATCAGTGAGAGATTAGTGTCTACTTAATAAATAATTAGTGCTTTTTGACTAGTGATACAAGTCATGGAAAAAATCCAGTAGTTATTTTATGCACATTGTTGGGTCGTCACGAGGGGGGGGGTGCCTAGTTACCTAAGCCCTGGTGACGAAGTAAAGGTTGATTAAGTTTATAACCTGGAAAATCGTTTTATGACAGTCTTACAATCTGACTCCATTTTTGATAGGTATGTGCCCCGACAATGCACTGTGTTTAGGAGAAGAGGTATAGGGTAGGTAGTGTTGGTAGTTTGTGTGGTCTTGGAATGACCACAAATTCACACTGGGTATCTGAGGGTAGGCGAAATCCGTCCGGATCCCAAAGGCGAGTGTGAGGTGTGAACCGGAGAGAGGCAGACTGAATCGCCGTGGGGAACACTGCTTGGTAAGCTTGCAGGGCCACAACAACCGTTGTCCACTAGGGAGAGGTCTCTCCCAAGGAGGTGCTAGATTTTGCGAGACGAAGGCAGAGATTCCCACTAGGAAGGTGTAGGGTCTGACAACGCCGGACTAAAACGTAGCGAGGCGAGGAGAGAGATATGCAGAGGTTTTCATAATGAAGAAGCCAAGTTTCAGAGTTTACATCAGAGCAGCCACGAGCCAGTCAGCCAGTTGTCAGGAGAATGATATACAGGCCCCAAACCACCGGTCTTAAATACCCAGCTGGCTTCGTCAGTAGCCAATCAGCTTTGGTCTTACTGTACCCAACGCCAGTTGAGTATGTGGTTTTCTTTGTTCTCTGACAAAGAGATATGTCACCGAAACCTGACCCGGGTACGGGTCTCTCGGCGGTTCGGGGTTGCTTAGTACCTGCTAATGGTAGCTGGTGCCCCAGCTCATATAACTAATTGGCTCACAGCTGCATGTTTATTTTTTACCACATTTACAATGATTTATATTTTGGTATACAATACATTTGTTTACAATACATATACAATAGAGTATAGGGTTATTTATCTTATGTAGTTTAGCGGTCGCTACACACATATTTCAACATTAACATTCATGAGAAGGGTAAAGGCCGGATGATTTTAAATATACAAAAAAAACTGCTGTCAACCAACTTTCATTTGTGTAAGTTATGTGATTCTCTGCCAAACTTCTTTGGGCATAGAAATGTCAATTTACATAACCAAATCATCAAACTATTGAATTGCAAGATATCACGACCATTAACCGAATAATGTACTTATCCGTTTTCGAAACAGTTCAAAGACGTGTGAAGCTGAATTTTCATAACAATCGAGTCGATAATTTGAACAAGAAAACATTAAAATAGGATTTTAAGCCCATTTTATATAACAAACAAATGTTTAGGTGACTGGAGATTTTGATTAAGAGACTAACATCAAGAGATGTTTTTAAAACGATCAAACTAGAACCAATCCAAACACTGAAGGGTGGTAATGAAAGAGATGTGAAAAATGAACGAATTATGCTATAAACACGTAAAAATAATGCAGTTATACATAATAAATTTAATTCACTTCCAACAGTGTGTGACGCTTACCTATTGTAATCTTCGAAAAGATAGTAGAGAGGTAGAAAAGAAGTTTATGAAGTGATAGGGTGGTTATTAAACGAAAATAATATCAATGATATCTAGAAACTACACTCTCATGTTACTAACATAATGAAATATAACTTGTGCTAAGGGTACACCACGGACTTAATGTAACGGTCTGCATTAAAACCCAACATATCAGTTCCGAAATCACCTGCAATAGTCCGCATTATATTATATTTTATTTCTAAACTTGTGCGACACCAAATTGTGCCTTTAATCTACCCTATGTTTATAGTAATATACTTTAGGTTTAAACATTACTGCCCTATTATAAGATAGGCCCTGTAGAAGATAGGCCGGAGCAGGTGTAGCCGAGAATGTTTCCACGGGGGAGGAAATTAAGGTCATTGGTGCTCCGGTGGACATGAGCCAGAAGCGAGGACAGGACCATTCCCTATTCAGTGAGCATTACTTACCCTTTGCTTCCTATCAAATATTCCATTAGGCCAGGTCTGAATGTTTCATTCCCGGTCAGTCCCTCTATTTACCTCCCCTTTATTTTCTCACCCACGGTTTCACCACCACAGCCAATTTGCTATCGGCCCGCCGGGTTCTGTCAACCCACCTATCCTGTATACTGCATAAAGCAAACAAATATATACAACTGTGCAACGTTTTTTTTTAATAACTGGACATGTGATCTATATTTTTTTCTTGATTTCAAAAAACAATTTGCTAAATTGAGCATTAATGTATTAAGAGCTAATCCATACCTTTTACTCAATCCCACTTAATCAGTTTTTACAATTCTCACTCATACCAAAATTTATGCCGAACAAAATCTGCCCCCATCTACTGACACTCCTCCCCCTCATGTCCAAGCATTTCACTATATGATGAAGAACAGTAACAAGCGATTCACAGATGTTCATGACATGAGTGGTGATAGTGGCAAGTGTTAGGATTCCATTACATACATATATATTTACAATACAACGGGTGATCCCCCACCACTTTAGATGGCGAATAGGATTGCTAAAGCATTAGGAGGAGTGTACTATAAAATTTGGATGTGTGAATAAGTTGGCATAGTGTTATATCAAGGCCTGTAGCCATTGCGATGGTTGAAAAGGATTGTGTTTGTGATGTGGAGATACATTTTGTTCTACCCACGGATTCGAACTTGACATCAGTACATCAATAAACTTATAGGATACCCTCAACTATGATAGAATAAATCGTCAATCTCTATTCACGTCTAACAACATAACGTTATACACAGGCGGTCTGAAACGTTTCCGACCTCAACATGAAGATGATAATAAAAAAAATAAAAGCTAGTGAAATTAAAACTTTTCAGGCCACCCTCGTACATAACAAATCCTTAACATCTTTTCCACTCTGCTCCTTTATTTTTTTTGTTGAGAGCTCTGGAGATATGTCACAATTTTTCTTTCTTCGGAGATGAAATTTAACCATTTAGTTATAATGTAAAAGATTCCGATTTATGTTCGTAAAGTAATATTATTAAGCATGTGTGTATAATAAAATTGTTTTTGATTGTTTTCGTGGATTTTAGAATATTTTGAATTTATATTTTTATAATTGCGTTCATATCATATAATTCAATAATATTAATTAGCAGTGTTGGTTTGGTCAAGCAGTTTAAATCCGGCCGGCCCAATCCTTCCCCTTCCTGACACTCATCAGTTTCGGTCTTGGAGGAGCCTATTATATTCACGTATATACGATGTATTAAATTCTCAGGGAGTTACCCCATTCACTCTAGCTATTTTCTTCGGTATAATTGTGTATTATTTTATGAAATATTTTAAGCTTCAAGTTTACTCATTCTACGATTGCTAAAATGAGTTTGTATCTGTAACCTAAATCTATTTTGTCCTATTAAAAAAAATTTTCCTTTTGTTACCCACAAAAGTACAAAAGTAGGTACTTTTGTTGGAATATACCTATACGCGGTGCATAATTCAAGGAATGTATTTTTATATTTCATTTGCTCTTTGATTGTGCTCACAAGAGACCCTTTATATATAAAAAAACAATATTGACAGTTGGCCTTATTGGCATAACTACACTAATGTGTGGTTGTACCACATAACTCGAACGTATTAGATTAATATATGTAAAACCAAAACACCAACGGTTAACAGAAGGTGTAAGTAAACTACCAAAATCAAAACTATTCTGAACCTGACTCCTTTCACTATCTGTCAACATGGTAACCACAAGGCTCTGGGAAGGTGAGGTTACTAAACTTTTGGTAAAATGAGAAAAAATATTATTTAATGAAGATGACTTCAGTGAGCATGGAAGATATAATAGTAAATATATAATTATTAAACAAGATCATTCAGGCTATCCCATTTTTTTGATATCTTAACTAAAATAAAACCATACATTCTCACTTGCTCCTACGTACCAGGGAGGAGCCATTTCAAGCAAGCATTGAGGCCACATAACTGTTTCTCGTAATGGATTTCTACCGCATAAAGTTCATGCGGAAAGGTACAAGTCGAGAACTACTAGCCTGCCACAAGTTGTGAACGGATATCTTCAGATTAATTTAACACTCTACAGGCTAGAACATGTTAATAGAATTCTACATGCCGAAGAATATGCGTTGTGCCAGCCGGATAAGGTGCTCTTTGTATACTGAAAACATCCTGCTTGAACTACAAGCAAATGCTTCTAGAGGGTCGATGTAAGACCTTTCGGAACACGAAACGGTGTGACAGTAGTGTTTGAGGAAACTTAAGGCTCTTCAAAGCTCAGTGAAGAAAATTAAAGGAGAGGGCATTTCGTTCCCTGCCATAAAAGCAACATTTGAGTGGAGTATAGAGAAGAAACATCCTGTGGACTCATTCCTAGTGAGTGAAGGGAAGGATATTTAAGATTTTGATACTATTTTCTAATCTTTGTTGATTCTTGAATTTGGTGAAGTCAACACCTCCCAGTATGCATGAAATGTAAGCTATATTACGCTGGGCCAATCCCGCACCTAAGAGAATCATGTTTAGTCTCATTCAGCACACCATTACACTCATCTTAATCTACATCTCTATAACTGCAATGTTAAAACGGCGTGTAAAGTTTGATTTCCGCTGAGACTAGACAAGACGGTCCAGGGCCGGTAAGTACACGCTGGGTCGATAGGGTGGCGTGACAAAGGCCGATGCCGACTACATATTGGCCTCCCCCCCCCCAAGCTCTGTAGGATCACCGACCCCAACGAAAAATAGTTCCAGAGACCATTTTCTTACAATCTTCTCCATTTCCTCTACCTATTCAACATCAGGGAGGAAATGAAAGGAAGCTTTGCAGTTCCACAACTCCTGATAGCAGCCACCATCACTTTGATATACTGGGCCAAATATGTAGTCTTTTGTACTTCTTGGTCAATGCAATCTTGAAAAACAGATTTCCTTTGTAGTGGTATGATTTGATACTGATTCAGCTGTAAGATAATATTTCAGTACTGCAGGTTTCAAACTATTTCACATTTATGCTGAATCCCTCAAAAACAACTACAAGATTACGTTTTATCAACCCTCAGATTTTAACTATAACTTGTGATTAAGACAAGAACCAAAACATAAACATTACAAAATATATTAATTGGCATAAATTATGTTTTTATTATCCAACTGTTGTTATATGGCTGTTTGATACCAGGTGTATATTTGCCAAATAGGTCAGAACACAAAGCAGCTTTCCGTACACTATTAGTTTTCAATGGTTTACAAAATCTGACAATGAAATGAAATTGAGTGGGTGAAATTAGGTAGCGTTATCCCAATTAATATTTTTGGAAATGGAGAGTAAAAATGAAATTTACCATTGAACAATTAGTAATGAGGCTTCAAGTTGTCAATTTTCATTATAGTTCAAATTGGACTAATATCATATTTTTAAACATTTGATTTGTGGCCTCAATGATTTCCAGGCAAAGACATAGAGATATGCTGAAACCATATTTTGGATGAAACCTGGGACCTCTCCAACTTTGCAACTGGGCTGGCCTGCACAAGCTGCAATTTTATCTTCAATTTCCAATGTGAATATTTTTTGGTTAAGCTTGTGTTTTTTGATAAGAGACTGTAAGCATCAAAGCGCAGTTAACTCGGGACTGACAATAGGGGCACAATACACCCCTAATTTAGTTTCCAAGAGCTTATTTGCCAATTTTCAGGCATCGGATGAAACTTTGGGCTATATTCTAATATATAGTTTTGATATAGTAATATTCGTTGCAGTCTCTTGAAACCAGATCCTGACGGTATATTTTCCTCTTAGTTTGTAACTATTGAGATCTCAAACCTTTGAAAACAATATAATAAAGAGGATCCTTGGACTATCGGAAAACGATCAGATTAATAGGAGGAGGATATAAAAAAATAAAGAGCTCAAAAGACTTTCAGAAATCCTAACTATACAACAAGGAAATTTAGAAGGACTTGTCAAAGCTGTATAGGATACATACATATATTTACAAGGTTTCTCAGGAGATCTTCGATTCAAGGATATGCATCATTTCGTTCGAAGGAGATCGTTGAACGAAACGCCACACTTCTGTTAACGGGCTGACCATCGCTAAATGCAGAGATGCTGGAGAATAATTATAGGCACTCAATCCTCCTAGTAAGAATGATTAAATAAACGTGTCAATATTCTAAAAGCATGATTTTTAATTTCCCTTATTAAAATGGTTTCTCATATTTGTTTCATCAAGGACATTACATTCAATATAGATTAGGTAAAGTACTTATTTTAAAATGTAAACAATTGTTTTCAGTTTTTCCGGCATTCCCATGAACAAACCCCTTTTTTGAGGAGATAAAAGCTTATCTTTGATCCTGTTGGGAAATTAAAATAATAAAATAATTTGCTAGTAAATGAAGTTTTGAATCATCACAAAATAGGTTTGTGCATTGTAATGTCGATTATTATTATTATCAGAATGCGAAAGAGGAAGTGGAGTCTTAGGGAGTCCCCCACGCTCCTCGGTTAGCCGCGTCACTGTATAACAGCCAGTGGAGGCTGACCAAGAGCGCGAGGGCCACAGACGCTCTGAACATGGTTGGATAAACTTGCCATTGCCAGGACTCCCTCTGGCATATATATATATATATATATATTATAGCAGGTCACGAGGCCACTGCCGCTTTAATCTCCGAGGAGGATTATAGGGATGAGTGGCAAATTTTATGGGATTAGATTGTTTGGATTAATAATATAAGTACATTTAGTTATATATTATCTTTTTTGTTAACTAATATTCATCATTCGTTATTATTTACAGGTAAGTAAACCAGCAGTAATGATACCCTTAGTAATTTACTGCACCTAGTGTAAGGTACCTATAATGATATTTCATTACTTTTGTTTTATTGGGCTTTACCTGATGGACCAAACAACACCTATTAGAAATTAAGCAGTTGAGGATACTAAGCATTCAGAAGCTTTCTTGTCCCCACGAAATTACGGTAGAAACATAAAAATATGAAAATAATGGTTGTTATTTTGTTTTTTTACGAGACAAACGAAATCGCTGACATGTTTGTACTTTTTTGTGTGTTAACGCCGGCTTTGGAACGGGTGAGACATCACAATTAGGGAAGACCAGCTAGCCATTAGGGAATTAAACAATAAAACTGCCTCCACGATGGGTATGTGGGTGGAGGGGGGGGTGGCAGAACTACCTCTTGCTTTTTACAGATTAACACTTCCACCCTAAACCCACTGCTATAATTGCGTTTCGGTAATGAGGGCTTTGGTAATCAACAGACGGTCCGTGCGAAGCTTTGTGAGGGATTGTTTTCCCAGCCTCCAATTCAATTAAGGCTCATAGGTAAAAACGGAAAAATTTACTTAGCCCCTACTTTTAATCAACATTTCCCATTTGAAAAAAAAAATGGTTTTTAAAACTCCCTGATTTTAATTAAAAATTGACAATTTTCGCGATAGAGTTGCGTACACGTTTAATGGCACCGCTTCGGTTTCGTCTATACTTATTAAAACGAAAAAAGGGTAAAATAATAAACTTGATGTTGTAGCAGTGGAAAAGATAGCTTGACCTTATCTGTAGTTTTGTATACAAATAATAAAGTTATTTATAGAGCGCCTTCTTTGAAGAGAAATATGAGGGGGCAGTTATATTGCTATTATAGGGTGGATGTTATTTGGTATTATAGGGTGGATGTTATTTGGTATTAATAGCATTTCTTGGAATTTAGAATTCCGATAATAATGAAATTCCTCCAGCCCTGTTTTTTTTTTATCTTCGGCATCCTAATATAAGAATGGATTTTATTCATAGAATTTTTTCTCTCGATTTTTCCCAATTTTATTTATCTATAATTAACTCTTAAACAAAATCTGGATTTACCAACCATGATGTTAAGAACTATAAAATGTTCTGTACAATATGTTATACTTCTGCAATGGTTGCAATCTGAAACTTCGTCCATAAATTTTCTGTACCTAAGATCTTTTCACAAATGACCAGATGGAAGAAAAAATATAATTATAAATAATCACATAACTGTGATTGTAGTGTAATTTGGCTTGATAGAATCAATTTTTTTCTGGGCCCTTTCTAAACTGTAGCTTACAAACAAACTTGCAACAAAACGGTATTTTTCTCAAGGATCTTGGATTTAATGATCTAGTATCGTAATATTGATTAATTAGTTATGTAATAGATGCTTAATTTACTTGAAAAAAAAAAAAAATGCCTGTGTTATGGTTAAGACATCATTTAATTATTGTTTCAATGTACTAAGTTTTACGAAAAATTGAATAATGGAATGAATATTGAATGAAAAATAAACTATTTCTGAAATGTATATGAACTCTAATAATAAAGGGCTAAAGAGCCCTGTACTGAACGTTTTAGATAAACAGTTATAAAATTCAGTTCTAAAGTGAGGGATATTAGAAAAAATCCTATTAACCGAATTCAAGATAAACAAACCAAGACGCCTAATTCGACAAACAACAATGAGTGGATGGCTATTTCGTGTAAGGTGGTGTTTATAAGTTTGATTGCAAGTGTGATAAACTTATATATTGGACACCTTTAAAACAAGATGTTTTTTATAAATACGGATTGTAACATTAGAGGTAAGCTGTTTTAAAAAGTATATAATATAATAAAATGTATAACTAGTATTTGTTTAGATTTTATCCTATTCAAACCTTCAATTATGTACTATGTATTTACTATCCCATCCCATCCCATCTCTCAATAGAAAATAAACTACTAATCTACAAAGTTATACTTAAACCGATCTGGACATACGGAATAGAGCTATGGGGGACAGCAAAAAATTCGAACATCAAGCGTATCCAATCCTTTCAATCAAAAGTCCTGAGAACAATAGTAAATGCCCCTTATTATGTCAGCAACAAAACCCTTCATAACGACCTTAACATACCCTACATTCTAGAACTCATCCCTTCCAAGTTTATGAAATTCCACAGTAGCCTTTCCAACCACCCTAATCCTGTAGCACAGTCATTTCACTGCGCCACTCATCCCTATAATCCTCCTCGGAGACTGAAACGGCAGTGGCCTCGTGACCTGCTATAAACGCGTGACAGTGGGAGTCCTGCCAATGGCCAGTTTCTCCAATCATGTCCTGAGCGTCTGTGGCTCTCACGCTCTTGGTCAGCCTCCACTGGCTAGTATCCGGTGACGCGGCTGACGGAGGAGCGTGGGGGACTTCTCAAGACTCCGCTTTCTCTTCGCGGTGGATTTGGGGGGTCTCTGGGCTGTCTGTAAATATTGTATGAATGAGCGAGTGAATGATGAACTGTAAATTTGGTATGAATGAGAGCATTTATCTTAATTACTTATTGCCTTATAAAAGGCAGATTGTAATTTTCGCACAATAAAGGAATTTAACTAACAAAAAAAAAAAAAAAAATTATCAAAGCTTTAGGGGGGGGGGTCTACTCGGTTATAAGAAAACTCGGATACTAGAAACAAATGGAGAGAGGAATCCCAGAGGTTTGTGGCTCGGGGAATAATCGTCTTTTCGAACGATATAGTCTTATAGGAAGGAAAATAAATTTTTGTCTGTTAATGGATCTACTTGTAGGTATGCATTTTTCTTCACATAAGATAGGTTAATCATCAAATGACATCAAACCCTTTGGACGTTTTGTGTAATAAGTAAAAGCCGTCGTTTTCTTCATTTAATTTCATTCGAGGAGACTCCCGATGATAGCTTTTGAGAGCACTTCTTCTCGCTTGTTCTTAGCCTCTTAGGAACCGGGCCCAGAAGGCACCCCAGTCCCACATGTCTGGTAGTAGTTATAGTTATTGTTTTGTAGGTCACGAGGTATGATGATCGGGGGATGTATATAAAAACCATGTTAACCACTTTACGTTGATTTATCAGTACAAACCACAAATGTTTACATTTTTGCACATATGGAAAAGTCTAAGTACTCCCAGTACCTCCCTCGGAGCTAACAGGCTCTGCGGGACCGAGGCGACGGCCTTAGGGCCTTGCTACCGAACATCCCGCACCCTCAACAGCAGGATTTAAAACTTTTATTTTCATAATGGTATAACTTAGTGAACAATCTAAGTCTGATTATGAATAAATAAAAAGTAATTATGCATGTGGTATCATTACAATAAATTTTAGATCGATAAAATACAGATAGGAAAATTGTGCTTAATTAGTATGACTGAATAATTTTTATGTTTTCATTACTAGTTGTCTGTAATGAAAAAAATACCGTTGAGCTTCTTTAACCGCACCACACTTTGTTTGTTGCCTACTGATCTGTTGATCGATTTCTCACCAGGGATCAGGAGTCAGGGAGCGCACAGTCAAGCACGCGCCTTCTCTCCGTGGACAGAAATAAACGCGAGATTGCCCCTTACAAAAATACAGAAATGCAATAAGTCGGCCCCGAAAACAGAGGAAGTGGCCCAGCCAGTATTTACTCTGGCAACACCCCCTTCCCCTTTTCTAAACAGCCCAGCCCTCTAAATCGCTATTATTTTAAAGGAAAGCTTATTTTCCCGGCTTCGGCCTTCCTATTATTTTTTCCTCTGGCCACTTTATGCCTTGGGCAGACGCGTTTTTAGTTTATGATTTTTTTTTCGTTTGAAATAATAAAAAATTCATGCGGAAAAATAAAGGCGACAGATATACGTTTTTTTTTAGAAACGAAAATATCAAAAAATATTAAGGTAAGGCTTACTTTATTTTTCTCTCCTTATCTGAACCTACTATAAAACTCGTAACTTATTTTAATCACCCCATTTTTTTGAGTTCTATAATTTTATTTATCTGTATAAATTATTTATCAAGTACAAACTATAAATGATTGAATACCGAGAATAGGTAGCTTTTATTTTGTTTCATGATTACATTTAAGAGTGAGCTACTGAAGGGGTTTATTTTGTGGATTCGCCTCTGGGCTGATACAAAATGTCTTAGCCAATCAGTGCTAAGGAGAGTGGCTAAGGGATCAGTTAAGTTTGATTAAACTGAAATGAAGTTCATTCCACTTTCTATGCATCCAGTTATAGCAAGTTGGAGTCAATTTACGTTAGCTCCCGGTTATTGGATCGTTAGTTCATCGGACCCTGTTTATAACTGGCCCTGTAATTTGTGCCCCTTCCCCCTTCATTATCGATTAGGCTTTTTGTTCATTTTACAGTAGATATTTGAATTAGTTTGCTTTTGAAAGTTTATCAACTAATTCGTATCAAAGCGGTCTTGCTAAGTTGTTAGTGGATTAATTTCCATAGTAAATTTATTCTATTCAATGAAGTTTTGATGAGATAAAATGTAACATCAAAGCATCTTATAACTTCTCTTACACCATCATGATTGTTTATTTAATTGAGCCAATTTATAACGATATCATTTAAATTGTTATATGAAAACATATAAAAGCATTTTAGATCCTTATCAAGCTTCCCGAGTTCCACTCATAAAATTTATTGTTTTTCATTGCCCCAATATCAACATAAATGACTGTTCTTGTCAGTTTATAAATTTTCCTACGCGGCTGGCGGAGGAGCGTGGGGGACTTCCCCAGATTCCGCTTTCTCTTTCGCAAGCGAGGGAGGTGACAACCATTTGGTTTTTGAAGATCTCTGGGCTGTTTGTAAATACTGTGCAAACTGTCTTGATTTCAAATTTCAAAACATTATTTTGAAAACAGTGAATTAGAAAATACTCCAAACAATAAATCCCGTGCTTAACAATCTTTTTGACCTATATTTGTAAAATTACAGTTTTCCTATCCTTCATTAATAAGCGCAATGTAACAGTTCGTTCATACGGTCCATTCAATTTTAATTATTCTATATGTAAGAGTTTACAGACATACCAAAATTCATATGTACATACTAATTCTGTGTCCAGAAACCTCCACAAACCGCCTCTACCCGTACCGAGTAAATCCTCCAGCAGTGCTGGAAAACTGGAGAGCAGTGAGCCACTTACATTTCTGGAGGCTTGAAACCCTTGTACAAATGCTGATACAAAGTACCATATAGAGTAGAATATAGCATATAAGTGCGTGATTCCGGGAATTTAGATATGTTTCAAAAAAATAAATTAGCTACTGGAAATTTTGTGTTAAATTTAACTGGACTATTAAGGATCAAAGGGAGTCAAGATCAATGATAAACATGGAGCAAAGCCTATCTTATTGCGTTTTGACATCAATTTGACTTACTTGTTCCTCTGAACCACATATATAATTCTGGAAATATGTTTTAAGTAAACCAGAATTATATTTTTTTTTTATATGCATGGGAATATATAATAAGCAGTCACCGACTAGTTAACCGCCGAAGATTAATATTTCTGATTTGTAAGGCTACCAATACTGGAAGTAGATGTGCCCGAAATCCTACCAATTGTACGCATCCCAACAACTTTACCTTACCGCCTCGGTAAGCCAAGTTGAACAGAACACAACTTTGAATGGGGACAACTTTGTTTCGAGACTCGCTTCCAAGTTTATATTACCGGGACTATCTCACATTTTATTTTTGTGCACACATTTTTGAATAACAAAGATACCAATCTAGAAGTTTAGATTGCTTCGAATAGGACAAACTGGATTCCTTCGGGAGCAGTGAATTGCATTAACATCACGTTTCAGACATGTGCTGGATGTTTGAGGTTACATAATAACAAATCAAAAATTGTATTTATGTCACTAGAAAAATAACAAAAACCTGGTCCTGTTGTTTTACATCATATTCCAAAAGGATTTATTTACCACATGATTTATTTTCCATGTACCTGTTTTATAAATAATTGGCTACCGCAATAGGATTTCCCAAACTTTTCAAAACGTACCCCCAGCATTATTTTAAACTGAAAAACAAAAAAGATTCCGACAATCCTAGTCGTTGTTTTCAAAATAATCCTAATCTTCAAAGTAATACTAAATGGAAAGCTTTTTCTTTGAA
Organism: Acanthosoma haemorrhoidale; assembly: GCA_930367205.1. Lineage (NCBI taxonomy): Eukaryota > Metazoa > Arthropoda > Insecta > Hemiptera > Acanthosomatidae > Acanthosoma > Acanthosoma haemorrhoidale. The sequence continues at coordinate 51,833,025 of OV884015.1, read as the reverse complement.
CAGTGTACCAGACATCTAATTTTATCACCTTCATGTAAATGTTTGATCTAAAAAGATCAATTTTATATAAACGGTAATCCCACCATCCATAATCCACCATTTGTGTTTTAGAGAAGTTGAAAAGGGTTGAACTCGTACGTTTTCATTATTCTATGAATTTATCTTTTGAAAATGTGAATAGAAAATTAATCTAGAGGATCATAAAATAATATCACGATATTACATAAATGAAATTTATAGAATGGTGAGATGATCATTTTGTCTCCCTTAAAAACTAGCCAAATTGGTAATAATAAAATCAACTCATCAGGTCAGAAATTAAAAACAAAATTCTTATTGTTTAAAATACCTTTTTATAGTGAAAACAAAAACACATGTTTGTTTAGTGCATGCTTAGGGGAGATAATTTTCCTTAAATGACTACTGGAAATCGTGTTTAGTTTTTCTGGATCGTTTCATAACTTTTGTTGTAAAAAAAAATTCAATTTCATAAAAAACTTCAGGCTTTCAAAAAACACTGGAATGCGCTTGATCAAGATGAGATGACGGGAAGTGTGAGAAAAATAATCCAAAATATAAAAAGTCGGCCGTACATCCATATTTTGTGGCCACATACTCCGGTTCTATTCCTAGCTTCTTAGCGAATATTTAGAGGATGCATTTAGTCGGAGTTCATTTTGCCTCTCGAGGGTAACTTGAGGTTAAAAGCCGAACACCAACTAATTGCTGTTATGAGGAATCGTCCCATATATTTATTATTTTACTTTAAAGAAACCGATTGGAGTTTCCAAATGATATCTGAATATCTTTAAACCTAGATAGTTTATTTCGTCTAAGCATGAAAAGTAGTTTAGTTCATTTTATTTAAATTTTTTCTATTCACTGACATAACGAATGACAAATTTCCAGATCTGCAAATGCTAAAAAATAAATATTTTAATTAAAAAAATTTCTCCTTGAATACAGTACATATATATTCTTGATAACACTGTAAGATACATGACGGAAACTCATGTATAACATGAAGGCCTGTTTTCCACACGAGGGGAGGCTGAAGGCAGCGTTACCTGGTCCGCAGTAATCTGGCCTGTAATTAATTAGGTCTTATCAACTGCCTGTCTAGGGCCACAATTAATTTAACCCCAGTCAGCCTCATTATTATTATTAATTAGCACTCAAATTTTCTTGGTGATCTAAAGCTTTGGCTTGTCATCTCCACGACGGACCATTGTTTAATCGTGTCATGTCCTAATTTGCGTACCTGTGTACAGGGCTATTGAGGTGACCTTTAATCATGAGCCTTAATTTTCTCATTAGAAACAACCATTGGCTTTACAATATTGCCTTTAAATAAGGCAGAAAATGACCAAATATATTAAACATACCAAGAAATACAAAGATGACACTTTATTATTATGAAATAAGATACATGGTTACCTTCAAGCCAGTGAAAGATAAGATAGGTAAAGATATTAATTGTTATTTATTACATATTTTCATACCTTTTATTATCTATGCGTGTTATCCTCTTGTCCACTTGTCTTATCCCTACAACTTTTCAATGCTTCGTCATGTCTGCCCCTCCAACTAATGGGATTCAAGCAGCTTTCTAATGGTTTTCAGGGTTAGTTTTTTCGACATATATAACTCATTGTATAACTCACTTCCGGGTGCACTTGTAAAATTTGATAGCCATTCCTCTTGAATCTGTACTCATTTATGTCATCCTTAACTTAGAATATTTAGGATTCTGTGCCAAAGAGGGTCATATCAACATTCAGAACCAGTCCTTTCATTAATTTTTTGCCTTTAACTTTGTATTACTAAATGATTAACCTAATGGCGACGTAGATTTTATTATGAAACCATGAATAATTTTTGAATAATTGAAGATTTTAATTAACACAATTTCAACGTATCGGTAATAATAAGTTTAGTGAATTTAGAAATTTAGTGAATTGGCTGCCGAAAACAACAATATAATAATGTTCAATGATAATGCTTCAATAATGTACAGTTAAAATATATGACAGGCTAATATTCAGAAGCAGGGTAGGCTAACTCTACCGCGTAGGCCTTATCTTCCAATCCAATTTGCGTACTCTTGAAATCTTGCCAAATTTTCTCTATAGCTGACAATAGTTTAATAAGTGATTATATATAATTAATATTAATATAAAATTAATATATATTAATTTTCGTCAGTAATTAGACTTCATAATGTAAAGGTGGAGGTATTGTTTATACGAAAAGCAGCGACTAATAAAAATGTCTTGCGCAGTAGAAGAACGTGGACAGGAAGCAGAGTTCTGGATTGACAACATTCTATGAGCGGTTACAGGAGGAAAAGTAGGTGACATGATGGTGAATGCTTTTAACAAGCCTAAGTTACAAAGTAATATGCATACAGTTAATGTAAAAAATCATTCGACACTTCAAAAACTCAACAACAAGATAAGGAGTTAAGGATAAATTCACTGGTGAAATCACTATAATTTGATTTAATAAACCATACTTTAGTTGTACAAATTCAATAATTTTGAGTAAGTTATTATTTTCAGAATGAATTTAAGCACTCTGTTGTGTCAACCTCATAATTACTAATAATTAGAAGTTCCCCTCTTCTCAGTCCGGAAAATATATACTTATGTTTCCATATTTTAATAATAAACTCAAGGTGTCAGTAAGAGTGGGAGAAGCTGCTAGTGTACGAAACATCCGCAGGCTCCAGATGGTGTGCCGGGGGAGTTGTCTTGTTGTAGGTTTTAGTTTGTAGGCTGGATTTAGTCAATTTTTATTTCAAAACTTTGATTTACTATATAAGTCTATGGCTCATTGTGAAGTTTCGTTAATTTGAGGGCCCTATTGATGTTAAATGAAATGTTATAGTATAGCCGTTGGGGTAATTTAATGTCAAAAGACGTTTTTTCGAATTCTGTGCGCTGAGTAAAATTTAGTTCTGTATACCAAGCCTAAGAGTGAGTTTGAGGTGTACTTTTTCATGATGAAATTAAACGGACCAACAATAAAAAAATTTAGACAAAGTAAAATTCATTTCTTGATCTCGCGTAGTCTACTTGTGGGAATCATTTGACAGAAAGATGTCTGGGAAGAAAGGAGATGGTTAATAAATGAGGATGAGACGCGTCTGAAAACAACTCTAAAATAAACAATTAGGCCTATGTTGTACTGAAAGCTCAATGTATTGGCTTGGCAAAATCTTTCTGAGCAATGACCCATTACGAAGAGAGCACCGCTTCGCATAGTGAAAAAAAACAACGTATGTCTAACACCCTTAGGTGTCCCAAAAAGATCTTATAATCCAAACTTATCTGCACAGGCGATAAACACTCCTCTAATAGATAAATTAGATTGATCATAAACGTATCATTACAGTAAAAGATTTCACAGTAACATATTGTCGAGCGAAGAAGAGAAGGATGTATGCTAAAGAAGCAGATAGGAAGTACAAGGTGGTCAGATAACACGCGGACGGGATAAAGAAGCGAACCATTGCTCCGTTTGTTCAGCCGGGTCCGTGAGGAAGAGATGAATCGGACCTACACTGTGTAAATATATCATTGCAGCCCCCACCCCCACCCCCTTGCCGCTATTTACATAAGCTCCCACCCGATTCGAACCAGTGACAATTTGCTCCAATAACTTTTCCCGGTGTTCTCCCAGTTCCTTTGTTGGCCTCTCGGACTGGCTGAATATTTAATGCCTAATGCTAGAGCCACCCCCTTAGCTGGTGGACCCTCCGGAAATGCCACGATAGTCAATACTCCAAGTCCCTACAAAGCTACAGAAAGAGCACTTTGTGGCTTAAATAAAGCATTCTCTATCTACCTTCCATTCTTTCGACCGGAGTATTCCTCTACCCCTTTGGTGAATGAATGATCGAAAACCATTGTTTCCTAAAGAAAATAGCTTACGTCAATAATGAATGGGAGTTGATTTCCCCTGCCAAAAGGTAATTAATAACTTTCATTTACTTTAACTAGTATTCTCATGTGATTAATTTTTCTAGCTTAGGTGGTGTGCCAATTCTACCCCCTCGCCAATTCAATTTTCAAGGATGATTGATCCATTCTTCTATTTCGAAAGATAATAGGTGCCTCCCAATATCGAATAAAACAATTTTGGCAACTGTTTTCGGTTCGTACTTATTTCGATTTTTAACATAATTATAACTGTTTGGCTTAGACTCAATGAGGAAGGTCTGAACCGCAAAAAGGTTTCACCGGTCAGTCTCAAAATACAAATAGACGAAATACGCACCCTAATTGACAAGAAAGTTTGTTTTATAAATCTTAATGATATATTTATATCGGTTGAACCATTCATGTGGTTAATGTCCTCTCTTTTTGACAAAACAATGCAGAAACTGACACAGTAAAATACTGTGGATTGGTTTTACCATACTATCATGAAAAAATTGTCAATGTTTTACCATGTAAAATACTTGCAAACTACACACAAAAATGAAACGTCAGCCAGTCACCGGTTAAAACTATTGAATAGTTTACTGGACCGATGTTCAAAACTGCCTTCATCCCCAGAGCTTTTAGCATACTAACTTATACTAAAACAGATTCCATCAACATCACATTTAACCAACAGCTCTAACCAACTGATACGGACACCTGACTTAACATTCAACGATTACCGAGAAGGTTTTTTTTTTTTAACCTTAGCTCTCAACTGGAAATATAGGATGTAGGAAAAATAAAGCAAATTATTTAGGATGATGGGTGCCTTTTACTAAGGGGAGTCCCATTTGAAGGAAGTATGAGAAGGATATGGGGTGTGGATACTTAAAAGAGGCGGGTGGATTCGGGAAGGTAGTGAGAGTCTACCTATGCTGGAGCCTAGGGGTACTAGGCATTGGTTTGAAGTCGGTCAGGTCACACCTGGCCCCGGCCCCTGTAGGGGGCTGCAGTGAGTTGGCCTATCGGCCGGAAGATCGACCTACCCTGAGCAAGTAGAAGGGGTCATATTGCTTCGGTTGAGTTGGCCGGGAGATCGACCTTGATCTCTCGGCTGGGTGTGAACGTTCAGTCCCCGTCAGGGGGATCGGGTTCTATGAGGTCTATCTGTCTCCAGGCTTCGGCGGTCCAGCAGTGCTTCCATCGGACGGGCATTGGTGGTGGTTGAAGGTCGGAGAATAGTGGGTTGTGGCAGTGTTAAAGTGAATCGATTTTGTGAAATCGGCTATGATAGGCTAATGTTCAGAACAGGTTAACACAGAACAAAATATAACACGAGAAGGAATACCAACATGTATTTAAAATTTAAATGACAAAAAATATATAAGAAAATGTGAATAAGGTTTTTATCTATCAGCAAACATCTTTCTTCCATCCTCTAACCGTCACATAACACCTGATGCCAGACAAACATGATAACATGAAAAGTCTTTCTTTCATCTATTTAAGTATTTTATATCCCATTAAACTAACAACTCTATCTAAATCCAAAGATAACAATGAATTTTCGGTCCTACCGTATAAGTAAAAATTAATTAGGATATTGCACAGACCAATTAAAATAAATAAATTATTAGAGTTATAGAATTATTAGAATAGAAAGTTGCACAGATATGGCGTACGCGCTAGTTGAGGAGTTTTTTTTGCTATAGATAATTCTATAATATAATTTCTACATTAAACGACGCAATGACAAAACATATAGAGATTGTAAAATGACTTAACTTACCTCAATGCCTGGTATATCTCAATATCCTTCCATTGGCAATCATTGGTTAGAGATGGTATTTCCGGAAGTAAGTAGGTCTAAGTAGGAGGTCACAATTATACCTAAAACTTGCACGAGAGTACACAATATGATGTTTTTATATAGACTGGATTCGCTTTGAAAGAGAAAAAGTAGGACAGTGCGAAAATCATATGTAGACTACTTTCAGGTCAAATAAATAAATATAACAGATGGATTTACCAGTGCATATTGAATGTGGCCTGACCAGGATTCCGCTAGTAAGTGGGTGACGGACTCACCGCTGAGAAATCGTGCAATAGCAACTAAGGACTGCCATAGCTCAGTTCCGTGACTCCCAGTGCGAGGTCCTGGCACGCTACACATCATCTTGCCGTTCTCAGTTTTATTTTAAGGGTAGGTTTCTCTTTGGTTTATCAACCTTTGTTCTGACCTGGTAAATAATATTTATCAATTAGCTAGTCCAACAATCCGTTTGTAATATTTGTTTCTCCCTTTGATTCTAGTCAATATTGCTAATACTATTGAATGAGTCTCTCCCAAGGAGGTGCTAGATTTAGCGAGACGAAGGCAGAGATTCCCGCTAGGAAGGTGTGGGGTCCGACAACGCCGGACTAAAACGTAGCGAGGTGAGGAGAGAGAGAGATGCAGAGGTTTTCATAATGTTCATAATATGTAGTTAGGGGTCGCTACAAGCTCTATATACTACTTCAGTCAATGATCACTACTGCTATTGCCGAAGAAGAAATAGGCATTACTTTTATAAAGAAGAATCTCTTTCGTCTGTCGGCGTGTTTATATGTGTTTGTTTTTTCAACATTTTTGACAATAAACATGCTTCCGATTTTATCCACCGCAGAGAAAGAATTTCATTGATATTTAAATAAATGTTTTCTATTAAGTAATAGAAATAGGGCATTTTAAGGCGTTGTCGCCAATTTATACTATACTGGATTTCATTTATAAAGGCATTGTTTACTAGATAGTTACTACTACTTGGATAGTTACTAATTCCATTATTACTTATTACTAATACTAGATAGTTAGAAAATAATTGTATTTAAAAATTATACACGATAAAAGTGAAGGTGTGGTAAAACAAAGGGCACAGTATCAAATGAAATCTGCAACCGTATTTTGTTGAAATGATCCTAATAAAATATGGATTTAGGAAAACATTTTAAAAAAATCCCCCAGCTCCTGTCCAATTATCCACCTATAATACTATTTTTTTAATATATACTATATACTATAATATATAACATATACTATTTTTCTAAGTAATTTATACTTATATCTATCTGAATATCTATTATAACTGAAATGAAGTATACAATTTATATTTTGAACATATATATAGCCTCAACTGAATAATGCCGATTATTTAAATTTTCTCTGACCAGGATAGTTTAATAAACAAATGGAGTATTTTTTATCCAATCAATATTTTTTATTCACTTGCAAAAAAGGCGGTGGTACTGGCCCCATTCGATATCTCCCTGTTCCATGGAAGCATTATGTTACAAATGCTTCATATGATGCCCATATTTCCTCATAGCCTTTGTGATTCGCTTTCAAATATCTTTTGTCAGGTTTTCTTTTGCAGTTCGAAGACGGTGCTACGAAAGCGGAGTATTTTAATGGAAGTCACGTCCAGGAATATCCCAGGGGTTATTTGTGAGCCCCTTTTTTATGTACTGTCTACGTATAACACGTATCTCATTTCAAATCAGCATTGACATATAGCAATCGAATAAATTAATATACGTCGTCGTATAATTATTATTAGTTACTTCAATTATTCATTATGGCATTAACTTTACTGAATGACTTCAGTAACATTTACCTTTACTCGGCTGCAACTTAAAGAGTGTGTATTCCTGAGCGTGTAAGAATTATTATTAAGATAAAATAAATTAAAAAAAAGTAGACTTCGAGGTCGATTGAATAATTTTTCAATCCACATAAGAAATGACAGGCAATAGGCTACCAGCTTGTCCCATACCTGAAAGGTAAAAACAAATTGCGTTCACCATTAACAAAACCACAACTAGAATCGAGGTAATGCTAAACTTTCCACAAAAAAATATGTATAGTTAAGGATGCTGTTTATTTGCAACGGTGATGTTAATAGTAAATCAACAAAGCTTTTTTTCCACTCAATACCGTATGGCAGTAATTGTAAAACGCCGTTGGTAATCTTGCAGGTCAAAACGTTCCAGTACCGTTTATACAGTAGGTAAGTACTCATTAAGTGACACGAAGCTATTGCTCTGGAGTGGAATGACACTTCAACGTTGCCGTATGAACCCATTCTATTGCTGTTTAATTTCTTGCTCACTGTTTATGGAGCCCATTTCGTGAATCGTGATTCGTGATACTGTAATAGAAGGCTTAATATCCTTTGCCTGCCCATTTTCGCTGAAACTTCTTCCGTCCATTTACTTTTATCACTTTTTGAGAGAGTGGTTTATGATATCTGGGACCACTTTGAGAGCTCTAGGCTCATAGATAAAATATGATATAGTTTGTTATATTATTATATTTGTTGGTATAAAATAGTAGATTAAAATTTGCAATTCAGGTGCACAAAATAAATTATTGTGATCAAGAAAGTTAATGACCCGTCATATTGAGTCACATGAGCACATAGCGGTCAGTAATCAGTGCGCTTATGAAAATAACTTACAAATTATGTTTTTACGTCATAATGTTCAATATTCTTTCAGTTGATAGGTGAGTATTATTTCATTAATTTACTTTACATTAAGCAAAACCCTGAAGCATTCCTGCGAGAGAAGTACTGAGCTCAGTTTCAAACGCTAACATCTTGTCGGGTGAGTACAAGACAGTCCTAGGCCTCACTTCCTCCTCTCTCTCTCTCTCATGTCCCACAAACAGCATATACTTCAGCTTCATATACATATAATTCCTCCCCCTCCAAACTCCAAAGATCTCACGAGTCTTCTTACCTCATTTCTCACTGATTTCAAAACACGCATAACTCCCCTTATATCACTATTCACAAACCTTTTTTCCCACTTCATTCCAAGCCCTCTTGATTGATTATCGAGTTCAAAATCACACAAATAAACTGACAACATGAAAAAAACATTGGAGAGCCACTTATTACTGAAACGCGACTGACTTCTAACAGATCCCTCAAAATCCCTCACTACTTTGTTTACCGTAACCGATCACCTAGACGAAACATCACAGGCTTTCAATACACCCAATTCCCAAACTACCATCTATTTCATTCATCCGGGGCCCATTTGACTTGGATTTCTTCCGTGAGCTTTTATCTGATTCCATTGACCTGAGATCAACTCTGGATCCATACAATGCCGTACATTTCTTCACTACCTCAATCCAACAATGTGGATGGAATGCTTCAAAGCCTCGACCCTATTCGAAAGTCCAGAACAAAACTTATTTACCTCAAAACCTACACATTCACATTAAACGCCGTTCCAAATAATTATGACAAAAAATTCTCCACCCTGCTGATTGCCACTGTTGCAATCAAAACTATAAATTGCTAAAGCAACAAACACTAAGCAACCTTCCGATCCCAATCATTTAATCTTATCAAATACTTCTCTTCTTTATCAACTCAGTCTGGAAAGCTACCCGAAATATAAGCCTATTATGTATTTCATCCACTCCGTCGTGGCAATGGGTCCTGGGACGCGTTAGACGAAGAAAGATCTGAAGCATTGGTTTTCGTTCCTTGGTCAACCTCCACGTGCACAGGCGGTTTGGACAGTTGACTAATTAACAGAAACTCTAACCTCACACTAGAAAACAAACTTCATACAAACAGTTCTTAAAATCAATTTGGTCTTACGGAGTAGAACTATTGGGGACCGCCAAACCGTTAAACTTCAAAGGAGTCCTAGTAGTCAAGGCACCTTTCCACATTACGAATCTCATTTTTTACATCACTTCGCATAAATATACATGCGCTAACTGTCCTCGACCATAGCCTCAAGATTTTCTAAATTCCACTGAAACCTATCCACTCATCCAAACCATTTTATCAACTCCTTATCCAGTAACAGTCATCCTTACAATCCTCCTCATCACCTACAGTAGCTGTAAATAGATACGCTTGACTTAGGGTCCTGGCCTTGCCATTATCCCCACTCATTCCCTGAGCTTCTATGGATCCCTTGCCTTCTCTCTGGTTTTGGTCAAATAGTGAATTGGTTGGAGAGGATTGGCCGTTACCGTCCCTTCCGTCAACCTCCTGGGGTGACAACTTTGAAAGTAAGGGAAGCTCCTGGACAGAATTTAAATGTATATATTATATGGATGGTATTGCACACCACAATCAATAATGTTCCATAAGCACGTTTTAATTTTCTAATAAAGAGCCTTCTAATAGACAATTTATTTTTTGATTAGCTTTTTAACAATAAATAAACTGGTATAATTATTGTTCGCTTTTTGTTACTAACTTCCAATAACTTATCAATAACTAACTTATCCAATACTTTCAATCCAAAGTCCTGAGAACAATAGTAAATGCCCCTTATTATGTCAGCAACAAAACCCTTCATAACGACCTTAATATACCCTAAATTCTAGAACTCATCCCTTCCAAGTTTATGAAATTCCACAGTAGCCTTTCCAACCACCCTAATCCTGTAGCACAGTCTTTGCACTGCGCCACTCATCCCTATAATCCTCCTCGGAGACTGAAACGGCAGTGGCCTCGTGACCTGCTATAATCGCGTGACAGTGGGAGTCCTGGCAATGGCCAGTTTCTCCAATCATGTCCTATTGTATGAATGAGCGAGTGAATGATGACTGTAAATATGGTATGAATGAGATAATTTATCTGTATTATTATTGCCTTATAAAAGGCAGATTGTAATTATTGCACATTAAAGATTGTTGTTGTTGAACTAATAACATGAGATTAAATGATGCCTGAACTATAGGCGTATCTTCATTTATTTATTTATATAATGTCCGTTCTATCAGGAGTAAATTTCAACAAAAGATTATATGTATTTTATGGAATCACATAAGTATACATTATTGTCATCTGTGCTATAATATACCCTTCTGTTAAATCCATTTAATAATTGGGCGTGATTTGGGTTGTATTAAGTTAATATGATAAAATTCGTGTTTTCTAATATTGTGTAAATACAGCATGAATATAGATTCTTCACTTTTGGAAGTCTATTAGCGAAAATTTTATTGACATAAGAAAATAGCAATGTGAATTCCAAGAATTACCTAGATTGCTAGCTCCTAAGATAGGAAACCAAACGTCTATTTTGCAGTTATTGAACCCAATCATTTACACTTGGTAGGTTTAGATAGCAAACTATTTTGGTCATTTTCTTTATTTGCCGAAGGGTTTTTTGTAGGGGTTGAAAGTGCTGAAATGGCGTTGTCAGGCGGAGTGAAGGTTTTTGTTTATCCTCTGACACATGGAGGGAGGGGTAATGGAAGAGGAGGGGATCACCATGCTGAGTGTATATAGAATGGTAATATACCTGCAGGGTGTGGTGATTGGCTTTCCGCTTATTTATGCAAACCATGGCTTCGGAATAAAGAAATATGTACGCTTGTTCGATGTGGCCTGGCTAGCATCAAAATTCATGTCGAATTCTGCGGGCTGTATAGGAAAATCAAGCAGGGAGACAATATAAAATCACCGCCTTTCGCTATTTCGGTGGTAAAAACAATTATACTTGCCTCTACTGAATGTCTGCTATGAGACTCTATTAAATAAATAAATAAGTGGCATTCACTGTGTATCTAATGATTTTAACTACTTATTATATCCATGATCAAAAACGACCCTAAGCTTATTAATATGAGTTTAGTCATTTTTAACTTTTATTATTTACTCAAAAATCATTTTATAAGCATAAAAAGCTGCATAATTTTAAAACCAGACGAATCAGCCTACTTTACTAATCAATTTTTCTACATTTAAAACAAGAAGTACTCTCTCCGTTCTAAAGAATAGAGAGAAATAGGAAGGACTTAAATATTCCGAAGTATGAATCGAGGAATACGCTTAACATCTGAGGTAAATCCAGGAGCACGTAATGTTTACTTTTGTTTTCCATAACTGGCACTATTTGTATAGTGATGCTGAATAATTTTGAAATGTAACAAAAATAGAGGGGCTATAATTATGTAGTTCGTATTACTGTTCGTACTACCCCAATGACTATACATGTACAAACACAGTTGAATGAAGCCGCTTCCGGCTTTTTCGAATTCTTCTAAGTTGAAAAAAAGTAGTTATTTACAAAAACAATTGTAGCACACTTGTATTGTCAGTGATAATACTGGAAAACACGCACATTTTTCCCTTCATCCCCTTCATCAGAATTAAATTCATCAACCACTTGTGTTCTAGCATACAATCGTTAGACATTCTCCTGTGTACGTCTAAGAAAGTGTCCGTTATTTGTATCCATGGATAATATGGAGTTATAGTCTTAGAGATTGGCGGTAAGTTGGGATATCGGATTAGGTTGATAAGAGAAAAAGATGATGTTTTTTCATCAAAGTTAACCAATATGCTTACACCTCTACTCCTATCTAAATTAATTGCTTACCATGAACTCTCAATAAAAATGTCTGCTATTTTACAACATTTAAGAAGGTGAGATGGGAAACTCGTTCATTTCGTTTTTTGAGGAATAAAATCAAGGTGGCAGTAGATTCTCACTTATAATGAATATGGCTCCAACCATTTATCTCCTTCATCCAACTCGTTTACACGATTTAGGGTCGAAAAGTTGAGTTTATAAAACTCATCCGGTCCATGGGTTTGTTATGATTGATACAATTCGGTATACTATAAAACGCGTTGATTTTATAATCTGAATAAGTTTGTATAGTTTCTTCGAATTACTAGCCTTTGAATTAAACAAGCATCCCGACAACAAGAAAATGTTATTAATAATATATAAACACCTCTCTTTGGAGTACCTATTAATTATTTTATGCCGATAATAACGCTTTTGACTGATACAATATTTCTTTTTGTGTCTTATAATTAAATTGTAATAAAATAATATCAAGTAATTCTAGTAAAACATTCTTTTTTCTGTTCTGCTGCTTTTCAGTAAAATGTTGTCAAATTTGTTTTTCATGATGGTAGTAATAAAAATAAAATGTCAGTTCTTCTTTATCTCATGTTATTGTTTTTCTAATGGGCTATGGTATGGCTTACGTTCGAAATGTAATTATTATTTTTCTCACTCCTTATATAGAAATAAGGCTGGATAAGCAACTGATCCATGAATCCACTAGTCAATAAATACAGTGATTGACATGGCGTATTAAACATTACAAAAGCTGATTGTAATAAGGATTCACGGAAGCTGGGAACACTGGGGAGGAGTCGGTTTCAATTTGAAACATTGGCATCGAGGTGCCTATAGGATCGACCCGACCCCACCCTGCGCAAGGGGGGGGGGGGCGGCACCCGAGAAAAATGGCCTCATTTGTTAAGGGTTTTAACAATATACAGTCTTATTGGGACACATCAGTCAGGGGCTCCACCCCCAGGGGGGGTATTCAGATTAGGAGCAACACCCTCCTGAATAAATACCTACTCTAGAAAGAAGTGCTAATCTTCCCCTTGTTCCTCTGCCGTTATCCCTCCTGCTTTATCAAAGGCCGCTTTACAAGGATCAAAGTTTATCTTACAAACTATACCCTCTTACTACCACTTTAGTACTTTAGTTCTTCTTGTTTTCCTGTTATTCACGTATTTCCCTAACGCTAAAATATTAAATTTACGATCTATCCTGTTTGGTCAAGATGTAATTGTAATCATTGATCTCATTCATTGCATATTTTATGTTCAGGATTCAGGTACTCATTCATACAATACGCCCAGAGATCACCTAACTCACTCCTGATGATGGTTGGATTCTTCGCATGCAAAAGAGCAAGCGGAAGTTAAAACCTTTAAGACCTAAGGCTTACTAACATAAAATTAATTTCATAGCATTAACAAGAAATAAAATAATTTTGAAATTTAGTAAGCACAAATTAAATGATTGTTAATACTTAATTGAAAACACTTCATTTTATCTTAAGGCTCATTGGTCACTGAAAATTTACTTTCAAGCAACGGAAAATATTCCTAAAAAAAGTCTTGGCTTTTTACATACGACATTTAATTTGCGATTTCTATTGTTGGCTTCTTAATAACTTTATTTTTAGACTATCAATAGATTATAGTTGCACAAAATGGAAAAAAAAAATTTAGCTGCATATTCACCACTTGCTCGGACAGCAATATTAATAAATGTACTTAGACTCTGGTCTGCAGTACTGAAACAAGCGATTTTGGCAGCTTCACATTCATTTTCAAGAATCTTATAATTAAAATGAAAAAAATACGGGATATGAAAAAAAAATGTTTAAATGACCTCACCTATCCATAAGAATAGGTAATAAGTTCTCATACAAAAAATACATCATCTTTATTAAGCCAGAAACTCATCTTATAGGGATAGGTATAGCAAGTAAACTTAACATTAAATTTAATGTTAGTTAAGTACTGGATAGTAGCTTGAAAGTGCTTGTAAATACAAATAAATTAGATGGATTCAGTATAATTTATTAGACATCTAATATATCCAGCTTATTGTCTTTTTTGTTATCCTTAGTTGTAGATTAGCTTCGATGTTACTCCGATTGAAATGGTAGGATTAATCGATGATCTGTATTTGAAAAGAAGTTAGGTTTAAGCCCCGATGATTTATGAACAGACCACTCATGGATATCATCACTCTATCTTACAATTTACGTTGTTCCTTGGTATTTTTGTGGTTTTTGATAAGATTTCAGATAATGTACAGGGGGTTTATCGGGGAGTCATTGACCACACATTGGAGACCGGTAAAGTGTTTAACAAGTAGTAAGCAACAACCATTAGGCTATAAAGATCCAGCTGTACTGAAAGTAATTGTTTTTTCGTAGTCTTTCGTCAACGGTTTTCCTTCTCGTGCTGCTATTAGTAGCTGGGACACCAAGCGTGTTATCAACAGTTTTATAATGCTATGAGAAAGAAGATGGGGCTTCAGCAGAACCCTTGTTTTGTTTTGTAAGCAACCGCTTCTTGTTTCCTAGAACCCTCCCCTTACCTGGCTTGCGGCAGACACCCCACTTGTTCCAAGACATTCCACCCAGGTTGTAGTAACGTAACTGTTAATATTTGTATATACATATTGTTTTGATTGTACTTCATAATAAAGCTTTTCTTTTTTTTCCTTTTGAAAGACTTTCCTCTACAAAGATTATTTAACTAGATGACTATCAATAGTATAACATCACATTTAATTTGGATCAACAAAGAATAATCTTACTCTAATTAATTTTTCAGTTTTCTACGTTCATACAATAGATATCTGCTACTTCAAAATGCTGTGGAATATCAAAATTATGTTTAATTTTCACTAACCGAAGTTTTAATCAAAATAAACTAATTTTTTGCACGTCATGAAAATTTATCACAGTTCTGCCTAAAATACCAACAGTGGTTAACATAAATGTAGAACAGAGCTCTGTCTCTTAGCAAGATCTATATCATTTGGTGCTACCTTTAGACGACACTAAGCGCTGTATAGCTCAATGATAGTAAATCAAGCCACAGTAGAGTAAAACTTACCAAATAACTTTAAACAAATTTTCAACATAAATCAAAAATGTATAACTAAGTTTAACATATTAGTGGGTAAGCTCATTGTAAAATAATAAGGCTTTGTTTATAATTGTAAAGATGAGAGTCATGGTCTGCTGTGCTACCTCCCGCGTGTATTAAGCATTGCATGAGATAACCGATCTCCAAACGTTTTTGGATTAAGATAGTGTTTTTGTGGTATCAATAGTACTATATTGATCATGGTTATGATTGAAAACACCAAACAACAGCGCAGAGCGCTTCACAAGGGTATCTCATTTGGTCGTAAAGAAGGAGGGGGAGGGGGGGTAAAGTGCAGTTCCATTTCTTTTATATTTCGGTGGTAAAGGTAATGGTAGGGAGTAATGAGTGGTGTACATTACCTGCCGACGCTAATGCAGTCGAAATGGGAGTCTTTCGTGCCTGGGGATCGCCAATTCGGACAGAGCCACTTCTCCTCGGTCACCATCAATCCATCCTAGTAAATCTTTCTCTCGTTCCGTCATCCGTTCGAGGCTAATACATTTCTGACCTATATTTTTCTATAATCTTATGACAGCAAAACTCAAATTATACTTTCTCATGACGTATTTGAATGTGTGTTATATACAAAAAGATTACTTTGAGGGGAAATAAAATAAATTATGATTTTATAGTAGGCTCCGTTAAGGGTACCTAATTAACTTAACTGGTAAGACTTAGGTTGATGTTTCTGGTAGTGCAGAGGAAAAAAGATTGGGCCGCATAGAAAACCTCTATTATAAACTATAGGGGGACACCCAACGTAAACGATAGCATAACTCAGCTTTTGTGTTCACTAAAAGTTGTGTTCACTCAGCATGTTAAAGGATAACTGACCTATCCTAGTGGAAGTTATGGAAACATGAGCCAATTTTAACTCGTAGAGAGTATGTAATTTTCCATTATGATTACGGAGGCTCCTTTTATTTCGGCGTGAAACATTCTCATTCCAATATTTCCCAAAACTAAAAAGATACTCCAATCGGACCTCATCTATAAAAGCACTAACTAAAACCACCCCATGGTATGTAGTGCTACCTGGTCACTGGCCGGCTTCTGAGGCTTGGGTTCATCTCTCATCCTATTACTTGCATTGGTGGACTGTTCACACAGTCTAAACAGTGGTGTTGACGACCTGGGGGATTTACGTCAAAATAAACCCAATCGAACCGCTATGAGCACGTTTAAAAAAAATCTACTTAAAATGTTGCGGCTAGATTTCTAAACATCAAAGTATGACGTCTGATACAATCAGGCGAAGCAAAACATGCTGACACCGTACTTCGCCCAGTTCATGATCCTTGGCAATAAAGACCGAAAATAAACTAGGCAGGCGGAAGGATACAGTAAAACGCACCCCACCTTCATAAAACATCTGAAGCGTGCTGTGGAGGCTACTAGAGTGGGATTAACCAGCGGCCTCTATAGACTTCGGATTAGTGCCCAGTTTTCTCAACAATGGGATACGAAATAAAAAAAATGTCCCTGACGACCCTTAGGGTGTATTTATAGAAAATATCTGCCCTCACTTCGAAGTAGGGTCTCTATTCATTCTGCCTCTTAAGCATTTTTATATGTGCTCGTTGCATGCGGTCAATACCGGGCCAGTCTTTTTATTTATACTAGTATATTGCATATTTAAAAATTCACACACTTCTTAAAAATTGATTTTTAAGGAAGAAGAGAAATACATTTAATTCAACGACTACAAGCGTGATAACGTTTCTACGTGGATTAAAGAAATGTTGACTTCCGGTAATGATGAGTATTTAGTTGAAAAAACAAATGTACGTTCCAGCGACGAATCTAAATTTAAATAGCAAAAACAAACGACAAGTAACAGATTAACAAACAAATCATAAACATTAGGAAAGATAATGTATAAATGAAAATTATCTGGATACCATGGGTGCAGCTATAATGGATTCATTTTTGTATTATAACTTCTTTATTGTGCTAAAATTACAATCTGCCGTATTAGGCAATAAGTAATTGAGATAAATGTTCTCATTCATACCATATTTACAATTCTTCATTCACTCGCTCATTCATACAATATTTAACAGCCCAGAGGCCTCCCAAATCCACATGGTTGAAGCGGAGTCATGGGTTCACGTTGGGTCCACGCTCCTCCGTTAGCCCCATCACCGGATACGAGCCAGTGGAGGCTGACATGATCGGAGAAACTGGCCATTGCCGGGACTCCCACTGTCAAGTATTTATAGCAGGTCACGAGGCCACGGCTGTTTCAGTCTCAAAGGAGGATTATAGGGATGAGTGGTGCAGTGCAATGAAGTTGGATAGGTTACTATGGAATTTCATGAACGTGGAAGGGATTAGTTCAAGAATGAAAGGTATATTAAGAACGTTATGAAGGATTTTGTTGCTGACATAATAAGGGGAATTTCAAGACTTTCGATTGAAAGGATTGGATACGCTTGATATTTGACTTATTTGCTGTCCCCCATAGCTCTATTCCGTATGTCCAGATTGGCTTAAGTATAACTTTGTATATTAGTAATTTATTTTCTGTTCAGAGATGGGATGTCCTTTGAAGTAGTCTGTACAGTTTTCCAAAGCGTCTGTTTTGTTCTTGCCTTTTTAGCTTCGTATGTGGGTTCCAGGTCAGCTGTTTGTTTGTTTGTTGGCATGGATTAATTGGTAACGTAAGTATGAAAGGTATCTGATCTCAGAGGTGTAAGTGAGAGAGGGATCGGTGAAGTGAGGAAATCTTCAACAGTTGTGCAATGAGTATGGTTTTGAGGAGTAAGAGAGTATGTTTGAGGAGTAAAGAAGGGCCAAAATGGGCCTAGTTTCGAACTCCTGAATCCAGAAAGGTTGCAGGTAAAATCTAATAGAATATTACTTACGACATTTATCCCACAATGATAAAATTAGTCTGAAATTGTATATCGGTAGGAAGAGCAACTGAGTGGAGACCAGGAGTTTGATCCTAATCATTACCATCTTCCTTTCTCGTAACTGATAAAACTGAGATCACAGACTACAACTAATATTCATTGTAAAAGTATTGTTTTGTGATAATTAATTTCCTGATCGACATTATCAGATAGATTTTACTGAATGTCAAACTAAATAAAAACAAAATTTGTGGAAGACATCACTGGGGCGTCCTCCGAAACAGCACTATCGAAACATCGTAGTTGTGATTGAAGCTGATTTCTAGAAAAACCATTTGAAGCTCAAAAGTTTTAATTTATTTTATGAATTCTATTAGCTACGCATTGTCCCTAATGAATAAGAGCTCTCAAAACTCATCTCTATCGAAAACATGTCTAAGAAAAAATAAAAGATTGAAAGCGAATAAAGTTTTGGTAGTTGATGGCCAAGGAGTTTGGATTTAGCCAAGTCATTTTTTTTTACTCTAGAGAGGTTCGTTAAAACAACTTAGAATGGGTTACCATTAATGACCCTGCAGTAGCATTAGCTATTCCTTTGCTACAGAAATGTTTTTTTTAGCAAAAAACTATGAACTCACCAGAAACCTTGTTATTAGCTTATTAATTACTAAGCACTTCACCTAACCAGAACTAAACTTCCATAGATTTTCTGCGAAAGTTCCTGAAACTTTAAATTACGTTTTACTGAATTTAAAAATTACGAGTTTGCTGAAACTTGCTCATAATTACACGACCTAGAAATATTCAAGAGGCCTGTGTTGCCGATATAGTCATTCTTGACGGAATCTCTTCTTTTTTTTTTCTTTTGAATACACAACTACAATTATGTTGATTATGTTTATGTTTATAGAAACTAATTGAGTACTAAAACTTCAGTTTTACACTTGTTGACGTTCCAATTAATGAAAATGTATGAGTATGCTTTTGCTTTGAAAATATTTCAATAATTACCAAACGGACCTGCGGAAGGGTGATATATTTAAAACGGATCCAGGACTATAGTGTGTTTTTCTATCTGCCACAACACCCTACTACATTAGGAATAACTTTTGACAGCCATCTAAATAGGAAATCTTACTTTAACTATCAGAATATAAAATGTTTCATATTTCAATATAGTATTTTATCCTTGAGTTACTCATTAAATGAATATCAACTAATGACTATTAACTCAAGAAAATTCATTTCTGCAGAGTTACTACCAAAGTTTCGGCTGCTGTCGAGCTCGCCTCGTGGTCCTGTACTTTATTTTGCCCATTGCATTCAGAAATTGTACAGACCACTTTATTAAAGGGGTATTAAGGTCGCTATAAAGTTTAGTTGTGAAGATTATGGTTTTTTTTGACTGCATCTCAATTATTAGGTCAAGATGAAAACTTGGGTGAACTCAACTCTTGGATCTGGCAGAGAGCTTCTCGCGCACCTCATGCTTAGGCCGTTGCACTTATCATTATTCCTCCATAACTCCAGCCACTTCATTCTACAATGGACGCGCATTGATAAAACGATACGCAATATAAGTAAATAATCTATCAACGCCACCATACTAAACTATCCGATAAAATATAGGAGACAAGGAATTGATAAAATCTGTCACTATTCTATAATGCATAATAGAGTAGCTTTGATTGGAAGATATGACAGTTAAATTTCATTTTTAGCAGCCAACACATTTGACAGCCCTATATTCGTGCTACAAAGTCAAGGAGTACCTTAATGAATAATATTTCACTGTAGTATACATTATTGTAAATATTTAGGAGGCCATCACAGTATAGGGCTCCGGAGTTTGCCAGTACCCATGGTTAGGACATCGTGACACTCAGTTGTGGTGAGTCAATTGAGCCAGTCAAAATAGTTACCACATAAAAGATAAAAATTTAAGGCATCAAATGAAACCAACGTTGTAACTATTTATAATTCTTTATTTATTGATATACCTAAAATAAGCTGGTAAGCTTCAAATTATTAAAGTCATTTCTTTTTGTCAAACGTATATTTTACATATATACTAATTACGCTGTTATCCCTAAGGTAATTTAATCTTAATAGCCATAAAATAGGATCGTAAAAATATAAATAAAGAAAGTTAAGTAAATTTCCATGTCGTCCCAACAAAATAATTATTATAAACAAACCCAAAAAAAAATTAGAATAGAACGATAAAATTCTATAAGCTCATTTTAAGTTTTTATCTCCTTTTTTTATAGTGCTATAATTGCAATCTGCCTTTTATAAGGCAATAAGTAAGTAATAAGATAAATGCTCTCATTCATACCATATTTGCAGTTCATCATTCACTCGCTCATTCATACAATATTTACAGACAGCCCAGAGACCACCCAAATCCACATGCGAAGAGAAAGCGGAGTCTTGGGAAGTCCCCCACGCTCCTCCGTCAGCCGCGTCACCGGATACTATCCAGTGGAGGCTGACCAAGAGCGCGAGAGCCACAGACGCTCAGGACATGATTAGTTTTTATCTAAAAATTAAATTAACCAATTTTATATAAAGAAACATCAAAAAATTCATACAAGTCCCCAACAGTCAAATTACTGCGGCTAGTTAATATATAAATATAATTGAGCTGGTAATACTTAATATAAAATATAAAAACTACTAATTCTATCATTATTAATATTAATTTTAAATTAACTCATAAGTGTTGATAAAAACATAAACCCATAATTATATATATATATAAGTTAAAGCCAGAGGCAAGTTTATGTTGTAAACTAATACGATCATGGGAGGTAAACAACCCATGATCCTATGTAGGTTGGATTGCTAAAGACAATAAAGTAGTCTCTTTACAGAAGTTCGAGAGTGTAGTTCGTTTCCCTCTTTCCTATTATTTCTTACAGCTTAACCTCCGACAATTAACTGGTGCCGAAACCCGGGAACCTAGTACGGCGAAGCGAAAAGTAATAATTTTCTTTTCTTTATTTTTTTTTCGTACTTTCGCTTCACGTTTTTTTCTCTCTCAAGTACTACTACAAAGTCAGTAGCTGGAAAACAATAAAAATTCAATAATAATGAAAGACTACTAAACGTTTTGTCGAAAAAAAAATCTTTATTAGTAAGAAAACTATAGTCTGCCTTAATTGGTAAACGATAATAAGATCATTATTATTCATACCGTATATAAAATAATAAGTGAAACACATGAATTAAAATTAAGAGCTATAAAAAAAAGCTATAGTAAAACAGTAATAAGATGTAATAGAAGGACCCAGAAGCTCCTTTGATACTACTCAAAACTATAATAAAACGTTATTTGTTAAAGAGTTTTACAATTAATGATAAAAATACCTATTTTTTGGTATGTAGACTTCACTTGGCCAATAAACTCAAGTAATAGCGTTGACATTATTTCATCTTGTGTGAATTTCGGAGTTGATAAGTACGAGCCCTTTATTGAAATTCCTCAATGTAATTTGCTGGAAAAGCATCAGAGACTAGAAGATTTCCAGCCACCCACCGACCGGCTTTGTTGTTCATTTAAACACAATAGCGTCGAGAGCTAATGCTCTCAAACTACTGCCAAGAACTTGATGTCTATGTATGAAGTTTGTGCTTATCTAAGACGTGGGTTAGTCAATATTCTCCTCACAGCAGCCGACCTGGCAGCAAACAGCAGCTCCATTCTGTTCTGGAATTCGGTATCACTTTTATCTACTTTCTGTAAATTGAACAAAATTGGTGTACTGATTAGGGCATATTTGAGGCCATTCATAAAACGATTTTTTTAATTTTCACCAGGGCTAAATTTCATTGCATCATTATTGACTACTTTTTATGTTTTATTTATGTAGTGCGAAAACTTTGTTTGAAAAATTACAATTTATGCATCATTATTACTTAGGACGTAACAATGCATTCATACCAAACGTGCCTACTCAAGCTGACTAGATCTCCCCTCCAGCAAGCTGGCAGAAGGATCGAAACCAGTGGAGCTCCTTCTCCTTTTATCATTTTCCTAGACTAGAGAGAGGAAAGAGAACCACAGACGCTAATTACATGAGATGGAGATGGTGACTAGTATCCAAATTAAATGATATACTTTTCTATTTATTATAAATCCCGAAACCATCAAATATATTACAATTCCTTTGTAAAGTATTGAGCTGGGTGATTTCTATTGTACGACTATGCCTCAAGCTGGTGGGGCTTTCTGTTGTTCTCTACAAAAGCCTTATTGCAGCAGTTGCTCAAATGGTATTCATGTGGTCCCAGAATAAGGGCTTTCAAGAGATTAGCCAGGTCGCAAGCCCTTCAAGATGGCTCTCCGTCAAGAAGATCAGGGTCTAAATTATAGCATAGCATTAATTATCGTACTACTTAGTCTGATAATAAAAAGTTGAATGAAAAATGCTAATAAAGATATGACTTAATGGGTTTTGCGAATTGAAATATTTCCTTTTTTGTGGTTACCATAAGCTGTATAATTTTTACTTAGTTGGTTTGACTAGAAACACAACAAACACGTTACTCTAGGATAAGGATTTCTACTTAATATATCTTTAAAATGTATATCTTAGCATACTTTCGTTTGTCTGTTAATTTAAGGAGTGTGCCATGTCTGTATGAATATTAAATAATTCAGGTTTTCAAGAATTTGCAATAGAGTATGCTTAAAAATAAAGATTGTTTTACCATATATTCGTTTTAATCTATATGACTACCTGTTTGCTTCTACCATTTCAATAAATTATAAATCTCTTTATCGTTATTTATGTAGAATATCTTTAATTATGTTTATTGTACAGTTCAACAACGCGAAATCGGTTATATTTACATAGTCGAGTGTGTAAAATTGTATAATTGGTTAAATATATTAAAACGAGATCTGCATTAGTTTCACTTATGATATGAATTGGTCATTAAGAGTTTTTATTACCTGTCTCATTGTTATAAAGTTATATTAAAAAGAAATAAACTTTGCCTTGAAGAGTCGCAAACTGGAGCGTTTAGGGGACACAAAAGCCACCACACGTGTTTTATTTTCTGCCCTGTCCTTCTAAGCCATGTGGCGTCCTTTGAGCGCATTGATTCCGCTCTTTTATGGTATCTTTTTATGCCTTGCACCATTTCGCTGAATCTTTAGCTGACCCGTTGTATTTATTCAAAAATAGAGAATTCACAGTGCTGGGGATTTTTAGGTGTGGGGAATTATTGAATACTGGTATGTTGAAGTTAGGATCTTTAGCCACATTATTATTGTTTAATTATTTAGGCAAGTTTGTATGCCTGATTTTACAATGGGAAATTTAACAGTGCCACTAATGAAAATTTAGACAATGGATGATCAACCAGCTTACCTTAATACCTGTGGATAGTTGTTGGAAGAGATGATACTATGACAAGGAATCCTAATGGATTACAAAAAAGTAAGGAATTCAATCATAATGAAGCATCTAATATAATAATAACTAATAAAATTTGTAAATAATTGAAACCTAAATAACCTTTTGAAATCTGATAGATGGATACTTAATTTAAGATTTCAATCGTTGGCTCTCGAAACCATATTTACTTTTTGGGAATTCTTTTGTTATTTTTTTTTTGCGCTTGTAGAAATCTTTATTTGAGCTGAGAATTACGAACAATTAAAAGTTTGCAAAACAGCTCTGGCTGTATACATTTTTTTTACACTTATTGTTATTGCAGCTAATTAAGTAAATTAACTAAACACCTTGTATATCAACGCTATGTTTTTTTTGTTGTTTTGAGCAATAACGCTTTCGACTTAGTTTAACAGGCATTATAAAATGTTGTTGACTAAATAAAAGAAAGAAAAAAATAAAAATTTCATTAAGTAAATATTTAAACCTACTGGAGCTACTATTAAAAGGCCATAGAATTAACATCCCTCCTTTAGCAAATATTAATTTGATGATATTTACATGTGTTTACAAGTCAAGAGCATTTGATAATTACTGTGTAGCACAAAAGTCGTGTTGTTGTTCTGATAATTTTGATCGGTGTTAATAGAATGGATTTGATTCAAAGAAAAATATAATTACTATAACAAACATCTAAAACATTTTAAAAAATAAATAAATATAATTAGCAAATTTTGAGATGTTGTGGAATACATCTTTAAAATTACATACCGAATAACCGAATATCTTTCAGGACCGATATCGTGAAATGCATAGACAGTCCAACTACGATTGCATTGGTACAAACATAGAAGTCAGCCCTCCTCCTTCGGGCTCGGCAACTTTATGTTTTTCACTTCCCTTTTTAGAAACAGAGAGAGACGTTATCAGTCGACT
Source organism: Acanthosoma haemorrhoidale (assembly GCA_930367205.1). Lineage (NCBI taxonomy): Eukaryota > Metazoa > Arthropoda > Insecta > Hemiptera > Acanthosomatidae > Acanthosoma > Acanthosoma haemorrhoidale. Next base: position 51,808,387 of record OV884015.1, on the reverse strand, counting down.
TTCAGATCCTTTTTTTTTAAAAAGCAAAATTAAATTCACTGCCACAATGAATGTACAACCCCTGAACTAATCACCAACTCATAATACATCTACCTCATGATATGACTATCTCTGCTCACCAGGTTTGATATCACTAGATTAGAGAAACAAAAACGAAATATAAATTATGCTCCATGATAAGCCTTTCCTTGATTTATCATGCTTTACCACTCCTCTCCCTTTCAGTTTTTCAGCTTTTAAAAATTCTGTTTAAAAAATATAGCCTCTTTTTGGAGTTAATTCAGGGAATATTTTTTTATTCTTTTTTCAATATGTATCTACGATAGTAAGTGACTTTTAAAATACCATGAAATTTAAAAATAGTTATATTTTTAAATACATAAATATTTTCAGATAGATTTGCCAGTGATACATGATGATACAACCAGACACTTGAAAGTAGCAAAATATTAGAAGTTCGGATACAAATAGGATTTGTGATCTGAATTATTTGTTTAGTATTCTAGAAAGTCTGTTATACGCTTGCGAGGGAGGCAACAACCGTGTGGACTTGGGGGGCCCCTGGGCTGTTTGTAAATATTGTATGAATGTGCGAACGAATGATGAATTGTGAATATGGTATGAATGAAAACACTTATCTCAATTATTTATTGCCTATTAAGTAGGCAGATTGTAATTTTATCATAATAAAGTTGTTATTGAATTGAAAAAAAGAAAGTCTGTTAGCTATGAGTTTATCACGCAAAGAAAGACAATAAAATAGCTCCACGAATTTGAAATATTCAGCAATGAATATCTTCTCCTTCATTTTAAAACACGGTAAAATATTTTATACATTTTTTGGAAGGCAGGCATAAATTAAGCATATTTTTACTGACCTGCTATGTCTTCGCGTACCTTTCTTTGAAGATTAACTCCGCAATTTGATTGAGGGGGGGGCATATACTGTATGGTATTCTGATGATGACATATACACTAAATTATTGAATCAGTGATTCTAAACGCCATCGAAATATCATTCTAGAGGATAAAAAATCCATAGAAAGTATAAATTTATCTATACTATCGTTTTGATTGAAACTAAATATGAAATAGGGAAACCCTGAAAACAGTATTCAGTTTGAGGAAATTGAATAAAAAGTTAATTTTTCACTTTTTGGCTGGAATGTATTCACATAAAAATAATTGGGAATATTCGCGAAGAAAAGGGGATACAACAGCCAGGTATTTTACCGGCCCATTTTGAATAACGGTTATTACGGTTTTGAAATAGCTGCGAAAACGGTTTTAACGACATCCTCGACGACTGAAATTATAGTCCTCTAGTCATTTATGTCCCAATACATGTTAGATATTAATGAAGACGTCTAGATCGCTTAATTTGATACTCATAACAAGTATGATAGGAATATATTTACTTATGAGTTACCCAGTAATTGATTAATATTTTATGTACAATAATATTATATTATGTTTGAATACAAAGCACGTAAATAGTCAGACTAGGGCTGCTTAAAAATTATCATTTTTTCGATTGATGAGTTTTTTTTATAATTATAGTTACATATAGCAACAATTGATATCGGAGATCGGGAGGTCTACAGTTTATTTTAAATATTTTACTTACGGTTGATTAAATATGTATTATCTATTTTCCTCCAAGTGAAATATTTTGATTCTAAGTAAAGTAGGAGTTAGAGTGAGTGGGTGTCAGTGGATAACCCAAAAGTCTTTTTGGTTTTTAAGAAACTTACAAAACCTTACAAATAAAATATCGCTTTGTACGCTGATTTTCTCATCTATGGGCATAACAATACATTTATGTCTGTAGAGGTTAAGTAGTGATAGAGGAGCATTAACACGAGCAAAATAAACCATAGTAAACTATATATATATAACCATAATTACATTACATAACTCATGCGAGGTTCAAATAGTCCCTACGTATTTCCAAGTATTGTCTACCCTTAGGTTTTAACAGTATGATTCATACTAACGAATAATTCACCTCCTTGGAGAGTGAACCCCAAACGAAAGGTGGTGTCATTTCAAAATGCTTACATTTCATTAATGCGTTAGAACCACTTAATAGGTTTTGTGAACGTGTTTGTACAGATATTTTCAATATGAAATTAAACAATGAAAATATAAAAGTTAGACTGTAAAATTAATATACTGGTTTCAAGTATCTGAGGCTCTGGATTATTTTTCAGCCGGCGGTAATTGCTGGAAAGAAGGGTGTGTTGGCAGTAAGGAGCCAGTCAGTATATAAAAAGGGTAGGCACACATAATGTCTGAAAACCACTTTTCATTAAAACAATAAAATCTAACTTGTTGATGATTTTTTTTTTCTCAGCTCTCAGACTATGAAAATGTAGAATAAGGGAAAAAAAAGAAACTTATTTGGGGTGAACGGATCCTTTTACTAGGAGGACCTATTTGAAGGTCGGGTGAAGGAATGAGTGGCGGAGACCTCGGTAGAGGTGTATATGTCGCGGTGCAGTGGTGAGAGTCCACTGATGGGTTGATACTACACTTGGTAATACAGAGGTTGACGATGACTCTGAAATCAAGAGAGGTTCTCCCAGTTAATTAGAAGTGCGTCCATTAAATCTAGATATATAAAATAAATATGGCTAGGGCCGAAGCAGGTTTTTATACCTTCATATATTATATATACAAAATGTAGCATAGCTACAATAAATATAAGGACCAAATAGTACAATTTTAGCGCATTTGGCAAACCATTCAAAAAAAATAATGTATCAGTTTTTCTTTACCCTGAAGACGTGCTTGTTTGGGTTACTTTGTGTAAGATCCCGAATTATTATTTATTTATTAATATTGAATAATAGCGATGAGGATTACGTTTGATGCAATGTTAGAATGTAGAGTTCAAAAGTCCGGGTCACAAGCTATATGGAGCAGACACCGACCGACTTAGCATAAATGCAAAATTATTCATGTTTGGCTAGCCGGAGCGGAGGCAGCTGCAGCACCGAAGAAGGTGGTTGAATAAAGACGAGCTGTACTAATAAGTGCTAAGAGATAAGAGTGCAGTTAGTTAACATTATCTTTGGCCTCTTTCTGGCCAGCGAGGCTCTCATATGCAGGCAGCCTTATCTTGTCCAGCCAGGCGGCTTGTCGCTGAGGCGATAACGGTTCTCTGATAAATGGCTCGTGAAATGGCAAAGGATTAACGCTTCTTCCAGTCCTCTCCCACGAGTTTTTCTTTTTGTACAGGCCGTTGATGCCGAAATAGAACTAGCTGATCCAAAGATCAGGGGGCCTGTGAAATATATTTTTTATCAAACTAGCAAATTTTGTTTTTATTTTACTAAATAGTATATAATAGATAAATACTATAAAAATAGACATAAAGTTCAAATAACGTGTTCTTGCTAAGCCCGAAAAACGGCTATGTTTTTCGATATATATATTTAGTTGTGGCCACATCTTAATTACATAAGTCACCCTCTTCTCGATCAGATCATATCTATCACTGTTTCCGTATGTTTAATAAAGCTTATGACGTCAGTCGGAGTGGGGGAGAAGATAGTGAGGAGAACAGCCGCTGGTGGGGATGACTCCCCACCATAGCCGCCTATATAAGAAGCGCCCCATAGGGTGAAAATCAGAAAGAAACAAACCTAGCACCTCCTTGGGAGAGCCCTCTCCCTCGCGGACGACGGTTGCCGTGGACCTTCAAACTTACCAGTAGTGACTCCCACGGCAATCCAGTCTGCTTCTTTCCGGTTAACACTCGCCTTTGAGATCCGGACGGTTTTCGCCTACCCTTAGATACCGAGTGTGAATTCGTGGTCATTCCAAGACCACATAAGCTACCTATAAGCCTACCCTGTACTTCTTCTCCTGAACATAGTGCTTTGTCGGGGCACACACCATCTAAAGTTCTTATGGAGTCAGATCAAAGTGAATTAGGCTACCCGCCGACTAGGCCGGCAGGCAGGGAGAAAGACCATAGGTCCACCCGCTCTATATCTTTCTTGGCGCTCGCCGGACGGTGGCTAAGATGCTGTAGTGACTCTAGCCCGCGGCGGGCGTCTCCTTCCCACTTTGGGGATACTCTGTTATCTGAGCCTGACAATTTATTTTAGGAAATCCTGTAAAAATGCAATGTTTGTTCATTTGATAAAAATTGTCAGTTTACTTCAATAATTTTACCAGGTCGTTTGAAACAAGTGTAGTAAAGAATATTTCACATACAATATACGGTTGTAGAGTACACAATAGCAACAATAAAGTAGTAATGGAAAACGACCAAAATAGATATAAGTAATTAACAAGAAAACATTTATTATAAAGCCAAATGATTTAAGATGGAGTACCTACTATGTTGTTAATTGTTTTTGGAGACTTTTTTAGCTATTTACATTTATTTTTTATAGGTTTTTTTTTGTGATGGAGTAACAAATCAATTATAATTTTATATTTTTTAGGCAAAATGCCGACTAACATACATTCAGACAAATGTGTACCATTTACAGAGGTTTTATTTTTTTAGACAACTTTTTAATCAAAATAAAATTATAATATACCCTATTTAGGGCATAGTTCTGATCATTGATCTCATTCTGATAGGAGCAAAAATGAAATCTTGTATTAGTTATGATAATTACGAATAAAAAAATGAAATAACTTTCAAAAATAATTTTCAGTAGCGTAATGTAGCCTGGAGAATTTCTCTCTGAAAATTAAAACAAAATAAATAAACCGTGATATAGAGTTGGAGCGATACAAACAGATGATATATGTACATAAATTGATTTTATTAAAAAAAACGTGAAACGAATGTTTATTTTGTCCAATTTATTTTCTCTGAACGGGCCTTCTATTTGACCTACAGACATGTACATTGTCATAATGGCATAAAAACTACTGCCAGCTCCATAACATGTAATTATGAGTCATCAATCAATCGGACATGGATAAAACTAAAAATCAGTGACTAATTCATTTTAGGAGGTAGTTTGTTATCCTATAAAAACAACAGGTAGTAAAATACATCATAACTGTTTTGCATTGTAGTTGATTCTCAAGCTAACTCCTGGTTAAGTGCAATAAACATTTAATAGCTTATTTATAATAATCACTCATTATGGTACTATGAACTCAAAGAACTCTTTTGGAATACCCTTGGTTCAGTTTATTTGAAGACTGAATTAATATTAGGCAAGACTTAACAGACTAATATTGATAACGTAATAATGTTTTGTTTTTTTATTCTGAATGTGGAAAATGAGTCGGGTTTACTAGCGCGCTTTACGCATCATTTATTAAAAGATAGTGGATGTTTTAGTTTACCGTACTATGTGTTACTGTGTATGATTATCACCTTCTGGTGAACTGAGACAAAAAAAAAGTCAATCTAGTCATTATTACAAGTTAGTTATTGACAACAGTCTTTCGTTGATCATATTTTGGATTATTCAGGTGTTTTGGTCAGTTCCTTGAATACATCGCATAAGGAAGAGTGGCCGATTGATGGTTGTCATGTATTTGGTAGTTGGCACTTAGGCTTGTGTGGTTTTTGCTACGAAATGACTTCTGAACCTTTTGCTGCTTTGTAACGTTTGGTGTTACTTTAATACATTTGTTTTGGAAAATTAGTATTAACTGTTTCTAACTCTTTAGGCCACAGTCATATATCTATGTTATAAGATTTTAGAATCAAACTAAGTTTATTTATTAGTAGGTTGATCTAAGGGAGTTTTTTTTACTTCTTTTCTTTCTGTTTAAATCCCCTGTGTAAGAGTGTTTATCGTTTGCGCAGGTACCACTTAGGGCCATTCTTAGATGCCATGAGGGTTGTAGGTTTAAGTTTATTTGCTCTATGCCAGCTTATGATGCTTGGATCTTGTTCAGAGTGACATCAATAATCCACCAAAGCAACATGTGTGTGCTCTCAGTACAAGCTAGATATTAGTGTTTATTTTAGAGTGGTTTTACATGCATCGGAAGCGTCTAATCCGCCCTTAATCTTGCCTCTATGCCAACATCCTATTAACTAATGATTACCTCAGAGGTAAAGTGGACAGGTAAAAGGTACACAATTACTCTCTAGTTCGTAATTAAGTAAACACATTCGTTAATAGTTACGGTACAGTTATGAAATCCAAGGGAGTGGTGCTAATCCAATGGTCCAGCACCATCAGTCACTTAAAATAAAAGCATTTGTCATTAGATATGATAGATAAGATGTTTTTAAGCCTTAGAAGGAATCCTTTTGACACTGAAGGCATTACAATGATTACCCGGGGATCCGGTTGTCAGCGGAGGAGGTGAATAAAAGATGAGGTGAATGTTGGGTGAGTGACGTTAGGTAATGGGCCTTGCCGTTGATAGAAGTAAGCCCGAAGGCTGCCATCATAAAGGCCTGTTAATTTCCTTCATTACCATTTAGATGGCAAGGGAAGCATCGGGTTAGCACGTCCGAGACTCATCTGACGCGTGACTCACATGGCCAATGCCTGGACGCTCATTTACGACCGATGACGGCGGTGGACGGGGGCACAGCAGGCGTGCCGGGTCCTGCATGTGTCCGAGCTGCTGGCATGCATTGTTCATGCACAGTAAACGTAGTAAGAATTATTTGACGACATGATCAGAAGCCATTTCAGGGGTCTTGGTTTCGTTTCTCTTCATAAGCAATTCTTTAATTGGCAAGCCCATGTCTGTCATCCTACATGTTTCAAGTACACTTTGACCAATCCAGTGCTACAAACCAAGGAGAACATGTGGGGGGTTTGAGCCTTAGTGTTTTTTAAAACCCATACTGTACCATCTCTTCCAGTCTAATACCTTTTTATGCTCAAGTATTTACTTTTTCTATTAATTCACCTTCTTATTAATAATTTTTTAATTCTTGTTTACCTTCCTCTTAGTACGTACTTCTAACTGCGGGTTTGATCCTTGCTCGCCTTAGGATTTTCGTCCACTGCATCGGGTGTTTGATGACCTTGCTTTTTGTTTTTGCTACTATTCATACTAAATTGCATTCTTCAATGCATGCAACCTCAATGAGATAAAAATTAAGTAGGAATACTGAGAGAAAGCTCTATGGTGGACGAATTGTCCTTACAAGCTCCTTAAATACTTATTTAATGACTTTAAAAAACTATTCTGTATTTTTAATTAAAATTATCAAGCATGTTATTATTACTGAGGAATACTACACCCTAAAATTTACGATTCATGTAGTATCCTTTCATCTTGACGCCAAGGGCTTGCTACATCAACTTGACACACAATACAAATAAGTCATCTACCCACCACGTTCTTGGCCGGCTCTTCCTGCTAATTTCTCCTAGTCTACCTTTGCACATCCTCTTCGTCATTTGTCTTTAAGATAACTTTAAACGTTAAAATTAAATTTGAAAGTTGTACATCACAACTTAAACAGATTGTAAGCAGTTACTTGACAAAGTTTATGATTTAGAGAAAACTTAATTAACTGAAAGTTTTAAATACTAACAATTTTCATGTAAAAAAATTCCATTTATGATTATGGTATTGCAAAATGTTTTGAAAACAGTTTCTTCATTTAATGTTTTTTATATATCTGTTATTTTAAAACAACTGTCAAAGGTGGTATGCCTGTCCCTGTGTCTACTTTAAAACAAACTTAACGAAGATAGGGTCACAATGAAACCACATTACTTTTTTTTTTTACTTAATTTACTTATCAAATACTTCTTAAAGTAGAATGTACTTAAAATCGTGGACATCTGACAAAAACTCTAACATATTTTATTATGCTCAAGTTTTTACTCACTGTTATATAAAATATACTCTTGACAAAAATCTGTTTTTTTTTGCAGCTTGTTAAGTCTCCAACTAAACAAATTACCTTGCATTTTTACTGTTTCAGTTGTTATGTTCACAGTTCAGTGTAATGAGGAGATCCTGTTTTGAAAAATTTAATGTTCTAAATTTATATTATTGATCGATTTTTTTTATGGGATTATATGAATGAATGTGAACATTATATTTCTATAAATTAATCAATTAATTTTAAGGCATTAAAGAGATGGCGTGTAATAAAGTACGTTTTGTCTAAGCCGGCGATTCTGATCAAAAGACACTTCACGAGAATTTTTCCCGTTTTACTTACACTCAATTATTGCCACCTTGTTTTTGTTTTCTTAAATTTGGTAGATTGAAAAATTCTTTTTTTTTTTTTTCAAGTATGTGGTTTTGATGATTTTTTTAACAATCCTTCACTACTTTCTTTGTTAGGATGTCATTATAGATTAGTAACTGATAATATTCGTAAAGGATCTGTAAAGTCAATTTGTTTAAAATTATTCTTTTATAGAAAAACTTACAGTGAAAAACTTACTATTCAGCTCTAAAACTGTCTCAGCAGGCAACTTACGTAAGCTGGCCACGAGGGAGCCCTCAAGAGGTGAGTGAATCACTTACTATATTCGTTTAGTGAGTGTAATAGGTAATATCACACCGATACGTAAGCCTTATTAGAGGGACTCTAGCGCTTGTCTCTGCCGGATAACAGATAACATCAAGCAATAGACTTGATCGGCTAGACAGCTCCACTAGCCGAGAGCTACGTCCGCCGTCTCTGCCCGGGAAATCGTGAGTTCCAATCTCCCAGGAATCACCTATATTTTATTAATATTAAAATTAATTTAAATATTACTAAAATGATAAAATGCGTTTTTATCACAGCTGATGTCCCAAAATAAAAAAAAAAATCAAGGTATCAAGGGCCAACACGCACTCCATCGCCAATTAAGAAAAAGCCAATACGTTCAAATAGGAACGTACAAATAACTCCTCTGAAGCAAGCAGTTCGATGGAAGACATACTACCACAGCAGAAGATGAAACGGTCGACGAGTCCCCCATTCTTCACGCCTAATAGCTTCGAGGCACTGAAAAATCTCTAAGGAAAACATATAGTAGAGGACATGGAAGGAATCAAAACTATATGGGTGCCTAAATCGGTCTGGGGGCTCGAAAATTTCTCCGGACACTCCCGATGCATATAGGGACATAATTAAATATTTGAAGTAACTAAAGCTGGCTTCCATACCTGTCAGTTAAAGCAAGAAAGATCTCTCCGAGTGGTGATAAGAGATCCACATCCGACCAAATAGCTGATAAAATAGAAGACGAACTCTTAGCTCTTGGATTCAAAGTTCGCCAAACAACGGACATGTTACGTGAGCACAGGCAACAAGATGAATCAATCGCTGTTACCTTTGTTCTTCGTAGATCTTCGAGCACCTGGGGTGCATAATATATATGATTTAACACACCTGTATTACACTAGAATACCGTACCCCAAACGCGATATTGTCCAGTGTCATCACTGTCAGGCATATGTGTGTACAAAAACATACTGTTACCACACTCTCCGATGTGTAGAAAGAAGTTGGCAGCACAAAAGTGAATTGTGCAATAAGCTCCTGGAAATAAAACGAGAAAAACCCCCAAAAAAACTCCTGAAATCGCTTGCAGTATGCGTGCTCTGCCAGCAAGGCCATCCGGCCGACTACAAGGGACCAGACGCTTACAGAATCCTGAAGTCTACGAACGTCGGGTGCGAACACCATTCGCATTTCAAAGGTGAATGGATAAGGAGTCAGAAGGATCCACTTATGCATTTTGTTTTTTTTGGGATAAGGTAGGAGACAAGATTTGTAAGAAGGGAAATGAGAGGGATAATTAGGATTCTGAACTCTGTAGGGAATGGGGCTAATAGGCTAGTGAGATCTGAAAAACTGAAGGTAGAAGAATATGCGAAATGTGCGGTTGAAGATGATATTGATTTCGGATGGGGACAGGTCGGAGGAATTTGCTCTGCATCTTTCCTATGCTTTCACACCTCACCTATCTCATCAAAACTATGCTCATCGCGCAAATTTTGAATATTTCCTCACTTCACCTATCCCTCTCTCACTAGCACCAAACGCCCTCTAAGGCCAAACACCACCTGAAAAACTTACCTTACCGGTAATCCCCTGGATATGATCTCCTTACTACTCAAATTTTCAAACAACACCCTTTTAAAGCCATAATCTTCCTAACCTACATGTATAATTGCATTATTCGAACGACGCACTTTCCTCTCCTCTGGAAACATTCCATTACTGTCCTATTCGCCCAATAAAGCCTCATCTAGAGCTATGGGGGCAGCAAAAATTCGAACATCAAGCGTCTCCAATCCTTTCAACCAAAAGTCCATAGAACAACAGGAAATGCCCTTATTAAGTCAGCAATAGAACCCTTCATAATGATCTTAATATACTTTACAGTCTCGAGCTCATCCCTTCCAAGTTCATGAAATTCCATAGTAACCTACCCAATCCACCTGATCCTCTAACACAGTCATTGCACTACACCACTCATCCCTATTATCCTCCTTGGAGACTGAAACGGCAGTGGCCAGTTATATAGTCCTCATTATATTTTATATTTTTAGTGGAAACGTGTAGCTCAGTTGAGACTTATGGTCCTCTTGTTTTTCTAAGTAACCATTTTCTCGCCTAAACTCCGACCCTTTGCCTACCTGCTAGGGCCAAGACACCCTCACTAGGGCCTAAGAATTTACTAAAGTATGTCCTAACGATGTAACTGATTAATCTTTGTATATATACCAGTGTTTCATAATAAAGTGTGTCATTCATAATAAAGTTTTTTAAAAGACTCTCCTCTACAAGATTATTTAACTGGCCTCGTGACCTGCTATAACTGCATAACCTCCCTAACATAGTCCCTGTTAGAAGGGCAACGGCCAGTTTCTCTAATCTTGCCCTGAACGTATGTGATTCTCGCGCTCTTCGTCAGCCTCCTCTGGTTCGTATCCGGTGACGTGGCTGACGGAGAAGCAGACTCCGCTTCCTATTATATGGTATGAATGAGAACACTCCCTCCTAGGCTCCCCTCCACTCCCAAGGTGAATCCTACCATGAATGGTGGTGGTAGGACCGAATGCAGCAGATCCTCTCCTGTCGCGTTCTCCGACCGTTTTGCCAAGTGGCGAAGTAAAAAATATGGCAAGAGGGCGTGAGTTGGAATGTTTGGCTTGTCCCAAGACCCCATGTCATATGATACGTTCGAGGCCACCACCACTTAACATGACGAAGAGGACTGTAGGAATGAGTGTATCAGGATAAGTAGTCGACAAGAGAATTTCAATAAGCAGATAACCTTTCATGGAGTATGAGGGTTTCAGATCAAGAACTTAAGCTACATTGAAATTATCGTAAAGTGATGAGTTTGTAATGTAGAAGAAGGGAGTAATAACTAGAGACGAGACCAGATAAATTTGGATTGGTTTAATGTTCAGAGGTTTGGGTGTCTTCCATATTTCTAGTCAGTAAGTACAAATTGGTGGTAGCGACTTATTGTTGTCAAGTCATACTAGCGTTTCTTTATAGAGTTAGAGTTTCTGTTAAGTAGTCTGCATGACAGTGCAATACTTCTGTTCCATTCATGTCTCTTCAGTCTTGTATGAGTGTTCTAAGTCAGTATTTGGTCTAAATGAAAACAGTATTGGACATAGGAAGTAACTGCAGTTTAAATGCATTTGCCTTCATTTATTTTAATGCCTCAATCTTATAATCTAATATACTATTTTTCTTATACCAGTTTTGATTATCATTTGAGTTTGATTATCATTTTTAACTCATGTATTTTAATCCCTAATTTTTTTTTTACTCTGTTCGAGGGAAACGTTCTATTCGTAGCCATTGAGTGAAAATGGAAAATTCTCCGGACATAAAAAACCAACATGAAATTCTTCATTTAGATGAATAGAGTAGAGGATGAATAGAGATTAAGAAGAGAAAGGGAAGGTAATTAAAGAGAAAATTTAAAGGAGATGGCGATTTATTAGTAGGGGGACTAGAAAACCACTGGGACTGGGTGTTTGGTCTGGGGTAGAAAAACCGCCTAAATGATTAAGCAACGGGTCGGGGGCAGTTTATTGGTCTTTTTCTCCTGGGACTAAACGAGTTTTTTCTACTTTTTTCAGTTCTTTTTTTTCATTCCTGTTTTTGAGAAGGCAAGGAAAAATTATTACAGACTATGGTAAATAGGAAACTCACATTTTTAATTTGTTTCATTTTTTTTTTCTCAAAAGGGGTTTTATTTATCCTGGAAGTACAATTAGTATAAAACTCATCCTCCTTTCTATTGATCCTTCCACCTATTGTTATTGGATAACGATGAATAAGCACTTTTTAATGAAAAATACTAATTAGTTAAAAAAAGGCAATTTTTTTTTTTATTTGCTTGGAAGAGAATTTTTATTGCCCAACATTCTTTGACAAAATTTAATATTTAATAAGTATTATGGTGAAAGTACAAATTATTATAATAAATTTAATATCTTAGGTATTAAGAAAATCACTGTAATCAGTATAACTTGCATCTCTACCATTAGCTTCAAAATGGTATCCTAATGGTAATCCGGAAATAAAAATAATTAGTAGATGTAATAAGAAAGTAAGAATTTGTTTCAATATTTGGAATACATTTTGTTTTTCTACAAGGCAGACAGTTAAAGTTTGGGAAATGTAGAGTGGTCCAGGTTAATGCTCGTGGACTCATTTTCAAGTGCCGATCCTAGATGTTACCCTATAATTTATTTTTGATAAATGTGGATTAAATTATTTTAGGGGATGTTTCATGAAAATTCCTCGTTTGGAATCTCAGAGACACTTAAGAGCATGGCCAAAATTATCCAAATTCATAGGTTACAGAATCAATCATGGAGGGAAATTTTATAATAGGTAAACATATAACTTATATAACTTTTAGCTTGACAACTGAGATCTTACTCTTGACTCAACAGTTTTCAAGCATGTTACTAATGAAGGGGACATAAATGGTAGATATACCACTTTACTCCTCTAACGGTAAGTTAAAGTACAAAAGCTGGACCGTTTAAAAATATTCCTTATTTCGAATAGTGAAAATTGTCTAAGCCTACAAAATAATTTTTAGGTCATCTAAGTGGTTATTTATCTGTTGGTGTTTAAATCCGGTGACCGTAAGTTCGTATTTGTATTTTATTCTTTTAGGTGCTATTATCTTATATTTTATTTTATGCGTAGTCTATGTGCATTATTGGTACGATGAAATTTTTGTTGAATGTTTTAATTATTTTCTTTGCTTTTTGACGATCTTATAATTTTTCATAATATTTTTTTTAAATATTGTGTTTTATATTCAATTTTTTTCTTTTTTGTTTATTTTATGTTTGCTTAATCATTTAGTGATGCTAATTTATATCGCATTTTAGTATTTATAATTTTTCGCCATGTTTTAGCATTTTGAGCAACCCTTAAGATGACAATGTAAATTGCTAAAAGCACTCTGCTTTAAGGAAAATATATTGTGGAGAAAATAAAATACTTATTTTATTCCCTAAAACTACAAATAATTCAAGCTACCCTTCTGAAGCTATTTTTTTTTTTTTTACTAGTTTAACGACAGAACCCCCTAGAACAATATATTGAATTAAATATATTCCATGGAAATGTACTGAATAATTAAGAGAGAGTGCGCATTTGGCCATTGTAGTTTATTTCAACCCTTGGCCTTTGACACAGAACCCCTGCCGTGCGATCTCACCATCAATTATCATGTAGAAACCAACCCTTATCTGTTTATAAATGTTGTACTCTTCTCTTCCTAAATTTAAATATTTTTTTTTGGCGTTCAAGTTCGTATAATCATGATCAAATCGATCTAGAGTTTTAAATGTATAGATTTTAATTAACATTAAATAACTTTGAAATATTTTGGCAAGTTTAACATACAATTAAGATTTTCACAATTTGAAGTTTCGTTATTTTGTTTTTTATGGTTAATATTTTGTATAATGCTTTTTTTAAGTTATGTATAAAAAACGGTAATCAAGCTGTGAGAGAAAGTAATAAAAATCAACTATTTAAAGCTAGTTTTGCTACTTCAATAGATGTTTTTCATAGTAATGTTTTATTTATTGAGGAGACTTTAAAGGTCATTTATTACGACAGAGGCGTCAATATAAAAAACACTGAGTAGTTTTTTAGAAATCATGTAATGAATCTAACGAAGTCACGCTATACCCAAGTATCACATTATTTTACATATGCCATGTTGATATATGAATTGCTCGTGCTAGTTAGTGGTCATAAAGAGCATGGTAAAATCACCATAATAAATCACTATAATCCTAATTATGCACTCATTTTTTTAAAGCTTAAGAGGGTCACCCATTGAACTCTAAAAAGGAAAAAAAAATCGTTTCACAAGTACAAAATAGTAATCCTTTTTGATTTTCTTAAAATATGTATACACACTATAATTCAATATTATTCCTCAACGATAAACTGATTTACCTGCTGGTGTTTTGTAGCGTTTCTAGGTATATATTTAAATGAAATTCAAAACAATTACTGTATATTAGTTATGACTAAAAATTAAGTAAAAAGTAAATATTAAGATTTTGTTAACACCTTGACTTATAGTTTTAGCTTAAGTAAGTACTTATGGGAATGCCTCATCCAGTTTAGGAGACTTGAGAAATGTTCGTTTTCTTTTGTGTTCATTTCTAGCCTAATTGATGATCGAGGATTCGTCACATCTAATATTTAAATCATAATTATGGTACTTGGCGAATTTCTTTACTGGTGCAACTATCGGGAAACAGCAGAAATTTTATAATATTTTAAACTTGTATTTTAATAATTGAATCATATCACGTTTATCATTTGATTGGCCTTGTTGGGTTCTAAACCCGAACAACCCAATCCTCTTGCAAATAGGCACTTCTAAATTCGGCTTCGTTGCGTGAAGTACATGTTGGGTCAAGCTGAGAACATTGTTGTTTGAAAAAGAACCGTCACAAAGTGCATGTCGACGTATTAAAGTGTCAGGGAGTTACCCGATTCTCTTATTTGGTTGTTTCCGTGCATATCTGCTCGAGTCATTGGGGATCATTTATTTAAAGAACTGTTAAAGCCTCAAGTTTCATCCTCCTACGCTTGCCATAAAAGGGTTTGTTTTTCCATCCCTTCTTCTGTTTACTAGTCTTTTTCCTTTTGTTGGAATACACCTTATACCAATATCCGTGGGCGTGTATATTTTAAGGTATGTATCTCTACGTTTCATTTCATTTGTGATTGTTCTTACCAGCAGCCCCTTTTTATATTTTTTATATAAATTTTCATTTTATATGTCATGTGTGCGTTGAGTACTCCAGAAGTATAGCTTTTTTCTAGGGTTGCCTTATTTTTTTTTACTTTTGTGAGGACTTATTGTTTTATTGATTAATCATATTTCCATGAGATGTAAATAATTTGTGGCCTGACCCTTATGTCTAGTTAAAAATTATCTATCAGGCTGTGTTAGTTCCAAAGAAACATTTTTGAACGGGGGCTGCTCCTTAAACAGTGGAGTTTTTTGCCTTGGCAAGACTGACTATCGCTGGAAAAGAGTGAGAGTGAGAGAGAGAGAGAGAGAGAGAGAGAGAGAGAGAGAGAGAGAGAGAGAGAGAGAGAGAGAGAGAGAGAGAGAGAGAGAGAGAGAGAGAGAGAGATGGAAAGAGAAGCCGCACAAAGACAAAAAAAAAGAAGGAAAAGGTGTCGAGAAGGGATGTAAGAAGCAAGGAGGTTATTGATGGTCATTCGAATGGTTTTTGTCGCCCAAGGCACAGTCCACGACCTGCCAGGGCTAATAACAAAGTCCCATGGCTAAGTCAACAGGCACTTATCAGCCTTCCCTCACCGCAGCCCTTATCTTACAGGGCCTACCTTTCGCTCCCTTTGTCTCCTGGTATTTGCTACCAATCTTGTCCTATCCACTGTACACTCCTTCTTTATATCCCTTCCAATCACCCGATATGTTCCAGTCTAGTCACATTTACTTTTCATCCTCTCTCTTTCCTCTTCGGAATCCAATCAGGCCTAATCAACTAACATCTACTGTGGACATGATGAATATATATGTTTTATAATGCCTTTATTTAAAGTTAGAATATTTGATGCATTCATTTTCACCCAATGACCCACACTACTCCATACTGTAAAGCAATTAATTTGAAAAAAATCACGATTTCTTTCAGAAAGAATTTAGAAAATGTAACATCGAGTTATTCGGTCTAACCCTTCATTTAGCTAGATAGAGCAATAGAACAAGATCCAGTTAGAATGCTAGGTAGTAAAGGAAAGTAAAAGTTGACTAATCTGTATACGTTTCACTTCCATTAGTAATAAAATGCAATATTAAAAAGTATGTATGTGTGCTTTAACGCATTTATTTAGCCTCTGTTAAAAAACTTCTTTATTGTGATAAGATTACAATCTGCCTTTATTGGGAAATAAGTTATTGTCAAAAATGTTCACATCCATACCATATTTACAATTTTCATTCGCTAGCTCATCCATACAGTCTTTACAAACAGCCCAGAGATCTCCATAATCCACATGGTTGTCACCTTCCTCGCTTGCGAAAGAGGAAGTAGGGTCTTGGGAAATCCCCCTCGCTCCTCCACCACGTCATTGGATATGAGCCAGTGGAGGCTGACCAAGAGCGCAAGAGCCACGGACACTCATGACATGATTGGAGAAACTGGCCATTGCCAGGACTCCCACTGTCACGTATTTATTGCAAGCCACGAGGCCACAGCCACTTTAGTCTCCGAGGAGGTTTGTAGGGGTGAGTGGTGCAGTGCAATGACTGTGCTAAGCGATTAGGGTGGTTGCATAGGTTACTATGGAATTTAATGAACTTGGAAGGGATAAATTATCTACCCTCTATTATTTATTTATTATTTTATATACTATTTCAATTGATTTATTTCTTCCAATTATTTTTTTTTTTCAAGATTATGTTTTCTTACTGAAGGTAATTACTAAGTTCACAACAGACAAGCGCCACAACTATCATTACCTTGCAACTTTCATTAATCGATCTCTGCTTTACCCTCTATTCTTTTTCCAAGTAGTTACTCCTTATTTATCATTAAAACCCTGAAGAAAATCAACCGGGAGAAATGTATATCGAGCACATGTCTTTATTGCTAGGCCATCGAGCTTAAAAATTAAAATATATCTTCGATTAGTTAACATTTTGCCAACAGCGGATAAACAAACATTTTCAACCGACAAGCAAATCCTATACGATTTATGGCAGGTAACGATGATACGTTAATGGGCTTTGCGATTATTTGACATCGGCTTTGCAAAATATATGGGCAAATAGGAGCGGGTGGGGGTGGACACTAAATAACCCACAAAGCCACTAATAAACTAAGTATATTGCGCCATGATATTTATGGGCGACCCTTGGCTCACACCTCGGCTTACCTTTTCTACTAATAGCCTATAGAAACAATTTATATTCATAATTTTCTACGGGACTCAGAAGTAGGTTACTCACCTGAGTAAGGATATTTTGTTTTCTATTCGTAATTAAGTTATTCATTTCAGTTGAATATTAATTATTAACAGTTTATTATGTTTTTCAATTTCTCAGTTCCCAAATGTGTAAGACTTGATTTTTAGTAGGATAAAGATGACTCATGCCTTAGAAGTACTTAGGCTATGAATTAGAATTTATAATTTTAATAGCAGCATACACTTAAGTCTCCTTAAACTTTTTCCAAACCCTTGCAGTTTTCATATATTTTATTATTTAGAACTAAAATCTTCTTCATTTTTTAAAGTTAATTATTTAAAAATTAATAAGTTATTATCATTATCCTTTTTGGAGGAATACTTTTAATATTTAAATAATTATTAAAGGGGTTACAGCTTGACTATTTATTGACCTCAAAGAACATTTATTTTTTTTTTTTTTATGAATTTATCAGACGTATGTGAGAAATATTTATGTGTATATATAAAATAAAAATAGTGTAATATATGTTACAAGACGTTTTGAAACCCAAAATATAGAAATGATTAATTATTACAGCTTGAATATGAGTTAGTTGAAAGAAAGATTTAATATTGTCATCATCTTTTTTAAAACAATGTTATTTTACTAATTAATGGATATTTTAACAAATGCATCTATTTATATTTATATCAATGAATAGCTATGAATTCCCAGCTAATTGAGATAGTAATAACAATAAAGAAATTGTTGTGAAGAGTAAAAATTAACTAAAAAAAGAGTTGTGAAGTTGTGAAAGTATGCTTGCATAGAATAATAAAAACATTAATACATGTGAACATCCTCACATTTCTAAAACCTCCTAAAAGTGATTTATAGCTTTTAATGACATGTTCTTTTTGTCATTTAACTTAAATATTCAAGAATATTTCAAAGAAATATATAATTATATTATAATATAATATTGTAAATTCAATGAAAATAGTAATTGATAATGCTTTAGCTTCCCACAATTTCATTTAATAGCACATCCTTACCTTATGTGTTTGGAAAAATATAACAAATAAATAAATGGATACTATTTGGAAAAAACATTATGCACAGAACCTTTCTTTTCCCCAGAATAACTTATCCGTGTATCGCAATACGTTATATTTCAAATTATTACTCAAACTACTGTTGCTCTATCTAAAAGATTTTTACTAACGCAAAAAAGCAGTTAGGATTGAAAAATTTCCAGAAAAAAATATTTTTTAGGCAAAAGGCAAACTGGAAACGAACATTTTTCTAGTTTTCTTCAGTAAATTGTTACCAAAATACCTTTATTTACCAAATTACCAGATGTACTTTAAATGCTGCTTTTTTGGATCTATTTACTCACTTTTCATTCCACAAATAACAAGATGATCATTTTATTACATCAAGAAATTTATTAGTTTCTTAACAATTATTTTCAATCCGCATATATGACCAATGTTCCTACGTCATTTTAGCTTTGAATAAAATGTTATACCTTAAATTATTAAGGTTACAAGCGGCACAATTAAGAAGGTTTGTAAGAAACCACTTAATGATATTGGGGAATAGGCCACTCTTCTCTTTTGTAGATAACTTTGGCGCAATTGTTTAATTATTAAATATTTCATTGGCAAGAAAATGTTTTAAATGAAATTTACATTTTGAAAGATTTAAGTAGTACTATATGATGTAGCGATTTTAACCATTATGGAATGCTTAACCATTTAATGATGTAAATGATATAGGTACAAATCTCAAGACATACAAAAATTTTCTTCGTTTACTTGCAGTTCCAAAAACAATTTATTTCAGAAACTTGTTTATTGTGATAAAATTACAATCTACCTTATTGGGCAATAAGTAATTGTAACAAATATTCTCATTCATACCATATTCACAATTTTCATTCACTCACTCATTCATACATATTTATAAACAGCCCTGAGACCTTCCAAATCCACATGGTTGTCACTTCCTCTAAAAATAATAAAGAGTTTATCATAATTAGATATCCTAACATACCCGCACTTAGCAGTTGTAAGAAATGTGAAAAAACGCTATTAAACAAAAACAAATTATATTAAATCCAAAACTCCACAGCATTAATACATAAGGAATAATGCAAAATTCGGAATAATTTTCTTCGGAGACCACTTAGTTAATTCACTTGTTATTATTACTAAAGAATATTTTTAGGTTTGAATCAGCTGAGTGGTAATTTCTGCTGATACAGCGGTAGGAAAATGTAAAAGGCACAGGAGTAAACCACATTTACCTTGAAATAATTATAACAAATTGTGTTAATTCTAAATATTTTGAACAGTTCTGTATTGTTTATGGTATGTGAAGTTAGAGGGAGATTTGTGTAATTTTCTCAACTGTCCCGACACTTTTCCGGAACCGA
Organism: Acanthosoma haemorrhoidale; assembly: GCA_930367205.1. Lineage (NCBI taxonomy): Eukaryota > Metazoa > Arthropoda > Insecta > Hemiptera > Acanthosomatidae > Acanthosoma > Acanthosoma haemorrhoidale. The sequence continues at coordinate 51,788,590 of OV884015.1, read as the reverse complement.
CATGACGAATTGGTTTAAAACTAGACTCAGTCACCAGTATTGTGAGTTTAAGTCTGGAAGTGATATTATTCGACGGGTTTGTTATGAGGGGGGACAACTTAAGTAGCTCAAACCTTGTAATATATTCCACCTAAATGGAGCTGGCTTGAACTATTTATATATGGTTATTATAAAAATTAATTAATGAAAAACCTACTTCACTTCTTTTAGCTAGAAGCTATGAAAGTACATTGTATACACATAAATCCTTTTTCAGCCATGCTAAGTTGTTATATTACTTCCCTTTGATAAACTTAGTTAATTAAGTTATTTTTATTAAGGTAAGCTCCCGTTTAAGTCCTATTCCCAGAACGTATCAACCTATTACTTGTCAAAAGATCTCCATTTCGTAAATGTCTGGGACATATCTGGTTTTAATAACAAATGGATTAATGTTTCATTTGGTTATGTAGGAAAATGAACTACAGACCGCTGTTAAATTCAATTTACGATTCCCAATAAATATGTATCCGTTTTTTCTAGCCAATAAAGTATCGACCTTGTTAAAACACCTCAATAAAAACGTCATAATTAACATGCGATTTTGTTCTAAGCCAATATTTATAAAAGCTTCCAGCCTAAAACTGACGGTAAATTATAGAACATACAACCAGGCTTCATAAAATCGCTTTCTTGATGGACGTTTGGTCATTTTTGCAATAAAGTATTATTGATTCAGGTGACATTGACATGATATAACATCAATATAATCACATAATTATTAGACTAGAAAGTCAGCTACTATTGACCAACGTCAGTAACCAACTTAAATGACTTTCTGACTAATGACAATTTAACGAGAAATTAAAAATAAATTCACTTCTTAATTAGATCACAGCTTGAGTGAAAAGTTCAGTCGAGAACGAAACAAAATTGAACATTAATTAGCATGTTGTAGTGTTTTAATTGGTTTATAATCAAAATTGTTATTAGAATTGAGGTTTATATTACTATATCACATTCATTAAATTTGACGCCTCTGTTTGTTGAAGAAAGGAAGTTAAATTGGTTTAAAAATATATCAACTGAATTGGCGAGTAATCAACATTAGTAGTTACCAAACCATAGCAATTAATCAATAAAAACTCATTGTTTTGAATTTTTACTTTAGCTCATAAGAAAGCGGTTAAAGCTTGAATAAGGCATTGAATATTTCTTCCAAGTCTCTGTTGAGGTAATGATTAAACTAAGCCAAAATATTTAATATTTACCTGGATCAAGCATTTGAAGTAAAACTTCCTTCTAATAATGTTGAAGTATGTAACGTTGTGGTTGACAATAAAATAATGAATACCTCCTATGTAAAAATAATTAATAGACTTATTAATGTCTGATAAAGAAGAAGTAATGTATGATATAATATTGATTGGAGATTTAAGAACATTCATCACAAACAGAGAAAACCAGCTGTGACAAAGCAAGTGATGAGTAGTAATATTCTATAATTAAGTAGTAAAAGGCGTTCTAATGGAGATTTTCGATCATAAATATTTTTTATGTGTAAAAGTAATTCAAAAAGCTAACACATAATCTGAGATAAAATTTAATGTTTTCAGAATATTTATATATATTTATTAATATATATGTTCTATATACACTTAGTTTCAGAAGAATCTGAAACCATTACAACTTTCCTTAGTTCAACTTGACTGTTTAGAAGTTACCACTGTGAAAATTCTGTTCCCTAAACAAAAAAAATCCAACAGATGTAGCGTGGTTAAACAATGTTTCCCACGTCCAGGAAAAGTTGGACGGACCAAATTCTGTTCAGGGCAAAAAACAACAAAAAAAGTGTTTATTTTCCATGGTATTCAACCAACGGTTGTGGCTGAAAGGGCTTTCTTTTTCGTTTTTTTTTTTTTGTTTTTTTTTTTAGCAGTTCGCAAATGTTGTTCAGCGGCCTTCAGACAAATGTTGTTTTAAGTCCTCGATAAAGTAGGGTCTCCGACAGAATCGTTGGTTCTCCAGCCGGCAATTTTGTGTGCATTTCTTTTCTTGGGCCTATGTTGGGCATGTTGGGCATTTCGATGGGGACCTATGTTTTATTGTAGCTTTGGGACAAAGTAAACAAGAAACTAAGGAGAGCTAAACTCTCCATATAAAAAAAAAAAAAAAAATCTTTGGACATACGGAATAGATCTATGGGGGACAGCAAAAAAGTCGAACATAAAGCGTATCCAATCCTTTCAATCAAAAGTCCTGAGAACAATAGTAAATGCCCCTTATTATGTCAGCAACAAAACCCTACATAACGACCTTAATATACCCTACATTCTAGAACTCATCCCTTCCAAGTTTATGAAATTCCACAGTAGCCTTTCCAACCACCCTAATCCTGTAGCACAGTCATTGCACTGCGTCACTCATCCCTATAATCCTCCTCGGAGACTGAAATGGCAGTGGCCTCGTGACCTGCTATAATCAAGTGACAGCGGGAGTCCTGGCAATGGCCAGTTTCTCCAATCATGTCCTGAATGAATGAGCGAGTGAATGATGAAATGTAAATATGGTATGAATGATAGTATATCTTAATTACTTATTGCCTAGCAAGGCAGATTGTAATTTTAGCACAATAAAGGATTGTAATTGTATTGTATTGTATAAAAAAAATCTCTACGTTCCGGTGCAAATACTGATAGGTTTTTTTAATAGATACACATAACAGACATTCCACTCTCAAAGGATAAATTATTTTCACATATATCTCCAACTTAAAACGAATGGTGCCCCAGAAACAAAGTTTTTTTTCAGCATTGTATTCTATACAATCATCCTATAAATAACTGAAATTATAAATAATATCAAAAATTAAGTGAATAAGAATATAGTGCCTAAATATTAATCCCATACAAAGTTCACAAACAAAAGAATTATACAAAACTGAATGAAAACAATTATACATAAATAATATTTTTAATAAGCAGTATGCCTGATAATTTTATGATATTTCATTGGGTTTTTTTATTTTAAATAATATTTTAAAACCATACATTCCCCTGCATGCACGGGTCATTCCCCTCCATTCACTATTTTTCTCATGGAAAGCTTTTCCTTTCCTATTCAAACAATCAGCACTCAAAAATAATTTCTGTGCCCTTCAGAATTAAAATGTACATAGTTCAGAATTTCACCAGATATTCTCTATGTCCTTAGAGTAAGTATATCTCACAGTATGTCTGTATAAAATTAATTAGTTTTGTAGTTATCTCTGTGTGCTTCATACACATTTATCAATTATAGTAATTTATATACTATAAATAAATAATAAGATCTCATTTTCTAAGGAGTTGGCTTAATAGCTCACAATATTTTAAAACCGTTAAAGCGTTCGTTGAGAAGTGAAGTGAACTCAAATTTCACGTTCATTTACCAAGAGATACAATAGTGCTCGTTTGTCCGACAATGAGCTAGGCCCTTAAGGGCACCTTAAGAACTGAGGAATCCCTTAATTCCACCAACCCGCAAAGCTTTGACTCACATCAACGGAATACCCCATCGTATTTTTTAGAAAGAAATTCTTTTTTTTACATTTTAGGGAAAAAACCCAGTCATGATGAACTCGTGGACAAATGGACTAGAGAATAAGTTATAACGAGTGTTTTTTGATAATGTCCGAGAAAATAAATATAAAAACATGGTTCTCTTTATTCAAAATGATTACTGATCAACAATAATGTTAATTACCATATTATGGATCCGGGCCCAGAAAATCAAAGATTAGTTGATGCAAGTACGAACCAAGGAAACATATAGGGCAATATCGTGGTTAAGAGTTTTTCAAAACGTCTTTGGCGTTCTAGATTTTTGGAGTCTTTTTACAGATCATCATATCTTTTTACAGATGGGTCTTAGAGAGGAAATATGTCATTTAAAGTTGTATACCGTTAAAATTTGCATGCAAGTTTTTTTACAGCTAGTACCTCAAGAATTACACAGTATCAAACCTACAAATTACTGCTGAGTGTTTTATTTATATATCCTCAACGGTACGTCGTAGAGACATATATTACAGTTAAAAGTTGTAGACCCTTAAATTTCCCACATTTATTATACAGGAAATTATTTTCTAGGACTACTCACAGAGAGCTAAGCTATTTTAAAGGGTTCGAAAGTGTAAATGAATGCTGATTTGAGTACAGGTAGGGCTGAATGTAAAAAAGAGTTTTTCAATCTGCAAAGCCAAACAAGATAATTACAAATAAAATACGAAATGTATATGTTGTAATAATATTATTATAAAATAAATATCATAATAACATATGTATTTGATATAATAATAAAACTTATTATTTTCTACGTTTATGCTTGTTTTGCCTGGAAGGCTCAGCTAGTTCCTCTTCGACTTCTTCAATTAGCAATTCAGTTTTATTTTATTTATGGCTTCTTCTCTAAAGGTTATATTTCGTCTCCATTGCAGGGGTCTTCAGAGATAATTAATTTGTTCCCAAGGGCTTGACTAAAAAACTAATAAAATAATTGAGCTGTTCCTGAGTATCCTCATTACTTTTCTCAGAATCGCTCTTATCGGATATCAGTATTGGCTATTGTCAATTGCAGCCGTAATTATCAACTGATTTGAAAATATTATTTGCGAAAATTGGCCAAGGTAAATCATTTGTTTAATTCAATAATTTTGTCACATATGTGCAATTATCTCTATTAGATATTCACGCTTGAATTATATGTACTACATCAGTAATATCCAAAATACATATATAATGTTTGCCGTCCGACGATACATGTTACGAAATAATTTACTGTTGTTGTAGGTACAATTTTCCGACTGCCTGAATTAATTCACTCTAATATGATGCAGCAACACCGTCCATCACTGAATCTGACTTTATCGTAAATTATCAGTTGAATAATTAACGCCATCGCTAACTCTTGTAATTATATTTGTATTAATATAGAATTATCACTGGGTCGCTTCACATGGGATACAAACACTGCTGCATTAGTTTAGAAGTACATCAACTCGCCCCTAATCCACTCTTGACCCATCCAACTCCTCTGTTGGCTACGGTCCACCTCCCTACCGGATTTATCAAGCATATGTATAAAACCCTATCCAACCCTCAATTATAACTGGATATCAAATATGAGTACCTTTGTTCTATTCGTATTTTATTCATAACTGTGACAGCCATATTGTGATAACCAATAAAAGTGTCTGATCCTCAATTTAGATTTAATACACAGCCCAATTATCTGGAAAAATTCGCGATACTTAAACATCAGAATGTGGAGTAAAGCGGCAACTAGATTACATTTCACAATACGTGTATCTCATCATTCATCTCTATATCTGAAACTATGTAAAAGGAAATATGAAGAAACCCTAGAAAATTATCCTTCATAACACGATATCAAAAGGTTGTCATATTTAAATTACTGCAAGAGAAAATATATGAGTGTGTTAATACGAAAACCAAACAAGTTATTTATATTTATAAGCGAGCTATGTATGCTCGACAGTTGAAACCATAATAGGTCAAGTACTTCAAGAACAAGTAGGCTAGGGTACGATTTGAAGCGTAGAGATTAGTTGATTTTTGCCATCTACGTATTATTTATATTGGTTGAATCATTTCTTAAAGTTTATTATAAAATCAAATCTACTCGTCCCACTCGATATAAGATTCATAAAAAACGAATTAAATGAAAGTGGATGAATTATTCCAATATATAAACAGCATGTATGTTGTAGTGACAATTCTGTGGTAATTTCTTCCTTAGTGTAAAAAGTTCGTTACCCCTCCGTCATCTAAAAATTCAAAATCAAAATCCTTTACCTCAGTATCTCAAAGACCTAATCCAATCCAAACGCCACTCGAGAGGACAGTGTGGCAAAGATCCCGACATTCTTTTGATCGTCGCTCCTACAATCATTACTCCAGATTGGTAAAGCGGCGATTGGCATCCTTCCGTTCCGATTTTTTCAATTCCTACCTCTCCTCTCTGTATACCAGCGATAACTCCCTGAGGAATCTAACTAAAAAAAACCTGAAATATCATTCGGTTTCACACCCACACCGTCGTGATGATGGGTCCTGGGTGGCTTCGGATGGCGAAAGGTCGGAAAAATTCGCTCTGCATCTTTCACTCCTCATCTTTATCTTCAAAGCAATACTCACAGCACAACTGTTGAAGATTTTCTCGCTTCTCCTACCCATCTCTCACTTCCACCAAAAGCCGTTAATCCCTCTGAGCTCAAATATCTTCCGAAAAAATTACCTTACCGAAAATCTCAGGGATATGATCTCCTTACTCCTCGAATCCTCCAACAACTTCCCCCTAAAGCCATAATCTTCCTAACCTACATTTATAATTGAATTATCCGAACGACGCACTTTCGTCTCCTCGTGAAACATTCCATTATTGTCCTATTTGCCAAACCCGGTAAACCACCCAATGACGCCTCATCTTACCGTCCAATTAGCCTACTCCCTATCCTCTCAAAAATATTTGGAAAAATCCTACTCAAACGTCTACTGCCAAATGTTGAATCCAAAAACCTTTTTCCTACACACCAGCTTGGCTTCTGCCAACGTCATTACACTGCTAAACAAGGCCTTCGCGTTCCTCAGCACTTGAAACCAAACAGTATTTCACTGCTGCCTTTCTAGACGTAGCTCAAAATTTTGATAGGGTCTGGCACGCAGGTTTGCTTTAAAAGCTCAAAACATATTTACAGACCCTTTTTTTAATCCTACAGTCATACCTTTCAAACCCCTTCTTCCAAGTCCGCTGTGGCTTAGAATATAATAGTAATTACTATCCCATAAAAGCAGGAGTTCCACAGAGCAGTCTCCTGGATCCCATACTCTATAATCTATACACCGCTGATGTCCCCTCTAGCCCCAATCCCTTCTTGGCAACATTTGCGGATGACACTGGACATCCTATCCAGACCTCGAATAGTATCCCATAAACTTCAAAAACCTGATGAGATTGAGTATTGGTGCTACCAATTGCAAATCAAAGTTAATGAAGCAAAATGTTCTCACCTTTGCGCTCTGCAGCAAGTCCTGTCCACTAGTTTATTATAATTCCATTTCTCTTCCTGTATCCGTGACAGTACGGTTTTCAGGCTTTTATCTCGACAAAAGGCTGATATGGAACCCACACACGAGGCTATGAATGCAAGAACTAAACAGACGCTTTGGATAATTGTACAGACTACTTCAAAAGATCAAGGTATATTCAATGGATGAAAGGTCAAAGAACCTCCTATCTCTCAAAAGAAAATAAAATAAATTACTAATCTACAAATTTATACTTAAGCCAATATGGGCATACGGGATAGAGCTCTGGGAGACCTTCAATCCTTTCAATCAAAGGTCCTGAGAACAATAGGAAATGCCCCAGACATCGGCAACAAAACCCTTCATAATGATCTTAATATACCCAACATTTTTAAACTCATCCCTTCCAAGTTCATAAAATTCTATAGTAACCTATCCAACCACCCTAATCCCCTAGCACAGGCGTTACTCTGCACCACTCATAATCCTCCTCGGAGACTTAAGTGGCAGTGGCCTCGTGACCTGCTGTAAATACGTGACAGAGAGAGTCCTGGCAATGGTCAGTTTCTCCAATCGTGTTCTGATTGTGCGTGGCTCTCGCGCTTTTGGCAGATTTGCCAAATCCGTCAGCTCGTATCCACGCGGCTGACGGAGGAGCTTAGGAGACTTCCCAAGACTCCCCTCCCTTTTTTGCACGCGAGGGTTGTGAATTTGGGAGGTCTCTGGGATATTTTCAAGTACTGTATGAATGAGCGAGTGAATAAAAACTGTAAGTATGGTATGAATGAGATTATTTATTACAATTACTTATTGCCCAATAAGGCAGATTGAAATTTTATCATAATAAAGTTGTTTTATCAGTACTAGTGTATAAAATAATTTTTTGTAAATTTTTATGCGTATGATATTGTGATTCTCTCAATTTTGATGCCTAACTCTTTTATGATTTTTAAAAATTATATTTATTAGAACCGATTTATTGTGATAAAATTACAATCTGCACTATTAGTCTTCTAACCTTTTAATTTACATTTTTATAATATATGCTACATATAATATATGTAGTATAATATATAATATATTATATTATAATAGTATTATAATCTTTTAAATTTTACTTAGTTTTTGTCTTTTAATTTTTGACTTATAATTTAATATATGAATGATGAAAACGCTTGCCGATTAAAGAAAAGCTAATGAAGAGAAACGGACTTTGTGTTATTTGGAACCTAAATTATTAGGAATATATTACAAGCCATGTGACATTTTAGATGTCAAAACATCATGGCCATCAAATCGATGATGTAATATATTTTGGATCTTTAGATGGATTTTTCTATGAAATTTTGATGGTTATGTTTATGGCACCAGCAGATTCTGTTTTAAAAGCATTTTTATATTCTTTAAAAAATTAACCATCATACCTGACTGTTCAAACAGTTAACTATGATTCTACAAGTATAATAGCAGTTTTGCTGTCATATTCGTTACTATTGGAACTACGCTTTACTCACAAATGAGCTTTATATAGAGCTTATCTAGAAAACTATAAAACCCATAGCCCCACGATCCAGCAAATAGCATGTACCTGAGCTCAGAAGAGACCGGCTAAAACAAAGCGCTGTAAATATTTACCAGGGAATGGCCTTGTCCCCAGCCTCCTGCAATAATTCAACCCCTACGTGACTTCATTTCGCCCTTATGCGGCTTCCTCCGCACGCCCACTTAAAAAATGACGGCAGAACGGGCTCAAGTGTAAATATGTTAGCTGCGCACAGTGGGAATTCTCTAACGATAGGGCAAGCTGACTTTAATACCTGAACCAACAATAATGGACTAGACATTTCCTTAGGGGTGGGGAGTATAATAACAGATGTGCTCCTGGTTTAAAAAAAATGCCTAGCAAATTACTTTCTTGGTCGGGCGAGGAGTTCTGAATACCCATTGCATTACATATACAGTGTTTTCTTAACAAGCTTATTTATATACAATGTCTCAGCAGAAAAGATTCAAAACACGTTCTGACCATAAACTTAGATTTGATGAAAAATTCATGTTTGGGATTGCATGTGGTTTTTTTTTTCTTTCTAGAATACTGTATAATTTTGATGAAGTGCTTACGGTGCTAGTCGCCTAGCCTAAGGGGAGAGTTCTCTTCTTTCGAACAGATACTTGTCTGATCGCCTTCTGTCTGCCAGATTATAATCATAAATTTGAATGGACTAATATGCAGTAACAGAACCAATCTACATTAAAACTAAATAATATATATGACAAAAATAAGACCTCACATACCAATTACACTCAGCAGTAGATTACATTGGACAAAGTTTCGTTTTTATACCCAGCTATATTTACCATATACTTACTCTAACGAGCTAATGTTTACAATTCCATATAAAAATATATAGTGATTGGGTTGATCCTTGATAATTGATTAAAACAATTTTTGTCTGCCCACGATTTTTCAATCTATTTATAATAATTCATAAGGTTTAGTTGGTTTAAATCATCGCCTTCACCTGAAGGTGTAGCACCTGCTACAACATAAAGAAACATATTGTACAACATAAAGAAACAGATTGTACAACAATAAGTACATAAAGCAATCACCGTTTAAAACTTAAAATTAACCAGATTATAACACTAAAACACATGGATTTTAATTTCTCTGTAATTTTTATTATTTATAAGATGTTATAATTCACTTCTGTTAACTGTATTCTAACTATTTTTTTATTATTTCTAACATTAAACATCATATGCTTCTAATGACTAGTGTAAATTGTGAAAGATAATGTGTTTTAGTTGTTTTACCTGTTAAATTTTAAGTTTTAATTAGTGATTGACATGTAAGTTTATGTTTTCTCTATAAATGTAATGAAACACTGTTGGCAGACATTAGTCGTTCTAATCAATTACCCCGAAATACTTCAAAAAAGGAACGCAACACAACATTACCCCGTTCCAATTTCAAAGTCAGCCTCCAAAAGACAAATCATTTTTTGAACCACCGATTGGTGAACGTTGATTCCCTATTCCAAACTTCTCGTGGTAAAATATTCCCAATTTCAATAGTGAGCAGGTGTTTGACGTGCACACCTATACAAAAGAGCGCCCGAAAGTTTTCCGTGCATTGCTCTGCATTCCCGCACAACCAAACTGCATTGAAGGGTGGGTATAGCTGTGGTGCCCGTTCATTGTACTGTTTTTTTGTACTGCAAGTGCAAGTATACATACTTAAACTATCACGACAAACAACACAGACACGCAAGCATAGATACAAGGCATACGCCACAGTAGCATACATTGATGACTAAGGCTACGTTGGGATTGAGATATTATAAATCCTTAACCTGAGAGACTCAAATGTAGTTTCAGGAAAATGGGGGATTGTTATCTGCATTTTTAACAGACGTATCATTTTATTATATTTACAGCACCTTCACTGTCGGTGATTCTAGTCGCAGTTCACATAATCAATAAGTATATAAAATAAATGACCACATTGAAGCCAACGACAAAGCAATAAAAACCACTTAAAGAATAGTAGTCCTAAAGTCGGGCCTTTTCAAGAAACATTCAGGGAAAAAGGGCGTTTGATAGAAAAAAAGTAAGGTCCCGGGTTTTAATTTTTGCCGTTTAACATTTGTTCACCTTAACCATTTATTGTTTGGCTTTTTTTTCTATGGTTGTGGGTTTCGATAGATAAAACAAAAGTCAATTATGTCTGGCTGTGTACACATAACCCTTTATTTATACATTTCTATTTTGATAAGACAACATATGTGACATTCATGTCATTACTTAGTGTAGACAAAACATACCAAAACCCGTGCTCATGATTTATGGTAAAAGAAATAACCTGAAAATTGGTACTTGATAATTTTCATTTCGGTCCTAACTTAAGGCTCTGAAAGTCATTGCGGCGTAATGAACAACATTCAATTTTGGTACCGTAGACTTTGATAACTCAATGATAAACATTGTAAAGGTGCAATGTATACAAGACAGGGCTTTCATGGAGAACATAATTTATATTGTGTGGAGAGCGTTGTTGCCTTGCTATGAACTCGAGTCTCTTGCTGTTATTACTTAAGTTCTTCAATTAGGAGTGTCTCATAACTTAAGCCTGCACAGAAATGGAAAATTGTTGAGACCATGCGCCTTCATTGTATTGAAAGCTAGAAAGGTCACCTCGCGTACATCTCGTTGAAACATATTGTCTGGTTATTTATCAACGTTGGCAATAGTCAGGTGACAAGATGATATCTCAAGAAAATATAATATATTTAATCTACGGATCCTCACCATTTCCGAAAATATATTTTTTTTTACTTCAACTAAATAAATTATTTTTACGACTATAAAATAAATTGTGTCATATATCAAATTAATTTAAAATTTAAATAATTCTATTAGAATCCAGTGCAAGAGTTCTAAAAATTTTAAATGAATAGGAATACAATAATCTGAATGTTTTATTAGCAACCTGCTCAAATTTCAAATCATAACATCAATAATAACCCCCTTTTCGGCAAATTAAATAATGTATGTATCATTTTACAATTATCCAGAGCTTTTGGCAGTAGTGACATCACCATTATCAAGTATCTCATCAACAAAATTATCGAGTAGGATAAAAGTTTTTAAAAAGAAAGAGAAAAGTTTAATTATGTATCCTATTATAATATATGTAATGCAGATCTGTAACCAGTTACCAAAATCGCTTTTATCGTTGTAAAATAAATTGTGGGTATACCAGAGAGTGAATATATATTATTGTGAATAAGCCACAGCCACTTGAAATTGCTGTTATTTTTAGCATTTTCTTCTTAAGTGTAATTTATTGTAGAGAAAAATTCATTGAAATCATCTTATTTGATCCATATTTTACTGTAAAACCAAATAATATGTAATGATATTTTTTTTATAATAAAGTAACAGAATTAACCAGAGTTTCTAAAAATAGCTAAATCAACTTCCTATGCTTTGTTACTATGATTTCATTGAAACTCCTCAACCAAGATTGCAGCGATTTTAGTTGTATGCCATTTAAAAAAGTAATCTTAACCAAATATTGCTATTGTTTACATTTTATCTCAAAATGTTGTGATTTTAACAAATAATAAATTGAATTTTTAAAGAGATTGCTTCCAGCTTAAAATTTAAATCTCGTGTATGAAGTAAACGGTTTTCATCCCTTTCTGAAGGTATGTAAATAAAAAACAGAGCTCTTCCTTTTGAGAAATTAGGTTTAAAGTAAAATTCATGATAGAAATTTTGCCTGTTACTTATTCTTAACAAAGTATGAATTTTAAAACGTATTGAAAGTTGTTGGGTCTTATTTGTGCTTATTAATCAAAGACGCGTTTGGCTCCGAACCATCAAACGCTAAGGTTTTTGATAGTAATCATGCACACAAACAAACTATTTATTGTTTATAAATAACCGTATTGTTTCTAATATACAATCGACCCCTATTTTTAAGAAAGTAACGTTATTTTTTGTCAAATATCGAGCGCATCCAATCCTTTCTATCAAAAGCCCTGAGAACAATAGTAAATGCCCCTTATTACGCCAGCAACAAAACCCTTCATAATGATCTGGATATACCCTACATTCTTGAACTCATCCCTTCCAAGTTCATAACATTCCGTAGTAACCTATCCAACCACCCTAATTCCCTAACACAGTCATTGCACTGCACCACTCATCCTTATAATTCTACTCGGAGACTAAAACGGCAGTGGCCTCGTGACCTGGTATAAATACGTGACAGTGGGAGTCCTGGCAATGGCGAGTTTCTCTAATCATGTCCTAAGCGTCTGTGGCTCTCGCGCTCTTGGTCAGCCTCCGCTGGCTCTTATCCAGTGACGCGGCTGACGTAGGAGCGTGGGAAATTCCCAAGACTCCACTTCCTCCTTCGCATGCGAGGGAGGTGACAACCGTGTGGACTCGGGGGGCCTCTAGGCTGTTGTATATATAGAATGAATGAGCGAGTGAATGAAAATTGTAAATTGGTATGAATGAGATCATATAGCACAATCAGGCAGATTCTAATTTTATCAAAATAAAGTTGTGATAATCAATGTATTCCCAAAAGATATTTTTTTCTCAGTCACATGTCTATTGGCAGCCTATACTGTTATTCTCAAGTGCCGTAAAAACACAGAGCAAAGACCTTCACAAAATAATACGTGGTACTTTTACTAAACTAAAATCTTACATTTTTTTTAGCATACATTTAAAGTTAACATTAGGATTAACTGCAGAAAACCATTCGTAAAATGTCTCCTCCATTAAATGCTAAATGAATAAATATTATAAAATATTATAAATATCTTAAAATAATAAATAAATGGATCAAAACAATTTCATAAACGTAATCAATGCAAATACAACGACAAAACCACATTCCATATGAAGACCCAAAATTGGCCTCAAAATGTGGTTGGTAATAGGTTGTTGTTGGAGTGGATTGTAGACTCCAAAGTAGTTCGGTGGGTGGAAGCCTCCAAAGTTAGTGTGACTCCTTTTGATTATTGATTAAATTGGAAGCTGACTGAATTTCAATATGGTTTATCTCACGTATATACCTGATCTCATAAGGAAGTTTTACCGTTTGATGTACTTCATGGTGACCAGAGCGTTATATATGCATGTGGAAGGTATATGTTCTATGTTCTTGAATCACTTGTCAATTTATAGGCTGTTGAAAGTGCTTGTAAATAAGAAATACATAGCTTGTGTAGAGACACAAATAGGGTGTTATTTACATAATTCAAGCCCACAATTAACAACTAAACCGTATAAAATTATTTTAGGTTGCGGTAAGTACTGTAACAAACAGCGAATCTATTTCAAATCATCCGAAGTATAGCGAAGCTTCGATGAGATTATCATAAGTAGGGGAATGCTCGCAGATTCTGAGCTGGAAGAACAGCCATAGAAAAGGGGTAGGACGCGAGAGATCAGTTTTGAGAATAGGGCTTAGGGTGGTGGGGGGATTTGGTAGCCCTAAGCCCGCAGAGCATTGTGGGACCTCACCCCGACCCTTTATTATCGGGACTGGGTGTTACCAGCCGATCGGGTCCGCACCACACTCCAGTCTTATCGAATAGCGACAATGGTGCAGACTAGCGCTAATCCCACTCAGGCAAATATCATAATCTGCATCAGCCCAAGCCCGAGGCTTACGGCAGCTTCGACGCAGGGGCTAGGAATCCACTTCCGCATCAGCAACATTTAACGTTTAATTTAATAATTCTTTTTATCAAATAATAATTTGGTTGAGCATTTACAACTTGGTTGAAAGATGCTGGACTCTAAAATGAAAGAAATATTCAAACTAGACAGGAGAAAAAGAAATTAAACGCATTTGGTCCCAATCTAACACTTCTTCATAAAAACTTTTTATTAAAACGATTGATCTAATAACAATAATATCTTTATTATCCCGGAACTGTATCCCTTACAAAGAAATATTTATTTGACATGAACTGGGTTCCATGAGAATGTCAATCCCTAAGAGAATTGTAGTCTACAAATGAAATGAGAAAAAATATATATGCACATAAAAGGCACATATTTATCAGAAAGTAAAATATGCAACGGGAAATAAATGTAAACCTAACAAATTTGAACAAAATAAAACAAAAATTTGCCTAAATAATAATAAAATATCTACACAAATAACCAAACACACACAAAACACCAATTGGGTATTCACAAGTAAATATGTAAATCCATAAATGCCTAGATTTACTCCTACAAATGAGTTTTTAAAGCATCAGGAAGAGGAATTTTCAACAGAACATAATCAAACATGTCCATGAAGTTATAATTTAAGATGATTGTACTTGATATCCCGCAGTAGTTCATTGCGATTGAAGAACACATGCAGGTACTGATGTCATTATCCGCAACTCCATTTCCCATCACATAGTTCCCTTGGTAGCACATGATTTCCTTCAGTCCACTGCAGTGTCAATCAGCGTCTTCACTTTCCCCCTCACCCTGGCCTCTGTGTACTGCCCTCCTAATAAAGCCATTTCCAATTCCCAATTGTCCCAATCTCCTTGCTAAACTCTATCGGTAATCGCTTCCTTGTGGGTAGGGACTTCAATCTAAAGCACCAACAGTAGGGTTAATAATACACAAATACACGATGACGTACTTTGCTGTCTGCACACACGCTGAAACACAGCCACCTATCGGTCATCTGAATACAGCGAAATCCTGTACTTCTTTGACTTCTCATTGACTTCTTCTTTTACAATATTTTAAGAACACTAATATAGTTGAGTATATTTCCCTAAGACAAACTTTCACAAAGTATCTCCTCCTTCATTTGTTAAGGGGACCAGTTTATTGGATCCAACGTCCATCAGATTCTTACAGATTCAGTAGACCTCAATGATGCAGAGGATTCTTTCAAAAATTTGATCCAGAGATAGGCTTGGGAGGCATCGTCTCCTCGCTGTCACACGAAGATTCGCAATAAAATCCTTTACCACAGCACCTCAAAGACTTAATCCAATCCAAACTTATTGTTATAACTTTTAATTTATTAATTTTCTATTAAAATGGGAACAATCGGTATAGGGTGAACAAAACAAGGGCAACAGAGGGGAAAATGGGAACATGCACCATTTTAAGGAAATACTAAGGAGGAAGCCTAAGTTGGAATGCTACCTAACAATAACTAAAGTAGATCTATTTAGGAATATTTATCTTCTTAACTCGTTGGGAGTTAATAATGTTTCATGAAGAGATATTCATTGTTTGTATTTCATTCAGTAGAAAATATGTTAGGAATAAAAAATGGAGATATATAACCAACGAAAAAGCGAATATAAAATCTAGCCGGAAGGGAGGGGGTGGAGGCAGCTGACTTATTCCAGCTGCCAAATCTCATTAGAGCTTCTTTATTAGCCATGTTCCGGTTGGACCCTCTCAGTCCTCGCCAGGGCCAAAGCCAGATAATTTTAACGGGCCCTTAAAATTTGGACCCGGACCAAAACGGTTTGGCTCCCCGAAGGCAAAACCTTTTTGTTTTCTTAGAAAGAGCCCCTGGTTGGAGGGCTAAAGCCTGCCTTTCCGTTTTACGGGGTAAGTTCAAGTCTATAAAGTTGTCAAGCACGGGGCGGAAGAAGAGCTAATAAAGCCGCTCAGACAAAACCCCCCCGCTAAAATGTGGAAGGCTCCCCTCCCCTGCTCACTGCCTCTTAACTGCTCGGAATCACCGCACTATCGGTCCATCTCCTCAGTGTGCTCTTGACAGCCGCATGTGGGTCTGCATGCTACCTGTGCTTTATTTATGCCACGTCCGTGTAGTTTTAATGAATTTTAAAGGATTCGGGACAGGTATGTGCATATTTCGTAATACTTACTAAGAAATAGAACACCTTCTGCATTTCCTCAGTTTTGTTGATTTCTACCCGAATGTTCTCGACGGACTATTCTCAAGGTGAGTGAGCGACGTTGATACC
The DNA here is from genome assembly GCA_930367205.1 of Acanthosoma haemorrhoidale. NCBI lineage: Eukaryota > Metazoa > Arthropoda > Insecta > Hemiptera > Acanthosomatidae > Acanthosoma > Acanthosoma haemorrhoidale. The sequence continues at coordinate 51,772,029 of OV884015.1, read as the reverse complement.
CAATCCGGCATTTGCTATAGTTGCCATCACCGTAAAATGGCGCCACATACTGTCAAAATTGTTCGAGTAGAAATCAATAAAGCCGTGGAGAGACAGAATGAGTTTTATTTCTTAAAATACACCCTACAAATCAAAGTGGTAATAGCTCAGAAAAGATTATTTGCAGCAAACGACCAATTAGATATTGTAAGCATGATATAACCAGGTTTTGGATAACTGTCAAAATGGTTAGATAAAGGTGGATTGAGTGGAAATAATTAATATATAGTGACAAAATTAGAAAACTAAAATCTAGTTGGGAAGAAAGAAGACTGCTCCTTTTTCGTATGTCAGCCTGTGAGTTCTAAATTACACAACACTATGAAATATACCGACTAGTCATAAATTCACACATACAAATAGAGGCCTTGTATTTACTAAATTACCCAATTCTGTCTTTTAAGCTTACTTTCTTACCTTTAAGCCTACTCAACGCTAGTTAAGTTAATTAGTTAGAAAAGTTATTTCAATGTTAATGAATAAATAATGTTTAAGAACCAGCTGCGATATTGTTTATTAATAAGTTTTTTACATACAAATAATTTACCTTTAATCATTTTTATTTTTATACTAAAAAATACTTTTTTAGTAATAAGAAAAAAAACAAATACGAGATTGTGAAGACAAAATATTGAGTGTTTAGCTCGCATTCATGTGTGTTTCCAGTAATAAATAAAACAACAATGGCATGGGTCTAAGTGAATACACAAAAGGAAAATGTAACTGATCAAAATAATTTTTCCTGCTTCTTTGAGGCTTTCTGTCTATCTTCTCAAAACGTTTAAGAATCCTGCAATATCGTTGGCATATTTCCAGATAACCTATGCGTGCCTTTGTTTTCGTCCATAACACTGTTATGTATTCAGAGGTATTCAGCATATATATTTTTTTAATTTTGTAGTCTTCCTTGGTAATTTCCAAACATGTAAGCTTCGGGACAAGGCTGTGCTTTCAGGTAGCAACAAAATTAGCTTATACAACTCTTCTAGTATCGAATATGAAATATGAAAATATAACAAATAGACCATAGCATAAAATCAGCCCTACCCACATTAATTCGGGTAGAAGGACGAAACACTTACCTCCCTATGTCTTGAAGTAAGACTTATTCAGGTCTGAAAATAATTTAAATTCAAAACAGAAAGTTCAATTTAATGGGATAATGATTGAGATAATTTACCATCCAGACAGAGCTGTTTATGGGCAGTTCCAGACCACGCGTTCAATGATCTGGCCAATATAATTGCTAAAGACTAGCGAAGGTGAGCCAGTGTTGAGGCACCATGCCGTTGGCTCAATGCCCAGATTTCCTAAGCCATTAAACATGGTAGAGTTATCTAAGTGAAGACAACCAATTATTATGAAATAATAAAAACCTGTAAGGAAGTAATTTAAACTTAACTAAGGATAGGTCTCACTCGCCTCACCTAAGATCAGCTGAAGTCTTCGAGCTCTCCAACCATCCTACTACAAAGAAGTGAAGCTGAGAAGTTATCCACATCTCCACCGAATGTCTCGGACACCAACGATACAAGGAACATCAGTAAATCCTAGACTGGGACAATACTATCAAAAAGACTATTTCAACTTCTAAAAGCTCTAAGTTAATGAATTGAAAGAAACTTAGGGTTGTAATGTATGATTTTGATGAATAATCGTTCGTTATGCATGTTTAACTAGTCAGTAAATGGCCATTGTGGTTGAACTGCTTTAAAAAATCATAAAAATAAAGCTTTATAGAATGTCAATAAAGAACTTCTTCTTCTTTATGAATAATTATAAATAACTGATTTCCTAACTTTTTTTTTTGGGTCATTGCAGAAATATTACTATTCTTTCCTCTAAATATCTTAAAGCAGCTTCACAATTTAAAAAGCTGCCTAAGGTATGATCCTTTCAGATAGAGAGAGAGAGATGAAGAGAGAGAGAGGAGAGCCGAAGAAATATTGACTATAGATCGATCAGCCTTCAAGCAGCAATAAATTATCTTATTTTTTCATTGCCTGAATGGCTAGGTGAATTGTATAGAGTTGGCTCCTCGTAGGCAACATACAAGGTTAAATGTTAGTTAAGGCATCTCTTACAAAGCTCAATTCATACAAACTTTGATAAAGTCCGCGGTTTCGAAAGCTAGGTGTTTAAACAAGTTTGCACTTTCAGAATGAAGGAATCATAAGGTGGAAACTTAGTTAATCCACGGTTTTCATACATCACAACTCTACAAATTTTAAACATATTCAGCGTTATTTCATAATCACTCAATGAGATCATTTTCAGTTAGATTCAGCTGAACTAATAAGAATTGTTGTAGTTAAAATAAAAATAGCAAAATATAAAAGTATTAATGGCAATATAATAGTGAAACAACAAACGACTGTTGTCTCACAATTTCGAGATTCTCTTTCATAGAAAAGTCTCTCATTTTAAGAACTGTATTAAATTATTTTTCTTATATTGCCTCTCAAAATGTTACTTATGGAATATTACAACTTCTTCAGAATCGATTGATATAATGTTAGCTCATAAAAAAAACTGATATTGAGTCCGCAGTACAATTATATGCAGCAGGATATTGTACACCACTTAAGATATTTAATATACATTACTAAATAGCAATTTCGTTTCATCGTTCTGTCGGGATGTCCGCTTATTAAAGATTTGACTTTGTAATAATGAAGGAAAAAGTTGGATTTTTCTATTCTATTATAAATACAATGGGTTTCTTTGTTTCGAAGAGGTTTCCATTAAAAAAACGTATTGTATTGCTGTATTTTTTTTGTTATTTTTCTACAGCAGAATTTTCACAGACATAATAATAGAGCGACGGCAGACAGTGCAATAATTAGAATTTCGGAAGCACTGTTCTTTTTACTAAAGTAGTATAATTTTTTTCTACTTTCAATCATATCTGTCTAAAACTGTTTTATTAACTAAACATTAACTATTCTTGTATAAAAAAAGACAAGAAACGTAATAGTTTTTAAAATTTAACTTGGTTGTTCCTCAGTTGGACGTTATATAATTTCAAATGCTAGGATCTTATCACCATAGCAGACAGAACAAAATGTATGCATGTAGTTTTATTCTCCACATAAATGTGTCTATAGCCATAAAACTGTTTTCAAGTTTTAAACAAGTTCTCATTACATTTGTTGGGATGCAGAAATCACCTAATGAATGATCAAATTCTGGTTTTTGGTTAGCTATTTCGTTATTTTAATTGAGAAAAATATTTAAAATTAGTTAGTTGCGTACTATCAAAAAATGGTTTGAATAATTGCGATTGCTTCATTTTATTGAACACATAGTTTTTGAACATTTATTATTGTTACCATATAAATCAGAAAGTGTTTTTTTAACAAGCATTATTGGTGACGATTTTTTACACGAATTTGTCATCCCGGCTATCTTTTGTAAATACTACATGGATATATAAAACATGTCATTAGTGTAAATATAATAAGTTTTTGACCAGCAGTCCACTAACAATCAAACATACAAAACACACTAATGCTCTAGCCGCTGAGAGTATATTAAAATTATACTGAGATTAAAATTATACAGTATATTATATTGAGAGTATATGTTCTTGCGCTACGTATATTACATGTTTTCAAACAAGAATACTAGATCATTGATTTGATGCCCTTCATATTACACGGTAACTAATTAAACAGTCACAGTTTTTCAATAAGACATGAGCAAAATTTTAGGCTTTTTCATAATAATACTCCTCAAGAGTCCAGAAGGCATTACACGTCATAAATAAGAACGGGGTGAACTATTAGTTCTATACTTTGCTCGATAAGACAGTTTTTTTTTTTACAAAAAATAAGGGAATCCTATTAAATTCATCTTGTAATTAGTTAAAGAATAAACTCAATATTTCATACATACCTGAAATGAAATAATTTCACTATAACAAGTGCTAATCAAAATTGTTGCTCCGTAGGAATGAAAGCCTAGTATTAGATTATATATGTATAATACAAATTTCTCAAATTTTTTCATACTACTTATTCACCAACACACTTTGTCCATAATATAGCAGGAGAATAACCGTGGTGGGGGGGGGGGAGACCACCGGGTCCAGACGGAACATATTATGGGGTGGCAAGTTAGAAATTGTAAAATAACGAACGAGTCCACCCCAAGTGTTCTGATGTACGCCACAGTAATGTGGTGTGGTTCTAATCCAAACATCACCAGACTATTGTTGTCCTATCGCCACATCAGTTGTTTTGTATTAGTACTCCATCGTCACAGTGGTCCTGAATGAGGAGGAAAGGACAGTGGTGAAATCCAAACACAACCCCACTAATAGTAGGATAAGGGCATTAGGACCCTGGTAGGATTTGATATTATCCTAATTAGCTGAAGACCTATTTAAAAGGGTCATTCGCTCCCTTTTCGGGGCTTATTAAAGATAACGAGGAGGCTAATGAGTGGTGGATACCAGCCCAGTCTCTCTACTCTTATCAATGCTGAGCGATCCTCTTTTCAGCTCTTCTCTGTTTATGCTCTCGCACTGCGTAGTTACCCGAGACCGGTTTGGGGAGTGCTCTTTTGTAAGATCTTTTGTATTCGATTTCAATGGTTAATTGCCCCTCGAAAGCCTGTTTAACTTTAATTGGGGAGGCGTTTATTTTAATCATGGTTAATTTTGATGGAGTGTCGTATTCATACTTCAAAAAAAAAGTTGTTTGTTCATATTTGTTTTTAATTGGTCTTAAAAACTTAAAATAAACTTATATTTTTTGTGTGTTTTGTACAAACAATCAGCCTAATTTCACAGTTCACCTTCTAGTCAAAGAACTTTTTGCATATAAAACCTATGAAGCTACCCGATTCCTGATTGAATTTAAACTTTAAAAAATTAATTAAAACCTATGTAGTTATTTTTATGCGCAGAAAGAACAAATCTACCAATTATTCTAGGGTGTAGCACCTTCAGAATATCAGACATCAACAAAATGTTTTCATGCCAACGTGTATGAAAATGATCTTTATATTTAGAAAACTAAATTATTAAAATTGGCTGATGAAATAATGAAAATTCCTTACCTAATACCGAATGGACTGATCATGTTGGAGTTCCGCAGCTTCACTATACTTAAATTATTATAATTTGAATGAATCCCTAGTCAATTTTTTTTTCATTAGACAAAAATTAATAATTAGCAGAATCACATAGCACAATTGTACTAGAGTCACTAAAAGAAACCACAAATGTCGCTCCCTTCCTCGCAAACCTCTCCAAACCATAAAACTATTTCCTCTCATTGCGTCACTCATTGACATACGAATGGTTGTTGGCTATCCACGAATTGTAGGCACGTGAACAAAATTCCCCTTTATTACTTGAATGTTTTAGTATTGTTTAGTCTAATGATGTGTATGTCTTAACGTTTTTGTTTGGTTTTTTGGTATAGCAACATCATTGCACAGTTTTCGTAGCACACTCACGAAATATTTTCCGTAATTGATTACTTTTAGAAATAATTTTTTTTAAAATGGATATATAATAAATGTGGGTAGTAGTTTTTTGTACAAATTTGCACGGTTTTTTTATAAGGACCATAACTTGCTCTTGATCATTATAACCATATAGGATGACTTATAAAATACCATATAATAATATGCTGTTATGGGAAATATCAAACATATAAATACATTAAAAAAATGCTGTACAGAATATAAAATATAGAATATTACCTGAATTATATTATGAAGAAACTGCTCACAATTTTAACTAAAGAATATACCAACATCAATGTGATTCTAAAAAACAAAAGCACGCTGTACAAAAGTAATGGAGCAAATCTAAAAAAAGACTGGTAGAAGGACTTGAAATCAAACAAAATAATTAATGATAAATAATAAATAAATAAATAATAATAAATGTTATTAAATTAACAGAATGAAATTTTGTAAAGATTTATTGAGATTCTAAGCAAACAAAAAATAAGTATCAAAATATTAGAAGACTCGTGTTTTTCAATTTCTGCACAGCGTTCGATTGCAAAACATAAAAAAAAAATATTATATAATTTCAATTCATTTTTTGCAAAAATCACATGATAGTTAAAAATTCCAAGATCTTTTTTTTTACATTCCCTCCTAAGTTCTCCAGTAGAAATAGCTACAATTTTTGATTGCTTACCGTTTTATGGAGAATTAAAACGCAAATATTTCTCAGGTTTACACCATCATCAAGTTAGCAACCATAGTACCAAAATAAATAATAAAATTTTAGTAAAATAGTAAATGTATATTGTATCAACAATTAATCCTGTTAAAACAAAAACCATTTTACTGATCAATTAAACCCTGAGATGTGATTTTCTTATTACAAGCGAACCAAACATGACTTGGTTCGAAGAGGTTATAAAATAGGAAAAAATATTAACTCTAAACTAATTCAAATTATATAACAATACTTACCATAAAAATGATGACAACAAAAAACATAAATCACGAAGAATTTCTTCAAATATTTTTTAATACAGTTATTAAAACTCTAAAACAGATTTCCCGTTCATTCGAAAGCATAAATATTATAATTCAAGCAAAAACTTATAATTTTACAAAATGCTTGCTTGAGTCAACTCGAGGAAACTATCAAATCTAAATTTTGTTTGATTTCAAGTCCTTCTACCAGTCTTTTTTTAGATTTGCTCCATTTCTTTTGTACAGTGTGCTTTTGTTTTTTAGAATCACATTGATGTTGGTATATTCTTTAGTTAAAATTGTGAGCAGTTTCTTCATAATATAATTCAGGTAATACTCTATATTTTATATTCTGTACAGCATTTTTTTAATATATTTATATGTTTGATATTTCCCTTACCAGCCTATTACTATGGTATTTTATAAGTCATCCTATATGGTTATAATGATCAAGAGCAAGTTATGGTCCTTATAAAAAAACCGTGCGAATTTGTACAAAAAACTACAGATCAATTAATTACAAGGTTTCAGTACGCGTTCCATCAGATTGCTGGTGTAGTTGAAATTGAACTAGGGACATAATGTGTCCTCTGAAGATTTCAGCAGCTCCACTCATGAGTATTGCCAAGGGATTATCACAATGTAATACCTCTGGTTTCCTCCAATGCTGGAAGAGAACAGAAGCGGTTCCCTTTGCAAGCTCAGACGATGAGTCAGGTGTTGAGGCAAACAGCTGATAAGAAACCAGCTATTCATTAAGGCTGCTTCTAAAATGTCACTAAGCTTTTGCTTCAGTGGGAGGAGGTGCCTCTAATCCGCTATGAAGTTACATCTGGGAGCATCCCCCTTTGTCTTTGTACCAGCCATTATCCATTTTATCTTCTTGAGCACCTTCCACGTTACCAGGCTAAGAGATATAAACATTTGCAATTTATGTGTAGCTCGGTTTTATCTCTTTGCGTAACAATCTCCTCACTCCTTTATAATAATTATAACTGGTAGACTCTTATTTTCGTTTTTTATTTCTTAGCATAAGAAAGGCTGGAAAAGGTTTTTAATAATTGGTCGATAATCACTATCTCCCTTGGGCTGGAGTATAAATATAGATACACCTTTAGAAACTAGTCCACTGCTTTCCAACTGAATGAGCTTCCACTACATGCCTAGAGAGACTCTAGGCTCAGCCTTCAGTGGACTCTCACCACTGCACCGCAACATTTCCACCTCTACCGAGGCTTCCCACACTCCTTAATTCCCTTACTCCACCTTCAAACAGGTACTCCTAGTAAAAGGATCCAATCACCCCAAATAAATTCCCTTTATTTTCCCTTATCTATAATCTTAAAACTTTGAGAGCTAAGGGAAAAAAAACAAAACTAGTCAAACATTGTGATTTTATGATAATACTTACATACCTTTTTAGTAACAAAAAAAATATTAGAAGGTAATCAGATAGGGTAGAAGTTGAGATCAAAGCACCCCAGACTTACCTGTCGTGTACCAAAAATACATTTTGACAGTATAGAAGTGATAAGCTACCAATATCTTTGCATCAGTATTCTCCATCGATGTTTCTATTGTTGTTGTATATGTGAAAATGTTTCCTCTCGAGTCCTTGACTCCTAGTGTGATTTTTGGGACCAGAGGTGCTATCTAAACCCATACAATACATTTAAAAAAATATTGTTTGTTCAGTTATTTTTCAGGATTAATTTTTCTTTGAAACCCTCAGGTCATTATTTATTTAAACTCAGTTGGGGCGTAGTTTATAGGACATGAAGTGTGTTGGACGATCTGCAAATACTCAAATGTATATCTGTTGTTACGAAAATGTTTATTTTGTACCAAGGAGGTAGAAATTAGTCTAATCCACTTTCACCACCCAGCCAGATGAGAAAACGTCTAAGCTTTGCTTGCAATCAGTCTCGTCACAGAAGTTCGGGGGAAGCCATTAAGAAAGGATGTGGTAAGACAGAAGTATTTTGTAAATACGGTTTGTAAATATTAGTTATAGAAAGTGGTAACGTTAATAAATAGTTTATAAATGAAAAATGGATCCAACATAATTTACTGGTTTATGTATTAATGGGTATGTTTTTTCTTATAAAACTATAAGGACGGGTCAAATGACCGGTTTTGAGATTTGAAACTGATTTTTCAGTAGCTTAATTTTTTTTTTTTTTTGACTTTATTTATTTTGATTTAAAAGTCTTAAAATAGTGAAAAAAAGTTAATAAAAAATGTATTTACATTTACTATTAGCAGTTCCCTTCCACCTTTTACATCCTTTTCTTTCTATAAAAAAGCTTTTAAGAGTATTTAAGCTGAAAATGTTTCATTTAAATATATAATTGACTCTTTCTTTCTGGTTTTCTGGAAATTCACTAGTTCGCGAGTGTTTTTAACTAGAACCCTCCACTACGCGATCTTTATCTGGATATTTAGTACTCGATTGAATATGGAAAAATACTAATCTTTTCTTTTTACCCTTTTAGTTTGTGTTAAGTTTTGTCACATAGAAGAGCAGCAGGAGTAAAAAATATATAAAACTCCGGAAGAAGCTCTCCCCACGTTGTGGGAAATGAATGAAGAAGCATTCGAGGATAAAATTGTTTCTGAAGAAGAATGTCCCGAAAGTATTCTGTTAGTCCTGGGACAAGGAGATGGCCTGTCTGTACATTTTATAATATCCTAGATACATCAGATTTGAATTCTTGGGTTCTTTACGGCAACAAATGAAAAAATAAAGGTATACTGGTAATAATAATAGAACTAGTTGAAGAAGTCCAATCTACTTATGGAACAACTGAAGAAATGTCTGAACCAGTTTCAATTACCCCACAAAGGGCGCAGAATAAAAATACTACACCAAATTCATGCCGGTAAATCATCTAAATAATTCATAGATTTATTACTGCGGAAAATGGGCTGCTATTGTTAAATTATGTAGTAAATGTGTAAATAGTTATTTTTTTCATCTTTAGAATAACTATTGTTTGGTTTTGAATGTAGAGTTTTCCTTACCTGAAAATTTGTAACTCCAATTGTTTTCTGTTTATAAATGATATAAAAATATAAATTTTGTTAATTCTGTATATTTTTTTAAATAATTATTTCAAACTTATCTACTAAAACTCATTATTTGTTATACTTTTGAATGTGTGCGAATAATAATAAAACTTCAATTTCCAATAAAAGTGTTGGGTCAAATGACCCGATCCCGTCTGTCTTGGTAAGTCCTTCTAGTGTTAAACCATAAACCAAGATTTAGTTTTAATGCCGATTAGTTCTGTCACCGATCATAGTTCATTCAGTTCTTGTTCTTTTATATCTAAGGTAGGATTGTAAACAGCTTTCTGCATTAGGCACGAGGTTAAACAGAATATACTATGTTTAACAGCATATCTCCAAGCACTTGTCCGGTACATACCAACTCTGTCAACACATTCCTTTGTAATAGTGTTATTGTACAAAATTGAAGTATTTTTAACTGCGTTTATTTTTTACCTTTTATATTGTTATTGGCGTTTACTGGTAGATTGCTTTCGTAACTAATTTCAATTATTACTATCCCCTCTTATACCAATAGTGGGTTGGAGTATACTTACGTTTATCATCTGTAATAGGGAATGCTGAAAAAATTAATTTGATTTAATGAGTAGTAGCCCATTCTAATTATTTTTAATCTACTAGAATAGAATACATATATTACTATATACTATATTATACTTGGAACTAAAATATATTTCATCTGCGAACTCTAGCACACCCCACTGCACTATCGTAACCACTGCACTTCGTTGAAATTAAACAGACTATTGAAAGTATATTCCATTTATATTATTACTTATTCATTTTAATAAGGAGTTTCATGTGTTCTCTCTTCAATTTATAAATTATTCAAGAGCCTAGTTTTGGTTATCAATATTCTGTCTTATATCAGTTGTAGCGGTTACCAATCACATATGTAAATTACCCTATTCTCTGGTACATAATGTATTATAATATAAATGCAAATCTTTGTAAACTTCTTGTAATAAATCATAGAGAGGTCGGTAGTCGTGAAACAGGTAACAGAGGGCCGAAGGTCCTGCAATAAAACCCTAGAGGATAAGCCACTGCCCCTAATAAAATAGACCTTCAGTCACGTTCCGGCGGTCATAAAATCATGCCAGAAACAGTTTAGGTCACGTAGCTTGGCCCTGGTAGGCTCACTCTTCACTCTTCTCCAGTCTCTGCATCTCGAAAGTCGCGATACTCCAGGGCCCCGGGGCCCTGGAATCTTCTACTAGTGTACTCTCTCTCTGACACACCTCTGGGCAGTCACCTCACAGCCTCTAGCAGACCTCTGACGACTTGTACCTATTACGCTGCCGATCTCTCGCCCGAACTCTGAAAACTGGCCTTATTCTTTATGAACCTCTGAACCTCATCCTGAAAACAGTGTATTGTCGGGACACATCCCTATCAATAAATGGAGTCAGATATTAACACCTACATGGAAGATGGTCCATGTCGTAAACTATAACAATCCGCACTTGTCACCAGGGCTAGGGTGATCAGTCAGTCCCCTAGTGACGCCCCCCCGACAATTGTTGACCTTTCCGACATCAGTCATTAGTGCATCGGAGTAGACATATATACATTGAATATTCAACAGCTTTGCAATAGTCTACCTAGCGACCTAATGGTTAAGGATTCAGCCTAAGGGTTGTGATGGCCATCACCCTGTGATTTTAGTTGACTTTTCAAGTTCAGTTCCTTCCCTCAATACCCGTAATGGGATCTGACACCTTTTAGTTTATTATGTTGCTTTGATTACCATTGAACAGCTGTTTTGTAAATATAACCGCGTTGAAGATTTCGCGATTAAAATCATTCCCATTAAAATATTTGAATACAGTAGCAATAGCAATCATTTTATGTGTAGTATATTCAAACTTCGATACACTGAAAAAAAATAAAATAAAATACCATAAACGAAATTAAAATACCCTTAAATAAATACTCACATATAACAATTATTAATGAAATTCCTGATTGTATAACTTCCCATTGAATATTAAATTTAAATTAAATCCGAACGATCTGGGATGGAGGATGAAAATGGATTAGTTTCGTAATACAAGCGCCCCTTCCCCATTACCACTCGACAGTAATTAAATTTCATTAGATCCTTTGAGGGTAATCCACGCATTAGATACGGTCACCTGAGCCGTATTTGAGGACGAGGATAGAAAGAAAAGAAAGAAACACTGACTGTAATTGTGTTGACCGAAAGAGGATGGTGTAAAATTAGGCTGACTTTGTGGCTATCAGTGGGCGAGCCAGCCGACCATGCAAATCCAAATTGCCATGCCCTCACAAAGCTTCGTTGCTAAATCACATCAACCTAACGATTCCACGTGCCATATCAACCTTCCGTTCCCTCCATATTTGTTTTTGTTCCCCTTGAAAGTATGAATGACTCTATATCAAATACAACCACAACAAGATACGATCATCCCAAATTTTATTTCTTATCAAGCATACGAATTTATTTAAGTTCACGTCCTTCAATGTTATCAACTGCTAAAATCAGTAATTAGGAACGTTTTACGATACCGTACGGTCATGTGTAAGTTAGGAAGGCGTTAGAACACATACTTATAGGTCAAACACTTTAAAGAACTAATAACTGGACTGTATAGCTAAGATGAAGGTCGAGTTATAAATTGTGAGGTAATGAAATAAAAATCTTTGGTATGATACAAATAGACTATATTCACAAAGAATGGAAAATTAATGTGGCAAAAATCAAAGTTTAAATTCTCTGGTCTTGAGTTTCTGTGGTTTGTATGTGCAGCTACTTATGTACTTAAATTTCTCACACTTCACGTTAGACAGAAACCATATTTTTAATTTGAACTCTATAAGCCCGAAAATAAACTTTATGCTCCATTTCACCAGTCAACACTGTTAGTTTTGCGATAGTATTAATTTCATAACTGACAATCCACTTAGTTTTTGATAATTTTTCAAAACCTAGAGAAAATTATGGCTATAATACCATTTATAAAATATTATACTGGCTATAGGGCACTTTTGAATATAATAATTAACAATTACAAATCCAACATGGACTTACTCAAACTATGAAAGACAGCAAACCGTCAAACATCAAACGAATCCAAACATTCCATTACAAAGTCCTCAGAACTGCAGTAACAACATTACAAACCCACCCCTTCGCCTTGATCTAGACGTGCTAACTGTTCTTGACCTTATAATCTTATTAAATTGATTTTCTCATTTCCATAAAAACCTACCTACTCATCCAAATCCTTATCCAATAACACTTAACCTTACGATGCTCCCCGTGACTTAAAACAGAAGTGGTGTCGCAACCTATTGTAAATATAAATGTATGTCATCTTATTTATGTGGTATTAGCAATGGCCATCATTTCCAATCATGTCCTGATCATCTGAGGCTCTCTTGCTATCTCTCTGATCTTCTCCAATTGGCAAAACAGCCAGAAAGGGAGGCGGGGGGAACTCTGCATTAAGGTTTTTTTTATGGTGCCCACCTAAGCACATGAGCTTAGCTTCTGTGCAAATAATTACTCCCAGAAAACCTAATATCTAATTATTTAAGTAATTAAAAAGTTATTCTTACATCAAGTTTATAAAACAATTTTTTTTTATTAACTATCATGAAAAATGGTTCCAATTACTGTATGCAATCAGAGCTAACAAGCTTGCTGGAGGTTTTCCTTGGGAGTTAGAAGAGGGGTTGTTGTATACAGATTCATGCAATATACGCTATAGGAATCTGCATCAGTATAAATGAATCTCAATGAATAAATAATGCTGTAACAAACAAATCGTAATTTTTTAAATAATGATCTTTATATAAAAAAACAATTTATTTCGTGCAGTTTTTATGTTATTCCAAAACACACTTTCCACCCTGATACCAAGCATATAATGCTAAATCACTTGGTAATGACATCGTGTCTGGCAAAAGCGTTTGTGAAAAAAATATATATATTGAGGTCAGACAGTCTGTTTTATTTATTTCGTAAGTATTGTACAATACAAGGCAATAGTAATCTATCAGTATTCTAAAGTATTAAATGGTTGACTAAAGGTAAATGGTCTCAGATCGACTGAACACAACTCATTGGCGGAAGGCCGACTGACTGTTAACACTGCGCCGCCCTTAGATAGGATGGGCCTTTTAAATAATATACGAAGTAGACCTGGGCTCTTAGCGTCTACGGGAGGGTGAGAATGACCTAAGGTTATTGGCACGGATTTAAGGGCAGCTTAAATTTAAAGCCACCCCATTCTTGATATTAGCCACTTACCCTTTTAACGACACCTACTGCATAACGGTATCTCAGCAAACAGCCTCTCTGCCCTGTTATGTTAAACAGCTTATAAACTATTGTTGTTACAGCCCTTATTTTTTAAAGTAGGAATAAATTTTATTTTCCATCATTAGCCAAAAAAAAAAAACTACTACTATGCTCCAGTTGTTTCCCTTTTAAACTAATTTAAATAATTTTAGTCATAAAATTAAATCAAATACTATTAGGATTGGTGCCAGTTGTGGTTAAGCTAGGTTAAGTGGTAATTTGTTAATCTCGCCATAATATTTTTCATTTAGTAAACACGTTTTTGACCACTTTAGAGATATCACCTTTAATTACTAAATATAATAATTTATTGTAAATAAGATAAATGGCAAATATGAGATCGCACAATAATCATGACCCTATTCACTTGATGTGAAATGGAGGAAAACGAAAATTATCCCTAATTCTACTGGCATTAGATGACAAGAGGAATGGAGGAGGCGATTCTGTCATCATAGATGTATAAAAGATGATTATATCTTCTTTATTGATGCTATCAGATTTTAGAGACTTTGAATTCTATAAAAAAAATTCAATTTAAGTTTTGAAAACAGTATTAATTAAGAGTAAAGGATCAATTATTTCAGGGCTTTTTTTATGGCGCCCATCTAAGCACATAAGCTTAGCTTCTGTGCAAGTAATTACTCCCAGAAAACCTAATATCTAATTATTCAAGTAATTAAAAAAATAGTCAGATATCAAGTTTATAAAACAATTTTTTTCATTAACTGTCATGAAACATGGTTCCAATTACTTTAGTACGCAATCAGAGCTGCCTGAGGCTTTGTCTTGAACATTACACATTACAAATATAGATCACTACATTTATGGTATAATAAGTTTAATATGCATTTCTGTCAATTATATCCAACAACTTTAAAGTCGTTCGTGGTTAAGATGTAAAACAAGAAAAAATATGACCTGTTATAATTGAAAACCTTGCAGTTTTTTCCAGAATTTCATTTTATTTATGAGTTACTTAATATGGCAGCTTGAAATTACTGAAATCTTTTATGAAATACATAACTCTGAGGAGTCTAGGGATAATGTATAATATTTGTGGGTGTGTTACATATGTAACAATGTTAAATTAATTATTTTAACTTAGTACCTGAGGTTGATTTTTCAAACTGGTGTAATCACATTGTGAAGATGTCTAGCAAGTAGGGAGGTGACTATTAAATACGCTTCTGATATCTGAAAACCATTCTAAAATTTAAGTTGTACTGAGAGCACGCCATAGTCTGTGAGGGTATGGTTGCTCTAGAAACATTCCAAATAACTCTGATTTGCACCTATACCTCACCATCATAAATAGCTTCACTAAAGTCGTTCACTAAGGCTAACTCGTTTGAGGCCGTAAACTCCCATACATAGGGGATTCCTACCTAACTTCTCTAAAATCAACCTAAGTATAATTAATGAGTCTAGTTTGATCCACAAAATATCATTATAATTTGTATAGCTGTGACTCAAACAATATTTTTCGATCACAAAAGTGATCGACTATAAGACAGTTGCTCAATAAAACACAGATAAAGTGCGAATATTAATAGCCAATATCTTTCTGAAGCCAATACCGAACCAGGCGGCCACTACTTTTAAAGACGCCTGAATTTTTCGGAAGGAATAACCGCTTGAAATATGATGGCCATCAGTCGGGAGAAATATGTTTATAACAGTGGATATTATTTCTGCAGGTCTTAAGCGGTTAAATATACTTTCCGGGCTGCACCAGCTGTGACCAACAGTGGGGACCCCTTTCAATTTCTGTACTTTATGATACTTCCTCGTTTCCCCGGCCTTCGCTGTGAACAACTCAAGAAAGGACTATTTGTTTTTGTTGTCAGCCCTCATGTACTCCAACTAGGAGCAGGAAGTATTGTCGGATATTACTCGCTTCTAATGTGAACAGCTTCAAGGAAAGAAATATTAACTGTTCAGAAGAAGGATGGATTTGAACATTGCGCCTTTTCACTAACCGAATACTTCACGTGAGACAAATGTTTTTCTTATAATTAATAATCTTGTTTTAGCGAATAAACATCTCTTCTTCCTTCATGAAAATATAACAGTAGTATCCTGAACCTAATCCTGTTTTAGCATGAAATGGATGCTGAATCATCCCTTATAAAACACAATCCTAATCCAGTCATCTCTTCATGTACAACTTTTGGTTCATGGTTTAATAATACAGTGTTTCTATTATTTTTCTATGCTTAGAAGTATTTACATTGACTAAATGTCAATATTTATGTCCTAAAATTGACTACAAAAGATCCTAACCAGAATCCCCAAACGATAACTCAGTATATCAATAACAATAACTGATCCTAAAGATACTACGTGGTGAAGAATACATTTAAATATACTTTACGGGTAATAAGCCTGATTTCGTCATAGTCGCATTACTGATCTCAATGATTCATCAAGTATGTCCAAAATTGTTTGAACGTATTTAATAGTATGTACTCTATTGTATCAGCACGTGCTTCTAAATGTTACAACAAACAAACCTCAAGAACCATCTATATGTTTTTCCATCCAGATGGCAACAAAACATTGCAACATTCCAACAAAGTAGTGCTACTAAGTGCCACAATTAAGGGTAACGGTAGCAACATTGCCTCCATCAGAGCGAGTGTACCACGATTAAAGGACTGCTGTTCTGGCTTGTTTTTGTTTTATTCTGCTCTCAAAATAATAACATATAACTGACGGCAGCTGATATTGATACGGTTTTGTGAAACGCAGCGAATAGAATAAAAAAAAAAAAAAAGAATACAATTAGTAGATACTAATTATTTAATTTGGTAAGGTCCTTCGAAGCCTTTTAATTCAAAGCAAGGTTGTTGTTCTTATGTCATATAAACTTTATTAAAAATTATTTGTAGGCGTAACAAGCAATAATCGAATATTAAAAAAAAAACTTTTAAAATTGTTATGTAAATGTAATGAAAATCTACAGTGATTTTTAATTTTCCAACCGATTTTTACGAAAAAAACAATTAAGTTTGGTTGTGTTTCGGGCTTTTAGTAATTTAACGCAATCATTTCCCTTGAAATACACGTAGACGCGTAACCAACGGATCTTCATGTTTTAAATGTTTTCCACATTTTATCTGGGACGTTCTAGAGGATAATATTTTCCACCACAAGACAAAATGGAGTTATGCCCTAGAATTCTACTATTTCCCTCATTAGTAGCAGTAATATATTAGAGAATTAGAATGTCTAGACTAATGTGTAAGTGCAAGAGAGAGGCAACTTTTAATTCTAATTTTATTACATGCATTTTTCTACAATTATAAGAACTGAATTGAATAAATCATTCATTTCTCCTTATATAGTTTGAAAATAGGTAGATAATTAAATAATTTATATTTAGAAGGAAAACGAACAACCATTAAAACCCTCTACCATAATGATAATATAAAATATAATACTATTTTCTTGGCTTTATCATCTCTAATCTATACCCGGAGTTAGATTGTCATAAATATTTACATAATGGTAAAGATTTTATATTTACAAAAATATATATTTCGTCTTATCGTGGATATTTAATGTTCTTATTTGTAGTCTCCTATTTATTAGAGAGTTTACTGAGTCAGGACCGTTAAAAAAAAATAAAATAAAAGGTTTTTAATAAATTTATCTACAATTGCCATTTGTAATTCTTCGTGTATAAGTAGTTTTAGTGTAATTATTTGTCTACTGCTACCCTCAAACAGAGTTTCGGGAGAACATAAAGTTTTTTTTTGCGATTTGAGGTGCTAATTGACACCGGACGGACACTCATTAAACATTATTGGTCAGATTTTACTGTTTATATATTAATAGTTTATTTCTAGTATCTAAACTTTCTTTGATATTTAGGGATATTTTGCGTACAGTTTTTAATGTATTTGATTTGATGCTGTTGGAATACATAGAATAAGTTAAACCTGGGTCTAACACCAGACGAGTGTCCGTGGATGTTGGTCAAGGGGATATAGACCAAAAAATAATGTAATTATCCATTCCTATTCATTCCACAAAACTAAATAAATATTTATTGCTGTCGATTTCTAACTGAACGCACGCTAGTTGAGATCGCTAACACAACTCGGCAAGACAGGAAGCTCCCAAACTTATAATCAAAAGTTTTTTATTTTTGTTCTCAATATGATTGACATGATGTGTGAGATAATTACTATAGTGTTCCTGAGCTGAATATGTTCATTTTTATTTTATACTTTACTGTATGATGTAATTAACCCTGATTAATTGAAATTTCACCAGCAAATGGTATATATATCAAATAAGTAAACATACACCTATTCACCAGTTTGATTTTCCCTGACTGATAATGGGAAAGCTTAGAAGAAACGAATAAAATTATTATCTGCTTTTCCGGAGAATTTTGTTTATAGTAAAGTGCTTAGACGAGAAGGATCTATACATTCTTAATCATCTTGTTTTCGAATACATATCCATCACCGAGTTGTGTTTTGTGCACTAGGAGAATACCACTCCATCTTCGCTCTAGTTTCCGTAGTCGCATTCACTACACTCTTATTCAAGTAGCTACGCATTTTCCCTTCAGAGAATAAGTACACCCTGGGCAAACCATGTATGATCCTTATAAGGGAACCTAAGAGTACAACACAGGCCTCCATAGTAAGACAGGCGTGTTAATCAGGCCATGGAAAAGTTTTAAGGTTTAATTGCTGATTGTGGATTTACAATAAATAGTATGTCAGACACTGCTAACTTTAACAGCATTTCGGAGGAACATAAAAAAAACTTAAAAATAAGTTACGTACTCCATCAAATAAATACAAAACCCTTGCTAAGGTGCTTACACCTGAATCTAATAGCCATTAGTGTGAGGCATAATGCACCAGATGAGAGATAATGAGCAGCAATATCTCTGGCTGAAGAAAGCTAATCACTTAGTGAGCAGACTGGTGGCCGTAGAAAAATTAGTGTCCATCACAGAACACTTTTCACTGCCGACACCATTAGCTCCCCAACTAGCTTTTAACTTAATTTTAAAACTAGCTAGCTCCTTTAGCTCGACCAACTTTTTAGATCAGCCAAGTTCTGGGCGAGCAAGACATAGCATTTTGTTAGACAAGTAACTTGTAATAGTTGTTTTAATGAATTTTTAATAAATGTATAGTTACAAAAAGAGAAACTCCTGCTAACGATTTCGAACGGATTAGCCAATGGGTATAATAACTAGGGCCCTGCTATTTTTTATTATAATTATTTTTACAAGATAAAATTTATTTCTATATTAAATAAGAATTCCTTTTAATAACTTTTAATAAAATACATGAAAGAAATAATGGGCACTTCATCCCTTTTATGTATAATGCAGAAAGATGGTATACGAGGCCACTGGCCCGACTCCACGTGAGATTAATAAATATTTTATATTGTACTTCTTATTTAATAGATAATAAACATTTATTTGGAACAAAAATATAAAAACGCTGAGGTGTTAGTATGATCAGCAATAAGCTTTACCTCTCAACCTTAAAGTAAGTTTTATTAATTGAATTAATTTTTTTTTTTTTATTCAAGTCCCTACTCTTTTATCCCCACGAGTCGGAATTAACTCTGAAAAGACCTATCCCACAAAGAAAGAAATCTTAGTGTGAGTCAAGAATCGAACCTGGCTCTCTGTGGTCGGAAATCAGCGTGCTAACAACTATTTCATTACGGGGACGATTAAGCACTTAATGGACTATTGCTAAAAAAAAACTGGTCAACCGCTGGAAATCGCTTTAACAAAATCGTCTAAACAACAAATAATATTTGCAGTTTTTTTTTTTAATATCATTCAATGTCTCTCTTTAACTCAAACCACTTAACCACATGGAAACAATCATAACATTAAATAGCTTCTGATATTTAAAATAAGAAACATTAAATGTTAAAGAAGCGAAATTAACTACAATTCGTATTTTAGTATAATCATCGTGTCAGATGTATGCATTTATTTTATTTCTGAGTACACTTGTTTTAAATAAATCTACTCCATCTTATTGAATTTGAAGAGACCATTAATGACATATAGACACACTTAAGACGATTGCTAATACACCAAATTCTGTTATATTATATGTCCTGCTTAAATAGTAGTTATATTATGTCCTCAATATAATACAAACCCCATTTTTACGTTTATTAATAATCACAATTTGCAAAATTGGATTTTTCAAAACAGCTTTAGTCTCTCCAAAAATCATTTTAACATATTTAGTTGACGTTGACACGTATGATCCACCTACACGTTACATGTAAAACAACATATTAATATTTATTTATTTTTTATGAATAAAATAATAAATAATATAGTTGGTAACAATCCAAAGAATAAAAGTATTGAAATTTTAATTAAATATGTGTAATAATGGAAGAGTAACTTTATAAGATATTATCACTCAGGTATGTTGTTTAATTCTTTGGAGTGTTATTAGTTTTATTATTTTTGTTTATATAAATGTGTTATATTTTTAGTCTTGAGTATGCCTGATTAGGTAAAACATTAATTAGTGTTAATGAAATAACGATTTTATGAAAATTTTTATTTTTACATTGTGTAAATATTACAACACGGGTGTCTCTTTTTGGGGTGTTTGCTCTTTAATCATTTTATTTGAGGAGACATTGTTTAGGAATCAATATGCTTCCCAAAAACAACATTCTTTTAGGTATTTTTGTTCCTCTTAATTATTGCAGTTAAGGATCGATAAAACAACTTTAATTAAATGGGCACATTGTGCTTGGTGAGAGCGTACTAAATTTCACGGTTTAAGAGCTCAGGTAAGATAATGTTTCTTTATTTAATGCAAATTCGCCTCTTTAGCAGGATGATTTAGTAGACAATAAAGTGGGGGCCCCTGGGGGCTGGGGTTGATGGGAATCCTCCACCGTGCTCGCCCCCCCCCCGCACTACCATCATACGGCTATATTTGTTTTCCTGCATGTTAATGGGAGCCGGGCGACAAAGCGTCCAGTCCGAGAGACATAAATAATTTAAACATCATTAGCACTGGCTACATCCAGCTAGCCTGGGAAATGGGAGGGGGGCATCTGAGTGGACGTGTTGTACGAACTTTGTCGCATTAGCCGTGTGCCCAATTTATGAATTAGCCCTTGTAACATCCCTTTTTTCTTAATTTACTAGGAATGATTCATAAATCAGTGCTATGGCCAAAGTGAATAAGGTGAGGTTAATTGAAGCGAAAACCAAAACCAAATCATTGTCATAGGCTCCCGTTTCCTCCTCAGATCCTTATAATATATTCCCGCTTTGACCCTTAATAACCCAAAATCTATCACTTTCTTCCCCACTGTCAAAAATCTAGGGATAACCTTTGGCCAAAACTTCTCTTGGAACAGCATATCTCTCGACTTTCCCTCTGCTCCTCCAAACTATAGGTTTTATTTTACTATTTTATCCTCCCTTCCTCCGTTAACAATATTTCACCCCCCCCCCCGCTCATCTATACAATATTTTACATTTTAAATCCGAAATCTAGTCCACTCCCGGAACACAAGATCCCGTCTCTCTTATCTTTATATTCCTGCCCACAAAACTGCAGAATAAGATAGGTTCTTCTTTGCTACCCTGTAGAATTCTCTACTTCCTAATATCTTCATCAATAGCTTCATCGTTACGAGTCTTCAAAACTCTCCAATAGCTCCTCACTATCCAAAGAAATGTTCATTAGTTCTGAGAACGATTCATTCAATATATTACATTTTCTGGCTTATATTTTTGTATTTCTATTTTTATTTAATTGTTTAGTATATATAGCTACTAATACTAATACTACCTCTGTGCCACCACACCACACTTTCAGGCCGAAGTGATGGCGATCAATGTCTGTACCCAAACCTTAATTGGGGAGGGTGTAAGAAACAGACTGATCACAATTTTCACGGATAGCCAGGCAGCCATTGGCGCCCTGAGAAGCTATACGACCAGATCTTATTTGGTTGAGGAGTGTAAAAACAACTTAAACACACTCTCGCTAGCCAATAAGGTTAGAATCGACTGGGTGCCAGGACACACAGGCATCACAGGCAATGAGAAGGCAGATGGCCTTGCAAGGGTGGGCTCAGAACAGACACCTCTTGCACCTGAACCCATATGTGGTATCAGCCTCAGCTACGCTAAAAGGCGTATAAAATTAGCTTTAGAGGACAAGGCAAGACTTTCTTGGAGAGAAACTAAGAAACAGGAACACTCGAAACTGTTTCTTAATGGACCCTGTAAGAGAAGAAGCTCAGCACTTCTATCAATGGACAGGTGGACACTCAAAAGTGTGACAGGACTCTATACAGGTCACTGTCGGTTAAATAAACACCTCTTTAATTTGGGGATAGTGGGATCACCAATCTGCAGATTCTGCAAGAAAGAGGGAGAAACGGCACGTCATATAATATGTGACTGTGATAACTTAGCTAGAAGGCGATACCTTCACTTTGGTAGTGATCGCATTGTAGACCCCAAACTATGTGAACTGATCGATCCATTCAGTATCCTCAGATTTGCAAAGGCCGTGGGCCTGTCACATATATAGGACAGGGACATGGACGGCGCACAATAGGTCTCACTGAGGCCGTGGTGCACAAATGCCGGAACAAATAATAATAATAATAATATATAGCTAGATGTTGGCTGCCATCTCGTATATCATTTTGTTTTTGGTTTTATTTTGTATGGATTTCATAATTTTTATTCAATGACATACTGTAAGTTAAATTCAGAAGTATGACTGTATTGTAAATAAATACGATCATGGGATGTAAGCAACCCATGATCCTATATGAGTAGGATTGTCGGAATAATAACTTTATTATTATCAAGTCTTTCTCTTGAGCCCAAATGTGTCAGTTCGTTTCCCTCTTTCCCTTTTTATAAAATCTTTACCGCCGGAGATTAACTTGTACATACTTCTGTATATTGTGTTTCTTAACTTAATATACTAAAAGTAGTTAAATATTTTTATTTTATTTTATAATTATTAACGTGTTTTCAATAGAGATTCAAACTTTACTTTACATTATCAATTTCTTTTTATTCATTATTTGTCCCGGAATAATTTTATTTTTCTGTTCTATTCTAAATTGTTAGGTTCAAATCATTACACTTTCCGCTCAGTATTCTTCCAGAATTATCAATATTACCACCTTGATAAAAAAAAAAAAACAAGTCATAAAACTAGTTGATCTGTTGATCAGTAGCCTCTCAAAAACGTTTTATGGAAAAATTTAACTTTACTCTCTTTTTTTTGGAATTTTGAACATACATTGTGAAGTTACATTGTTAGTTATTTTTATTTTCTTGGTAGTCAACAACAATTTATTAAGATAAAATTACAATCTGTCTTTTATTAGGCATTGAGTTATTGAGATAAGTGTCATCATTCATACCATATTTACAATTCATCATTCACTCGCTCATTCATACAATATTTACAAACAGCCCAGAGGCCCCACAAGTCCACATGGTTGTCACCTCCCTCACATGCGAAGGAGGAAGCGGAGTCCCCCACGCCCCTACGTCAGCCGCGTCACTGGATAAGAGCCAGTGGAGGCTGACCAAGAGCGCGAGAGCCACAGACGCTTAGGATATGATTAGAGAAACTGGCCATTGCCAGGACTCCAACTGTCACTTATTTATAGCAGGTCACGAGGTCGAACCATTTAAATAATTTTTTTATGTAATTTACTTTTGTACATTTTGTCTTTAAAAGAGCTTTTATATATTCTGAATTTTTCATTATAAAATTTTACCGATACAATTTATAACAATAAATTAATATGAATTTGAGGATGATTCGCGGATCTGTTAATTATTAATTTCAATGTTACTAATCTTTTATTATAAGTTGTTTGTAAATAATTGGCTTCCATGTATGTAAATTTATGTGTTTTTTTTGTCTAAATTGTAGTCCTTAGGATGTATGGATAGGCAAAACAACTATTGATGTAATATCTACAATAAAAGATATTTTGGGGGAGAGTTAAAGCTTTTTTAGATAAACTAATAATGTTAAATATATTATGGGTTACCTGTTTAGACAGGTGGGTTCCATTTTTCCCGGTAAATTACTACAGAAGCTAACGCCGGGCATACAAGCAATGCTCAAGCTTGGCATGTCATCCAGCCCGTTATCCAGTCCATATGCGCACTCAACTGTAGCTCTTTCTCTTTAAACCCCGCGTGAAAGGGCTCAGCAGAAATTCAGGGTAAGCTGTTCTAAATTGTACTTTATTAAAGCAATATTTAAAATTTATCATTAATAATACCCGTTAATGGACTGATTTTTTTTTTCTCACAAGGAGACTTGATTACTTCACTTTATGAAAATAAATATCCCCCCCGGTGTTGTTTTTCTGAAGAGGAGGGATGAGTTCCTTGCAGCTGATATTAATTGCTTGAGAGTCCTTGGCTCTAATCATCTTGCCACTACGTGCCCCCTCCCCGACGTCAATTGTGGGAGGCTAAAGGTGTTTTTCTTTATTCCAGCCGGTGTTTTTCCAAGGAGGAGGTAGAAGGAACCCCGGTGTTTGTTTATAATTAAGGAAATTGACTCGGTCGGAGGTAGCCCCTTGTACTGAGCCGAGGCCGTGCTCCGTCATCGGCCAAGATTGATGGCAGCCCAGAAACTTATTTTTTATTCAAAGTGATAAACTTGCCCCGTCCCAAGCAGCTGGGAAATATGGTCGAATGCGGGGTTAAAGTAGAAAAGATCTACTAGAACGCAACAACTTGAGAGTTAGACTTTTTTCATGAGCGCTTTAATACAGCAAGAAGTCTTCCATCTTGGAAGACTCCGCTGATCGTTATATGTAACATATTCTATATAAAATGTATCTATATAATAGTATATATAAGATATTGTAACGTACCTTGTTTCATGATTAGTATGCAGGGAGTCAATAAGTACAATGTTCCTGTCAGATAATAGGTTACGTTTAATCGTAATGATAATAATAACTGACCCCCTCCCCACCTCTATAATTATAACGAAAATAATTTACTTTTATTTTTGACTTTTATAATTGACTAGTTATTACAACAGTCCAATGATTGCTGTTCATAAATCGAAGATTTGGGATTGTTAATATAATAGAAACTTAAATGACCATAACATTTAAGGCTCTTCAGCCTTAATCTTTACAGTTTATTGAATTCTAAAGGAATCTATTTAACATTGAAATGATATTGATAAGTTTATCTTTTTACTACACGTCTACTTTTGTTATTCGGTACTGAGATTATTGTTCATTGGAAGTTCCTTGAGTAGTGGGGTCACTTGATGTTTCCTTTTTTATACCCGTACTAATTTTCGTTATTCCTTTAATGTACTTTTTCAAAGATCACTTCTTATTACCACATGTCTTAACTTGGAACTTTTTTATACTTATAAAATGAAATATCCATTCAACATTGATACGGGGACCGGCCTCCTTTACTCGGGGATAGGCGTGGACCTTCTTCTACTCCTCTTGATTTCTTTACAGCATTTTCTTCTTATCGCCATTTTATTGGCTAAAATAATGATCACATGTCCGTTCCTGGATTTGAATGGACGGCGATGTATGCACAAGGATGCTGCTTGGCGTTGGTGTAACAGCCGTGGCGTCCACATCTCTCTCACCAGCGTCTTCTGAGAACCTCCTGTCAGCTGACCGGAAAACGGTATCCTGACTAGGCCTTGGATCACATCTCGAATATTCAGCTCGCACAGATTTAACTCTATTATATGAAGATAAAAATGATAAGCTAAGATTACTATAGGTCATCTTAGTATTTATTTACTTTGATTTTGAAAACCAAAAAGGTTGTCTCAATATATGTATTATTGTAAAGATACATTTTTTTTATAGAATATGTGTCGGACTCAGATAACTGAGTATCCCCAAGGTGGGGAGGAGACGCTCGCCGCGGGCTAGGGTCACTACAACCTCTTAGCCGCCGTCCGGCGAGCGCCAAGATAGAGATAAGTGGGCGAACCTGTGGTCTTTCACCCTCGCTGGTGGCCTAGTCGGCTTAATTCGTTTTGATCTGACTCAATAAGATCTTTAGAAGTTGTGTGACCCGACAAAGCATTATGTTCAGGAGAAGAGGTACAGGGTAGGTTTATAGGTAGTTTATGTGGTCTTGGAATGACCGCGAATTCACACTCGGTATCTAAGGGTAGGCAAAAACCGTCCGGATCCCAAAGGCGCCATGGGAGACGCTACTGGTAAGTTTGTAGAGCCACGGCAACCGTCGTACGCGAGGGAGAGGTCTCTCCCAAGGAGATGCTAGATTTAGCGAGACGAAGGCAAACATTTCCACTAGGAAGATGTGGGGTCTGACACCGCCGGACTAAAACATAGCGATGTTAGGAGAGAGAGATGCAGAGGTAGTTGAATGAGAAGACCATGGTTTTGAGTAGAGCAGCAAGCGCCAGTGCAGAGAGAGAGATATAGAGAGAGAGAGAGAGAGAGAGAGAGAGAGAGAGAGAGAGAGAAAGAAGTGTTCAAGGTGCCGGTTTTCTTCTTTCTGATTTTCTTTTTTTTTTTATTATCTCTCTAATTATAAGAGAAAAATAAAGGAATATTTGGGTTGAGTGGATCCTTGTACTAGGAGAACCTGCTTGAAGGTGGTGTGAGAGAATTAAGGAGTGTGGGAAGCCTCGGTAGAGGTTGGTTGTTGTGGTACAGTGGTGAGAGTCTACTGGTGGCTGGGCCTAGAGTCTCTACAGGCATGTGCAGTCTTATTTAGTTGGATAGCAGTGATGGGCCCCTTAGAGGCTTGTTGTTGGTGGGACTTTCTGATTTTCGCCCTATGGGGCGCTTCTTATATAGACAGGCAAGCCGCTGGTGGGGCCATCCCCACCAGCGGCTGTTCCCCCCACTATTTCTCCCCACCTCCGACTGACGTCATAATCTTTATTAAACATATTGAAACATAGATACATATTTTCTGATATTCATTTATTGACATAGATACGAGGTCTGATACGAGAAGAGGGGAACTTATAATTATTCATAATTAAGAGGTGACCACAACAATATGTTATATAATAACGGTAGCATTTTAAGATAAGACGTGACTAATAACAAGTAAATTTACGTTTTCAATACTATACTGCAATTTAATAAATACTTTTAATGACCTCAAGGTTTACATTTATCTAAATTTAAGGATTTATATGCCCCCCTCCTATAAGAAAGTCAATTCTGTAAATAAATTTAATATGAACACATAAATTTCAATGTAGTTTAAAATGGCTGTGGCCATCACATTATTATCAAATGTTTACTTAAGGATAAACGGTAATTGTCAACGTAGCTCTGATAATTGCTGATTTATTAGAGAAAACAGCGGTGCTAAAAGTCCGGATCCTATTAGCAAAGAGAGTTGCCACGCTGTATCTGTCTCATCTGCCCGCTGGCTAATTATTTAACTGAGGCAGGAGCAGAGCCGCAGACAAATCAGTGTCCATCAGCGACCACTTTTCAACGCCATTAGTGCTGTCGGTCTCCCCTCAGACCCGGGCCTAACTCAATTTAAAACTAGCCAGTGGCCCCTCGCTGCTCGCTCGATTTCTGCATGATACCCACCCCAGCCCTATCCACCTGCAATATTTCTGTACTTGTCAATGTGGATAACAAAAAACTGAAATTGCTTTCAACTGTCACTTATTTAATCAGTTCTGGTGGGTTTACAGATATCGTAGACCTCTTTCAAATAATATTACTATTGTAGAAAATACAATTCAGAGCAACAGCTCGGAAACAAGAATCGGTGTACCCTGTACAATAATATGCGATAAGGCACCAGTGATCATGGAAAACCGTGAAAAATTAGTCCAGACTTTCTTGGAAAATATTCTTGAGTGGGTAATAACTCAGCACTAAAGAGCTCCATAAAAACTTATGGATATTTTACTATATAAATAGTATAACAAGTTTGAAAGCGACTTGTTAAAGGTAACAGATCAGCAGAAGAATTGGATTAGGAGAGGATATCGGGGGTGTACATAAGTCTCATCAGTTAAGGCGATCGGCTGTATGTCATGACCTAAGTCCTCCTGCTGAACTCTGAAGTACCCTTAAGTATGGTAGGGCTATATACTATGGAGCTTGGTGAGGTTCTGTAGGAGGTGTAGCCAGAGCAAGGGCTTGAGTCGAAGTTTATTGTTTGCATAGACTTGAGGATTACAATTGTTTCGAAAAGCGTACGTTAGTGAGTAACTATAGAATACATTGACTCACACATGAAAAATAGAAAAGAAAAAGAAAATATATACACTCTATGTTGATAAAAGAAAAATAATTTAATTCTTAAATAGCAAAATAATATAAACCTTAAACAGCAAGATAGTTTTTTTATCTCGATTTTTAATCGCAAAGCAAGTAAATTCTTTTTAGGAGCTTAAATAATTTAATGGTTTTATAGTCATAATAATCTAGTTCTTCTCTAATCATTATAACTTTATTGTGCAATAATTACAATCTGCCTTTTATAAGGCAATAATAATACAGATAAATGATCTCATTCATACCATATTTACAGTCATCATTCACTCACTCATTCATACAATAGGACATGATTGGAGAAACTGGCCATTGCCAGGACTCCCACTGTCACGCGATTATAGCAGGTCACGAGGCCACTGCCGTTTCAGTCTCCGAGGAGGATTATAGGGATGAGTGGCACAGTGCAAAGACTGTGCTACAGGATTAGGGTGGTTGGAAAGGCTACTGTGGAATTTCATAAACTTGGAAGGGATGAGTTCTAGAATGTAGGGTATATTAAGGTCGTTATGAAGGGTTTTGTTGCTGACATAATAAGGGGCATTTACTATTGTTCTCAGGACTTTGGATTGAAAGGATTGGATACGCTTGATGTTCGACTTTTTTGCTGTCCCCCATAGCTCTATTCCGTATGTCCAGATTGGTTTAAGTATAACTTTGTAGATTAGTAGTTTATTTTCTATTGAGAGATGGGATGTCCTTTGAAGTAGTCTGTACAATTGTCCAAAGCGTCTGTTTAGTTCTTGTCTTTTTAGTCTCGTATGTGGGTTCCAGGTTAGTCGTTTGTCGAGATGGAAGCCTAAGTACCGCACTGTCTCGGTTACTGGGAGAGGAATAGAATTAAAATAAACTAATGGACAAGTCTTGCGACAAAGGGTGAAGGTAATGTGGGAGCATTTTGCTTCATTAACTTTGATCCGCCATTGATTGCACCAATACTCGATCTCGTTAAGGTGTTTTTGAAGGTTATGGGATTCTATGTCGGGGTCTGGGTGGGATGACAAGACTGCAGTGTCATCTGCAAATGTGGCCAAGAAGGTGTTGGAAGTAGAGGGGACATCAGCGGTGTATAGGTTATAGAGGATGGGGCCTAGGACACTGCCCTGTGGAACTCCTGCATTTATGGGATAGTAGTAAGAATATTCTAAACCACAGCGGACTTGGAAGAAGCGGTTTGAAAGGTAGGACTGTAGGATTAGGAAAAGGGTCTGTGGTAAATGTCTTTTGAGCTTGTAGAGCAAACCTGCGTGCCAAACCCTGTCAAAAGCTTGAGCTATATCGAGAAAGGCAGCAGTGCAATACTTTTTGGTTTCAAGGGCTGAGGAGACGTGATCAACAACGCGAAGGCCTTGTTGAGCAGTGGAATGTCGTTGGCGGAAACCAAACTGGTGTGTGGGAAAAAGGTTTTTGGATTCAACAATTGGAAGTAGACGTTTTAGTAGGAGTTTCTCAAATATTTTTGAGAGGATAGGGAGTAGGCTAATTGGACGGTAAGATGAGGTGTCATTGGGTGGTTTACCGGGTTTGGCGAATAGGACAATAATGGAATGTTTCCAGAGGAGAGGAAAGTGTGTCGTTCGGATAATGCAATTATATATATAGGTTAGGAAGATTATGGCTTTAGGAGGAAGTTGTTTGAGAATTTGAGGAGTTAGGAGATCATATCCTGGGTTTTTTCGGTAAGGTAAGTTTTTCAGAAGGTATTTGACCTCGGAGGGGTTAACGGCTTTTTATGGAAGAGAGGAATAGGTGAAGTGCAGAAATCTTCCATAGTTGTGCAGTGTGTATGGTTTTAATGAGAAAGGTGAGGTGTGAAATTATGGGTAAGATGCAGAGCAAATTTATCCGACCTATCCCCATCCGAAGCCGCCCAGGACCCATCATCACGACGGAGTGGATGTGAAACAGGTGGATACTTTAGGATTTTTTTGGTTACATTCCACAAGGAGTTATCCCTGGTAGACAGAGAGGAGAGGTAGGAATTGAAAGAATCAGAACGGAAGGATGCCAATCGCCGCTTTACCAATCGGCAGTACTGATTGTACGAGCGGCGATCAGCAGGATGCCGGGATCTTTGCCACACTGTTCTAGAGCGGCGTTTGGATTTGATTAGATCTTTGAGATGCTGAGGTAAACGATTATGATTGTGGATTCTTGGGTGACGATGGGGTGACGATGCCTCCCAAGCCGACCTCTGGACCAGAGTAGTGAAAGAATGCACTGTATCGTCTAGGTCTTGGGATGTTTTCAGGGATAATTTGAGGTTTACGGACTCTGTAAGAAGCTGACGGAAGTGGTCCCAGTCAACTGGGCCCCTAATAAATGAAGGAGGAGGCAGTTTGTGAATTGGTCTAAGGGAAATGGTTAATAATAAAGGACTATGATCAGAGGAGAGGTCATCGAGGCGCTTGAGTGAATAGTTTAGTGTTCCTAAACTATTGTAGAAGAAAAAGTCAAGGAGATCTGGATTTCGGTTGGGATCTGATGGCCAATAGGTGGCTGTGTCAGGAGAGATAGTGGAGCAATGTCTCCGTGTGAGTGCAGACAGCAAAGCACGTCCTCGTGTATTTGTGGATCTTGAGCCCCAGTGTTGGTGCTTTGCGTTAAAGTCCCCACCCACAAGGAAACGATGTCCGATGGAGTCTAGAAAGGAGATGAATTGGGAATCGGGAATGGATTTATTGGGAGGGCAGTACACTGATGCTAGAGTAAGGGGAAAAGTGAGGGTGGTGATTGACACTGCAGTGGATTGAAGGAAATCATGTGCTACCAAAGGAACTATGTGATGGGATATGGAGTTATGGACAATGACAGCGGTACCTGCATGAGCTCTTCCATCTGGGTGATCAGTTCGATAAGTCTGGTACTGTCGAACGGTAAATGGTCGTTTACTTGTAAGTCTTGTTTCAGTAATAAGAGCTACATCTATGTTTTTGTCATGGAGTAGTGCTGTCAGTTCGTTAGTGTGGGTGCGAACACCATTCGCATTCCAAAGGAGAATGGATAAGAAGTCGGAAGGATCCACTTATGGATTTTGTTTAACGGGGATAAGGTAGGAGACAAGATTTGTAAGAAGGGAAATGAGAGGTGTGATTAGGGTTCTGAACTCTGTAAGGAATGAGGTTAAAAGGCTGGTGAGATCTGAAGAGCTTGAAGGTGGCGGGATATGCGAGATGTGTGGTTGAGGATGGGATTGAGTTTGCCGATTGCTGGGATGAGCGGAGTGCTGGGAAAGAAGAACTTGCGGAGGAGGTGTGGGCAATGCCTGTGACTGCTCTCTGTTCCGAACTGCGTCAGCAAAAGAGACTGAAGGCCTCAAACTTCTGGTGGGGGCGCTTCTTGGGCTACCTGTGGCTGATGTTTCTTCTTCAGGACGACGACGTTGTTCACTTCTGGACTTTAGAATTCTATAAGCCTCACAGCCTTTATAGTTTGCCGGGTGGCCTTGCTGACAGAACACACATACAGCAGGTGATTTTAGGGGCTTCTTGCACAATTCACTTTTGTGCTGCCCACTGCACTTTACACACCTGGGAGGGTGGTAGCAGTATGATTTTGTGTGCCCATATGCCTGGCAATTATGGCATTGGACGATGTCTCGTTTCGGGTAAGGCTTTTCGACCTGTACTCTTGTGTAGTATAAGTGGTTAAGCTCGTAGATTTTCTCCACTCCAGCTGTTCGCTCTAGATCGACAAAGAATAAGGGCATTGGTTTCTTGATACTTGTATCATTTTCTTGTCTTTCCTCACGGAGGACATTCGTGATTTGGCGAACCTTGTACCCTAAACTTATCAGCTCAGTTTCTATCTCGTCCGCTGGTGTTGTGGGATGCAGGTTTCTAATCACCACCCGCAGCGATCTTTCTTGCTTTAGTTGGTAGGTTTCAGGAGTGTCCGGAGAAACTTTTGTGTCCCGAGATCGATTGAGGCAAGTATATTTGCCTGTACCTACAACTTTGCTCAATTGAGTGCATAGTAATTTGAAATTACTAATGTTGCGAACGATTATCGCTGGTGGCTTGGGCTGTGTGGGTGTTGTTGTAGAGTCCATGTCCTCTACCTCAATATTTTTCAACACCTCGTAACTATTGGGTGTGAAAAAGGGAGACTCATCAGTTACTGTTGTTTGTTTTGATGTGGTGGGTTGTGGTGGTATCTCTTCCATAGAGCTGCTAGGTGCTGAGGAATTTATTGGGATATTCCGATTAGATCGCCGTGGCTTGCGTTTGACTGGTGACATAGTGGGCGTAGGTCCCAATGATCTTGAGCGTTTTTTTTTATTTTCTGATATAACTTGTTGATAGAAACGCATGTTTCATATTCTTGTAAATAGTTTTTAATTGAATAAAAAAAAACAAAAAAAAAAAAACTGTGTAGCCTCGAACACAGGTATTTGTGTTAATAGCTTGTGGCGTAATTAGAGGCCAGAACAGAGTGTACTTTAGGGCCAGCTGGACTCCCCACTCCTATCCCCACTCTCAGCACGGCTGACTGATATCTTGCAATATGGCCGCCCTCTGTATGAATTGTGAGATGAAAAACTTACGTTAGCAATAACAATGTTCCTCTTTCCACTGACCTGTAGACAGTCCACCGCGAACGGTTCGCCCAAGGGTCGGTTGGAACAGTTTTGCGAACTAGGCACTTCCTACGAACGGTAACAAGAACAGTTTGTTGCAGAGCGATGTGAAAAACGACTTATATAGTTAGCGCAGGCGCAGAGTCATCCTTGCGCAGGGGCCATGCTAATCTTCTCTGTCTTCTCTAATCAAAGTCAATTTTCTAGTATTTTTGAATAAAACTAAATCGCTCTTCGAAGTGAACGACAAATCGAGAAGCTTATTAAATCACAAAATTAAATGAAGGTACTAAGAAAAAAGGGGAATGAACTGCCGATTTATTCAAAATTCATATGCCTAGAAAATAATGAAAGACAAATAGAATTTCTAGGATTTACAATAATAATCAAGTTAAAATAATTAACCATTTCATTAGCATCTAAACATTTATACTTTCATTATTTTTCCTATCATGAAAACTGCTATTCTTTTAAAACTGTTAAATATTAAGTTATATAAAATCTGCTATTTCACTTGCTTGCTTTTCACAGGTTTTAGGAGGATAAACATTTTTTAATTTTTTTATCTAGGAATATAATATTGACTTTGGGTATAGGACTGACATCTACCTGTTGTTTGACAAAATTATTACTTGTATTATGTTTGATTCATTTCAATTTTATTACTATTTTCATTTATACTAACATTGTTCCACTCAGGTAATAAAGGACCAGATACTTCGTCATCAATCAAACTTACAGCTTGTTGATTGAACAACGTTAGATCCACTTAGTCAGGTTTTCCTTTAGTATTATTATCGACAGTAGCTGTGTTGATGACAAATTGATGTTGTTTATAAAATACTTTTAGATGTTTAATATAAACAAGATTAGAAATGATTCCATGTTGATCTAGAGTTGAACTTGTTAATCTGACAGTATTTACATTGTGCTAAATTAATTAAAATTTCTTTTTGCAACTCTTTAGATTTTCTCCTGATAAATTAGAATTTTCAGTTCTGTGCTTCAGAGGTAAACTATCTTCAAAGTCAAAGTTTGGCTGATTTTGATTTTATTATCGTATTCCCATCATTATGTACATATTTTCTGAGGGGTAATGTATCGTAGAACCTATAACAGTAATCATCAAAAAAACTTCAAATGTATAATTAATAACAATCTACCACAAGCAATGCAGTCGATCTGAAACCTCTTTTGTCTTTCCGGTAAAACTCTGAAAATGTCCATTACCATAGTTTACCACTCACGGTTCCTTTGTCTAGGATGCGGGTTTTTTAATTATGTCAATAGAACAGCTCGGGTGAAATAAATAATTTTTTTATTGAATTTCTTTCCCAGGGGTACTAAGGAATTTTACTATCAGTTGCTTTTCTCCAGGGTGCCCCCCCCCCCAGGGGCCTTTTTGGAGTTATTTTAGAATCCCCTGGAATGTAGCAGGAGGATGTAGAAAGAGGCGAATGGTTACCTTTAAATAAAAAACAAAACAAGAATTTACTATAATCTATTAATTATATAATATGCTAAAATGGATTATTATATTACTAGCAGTTTATGCAAAAAATAATGTTCCATTGTTTCATGTTGCAGGGTTGCGGTGCTGTGAAGAGCCTGTGCTGGCTGGGGGCGGGGCTGGTAGTGCTGGTGGCATGCAGGCTTCACTTGATGGGCCTCACCGCCCCAAACTTCGCCACCTCTGACAATCCCACGGCCAGGCATCCATCCTTCCTCGTCAGGTCGCTCACCTTCGGCTACCTGCCGGCCTTCAACGGCCTCCTCCTCATCTTCCCGAGGTGGCTCAGCTTTGACTGGTCCATGGATTCCATTCCCCGGATCGAATCAGTAGCCGACCCTAGAAACTTGTTTACCGTACTCTTCTACGGCCTCATCTATCTTGGCATGTCAAGAAGCCTGCGCTCCCTCAAGAACGAGGAGATGACTAAGAAGATCAAGCCAAGGAAATGCCGTGGATGCGGCCAAGGCTGTGGCTACCATTCCAGATATTGCAAGATTTCCAACAACAATAACTACCCAGCTCAGTGCAACTGCAAGATCGCGCCTCGTACGAGACAGGAATCCGAGGCAATTCTCGTTGCTATGTCAATACTCCTGCTCTCTTTCATGCCAGCTTCTAACCTCTTCTTCTATGTCGGATTTGTGGTGGCGGAGAGGGTCCTCTACATGCCCAGTGTTGGCTACTGCCTGCTCCTTGGCGTGGGATTCGGCAGGATATCTAGGTACACCCTGCCTAGGATTGCCTTAGTCATCCTTATACTTAGCTACTCAGCGAGGACCTACCTAAGGAACTTTGACTGGCAAGATGAAGAGTCTTTGTATCGTTCAGGAGTCCACATCAATCCACCGAAAGGTTAGTAACTTCCTTCTAATTTAGTAACTGTAGTACTTTGTTTAATATTACTTTTTTTACTACTCACTTATTCTTTCTCTGTCGTCACCAAGGAACGTCACCTGAAAAGGAAACGTTTTGGCGATGTGCTTTACACAAATAATCAACATGCTTTTAAATATTTGATATCTCATCTGTTTGAAAGAAGTAATTAAAACATTACTTACTAGTAACCAAACTGATAGATAGTATTGATGGACTGAACTGCAATCGCAGACAAAAATGTAACTTACATCGAGGATTTGTCCTTTTCAAAACTATAACAAGACGTATCTATACCAGGCCAATATACTGTTTAATTGCTCAGCTATACACATAGTATTTAGAAAACAATATTGTTGGGATAATCCAGTTTATTATGCCACGAGACTAAAACACCCATAAATGCTGCAAATAACTCAATGTAACAACAACAAAAGCACAGAAAATTTAAAAGTAACACACAAGAATCTTCAACCCCTCCTTATAGTATTTACTCTTATTCGGCATAACTTCCTAGAATCCTATTAGGAGGTGACAATCGAAAAATTTAGTTCTGATTGCAGCGAGATCTCATGGGGAAATATCAGTAACTTTTAGGCAATGAATTACGTCGCTTATCACCAGTTTTGAGCTAATCGCAATTGAACTATATATTACCAATCAAATACCCAATTAACCCTAATTTGAAATCAACCAATTAATCCAACATTTATTGTTAATCGTATTAAATCACGTTATTTCAGGCTGCTAATAGCGTATATAATCTACTAATTTGTATTTTGTAATGTTTCTTAAGAAAATAAAAAAAAATTAACATTTTTTAAAACTCATTAAAGGTATATATAAACCGGTAACAAACCGATGTCTCTGGGGTCATTTACTAATCAAACTAACTGCTTGTAAATGAAACTTCGTGAGATAGAAATACTCTAATTCTTTAATGTTACAGGTAATTGAAGTAATGTCATTTTTTTTATGGTGAGATCTCCCCGTTCGCAATTTTCAATTCAGATTAAAGTAAAATAAACAAAACAAGTGAGAACTACCAGGAAGAAACTATCCCGTCAAGCTGCCAGTACATGAGAAAGCCATTTAGAACTTAAAAAGAATGTAAATAAGTGCATTCTTGTACTTCTAAACCGATATCTATGTAGAGGTTGAAAATTTCTATCTGAGTTTATGTTCCAGAAGTTAATTTAACCTTGTAATAATGTAATTTTTTTTCCCATATCCCCTCGTTTTTATAAATTATGAAAATCAGTATAGATTCTACATAAATGAATTTATTTACAATATGTCCTGTAGCTTGGATACATTTCATACAGTTTTTAATAATTTTACATTGAGATTTGGGATTGATACAAAAGTGTAATGTATTACACATATATACCTTATACATTCACTGTCTAAACATGTTTAAAAGGGATGGGGCTCACCTTATGACTCATAGATTTATAAATAATTGTCAATAAATGATGTAATGAGAAAGTAGTCAAGTCTAAATCTATTGATCAACAATAATCTACACAAGAGGGTATGTTACAAATAATATCGTGGGGCAAAACCACAATGAAGCCTCGTCACCCAATGATGGCTGTTAACGTTTGTTTTCCGGGAACGAGTAAATACATTTGGACTACTTTTTTTACTGCAGTTCCTTTTATTGGAACTGCCGGAAAAGGTTGAACAATTGTCGGAGGTCAACAATTGTCGGATTGTTGTAGTTAATAACATGGACCATGTTCCATGTAGGCGTTAATATCTGACTCCATTTATTGATAGGAATGTGTCCTGACAAGACACTGTGTTCAGGATGAGGTTCAGAGGTTCATAAAGAATAAGACCGGTTCAGAGTTCAAACAAGGCACGGCAGTGTGGTAGGCGCGAGGCATCAGGGGGCCTCAAGACTGTGAGACAGGTTGACGACTCATAGGGCAGCAGAGAGAGAGTAGACTAGCGGAAGGCTGAGTGGGCTTACTCCCAGGGCCCCGAGGCCCTGGCATATCGCGAGGTAATCGGCTGTGGAGACTAGGAAACAGAGTAGGCTCAGTCCTTAATCTCCTGGTCTTAAATACCATATCCCATACCTAGTGAAAGGCGGAGTCGGCTGACAGGGGTATGTTTTACGATACACAGGTGGCCATTTCCTTTTAGTTTTATGACCGTCGGGGTAAAAGGGTGTGTTTTTTATGGCTGCTAGGGTCTCACCCACTTGGGTTATTTGACCGCCTATAGGTGCCCCTATGTCTACCTGGCTAGTCAGGTACCGTTTTATGACGGTGCCCGTCTGTTTACCTGCCTTGCTACAACTGCCGCGTGGACCCTGGTTTTTATTACAAGAAGCTTACAAAGATTTACATAATATTATAATACATTATTTGCACCAGAGTATAGGGTGATTTACAGGAACCATGACTTCACTTTTTCTTAGTCATCTAGTTCGGAAGAAATAATTTTTTCGAACAAACTAGTTTATTTCCTGGTACAATTGATTTCACTCAAGCTCATTGTAATCAAGGAGACATTAAAAAGTACATTTGTCATTAGAGTATGTTCCAATTTGTGGTTTCAAGCTACATAATTATTTTAGTAATGTTGTGGTGCTGAGAGAGTATATTACAAAATAAAACACCTTATGTCACTCTACTGATTTATTGATTTGTACCAGAACGTTTTGGTCAGAATAAACCGTGATTCCCAACGGTCCGAACTAATTGTAACCATAGATCTTGACGGGTTGGCTATTTTGACAAGCGACGTTTTGACAGCAATTTTGTGGCCAAACTAGTAATTTCATACATGATTATTTGCCCTGGTATGGTATTATTCTGCCCAGTAATAACTTGTTACACGCACTATTTCATTGCAATATTGTTTTATTTTAATATGACTAGAGGAAATTTATTATGCGGTTTTTCATGTTACGTTTCATGCTACTTCAGTGAAAAAATGTTTTCATTGGCCGATACTTTCTTAATAGTTCATGTACTTATTTTTTACTCAATGAATTGATGCAATGGCATGTTTTTCTTATTATATATGCTAGTTCAGGAGTTAACATTTCAAAATAAAATGACAAAATGAGACAGTTGTAAAATTAATGCGCTTTCTGCTGAGTCTGCCATATCTTAATCTCCTACGTCTTAATCATTCGTGGAGAGGTTGTTTTAGCAAGCAAGGAGGTAAGTATTAAACAAGGATTACAAACATCTGACGTCTGAAAACCACAATCTTATCTTTAAAACTTGCACTGGGAGTACACCAAGTGTGGTTGTGTAAAAGGTCATAACAACACTGTGCTCACCGAAAGGAGGGGAAAACCTTGGGGCACAAATGTTAATTTGATAGGCATTAATCCGGTAGCTCGAGAAGCTGTGACCATTAGTAACTAGTGTTGTTAGTCTGCGTTTGTTTTTTCTTAAATAAATTATTAGAATGAAATGATTTATATTTAAACAATATAATGACTAGCCAGTGGGCGGAGGACACAGAGACAAGAGATTAGCCGCGGAGCGCTATCAGTGCACAGTCTGTTTAACTTGTTGATTAAATTTGTCCAGCCGCTCTACAGCAGCGGGGCAGTTATGCAGATCCTCCTCCAGGCGATCGCTTCCAGCACCAGACACCCCCACTGGAAGGGATCTATGGAGGCCGTTATCGGGTCTAACTTGCGCCGCGTCGGGCTTTTACCCCACTTCCTCTGTCTTTATTTACTCGCCGTGGTACCTTGCACCCATGTTTCAGCGCCTCCTACACATTTCTATTCCAGATAGTCCCTTCCAAGGGCGAACAACCTCGACCTGTATTCTCTTTATGTCTGCCTTGTGTGTCGCGTCAGAATTCTTACTCCTTTATTTACTAGGAGCATCTTTTAAGGCAAAGCTGGAAATTCGTTTTTGAAAATAAAACTATATTTAGTAGTTGACCTTAAAATCAACTTCTACATGTTTTTGGACTACTGAGAAGATATTTCATACATTGATTACGTACTAAATTGTATTTTTTTTAAATATATAAGTATCATAAAGAAATATAG
This sequence comes from Acanthosoma haemorrhoidale, assembly GCA_930367205.1. Classification (NCBI taxonomy): domain Eukaryota; kingdom Metazoa; phylum Arthropoda; class Insecta; order Hemiptera; family Acanthosomatidae; genus Acanthosoma; species Acanthosoma haemorrhoidale. The sequence goes on along the minus strand of OV884015.1, from coordinate 51,732,815 downwards.
TGTAACATACTTCGTTTCATTATTTTCACATTGGTGGGAGCCTATTATTATTCTAATAGTGTAATTTTTTTTTCCATAACTCCTTTATTTATTATACAATATCTGAACAAAATCAGTGAACAAATATTTACAATTTTCTCCTCTTTTTAAATGCGCAGATGCATTCGAAGAAGGGTAGAATTACAATTACAATTTCTTTTTGAGGTTTACAGGTCAAATAACATATATACAATGCTAGGTGATGGGGCTCACCTTAGGTTTACTCGGTGTGATTATTTTTTATTATTTCAAAACCCCTTTATTGATTATAAAATATGTGGACAAAATGAACAAAAAATACAATGTACAAGACGCAGTGATAGATTGGGGGAAGTCAATAAATGCGTAAGCCGGTAAGGCATCGTGCGAGTTAGCTTCAACTTCCTCGCAAAATGGTTACTAAAATGGAGGTGTCTGTCCAATTTAATCCCCAGATATACTAGGTTGTTGGCTGGTGAGTTTTACTGCGTTCCTACTGTGTAAGTAGTAGGCAGCGGACTTTTTCCCTCTGTCAGTCTTACGCGCGTTTACAGAGATATTGAGTCTCCCCAATCTCTCACTGATCTGGTTACAGGCTAGTTCAGCCTATAACAATTACAACTTTGCTACCTTGGCGTTCATGCTGCTACTGTAATTAATCTTTATTTCGTAGTATAAGTGTTCTTCAAACCGATCAATATCAACGGGAGTACATCCTTCAACTCGAGGGTAGGGGTGAACTGACCTTTCCCTCTTCAATGCCAATTGGCTCACATTCACCAAAGGAGATGTCACGTGCTCGGAATTTTAAATTAATCAAAATTAAAATTACAGGAGGTAAATTTTGGTAAATCAAAAATCCAGGGCATCTTAACATATATTGCGTTTTTCAAAAAAAGTTTTCAATTTCAAAATACCTTTTTTATGTATTATAAACAGTAGACCTTTTGCCTATTAATTTCATCAGTACTACAATCCCGACAAAAAACTCCCATACTTTAAAAAAGCATCAACAATTGACATCAAAAGCACACCTGTGAATAATAGTATCTATACATGAATAATAATAATAATATTAAAGGAAATACAGCACGAGGAAATAGTATTATGAAATACTCGTGGGACTTTTAATTTAAGTCCCATTAGTCTTAAATTAAAGTGACACTTAATTTAAGAGATTAATTAATTTGTATACGAAAGTTGTCATTTGATGTAGAAAACATGTGGAAATTATAATTTGTTCTAACAAAAATGATCAAGTGCCAATAAGATATTAATTAGTTGGAATAAAAAAAATAAATCTATACTTTATCAGGGTATTAGGTTAAATATTTAGATGTTCTAATAATTTGTATAATTTTTAAACTAAAACCGCGAAATTTTATTAAAATTATCGTTAAAATCTTTTTGAACAAAATTAACTCAAATAATGTTCCTTTTATCCTATATAATATATCCTTTCATCTAAGGAATGATATTCTGCAAGATAGATCTATTAGTTATTCTGATTATGATGGTTTCAGCTCTCACCAGCCTATTAACATCATTCCTTACAGAATTCAGAACCCTAATTACCCCTCTCATTTCTCTTCTTACAAATCTTGTCACCTACCTTATCCCCGTTGAACAAAACCCATAAGTGGATCCTTCCGACTCCTTATCCATTCCCCTTTGGAATGCGAATGGTATTTGCACACACACTGACGAACTGACAGCACTACTCCACGACAAAAACATCGACGTAGCTCTTATTACTGAAACAAGACTTACGAGTAAACGACCATTTACCGTTCGACAGTACCAGACTTCTCGAACTGATCACCCATATGGAAGAGCTCATGCAGGTACCATTGCCATTGTTCATAACTCCATTTCTCATCACATAGTTCCTTTGGTAGTACATGATTTCCTTCAGTCCACTGCAGTGTCAATCAGCACCTTCACTTTTCATCTTACTCTAACATCTGTGTACTGTCTTTCCAATAAATCCATTTCTGATTCCCAATTCATCTCCTTTCTAGACTCCATCAGACATCGTTTCCTTGTGGGTGGGGACTTTAATGCGAAGCACCAACATTGGGGGTCAAGATCCACAAATGCACGAGGAAGTGCATTGTTGTCTGCACTCACACGAAAACATTGCTCAAATATCTCTTCTGACACTGCCACCTATTGGCCATCTGATCCCAACCAAAATCCTGATCTCCTAGACTTATTTTTCTACAATAGTTTAGGAACACTAAATAGATCATAGTCCTTTGTTATTAACCATTTCCTCAAGACCAATTCTCCAACTCCCTCCTCCTTCATTTATTAGAGGCCCAGTTGACTGGGACCACTTCCGCCAGCTTCTTACAGATTCCGTAAACCTCGAATTATCCCTGAAAACACTCCACGACCTAGACAATGCAGTGCATTCCATCACTACTCTGATCCAGAGGTCGGCTTAGAAGGCATCGTCACCCCATCGTCACCCAAAAATCCACAATCATAATCGTTTACCTCAGCATCTCAAAGATCAAATCCAATCCAAACGCCGCTCCACAACAGTGTGGCAAAGATCCCGGCATCCTGCCGATCGCCGCTCGTACAATCAGTACTGCCGATTGGTAAAGCGGTGATTGGCATCCTTCCGTTCCGATTCTTTCAATTCCTACCTCTCCTCTCTGTCTACCAGGGATAACTCCTTGTGGAATGTAACCGAAAAATTCTAAAGTATCATCCTGTTCCACACCCACTCCGTCGTCATGATGGGTCCTGGGCGGCTTCGGATGGGGATAGGTCGGATAAATTTGCTCTGCATCTTACCCATAATTTCACACCTCACCTTTCTCATTAAAACCATACTCACTGCACAACTATGGAAGATTTCTGCACTTCACCTATTCCTCTCTTCCATAAAAAGCCGTTAACCCCTCCGAGGTCAAATACCTTCTGAAAAACTTACCTTACTGAAAAAACCCAGGATATGATCTCCTTACTCCTTAAATTCTCAAACAACTTCCTCCTAAAGCTATATTCTTCCTAACCTATATATATGTGCATTATCCGAACGACGCCCTTTCCTCTCCTCTGGAAACATTCCATTATTGTCCTATTCGCCAAACCCGGTAAACCACCCAATGAAGCCTCATCTTACCGTCCAATTAGCCTACTCCCTTTCCTCTAAAAAATATTTGAGAAACTCCTACTAAAACGTCTACTTCCCATTGTTGAATTCAAAAACCTTTTCCCCACACACCAGTTTGGTTTCCACCAACGACATTCCACTGCTCAACAAGGCCTTCGCGTTGTTGATCACATCTCCTCAGCCCTTGAAACCAAACAGTATTGCACTGCTGCGTTTCTTGATATAGCTCAAGCTTTTGACAGGGTTTGGCACGCAGGTTTGCTCTACAAGCTCAAAAGATATTACCACAGACCCTTTTCCCAATCCTACAGTCCTACCTTTCAAACCGCTTTTTCCAAGTCCACTGTGGTTTAGAATATTCTTACTACTATCCCATAAATGCAGGAATTCCACAGGGAAGTGTCCTGGTTCCCGCCCTCTATAACCTATACACCGCTGATGTCCTCTCTACTCCCAATACCTTCTTGGCCACATTTGCAGATGATACTGCAGTCTTGTCATCTAACCCAGACCCCGACATAGCATCCCATAACCTTCAAAAACACCTTCTTCCGCAAGTCCTGTCGCTAGTTTTTTTAAAATTCAATTCCTCTCCCTGTGCCTGAGACAGTACGGTATTTACGCTGCCATCTCGGCAAAAGACTGACATGGTACTCATAAACGAGGCTACAAATCCAAGAACTAAACAGACGCTTTTGACAACTGTACAGACTACTTCGAAGGACATCCCTACTCTCAATAGAAAATAAACTAATTATCTACAAAGTTATACTCAAGCCAATCTGGACATATGGAATAGAGCTATGGGGGACAGCAAAAAATCGAACATCAAGTGTATCCAATCCTTTCAATCGAAAGTCCTGAGAACAATCGTAAATGCCCCTTATTACGTCATCAACAAAACCCTTCATATCGATCTTAATATACCTAAATTCTTGAAGTCATCCCTTTCAAGTTTATAAAATTCCATAGTAGCCTTTCCAGCTACCCTAATCCTGTAGCACAGTCATTGCACTACACCACTCATCCCTGATTCTCCTCGGAGACTGAAACGGCAGTGGCCTCGTGACCTGCTATAAATGCGTGACAGTGGTAAGGGCAATGGCCAGTTTCTCCAATCATGTCCTGAGCGTCTGTGGCGTATCCGCGGCTGACGCAAGAGCGTGGGGGACTTCCCAAGACTTCGATTCTTCTTTCGCATGCGAGGGAGGTGACAATCATGTGGATTTTGGAGGTCTCTGGGCTGTTTGTAAATACTGTATGAATGAGCAAGTGAATTAAAATTGTAAATATTGTATGAATGAGAACATTTATCACAATTACTTATTACCTAATAAGGCATATTGTGAAGCGCAATAAAGAAGTTTCAATAATAATTAAAATTATAAAATATAATTAAAGATAAAGGCAGACACTTAAAAAAGAATTGGAGCAATTACTTTTAATGTGTACATTTTATTTATAAAAGCTGCAAACACCAGGCGTGTTTGTTGAAGCGGGGGCCAGCAAACAATAGTCCATTTCCACCCGACTGGTTTCGAATGCTTATTCTTCTATTCCTCGCTCCCTCATCGTCCTAGCTAATTTTTCAAATTCCTACGAACTTCTGCCCCAAACATTTTATCTCTTTTGTAGCGACATAACATTGAATTTTAATCTGTCAGACAGTTCAATTTTGTATTTGGCGAAATAAACTTTTTCGGTTTACAATAAAACAAATTAAATCCGCCCTAATGCCTACTGGCATGAGAGATTTATACTAAGTAGAATAGTTATTGAAATAGTTTCATATATGAATGGTACAGAAATCTTTTCTTAAAGCCGTGACTGCTTTTCACCGCTATTCATTCTATTCTCATCATGCAATTCACCCACATCCTCTGATCGGTCCTCGTGCTCTTTTAGTTAGAATACATCTCCTGTCTACCAGACAGGAGAGACTGCGATTCCGCCTGTGACCGAGTCGAATGGGCCTTTCCTACTATCGTGCTCACTCAAATCCATATGATATATACTTGATGTTTTTAATATATTAAATCATAAAATAAGGTTTAAAAAGTTATTTCTAAGCACTGAAAAATCAATAAAAGTAAAAATAATTACTATATTTGTTTGTTTCTAATCATTTATATACTTTATTATATATATTATATACGTTAATATAATACTTATTCCGAAGCGTGTAGTACAATAAACCGGTCATTTCTTGGCTCTGTCACTCGAGTCCGACCTGATCCGGGCCAGTGATTGGCAAAACTGCCTCATTGTAACGTATAATTGCTCTCCGACTAGTTGTTTCTAATAAACCCAATGCACGGGCTGCATATATTTTGCTTCGATTGCCTTTCGCTATCGCAACATCAAAGGCTGCTGGCCCGACTATCAAAATATTTTTAGAGGTCTCAAGAAATAAAAATATAAATTTCCGTGTAATATTTTAATAATGTTTATTGGGGTTTCCCTTCACATTTACAGCCGCTTATTACTGGAAACGTTTAGTATTAATTAAAAACGAGTTGAAAGCCGAAATAATGCTATTAATCAAATATTTGAATTTTTATAAGTAGACCACTTTTCACTACCAACTATCATAATTCATAATGAATCTATAAATTTATAATTAACATAAAATAAAAATTATTGTTAATTATTTATTAGATATTGGGTCACATACTTTCCTGCATCGCAACTTATAGATGCATAATTATTTTATAATTTATGAAAATAGGATTTATCAGCTATGGTGGTTTGTCAAGTAAAATTGAAAACAATTATAATCGAAAATACCGTATAGTTTTAGAGAAACCTATGATGATAGTGCAAAAAATTTGGAGAGCAAACACCATTGGCTCTGAAAATAATAGTACGAAATATGTTTCAAATATTGTACAGAAAAAATATGGGATTAGAATTTTAAAAAATGGAAGAGGGGAAAAGTTTTAGTAAGAGTAATAGCAAGTCAGTATTTTTTTTTTTTCATGAAGAGGGAGGAAAATTAAAGAATGGTGTCATTTTTCCGCCGACTCTGCAAACGTTGCCTAAGAGTTGCTCAGCCTATTTCTGCCGTCTGCCTCGGCTTGTGTGCAGGGAGTTTTGCTTCCTAGGCAACATAGAAGGACTCGTATTTCTCCCCTCTGGCGTCTCCCTCGATTGGGAGATTATAATCAAATACCCTCTTCCGACACATTAATGGGATATACTGTGGGCTGCTTTGGCACCCCTTTCTGGAGGCATGGGTTGTTTTCATACCAGTCCCTTGCTCGTTTATAGCAGTAACAATCACAAAGCTAAATTAATTTCAGATTTGTCAAATACCTCTTTTTTATAGTTAAAACTTAATACTCGATGCACACAAATAGTTTGGAATTACTTCTCTTAATAAGTTGGTATTTTCTTTCCTTAATATTTAGAAAATACGATTTGGCTTTTAAAATTCAACAATTTAAAGTAAACAATATTTTAAAAATCTATATTAAATGTTAAGGTATGCTCCTTGGTTCAACCAGTTTACAACACATGTTTAAAGGTTAGGGTTAGTAGATTACTGTCTTTTCTGTCAATCGAATATACAAATAGCCCGGACAATATTCCACAAATTAAGAGAACACAGGAAACAGTGATTGATAGAATAAACAGCCATTGTATTAATTATTACCAGTATAGATAAAACTTAATACTCGATGCACACATGTAGTTTGGAATTCATTTTCTTAATAAGTGCATCTTTCGTCTAGATAAAACTTAATAAAAACGATAAAAATTACATAATTGTATTAGAGAACTGATAAATGTAAATCGTCATTCAAAGAGCTCCGAGTTGTATATTTGGAAAAGATCCTTTTTTATACCATTTGTAATTCATAATTTCCAATTGAAGTGGTCTGAATATACAATGGAGTTCTATTTATGGAATGGGCAAAGTTTGGGTAGAACATTCAAATAAACTGTTAACAAGATGTTCTGCCAACACACTTAGAAAAAAAGCTACCGGGATATTTACATAAAAGATGTATATAACTCATGCATCATCACCTACCTTAATTTCAATTTATTGTCAATTTGGCAAAATTCGACTTTTACCTGAAATAGTTTAGGTTCTGATTCTTGGAAACAGCCTTTCTTTTCATAAATGTCTAGACTAGAAAAAAGCAGTAATTAATTATTTAATGACATTCATTTATATATTTTATAATTTTTAATATTTCAATGTTTTTAAGAAATGTAAATTATTCATTTGTTTGATCCCAATCGCATGTCATCCTGGGATTGCAAAATTCCCGGTAACATAAACATAAACAGAGGCCCTTTTAAAAAAGTTTGTTATTATACCATTCTAAAATTTCTATTTAAAAATTTTTATCTTTTTGTTTCGATAAATTACTGAATAAACACACAAAAATACAACGATGGCATACTCATTGTACTGTGGCCGGGCTGCCACAGCTCATTATATTGATCAGGACATCGATACCTTTTAGCAATGACTAATCAGTAGGATTTAAAATTATTGTGTAATTAATTCCTTAATGGAGCTCCAATATTTTCGTTTAATTTGGGATGCTTTTATTTCTATAGCACGTAAGCTACAGCCAAGATGACAAGACTTTTAGTCAAAATAATAGAATAAAAATAGTAGTTTTTCCCGAAGCTCTCTCAGCCATACTTTGAACTTTTTACACCGTTATTAATTGACCTTACTAAGGTTTCTGGATTTTGTGGTGTGAAATCACATGGGTACAGTTGGCCTAGTTCATAGTTAAATGGCTGATTGCGCATATCATTAAAACATGTTGTAGACGAATATTTACAGATGCTGTGACCCATTGTGATCCAACCAAATCCCCTCGATTGGGAGATTATAATCAAATACCCTCTTCCGGCACCTTAATGGGTTATATTGTGGGCTACTTTGGAACCCCTTTCTGGGTTGTTTTTATCCCAGTCCCTTGTTCGTTTATAGCAGTAATAATCACAAAGCTCAATCAATCGATCCAACCAAACACCTGTTTACTTGACAGGTGTGAAAGACCAAAAGCCAGTCCCGACCTTTAAACACAGTTTTACCTTTTTGAGCTTGTATGGCCGATTAAATTGTTTATGTGATATTAACCTTGGCAACTGTTTAAACTGTAGTTGCGCTCACCACGGCTGAAATCATCAAATATCATTATATATTTTCATAAAGATTTATAGTGGTAAATAAATGATCACTTGTATTCTGGTTTTCGTTCATCAGGCTGAGAGCGAAGTGGGCCCTTCCTGACTACTGGAGCTCCCAGTTCCTATCTAGGCATGCCGGATTTCGTTCGAGGCTTTACGAGCATAAAATAGCTGTGGACCCCAATGGCCCAGAAAGCGGGGATAGAGATATGGCATGCTCACCTGTCAAGGCTTGGAAAAAGCAAGAGCACGGGTGCTTCGCTCAATTGGTCAGTGTAACTTTCCGTTGCTGTTAGACAATGAGGAGAATTATGGGGTTTTCCTCATCGTTGTCCAGAAGTAGAAGGAGCGTCAGGGACCAGCGCACTTCACCACCTCCAGCGGAGTGATGCAGGTTGAGCAGGCGTAATATCGGGGGTGCTCATCAAGAGGGCACCGTTGGACCAAAATGCATTGCATTCCCTTTGTAAATAGCAATAAAGGAGTTAGGAAAAAACAAATTGGACAAATAAAATCGACCAAAGGTCCAATACATCCAATTCCAATTTAAAGGGAAAAAAAAGGTTTCATTCATCAGATCCGCCAGTTTTTTTCGACGGAAACTAATTTGTATTTAAGTATTCATTATTTTCCTTTTATTTTATGGTCCCTTTGAAAATTGAATGACTCATTAAAACATGTCAGTAGAATCTGAACAATTGAGATGAGATAATCAACGATACATGAGGCCAAACTCGAAGGTTTTCGACATTTTGCCAGTTAAGTTCTAAGCGAGAAGCGAGTGTAGGAAGTAAGCAAGCTATTTCTTGCCTCGGCGAGCTACCACCATTTGATTATAACGCTTCAGTCATCGCGATGAAAATTATGAAGGCATTGTTGTAACACAGACTTCGTCCCAGCTTTGTGTGAAGGGTTTTCTTTCTCGTTCTGGTATTCGTGAACTGCTCCTTGGGACACATTTTGTCCCAAGCCTCGTCAAATTATCTCTTTATTATTTTTTATCGGAGCTGTAAATTTTAGCCCCCCAAATTATTATTTAGCCATAATTTAGTCACTTACCGTTATTTAAATTTTTAGCTACTGTAATACAAATGTAGCTGTGTATTGTTGAAACGCCCCGTTAAATATGACCTTTCACAAAGTAATATACATTGCTTGATAAAAACCACACCGTTTTCAAAAAAAAAAGAATCTCCCTTAACATCAATAGCAATATCAATCACTATCAAATCAAAAGAGATTTTTATAATTTATTTGAATTTTTCCAAATAGAACAATCACTGAATGGATTCATGATTAAAACGATTGCCGTATGGTGTAAATGTTGTTTCATTGAATAGATTGGCGTTTTATATTAATCTAACGTTGTGTTGATACTAATTAAGACCAGGCAACTTTTATTTAAAAAAAAAATCTTTTCACACTTTTGATGTAAACATTTATTTAAAAAGTGGTATTTTTCAGTATTTTTATGTAATCCCCATTTGATTGTAGACTTGCAAAGATTATTCAATTGAGCTAAAATAAAATAAAATAAATATTTATTATATAGAAAAAATTAAATGCCCCTATGGGAACTAGGAGTACTATAGATGAAACATCTTACCTATTTAAGCATTTATTCAATTTGCATGTAATAAAACATTGATATATTTATGGCATCAACTAATGGAATACTTTCCTTTTCGTCAGCTAACCATTCTTCTTCTCTTAAAATCTGTGTAATTTTCAGCGAATACATTTCCTATAGTAGTATAGACTGAAAAACCAAATTTAATTTTTATTTGAAGAGCGCAACAAATGTTGGCTGAGGATGGTCTGAAGTCAATCCAACAAGTAGCATTAAACTGTTTATTAATAAAAAAATGGGTAGGTTATTGTGCATATATTTTTATCAACTTTAATATCCTTTAAAATATTATATATTATTTTCTCCTAGTTTCTAATAGTTTATCTTTGAAAAACGCGTGTTATTATTTCAGTCTCCGTCAAGAGCTTGTACTTCTATAGCCCTTCATACCGGTACATCAAAGAGGGTTTTACGTTTAGATATTGTGCCATGGAAAATCAAGAAGTCATGTAAGCTCCTATGAAGATTCCTTCTTTAGGTTCATAGTTCTGATAGTAATCTTTCATTCCTGGGGAGATATTGTAAATATTTGAGATAAGTATAATATTTAAATTTTTCCAAGAAGTGTCACTAAGTAACAACCTAAGTTTATCTATGCGCAAGCGCTTTCAGCAGTATATTCTTCCATTTTATAGTGTGTATAGTTCTGGCTAACACTAAAAGTGTGAGGTCTCTTACATTTACTCTATTAAAAATAAATAGCTCCCAAGGAAGAGCACGGCATTCGTACTTGCAGACCTGTGGTCAGTCGGATTCCGATGTTTCGCAAATTTCAAGTGACCCCCTTCTAGTCAAATTTCCATTGCCAGTAGTCCTTTATTTAGTTTCATTTGTTTCGCTGTTTCAAATGAGTGAAGGTTATGAATCGGACAGTGTATTGTATAATTTAATCGTGCCAGATCCAGTTCTTCTACTGTGTTTCACTTTCATCGTCAACTTTCTGATTGTGTATAATATGAAGATCTTTTTTCTTTTTAATTTCTTTCAAGGGACCGTCCCCACCAACATTATTTTGAAGCATCAGACTCTTAGTACCTATTTGTATGTATCATTCATGTTGTGGTTTCTTTAGGTGGATAGGTTCTCCCTTATATAAGTCCAAAACCTCCGTTATAACTTCATTATTCTACTCTATTATAAATTACTTAAAAATTACTTCTACTGCATTAAACGGGTACTGGAAACGATTGCCCAAGCCGTACTGGCTTATGACACGCCTTTGGTGTCAGAAGTATTTACCCAAATTAGGGTAACCTTGACTTGGGAGTGAAAACTAAGATACAGAAATAAGATACTTCATAATTCCTTAACTTCCAGCAGAGAGTTTGCACGAGGGGACCAGAACACTTACTAAAGAAGTGTCCTTAGCACCCTGTCGAATTACTAAGGAACTTCTAGACGTTGTGAGGGGGACGACTTAATCCGCGTTACAGTTTTCCACTCTTTGGCAACTTCAATTATTGATAATTAAAAATGCCGGTACAGTGGCGTATTTAATGTGTTTTCGCTTGGGTTGGTCCTCAATCAGCCAATAAGAAGCCAGAGTGTTTATTAACAAATATTCAACAAAATATTTCTTTTGTCTAAACATACTGTACACATGTGATAAAATGTAACTGTGTTTATCTAATTGTTTTTCTTGATGTTTTATTATAAAAGTTTTTAACTACTTTGTCACAATTTATAAAATTTGTTAGTAGTTTTTATATTGAATTTACTATGGCAATGCATGTGACCATCTTCAATTCAAAAATGATGGTGCTCGTGCTTTATTTTTTCACTTATAATACCTACGTACCCCGGGGCACCAGGGTCAGCACTCATTAGTGTGTTCTTACTATATTCATTGATCCTGCTGATTACAACATCTCAGTGTTGTGAATCCCCCTTCATAAGTGTTCTACTATCTAAAAACAAGCCCTAGAAGTGGTTCTACTTTTATACAGCTAAGAAGTGATCGTATTTTATCTGACTATCTTAAAGCCGATACGATATTTTGTCTTATTATCATCCCCACCGTTTTTTTTTTAATTTAAACTCATTTGAAGAGCAAACCGATGCGAACCTGAGAGTACAAGGACAAGAACAGAGTTGGTACTCCTCAGGCAGGCCTATATGTCAGGAGGTGGTCATAGATAATGTTTTATAGGACACGTGGAGGACATGGAAAAGAAAAAACTATGTGTTCATCTGCAGTTTGAATACTTAAGCACAATCCACTATTTCATATGCTTGAAAAATTTAAGTAAATTCTCCCAATACTTAATAGGTTCTGTAGGACCAGCAACGCCCCCATGAAACAGACATCTTGAGTCATTTTTTTGTACCAACACTGGATAATGGTTGTGTAGTAGAATGGACTGGGGAATAAAATCTATTGACTTATTATATTTATTTATATTTATTCATTGTAAATTACAGAAAAATACATAACAATAATAACATAATGGAAAAATAACAGTGAAATGACTCTTTTATTTAATACAGATCAATTTTACAAGAATAGAAGTGTGATTAAAACAAACTTGCTATATTTTTTTAAGCATTGCAACTGACAATTGAAATATTCTGGGATGGGACCCACTTTTAATGATGGATGCTCATAAATTTAGACGTCTCAAGAAATATTATAAATTTTTCCTTTGCATAAATTTCTCTAAATATAAATTTGACCCTCTTATCCTTGTTTTGCCCTTTTTCAGACTATTTGAAAGTATATAAAATAATATTCCAGAGCGTACTCAACAGGTATATATACCAGAAGCTTTCTAGTAAATAAACAGACCTTAACTTACAACTTTTAAATTATTGTGAAATTTTGAATAATTTTATGGAACCCATCACTATTTAAAATGTTAAAACCATCAGAATAAATTAATATTAATTGCCTTTTAGCGTTGAGTTGATGAAGAATAAATTATTTCGGAATATAATCAATTACGTGTGAAATAAAACAAGCTAACCTCCCTCCACCTTCCACTCAGATTTGAATTTCTAGATTTCATGAAATATAGATGTGTCAATTTCAATTCATGCCAGAAAGCTGTAACTGCGTTATAATAAGCAATTAAATTTAATTTATGTAAAGAGGCTCCGCCCTTAGAGCGGCCATTTTCATGTTATACAAACCACTTTCTCGTTTGGTCTGATCATGCAACCAAACTATACTCCTTGTTAGGAGTACTCTCGACAACGAAGCCTAATTAAGTTTACTTTGGTTTTTCTAACAGTTTTTGTTCATTTGTTTGTTTGTCCACCGTTTGTCCTAAAGACGTAAGCGTTTACATACATGTTTTGATCGGTGTTACGGTAGCTTGACAACATACTGCCGGTTGCATAAATAGCTATAATGGATCACTTATTGAAAAATTAATTAGTAACCATAAACCATTTCGGGTCCTATCTGGTTGAGTGAGGTATCGAGCTGCAAACCATAACGAAGATTGAAGTATCAAATGTTTGATTAAAGCAGCCAATAATATCGGTTTCATCTTGTTTGTAGTAGGTTATATAGATCAACTTTAAATGAAGGGCTGCATTTATTACACATATGTACATCTCACGATATAATTTTTAAAAAACGCAAGGGAAATTAATTAGTTACAAGAAACAAAATGGCCGATTACTTAAATAACACTCGTTAAGCCCCTCAACCATTTAATACTTTTGGTGATACAACAAGTCAAAGGTGAAAAACATTTCTCAACTTGGTTTTTGAAAAATCTAAAAGACAGTATCTTTCCGACACATAACTGTCTATTGTGTTCGTATTTTGAATTCATATACAATTTGGATATATATTACTATTTGCTGGAAACGTCTTATATGTTTGGTTATTTGTTGATTAAGCATTTGATTTTCAATTTCTATTGCACTTCTAGATTAATCAAATGTATACTTCCTAATTATCTACTCCGAAGAGTCTTATAAAATGATACTAAATTATAATTGTCTAAACTATGAAAAGAATATTTATCGATCAGGAGGTTGAAAGTTTTACTGTGATGACAGATCAGGAAATAGAAAATCAGGATGACCTCCAGGGGACCTACAGGGACAAAGCTTCACGTGATAAGCAAGGGGTGTGGTTTCTGGTTTTTATAGAATGGAACTCTAAAAAAGAAAGATTGAAGTTTCTTAACTGTACATAAATCCTAGCAGTAATCACCTTCTCTGCATGTGCATAAATATATGGAGTTGGGCAAACTTGGACAGGTTTATGCGAGCCACTTAAAACTGCTTTATTGAATCAAATATGCATTAGTCATTGAACCAGCCACGAACCACCACTTGTGAACACAATTAATTAAAAACTTCAAATGTTACTAGGTGTAAGTTAGAAAACTTATCTTTTAATGCAAAGAACGTTCAAGAACAATACTAAAACTCAGAATATATTGTATTCTATGCTAAATACCTACGAACTTCTCAAATTTGTTTTACATTTTCACTTGCTTATTTTAGATCTGGCCTGCCCATAATAAAATATAATTTAATTAATATTTTACTAATTGTCATTTTTTCTAGCTTATGGCAATCTCGGCTCGGTACTGAGTTCGCAAGGGAGGACTAAAGAAGCAGAAAAAGCCTTCAGGATAGCGCTCACCTTTCGTCCCAACATGGCCGATGTCCATTACAACCTGTAAGTAATTTTGTGTTATACTATTGTAATTATAATAACATGATAACACTTCAGATTAAAAAACAATCAAAACTAATGAATAATTGTTTTAAATATTCATAAGTATGAAATTGAGTTGATTTTAGTAGATTTTACCTTAAATGCCAACTACAGAACAACTCCAAAAATAAATACCCAAACTGAATTAAAAAAACAAATGATGATTAATTTGATGAATTCAGCTCCTTTTAGCTATTAACATCCTATATAAGTGAAACCCCCTCACCCGGATTCATGTCTTTTAATAATTAAACTATTGATGGAACAAATACCTGATACGACCATATCCTTTTTATAGTACTACTTGGTACTATTTCCTAAAGACTTTATTTTCATTTTTATGCTATACAGGAAAGTAAAAATAACCTATTTATCTACTAAGAAAAATGATAATTTTAGATCAGATATAGACAAAAAAATAGCGTTTACGGGTGGAGGAAACGGTTGAAAATCATGTACTCTTAAGAATTGTGTTTTTCTATTAGCAACAAAATTTGTAATAAAATTATTTTTGCGTTACCATATTTAATTTTAGATCATAACATAAATTCTTAAAGACTAAAGACAACTAAATGTTTTTTTTTTGTTACATATTATTATTCATCAATACATCCAAAGCGTTATGCTGGGCATTAAATATGGTTATGCTTTTAACAATTTGTTGGTTGAAAAATCCTTAGCAATTCATACCGTATGCTTTTTAGGCCATAATTGTGGATGAAGTATAAATGGTAATGGTTTATTACAACAATGCCTCCACACACACACGGACAGACAGATATAACAGCCGGTGCTGTTTGAAAGAAAACTACTCTCTTGGGAATTGACAATTACTTTAATTCTTCTTGATGTGAATACTACGTGAACAATAAGGTGGAAATAAATCCTAAATCGAAGCCCATGCAGAAGTATCCATTGAGTCAGAAGAAATTCTTAAAACGCTTTTTTCTTTTTTTTTAGTTTCTATCTGCGTGGTGGCAATGGGATGTCAGATTTGAATAGAAAAATATGTGGACTCCTCTGGGTTTTGGTCCAAAGCCATAACTGCTCTTTTTATAGTTAGGAGACACAATATTTAATGCGTCCTATGAAAAGGTCACAGAAGAGAGAGACAGTTTGCCCTTCAAACATCCAGTGTTGTTGCTGCAGCTATTTCTTATACTTGTGTAATTATATATGCCAAAGTAAGGAAATTATTCTATTACACACTCAAACTAATAGACAAAACCTATTTGTCTAGATCTGATTCTCTTCAAAAGTCTTTCACAGCATGAAATAAGATTGACAAATCATTTTGTGTTCGGGAACACATAATTTAAAACAAGTGTTATTTCACATTCTTTAATACATAAATGTTAACAGTACATAACGAGATAATCCAAAAACAGTGATGAATTACATCATTTTTAGAAATTCATAGTTTTAAACATCTCCTACTTACAAAATACTGGCATTGAACAAATAACATTATCATATATATATACATATATGTTCTTCATTTTAAAGAGTAACGGACCTAGAAATGGTGGTCCTCGCTAAGCGCACATATTTTCGGGAATTTTTTTTGTATTTTTCTCTGTTATTATATAAAAATTATCATTATAATAATGTTGTAAGACACCGAACCAATGATTATAATATGTATCCAATTTAACAAAAATACACGCAGTCCCAGGCAGCCAAAAATAACATTTTTCAGCTTAATCAGTTAAAAATTTGAAATTAGTGATGGGCACATAAAGGCACTTTGCTTGGTAGTAAAGTCTAGATCTAGCAATAATTTCGATACAAATCAGCTAACAAATTAAATAAATTTTGACAATGTCATTCAAGACTTTTTTGATAGAAAATAAACGCGACTGCAGTCCACAATAAAATATGTTTAAACAAAAGAAATATTATTCATTCATGTTCAGTAATTGTTATTAAGTACTCTTGGTTTTTATTGCCTTGAAGGAGTGTCAAATCGGGGACAGCCCCGGGTGGCAAAAACTCCGGGTACGCCTGTGATTTTAAGCATTACTAGAATGATTACTTCGTGCCAGCATTATTTAACAAGTTCACGTAGCTTTATCAGTTACCTTTACAGGATTCATCCAAAAATAGTACAACGATCCTGACATTTCAAGTTGCGAAATTTTTTCTCGTTAGTCCATTATTCTCGTGAATTAAGTATAGTGTCAGTATGTGACTTATTTTTGTTTAGTTGGCATAGTTCACAGTATCGACAACGTTTTATCAGGCCCAAGTGGACGAGGATCCCTCACCTACGAATTCAATAGTATTGGCTTTACTAATCTTTTCAGCAGACCTCTTGGAATGGAACCCAGAATACACTATCTGCTGTCTATTGAGATTCCATATCGAACAAAAGTCTTGCCAGAATCCATTTTCGTCAACAATAATTGTTTGTTGATGTACTAGCCAATAGGTTGTCCCCTAAGACAAATGCGGCTTTGGGAGCATTTACATTACATAGGTACACCAACGTCGCTTTGGATCGTCTGCGCATACTCGGGACTTCCCATAGGACGGTTTTTCTCCCGATGGCCCTATACGAGGGTGGTCTGAAAGGTTACCGACCTCAACATGAAGATAGGAGCAGTCGTAAATAAAAGCTAGTGAATTTCGTTGTTTATCTGTTGACAGTTTCTCACCAAAGTTTCAGCCATTTTGGACGCGCAGTTGTTGTGTAACAGTCGTTTGAGTGAGTCGATGTGAGTGTTTTTATGAAAATGGACAAAATCGAGTATCGAGCTATCATTAAATATTTGTTTTTGAAAGGCAATACGCCTACGCAAATCAAAGATGAGTTGGATTCTGTGTATGGGGACTCTGCACCATCATTTACCACAGTGAAATTTTGGGCAGCTGAATTTAAACGTATTCGTAATAGCTTGGGAGACAATGAACGTTCGGGACGTCCAAAAACTGCAACTACCGACGAAAACATCGCCAAAGTTCACCAAATGGTGCTAAACGACGGCCGAATTAAAGTGAGAGAGATAGCAGAGGTTATGAACATGTCAAAAGAACGTGTTTGTCACATATTACATCAACATTTAGAGATGAGAAAGCTGTCCGCACGTTGGGTGCCGCGTTTGGTCACGTTAGACCAAAAACGTGTTCGAATGAACATTTCCAACGCTCTATTGGCGCAGTTTAGGCCCGATAAATCCGAGTTTTGGCGCCGATTAATTACTGGGGATGAAACTTGGATTTGGAACACCATTATACGCCCGAAACAAAAATAAAGTCCAAACAGTGCACTGCAAAGGGGGAACCGGCTCCAAAAAAAAAATAAAAACTATTTTTTCGGCTGGGAAAGTTGTGGCGACTGTTTTTTGGGATAGTCATGGAGTTATTTTAATCGATTATCTTCAAAAAGGAAAAAACATTACAGGAGCATACTACGGATCATTGCTTGACAAGCTGAAGGCAGAACTTGCGGAAAAACGGCTACATTTACAGAAAAAGAAAATCCTGTTTCACCAAGACAACGCACCGTCTCACACCTTAGCGGTTGCCATGGCGAAAATCCATGAATTACGGTTTGAACTGCTAGACCATCCGCCTTACACACCAGATCTAGCCCCAAGCGACTCCTTTTTGTTCCCTCATCTAAAAATTGCGCTCGGAGGACAGAGATTTTCGTCAAACGAAGAGGCAATCACCTTCGTGAACGATTATTTTGCAGAGAAAAACGCCGAGTACTATTTGGACGGGTTACAGAGATGGGAGCATCGCTGGGAGAAGTCTGTTGAGTTACAAGGAGACTATGTTGAAAAATAAAAAAAATGTTTTGAAAAAACGTCTTGTATCTTTGTTAGGTCGGAAACTTTTCAGCCCACCCTCGTATAGCGTATTCATCTCCTTAATTCGGTACAATTTTCAATATTGCATAGCAATTGTTCTCTTCTCAAAGAATGAAGGTGGAAACGAATCAGGCTGACTTATAAAGAAGGATCCATAGGCTGCATGAACTGGGATCCTGCAACTGAGTGTGCCCACTGGAACAGTCTAATGTGTACAAAATTATAGGAGTTATCGGAAAACACTCCACTCCCCGTTTAACATTCCGGCCCTTAATACTCCGCTCCTCCTCTTCAATATTCAGCCTGGAGCGAAGATCTCCCAGATGTAATCTTCTTATAACTTATTGTTTTTTCGTAGTTTATTCTTTTATGTTGTGTTCAAGTAGTATCGTTTTTCTTGCGTTTCATTGTGAGATTATTTTGAGTGGATAAAAGGAACGATTTAATTGTCCATTTATTCATGAAAATGACACGTCCAGTATGAATGAGTCCAACTCTTTTGTCCCCTACTACGCCAATTCAATGCCTGCCAATAATCCAAGAAGAAACGCAGAAGAAAACAGAAACGCAAGTAATTCCTTGAGTTTCTCCGGGGAGGGAGCTAGGAATTTAAAGGGAATACTGTTTTTTCTTTATGAAACTTCCCCAAGAAAAAAATGCCCTTAATTTATGCGTTGAGTTTTTGTGAATTATAATTTCATAATGTAAATTGATTAAAAGGATAAGTAACACAGCTTTTTCCTTGTTTTGCCACTCCTGTTTTACTAAAGGATATTATATTTCAGGTTTTATTTAATTTATGTAAAACAATATGACTAGGACCCATAGCGCGATGGGCATTGATTCTGCTCTCCTCCTAGTACGCTCTCGGGCACACATTAGGCATCTCCAAACAAAAACGTGTTCAAGTACTCCAAACCACGGTTTGGACAGTCATGCTTGACAGACATTATAACCTCACACTAGAAAACAAACTTCGCGTGTACAAACAGTTTGCTAAAACTAATTTGGACTTACGGAATAGAGCTATGGGGACAGCCAAACCGTTTAACATCAAATGAATCCAAACATTCCAACGTCCACTGAACAGGAGTCAACGGGCTCTTACGAAACAAACTAATTCCTTCACAGAGATCTTTATGTGTCAACTGTCCTGAATCTCACACCCTCAAGATTTTAAGAATTCCATAAAAAATCTATACAATCACCCATACAATCCATGTCGACGCCCATGAGCTCATAATCCAATGTAAATAGATGAGGGACCAATTATTATAAGCTTAATTATAACCCAATTTTTACATTATTGCAGAATTTTTGTTTCAATCTTAGAGAATCGTTCATTATCCGTACTCTTTGTTATATTTATCTCATTTATTTTAACAACCTTTGTTAAAATATTTAATTTGATTTGTCTAGGTAGAAGAGATCATTTTCTGAAGTTTCGTTTGGAAACTTTTAAATAATACAAGATCGATAAAAGATTTGATGATCAACAGTTATTTATTAGATTGATCAGAAGAAAACTTCAGATGTGTATGTGATTGTATTTCGTAGTCTCATTAATTTTCAATCTTTCCTCATAAGGAGAATAGATATCTAAGATTCACAATTAAGGGAAATTAGACGATGTAGGCAAGGAATAATACTGAAAAATTGTTGTGCTTACTTTTTTTATTATATTATTAATCAATTCATTATGTATTTTCATAAATTAGTAAAAGTGTACTCACTAGCCTAGCACTTGGTAGACTACATTGCCATTATCGAGTGCTATAAACTAGATAAATACTCTCATGAATGCAACATATTAGTGATATTTAAACTAAACGTGATATTATATACATATTCCATTATTATATTATTGTATAGAATTATTAAAGTTATTCAAAGTAAAAACATAGTAGCAGGGTGAACCTTCTAATTTCCATTTGTCTACAGTCTACAATGGATAACCCACATATTGCCTTACCCATGTGGCAATCAACATCGTCCCCTTTAGCAGCTTTTGTTGTTTTTTTGCCATAATTTGTAATATTGTTCCTTGAACTTTTCCATTACCAAGAGTTGAGAACCTCTGAGTGAAGAAAAAAGGAGTGACCGAAAGTTTGGTCAGATGACTGAAGGAAACTGATGGAGCTAGGATGACGCATTGGAAACTGGAGTTGACACGAGATCCAACTAACGATCTGGGCAACTCTTTTTCCACAATCCCTTCCTCTTCCTTTATGGCTTTATATTTATCACATTATGTCTTTTCGGTTATCCTAACTTTTTTCTACTGTTAAAATACAAAACTGATAAATATAATTTTTTCTTTGGATCCAAAAGCCAATTTAACATTAAAATGTTGATAAAAAAGGATGGCAATCACTTCCTTTGAATATGAAATACGGTATACTAAATAAACCAGGTAGAATAGAATATTCAATCATTTTTTTTTTTTTTTACCGCAACGTGTTTTATATTTCCATTTATGAACTGTTGTGTTTTTTAATTAATATATAAGTCTGGCTATAAATGACGTATAGCAATATTGAGTGGTACAAGTTGGACTTAAAACTAATTGAATTGTTTTAGAAAATATTTCATTCATTTGTCAAGCATTCTCACACAAGCAGTCACTGAAAATCGCCTTTTCAGCAATTTAACCCATAATTCTTGAGCGCTACCTTACACAAATCCACGCGAGCATATCTACGATGAGATTTCATCTTTATCTTGCCAAAATTACAATTTCAGTTCAGGTATGTGACAGAGTGAGTCCAGCTGTGTGTGGGACCGTTGTGATTGTCTTGAGATATTTCGAAAAGAAACTTGAAAGATTTATTGATCGAACCACACGTACCTATGTGTGATGCAATGCCATGATTTCCCAACTGATTCTAAGCTCCATACCCTGTGAAATTGATGGGATAAAATCACTTCAATTATGTACACATACTCACTGATACAAAGAAATGTGTATTAGTAGGAGTAAGAGAAACAAAAATACTTTAAATTTACTATTGGGTATTTATATGCCCAAACACCTTCTGCTTAACTTAGATATGTTATTATTATATTATAAAATACTGTTTATTTCATTAAACTATTACGTATAAATAATATTATGGGACGAAACCACAATAAATTACATATCCCTTAAATGCACAAACCTATTTATCATAATTTTATAAACTATTAACACTATAACTTAACAAACTATTCTTAATATTTACAATCTCATATTTACAATATATAAAGCTGAACTCACTAGATGGTGAAGGTGAACTTATCCTACTTTGTACCTCCTTGTTACAGTAGTATACATCAGTAATTAACTTACGGTGTTGAAATATGAAATTTCTGTGATTCGGTGAAGGACCAATGCCTACTCCTTTTATATGATTCCTCCTGTGACCAGCAGAACCTTCATTGATTCTAAAAGCTGTTTTAATAAGCATATCTACCTCAATTGCTTCGATCTACTTCAGATGTTAGTACAATGAAGAAGAAGGCACCATTAGAAGAAGCAGAACGGTCTCAGACAGTCTTCGATGTTAAATACAAAGGAGGTCCTCACACTTATTTTATTGATCGATTGGTTTTTGAGACCAAATACCAAATCAAAGACCTCAAGATAAATTTCAATAATCCAAATTGGAATCTCTTGCTCTGAGTATCGTTAGATTTAGTTTTTTCACTTCAACTTCATATCTGATTTAGTTACTTTTTGTACAAAAAATATATAAAATGATATGGTATGAATGATAACATTTATCTCAATTACTTATTGCCTAATAAGGGAGAATGTAATTTTATCTTAATAAATTGTTAAAAAAAATAAAAAAGGTTACTTTTCAATTTTATGTTATTTATTTATATCTTTATTCAAAATAATTACATGTCAATATGCAATATTTTTCAAATACAACTTATGAGTTTCAATTTTTTTTTCAAGTTTCAAGTCCCTAACATGATATAGTATTTGAAATATTTACATCAAGAAGTAGGTTACCTAATGGTATAGGTAAATAGAAATAGGTAATGGAATTATTATGTATTTTAACTCAGATTAAATAAAACAGATTTGAAGTGATGTGTCTACCGGGTTTGAGCACTTTAAAGGATCTTCTTCAGGGGTACACACGTTATTGGTGGCACTCAAGAAGCCAATTCGAGCTAGCTTTCCAGATTTTGAAGGCACATACATTTACACAATCATCTCCATGAACCTAATGTGCATTATACCTGACATTATGCCCTCTATTTTCCTAATTTCACGAAAACCTTCACGCTTATCAAAATAATATCGTCAACCTTATCTAGGTTGAACTTTTCCATTACCAAGAGTTGAGAGTAACACTCATCACCAGTTTAACTGACCCGCTTCCCTATCTACGTCCTGAGGCGCTACCTAGTTTTCTGTCTGAACTTTCACTGTATTATTTGTACCTTGAAACGGTCAAAAAGGAGAATTTGTTGCCGGAAGATTCCTCCGGCCGGAAGGAGAGAAGTTTTTATATCTTGTATGATTGTTTGCATAATTGAATCAGCGGAATTGTATACAAGGTATAAATAAACTCCTAAAACGCTTTAACTCTACGTTTGTGTTTCATTTTTATCAATAATTTTTAACATCTACACGTCTATAATAAATTTCACGTTTCATAATATTATTATAAGATATGCATAAACGCTAACCAAAATTGTAATTTACATTATTTTGTTAACCTGCATGTTTTAATTAACTTGTCTATTATAGTACCTAAAGATGACGGTATAATTCGTAGAAACTACTTGGTTATAAAAAATAATGTTGGAAAATTTTTTGTACAAAAAGGTATTAGCATTCCAACAACATAAATTCATATATTTGTCTTCAAGATTGTAATTTAAACCTGTTGTGTACAAATGGAATGTTCAGCATTGCAGCAGAACTTCACTACTTTCTAGCCTGCGATAAAACAAGTGCCTTGGGTTGGTTGATTTTCCAGATTAAATGTGCTACGCACTTAGCATTAGTGAAAACCTCCCTTATTAACTTCCACTCCGGAGATATCACCGGGAGAAAGTGAAAAAGAACAGGGCCTAAAATAATTTTACCCCCGCTCTCCCTATCCCACTTTAGGTTGATCACTATGGTTGATCCCAGCTGCTATCTTAGGTCACTGCCCCACGTGTCCCAGATGGGTTTTTCTTTTCTCCTCTGCTGTAATGAAGGTTGCCATCTCGCTTTCGGCCAGGCCCTCCACTTGGCCCTCTGTTCAAGCAAGACCCAACCTTTTATCTCAGATTGAAGTAGTTTTTTTTTCTCTCTCTCTTTTCTTTTAGTTCCATCCAATGCTTGCTCATTTCTACTCGTTCCCTTTTAGCTGCTTGGAAATTACATGTTGCCAATAGAAAATCGTTTATTTACAAAAGCTTACATGTGTGGAACTTCGCTATCCGCTACTCAAACCAGATTACATTTAAGGGATTCTTTTTTATATTAGTTCCAGTCTTAGTAAAATACGGACGGATAAATGAGTGTAGCTACTTGAGCTGAGATAACAAGCTACCACCATCCACACTAGCTTCCCGGGGCCATCTTCCAGCTACAGTAACATCCTCTTCTTGAAGTATTGCAATATGAATTTTATTTACTTTATCTATAGTTTTTTAAATGGTATTTAAGAACATTAGAAAATATATAAAAAATTTTAACTTGACGTCAGTGGTTTATTTAAGGACGCAAGTGAGCCATTGATAGATTCGGAATGTCAACCACCAGAAGTGAAACATTTAAATAAAATGCATTTCATAATGTAAGAAGAAACAAATTTGGGCGTTTTGTTACATATATCATATAACATATTACATATTTGTTACATATTTCGTTTAATCTTGAAAGGAATAACTTCGATAATGAATATTGTAAAATAAGTGAAATGAAGGTTTATATTGGACTTTATAACGGTACGATATAACATTAAAAATATGAACATATACATACATGCCATGGGTGGAAGGCAATGACTGACAGCGTAGTAAAGAAAATCAGAAACCCATTCGAAACCCATACGACACTAAAAGACCAATTTCTAATGGCAAAAGAGGCAGAACCACACACCAAAGAACCACATTTGTTGACAGTTTATTACATTATATATGCTGGATTCTGTAGAATCCCATGTTAGTTCTTGTGTGGGCTAGTTGAAGAAGACCTCAGTCACTGCTACAACTTGATCTCATACATGTAATGATCATTTGGTAAAGAGTTTTTAGAAAACAAGTGAGAAGTAAGACGACAGAAAAGGTGAGTATTAAATGACAATCAGAAAACCATGCTCTAATACATTAAACTTGCAAGAAGAGTACACCACGTGTTGCTATCATAATGGTCGTAAATGCTCCTAGCCAAGACTCAGACAGGGGAGGGAAGTGGCTCGCGTAGTACAAAAAACGTAAATCGACTAACCACACGTAAAATAAGACCTGTTCGTTAATAAGACCTCCAGGCAAAGTAATAATATATAGTATTATTTAATATAATATATTACAATATAATTAACGCAAGACCTAACCTTTTATCTCAGATTGAAGTAGTTTTTTTTTCTCTCTCTCTTTTCTTTTAGTTCCATCCAATGCTTGCTCATTTCATACAGTTATATATATATATATATATGTAAGTTTGAACGTTACTGCCAAACTTCGGCACATATGTTAGGTCCCTACAGAGCGTGCTAGGATCGAATGATGCTCTTAGTTGTAACCTCCTGAATATGGGTACTCTTGTCAAGACAATGGTCAACACTTATTGTCGACAATTGTATTGATTCGGGTTAGTTATGAGTTTTATTTGTTTATTGTAATATTTGGAGCGCTAGCTAATGTGTACATATGGTTAATATTACAGTTCTAAACTACATCTGCAAGTGTTCGATTTATAACCTGAGAACCTCCACCTCCTTTAAGTTTCTGAATTCTAAATTTACATATATATATATATATATAAGTTAATGTTTATTGAATTACAAGCTAAGAAAGGTTGGTAATAAGAACACGTAGAACGTTATAACAAGACTGCTTTATTTAGACCAAGATACCTCTATCTATAGGTATTACCTGTAAACATATACAGATAACATATGTTTGGGGATTAAGGCTGGGCACTAGCGGCGCCTGGACTTAACTCCCCCCCACCAGTTTACGAACACCCATTCGCAAACTTTGAAGTCCAACACTCGGACGTCTTAGTCCATTCAAATAACGCTCCGCTAATGTTACAAGGGAGCAAAGGCCAGCTCCGCCCATACACAGCCTGTAATCCCTCACATTAAGCTCTAATCCTATAAAACGTAAAAACCAACTGTCACTTGTAAACAAAAAACATAAAAGAAAACTTTGACTTTTAAAAATAAACAATACTTCTGTGGGAAAAATCACATAACTATAACTATTTACAATGTTCCTTGCGTGTATGCTGCGAGGACACTCCAGCTCATTCCTGATCTACAACCTCCCCCCCTGGTGGAAGCTTTAACTGTTCTATGTGGACATTTCGCCGCTTCTTAGGGGGTCGTATACTCTCAATTGTCACGACGTTGTGTTCCCTAATCACGACCACTTTAAATGGGCCCTCATATCGCACCAGCTCTTTGCTCCTATTTGACCCTAGTTTTTTATAGACGATAGTCCCGATTTTAAGTTCCCCCATTCGATCCCGGACTTTGAGGTTTTCCCGTTCCACTCGTCTCGCTTTGTCCCTCGTTATCCTTTCTCTGACTTTGTCGCATATTTTCCTCAAAGCGACAGTATTACTCGCCATTTTCTCCGCCATTCCCTTGTCTGCTACCGTCTCTGCCCCATTTCTCCGTCTTTCGCGCAGCCCAAAGAGGATCTCGAACGGGGAGAACCCCGTCGCGGTGTGGATCGAATGATTGTAAGCGGCCACCGCCTTCGGCATTGCCTCATTCGCCGGCAGACCCTTTTCCGCGTGATATACCCGCAGGTGGTCACTCAGGGTGCTGTGCAATCTTTCTATCCCTCCTCTACTCTTAGGGTGCCCTGGGGTATTAAGATGCCAAGAGACATCGAGAGTCTTCATTTCTTTTCGGATGTTGGCATTGTCAAATTCTCTGCCCCCATCCGACGCGATCCGGTCTGGTACTCCGTAAAACTGGAACCAGGTATTTAATGCCAGCATTACCGCGTCTGATGACCGATCTTGCACCGGGTGCGCCATGGCCACTTTGCTAAAGCTGTCGATTGTGGTAACCCACTTATACCCCCTCCAAGTGAAGGTATCCACTTGTAAGTCACTCAACGGTGTCTCGGCGGTGGGCGATTCTTCTTGTCGCCCCCGTGGCGGATGTCTGTCATACTTCGTAGTGAGACAAACTGCACATGCCCCTATCATTTCTTGTATGCTCTTTTTCATTCCCCACCAAAAGTACCTCCGCCGCAACGCTTGCAACGTTTCCTGAACTCCACGGTGGTTCGTTTTTTCTTGGTGATAGGCCAGCGTCACTTCCAGCTGCTGTTCTCTGTCTTTGAGTGTCTCCACCATCGACGTGCACCGAATAAATATCCTATCCACTCCAAGTTGTTCCGTTCGCCAGAGTCTACGAATTTTCTCCCAAATAGTGGCATTCCCTACAAATACATGATGGGTCTTTCCGGGTTCCGAGGCATCTTTCAATGCACGGCAAATTTGGTCGTTCCTAACCCCTGGTGGCGACCAAATCGTCGCGATTTTACTTCTCCCATAACTTTCGTATGCGATCTGCAGCCGCCCTGAGGTCTTGGATTTCCAAATGATCTGCCGTCTTTTGTCGTTCACGATCCCTTCTGTTACTTCCATTTCAACAGGTCTTTCGGAGGCGGAACCTTCCTCTTCAAGGGTTTCCTCACCTTCGCTATCTCCTCGCGTACCGAGGCTTCCATCCTCCCCGGGTGTCCATTCCCGGAGAAACTGTTGGATTTCCCCGGATGGTTCCCCTTCTTCCAATGCATTCACAGTAATGGCTCTGGACAGCCAGTCTGCCACTACGTTCTCTTTCCCGGGTTTATATATGATCTCCATATTGTACTGGGACAAAAACTCTTTCCACCTCGTGACCCGCGCCGAGGACTCCTTTAACTTTCCTACCCATTGTAGGGGTCTGTGGTCGGTGTGAACACGGAATTTTCTGCCGAAGACATATGGGCGGAAATGGTCTATAGCCCAGACGATACCTAGGAGCTCTCTCTCTAGAGCACTATACCGCGCTTCCGTTTCTGTTAGCCGTCGACTAGCGTACGCCACCGGGCGCTCCCCACCGTCTCTCTCCTGCGACAACACTGCCCCCAGTGCGTATTCGCTGGCATCAGTGGTGATTGTGAAGGGATGTTGGAAATCGGGAAATGCTAATATCGGTTCCTCTTGTAAGCTAGACATACATTTCCGGATGTTCTGCTCCATGATTGGGGTAATTACCACCCTCGCTCCCTTTCGCAGTAAATTATTAATAGGCACCAGGTATGCCGCCATGTCCGGCACAAATCTTCTGTAATAATTAAGCGTCCCCAGAAGTCGACGGATCCCCTTTACATCTGTGGGCACCACCATCCTTCTAATGGCCTCGACCTTCGTAGAGTCTGGCTTAACCCCCTCCTGTGAGATAGTGTGGCCCAAAAAATTGATTTTTTTCTTCCCCAACAGAGACTTCTCCATGGACAATTTTAATCCGAATTCGCGGACTCTTTGAAATACACTTCTTAGGTGCTCAACGTGCTCTGCCTCCGTTCTGCTGAAAACTAACAGATCGTCCATGTAGACCTGGCATACCGCTTCGTCTATTCCCCTCAAAAATTCATCCATTAGGCGTTGAAAGGTAATCGGGGCGTTTTTCAGTCCAAATGGCATCCTGGTAAATTGATAATGCCCCCTCTCAAATGTAAAGGCCGTTTTGTCTTGGTCGTTCGCACTCATCTTGATCTGGTGATAGCCTGCCTTTAGATCTAGGGTACTAAATATTGTCGCCCCGTTCAATCTGTCTAATATGTCCTCAAATCGGGGAATAGGATACTTCTCATCCGTCGTGTTCTCGTTTAACTTCCGATAATCGATAACTACCCTGTATTTCTCCGTCTCGTCCCCAGGTCTATTTTTCTTCCTCACTGCCCATAGAGGACTGTTATATGGCGAAGTGCTATCAATTATAATCCCTTGCCGTTTGAGACTCTCTAGCTCCTCTCTAATATGCCTACGTAGTGCCTGCGGATATCGTCTCTCTTTCACGTATGTGACGCGTTCTTTCTTTAACTGGATCTCGTGGACCGTCTTCCCAGTCGCTCCTAGCGTGTCTCCCTCTACGTAAAAAATATCCTCAAACTCCCTCTGTAGGTCTTCCCTCCAGGACTCTATTTTATTAACCGCCCCTATCCGCGCTCTTCCGTCCCATATAGTCCCTTGACATTTATATTCCACTTTGCCCAACTTAATGTTCCATTTTTCCCCGATATTCTCCACACGCGCACCTACCTTCCCCAACATGTCGCACCCAACTATCACCTGGTACTCCCGCGGCATGTTTCCTACGATATGTATCTTTAGATCTCCCCCTTTCTTCGCCCACCTATTTAGCCCTATGACTAACTCTCCCACTACCTCGCAAGGGCCTCCCAGGGTGATTAAACTACAATTACATACCTGAATCTGGAGTGCCCTCTCTCCACCATACAGCCTCTCCAGCGCTCCGCGGGACATGATGGTGTTGGTGCTTCCCGTGTCCACCAGACACATCTCTCCTCCTTTGACCCTAATTATTGGCAACGCACACATCCTCTCCCGAATTGCATTACATCTCAGGATGCGGTCGCCTCTCTGCCGACACGCTCCTCAGGCTTCATCACGTTGCTCCCATCTACGTGACTCGACCTTCTGCCCTGTCTGTCTCCTGTTTCTGCTGCGCCTCGCTTCTTCTCCTTCAGTTCCCGAAGTCCCTGATGACTCATCTTCTGATGATCCACTCTCCCCATGTGTCATGCTCCGTCTCTCTCTTACTTCTTGAGTGTTTACCTCCATTGGTTCTGGTCGTTGGTATTCTCTCCTCCGGAAGATATACGGGCAATGCCTCGCGATGTGTCCTTCCTCGCCACACTCAAAACATTTTGTTCGAGGACACTGTGCCACTAAATGTCCTGCCTTCCTACATCCGTGGCATTTTCTTTCTTCCCTGGGCGGGGCATACCTCGGTCTCGTTCCTCTAAGTCTTCTTTCTCCTGTCGTTCCCTTGTCTCTGCCAATAACGGACGTTTCTGGTCTCCTCCAGGTTGGTTTCAGGGTCCGGGTTCTTTTGTATGCAACTCGGCTCCACTCATTGTCGACGGCTTGCACCCTCACTTCTTCCTCCTTGGCACTAGTGTCGATCATTGATTGTGCACACTCCGAGAACGAGCGCTCATCAGAGAATCCTTCCTTTCTTCCTGTCTCCTTGGCCAGTTGCACTTTTAGAATTGTGGATAAGAATCCCATTCTACCCTCCACCTCTTCTACGCTAATCGACTCTCTCATCTTCTCCGTTATCTTATTGAAACGGACTACTAACCCCGCAGCATATTGCCCGTTACTCTGTCTTGGGGACTTTGTTTCCCTAAACATTTGGAATATGTCCTCCTCGGGAGTCCATCGTCCTCCTCCGTACGCCTTCTTCAATCTCATCTTAATTAATTCCCACGGGGTTTCTTCATCTGCCTGAATTTGATTCAGTATACTTCTCTTGACCCGACATATCAGGGCCGCCTTCAACGATTCCGCGTCTCTGGGATCTATTAAATTTTCTTCTGCTTTAGCTCCAATTAAAGCTGTGAGACGGTCTCCTCCTTTTAGGAAATGGTTCAGCTCACCCAGTTCCCCAGTGAATCTCTCCAGCTCCGCAACAGCCTTCCTCAGATCCTGGGTATTCATCGCTTTTACCCTCATCAGCGCGAGCGCCGTGGCATGAACTTCTGGCATAGTTCCCACTCTTCTAATATCTGCTCCCTCTACGAGATTCAAGACGGGCTGTCTCAAAATTCCTCCTTCAGTCATCTTCTCTCTTTCGCGTATAGAAGAAAAAAAATCAAAAAAAAAATTACGCTCGCACTCGATAACTCTCTTTCTCCACGGTTCCCGGGTTTCGGCACCAGTTAATGTTTATTGAATTACAAGCTAAGAAAGGTTGGTAATAAGAACACGTAGAACGTTATAACAAGACTGCTTTATTTAGACCAAGATACCTCTATCTATAGGTATTACCTGTAAACATATACAGATAACATATGTTTGGGGATTAAGGCTGGGCACTAGCGGCGCCTGGACTTAACTTATATATATATATATATATATATATATATATATATATATATATATATATATATATATATATATTGTAACATTCATGATATTTGAGAATACATATCATGAACCCTCACATATGGTAAGGGCCACTTCCCCTAATACTACTAGGAGTGGCGGGATGAGCTGAGAGGGGTAGTCTTAGCACAGCCGTCTAAACGAACACATCTGGCAAGCTCCCGAATTGGCGGTTACCAAGTTATTGAAGAATGCATAGTAGAAAGCAGGCGTTGGTTGAATTAGAGGAAGAAAGGAATTGAACAGAGAGAAGAAAAGAAAAGCAGTTGAATTTTTATTGAATACCATGGTGTGTTGAGCCAGATGGGCGAACAAAGTTGTAGGTGGGTGTTATCAATATTGTTTACTATAATGGATCCATTCATAAAAAATGAGCTCAAATTCATATTTTGTAATTAGTTGTGACTATCATAATTTAAAAGGATTTAAATATTTGTTTTATATTTTGTCAATACTCTATGTTAATTATAATTATTTGTCATAACCATTTTTATTTGAATATATTTCACAATTCCTAGTTTCTCAATTTATTAATAACCACAACATTAGCCTTGAGATCGGGCGATTCAATTGGGATGAATTCCTATGTCAAAGACAGAAAACAATTTGAATTAAAGATCTCATGACGGACCTGCAAAGTTAGTTAAATTAAATTGATCAACTAAAGTAAAAAGAGAGATGGTAAAAAATAAGGTAGGTTTCAATATATATAAGTGTCTCCCGGCTATAGACGATCAAAAAAGAGAGAATATGGTATTAATACACACAGGTTCAATACTTAACTGGCTTTATTATCTTCTCATCCTCTACCTATACACAAGCTTTGTTTACATTACGCCCTGTAGTATTAGGCTTAACATTGTCTTGCCACTAGCCATAACACCCCCTACCGGTTTATGGACATTCCCCGTAAACTTATACATATATAATAAACAAAACAATTTTTGTTTGTAAGAGAAATAAAATTTGGATGGTGATACAATAAAAAGACAAGCAAAACAATAACGTTCTCCCATTGTACAAAAAAGAATTATAATACGCACACGAAAAACGACAAAAAAACGACACTGCCGTCAAAATAAACATAGAAATAGTGGCTCCTCCATAGGCTTGATTCAGACGCAATTTCACCACTTCCCACGGAGTATTTTTGTCTGCTTGAATCTGGTTGAGGATACTTCTCTTGACTCGGCATGTCAGGGCCGCTTTCAAACATACCGCGTCTCTGGAGTATAAAATTTTTCTCTGTCTTCGCCTCGATCAACGCTATGTGGCGGTCTCCCCCTTTTAAGAAGTGATTCAGTTCACCTAGTTCTCCGGTGGCCTCTCCAGCTAAGCAACGGCTTTCCTCAAGTCCTGAGTATTCATAGCCTTAACTCTCATCAGTGCGAGTGCAACGAAAAAAAGAAAAGAGGAAAAAATATTCTATGTTCGCACACTATCACACACTCTCTCCACAAGTCCCGGGTTTAGGCACCAGTTAATGAAAAAAAAAAAAAGGTATAGAACAAGTTTGATAGTGTTCACCAGACTGCTTTATACCACTTCCTAATCCTCTATATATACATTCGGGATGTTTACATCCCGAAAATTGGGGATTAAGGCTATGCATTGGATCTGTCCGGATCTTAAATTATATAAATATAAGCTAAATTCAGAGACATCTCTTTATTGGAAACTAATACGATCATGGGACGTAAACATCCCATGATCCCATATATGTCGGATTACAGATAGAAATAAAGCAGTCTATTTCGAGAACCCGAGTTAGTCTTTTGTTCCTGTTTTCCTTCTGTTTTCATTGCCACATCTTACCCGGCGGTGAATAACTTATATGTATATAAGCTAACGGATGTGGCCTAAATATGTATTTCTCGTGCGATATTTGTCACCAGTGGACCCTTAACCGGTGTATATAAGTTTTCAAAAATGTCCAGGATAAGCCTGTATCTCTCCCTTTTGTGAAGTCATTAAAGCTGAGTTAAGACTCTACCGAAGAGTCAGTTAAGGTGGGGGCTGAATTGAAGAGTTAACACAATTGGGTTTGAGATAGCCGCTAAGAGGACAGGCTATTAGCCGAGACGCCACCTAACGAGATATCTCCGGAGTAAATGCATTTGGAGCCGAGGCGTCAGTTAGGTGCTAATGGGGTTAGCGCGGAGTCGCGCCGCGCCGACGAAGGATTCAATAAAAATTTACACGGGCGGGTCACGTCGAGAGGACATCGATAGTCGCTTGCGACCCCGGGCCTCTCTTAATGCATACCAATGCAGGCGTGGAGTTGCTGTCTGCTTACAGTCGGGCGGTCTGTTCCCATCCGTCCTCTGCCACTTTATTAACCATGGTTCTCTTCTGCCATTCCAATTATGAGTTTAAGCTCTTTTCCAGTAAATTGTATCATGCAATTTCCTTCAATTCTTGTAATGTATATGGATTCAAGAAGTACACAAGAATGGATACAAGAAGTATGTGGATACAGATTTCGAACGGCCCAGCAGAAAGTCAGCATAATAGAACGAAGTTTTTTGGGGTGGGAGCTGGGGGGGGGGTCGTAACTCGTTGAACAGCTGTATATATGTGTATGCGATAGCATAGTGTTGATATATAGTCTCAAAAAGTACAGTGAACAAAGGATCGCAACCGATGCCAGGACGAAGGTTAAAAGTTTAGGCATAAATGTGTGGCCAGCTACCAACAAAACCCGAAGTATCAATAAACCACACTAAAACCCCCAGCATCAGTTTTAAAAGCTAAGCAAAGCATTTAAATTTCATTTTCACCTTAAGTTAAGTTTGTTCAAGAATTTCAGCCGTACCAATTACCAGCACTTTGAATTTTCTTATCATTAAGTGTTCCAGTGTTCCTGACTCCATGTTTGTAACCTTACTACAAGAAGTCTTGCAAGTATCTGAAATAACAACCTCATTATACCTCGTGTAAAGCCACGAAATGCTTAAATATTTGCTGAGCTCGGAAAGAGAGATAATAGCCTCTTGTTTTCTTTTAGATTATACCCTCTTCAAAAACTTGTAAATAGCAAAAATATATCTAGGCTGGAAAGAAATTAAATATGTGAGCTGTATTGCTTACTATCAACACTACATTTCTTGGTATTTCTTATAGAATATATATATGGCAGTGCAAGGTCAAAATAATGCCTAGTGCTTTGGGTGTAAATGGTCGGGCCCTTTGGGTCGTTGCCTGGGAACATGGCTTGATTTAGACTTTACTATGCGTAGAAAATGTACTAATGTATCTAAGGCTTACAAGTTTTGTATCCACAACCTTCGATTATACATCATCTCATATTATATCTAATATCTGAAACCACCGCTTTACATACAGGACTCGGGTGCCTCCTGTGTTCTGGCCGGCTCCGGAGACCTGGGATTTATTCTCATCCTACTGCTCTCAATGGTAGACTATCCATAAAAAAAATAAATAAACCCGCCCAACCAATCTTTGAATATACTTTGCAAAAACTACCTGGACAAACTAACAACTACAATTCTTAAATAAAATAGCTTCGAAGCTGTGACATCAGACATCTTAAAAAATAAGGATACATCTCTTACATTTTTCACGTTTAACTTTGTTATTGGACCATTTCACCAACCTCAAGACAGTACGTTTTGTCGATGATATTAAAGATACCTTAAAATTTCAGGTTGATTGAATAATT
This sequence comes from Acanthosoma haemorrhoidale, assembly GCA_930367205.1. Lineage (NCBI taxonomy): Eukaryota > Metazoa > Arthropoda > Insecta > Hemiptera > Acanthosomatidae > Acanthosoma > Acanthosoma haemorrhoidale. The sequence goes on along the minus strand of OV884015.1, from coordinate 51,698,338 downwards.
TGAAATATCACTATCATTGAACATACAAGCATGCAAAAATCATAATTTCTTATACCACTTGTACGTTGAGGAGTTCTATGTATGCGCTACTTCGGGTAATATAACGGAATAAAATAAAACTATTCAACAATTAGTGTACAATTAGTTCGCTTAGCCCAGTGTCATATGCTCTACCTTAATATCCTACCTGTGATAATCATTAGACGGAAAGAGAAAGAATCAAGGAAATGAGTATCGGAAGCTTCTGATATTTGAAAACTTAAAAACACAGATAAAACTTCCACTGAGGGTGCATTACTTGCTGTAACGAAGATCTGATCAGATCTTTTGCCAACCTGCTATTTGATTGATATTTATCAAAAGTGGTTTTCCCAATATGTTGAAAAGAGGGCCCCTTTTTACCTGGCCAGGTCATAAACACTCTATACGGATGATTCCAACCCAAAAAGTACCTGTCGACTTAACTATTGTTTTTATATGATGCTACATTTAGGAGTTCTTACTAAAAAAATGTATTCATCTTTACACAATTTCAGATGGGACTTACAAAAAAAAACCGTTGGTCCACATAACCAAGTCTCGATGGAACGTAAGAATCGCCTTTGCAAGAGTAAATTCAGAAACGTGCAGCGAATGGAAAAAGCTTCTGTAACAATTAACCTTGCCCTGGGGTGGGTTCATTCCAGAGGAGCGGGTGAGGGGGTTTGAACCACTAATACGGAATACGAATGGCCATTAAAAACTAATTCCCAGAGATCGGTTTCGGTTTGTAATTCCGCCCGGGGCGTTGCAAGTATCAGGGCAATTACCGCCGTATAAAAACGGGACTCTCCCCCAAACAACGGGAGCCCGGGCCGATTCCCGGTAACGATTAAGAAAACATTGATATCTGGGCGGGGCAGCCGGCCCGTACGGAATACAAACTACCTGTTGCCATTACAGTAGTCCTAATGGTCCTCCAGACCGGAAAAGAACTAGCCCACAAAAGAATATTCCTCTTCCGTTCCTGCCGCCCTTATAAATTATTTATAGTTATTTATGTAGTTTGCTCTCATGAAGAACGTAACAAATTATTATAGTGGCTCTGAAGATATTCACTTACTCCAACATCTAACAGACTAATATTTATTTATGTGAATGTCCTGTGAACTTAGAATTCCTTATAATCATTTGAAAATTTAATAAGCACATAACCATTTAACCATTACTGAAGCGTATTCCCCTTTCGTTACTTTCTATTCGTATGCTCAAGGATTAAAAATAATAAAATCAGTTTAAAGGTCGGAATTAAGATTTATATTTATTCAAATAAGTCTGAATACGAAAAACAGGAAGTATGCACAAAATATCATCGTGAAAAATCAAACCCGTTCCGGTGACTACAGTTTTCTAATGTTTTCAAATTTTTATTAGGATCATCGTTCCAATTTTAGTATATGTACCACCGAAGCGAGTACTATCATCATCATATTGCCTTATAAAAGGCAGATTGTAATTATAGCACAATAAAGGAATATAATACAAAAAAAAAAAAAAAGTAGGATCATATTTTTCCCTTTAGTAATAAAAAATTAATAAAAGGGATATTGGAATAGAACTCAAAGATAAAACTCTAAAATAATCAGTTTTAAGTGACAGATTTTATTTATTTTTTTTTAAAAGTCTGTTTCAAGTGAACGGGTTTAACAAATAGAGCAATGACTTTTTTATGAAAATCTCACAGCAGCTTTTTCACGGACGTGTATGAGGTTTTTAAGAAAATTTCTCTTTGTCCTCGAGATATTTTGTCTTCTCCATAAATCATTCAATTTGATATTTACATTAAATTATATGCTATTGGTTGTATGCTGTTTATCATGTATATTCATTTTGATTTAGATTATATAAAATTCATTTAATCTCGTATTGTAAATAATTTAAACAGAGCTCTTTTGCCTGGTACAAAACATGACCTCCAGAAGACACTCACCACTGCTCCTAAATCACCTACACCTCGAGGTCTCCCACACGCCTTATTTTTTTCACCCAATCTTCAAATAGGTCCCTCCTAGAATAAAGATTCCCCCAATCCAATAAATTCGTTTTATTTTTCGCGATCCCTTAATTTTCAAAATATGATAGCTAAAACATAACATAAAACATGCAATTAAAAGGGAAGAATATGACAGATTACTGTGTGTGGACATACAACTTTCAATTTCAAAGAATATTAATAAATCTTCAAATAAATTGGTGAAAAATATTGAATGCTTACCCAAACTTCTGTCCCCTAGTATATTAAGCAAGTTTCCTAGTGGGCAGAATACTCCCCAAGCAACCAATAGGTTGCGCCCAATGTCAAGGACATGCTTGATCAGCACTGGAAGGGTAACGCCGTCATAAACCTTTGGCTAGAGAAGGTTTTCGTTTAACATCTCGTATATGAAAACCCCACAGCAGAGAGTCGGGTATTTACGGAATGTAGATAAGGCGCTCTTTAAGGCTGCGTTCAAAGCATAGAAATTCGTCTCATCTTCTTGATGAGAGATCAGTTGTCATGCACCTCGACGTTGAGGTGCCTAGTTCGTTGACGATCTGAGTATTTTAGTAGCCTATATGGTGCAAATAAAGCGCTATTTACTGTGAAGATTAAATTAAATCGTTAAGTAACATATCCTTATAAGCTAAAATTCTCATAAGCTTATTTCTTATCATGTTACATGAGCGCAGGTTGCTGTCTACAGTTATAAAAGGTACGAGTACATTTGTTTTGTTTATACAAACCATTTTAGCTTCACCGTGCTTACCAGATATTTCCCATTTAAGCTTTTATGTTATATGATTTGATGCTGTTACTTAATGTTTCTAAGTTTATACTCGTATTGGGGTAGTTGAAGTTTCTTGAACGTAATAGGTATGATTAAAAAGTAATGAGAATTTTCGTTTATATCTTAATTTTTTTTATTTATTCATGGAACAATTTTCTCCCCTTTAAAGTAATCACCCTCACACGTGTGCCAGTGCTTATTCCAATTCTCCGAACACCTCCTATGAATGGTGTCAAAACGTCGTCATCAATGTTTTTTTTAACTCCAAGGGGACTTCAGGGGACAAAACAAAGTCGCAGGGAGCCATGTCCGACGAATACGGTGGCTGAGGTAACACAACAGTATTGTTTTTTGCTAAAAAATTACAAACAATCAGTGAGGTTTAAGTGGGAGCGTTATCGTGATGCAATTTTCATGAATTGTTTTGCCACAATTCTAATCGTTTTCACCGGATCGCTTCACGTAAAGAGCGCATTACTTCCAAGTAATATACCTGACCTTCTGGCAGCAAATCATAATGCACTACGCCATTAAATTGAAAAAAACAGATTATAAAATTCTCCTTACTTTTTGATAAAACCTCTATATATTTGTGATCCACATAATCTTATATTTTGTAACACATATATGCATATATTATGTATGTTAGGACAAGGCGCAACTGTCGATATAATACATACGGATGACTTCAGAGTTATCGATCGCGCGCTCTAGCTTTCATCGCAAATGAAGCAGTGCTGGGTATCGACGGGGAGAGGGAAGTGTTGAATCAGACAGGCGGACAAAGAAAGGCAGGCAGCCGGTTTTGTAGCAGTGAGGGCTGTCGACTGGAGTGTCTAGCACGAAAGGATGATTTATAGATGGATAGCATGTAACAGGGCTCTGTCTCGAGTGCCGGCTCGCTCCAACTCTTAACTACCTCGGCACTCGGTAATTCAGATACTCGAGTCGATTAGCGCCCTCTCTCTTTTCGCCGTCATCCACAAGCCTCTACCGCTCCTTCCATCTACTGCCGCCTCTCATACTCATTACCTGCTATACGAGGCATGTCTGTTAGAGATGCTTATGGTTTGACTACAAAAATAAAAAATAAATTATTTAAACTAATACTTATTTAATCAACTCTAGTGTTCACGCCAATACAATGTCATGCTGGGTCAAGGTCACTAGGTAGGGGGTAGAGTGGAAATCACTAGCCTTACCTTTTAGTAGCCATCTTGGCGGAGTAATTAAACCTCATAAATGGTATCATCGGGACCCTTAGTCACGAGGTATTGTTTGTCCCGTTGTATCACTTTGTTGCTATGGCACTTGACGGCGGAATCAAGTGGTAGTATACTGAACCGCAACAACAGATCTCCATTATTGTCAGAGGTACTAGACCAGGTGATTGGTTCTTTTTCTATCTCCCCGGTGGTTGTGACAATAATTATCTTACAGTCCACTTATTGCTGTATTGGGTGCTAGTGTATTTCCTGATAATGTAAGTGTACATGAGTCACATTATATCAAGAACCCTCTATCAAATTATTTAATTAATGAAACTTAGTTTTTATTTATTTTTAACTAGTTTGTAACGAATTATTTATTAAATATTAAAATTACCACGCTGGCCTTTGAGAAAACAACTGACAAAACAGACTTGAGAATTTCTTTCTACCTGGTGTCGTTGAATGTACAAGGTTAGTCAACCTTAGCCAGTCGGTAATTTTCATGATTTGATTCCTTTGTAGATGGCAACAAATAAAGAAATATTATTTGGAAGTAGGTTCACAATAAACTTCGATTTAACAGTCATTCGAACTGATATTTAGCTATCCCAAAATGGTTGGGTATAATATAGTCGGAACTGCTAGGTGATATCAGCCTGTGACGAGCTGGAGAGGGGTTACTGAAATCTCTGCACTGTACACCATGCTTACGATTTTCCCATGAATTAACAGCACATAAAACTAATTTTATTTTATTATATATTACGTTTCCTGAATACTGCCTATTAAACAACTCACTTTATTTATTGGTATTGTAAATTATGTTTTCCACCCTACTTCGTATTTGCAACTGCACGCGGTATCTTAGTTTTCCATCGGTCGAAGGCATGAAGTAAATCGATTTCTGCCAGTTGTTTCAACATATCTGCTATTTTTTTTCTTTACAGCATCAAGTGAATCAAAAAGTGTACCTTTGATCAGTGAGTCGACTTTTGGGAAGTTTAACATCTGTATTAATTATAAATGTACACCTTGGAAATAATTGAGGACTATTATCTGTAAATTTGAAAAAAAAGTGATATTGTTTCATCAGATTTTTTTTTTTTTTTTCTAAGCTCTCTAGTTAGAATTTTAGGATGAGGGAGAAATATAAAATATTTAGGGTGATCGTATCCTTGTACTAGGAAGACCTGCTTGAAGGTGGTGTGAGAGGAGTAAGGAGTGTGGGAATCCTCGGTGGAGGTTGATTGTTACGGTACAGTGGTGAGAGTCCACTGGTGGCTGGGCCTAGAGTCTTCTCTAGGCATGTAGTGCAGTCGTAGTTAGTCTGATATCAGTGAGGGTCCCCCTTAGAGGCTTGTTGTTGGTGGGCCAAGCGCCGTGATGTCAACCATTTCTTCTGCTTTACTCGATCTTGTGAGTTGCCATCGTGCCGGTAGCGGTGGTGGTGTCATGTCTCGGAAAGAGGGTTTAGACTGTGCTTCATCGAGTCGAAGAACTTGATGTTACGTCGTCCGATGGCTTCGGTGATGGTGGGGAGCTCAAACTTTTCGTGCATGTCGGAAGCCTTCATTTCACGAAAAGGGGTATGCCACAGTGCCGTTCGCAGGATGTTGTTCTGGAAGCTCTGGAGGCGAGTTATGGTGCTGGCATGTAGGAATCTAAAGAGTGGTGTCCCAAACAGTAGAGCTGGCCTCAGCACGCTCTTGTATATGAGGAGTTTCAGTCGAAGGGATCTGGCCTGGCTGGTGATGAGATGCTGGAGAGAGTAGTAAGTTCTGCGGACTCGTTTTAATTTCTTTTTCAAGTGTGTGCCAAACGTCATGTGCCTGCCTAGGTTGATGCCCAGGTAGCAGATGCTGTTGGCTAATTTACATTGAGTCCCGTCTATGGTAAAGCTGGGTGGACGCTTCTTTTTCCCATGCTGGAAAGAGAAGATGATCCCCTGAGTCTTGGCTGGGTTCACTTGAATGTGGACAGCTCGCTGCCTGTCGGCGATTAATTGGCTAGCGCCCTCTGCAGCCTTTAGAGCTTTCGTTGGGTTGAGGCTGGTGCTGTAGACCCCTATGTCGTCCGCATATGCCTCTACCTCACAATTGGAGTATGAAGTTCCTACTATATGCGCGGTGTATATGTTGAAGAGTAGGGGTCCCAGCACCGGCCCTTGGGGAACTCCGACCACGAAATCTCTTCTGGTGGTTAAGACGGCTCCTATTCGCACATAAAATGTTCTGCCTGCTAGGTAGGAGGACATGATGTTCTGGAGTTGCGCAGGAAGGTCGTGCTCGTTCAGGCGTCGCAGGAGAGTACAGTTTCGTCAGATCATAACTCAATAAAGTTTAACCCATATGTATTTATTTTTTTATTGTGAGAGTTAACAATTCGGATTTCAAAAATCCACGTCATAGAAGTGAAAAATGTTATTCGTATTATCCTTAAAAAGTAAATGAACATTTATGAGCAATAAGTGTTAAGACTGGTATTTATCCAAAGTTTTGTTAAAACACTGATTACATAATAAATACACTCATTATAATACACTGTGGTGTAAAATATTAAACAATTTCATGTATAATGGATGTACTGATACCTAGTTGTTTGCCATGGCGTTCTCTATCCAAAGAACAGATAACGGGGTCCCCGGTTCCATTACTTTCAAATTACTTCCCTAAATCACAAAATTTTCTTTATCCTAATCTATTTTTTTTCGTCGGAAATTTAATATTCCTGAATAGGAGCTCGGTGTTACCCTGGATTACCAAGTGGCTTATTATCCCCGATCCCGACGAGATCACCCGGGGTGCAGGGAGGGAGCCTGGAGTGGTGTTCTTATCTAAAGTGAGGTCCTAGGTAAAGAGGGAAAAGGCAGAACGGGACTTTTATGGGAATCCCATATCGGCATAGACCTCTCAATCTCTGGCCGCTACACAATGCCCCCCCCTCCTTCCCAACATCCGTGCAAATATTCAAGATTAGAACCTCCATTTCGATTACTCCTTTCTTCTCCGCCCTTTCATCCCTTTAATGCTAATACGCCTTATATTTATTCATAGCTTTATATTTTTCACTGCAGCTCTTCAATGAATGGGGCCCACTTCGATAAATTAAATTACACTAAAATTATATCATCGTTTGATAAGTATTTCATTACATCAGAGGAAGGAATAGTTTTCAACCCTCTTAATCTGTTAACTGAAGCATGGTCTCATTTTATATTTTAATATAATAATGCTTTCTTGTGATTTTGGAAGTGTTAACTGTTTAAATAGAGGATATTAGCTAAATTCAATTTTTTTTTCCACCTTACAAGCTCCATGAGCTTAGAAACTTTTTTGTATGCACTCGCTGAGGAATGATTTGGCAATATGAACTTAAATATCCAACTATAACAGTTAGACATTTAAAATTAATTTACTTCAACTATCTTAATGCTCTTGCCTAATCTCCTACCAGTGGTAATCATAGGATATGAGGATGTTTAGGAACTTATTATAGGAAGTTATTTCTCAACAGACATGAGAAAATGTATGATGAATTCGAAATGGTCAATGTCAAACTGTGCGCCTTCGGTCGGCAACAGCTATAACCTGTTCCTACATCTAGACGACACCTAACGCCCTCCAGCTCAAAGATTGTAAAATAATCCATGTAAGAGCCTAAGTGACTAAATACTTTTATACATCATATATAGTAATTACAAACTATACTCGTATAACTATGGTGAACATATTAGTGAGCCAGCACACTTTAAAATATTCATGTTCATCGTTTGAATGCACTGTAATTATAATTATGGACACGAGAGGCATTGTCCAAACTGTGCTACATACGAGATCATAGTGTGGCATAAATAAACTAGCTTTCAGACATTTCCTAAGATAATGCTCTCCAGCGTTGATACGCACCTTTTGGTGGTATTTTGCCTTACAAGTGTATACAACAGATTAATTTCTGATGGTACCAATGAAATTATTTCCGGTTAATCAAATTGTAAATTGAGAGTTTTAGTCTTAGTACATCCCTGTTGGAGGTTCCTTGTGTCACATACAGAGCTAAAAGAAGAAAGAAAAGAGGGAAGACAAGAAAACAGTTCCGTTTCTACATATGATGAAAAATCCGATCCGGGGGGTGGATGTCGGCTAGGGCTCATTTCCTATTCACCGCCAGTGTTCCAGGGACAGAATCAATATACACGCATGAAAAATGATGGTGGTTGACAACTTCTCAGTTCCCCGCCTTTCTTTCCCCTTATTAGGGATAAATCCAATACCTGAGAGAGAAAAGCATACATCACGAACCTATTCAACAGGCAACAGCCTTTGTTTTGTTGGCTTTGAAATCTAGCAATATGTTGAATAATGATTCTTAACCGAAGAACTATGACAGTGGCAGGCTGTCAAGGCAATGCTGCTTCCAGTACCGGATTTGATATCACGAAATTCCCGGTTTAAGTTACGTCCCTGTCCACTTTTTTAAATTTAGTTATTGATTATTGTATATATGAAACTTCTTTATAGTTATAAAATTACATTCTGCCTTATTAGCCAATAATTAATTGTGATAAATGTTCTCATTCATACCATATTTACAATTTTCATTGACTCGCTCATTTATAGATTATTTTCAAACAGCCCAGAAACCTCCCAAATCCACACGGTTGTCACTTCCCTCGCATGCGAAAGAGGAAGTGGAGTCTTGGGAAGTCCACCGTGCTCCTCTGTCAGCCGCGTCACCGGATACGAGCCTGTGGAATTTTTAAATATTAAAGCAGCGAGATTATTCAGTTAGGTGTGTGGGGGTAAAATTGTACCCCACCTGATGAAAAATAAATAATTTTCACATTGGGGAGGGTCGAGTCGTTGTAGCTAACAAACCTTACTACCTCTACAAATAAATCTTGACATTTCATCCCTATCTTTCAGTAGTCGCATGCTATCGGTCCTTCAATAAAGTTTGGTTGATTGCCCCCGTGTGGCTTATACGTTTAATTTTTTTCCCATATTAAATTTTATATTATATTAAGATTCCAATTAATTTCTAAGTATGAACACTGAATTATTATTATAAATATTTCCTTTTTTTTAAAAGTTGCAATATATGATATAAATATACCAGATAGGTTTATGAAAAAATGTTCAATTTTATTGTTTCATATCAGTATCAGTGTAATATTTTATTCTTAACTAACAAGTTTGTTGTTATAAATGGTCGAAAAATAAATGAAAATATCTCAGGCATTATAAAGGGTGTAGCCCACGCGCCTAAAGGTGAGCCTCTAACCAAGGGTTGAGTATTTGATTAAGGTTGGAACAGTTGTGGTCTTAGAGACAGGCTTAATCCTTCTTAAGACACGGAGAAACCGTTAACCGATATTTCAAACTATTTTCGGGCAGTACATAAAAGAAACGTCCTCCATTAGTCACAATCATATCAGTGTAATTTTCACGTTATAGTTATACGTATTTTTATTATTATTACCTTTTTTATTTCTGTGTTAATACCATATACCCGATAAACTTTCTTTTTTTTTTTCATTCATCAAAGCTTCATTTCGTAGTTTACAGTGAATTAACAAGAATGGTTATATTTATATATATATATATATATATATATATATATATATATATATATATATATATATATATTGGTATTGTTCATCCGTAATTTTTTACATCTTGCTTGAAAATATTTTGACGTTTTTATAGCTAGCTTACAGTCTTTTTTGTTATATATCTCTCTTACAAGTTTATCACGGCATTGTGTCTTAACGCACAATATTTGGTGTCGCAGGCATTCTGAGCAATATAATTTTTTTTTTATATAATTTATTTAAAATATGTTATTTTTTCTTTATTTGATTATTCATAACTGCGCTTAGAATCATAACCTGCTAACTTGCTGTAAATATGATAGAAAAAAAAGCATGGCTGACATGAAGCCAGAGGAGGTAATATAACTTAAGGGAGGTTGTTGAAGCTAATTTTGAATATACTTTATTTTTATTAATTTAGAAGAGCCCTACGTCTCCCTCAGTCTCCGTTGAATTTTACCAAGTGAGTCAGGTGTAGCCTGTGCTCGTATCAGTAGGATTGGGTATCCATGAAGTTTGTCAAAGTTTCTGTTTAATGTTCTAATCCATTCATGAACGTATGGAATTTTTAGATTAGTGTGAATACTTTGATTTGGAACGTAAAACGGTGGCACTTCTGATAATTCATTTTGATTGGAAAATCTGTACGGCTCTGATCATAGTCTCCCTAGCACACTCATTAATTTAGAGTTACATTATCCAAATTCGTTTCTATGCCAATAGTTTCTTGGACAATGGAAGTTTTAAACGTTGGTTCAGTACATGCTTTGTATATTGCACAGCTTGTATTATAGTTTAAAGTAGGCTGGAAAAAGTGTTACGTGGCTGTTTTTAGAGTAAAAGTAGAATCAAAGATTCTTGCATTTGTGAAGTGAAATAATCTAGTTGGGGGTAACTGTTTTAATGTTAAACGGATAATGATTGGTGCCTATGTTGCCTGCGTGGTCTATGTTATGATTTTTTCTGTCCGTAGTGAAAATTTGTGAAGTGTTTGTTAAGTGAATTTATGCAATAAATGAGATATTATTTCGTGTAACAGCTTCTCCAGCTCGTTTCTCCGTTGCAGTCCATTAGCACTCCAAAGTAGATATGTCATGGGGCCAACAGTAAACATATTACAGTCCATATTTTTATCAAAAAGTCTCAGTTTTTTTTTCTAATTGTTGTATTATTCTTTGGAAAGGTTGAGTTAGATTTTTAATATCTGCCATGCGACCATTTAGAGTATAAGATATACCTGTAGACTGAGCTTGCTGATGTCAGGTACATCCTGATATGGTCTTCGAGTGATTCCTCAGGTTTTGCTGCTGGGTGATGGTGGAAGCGGGTTTCCAGGCTGGCCGCTTCGTTGATGTAATCGGAAAAGTTACTTGATCGGCTGGTGGAGTTAAGTGGTTGAGCCCAGTGTGTCCGTGGTTGACGATGGTAATCACTTCTCACCTTTTGCACGGTCTGACATACCTGGCATAACTTGTATTAAGCAGAATGAGCACCTTCACAATTTTGCTGTCGTGTCTTTTGACTTAACACATTCACCTGAAATAGGCGCCCCCCTCCCCCTTCTTATGCTTCTGAGTAAGCTATAATATTGCTGTAGACCTCAAACCAACCACACTGCACAACCGTCCTTTATCTACGGAGTTTGTCAATTTTCATTCATGTGAAGAAAACTTTTGAAATTCGAAAATTCATGCGTCACAATCTCATAAAGCGAGGATTTTAACACTTAACTTTTAATTTAAAAGTTAAAAAAATACAGAGCAACTTTTCTAACCTTACTGATTGTATTTTCACTCGTATATAAATAATCTAAGTAATTAAAATATGTTTTAATTTATTTTAGATCCTGCCCTTGTTATTTCTTTCTTTTCGTTCCCTACTAAATAAGATCTATTCTTATAACATATAAGAGACCATCATATCGTTCGTTTAAAAATTAATAAAGAATATTACTCTTTAACGCTTTTATAAACAACATATATTTTAGTTGGAAACGTAACAACAAAAACCATCAAAGATACATTAATTTAATAGAAACATTTATTCAATTCTGATTCGTGCGGCATGCGTTCTAGCCATCGCATTCAGAAATTATTTAAAGAAATTTAATGAATATTACTAAGCCATTAGAATTAATTTAATTTTAATATGTCTTGTAAAATGTTGGACCCAAAGCTGTGCCTGAAATAATTTAAAATACATTAGTTAATTACTTTAATTAATTAATACTTTTATCATTTATCTTTAAAAAAAAGTTGTTATAAAGTTTAAAGGTTGTTTTGTTTACATTTAAATGGGATCTTCTTCCTCAAAATGATAATACATGACCTGCCTACCAGTCAGGTAGGATTCGGGTACCGTCGGCCTCGTTCTGTGTTTAGTATTTAAAACCCTAAAACACAATAGAAAATCTCTTTTCAACCGCTATAAATAATATTAAAAGTTAGAATCGCGTGTATGTGTAAAACAGAAATCCAGAAAATGTTGTATACGTGAGGGCATTGATGAACCTCATGGTCGACATACCCTAAAACCCTATTACATACCTATGCCCACGACATACCCCTTTCAGAAAGGTAGGTTGAACAAGCCCCTCTTAACCTTGCATAACCAACAAGTGACTTTTACCACTGTTGCAAACTGTCCCATGTGTGCGTAACTTGGCAAAATATGCTCATATTGCCTTCGGTGAGAGACTGGTATTAGAGGGAAACTAGACTAACATGGGATTAGTCGTTCCGGAAACCAAACGGAAATTGCTTCACTTGAACGGGATTAGAAGCCCGACTGGATTTCGGTATGGCCCCCGGCATTGAACGAACTGGTTTTACAAGGGCAATATTTCCTTGGTTTTATAGCCCTACCCTTTGGTCCAGTTAAGTCTCTTTAGGCTAGTAGTATTATGCTAATTTATAGGTTAGGTTGTATGTTAATTAGAACTTCTTATTTTCCAGCCTGAATGGCGAGGACCTACTTTTAAAACTAGTCATCTATTGTATGCGCTAAACAGATGATAGATTCATCGTGAAATATTAACCCGGGAGAGCTCGCACCGACATATTCTCTCAGGTTTGAAGAGTCACTTGTAAGTGGGTTTGGTGGGGATATCCGTGCCATGAAAGATTTTCTCATAGTGAATGTTCACATCAGGTTTCTATAAGTACCGAAATTTATTTATTGTAATATTACGTTGTTTTGTTGATTTTTGAAAGATATTTTCATAATTAGTGATATGCGTTCCGCCCTATCAAACCTCCCAGGTCAACTGAGGGTGAGTAGCCAAAAAATAGGTGGATTTGAACTTGAAAATGAGTCGATTTCCAAAAGGAGAGTGTGTCAAAGAGAATAATTCCTTCTGTGCATACTGACTTAGAAGCAAAAATAAAAACACACAGAAAGTGTGCGGGGATTGCAATTTACATACTCGAAAAGTGTTTATGATTGTTCACTTTTATATTACCACTTTTTTAATGGGCACTTGGTAGACTCTCACTACCTTCCTGATTCCATCCGCCTTTTTAGGCATTCCACACCCTATATCCTTCTCATACATCCTTCTCATACATATGAAAGCCATAGTTAGCGAAAAACGCTAGTTCTATAGCATAATTTGATAAAATAATAAAAGTACCAAAGAGGTTAAATAAAAAATCTATGATCTGTGTTTTCGTAAAATTATGTTTTTTTTTTACTTTATATTTCACTTGTAACCCTACGGTATTTTGGTGGGAAATAAGCATTATCTTTCCATAAGTTTTTAAGAAACCTTATGAATAATAGTAAATAAAATTACCAGTGAAATAATTCATTCTACTTGAGAAATTCATATAGGCTTGAGTAATTCATTCATTGTTTAAAAAAAATTAGAATATGATCTGCTTGGAATTTGCAAAAAAGAGAGAAACATGAAAACAATATCAAATATTTTCTAGAAATATAGTTGAGAGCTAAGTAAACAAAACAAAAAAAAACTAATGTTTCAAACTATTGTTTGGTCCTGGTCATGTTGACCACCTCTTATCTCAATTGTATTCCTTCAAATTCTACTTCTCAAGACTTCAACACAAACAATATTCTATAAGTCCAAATAATCTAGGCCACGTTATGACCAAATGACTAAATTACTCATTAGATTTTATCCATTGTTTTCTATAGGGTTCTCTGCTGAAAGAAAATACAATATATTTATTATATTTTAGGGAATCTAGGTCACAATAAAGATTTTCCGAAGCAGTTCCCTTGTAAAAAAGGCAAAATTTTCCATTACTGTATTCAACGATATTCTGAGTAGTTGCGTGGATCTCGATGCTAACGTGACTCAAATTTATAACATGCAAGATACTGGATATGCCTGATTCTATGTAATTATCTAGTTTTAAATGCGGATTGGTCACTGTTGGAATATTTCTATAGTCAATTTCCATAAAAGATGTTTTTATGCGAATATGAAAAATGTTGTTTATGTTATATCTCATATATATATATATATATATTATTAAATATTCATAACGAATATATTGGCCAGGATACCATTGTATAAGTATTGGTTCTTATTGACGTCGATAACAAGTATTTCTGTTTAAATTCATATTTTAGGAAGTACCTCTTCATGACTTCAAATGATTGATAAATGCTAGAGTGTAATTACCCACAAAAAAGTGGTGCACTTAGGCAAATGCAAATACTTGTTTCCTAGTAGAAATATTTCTGCCTTTAATTATTTTTTTAATAAAGGTTTTGAGTGATGAGATACCATAAATGAGAAGGGAAACCCTAATAAAAATTAAAAAAAATTATTAAGAAATTTCTATTTTGATTTCTTCATGACTGATCTCTAAGAAATGAGTAAAAGGATTTTTTTTTTATTTAAACCAAAACAATGGATTTTACGTTCGACCAAGAAGCCCGTGTTGTTCCTTCACTGGAAAACGGTCGATGCCAAATATATGCAGACGGTACATTGAGTTTACCTGAGCTACTGCTCGGAGAGCAATTGCACATTGCCTTGAGATAGGTTTGTGCCATCACAGAGCCGGATCAGGTCGACCGCGAGTGACAGAGCCAAGAGATGACCGGTTTATCCTACTACACGCTTTTGAATTAGTTTTCAATTGCTACTGAGACTGCTCAACTTTTTCGTGCAACTCGGTAATTAGCAATATGTGCAGAAACTGTTAGAATAAGACTTACTGAAGTGAAGTTAAACCCTTAGAGATCAGCATCAGGGTCATTGTTGGACAGAGGAACTGACCTGACTGAAATAGGCTGTAGGAGAGAGACTGACTAAGAAATTCAAATAAGCCATTTAGGCAAAGTTAGTATCCTGCTCATTTTCTTTTGACTAATCAGAGATTAGAATTTTTAGAGGTGGCTTCTTTATTACTCCATTCACATTATTGAACACTCACTTATACATTAATGTCCCGTTGGTTCTAGATATGAATGAATGAGTGTCTCGGCGCGGCTTTTATGGTCTATTCAGGTTTTATTGTCATGGTTGGTTTTTAGCGGCATTCCTTTGGACGTTCTTTTGTCGGCTTATTTCTCCTTCCGTGTTTAGCTGTGCAATTAGTTGTGTAATGGCGATCGTTTATACCCGATACCCGAAGACTAGAACCTTCCACTAATTACACGCATGCAAAAATAGTTGTTTTCGCCAAAGGCTTTCATTATCCATTGTTTGCTTCTCCCGTCATTTCGTTTATTCTAAACCGACTTCTGTTAAAATTTGTAAAAAAAACAATTTTTGAACGCTTACTATTTGAATAGTTTGAATGGCTGGAATGTATTCAAGAAAAAAGAGACGTCGACTAAGTTCCCTTGATACTTTCATTTCAGTTTGCTATTCGGAGCTGGAGATATCGAGGGAAAAGATGTAGGAGTTAAGCGGGAGACTTCTATTTCCCGCAGGGACGCTGGTGCTAACAAGGGAGCGCCCGTTTCACAGGCAGTTTCCCCTCAATCGGCCCTCTAATTGTTTTATTCCCCTGTCTTCATTAGCCACTCTTCGTTTCTTCACGTACAAGCTATCGGTTCTTATTAGCCATTTTCCTCTTTCCTTTCTACAAGAGAAAAAAGCACTTAGCCCAGGTCCAAACCTCTTCTTCACCTAATGTTAATATTACGACTAACACTCCATAGGCAGGGTGTCCAAATCCTAAGTGAATTAGTAACTCTTTGTGTTAGATATTATCTTAAAATATCTTCTAAATTGGTCTCACAATTTTACTCAATACTAAAAATGACCTATATGAGTAGATAATTTATTATGATATTGGCTTAGGCTGATGAATGAAGATCTTTGATTTTCGTAAAATGTATAATGACGGACGGACCATCTGAAAATGTAGAAGAAAAATCAATATAACACATTTGGCATGTAGGAATTTTGAAAATTAATGGTCGTCATAAAGAATCCTAACTCACCATTGTAGCTAAACTACACTTCCAACTCTAACGGCCCTTTAACACGAGTGAGAATTCTGGTCAAAATCTTTTAAAAAACTTACTCATCAAAAAAGTTAACCAGGGCTTTGATAAGTTTTATTATGAAAATATTTCAACATGTCAGGAATTTTGATCAAAGTCTCATGCAGCGCTATTTGTGTTGACCAAATATGCTAGTCTAGTAAACAAAAAGGTTTCAAAAGTGAGGTTATTTTCCTGTCTCACCTACTGATAAGTAATCGCCAATTTGAACATGACTTTGATAAAAAAATATTACCGTGTAAAATAGGGGGCCAGTTTCTGTATGATCTCGCCCTGGTGGCTGACAATGAAAGTACTAACTTCGATTTCTTCATAACAATTCTTACTCGTGTACAAGGGCCTTAATGTTTATTGTAGTTAATCATTGCTACGATGAGAAATATGGTCAGACATCTCTCGAAACGCTGACCTGTACCCGTTCCCTGTACTCAACGGTGGGCGAGTTTATCCCCAGGAGTAAATCAAGCTGTTTCACCTCTTACTGCTAAGTTGGTATATAACATCCTGAATCCACCAGCCTTTCCACACCGATGGAAATAGGAGGTGTGGGTAGGTTAAGTTAAGTTAGTTTTAGTCTATATTATTTCTGGAGGGTGAACACCATCAGCCTAAAATTAGAAGATACCTACATTGTAATGATAAATGCAATAAACAGGCTAGTAAACATCAGATACTGTATAAAATGTAACATAGATACTGAAAATATAATCCACCAAGGGCAATTAGTTTACATATTCTAAATAAAAATATGTTGAAAAATGTGTTAAAATGTAGCCATGTTCATGCTAATCTCTAAAAATAGTAAATTAAACAAATCGAACCATCACGATATGTTAAACTATTATATATTTCTTCCATCTTTATAAGGGGTGCTAAGTTATTTTGATAATTTCACAAATAGTCCGGGTTTCGAGTTGATAATGCGAAATCTTGGGGGGGGGGGGTTCGCCAAAACATTGGACTGTTTATTAGAATAGACGTAGTAGTAAATGCATAATGGTATCTAGTTTTCCAAAAAAAAACAACGAAATCTAACAACGAAATAATGCCCTGACTGAAAATAAGCGGAAACTATGGGCGTGCCGAGATGGGAAACGATGACGTTTTATTCCTCGTTTGCCGGCTGTTAGACCGTGTTAGCCAGGAATATAAAAAAGAGGCGCAGAGGATGTTTGCAAATGAAGGGCTGGGCTAACGATCTGAATTCCTCGGGGGAGCAGACAGCAGATTTGCCTAATAACGGACAGGCACACGAGGCCTACATGTTTTGTCCGGGCCCCGGAGGAAACAGCAAGTAATGAAAACTGTATTAGGGGTTTTGATGAGACGGCTAATGGGCGAGGGGTGGGCAAGATTTGCATGACAAGGGCCGTCCGACAGCTACCTCAGTCATTTAGCCGCGGAGCCTGTATAACTTACGCTCTTTGTCTGTCTACTATCTCTTTCTTCCCCCTTGACTTCTTCATCGCACCTACTCCCTCTTCGCCATGTTTTACTAGTCATTTTGCTCAGTTTGAAGCAAGAGCGGATAACAAAATCATTGTATGTCTGTCTGGCTGTATTTTCTATAATGAAACAAAAAATAGCAATTGACTTATCTCAGGTCGTCACGAAGGGGTCTAGTTGCCCGAGTTCGTGTGATAGGGAGAGTTGAATAGTCTATTACCTAGACGATTGCTTGTAGACGGGTCTTGTTACTGAGCTAATTGACTCCATATCTTATAAAATATATGCCCCGACAGTGCACTATGGTCTTGGAATGACCACGAGTTCACATTCGGTATCTGAGTGTAGGCAAAAACCGTGCAGATCCCAAAGGCGAGTGTGAACCGGGAAGGGGCATGCTAGACTGCTGGGGGAGACAATAGACCGTCGTCTGGATGGAAGGAATCCCTTTCTAGGATGTGCTAGCTTTAGCGAGACGAAGCCAGAGAGTCCCGCTTAAAAGGCGTGGGGTCTGACACTGCCGGACTAAAGCTAGCAAGGATAGGAAAAATAGGTGCAGAGGTAGTTAAATAAGAAAGGGATTGTTCAAACAGAGCAATAACCTCTCCTGCAGAGAAAGAGATAAATGTTCACATCAAGTATCTTGTTCTGACTAGCTGCAAAAGCTATAAATTTCTGCCTTATATAGGCAGATTATTCCTGCCAACGAGTGAGAGAGCTTTGTATATCGGCCAATCCTATGATCGTTAATTTTAGACAATCGGGTGCTGCTACGCCCACGCCTTTAGTGATCTCTTGCCGTGTCGGGATCGTAAACTAGTCCCCTCTCTCTATACTGACGCCGAAGATTTATTGATAAAATACAGAATGGTAGGCAGGTGTTTTCTGATGCTTTCTTGGTAAATAAATTGGCCCAAAAACCAAGTACCTTCTTCTCAGCAAACTAATCGATTTTGGGTTCTTCCATATTTCATAATTTCAATGTAGATAGGTATGGTTGTGGTGTGGGCGTGCTTCCAGAATATAATGTATAATATAGAATACAATATAAGGTTTCAGCAAAAGTTGTGCTGCGGTTTTATTCAGGAAAGTAATTGTGAATATTAGATAATCCCTTGTAAGTATCAGAGTAGCCACCACAGTACAAATGTAGCAAGGAGCTGAATTGTATTGTGGGCCTTTATCTGGATTTGTTTATGGTCATATTATTTCTCTGTTGATACAGGAATTCAGTTTTACTTTTAATTAGACACTACATTGCAAAAGTATTCAAGGGAACCGGGATTTGGAGCCTGGATTCACAAATACACAATATAAATGACTACAGTGGACTAAAAGTTGTTGTGGATCGTTCACAGTTCTTGCCTAACATTGTATCATCATTCTACATCCAATATGGCAGTAAATATATACCGTTTGTATGTATGGGTTTGTGTTGATCAAAACAAACTTGATGGCAAAACCATTTGAAAAGTTTGATTTTTTTTAAATTGAAGTTGAATTGAACCCCTCTTAAGGAAGCAACGTAATTTATTTTCATTAAAGTGCATAGTGATTGTGTCTTTGTCTGTCAATCCCGCTGTATGTTTAATGACAAAAAAAAAATTTCAGTCGACATACTCACTGCGCCATACCTTCTTGTCAGGAAACTTATCGCATTAGGAGTAGTCCACATTGGTCCATATTTTTTTTATTCTGGATTCAATGGCTGGATTTAGAATAGGAGGGTAGGTATAATTGAATGCGAGACTTAAACAAGAGTTCTGTACCATTTTACACCTGAATCTAATTGATCTTCTACAAAATGACATGGGTGGATACCACAGGGTTTTCGGTGAAATACCATAATTCGTTTTTGGTTAAAACACAAAAAACTCAAATTTGAAAACAACTTAAAGTCCGGCCTAATTCGCCAACTTTTTTTATGTACTTCTAAGTCCAAGCTTAGAATATTGCTATAAAGTTCATATTTTGTTCCATATTTAAGAACAAATTAAAGATAGTAATACAAAATGCCTTTTATAGCAAAAATAGTATATAATAAAGAAAAAATAATTTCATAAACTATCCCAGTAACAGAAAATTACCTTATAAAAATATACAATAGTTCAAATCACTTTAATAGTGACTCCAAAATAAAACCCTGTGAAATTGCTTATTTGTGTTTATTGCAAAACTTTTTTTTTAATTTATTTTTGTTTCAAACCATGGAATAAATGATACACGATTTCAAATGTAAAATAGATTTTGATTTTTGGTGTGAAATAGTATAAAAGTAAGATTAAAATTACTACATACGTGAAAACTAGTTTTATCTACTCAATTTTATTTACCGTAATAAATTTTGCTCTATGTACGTAAATGTACCCAATTCCCGAATCATAAATAGCCATAAAGGTTTGACAACTCGTAACCGTAACTCTTCGGTTCGTAATTATGTAGCGTGTGCAGAGCTCAGTTGATGGCCAGCGGGGGAAAACATGATCCGGTTAATTGTGTACAAATTAAAGGACATACTGGGGACGGTCAAGCATTAATTACAGAGGAGCAAGGCTGGGAGTGGCGTTGATGTATGTTCTACAGGAGAAGGATATCATTAGTCACCTGCTCAGTAGGTCAATAACTGCGTCTGTAGACGTCTCAGCTGCGCTGTTCGCTCTTCATAATCCTGCGTAGGCACCACTCTCTAATACTCCATCTAATCAAAGACTGGAGTCGGCTTTCTGCAGATCTCATGGGTTTCCGATTCTTTTTATATTCCTAATCGATTGGAAAAAACGTTCATATGGGCTCTACTTTCTTACTTGTATAGACGAATCGAAGAAATACGACCCTTCTTAGGCCTAAGGGTCCTTTTATTAAAGATGTCGCAGCTGTGATGAACCCCTGTTGTTTATTTGTTGTAAAACAAAAATATATAAATGAATTCACGATGATTAAGTCTCTGCTTCGACCGCCTGCTGCCATCGATGAGGAAAAGGTGGTGAAGATAATGAGTTTCATTACGGGATTGGTCAGGAGTCTCAGCGAACTTAAGAAATTACTATTTCAACGGTAGATGAACTCACCATGAGCTCATCCACCGTTGGCAGTACAAAAGACCTTTATATCAGCGTTCTGAAGGGCTTATAAACGTCCTGATTTTACACGTGGGAGTAGGGGTCCATGATGCTTGTTATTTTCCTTGATTTGCTTGTGTGACCAGACACATAAGTAATATGCTAGATTTTAGGTAGATACCTGAATGAATGTTCGAAGTTAAATTGTACAGGAGCTGCTGGTGGGCAGCTTTTACCATAATGTTTTCTATTTTCATTTATACCAAACTTACCGTTGTTAGGTTGATAGAGTGGTTAGAACATTAACTGTACTATAGCGGTCGTAAATATAGGCAAATTTTAAATTTAAGAAATAAAATGTCTTGTCTCCCTATGAGATATAGACTATGAATTCCTATGCAAACATTTAAGTGTAATCTGAATGTGAATAGAATGTATGGAAGCAGACAGGTAAAGATATAATTCCTGCAATTCTCATTTGTAGTAAACATTAAAGGGACGGTCGTAACCATTACTTAAGTCCTTGGAGGTTAAACAGTAACAGAAAAAACCCGGCCAGAGTTCCAAATAGAGGTTTCCGTAATTACTTTAATTTACTCTTGTTCTATATACTTTTAATTAAAAAGAAATTTTAATGAACGTTGCTTTCCTCAATCAAAATATCTCATGCCCGAAATATCCTCTTCACGAAAATAAAACAGCTTTTTTGAGAAGAAAAGCACCTGTATAGAAGGCTAACGGAATTATTTTCCGGGGCTGCCAGCTAAGACACTTGGATTAGGTGTCCTGACCCAGAAACTTACTTCAAGGACCCTGTGTCTTCGACCAACCCCATTTGGTAAGATCTTAACATATAAGCTAGAAACAATAGCTACTTGTTCCTTTGGAAATTTAATTAAAAACTTTTCAGTAGCGTGTTAGTAGTAATCTCAACTTGCTCTGTCAGTCCTTGTAGCTTTGTTAGGAGTAGACACTAAACATCCCCTTGTTCTTCTACCCAAGAATTTATATCTACTATCTGAAAGGTTGAAATAAGTTTTGCTTTTCTGTATGAGCTATCTCTCATATTGTAATTCAAAAACGAAGACATGATAAAATCATGTTAAACAAATCATAATTTGTGTTAACTAAATAATTAAAATCAATCATTTACATAGCAAGTTACTATATGCGCTAATTGAGGAGTAATTCTGAAATCAATAAAAAAATTAAAAATGCCACAATAAAAAAAACAATATATTAATCAATTAAATTTGGTTACCTTAGTAAATAAGAATCAAGCGTGCTCTCGAACTTGTATTAATCATTGGATAAAGAGAGGCTAAGGAATCAACGAAGAGAGCATTAAACGAGAGCTCGATGCATCTGTTGTCTGGAGAGTACCCAACTTACAAATTCAACCAACAAACTGAACAAAAGTAACTAACTTCTAACTTGTGCTGAGAGCACAACGAATTGCTTTGCCAAATTTCAGAATAACTCTAACTTTTAAAGACCTTTACACACAAGAGAAGGAGGGCTTCCTGTTGAAGAAAATGTCTCTACTCCCTGGACTTAGGCTACCTGTCAAATTTGTACAACAATCGTAAGAACGATTTCAACCAAAACTCCCCTTAAAATCAACATAATGTTTATGAATGAATTCAGTTTGAAAGGCTTATTACAAACATATGCATAGCTGCAACATACACAGTTGTAAATAAAAAATATAAATAAATCACATTTAGTAGGATATTAAACAAAAGATTCTATCATCAAAACAATAATATGCGTCATTTGTTATGACTTTAATCGATTATAGTTACAAAATTAAGTAACGGTACAAAAAATATTAGGGAGTCCTTAATTTATTAGTTATTTTTATTTAAAAAAAAAAACGTTCATATCATTTTGAAATAAAATACATTAATTTAATAATGTTTACTAAGTATGAAAATCTCACAGACAACCCGAACAAAATAAATTGCCTTTTACAAAATAAATCCTACACTCCATGGACTTCTGGAAACAACAATACTTTCTTTCGTACAAGCCAGGGTTGTGTTAAAGGTGTCGAGAAGTGAAGACTTCTTTTTACGTTCTGTTAAATGACTGGTTATTACTGATGTATTCAAATTGAGACACTAATCATAGCACCTCCTCCCCACAAAAGGGCTTCATTGTGCAACCTATTTGGTTTTCGTGCTACTATGATTAAATATAACAATCATTTAATATTGTACCGTATAATTTTATACCTGTATAAATAAATAATAATCAACACTGTTACGGGTAGTTATTAGCGGTAATTGACTGTTACAATTTAAGGCCAATTATTATGCAATGAGATTTTATCAGCAGCTCATGTCTGAAAATAAAAAAAAAAGATCAAGGTCTTTAGGGCCAACTCCGACCCAATCGCCTGTTAAGCGAAAGCCAAGAAGATCAAATAGGAACGTTCCAATTAATTCATCTGCCACCGATGGAATACCTACCACCTCCACAGGCCAGCACTTCAAAAGAAGAAACAGTTGACGAATCTCCGTTTTTCAAAACTAACAGCTTCGAAGCACTAAGAAATAGCCAACCTGACGACATGGAAGTTATTAAAACACCTACACTACACCACCTGCTATATTCGTAAGGAATATTAGCGATTTCAAATTGTTATGCTCACAAATGAGTAAAATTGTAGGTACCGGAAAATATACGTGCCTTTATCGCTCTCGGAATACAAAAATTTCGCCAGACACTCCCGATACTTATCGGGCCATTATCAGGTATTTGGAAGAAACTATAGCCGACTTCCATACATACCAGTTAAAGCATGAAAGATCGCTACGAGTAGTAGACGAACTCTCAGTTCTCAGACCTTACCTATTAGCCATCAAATCTTAACCGAAGTCTAGATCTCCTTGACTTATTTTGCTACAATAGTTTAGGAACAATAAACTACTCACACACGCGCCTCAATGACCTCTCCTCCGATCATAGTCCTTTATTATTAACCTTTTCCCTAAGACCGATTCACAAACTCCCTCCTCCTTCATTATTAGGGGCCCAGTTGACTGGGACCACTTCCGCCAGCTTGTTACAGATTCCGTAGACCTCAAAGTGTCCCTGAAAACATCCCAAGACCTTGACGATGCAGTGCATTCTTTCACTACTCTGGTCCAGAGGTCGGCTTGGGAGGCATCGTCGCCCCATTGTCACCCCAAAATTCACAATCATAATCGTTTACCTCAGCATCTCAAAGACCTAATTCAATCCAAACGCCACTCCAAAACAGTGTGGCAAAGATCCCGGCATCCTGCTGATCGCCGCTCGTACATTCAGTACTGCCGATTGGTAAAGCGGCTAGTGGCATCCTTCCGTTACGATACTTTCAATTCCTACGTCTTCTCTCTGTCTACGAGGGATAACTCTTTGTGGAATGTAACCAATCCTAAAGATATCCTAAAGTATCAACCTGTTTCACATCCATTCCGCGTGACGATGGGTGCTGGGTGGCTTCGGATGGGGATAGGTTGGAGGAATTTGCTCTGCATCTTACCCATACATTCTCACCTCACCTTTCTCATCAAACCCATACTCACAGCACAAGTGTGAAAGATTTCCTTACTTCAACTATTGCTCTCTCTCTTCCATCAAAAGCCATTAACCCCTCTGAGGTCAATTAACTTCTGAAAAACTTACCTCACTGAAAATCCCCTGGAATTGATCTCCTTACTCCTCAAATTCCCAAAAAACTTCCTCTTAAAGCCATAATCTTCGTAACCAACATATATAATTGCATTATCCAAACGACGCACTTTCCTCTCCTCTGGAAACATTCCATTATTGTCCTATTCGCTAAACCCAATGAACCAATCTGGACATACGGAATAGAGCTATGGGGGACAGCAAAAAAGTCGAACATCAAGCGCATCCAATCCTTTCAATCAAAAGTCCTGAGAACAATAGTAAATGCCCCTTATCACGTCAGCAACCCTTTCATAAAGATGTTAATATACCCTGCATTCTTGAACTCATGCCTTCCAAGTTTATGAAATTCCATAGTAGTCTTTCTAACCACCCTAACCCGTCTTCCCGTAGCACATTGCACTGCACCACTCATCTCTATAATCCTCCTCGGAGACTGAAACGGCAGTGGTCTCGTGACCTACTATAAATGCGTGACAGTGGGAGTCCTGGCAATGGCCGATTTCTCCAATCATGTCATGAGCGTCTGTGGCTCTCGCGCTCTTGGTCATCATCTACTGGCTCGTATTCGGTGATGGGGCTGACGGAGGAGAGTGGGGGACTTACCCAGACTCATTTATAGGTCATTTATCGTCTCATTTGTGACTTCCCCAGACAAACATGTGGATTTGGGAGGCCTCTGCGCTGTCTGAAAATATTGTATGAATGAGCGAGTGAATGATGAATTATAAATATGGTATGAATGAGAGCATTTATCTTAATTACTTATTGCCTAAACAGGCAGATTGTACAATTAACAAAAAAAAAAAAATTAAGGCCATTAACCTTAGCTTACAAACACTTAGGTTCAAAATCATAAGTACAAGCAAAAGCAAGTGTAATTAGAGTATTTTCTATACGTGAATTATGGTTATTTAATCAATACTTTATACGATACTCAATATGATTATTTAATCATGGTTATTTAAGCTATACTAGCATATAGCCTTGGGTTTGACCACGCTATATATATATAACATGTTTGTATGTAAATACACTATCTAAAATATTCCATGCAAATATAGACGGTGTTTGAGTTGGGTATTTTAAATTTATTTAAATATTTGTAGCCTTTTAATCATAAACAATTTGGGCTAAAATAAATTTATGTTATGCTTGAAAGCTCTCTAACGGATTCCTCCCCTGAATAAAACACTTTTGAAATATTTAAGTATGATGAATACTATAAATCAAGAAAATTGTTAACTTATTTTTATGGGTTTGTTATTTTCAAGACACCTTTATATTTTTAACATTGTGTTGGTCTGTATGTCTGTACTGGTATTTTTACGTCCCCTGTTCAAGCTATATACATGCTTTTTTACATATTAAACTCTTTTGATATAGAGGATCCACAAAATATAAAACATCCATAAACTATAAATTATTAATTATTTGTCATCCGCGATATCTTGGAAAAAGTGAGAGGCACCACATAGAAAAGGAAATTATTTAAATTGATTTTATATTTGCTATTCCCTTAATATATTATAATTTTCCGTTACTGAAGCAAGTCATTGTCGAGTTTTAATTAGTTCTTCAGAAAATCATTTTTTAGTATGACAAATGCACTTTTGAATGAGGTCAAGTAAAAAAAAGTTGATTTTTGTAAAGTTATACTTCAAAATCTTTATTGTGATAAAATTGCAATCTGCCTTATTGGGCAATAAGTAATTGTGGCTAATGTTCTCATTCATACCAAGTTTACAATTCTTCATTCACTCGCTTATTCATATAGTATATAAAAACATCCCAAAGACTTCGCTAATTCATATGGTTGTCAGCTACCTCGCGTGCGAATGAGGAAGTGGAGTCTTAGGAAGTCCTCCCCGCCCCTCCATCATCCGCGTCACTGGATACGAGTCAGTAGAGGCTAACCAAGAGGGCGAGAGCCACAGGCGCTCAGGACCTGGATAATGTAAAGTTATTAAAATGTTTTTAGAGTGCACCCACTTCCTAATGTTGCATTTCCCAACCTGACTAAAATTGATATACAATCTCACATTGAGGCCGAGAAGGATATCATACTGATGCCACGCCCAGGGCTACAAATAAATATTAGCACTTTTCAGTAGCACAGACGCGAAACCTGATGTCTTTGGACTGTGCCAAGGAAGTTTTGGCTGACCAAGGGGAGCGATGGGTCTTATAATGAAGCATTGTCTCGTCATTAGCTACAACCTCTGCCATGGAGGAAAATAAAGTCTGCTCATTTCGTATTCATCTGCAGATTTTATATATACTGTTAAAGAAATCACCAAATGAAATAAAACATTTAATACTACAATCGCATATTAAAATATAGACCAATTTTACATTTACCACCTATATCCTATATTATCCATGTATGGTTGTCAATCCAAGCTGGAAATTAGGGTATTTGTATAAAAAAATTATATTAATGCTTTTTATTCATCCTGAAATGATTAATAGTTTATAAAAATCATAAAAAAGCGGTAATTTGAAGTTGAAGAGGCAATGAAAATGTAATTAAGAATTAAGCAGGAATTTAAGTAGCAATCAAAATGACTGCTGAAAATTAAAAAGTATTTTTACGAAGATTTTACAGAGTGGGAGAACCCGTGCAGAACATCAAAAAGATGTTGGGTGGGTAGAAATAAATTGCCATATTTTTACCTCCACACTCTAGGAACTAAGTTCAATGGCAGTTTTATGGTTTTGTTTTTTAGTATATTTGTATGCCAATATATAAATTGATATTTCTATCATCACATTTCAATCACTTGAAAAGCAAACTTTATTTCGTGATGGATATTAGTTTTATTTACGCTCTAGTTTTGGAAGATTGTAAACGTATATGTTGACTCCCCGTACCTGGATAAATAAATTTATTCCTCTGCAATATATTTATTGTTATAGAATAGAAAGTATACTCACTCTTCCTACATTACATAAGGACTCATAAATTCAAATTGACGTAGTGTTTTTCATCTGACAATATTTTCTTAGGATCTGTTTGATGCCAGGGAGCCGGAACTACCTGTATAATGCCTGAGTGAGGAGCAAAAAGGAGACAGGTGAGGTGGTGGGAGGTTTGTTCAGGGCTATGCCTCTAAGTTATGGAGCAGTATAGCAAGGGGGCTTTTCTTGTAGCTGGTAGCATAAAGTAGAGTCTGTCGGCCCTGCGTTCCTTTTGAACAAGAACAACAGCCCATGTGCCTGCCTTTGAACGTTCAAATGTGGCCCTCATAGATGACACTTATCAAACAATGACTCAAATCTAATTAATATCCTGCCTACTAGTCATCTGCAACAAACAGTAGAATGTGTGTCCTAATTGTGGGTCAAGTTTACTTTTATTAACAAGACCCGCCCACATATAAGTGTATTATTATAGTATTTTACATGTATAGTAGGTCAGACACCTGTTTGATATAAGTATTAGCACTTGGGAATGCGCTTGTAAGTATAATAAGATTTCAAAAACTTTATAATGATAAAATTACAACCTGCCTTATTGGGCAATAAGTAATTGTGATACTCATATTCATTACCATATTTACAATTTTCATTCACTTGCTCAGTCATACAGTATTTACAAACATCCCAAATCCACATGATTGTAAATATAATAAAATACTAATTTGTGGGCAGGCGACCTGATGAACTGAAGACTATTGGTCTAGTCTTGTGTTTAACCAATAGACGGTTAAACACAAATCGTCAAGCGTGGATGGGGGCTACAGGCTCAGGTCTCAAAGGGTATTTCTTGTAAGTAGTTAGCCAGCTAATTTTGCATATTTTGTCAATACTTTTAGGGCCATGAGACATCCAATCTAAGTTTAAAAACACAGGATATCTGCAACATATAACATAATGAGAAAATTAAAGACATTTTTTAGGGCATTAAGTATAGCAGCAAAATAGGTTCACACTGTCATTGGTCAGTATTATTAAGTGAATAATCACTCCCCATAAAAAATAATATCGTAAATAGATATATTTAATTAACCGTATACAGGACTACAATATAACTACAAACGGAATAAAATCCTTAAATGAAAATAACTTTTTTTCCCATCTCAATCTTTTGCTTTGTTGTGTGAATAGCTGTAATATCCTTTTATTTTTCTTCACATCCTTTTGTCATTACAAATTATAGAAATCAGTGTAGCCTAAAAAAATGAATCTATTTACAATAGGTCCTGTAGCTTGGCTACTTTTTATACAATTTTTACTAATTTTACATAGCGATTTGTGATTATTACAAAATTATAATGTACATTATACATTGATCGTCTAAACATGTTAAAAAGTGATGGAGCTCTCCTTATGAACTATAATATCCAAATATACATTCCACAATAGTCTCAGTTCTAAATCAGTACTTAGGCGAGAGTCTCAGTTCTATGTAATATGTACTTTAAACGAGTATGCTCGGCTAGAAATGATTAAGTTAAACCTTGTTGGTTCTTCGGTGTCTTTATTTGACGGACGTTCCATATTAAAACGAGCATATTCCATGAATCGAGAGTTGCTGATATCTGTTTTGCATTCGCTATTAATATCCCACCGAATGCTTGGCTCCACTCCCCCACTTTATTGACAATTATAACTTGGACGGGTGGGAAAGCTCTCCGGGCATACTTATTCATCGGAGTAATGAGCCCTTTCAAAGTCCACTCCTAAATGAGCTTTGAACAGTCCGTGAAATGCCTCACCGCGGGACTTTTAATTTTCCCCCTCTGCTATTCTCTCTGCAAAATCCATTTATTTTCAACGCTTAATCTAAACTTTATGGCAGGATGAAAAAAAAAAGAAAGTATTTTTAATCTTCCCAGTAGCCTTAATTTTTCTCCATTATATCACTCAAACAAATACACTCCTAAGCTCCTTAATGATTCCCATTAACACAATTTAATTCATCCGTCAATAATGGGTGAACGTTTTTCATAATATAATAAAAAGTTCCTCGAGACCAAAAGAATAGTCTTTACAAACATGTTTGCATCTTTGCTCTCTTCAGGTAGACCGGTAAAAAATAATTTTAATTATATATACAAATGATTATTATTATAAAAATGATATACAATGACAGAAAGATTGCGACAAAACTAAGGGCACAGTAACAAATAAACATAATTTCTCCGCAACGAAATTTTGTGGTACTTAGCCTAATAAAATCATATATTAATTATCTAATCATATATCATCAAATCTATATTGAAACATATACTATTTCTAACTAATGTATACCTATATTAAACTTAAAATCTACTATAACTAAAATAGAGAGCATAATTTGTATTTAAAAAGGCTGTATATTCTAAGTTGAATTACTGCCAGTAAGGTATTTATTCTTATATTTAGATTATTTAGATATGTAACAAAAGCAGAAAACTATTTTTATAAAATCAAGTACCTTGCCAACTTTTTCGTGTACTTATTTTTGTGTGCCAATGGCAATCTATTAGCAATGTTAACAACTTGTTTGAGTTACCTGGAGTATGGAATAGTTTACACGATAGGTTGAACTCATGACATCTCTGGAAATGTAAAGAACGAAAAAACTGTTGCTGTAAGATGTTGCTGGCTTGCGAGTGGTAATAGTAAACCGACGAAGATTTTCCTTTTGCCAAACAGGTATTTAACATGCGTGGTGAATGTCAGCTTCCTGCCTAATTAAGTAGCCAGCTATCCAAAGGATGCCAACGAATAATTATTTACCACAATATATTTCTTTAATATTGGTATTTGCTTAGTTAATATAATAGCTTCACATTTATCAATATGTGGCTCAATCGTCCTCGTTTGGAAAAATGAGTAGCTACTAGCGTAAGCCATTCGGGTCTTAACCTAAATGGGTCTTAACAAACCAGCGTATTCCCTGCTATTACAATGTCAATCTACAACTACTACTGGTGGCAACCCTATTCAAAAAATAATCTTAAAGCCAGTTATTATTCCATATACTATTTGATGACGTTAATTGGTTATGTTTTCTGCCCTATCGATTAATTATTAGGCACACCGATGATTACTGATTGGCTAAAAAAAAGTCTCGATCTAAGAATTTTAGAAGTGAATATGGTTTTTGTAATTAATTTCATTTTTAAAATTATTCTGCAGTCCACAATGCACTCATGCTGAACATTTTATTGTATTGAGATTGAATGTATTTTTTAGTGTCCTGTCTATGGAAGAGATTTGCTATCTTCTTTTTTTCGTGTAATCTGAGTTCCTTAGATTCGATTGTTTCATCATCATCCACAGAAATGATCAGTTTAAACATTCATTTTTAAAAAAAGTCAATATTCGGAAGCATTGCTTTGTTACCCTTTTAACTGGCCTAAGTTACCATATAGTTTGTAACTATTATTATCAATACCAAGGAAAGACGATTTATTTTTATTCAGCTGCGAGGCATCTTGGTCTGTTTGTCAATAATCATGTTTCAGGGCAGTGGCCTTAATATTGATTTAATCTATCTGAAAGTTTAAAAGTGTGCTCTAGAACTCAAAATACGCTACGGCTTTGGCTAGAATAATATGATGTAGAGTATATAAAACATCCAACTCATAAGCTACTAAGAATTTCTGACCTTTATGATGAAGGTATCATTAAATAATATATAACACAAATGATCTCAAAATGTGCCTGATCTCGGATATCCCTCTATACTTGGATTTTATTTACTACTTTTATTAGAGTCAACTACATATTATTTAGAAAAATTGAATTTTTCTAGTAACACTATTACACCTTTACTTAAATCCGGATAGAAAGTTAACGGTATGATTTCCTAGATCTCTTGAAGATCGTTATAAATTAATCCCATGTATTATAAATATTCAAGTTCCGTAGTCATTTAGACAATGAAAAAAAAATTAGAGGCCCTCAACCTCGCACACTTTGAAGAAGCTCGGCACAATAAATATCCCGTACTCTTCCTTGATCTTTATCACTTAATACAAGCTTGTAGAAGCTGATCAAGAGCGCGAGCGTCTGTGACTCTCTGGACATGTTTGGAGAAAAATGTTATTGCCAAGACTCAGTCTGTCATATATTTACACGAATCCATTGAATATTTAAGGAAGAAACATATCGCTGGCTACTGGGAATTGCCAATGCAATTAGTTTATATACTCCAGATGACTCGTTTTTTTTTTGTTTTCGTTTTTTTGGAATTCGGAGACAAATTACAAACTGCTGCAGGAACTTGATGTAAGGAGTTGACAAGAAAGGGAATGCCATTGAATATACCTTTGGAAAAAGCAAGTCATGCTCACTTCTACTTACTTAAGGGAGGTGAAATATAAGTTACACATGCAGTGGACTGGAAAAAGTTGAATGTTAACAATACTTTCTGATCATAGACTGGCGTAGTTTGAACTAAAACTTCTGTGATAATTATGATTCTGTCAATGGATTAGGGCGTTTAGATAAGTTTTGATGAAATTTCATGTTATTGATAAAGGGAATATGAAAGTACCCCTGATTTCTCCTTAGTTTGTGAACGAATGCCGTACTATAAATATGGTATAAATTGAATATATAATCACTATTGCTTTATGGATATTTCTATATAAAAAAAAATCCTTACTACAATAGACAAAATACAAATTAAATGAATACAAAAAAATTATTTATTTTATCTTTACTTTTGATTTCAGTAACCCTTAGTTGTCATTTTTTTTTCTTCTTAGTGTTCATCACCTCGTTTGGCCATTTCCAAGTGTAATAGTAGTGTATAATTTCATAAATCAACTAATTATGCTTTTTGGAGATCTCAGTTAAGGAGCTTAATCAATACTGTCATAGTATATATCCTGCTAATGGTTCCAGTCTCTAAAGACAGTTAGTAGACAGGGCCAAGAAGGCAGGACAACCCTTAAAAGTGAGAATGAACTTAAGATAGGTGGAAGGGCCAATCTGGAGCAGTGACAGGGTAGGTAGCTAATTTCCTGGCCCAGTCTGCGGTAAACAGTCCTGTCACACAGTTCGATAGCTGTCACACCTACTTCAGGCCACTGTTTGGTCACCTCGCCGCATCGGCCGCTGTAGCTTTTGATATCTCACTGTCATCTACCACTGGGGTGTGATATATTTGATACATGGTACCTTATTCCCGTTTGCTATGCGTTTTTTTAACGTTTAGCTGTGTCACTGAGTGAAATTCATATCTATGAGGAAAAGTTTTATTTTTTTATTTTGGAGAAAAAAATGTAGTAAAAAAATACAATCTGCCCCAATAGGAAAACGAGTAATTGTGGTAAATTATCCATTCATACCATATACACCTGGTGGTTTAAATGGTTTTATTTACATGCTTCGTGTCCTTCAAAACATTATCAAGTAGGATTGGGTTGCATCCTGCGCAACGGCCGGTTCTGGGGAGATTGACTTCTGCTCGTCTATCTCGTGCTCCCATTGGTGGGCTCCTCAAGTGTGTGACAAATAATGAATTCTATGACCTGTGGATTTTACTTTAAAAATAAATCCCAAAAACCAAACCATTAAAGCCCTTAACTCACATAGAGGAAAGTCGCCTCCAGAGAATGGAAGCAGCTGCTTACTTCTATAGGTAGCCGTGTACATTTTCGCAGAAACTCTTTAACTCTCATATGTTAACAATAACATATTAACGATAAAATAGCTCATCCTATTGTACGTCCGGGATGGTCAGTTTCCTTGGAAACCTGAGTCTTGGCATCAGCGGTGTAACAGCGAGCTAGCTCCGACGTACTGGGAGGTTTTGCACTTTTTTTGCCTATGAAAATGAAAACATTGGTGGATTTTACTGATTTATCTTAGTTAGTAACATGGTTTCTGTATATGTCCTTCGATCATACCTCATGTTTCCTGTCGGGTTTCTCGTTCGCGTCGGGGGTCACCAACTGGGGGCGTCACTAATCACTCTAGCCCTGGTGACAAGTGCGGATTGTTGTAGTTAATAACATGGACCATGTCCCATGTCGGCGTTAATATCTGACTCCATTTTATTGATAAGGATGTGTCCTGACAATACACTGTGTTCAGGGGAAGAGGTTCAGAGGTTCATAAAGAATAGGACCAGTTTTCAGAGTTTGGGCGGGAGATCAGCAGCGTAATAGTTACAAGTCGTCAGAGGGTCTGCAGGGCGGCTGAGAAATAGGATGATGGGCTCAGCGGCGCTGAAGAGAGAGTAGGCTGACGAGGAGTCTAAGTGTCTGCCCTCCAGGGCCAAGCGGCCCTGGCGTAAAGCGACCGAGTAGAGTGGCTGAGGAGACTGGGAAAGAGTGTGTCTACAGGGCGCAACACCCTGATTTAAATATATTTTCCTCTTCCTAGTGGAAGGCGGAGTCGGCTGAAGGGGGTATGTTTTATGATGCCCAGGTGGCCAACACCCCTTAGGTTTATGACTGTTGGCCTAAAAGGGTGTGTTTTATAGCTGCTAGGGACTCACCTACTTAGGTTTTATGACCGCCGGAAGGCGACCAAAGGTCTACCGGTTCCGTTTTATGAGGGGGCAGGTGGCTTACCCTCCTAGGTTTTATTGCTGGACCCTCGACCCTCTGTTACTTGTTTTATGACTGCCGATCTCTGCAGGATTTATTACTAGAAAACAATGTTTTACATCTAATTACAATACATTAGTTGCACCAGAGTATAGGGTAATTTACATATATGGTTGGCGTTCGCTACATTTCCTATAAAACATTATGTGTGATCATCACCTGGCATGTAGGACTGAGGTGGCTCAGGAACGCTAAGCTCCTCAAATTAGCATAAATTTACAAACGGCGTTGATGATAAAAAAATGTTCACGTTTAAATAAATCCATAAAAAAAAAAAAAAAAAAACATAACAAAACTTGAAGGTAGTAGTAATACAGACTAAGACATAAGGCGATAGCTGCAGACGCTCTGGACATGAGGAAAGAATACTGGCCAGAGACAGGAGTCCCAACATCGGACTTGTTAGCCGAGATCTCGGGGTCATTGACACTGCAATCTCCGTTGAGGATTGTAGATATATTTAGTCAATATTCGTATTTTAACGTCAGAACAAACGTGAGGGTAAGTTCTATTGTACTTAATTTATTACCGAGTGTTATAATTCATTAGAATAATTTTCCTCATGCGCCCATACAATAATTACCTGTGTTTCACACATGACACTTATAATTTGTACATTTTTGTCATTTACAATTCCATTGGTTCAAGAATAAATATTTAAATAAAATAATAGTATTAGAAGCGAATTGATGCATGATGATTATTGTAATTGATATCGATGTATATAATTATTTAAATTATTGTATATTATTAAAGTCTATTAGTTTTTATAAATTTCTGAAATTGTTTAATGTATTGAATTGCTAAACGTTCAAGTTTCATAGGCCAGTTTTTTGCCAGTTAGCAGCTTGTACTTACCCTACGGTACAGTATGGTGTTCTGCAATCTAATATTGGGAAATTATACAACCGATGCTCCCAAGTTTGTTACGCTTGTCCCGATGACAAATTGGGTTATTTACTATTGAAAACCTATGGAGGCATGCTTTAGTTTTTCTGTGCCCACTGAGTAATCGGGTTCTTTTAAATCCATACCGAATATGATCCCTTTTCTTCTATCTTTTATTCTAGGAAAAAAGGTTTAAGTGGGCTCTATTTGTTGTTGATATCCAGGCATTGTTATGTTTCTCATTTGTCCATTCCCTTACTATACGATCAATATAAGAGTCAGGAGCCTTTTTAAAGCTCACTTCGAGTGCTTCATTCATAGCCACTTATTTTGCTTTCTAGTCAGCCTTTTCGTTTCATATTATTTCTATATGTGCTTTTACCAAAATAATTGCGATTTTCCTTCCAGTTTGTAAGATACTAGGCATTATTTTATTGATACGGTGTATTGTAGACGTTATTAGCCTGCGATTTTTAATCATAATTATGGATCACTGGCTATCTGGGTGAATTACTTTTTATTTTATCCTAGTGATATGTTTTGACCACTGGAGTGATTTAAGGAACAATTTACCCTGATTATTGAAACACCTGCCTGTTAGCTTGTATTGAGCAACACGTATCAATTATAAATTTTCTCCATATACCACAAAGCCGGATCCTACTTCCATCTGTAAAGATTAAATAGGTCCATTTTGATGTTATGTCGGATGTTTATATATCATCCAGAAACCCTGGGTGTATCCAACTATGGAGTAGTTCTTTTCTGTCCATTCTCCAGAGAAGACCATGGGTGTCTAGGTTTTTCTTTTGAGCTCGAATTTCTCGACAGTTTCCGATCACTTTTGGTCACTGGGTATCTTATTTGCTAGCACACAAGCTGGCTCAAAAAGGATTGTGATGAAGCCTTTCAGTATCTTCAACAATATGAGTCGCTGCAACCTTCTATACCATAGCTACCAATACCTGGTTTAGCCTACGTTTGTGTAACTTCAAGAATTTTATGACCTGCCAGCTTTTGTATTGGAAATTCTATAGCCTTTCTTAGTATAAACTTCGAAATCTACATCATAATCCAGAAAAGATTCATTATTTTTATTTTTTCAACAATTCCTTCACAGAGAATAAAATTGCCGTTATCAAATCGAGGGCACTATATGCCCTGTAATAAAAACATCATAGTATTTCAGACGCGAGCGTTATAGAGGCTACGATTATTTGCGTCAAACACTTAAATTGCCTTATTCTGGAGAGCAATTATCCTCGTATGTGACAAGAGTCGTGACAGGGTTGTCGACTGATTGCCAATGAATACAAATTGATAGTTTACTATTTCCTGAAATATGTAAATTCTAATGAATACACTGTTGAAAGTGATTCTTCTTTTTTTTTCACATCAATACGCGTAATTGCCTTTACAATTGAGGCAGCACAGCAATGATGCAAATTTTAAAAAACATGCTATCATTTCCTTGAAACTGGAAAGAAGCATGCGACCGTTATATTATTGAGACTGAGTAGTGAATTATTTACTGCCATACAAATTGTGAATAGTAACTCATTTTTTTTTCTCTGATGCTACCGGAAAGATAACAGAACTGTATTTAAGTTTCATAAATTAAAACTGTTATGGAATATAAATGAGAAAATTGTAATTTATAGTAGCGATGTTTTTAAGTGCTTATTGTTTCTCATCTTGGGCAGGGGGCCAACCAACCGCAACAAGTGGCGAGTGGCATGTGTGACGAAATTATTCTAGTTGAAACAAATCTGCTCTAAAAATATGATACATATTTATAAATAAATATTTATTTTTCATTCAGACCTACAGTAAGATAAAAATAAGCGAGTTGTGCGGTCCTGACACCACTTAATGTTTAAATACTTAATATTAGTCAAATAAACTAATGAGAATCAGCTTATTTTAGCATTTTCGAACTACTACGAATGAATATAAATTAGATTAAATGGGACTTTTCGTGAACATTGTGTCAAGTTACGTTAACTGCTAAAATAAAAAGCAAATCGGAAATAGTTTCATGTTAAGAGAAATGTTGTATTTGAGTTTTTGAAACTTCTAGAAGTCTTACTGCACAATATTTGTATTGTAATTATGAAAAACATTGTTTTGTAAAAAAAAAAAAAAAAAATTAGCTAGTAAGAAAAGAAATTGTAAATAGTAGATAAGAAGAATATTTTGTTTTTTCTTGTTCTGTGATTTGTTTTAAATAAATGAAGTATAACAGAATAACATAAAGTGCGTTGACCGGTGCAACAATCACATATGCACACCACAGGCGATGTACCCACATATCAGGTGGTGGTTATATATATATATATATATATTTTTTTTTTTTGTACGAAACTAGGTATGACCGGTAGATAAGGCTAAAAACCATTTATTAGTCTAATATAAAAATACATCTGTACAACCGAACAATGTACAATTACAAATTACATTTTCATACGCATGGAGATGTCAAAGTTCTGCGCATGCGCTATTATCAAAAAGCACAACTTGATTTCGTTCTTCATATAAACACCTTATACTACAGTTTATAGACCGTAATTCTGCTCTATAATTGTCTCAGCAGGCAACTTACGTGAGCTGGCCACGAGGGAGCCCTTGAGAAGTGAGTGAATCACTTGTTATATTTGTTTAGGAGTGAAAAAGGTGATATCACACCGAGAAGTCGGCCATATTGGACGGCCCCGACACTTGCCTCTGCCGGATTACAGACATCAAGCAATAGACTTGGTAGGCTAGATGGCTCTAATAGCCAAGCGCCACGAACGGCGCCCGTGGCCGGGAATTTCGTGTGCTCGAATCCCATCGGCTCTTTTTTTTTTTTTTATTAGTATTAAAAATAATTTAAATATTAATAAAAATATATAATATGAAAAAATGCGACTTTATCAGCAATGAATTGAATGTCGCAAAATAAAAATAAAAAGATCAAGCCAAATCCGACATTATATCGCCTACTAAGCGAAAACCAAGACGAACAAATAAACGATTCCTCTGCAGCTAGTTCCATGGAAGAGATACCGCCACAGGCCAGCACATCCAAAGAAGAAACTCAAACTGCCGTAAAGTCCACTTTCTTCACACCTAACACCTTTGAGGTGGTGAAAAATATCCAAGCAGATGACATGGAAGTAACTGAAAAACCACAGCGCAAGCCACCTGCGATATTCGTCCTTAATATAAATAATTTTAAATTGATATGTACTCAAATGAGTAAAATAGTAGGTACGGGAAAATACACGTGCCTCATTCGGTGTCAGGACACTAATATCACTCCGGACACTCCCGATACTTATCGAGCCATTATCAAAAATTTAGAAAAAACCAATGCCGACTTCCATACTTATAAACTAAAACAAGAAAGATCGCTACGAGTAGTGATCAGTAACCTGCATCCGACCACCCCAGCTTATGAAATCGAAGACGAACTCTCAGTTCGTCAAATAACGAACGTCTAATGCGAGGATAGGCAACAAGATGAATCAATCAAAACGGCGTTACCAATGTTCTTTGTAGATCTCGAGCGAACATCTGGAGTAGAGAAGATATACGATCTGAAACACCTGTATTACCCTAAATTACAGGTCAAAAAACTGTATACCAAACGCGACATCGTCTATTGCCATAAGTGTCAGGAAAATGGGCACACAAAATCGTACTGCCACGACCCTCCCAGGTGTTTTAAGTGCAGTGGGCAGCAAAAAAGTGAATTGTGCAAAAAGCCCTTGTAATTGCCTGCTGTATGCGTGCTCTGCAAGGCTACCCGGCCAACTATAAAGGCTGTGAGGCTTACAGAATCCTGAAGTCAAGGAGCGAACATCGTCGTCGGCCAGAAGAAGATAAGCAAGCCACAGGTAGCTCTAGAAGCGCTTCCACCAGAAATTTGAGGCCTTCAGTCTCTTTTGCTGATGCCGTTCGGAACAGAGAGCAGTCAGAGGCATTGCCCACTCCTCGTCTTTAAGTTCCTCTTCCCCAGCATTCCGTTCATCCTAGCAACCAGCAAACTCAATCCCATTTTCAACCGCACCTCTCGCATATTCCTCCACCTTCAAGATCTTCAGATCTCACTAGCCTATGCACTTTAAATCAAATAATGAAAAACTTACCATACCAAAAATCCCCTGGATATAATCTCCTTACAACTTCCTCCTAAAGCCATAATCATCCTAACCTACATTTATAATTGCATTATGCGAACGACGCACTTTCCTCTCCTCTGGAACCACTCCATTATCGTCCTATTCCCCAAATCCGGTAAACCACCCAATCACGCCTCATCTTACCGTCCAATTAGCCTACTCCCTATCCTCTGAAAAATATTTGATAAACTCCTACTAAAACGTCTATTTCCACTGTTGAATCCACAAACCTTTTTCCTACACACTAGTTTGGTTTCCGTCTACGACCTTCCACTTCTCAACAAGGCCTTCGCGTTGTTGATCACATATCTTCAGTCCTTGAAACCAAATAGTATTGCACTGCTACCTTTCTCGACACAGCTTTTGACGGGGCCTGGCTCGAAGGTTTGCATTATAAGCTCAAAAGATATTTACCACAAACCCTTTTCCTAATCCTACAGTCCTACCTTTCAAACCGCTTCTTCCAAGTCCGCTGTGGCTTAGAATATTCTAATTAATATCCCGTAAAATCAGGAGTTTCACAGGGCAGTGTCCTGGGTCCCATCTTCTATAACATATACATCGCCGATGTTCCCTCTAGCCGCAATACTTTCTTGGCCACATTTGCAGACGATACTGCAGTCTTGTCATCCCACTCAGACCGCGATATAGCGTCCCTTAACCTTCAAAAACACCTTAATGAGATCGAGCATTGGTGCAACAAATGGCGGATTAAAGTTAATGAAGCAAACTGCACCCACATCACCCTCTGCCCCAAGTATTGCCCACTAGTTTCTTTTAATTTCATTTCTCTCCCTGTATCCGAGTTAGTATGGTACTTAGGCTTCCATCTCGACAAACGACTGACCTGGATCCACATACGAGGCTAAAAAGACAAAAACTTAACAGACGCTTTGGACAAATCTACAGACTCTTCAAAGGATCTACATCCCATATTAATAAAATCAATATTAAAAAAAATTACTAATTTACAAAGTTATACTTACGCCAATCTGGACATACGGAACAGGAAAATGGGGTACAGCAAAAAATTCGAACATCAAGTGTATCCAATCCTTTCAATCAAAAGTTCGGAGAACAATAGTAAATGCCCCTAATTACGTAAGTAACAAAGCCCTTCATAATGATCTGAATATACCCTACTTTCTTGAACTCATCCCTTCCAAGTTTATACAATTCCATAGTCACCTATCCAACCACCCTAATCCCGTAGCAAAGTCTTTGCACTGCGCCACTCATCCCTATAATCCTCCTCGGAGACTAAAACGACAATGGCCTTGTGACCTGCTATAAATGCGTAACTTTGGAGTACTGGCAATGGCCAGCTTCTCCAATCATGTCCTGAGCGTATGTTGCTCTCGCGCTCTTGGTCAGCCTCAACTGGCTCGTATTCGGTGACTCCACTTCCTCTTTCGCATGCGAGGGAGGTGACAACTATGTGGATTCGGGAGGCCTCTGGGATGTTTGTAAATACTTTATAGATGGGCGAGTTAATGAAAATTTTAAATATGGTATGAATGAAAACATTTATCTCAATTACTTATTCCCCAATGAGGCAGATTGTAATTTTCTCATAATAAAGTTGTTGTTGTTGGAGAATCGTACCTTGGAACTCATACGCTCTGAGCCCATAGTGTGCTCAGTATTCCTACCATCCCACAACAACAGTATATATAGTTACCTTTTTTCTTAGGTACAACTGGGTTTCTATGGGCAAGCTATGTCCGATTATAAATTCTGTAACTGAAAAGAATTTTAATTATTATTTTTTCGCTTTTTAGCGTGTTCTAAATAGCTCAAGTATTTACAATAGATTTTAACATAATATAAATTATAGTTATAAAGTCAATATTGAAATA
The DNA here is from genome assembly GCA_930367205.1 of Acanthosoma haemorrhoidale. Classification (NCBI taxonomy): domain Eukaryota; kingdom Metazoa; phylum Arthropoda; class Insecta; order Hemiptera; family Acanthosomatidae; genus Acanthosoma; species Acanthosoma haemorrhoidale. Next base: position 51,657,585 of record OV884015.1, on the reverse strand, counting down.
CTTTATCATTCATCAACCTGCCCGAAACTATGCGTGACATCATTTTTAATAAATGTACATTGTCGAATAGTTTAACGTTACTATAATTAGTAAATTACCACTAGACACTAAGGATAAAACCAATTCATTGATGTTTCTCTACAAAATAAGCTCTTATAGAAGATGGTAATTGATTTATTTTACTAACTAAATAAACACTATGCTTTTTTAAATATTAGTAACGTATCCCTCCATACTAATCCCGAAGCACAGACTTTAATTAAATTACTAACTGCGCCACTCATCACACTAATTCTCCTTGGAGACTAAAACGGCAGTAGCCTCGAGGCTATAAATAAGTGACAGTGGAAACTTCTCCAATCATGTCCTGAGCGTATGTGGCTCTCGTGCTCTGAGTCAGCCTCCACTAGCTCGTATCCGATGACGCGGATGACAAAGGAGCGTGTGGGACTTCCCTAGACTCCACTTCCTCTTTCGCATGCGAGGGAGGTGGCAACCATGTGGATTAGGGAGGACTCCTAGCTGTTTGTAAATACAATATGAATGACAATTGTAAATATGCTTTGAACGGGAACATTTATCACAATAACCTATTGTCCATAAAAGGCAGATTGTAATTTTATCATAATAAATATTATATTTAGGAAATAAACTTATTTAATAAACAATTATAGAAAATGAACAAAGAAAGCATAACATTTTGCAATCACCATTAACTAAGGTATAAATGGTCTCGTATTCACGCACTTGTTAATTGATTGTTTAATTATTCAAGGCTAGCAGGAATGCTATCCTATCATAATCTACACATGTGCATTTATAAAAATGATTCCCCTTCATTTAGGAGTTTGAATACAGAACATTTCAACCGACATATGTAAATACCGAAGTATATAAATAAATTATCGCGTGCTCGTAAGACGGTCTTGAATTCAAATGGATATTAATAAAAAAAAAAAAGGACTTACTCAGCAACATTCAATGTTTTCATTGTTATGTCTGGTCACTTGTAAGTCTCGACATAGAGAAATGAATTTTTTTAATTTGAGCTATTTCATTTGATGAGATACATAACGTGAATATTAACCACTCAATTAGCAATTTAACTTTTTGTCGAATTCTTAAAAACTGTCATTAGAATCGTATGTAAAACCTTTTACTGTCATATCGAGTAAGGTGTGTGTAGATTAATGACACTGTCTTCTTGGTGAACCGTATCAGTCTTAAGCGGTCTATAGTTACAAAAATTCATTGAAATCCTGTTATTAACAATTTTAAATCCGAATATGATGACTTAACTTCGAATATGATGATTCAATATGGGAAATTTATTGCTAGAACTTTCAATCACCCGATATTTATTTAGTTGGGGTAATAATTGACCCATTTCACCTGGCGTTAAATAGTTGTGACTTCCCCTGCAACGTAATATTGATCTTTTTTATAGGTGGGACGACAGAGAAGGCCCAAGGTGGGTGGTGTATCAGAAAGCACTTTGTATTATTCAGCCTTACTATACGTGGCTGGCTGGATGTGTGACGGGCAGCGGTATATGTGGTGGGGGGGAGGGGATGTGGTGGGGGTGGACGTACGGCTCTACATCGCAGACCGTAGTCTGTTGTCATGGTAATACTGCTGGCGTTGGCTCTTCATAAATATTGCATGTAGTCCCCTAGTAACGGTGGACACTGTGTCCTCTCTCGAGGCATATGCGAGGCTCACCTAGAAGCAGGTGTAGCTTGCACCGTTCATATTCACTTCAATAGTTTAACCAAACCTTAATTATATGAAAAAAACTATATATTAAACTTAAAATTAAAAAAATATGTCACATAAACTATGCTAATGTAGTGGAAATGAAAAAAGACACATAAACCAAGAAAGGCGAATGGCATTCACTTGTTTTAATTGTAACCAGGAACGTTAGGAAAATAAATACATTTTTTTTTTCCCTTAGCTCTCAATTTTTTATGATTATGGATAAGGGAAAATAAAGGAATTTATTTGGGGTGAGCGGATCCTTTTACTAGTAGAGCCTGTTTGAAGGTGGAGTAAGGGAATTAAGGAGTGGGGGAAGCCTCAATATTACGTCAGCAACAAAAACCTTCATATTGATATTAATATACCCTACATTCTTAAACTCATCCCTTCCAAGTTCATAAAATTCCATGGTAACCTATCCAACCACCCTAACCCCGTAGCACAGTAATTACAGTGCGCCACTCATCCCTACAATTCTCCTCGGACATTAAAACTGCAGTGGCCTCATGACCTGCTATAAATACATAAACAGTGGAAATCCTGGCAATGGCCAGTTCATACAATGGCGTATGTCCTGAGCCTCTTAGTCAGCCTCCGCTGGCTCTTAACCACCTCTCTTTCACGCTCTTAACGCTGGCTCTTTCACATCCGAGGGAGGTGACAACCATGTGGACTCGGGTCTCTGGGCTGTTTGGTAATACTTTATTATTGAGCGAGTCAATGATAACTGGTAATATGGTATGAATCACAATTACTTATTGCCCAATGAGGGAGATTGTAATTTTATCATAATAAAGTAAAAACTATGGTAACAAGATCGTTGCAGTATATATTAGGTGACTTCAATTAATCATAAACATAATATTGAAAAGATAAAAACACAAACCAATTATGCCGAATAACATGTCGTAATTGTGTTTGTAACTAAGAGGAACATGTGGAAAATAAATAAATTATTACAAAGCGAGAATGAGCGTAAAAGGTTGCTGAATGTATTGATATTGGGGACGAATAAAAATAAATAGATGTGTGCAGAAGAAATGCCAACAGAACGTAACACTATGATCACATTAAGCCTCTCCAAAAAAAAATATAATAATAAACAAAAGAGTGAATTATCTACAAAATGTAGTTTATTCAATACATATATAATATTTTGTGAAATAGTTCGCAGCTAATGAACACCCTAACCATATATTATGCAAGAATTTAAAAGTAAAGGAAAAAATTAGCCCTTAATTAACCTCCCTCTAAAAGGGCACACTTCAAAAAGGGGTGAAATTAATTTATCATAACATAATGAAATTTTAAGTTTTCTTTTTTTAATAAATTATAATTTTCACACCCCTTCCGTTCCTCTTTGCTGATAGACTAAATTAAAATGTAAAGCTCTATAAACTAAGGGGAACAAGAAAATTATTAATTCCCTTAATTATAACATAATTAATAAATTTTTAAGTTAGAATATCTTTTAATCTATGTGCAAATTATTTACTAATATTACTCGACTTATTAATTAAATACAGATCACTAGAGTTGAATCAGTGTGTGTGTTTAGATAGGAATACGTCAAATCAGCCACTTAAGACAAGGATAAAAAATAGTTTTATTTCTGAAACACAGCTCAGCACTTATGTACAGAATCCATTAGTAATGATACCAGCGAAGAGCCCACAAAGACTCTTAAAGCGCTAATAGGAAAAATATTGGTGGCAAGACTTTTCGTGATGTTTAACCTAACGATGTTTGAGCTAAAGGGGAGCCACTGTAACTGTCATTTCTCTATTGAAATTAAGCTAACGAAACAATGATTTGATAAACATATTAATTGTATTTTACTTGCAGCATCTCCACTAACTCTAGTTATCAAAAGATTTCTAGCAGCACATCGTATATGATTTTCAAGAATGCTTCAAAGTAAATCAAGCTCAACAGTATTATTTACTGTTAGAGAACCTTTCTTTCTCTTAAGTATAAATCCGGAAGTGATGATTTCCTTAATGTCTGTTGCATAGGCAGCGATCCAAGTGTTTGGAGTAAAAAAGCAATTATCAAATAAGCGGGAACTTGTGGAAACGTCTGGTCGACCAAAGGGTATTTTTTTCCCTAATCACCCACGCTCTAGGCATTTTTATACTAACTTTGTTACAGCTAACCTATCGACCATACTACTATTGTTAACTATCCCCTACTAAATCACAAACTTACCCCTTCACAATAATCTCAATGCACCTGCAGTGTGTGATGATATTAACTCAAAATTAACCAAATACCATGAAAGTATATTATCTCTAAAGTCTAAATCCTACCGTCAAGTCCTCCTTGTACGCAGTAACATTCGCCCATACAATCCTAGAATATTATGTTAGAAATAAAAACTTGGAGTCTCTCTCGCTATATCTTTATTTATTAATGTATCATCATCAATCAACGTTTTACATATTGAGACATTCTCAGGAGAAAAAGTTAGAACAAGAAACATGAATTTACATATTTTAAAAAACAATTACATATAAAAACACTTAATTCTTAGTCCAAATCCTAAACTCACTTCGCCAAACGAATATTGCCTATTCTCTATTATTTCTATCCTCTCCTAACCACTAAAAATACTCGTCCGAACCCAAATTTCTAATTTCCTTTAGTAGGCCATACGTCTAGATCCTTACCAATCTGCTTTCCATCATGCTTACTTTACACAATCAGCACTAGCTAATATTACTAGTGGCATTCAAGCTATAAAAATACAGGCCTTATTCTCCTAGGCCTAAATCATTTGATAGCCCCGACCACTTAGTCCTTTCTAAGTCAAACTCATTTTCTTTCCAACCGTTCACAGGCAGTTACTATCCCCAGTGGGCTTCTTATCTGCTTCGCTCTCTTATTCCACAAGCGTAGCCCAGGTTTTTAAGAATTTCTTCCCGTATTTTTGGTGGTTACATAAACGATCTATCTAACTCTATTCATCATTGTTTTCATCTCCTCTACTTTTTTTTTTTTTTTTTTTTCAAAACCTCTTTATTGATAATATATACACAATGACAAAAATAAATTTGGAATTACAGCTGTCTCCTCGTGCTGCATTCTCAGATGCATTCGAAGGAGTGAATAAAATATAATACTTTCAGATTGTTGTTAATAAGTCCAATACACATACAATCACTAGGGGATGAGGCTCACCTTCAGCTTGCAACCATGGAAAACACTAACACTAAAACCTAAACCTAGAACCTAAGACTAAAGCGTTCCAGCCGCGACAGCGTCCTGCCATCGATAGGGGAAGCGGGGGTTATCGTGTTAAACACCGGGTTTGTCAAGTATTGCAGGGAGTCAAAAAATTTGATTACGTTGGATGAATTCATCCAACGTAGGCAGCTCAAAGATCTCGTGAAGCTCACTGTTGCTCCGCTGCTCGAATGAAGTACCTCTGACCACTTTCATTAGTATACCGTTTTGGGATTTTAGGAGTCACCGAGCTGTCGTATACGTCAGATAACGAAAAAGCGGTGCACCGTACAGCAGAGTAGGCCTGAGTATACTCTTGTAGATCAGTAGTTTGAGACGCAGTGATAGATTGGGGGAGGTCAATAAGTGCGTGAGCCGGTAAGACTTAGTGCGTGTTTGCTTCAACTTCTTCGTAAAATGGTTAGTAAACTGGGGTGTCAGTCCATTTTAATTCCCAGATATACTAGGTTGTTGGCTGGTAAATTTTCCTCCGTTCATACTATGTAACTAGTAGGTAGTGGGCTTTTTCCCATTTGGAAAGAGAAAATTACGCAGTCAGTCTTACCCGCGTTTACAGAGATATTGAGTCTCCCGAATCTCTCACTGATCTGGTTACAGGCTATTTCAGCCTGTCTTAGAGCTACCTTGGCACTCATGCTGCTGCTGTACACCGCTATGTCATCTGCGAAAGCAGTAACTGTGGTATTTTTGTACCGGGCTCCGACAATCTCAGACGTGTATACGTTGAATAGTACAGGGGATAAGACGGCGCCTTGGGGTACCTCACTGGTCAGAGGCTCAGCTTCAGAGAAGCTATCACCCACCCGCATCCGCAACGATCTGTTTTTCAGGAAGCTAGCCAGAATTGAATAGAGTCGTTCCGGGCATTCCCGGTCGCAAAGCATTTGACATCCCGTGAGACACCGAATCGAACGGTGCAACGAATGGGTGCAATCAATGGAAATCATAGCCGTGGCTATGTTTCTATTCATATTATGGCTAGCTTCTGACTGTACCTTCAGAAGGGGGTGCTCTGTGCTCATACTGGATTGGAATCCAGTCTGCTCTGGCGGAATGATGTCGTTTACCGAGCAGTAATCTTTGAGAAAATTCAAAAGAATCTTCTCAAAAACTTTTCCCATCTGAGGAAACAGGCTGATCGGGTGGTAGTGGGCTGGGTGATCTCCGCTCTTGGCTGGCTTTAATAAGGGGAACAAGATGGCTTGTTTCCATGTGCCAGGAAAGTACCGCAATCTTATACAAGAGTTGTATAAGTTTGCTAGTTGTACTATCCCTCTCTTCGGCATTTGTTTGAGCAGCACTGTTTGTATCCCGTCGTGCCCTGGTGCTCGATTTCCCTGACACCGGCGAAGAATTGCCTTGAGCTGCTTCGGTGATACAAACATTTTCTGTTCAGCATCTACCGGAGAAGGCATGTGGTAGTATCCCATCCTAGCCGTAATGTCCCTAGCGTAATGGTCGGCCAGTTTTGTTCCTGCTGCTCAGCAATCAAAACATTGTTGCATTCGTGAAGACGGACGGTGGCTGTCGTGCCTTTTGTAGTCTTCAACAGTTTCCAAAACTTTCTGTGTTCTCCATGAGTGCTACGAATTCTCTCATGCCACTGCGCTGTTTTCCAGAGTTTTATCAAGCCCCGGATTTGCCTTGTGAGAGAATTCACAACGACCTTGGCTTGCTGATCTCTCGTCCTGTACCATCCATTCTTCCAATTATGGCGCAAGGCAATAATTTTAAGAATGTGGTCTGGAGGTGATCGCAGAGACGGTGACATGGGAGTGAACTTCGGGATCGCAGTGTTTGCTGCGTCTATGATCACATCAGTTATGAAAGTTAGTTGAAGATCTACTTCTTCTTTCATGTGGAGATTGGCACAGTATGCAGGTTATGGTAAAATTGCAACCGATACAGATCCCAGTCGGCACGACTGTAGTCGTATCTCGTGGGGCGAGGGGTCGCCACTTCACCATCCACTACATAAAGTACTGGCCTGTGATCAGACGTAATAAAGTCAAGAGCGGTGCAACTAGTGATACTGTGTGGTTGTTTTGTCAGTAGTAAGTCAATCGTCGAGGTAGCTTGTGGGTTACCTCTATGTCGAAAAGTAAAAGTCTGGGGGTGAACGACCATAAACGGCGTTCTCAACAGGAGTCTCCCGGCCATGTTTGTTGCGGTGTTATACCACATCATGTGTTTCGCATTGAGATCTCCCACCACTCAGTGGTTAGATCTCAGCGAACATGCGTGTAGCAGGGCTGAGTACTCCTGGAGAGACGCGTACGGTCTTCTGTATAGGGCGGTAAGGTAAATGGGTCTCCCCAAATTTACCTTAACTGTTAAGTGGTGAAGCTTGGGATCAGTTCTAGTCGGTGGTGAAGCCACTTTCTTCCAATTGATACCAAGGCGTATAGCAATGAGAACGCCTCCGTAACCGTTAACCCTTTTGAATGGCAGTTGAATTACCTTTAATGTGGATCGATTGTGTGGATACTCTAGTGTCTGTCAAAACTGCAATATCTGGTCGGTAGGGCGCTAACAGCACCTACCTCATCTATTTTGGTCAGCAGACCATCAACGTTGAAATTTAATATTTGGTGATCTACCATTGTTGATGATTACCAGATATTATAGCCATGAGCATTTGGCTACATAAATCTACTAGGGCAGTTACCTATTTCGGTCCGCATTCAAGGTTTTGACGCTGGTCGTTTGTCATAAAATTTAACCTAGGATCTAGGTACTTACGTTGGATATTTTCAGAAGTGTCTTCCGATCTCCTCTAGGCCGACTTCTCCCCTATTTATCTACCTCCCCCCCCCTCGTTTGCTACGTTCCCAAAGTTAATGGAGACCTAGATCGGATCTGTGTGTACGTTAATCGCACTATGAACTAAAAATTTTAAGTAATTTTCAGTGTTTTCCGTCAACATGTCCTTGGACGAGGTTTTATCTTTCATCCGGTCGACCGTGAGGCGTTTTCGTCTGAGCCGGGCCGGCCGGTATGCCCCATCAAGTGGAAAAAAGTCAAAATCGTTGCCTAATTTGATGAATTTTGTGTGGAAAATGGTGTGAAAATATGTTCGCTTCACGGTTACAATTTCCTCCCTGCTAATGCTGCTCTGAAATGATATTGTCTAATAAATAATTAACAAAAGTTAAAAAAATAAAATAGCCCCAATTTGGTGTAAAGAAATTTTGTAAATAAAATAATTCAGGAGGTTACGTAGGTTGATCGTCTCGTTCAAGGTCAGCCCCACTGCTGCTACTTCCCTAGATAAGAGTGCTCTACTGACCTTAATCCCTTCAGAAAAGATTCTGACTATTTCTCCTTTGTCACTGTTAGCGGAGATCGACCACCAGAATTCACCGCAATCTCGTTCTTCTCAATAGATGCGGACTATGATATTGTTCTTGAAAATAAGCATATTTAGATTAGTCTCGCGTACCCAATCCTTTCAATCAAAAGTCCTGAGAACAATAGGAAATGCCCCTTATTATGTCAGCAACAAAACCCTTCATAACGACCTTAACATAACCTACATTCTAGAACTCATCCCTTCCAAGTTTATGAAATTTCACAGTAGCCTTTCCAACCACCCTAATCCTGTAGCACAGTCATTGCACTGCGCCACTCATCCCTATAATCCTCCTCGGAGACTGAAACGGCAGTGGCCTCGTGACCTACTATAAACGCGTGACAGTGGGAGTCCTGGCAATAGCCAGTTTCTCCAATCATGTCCTGAGCGTCTGTGGCTCTCGCGCTCTTTGTCAGCCTCCACTGGCTGGTATCCGGTGACGCGGCTGACGGAGGAGCGTGGGGGACTTCCCAAGACTCCGCTTTCTCTTCGCGGTGGATTTGGGGAGTCTCTGGGCTGTCTGTAAATATTGTATGAATGAGCGAGTGAATGATGAACTGTAAATATAGTATGAATGAGAGCATTTATCTTAATTACTTATTGCCTTATAAAAGGCAGATTGTAATTATAGCACAATAAAGGAATTTAACTAAAAAAAAAAAGATTAGTCTTAAGTCAAGTAATTCTCAAGTACAGAGATGGTGTTTACCGTTCAACGGCTAAGCCCAAACTTATTTGAATAATGTAAAATGGAAACATAATTTACATATTTTACAAGAAAAACAAACATTACTGTGTTTGGGGGGAAGATTTTTATTCATAAAATAATTTTTAAAAGATTGTGTATCATATCCTAACTAAGATTTTATTTAATTTAAGGCAACATTTGTTATGTCGTCCCAAATTAAAAATAATATTTAAAAAAATACATAAACTTACGACTTCAGTTAAAATATTTACTTTAAACAGTTAGAGTGAATAAAAAAAAAGTGACAATATTTGTTATTTTAAAGGATGTCTGTGCACAGTCAATTTCGCAAATGTGCACAATATCTTTCTTTATCGATATTTATTTTTTATTCATATAAAACATTGTATTATGTTTTGGACCTAATCTGTTTATCATCAAGCAATCCAAGTTGTGCTGTTCCAAATTAAAATAAAAAATATTAAATTCGAGTAAATCAATGAATTATTTTCATTTAATAAAAAAAAATATAACAAGTGATCTTTCACACGGAGAACTGGAACTAGCATAAAACCCATTCCTCACTTAGCTAGAGGTTCATTCAGGTCACTATGTATAACATTGTGGTAAATAATCTTTGAGCTCGTTGATGTTAATAAATGATACTTAAATAATAAATTTAAGCAAATAAATGAGCTCATGAGTTAATCAAACTACAGTGTAGCAATATAACACCAATGTATAATAAGTTGCTAAGCATAATGTCAATATCATACTGTAGTAATAAATCAACCCTCTATAAAACAAGGCTTATAGTTGTTTTTTAGTTTTTTGAGGGGGCGTAAAACCCTCAAGACGTCAATCCCGTGTTTTGTATATTACAGCTCATTTTGGGGAGCCTCCCGTGTTGAGACCTTAAGATAGTTGTATGGAGACACCCCAGTCCTACATGTCAGGCGGTTCTTGTAATATGCAGCTTATCATATATTCCTTAAACCAAGTATCTTTCAGGTATGTAGAGTATTATAACAGGTGAAATAGAAGAATTTTTATTGTTTTAAATTATTTGTTGTATTAATGCTACGATGGTGCAATGTATATTTATTTTTTATAAAAGGTGAATATCTTTTACAAAACATATTCATCTTTCATACAAAAATAAATCCATCAATTCTTTAAGGGTTTTTCTTTCCCAATGGAATAGATTGCCGAAGCACGGGCTCCGGAGATATTCCCGTTCAGATCCAATAGGCCGAGAGATCAGTCAGAAGCCACTGCACTGAGTGGACACTGCCTGGGCCTGATGGGATTGGTCCGCCTCCTGTCAGTCCTGCTTCTGACTCGCCGGCTATTGTTTCCTTCTGATTGAGGCCGCTATCGGGGGCAGCTGCTTCTCATACCCAGCCCTATTGCCTGCCGTTGATGCCTTCTTAGAAGGGATCGAACCCAGACCTTTTCGGTTTATAGGGCTTGGTGCCATAGATCTGGTATCAGGACAAATGGGCTCAATCAAACATAGACTATTTTGTCGATTGCTAACCAGCAAACGGTCCACGTGTGTTGACCTGTACACTGAAAAATCATTTCTATTTGCTTGTACATAAACTATTTAGAGTTATTCATGTCCAGTTTGACAAGTTAATACTTCAGCTGCTTGCAAACAACTAAGGGTGTGATTGGGTCACGATATTTCCTCAACATTTAACCCCTTTTCTCTAAGAATGTCAGATTCGGGCTAAAGTTGACACTAATACTTCTATGAAGATCAATCTTGAACCGAGGGCTCTCTGTTGGCAAGAGCTATAACTTGGCACTACCTCTCGAAAACACGAAGCGCACAAAAAATAAACTACGTTGTATTGGTATAAACTGAATTTTGCCCAATCACCATTTTCCCCATTCAGATATGTTTTGTGAAATTGTGACAAACGCCAGAATGTTAAATGAAGTAAATAAAATAACAACTGCCGGGATGACAAGTAATTTCCATTAAGTATCAGTCACCGCAGTATGCGGGTCAGAGCAGAAGCAAATCCCCCATAACAGAGCAGAACTGTGGAATGTGCTTCTGGCACATCCACTTCCATATCCGCTGATATCTCCTGACCACTCATGTTTCATAGCTTTTCTCTTCCTGATATGTGCCTTTATTCCCTTTCCGAAATCCCTCTTTACTGCCAGTTATACAGCCTCCTGCTAAACCGATTGCTACGGGAGCAAGGCTGACGGCTCGTCAAATATATCCTCTTTTTCCACAGAAACAAATCGCGGGAATTGTCAAATAATTGTACGTATCATTATTTTATTTTCATAAACAATTTCAATTTATCAATTGATATTTATCGCATACACTATGTAATTCATGTGGTTAGCTCATTTATGAGATCACTCATATTTTAGAGTAATATTGGATCATTATACCCTTCCAACCTTTGAATGTCCATCAAAAAGGTAGTGATTTTTTTTTTTCATTTTTATCCAGGGAGTGATATTTTTAATACCATAACGATATCGTTTAATGCGTGTTTATAAAATTATATATTTATAAATCTAAGGCTCGTTCGTAATTAACCTCTGGAAATTTATTTTTTACTCCTAGGGTGTATATATTTGCCATTTTTCATTAAATTATAGTTCGCGTCCCGCTTTGTCCAAGGATTTTTTTAAGGGATGGTTCAGATTGTGGTTTACTCAACCTCGTGAGGGTAAATGAGATGCAAAATTAAAAAAAGAAGTAGCAAATCCGATTAAGGATACCGAATTTAAGATTGCGATGTGTTTCTTAGTGCTGATCTCACAACCGCTTCAGCGCTACTTACCAGCTATAGTGACAAATCTCCTCTTGAAATGCCATGGGTTCGTTTTAAATAATTACCTTCAATAAGCTTTTCAACACGTCATTTTTGTTGTGCATTTGTACATAAATGGGACACCATATCCATTTATGTATCTGTAACTATACATCCAGAGTCCCTTGAATACTTAACTAAGTCAGACTGAATTACTACACCAATAGAGTAATTACATTACGGTTGAACAAATCTATACAAAGAACCCAATAAAATTAAGCTCCTTGCAACGTACACACTGTGGCTACCACTCTAATATTTACAAGGGATTATATATTAGGTACAATTAGATTCCGGCATAAAACAGCAGTACAACTTATTCTGAAAACTCATATTATATTCTACAAGCATACCAACAACTCATAAGTCCGTATCTAAATTGGAATGAAGAAACATGGAATAATGTTTGCCAGGCGCTGGGTAGGTTGCCTTGAAGGTAGAGAGTGCTAAGTGAGTAAGTCAAGTGCCGGCCCTAAATCGCTACTAACTCACTCAAAGTTTTCACCTTTCATTTGGCCAACTTCACCGGGCTCCGTTCTACTTAACTCCCTCTGGAATAAGCATTCATTCCTCTCTAACTTCGTCACAATATGACTCATGACTCGCCCTCATTTCAACTCCAGACCACTAACCTCCAATTATTTTTGTGCCTTTTATTCCGCTACCTTCAGCTGTAATCAACCCTTTAACTTCTGACACATTTAAAATACCGTAGTGATTTCATTTTACTTTCAAATGCGTTTTTATTCAAATAAACTACACATTTAAAAAGTAAACTCTATTGTCTATCATATTGCTTGAGCAGTAGACTTTTTAATAGCAGTAGACACAAAATAATATTTAATTCTTTTAAAAAAAAAAAATTCACCACCCATCTATGGATTTTAACCCAAAACCTTTATGTTATGAAACCATTACACTAACTACTGCTCGGAAGATCATCATTAATGTCTAGGGCAACAATCACCAAAGGATTTATAGGTAACGTTAAGTTCTTATATTAGTTTCCTCATTAACATGGAACAAGTACAAACATTTCCCTGTTTTTCGATTATTTATCAACTATTATATTCCTAAAACATTATTTATTTAAAAAAATAAAAATTACTGCCGGATGGTGGAATGATATAATTATGTAATAGTTGTATTGTCTTTCCAATACTTATAACTTATTCTTTATTGTAATGGCACTTTCGACAGATCTAAGCTTCAGTTATATCCATGACAAGTTTCGTAAAGTGGGGAGCGTGGATGTAGCAGCCTTAGTTAAATAGACAAAAATATACTAGTGTTTTAGATGAGATAAGCTGGTATATACCACATAACCTATTAGAGATAACTGAAGATGACAGCTGAGATCTGTCGAAAGCGCCATTACATTAATGAAGAAGTATTGGAAAGACAATAAAACTGTTTTTATTTAATTTAATTTAACACGATCATTTCCACCTGGTCATCTCTCAGAACAACTACACACTTTAATTATCTACATGATCTTCTTTTTTATGGTCGTTTGAGAATTATTTGTGCTAGCTCTTCCGCCTCGGGACTATGCTTGCATTCCTGAAATAACAACGCTTGTCGCTTATCTCCCGACATCCGCTTTGTTGGGTTGTTTGCATTACAAAATGAATGCTTGCATTCGTTAACTCTTGTGAGAATCATTCAAACCAATCAGAAGCAAGAGATAAAAAAAACTGATCATAAACATTAATTTATGAATATCTTCCTCTGCTGTTTTATCACCGAATAAAACTAGTGCAGTCACACTATTATTGTTTGGTTGTGTGAACAAAACTGGATATATGTCGAATAGTTCTTCCTTGCAGCCCATTCGTAGTCTCCGGCCAGTCCTGGTTGTCTAACTTTATGTCTCTGCAATCATGCGACACTTGATAAGAGACGTTATAGGTCTACGGCACAGCAATATATTCTGCATGTTTACTGCCACTACATCAACGTGGCTCATGTAGCTTGTAAGCCAACATTTATATGGCGAGTAAAGAGCATTCAAAGCAATAAAACTTTTTAATGAAGGTCACGTTATAAGATAGCATCTGCTCACTTCTATGTTTCGCCGATTCCGGCACGAGATGCTTTGTTAATATTTTTTTTACAGGACAAACTTTTATGTAGATCAAATAAGACCGAGACTACCGGCTTTTTATTTATCGTTTAGAAGGCAAGTGGGTTTTCGGTCTATGGTTAAATGGTACAGTTTATTATATTTATCGTTTAATTACTGTCTGAGGGTATAAGTCAAATAAAGAAAGACAAATTTAAGTTTTTTATTTCTATTTTGTAAGCTCTTTCAAGAGACTGTCATCAATCAAGTGGTCATGATGTTGCTAATATTAGATGTCACCCAAGCACTTGTTTAGTACAAATACAAACTTATAGGAAGTTGGAATTGGACGCTTGTTTACTTAATTTACAATTTCTTTGAAACCCAGACTCTGACGGTGGGAAACTCCCAAAATTTATGATTTAAGTTACATTATTCAAAACTGTAACATAAGGGAATGAAAGCCCTGACCATACTATTGTATAAGGCTTCTATTGTATAATCATTCTTTTAAACAGTATCACGCTTAATGGCAAAAAGCCCAAGTTACCAAGATTAATGATTTGCGTTAGCATCAAACGAAACCAGCGTTGACATTGCTGGACACGTAGAAAAATGAAAATTATACCAATTGGAGACCTACCACAATTTAATAAAATAAAATAATTTCTTCTCATGTGAATGGCTTAGCTCCGAAGGAAACCAAAATTAGTTCACAAAAAAATAACATACCGTTGATAATCATCTGTGAATAGGATATTTTTAATGAGATTCAGAGGGTTAATGTTGCTTGTAAAGTAAATAATTATAGCTCGTAAACTAAAAAAAAAATGACTCTAATGACTAACTGAACAAAATATCGTCCAAATCGCCGTTAATGCATTGGAAAATAAAGATTTAACAGGGACAAGCTGCCTCAGTTAAGGTGTGAAGGATCTGGAATATTCCAGGTTTATGAATAATAACAAACTGGACTAAGTAATTATTCCAAATAAGTAATTAATAAATAAGTAATTATTCCAAAGGAAATGAGTGATGGTCTGACCTTTTTGATGATCTTTACTGGACCAGTAATTTTACAGGGAGTCCATCATGCCTGGAGTAGCTTGCCTTATCCTCCTTCACTTGGTGAAGAGGCTCAAGGGCGTCGATTGAGACTTCTTCTTGACGGCTTCCTCTTAAGTTCCTGCTGTACAACCTGGCTGGTCGTCTGTATTCTGGCACTGGCCCATAAAACTTGTCACGTGGTGTCAGATAGTCGACTACCTCCCATTTAAATCCGACTTTCTTCCTTCATTTCGCCCAGGATTTGTCTAACCCCCTTGAGAATCTTTTTGATTTCCCTCTCCCGACAGGCAGCCAGAATTTCACCAAAATGAGTGTCGGGTTTAGAAGGGGTCAAAGAGGTGCTACTCTCCATTAAGAAACGCACAAAATAGATTTGTATTGGCGATTCATAAACCGTGCAGTAAGAAACGTGTCTTGTTGACTATTTACAATAGTCTCTTCGATCGATTACACGTAAGATCCTTGCACAATTGATTGATACAATTGAGACTTAGTAAATTAACTAAAACCTCAGAGGTTTACAAAAAAACTAAATAAAAAATTGCTAACGTCTCCTGATTTCCTGCAAAAATTACCAAGGAATTATAATTAATTAATTATCTTAATTACTACAGATTTGAGAAGGGAATTAAAAAGGGCATAAGGGCCTGATCCCGAACACCCTATTTCACCCATACCTCCTAAGCCCTTTGAAGGTTTATTATGTATACTTGGCCCTAACACTCAACAAATATATCATGAGTTTAAATTTAAAAAAATGTGAAAATACCTATACATGAGAGTCAAAGATATGTTCTTTTGTCGAACAAAAATAGCGCTCCTTGCTTACACGTTTTTTACGGGAACTCGGTCATATAGATGTGTTAGCGATGGTTTTTTTAGCTCATAGCACACTTTCAAGTGCTCAGTCCAGCTGTAACCCTCTCCCCCTACTCTACCCATATTTCACAACCCAGCTCAAACCTAATTTGGAAATAATTGTGATTTATTTTAAGGAGTGATTAGGCAATTGAAAAAATATTACTTTCAGACAACTATTTAAATCAACATGACAATGTCTTACAAGAAAACTAATTCAAAATCGTATTAATAAAATGTTGAAAAGGAAATGAAACCTAGTTAAGAACGCAATTTAAAAACAACTTGTGGAAAAAGTCAAAATTAAGTTTAGTTAAAACCAGAAATACTCTACAAGATTTGGTGAGATTATACCAAACAGGCTTAACTTAAAAAAATCAGCCTTTGCCCTTTAACGGTGGGTGAGGGAAAAGAAACTGGTCTTTGTGTTGGCAATCAGATGAAGAAGTGGGTTTTGGGAGGCAAATTGGAAACAGGTTCTGACGTATTTCATTATAATCAATATTAATTAATGATGTCTTTTATTTGGTTAATGATGAATACTTGCACATAGTTTCAGTTACTACTTTTTCGTGTTGCATCATTAATGCATTTGGATGTACGTATATTGATTATTGTATTGTTTACTGATATACTGAGTACATTATATGTGATTCAGCCCAAGGGTTTCAATACAACTACCAACCAGTTATCAAAGTTGACTTTTGATGAGTTCCTTCTCTCGATCCTGTTATTGGGATATGGTGCCTTTTACTCGTTCATTATTAAATGACTAATTAATTTTATCGCGTTAAAACTTTGCCTTGGTGCAACATCAGGTGATATGGGAATCAGTACAAAGCTCAGATCACATATTTGCAAGATGTTCAGTTTGTTTTTGGCTGGTACTACATTTTATATAATATTTTCACTTGATGTTTTTGACTCATGCGGTCCATTGCAAAACATATCCTCCCTACCAAATCATCATTTTTAAGAAATAGTATCACCAATGAATTCAACATCTCTCAACAACTACACAGCTTGATTTATTCCTACGTATTAATAAATTAGAGATAATATTTTTAATAAATTTATATTAAAATTACGCCCAGCAATTAATCGAAATATTTCTTTGGAATTAATGGGTACTGTTGAGTACTGTCTGACACCAGAGTGAGACAAGACCATTCGTCAACCAAAATATCAACAAATGTAAATGACAATTATGAAGAGAATCGCTCAAAGCGACTAATGACCAAACCCACCCCTACTCACCTGAAATATTCAATTGACTATTAATATAACGGCTTTAGCCGGAACATCCGAATATTGGGCATTTAAATGAGAATCGTCCTAGATTACAGTGCCCAGTCCGAATATAATCTACATCTATTAACTAACAGAATATATTACCAACGAGCAATTTTTTTAATAATCACTTATCTTCCAAATTAAAATTTAAAGATTTTTTATTGATGATAAATGAGAAAAATAAAGATAACATAAAAAACAAATTTAAATTTCCAGACAATGTGAAGCTGTTAACTATCTCTGGTCTTTTTAATCCCTTTTCAAAATAAAACATTAGTTGTAAACTATTTTTTTTCAGCTTTAAATAAACGTTATGTTGTAACGAATTACATATTTGGAACCGTTACAAAAATCACTCAGGATCACATGTTTTTTCTGATCACTGTTAAGACTTGTTATCAAATTCTTTCACAATTGATCAACTGAAATCGATATGACAATATTTTATTTAAATTATTATTTTCATGAAAGTATAATGAATATTTCGACGCAGTGATGCTCACTGAGAGGAATGTGCATTGCGAAATACCTAGAAAGGAAGAAAGACCTGGTAAAACTATAACCGTAGGCTCCAATGAATTTAGAAATTTTCAGTTCAGAATCAAATGTCATTACAACACAAATAGAGACGAAATGCAGTACCTTTTGGAAAATAAAGCATTTTCCTCCGGGTTCATCAAATGTTCACTTAAAAAAATTATGAATGATTATTCTGTACAATATTCTCCTTCAAATAATAGATATTAATCAACAACTAGCAATTCTGACTAATATTCCACTAAGCCATCGAACAAAAATAAAACGTATTCGTTGATGATATGATATATTTCAAAAAATTGACCACCAACTCTCCCTACATTATTGGGTTCAGCGTGAAATTCGATAAAGTTCAAATGGATACGTCTGAAGAGAGTTGGCTCGATTTCATACCATCCGGGCGCGATGTGTGGCACCTGGGACTTGGATGCGACTAATGTAGCTGAAAGGGGAGGACAAAAGAGAAGACGGAAAGAAGGGGACCTAGATGATGTAAACAAAGAGGGCAAGTCGATGGTAATGGGCAGGAAAGCAGGATGTTCCTAAAGACATTCTGAGAACCTATTGATTTTTCTTTCAGTAATACTCTCGAAAATAACAGTAAAAATAGCAACCATTATGATACAATAAGTGTTCTGCATTCATGACTAATTGAAATACTACTCATGGGATGAACAAGCAAATATTTTGATCTAGGAGCCGTAAATTTAGATAGGAGTGAATTCTTTGTTTGTTTCGGGGGTTTGATTGCGGTGTAAATTCCTCATCCCATCATGTCGTTGTTTGTGTATTTAAACTCATTTCGGGGAGCCCACCAATGCGAGCACAAGTACATGGACGCGAGTAGAGCCCAGCCTCCAAAAGCGACCGGGGCTGTGGAGGCACCCCAGTCCTACATGTCAGGTAGTGGAAATAGACAACGTTTTATAGGGCACTAGGTTTGACCGGAGGTTGCAAATAAAAACCATTTGAACTACCTAACTTCAGATACATCATTACATGATGCGCAATTACTCAACAATGCGCACTTATTCGTAATTTTTAACATAAAACTATTCCTAGCCCAAATAAGTTGGGTACCTACATTTTTAATTATTTCAGTATCTGACGTATCGGAAAGTGGAGAATTAAAAACGCATAGTGCTAGAAAATTATATTTTGTTTGTTGATGATTGGTCAAAAACATAAATCTTATTTTAATACCCCCGAACATTTCTTTCTTGAGTACACGAAAGGTAAGAATCGGGTGGCAATGAACAACAATCATTTTTGAGCGAAAACAGTCCATAGTGTAATGATATTATAATTTAATTACTGAATCAATTGGTAAGTTTATTATTCCAGAAAGGTTTGGCTATTTTTCTTTATGATTCATATTAATTTTTTTGCATACATGTTTATGAACATCTATTTATATATATTTTGTAACTTACAAGTTTTGAAGACCACAAAGCAAGTATTTATTCTTCGTTTGATTATGCTAAGGGAAAAATTAAATTAATTTGTTTATTGGTGTAGCAGACTTTTATTTTAATTATTTGCGTATACGGCATTGTTATGAAATTAAGAAATGCTGGGACATGGCGAAATTATATGTATATCTCCCCTTAATGAAAAGTGGATTCTTACTTTAGCTAATTTTTAAATGGCCTATCCATGTTCACTCTGTATATATTGACCTTGAAAACTGCATAAGGGATGATTGAAATACTTTTTCATTTGCAATACACTAAGATTTTGTGGTTTCAATGGTTCACACTGACCAGAAAATCAAAAGTGAATCACTACTGGGACAGGACGAGGACACTTACAGCTTATCTTGGGTGCGCACTCGCGAGCGACGATGCGAAACTTGCAAGAGCGGGATTCGGTTGATTCAATTTAAATGAGAGAGCGATAAAAGTTGCCAGTCCCTATCTACGGCAGTATTTCAGCCAGGCCCGGGTCCTAACCTCGCCCCTTGGGGGCTTTTAATACTTATTAGGCTTCCCTCAGTGAAACCTTAACTCATCTCATCGTTCCGCTAACTTTTACGGATCGCTTTCCCTCTTTGTTCCCATCTATCTTTCCCTGAGTCCCCTCCAATTAGTGATATTGCATCGCTATACTTCTGTAATCGTTCTGTATATCAATCCAATATATCACTCGTTAATTAATATCCAATTAAAACACACAGTTGTGTAAATAATCTTCAATGAAATAAGTTAAATTTATTCACAAAACTAAAGCTGGGATTTATAAGTAATAAATTATATATTTATCTGCTATATAAACTCAATTATTCCTTATTTCAGATTTTGTTTAGGTTTTTTCTTTTTTTTTTGTACAGTAGGACAAGTATTGCTTTCTTATTTTTACTTATTTTCTTACATATTTCTTTTATACGTTATAAATACTTTTGTTAGTTAAAATTTATTCGTCAGTATCAATTGAAAAATGATAATTTTGGAGAAATGGTGATCTAGGAGCTGTATTCATTATATATTTGGACAATCAGTCACAAAATTGAGTTTTGTAAAAATCATACTCTGATATTTGGATTTTCTTTGGCAATTAGACTGAGAATTGTTTACTTTTCTAAAGTAGTTATTTTATACAATAAACGTGATTAAACATAAGTTTTCATTTAATAATTTTGCTTTCTATAATTTTAATATATGAGCCGCATTTATTTTGTTTTTTCTTTTTGAAATCTTTTCCAAAGATTTCAAAATATATGTTTTTATAATATTATCTTGAACACTGTTATTATAGTTTCTATTCACCGAAATAAGTAATAATGTAAATGCAATAACAGTAATACCAGTGGTAAATATTATAATTTAAATACATTTTCTCATTGGAAAAGAAAAAAACAAAATAAATGCAGTAGCTCACATGTTAAAATTATATGAAACGACATACATTTCAAAATTTTTGAATAAAATCTTACCCCCGCCTGAGGGGGTAATATGAATTTATAACAGTGCCGAAAACGTTACATCAGGCAAAACTGGTTTATCAAAGCACGAGCTATTCCAGCATTACTATTAAATGTTTTGTCGAGAACCTTACGAATGTACTTGGCAACTAGTCATCTTGTTTTTACTATCACTTTTGACATTGCTCACCAACTACTCCTTCACGTATGCAATTTTCTGTATGATTGTCCGATTATATAAAGAGTCCAACACGCACATCATCATTTTTCCAAAATTATCATTTTCGATTATGCTGACAAATTAATTTTGACTAAAGAAAGTGTGTATAACGTTTTAATAAATATGTGACAAAATATGTAAGAACACTTTGAATATTTACAACAAATTTAATTTCACTAAAACATGTAAAATAAAGCTAACTTAATATTCACATTCAATTACTTATTGCCTAATAAGACAGATTATAATGTTAGCACAATAAAGAATAATCTAAAATATTCACATTTATAATACACTAAGCTAGTGGTACAGTAAATATTTGGTTCTGGGGATAATATGTAATTAAATTTATATCTCACCCGGAATCATAATATTTACTATCATAATAATAGCATACTAGTTGAGTCGAGTATCTGTAAATTTGTCTGTTGTATGAACTATTACCGTCTAAAATTATTATATATCGATAATGAACTAAACTTCATTTTTAATATATTAAAGAAAATAATGTAAAAAAATACGTTACATATTTAATCGCAAAAAAAAATACTTGATGCAAAATATTTAATTGCGTTTTTTAAAGAGAAAAATTAAGAATTTATATTATTGGCTTAAAGTAAAATCCTACAAATGCCGAAATGGCATTAAAATTACATAGTGAATTGCAAAATTTGCTCTTTGTTGAGATCTGGGAATTTTATAGTTGTGTGTTACTGTTCCTAATCTGAATGTAGAGGGCATCTTAAATTGATTCTTGAGAATATTTTAAAGGTACTGTAGCGGATCATTGGGTTTTATTATCTTTGGCAGTGTCAACTGGTATATTTATTCAATATGCGTTAAAATTTGCATGAAAGTGGATCATTATTACTGTTAATCTCATACTTAGGTCCTTTCTTACTATTTTAAAGCACGATCTTAAAAACTAGTAAAATGCCTTTTTAGAAATATTATTGTTACATTAAAATTAATAATCTCTGCATAGAATTGGCCTTGAAAGGCTCTTTCCACCCACACACAGTAGTTGGAAATTAGAATTCCCACCACGAGAGAAAATGGACCGCATCTTAATCGTCGGCCACCTGGGTATAAAGATTAATGATTTTAATGAAAGAAATAAAACACCGTCTGTCTCTAGACAGCTTTATTGATTTGTATTACAACGTTTGCAATGGACTGTGCATTCACCCTCAAGGTTTGAGCAGTAGCATTCATGTGATACATAGCAATTTGTAGATGATGACACATGTTATAAGCGGTTATAGCAATCTAAACCTAATATCTGAATAAAACCATGCAGAAATCAAAATGAATTTATAGGTGACCTAACAGACGAATGACTAATAACTAATTTAAAACTTAAATTGTAAGAATTATAAAAATATATCAACGGGATAAAATATAGTCTAGGTTCAGTGCTGAAATATTATGACTGAAGTTAGAGTAGTAAAACAGTTATAAATTGAATTTGCAAATGATAAATCAATATAGTGACGGAAACTATCGAAATATTCAACCAGATCAAGAAAGTTAAAGCCACAGATGAAAAAATAAAATTGAGTAAATCATTCTCTACCATATTGACTGATGGTACATTTTCGTCCTCACAGCCACCACAGATGGTCCTGACATAGACAAATGATAAAATACAAAATATTATATGGGTACTTACTGTGATATTATGATGGTAACACTTGCCGGTTTGGCTATAAAAAAATTTCTGGCATGCTGGAAAAGAGGTGGGGGTGGATCCGAGAGCGTACTGACTCAGAGTACCCCATCATTTCAGTTTAAAAATCCGTATACGATATTGTATATGTATATAAATATATATGAAATATATGTCAAATGAATTGTTTTAATTATAATAACAAGTATTTATGCTAAAGGCGTTGGGATTTGCTGTTTGTTCTGAGTGGCTGAAAGCACTGTTGGCAACCCCCTCCCTCCCACCTAGGGCACAGTAACAAGCCCGCCGACTCTAAGCTTACACTTAGCCACCGCTCGCTAAAGATGTTTCCTCTCTGTACAGACTTCACCCATTAACCACCCCCCTCCCTTCACAGTTGCTAAGTGAATTTTTCATGAGAAATATCCATTCCCAGCCTAGATAACTGCTGGCTCCTCGACTAATAATAATAATAATTTTTGCCTACAGAAAAGGGGCTATTTTAAATTCGCAAGACATTTGTACCTACCGTATGACGTAGTTTCGTTTAAGAAAAGTTTTCAGTAAGTGACTAAAATATTTTCTTTTTTTTCAGATTAACAACTTTATTATGATAAAATTACAATCTGCCTGATTAGGCTATAAGTAATTGTGAAAAATTATCTCATTCAAACAATTTACAATATTCATTCTCTCGCTCATTCATACTATATATACAAACAGCCCAGTGGCCCCCCAAGTCCACATGGTTGTCACCTATCTCGCGTGCGAAGGAGGAAGCGGAGTCTTGGGAAGTCCCCCACGCTCCTTCGTCAGCCACGTCACTGGATAAGAACCAGCGGAGGCTGACCACGAGCGCGAGAGCTACAGACGCTCAGGAGATGATTGGAGAAACTAGCCATTGCCAGGACACCCACTGTCACATATTTATAGCAGGTCACGAGGTAACTGCCGTTTTAGTCTCCGAGGAGGTTTATAGGGGTGAGTGGTGAAGTGCAATAACTGTGCTAGAGAATTAGGGTGGCTGGATACGTTACTATGGAATTGTTGATGTTCTAATCATGTGATTGGAGAAACTGGCCATTGGTAGGACTCACCAAAGCCATACTCAAAGCACAACTGTGGAAGATTTCCTCACTACACCTATTCCTCTCTCTCTTCCACCAAAAGCCGTTAACCCCTCTGAGGTCAAATACCTTCTGAAAAATTAACCTTACCGAAAATCCCCTGGATATGATCTCCTTACTCCTCAAATTCTCCAACAGCTTCCTCCTCAAGCCATAATTTTTTTAACCTATATATATAATTGCATTATCCGAACGACGCACTTTCCTCTCCTCTGGAAACATTCCATTATTGTCCTATTCGCCAAACCCGGTAAACCACCCAATGAAGCCTCATCTTACCGTCCAATTAGCCTACTCCCTATCCTCTCAAAAATATTTGAGAAACTCCTACTAAAACATCTATTTCCAATTGTTGAATCCAAAAACCTTTTTCCCACACACCAGTTTGGTTTCCGCCAACGACATTCAACTGCTCAACAAGGCCTTCGCGTTGTTGATCACATCTCCTCAGCTCTTGAAACCAAACAGTATTGCACTGCTGCCTTTCTCGATATAGCTCAAACTTTTGACAGGGTTTGGCAGGCAGGTTTGCTCTACAAGCTCAAAAGATATTTACCACAGACCCTTCTCCTAATTCTACAGTCCTGCCTTTCAAACCGCTTCTTCCAAGTCCGCTGTGGCTTAGAATACTCTAACTACTATCCCATAAGTGCAGGAGTTCCACAGGGCAGTGTTTTGGGCCCCATCCTCTATAACCTACACACCGCTGATGTCCCCTCTACTGCCAATACCTTCTTGGCCACATTTGCAGATGACACTGCAGTCTTGTCATCCCACTCAGACCCCGACATAGCATCCCATAACCTTCAAAAACACCTTGACGAGATCGAGTATTGGTGCAATCAATGGCGGATCAAAGTTAATGAAGCAAAATGCTCCCACATTACCTTCACCCTTTGTCGCAAGTCTTGTCCACTAGTTTATTTTAATTCTATTCCTCTCCCTGTATCCGAGACAGTACGGTACTTAGGCTTCCATCTTGACAAATGACTGACCTGGAACCCACATATGAGACTAAAAAGACTACTAATCTACAAAGTTATACTTAAACCAATCTGGACATACGGAATAGAGCTATGGGGGACAGCTAAAAAGTCGAACATCAAGCGTAACCAATCCTTTCAATCAAAAGTCCTGAGAACAATAGTAAATGCCCCTTATTATGTCAGCAACAAAACCCTTCATAACGACCTTAACATACCCTACATTCTAGAACTTATCCCTTCCAAGTTTATGAAATTCCACAGTAGCCTTTCCAACCACCCTAATCCTGTAGCACAGTCATTGCACTGCGCCACTCATCCCTATAATCCTCCTCGGAGACTGAAACGGCAGTGGCCTCGTGACCTGCTATAAACGCGTGACAGTCCTGGCAATGGCCAGTTTCTCCAATCATGTCCTGAGCGTCTGTGGCTCTCGCGCTCTTGGTCAGCCTCCACTGGCTAGTATCCGGTGACGCGTCTGACGGAGGAGCGTGGGGGACTTCCCAAGACTCCGCTTTCTCTTCGCGGTGGATTTGGGGGTCTCTGGGCTGTCTGTAAATATTGTATGAATGAGCGTGTGAATGATGAACTGTAAATATGGTATGAATGAGAGCATTTATCTTAATTACTTATTGCCTTATAAAAGGCAGATTGTAATTATAGCACAATAAAGGAATTTAACTAAAAAAAAAAAAATAAATAAAATAAAATAATCATGAAAAATAAAACAAATTTTCGATAATCATTTTGGTTCTATTCTTCATTGTGTTATTGTATTGACCTATAACCAATATTGAGCTCATATTTTTCAAATGTCAGATATATCAGATAAATTTTCTGATTGTTATCGTAGATTGATCGACATAGTTCGACTGATAATCACGCACCTTTTGCTTGATTTCAAGACTTTGGTTTCTCAACGTACAAATCTCGTAACAAATCTCGTTTTAGTTACGTCATTATTTCTCTGGTCAAGCGAAGACGATATCTAACGCAATTTGTTGTATCTAAAATGTATTAGAGACATTAGAAATAAAAAAAGAAACTTTGATTAAGGAAATTTTTAATATTTCATCGGAAACTTAAACTATCAATCTTAAATCGAATGGACGTATGAAAAAACTTTTGTAATAATAACTTTGCAGTTTCATAACAAATTAGGCAGTGAAGCTCAAAGTTTTACCTCTACTACTTTTCAAAGGCTGTGGAAGATCAAAACTCTCTACAAGATGAAGGAGCTTATTGGTATTTTTTTTTATTAAGTTTTGTAACATCTGCCTGACTAATTTTTTCACTCAAAAGGCATAAAACAAGTGGTCCATATTTAAATTAGGTCAAATTAATTTTAAAAATTAGCTCTTCATCCCCGGAAATAAGAGGTAAGAGTATTGCAGAAATGATGAAAGGAAAAGATTGTCTTACCTGACGAGGCACATCGTTTGGTTACAGATTGCTACCCTAGACTTTCCAACATTGTGGCATTTTAGCAAATAGAAGAGGTCTTCACCATTGTAAAAGCGAAAGTTCCAAAACTACTCATGAAGGAAAACCCAGGATAAATATAATACAAAAAATAAATAAATATAATGTCTGTTCGGCTAATCCAGTTTTTCCTTCGGTTAGGTAACCTCAGAGTTGTTTAGTTTGTCTTCTAAGCAACACGTGGTGTACTCTCAGTGAATGTTTAGACAATAATGTGTGTTTTCATACATCATAAATTTCTACTCCTCCTTCAATTCTCACTTTCTTGATTCCTGAAACATCCTACCTATCCATTATACAAGAGTATCCCCTCAACTAGAGCATACATCCTAAACGCAATCCCACTTTTAACCAGTGTTATTTTTAAATTAACGCTATTTTAGCTTCTTCAATTTCATCTACTGTGCCTAAAATTGGAAGCAAGAGGGATTCATACAGAGATGCTAAGAAAATTTAAACATTCCAGTAGAGACGCTGCAATAAATCAGAGAGAAACAGTTGCGGAAGAGGCTGACAAGACATAAGTGAATCCCATTAAACGTTCTGTGTATTCAAGGAGGAGATAGAGGCAGGCCCATAACAGGCACCTCCGGCTGTGTCTCTATCCTGCTGCGGCACAGGATGTAGGGGGCTCTGTCGGGATTTATGGGACAATTATATTGTTTTATATTGGCGAGGTAGCTCCTGCGACAATTTGTGCTCCTGATACTTATTACCGCCCTCATATTGCCCTCAGGATATATCTCTGGTGCGGGGACACATTTAAATGCCGGCCCGGCCCTCAGCTCCGATCTCATCTATCTTCTCACGCTTCTCCTCCCTATTTTCCTCTCTCTTGTCTTCCTCCTTGAACACTTTCATCTCCCTCTGGAGTTGGTGGAATTCCGCTTCGGTAATTGAAACAGGAGGATGCGTCTTCATTTCTTCTTGGAAAGGGAAAAATATATTATTCGGCTCGTCTGTTCACTTCGTAATAGTGAAGAATTATTTACTCTCGCCAAGTCCTTTGGTGAATAAAATAACCTTGTATCATCTGTTTATATATTTACGTGAACGTTTCACCTCACTATCTGTTTGTCCATGAAATAAGATCATTTTATATAAAATATGAGTTAATATAATTGCTTTAATTTACTCTCTTCTAGATCAAAGCAATTCATTAATTTGCAGTTGTTCTACTGTCCAGCCTGGAGGACCAGACGTCCTGAACTTATATATTATAATTCTGTATATGACAGTACATCCATGTGAGAAAAATTACATACATTTGGGCTCCAAAAGAGTTATTACAATATACAAGTTATTACAAAATGATACTATGGTCCCCCATAAAATGCCTTCGGCAATATTTTATTCTTAAATTTCCTAAGGCAATTTATTTAGGGTACTTTATTTCATAAGGCTAATAGTAGGCTATTCAAATTAATAAACTTACACCTCCATCTGACCTACCCAGAATATATTTTATACTGACACCATCGCTTTTGGTGTTTATACTGCCATTTCCAAGTATCTTATAATTAATATAATAGAATAGGACATAAAAGTTTTCAAAATATCTATCAAAATTTCGTCAAGCTCTGTAGCGTTTTAAACTTCACGATCAGATTGCTTCACAATCCATAAAATGCAATATATATATATATATAAGTTATCTTTCGGCCTATGGAAGCCATAAACAACAACACGAGTTGTGTAGCTATTAAGTTTAGCCAGGCAGCTCTATATATACTAGGTGAAGTAAATAATAAAGCAGTTCATATCTAGCAGCTGTGGCGTTATTCTACCCACCCCCCCTTTTACGTACTTATTTCAGTATAATCGTATTAATATTAATATATATGTATTTTAATATTACTACTTAATTTTAATAAGTACTACAATTATGAAGCTCAAATTTATGGATGAGCCAAGAAGAATAACTTCAGAACCATACAGACATTCCAATCCAAGTTCTAATTATCTTAGATGCACCGGTTTACATGCGAAATCAAACCCTTCAAACTGACCTAAAAACCTCCTTATATTCACAACATTAGAGCGTTATACAGAAACATTCATGACAAACTGCATGGACGCCCAAACCCATTGATTCAAGGACTGTCTACATATGACTTACCTGGTATCATCCGACGACAAGTGAGGAGACATTGGAATAGAGAACTTCTAAATTAATAAAAATAAAATCTTCAAACTTAGCTTCAAAAATATAGGGGAAGTACCACTTGATGTCCTCTGCCATCATGTCAGCCATCCCATTTTTTTTTAATCATATTTACAGCACATCGCTGGTTGTTAATTAAAATAAAGAAACAAAAACACTACATACA
The DNA here is from genome assembly GCA_930367205.1 of Acanthosoma haemorrhoidale. Lineage (NCBI taxonomy): Eukaryota > Metazoa > Arthropoda > Insecta > Hemiptera > Acanthosomatidae > Acanthosoma > Acanthosoma haemorrhoidale. The sequence goes on along the minus strand of OV884015.1, from coordinate 51,629,137 downwards.
GTTTAGTTATAGCATCCTCGCCTATATGGTTAAAATGAAAAACTTGTCAGCTCCTGACACCGTTCAAACTTACCGGTATGAAACGTAGGTTACCGTTCACCCGTAGGCTGTAAAACATTTACAGAACAATTTGTGAAGCTGAGCAATAGCGGAGCTGTTTGCAACAATCGGCCTGGAGAAGTAAGGGTCCTCGGCCCGGTCCTAACACAATAACTTTCGCTTTGGGTCGATACGGTGGTTCTTGCTCACCTTCATCGGCTCAGTGAAAATAACGAAAACCTCGACGAGAACGACGAAATAAAACGTTCTCGAGAATCGGTCCCTTCGGCGACATCCTCCTGTAGCGAACCCTGATTAATGAAGCTCTAGGCAGCGAGTCGGAAACGTAGTCAACATGGCATTATGTCCGCCTGTGACAATGGCCGGGTTTGTGCTCATAATGGGATCCGAACGAATTAAATCCGTCGATTTTTTTTTAATTTCTTTCTAATCCAGGCTAGTTCATCGTCTTTCATCGACAATCAATCGAAGCAACGCCTTTGCGAGACAGGTAATTAATTAAAGCTAGGAGAACGCCATATACTCTAATCAGGTCTTAGCGAGTTAAGGAAGCAAATTTTACCTGTATTTATTTCTATACATTCCTTTAATTATTGATAGTGAGCTTAACCAATTATTTATAAACCACTATTTTTATTTTTTCAAGGATTCTAAACACTGAATAAGTGTAGAAGTAAATAAAAACTAATTAGCGTATTGAAAGTGTTAGTTGCTAGTTCTGGTTTTGTGCACATCAGAACTTTAATGAGCAAATAACAATACAACTATGACAGGTAAGAAATTCGTAGGTTTTGTGTTCTCCTTTAACCACAACTATTATTTTGTTTTATTATGTTTGTTCAACTATATATGATTACTACTTTTTATGATAATAAGCACGTAGTTGCAATCTTTAAAACGGTTAGTCACTAATATTTATTTATTTCATATATGTTTATAATTTATTTATTATTTTTTATCGAAACAAATTTTTTTATTATTAATCTGTTTTCTCTCTTTTCGTGTAGAATTGTTTCTTTTTTTCTGACCCAAGCTATATTTAATTATCTGTACATCGTTTTCATTCATTGCTCTCATTGAGGGCAAGATGCCAAGAATAAAGATTCTTTCTGTTCTATTTATGAAAAAAACTTAATCTGACGTCTCTCCAATATGTTTATACTTAGTTAATTCGTAGTCAAAATTCTGCATCACCTGAGTTGAAATTCATTTATTAACCAATGGCTCTCAGCATTTCTAAGAACCAGCATTGTTGTAAGCTACTAGTGTTTCACTTATCATCATCTCAAGTAGCATATTTACGTATTTCAATATAATTCGAATATTATAATTTAGAAATACAAAAAAAAAATTTCACAGATCGAAACTATTTTAGTTTATAGAGAGATCAATACAATTCTAAACACATTTTACTCGTATATTTTATTTTTCTGCGTTTTACCTTCATTTGATTTTCCAAATTGTCACTCTTTTTGAATATATAAGTGCTCAAAAAGTTTTGACTGTGCATCGCCTGCATAACCAATTGTAAATAGCTTCCTGTAAACAATGCAGTTTGTTTTAGTCGCATTCACCTTACCTAAAAGCTCATTCCAGTTTCCAAAACATATCTGTAATATATTAATACATATTCAAGGATCTAAAAGATTTGACTATTCTATAGGTCTTTTAATGAAGCAAGTCTTGCTTACAGAGCTATGGGAGAACGGGTGACAGCGTATATACAACTACAGTTTAAAAAAAAGATAGTGATGTCATTATTCATGAGTGGACACGAAATGTGGCAGTGTCCTTCAATTAACACGAGTAGCCAAAATCCTGGCTATAGTCATTAAGAGAGTTCGACAGGACTCCGTGCTGCGTCCCCTGAGTAAATATATTTTTAACGAGGCTGCTCGGGTAGGGAGCTGGTTTTAATGACTTTTTGAAACGCTCTCTGTTCTCTTTTACACTTTGGGTTCCACTGACTTGTTACCAGCTACATGCCTCCCTAATAGACGTTTGCGAGGCATCATGTAGCAGACATATATATATATATGTTCAGCTTCACTTGCAGGCTTCTCCGGTATCAAATTTCATTTCCATTCGTGATATTTCATTAAGATATAGAGCTTTTTTATGGCCACTATTTCAGAAATGGCACTACTCTGACTTTTGGTAAATCGTTTGTCATTACTTTTTATCAACGAGATGACTCCCTTACAAACTCAAGTCAAGTGCCTAACCCATTAAATCATAACTCGATGCGTAAAACATGATAAACAAAAATTTATATTTCATGCAAGGGCAAAATGTCTTGAAGGTCTGTTAGAAATTATCAAATAAAAGGGAGTGAGGTGGTACGCCCAATAGAATACTTCTTGAAAATCAATATGTTTTTTTTTAATTCCTGTTGGTTGTTGTTCTCTAACAATGCTGGAGAAAGATGTTTTTGATTTGCCAACGAAAAAAAAATTAAGTCACTGATTATACTAAATACACATAACTTTACATAACATCGTGTTTTATAAGCATCAACAATTCAATCTCGTCTCATACATAAACACACACGTAAAACATGGTTACATAAATAAAAAATAAAGTTTGACCAAAGCCACTGTAAATTAATGGTACATATTGACACAAAAAATGATTTCAGGTATACCTTCGCAACAAACAACTTCATGCCTTGAACAATCTACGATATAAAGTGCATGTTAATTAAACTTGCAAGGAGGACATCGATCATTCAAACCATAGTCGTTTTGGTTCTACATCACTAAAAACTTGAACTAAACTTTCCAACTAAACTATACTTCAAAATGAGAATGACGCATAAGAAACGGATAAAATTACATTTTAAACAAAACAACACAAAATGACGAAAGATCGTCTTTTGTCCGTCTGTATTTATGTTATACGATATGTTCATTTGTTTTTATTTATAATTATTACTGAGTTATAAAGTTTATTAACATTACACATGTGTCTAGTAGGTGTGAAGTTATTCAAAATTAAAACCCTCCCCCAACATGTTAACAATAAATTACAGGGCGAAAAACAAAATAAACTTCAACGTTTTTCCAAAAAAATTAGGTTTGAATAAACCTAAAAAGGTAATACAAGCTACGATACATTGTACTAAATGTCATATATACACTAAATGTCATATCCTTCAAATAATGAGACATTTTTAAATATTTTCCATTAGAAGTTTCGTTTCAAAAATTTGGTATTCTCTATTTCTCAACCGCATGGTCTCTTGGCTAAGAGCCCTTAAGCCTATTCTCAAAGTAAACAGTAACATTTCGATCAGATCTCTTGTGTTCTTCTTTCTTTCTTGATGCTATCTCGGGCTTTTAAAGGCTTCCCGTTTTATAGGGAACGTCTTATTGTATATCCTATTGTAGTGACATCTGTTCGACTTCAATACCACTCCCCGGTTGCCTTATCACTCACTTGTCCAACTTCCGAACCACTCAATGCCTAACTCAGCTCTCAGAAAGGTGAATCTTCATCTCTCGATATCTGGTTTCCAATCCTTCACTAACAGAGTCCGTTTCTCATAATAAATACTTATGAAATGAATGCGAAAAGAAAAGATAAGATGGTTCAACTGATAAATAATATTGTCTCCAGATGAAGTGCACTATTGAACAAATATAATTTCCAGGGATACCATAACAGAAAAAGAACCAAAAAAAATGTTGAACTTACTTTCTAGAAAAATCTTGAAAAATCTTTTTGTTTATGTAAATAACTCCACATCAACGTAAATGCAAATGATTTTTTATGTATTAGATATAATTAAATCATCAATCAAATGAAGTCTTCTATATCCACTTATAATAGATTAAAATACCCTAACTGAAATGAGCCTACAGGTAGTCTAATCTAAATACTTATCGATTCGTAAATTTCATTCAGCCTATCTCAATTCTAGCTAGTTCTACAGCACTTTGAAGTGAGGCTAATATGTATTAAATGTATATATAACACGCAGTATATTTAAATTTTATTCGTAATCACAAAAAATGCAGGTCCCATTTCGTTAAATTTTAAGATTTCTCAAATCACTGTGAGTTGTGATACAGTTTTTGATTTTCTCCCACATAGGGATTGTAATGCGAATATATTTAGAAAGATATTAAAAGTAAGCATCAAGTTTTACGAATTAAAATTAAAAATCGTATGTTTAACCTCATGTCGTGGATGGAAAAACTCACTTCAAGTCAACTTTACTACCTATGTACTATAATTATTAATGTACTTAAAAGAATATAATATAGTTTTACATATTGGATTTTAAAAAATTAAGATGCTAATAGTTGAAAAAATAAAATTTTTAAATATTTTTTAAAATACAAGGATCAATGTCCTGTTTAAATGATTACATAAATAATTATCTTGAAGGCACTTATAGTATCTCAAAAAAGTTTTTTTACATACATTCTAGCTCCATAAAACGTTATAGAAGTTTGAATTTATGGCATTATAATTTTCACATTGTAATGATGATTTAATGATATTATAATATTCCTTCCGTAAGATCAAAGGTCAATATTTCCTTAATATTTTTTTTTATTTTTCAGTGGTATCCTTCTTCATGGAAAAGGTCAGTACGGCGATGCGATAGAAAGCTACCAGCTTGCTGTTCACTTCAGGCCTTCACTTGCCCGTGAGTTATTGTCACATTGAATTCATCCACAAAATTAATTTTATGACATTTTCATATATTTTTAAAATGCTTTATTGTGATAAAATTACAATCTGCCGTATTGGAGAATAAATAATTGTGTTCAATGTTCTCATTCTTACATTATTTACAATTTTCACCTCTCTCGCATGTCAACGAGGAAATGGAGTCATGGAAAGTCACCCTGCTGCTCCATTTTTTTCTTTATTTTTTTTCTTTCATAACCTCCTTATTGATAATATATATACAATGACAAAAATAAATAAATAAATTTGGAATTACAGCTGTCTCCTCGTGCTGCATTCGCAGATGCATATTAAGGAGTGCCTAAAGTATAATACTTTCAGATTCTTGTTAATAAGTCCAATACACATACACTCACTAGGTGATGAGGATCACCTTCAGCTTGCGACCGTGGATGCTGCTCCATTACCCGCGTCACCACATACGAGCCGGCGAAGGCCGACCAAGAGTGCAAGAGCCACATACGTTCAGGACATTATTGGAAAAAATTGAAAAAAGGACTTCACATACTTACAGCAGGTCACGAAGTTACTGCTGCTTTAGTCTCCTAAAAGGATTTTACAGATTTGTGGTGCAGTGTTATAACTGTGCTAGAGGATTATGGTTATTTGATATATTTCGATGGAATTATATGAACATGGAAGGGAAGGGATCAAGAATGTAGGGTATATTAAGAACGTTATGAAGTATTTTGTTAATGGGCATTGACTACTGTTCTCAGGACTTTTGATTGAAAGGATTGGATGCGTTTGATGCTCGATTTTTTTTGCTGTCCTCCATAGCTCTATTCCGTATGTCCAGATTGCTTTAGTATAACTTTGTAAATTAATAGTTCATTTGCTATTGGGAGTTGAGATGTTTGTTGAGCTATTATGACGTTCTAACACCGTCAAAATCGCTCATTTTTACGAACTAGAATATACCTGGCCTGCTCGCATAAGTTTGATACATTCCAACTTGTTTTCCCGAAGCCGGCCAGATGAAGGCGTGTTACAACCGGTTTGGTACCATATCCGGTTCAGTGTGTGTCATGAAATATTTACCAAACTTAAGCGACCCGTGATTGAACTGGGACGTGATGTGGGGGAAGATCGGTCCGATTTTACGAGCTTTGCGAAATCCCTACAAAAGTGACTGGAAATATTGGTCAGTTAGTAGTGAAATCGACGGAACTCCAAAGACAAAACATTAAACTCAGTATTCGTTATGCTGTAGTATAGTATTTAGTTTTTTTCTTGCAGTAAATTATTTAACAATTAAGCTTTTGCTTAGCGATCCGAAAAATGCTTCTGATAATTATGTAGGATATACGTATCGTATTTTCGTGATAGGAATACTTATAAATCAATGAATAAAACAAAAACATTTGTTCTAGGTCGGTAGTCTCTTAAAAATAAAATAAAGGACTACAGATGAAAGGTTGTTTGGTCTAGAGAATAATAATAAGTTAATAGCAGGGCAAGAAGGTGTAGGCTAGTAAAATAAAAAAGAAGAAATGTTACGTGAAAAATCAACATAAGACTCGGAGACTGTTTGTCCTTCTTAGAGAAAAGGTATCAACTACCTTTGACCAATGCACTGTAGCAATGACAGTAAAACTCTTACTAATGTAATGGAGATGAATACACAAACCCTTCGCTACGGTATTTTTGGAAGTCATATTAGCTGCAGTATAATCAAATACTAGTTGTAGTTGATTCTCTCGCGCTCTTGGTCAGCCTCCACTGGCTCGTATCCGGTGACGCGGCTGACGGAGGAGCGTGGGGGACTTAGCAAGACTCCGCTTCCAGTTTCGTATGCGAGGGAGGTGACAAACATGTGGATTTAGGAGGCCTCTGGGCTGTCTGTAAATATTGTATGAATGAGCAAGTGAATGATGAATTGTAAATATGGTATGAAAGAGAGAATTTATCTTAATTACTTATTGCCGGATAAGCCAGATTGTAATTTTAGCGCAATAAATATATAAAAAAAGATTATTAGTTGTTTTTATTTTTGTCTTCCAACATACAAATGAGTGGATATTTCGGTTTTAAATGTTAAGTATAGGTTTAGGTTTAGAGGCCCTTGGGTGCCTGGTATGTAATGAGCACCTTTAACATAAAATTTTATGTAATGTATGTTATAATGTAAAGAACTCTCTCTCTCTTTACTGGGTTGTAAAAAGTGACTTAAATATCGTTTATGAATGGTTTAGTCAAATAGAATGATAGTGGGGAGATATCGTGTTGTGAATAATATATGAAAGGTGATTTTTTGAAGGTAATCAAAGTTTGAAACTGCTCTCCTGGAAATTTTTAATTTTTGACTTATACACCGGAGGTACAGATAAAACCATGTCACGTTATCTTGAATATAATAAAAATCCTAGTCTGGTCACAATGTGCGTTTATAGCATTGTTACACTTCCGCGATCAAGAGCTTAGCTTAATATGGGCATTATGGTTGTCCCAAAAAAATTAATAAATAACGAAGTGTGGTGGAGTAACAAATCATACACTACATGTACCTTATAGCAAGTACATTACATTAATATGCTAAGCACTTGATAATGGCAGTGTGTCTGCCAAAAGAGCGTGAAATACATTTACTAATTGTGGGGAAACGTTATTTTCATTTGATAGGTAAGAAGTTTCGCTGGAATAACTCAGTTGCTTGTCAGCAGCATTAACAATAGTTTCAATAACATTATGTATGGTCCAAAATGTAATAACAAGTTCCAGTTTCACGAGTTAAAAATAAACATAGACATCCTTCTATAAGTGTAACAACAATAATAATAATGATCCATTAGATTCATGGGATTAAAATAGGTTTTAAATCATTCAAACATGAATATTTTGTAGATTAGTTATGAGTTACACTAGGTAATTGTAGGAACTATTAGAGGATAGGTTATACTGTGAAAAAAAAAACTTACTGGTGCTAATCGGAAATGATATATGATAAATTATTTATTTTATTATAAAAATTAATTAAAAACGATTCCGCGAATTAGAAACCATCCATATTGCTAAAATAGTTAACTAGCATTGATTTAATTATACGAAGAAACTAATTATTAAATTCCAATCAAGCTTCATGGCTAATCAACCCATTAATCAATTGTGCGCCAATGACATTTTCCTTGTTACTCTACTCATCAAATTGAATAATGGCTGGTGCCTGGGTAGATGTAAATTTGATTATAGAGTGAAATTGCCATATTGAACCCATCTAGTCTAAATATCAATTTAAAAAAAAATTATAATAAATAATGTTATGATCATGAAACTTAAGTATGGTATACTTTCATGAATGACCATAACTGCACTGTTTAATATAATATTGTAACCGTTCTGAAATGGAACAAACGGTTGTTGTACAGTTAGTTAGGAAACAATTGTATTATTTGAGGTTTCCATTAATATTTTATAATTTTGCGACCTGCTGTTAATTTTAGGTTGAAGTATCGATTACATGTGATTTTTTTGGCTAGTAAAAAAGTTTTAGAGGTGTTATCCATATTCCCTCTCATTATTTTCTTAAATCCGTATGAAGTTCCTTTAGCTTGCCAACCATCCTTTTCAGCGTTCCTCGACGAGTCTAGGAAGGAGCCAGGGGTTACAAATTGGTGTCAGGTGTGGGGTAGGGTTGCAAGAATATCCCTATAGCCCAAAAGTCGTGACCACGCTCGAAAATGGCGAAAGCAAAGCAAGCGGAACTGAAGTTGTTGGTGAAAGAAAATGAAACTCTGAAGTACGAGAAAGAGTCCTTAGCCCAACGGACCAGGGCGATGACGGCTCAACTGGAAAAAGGAGAACCGGGGAGCCGGGGAAAACGGGACCTAGGGTTGCAGAACATGGTCAAGCCTTGGTTTTCAAGAAGTTAGAGAAGATAAGTGCAGTAGGGAATTGGACGGAGCAGGACAAAATAATGATTGCCGAACAGAAACTGGGTGGAGTGGCTGAGAAGTTCCTCGAGTCTAAGCCAGAGCTAGTAGAAGAGGGAGCGCCTTACGATATCCTGAAGAAAGAAGTGGTGAAGAGATTCGAGGATCCCAGAGAGAGAGAAAAACTAGAAGGAGAGCTGAGTGAAGCGAGACAAGGAACAACCGAGCCAGCCAGGGTTTTTGCCGACAGAGTCAGAACAATTGGAGCCCGGCTGATTGCAGATATAGACGGAAATAGCTCGCACTACGCTGTACAAGGAGAAGTAAACTTGGTAACGCCAACAGGAAGAACCTAGTTGAGATGTTACCGCTGTGGGCAGGAAGGACACTTAGCGAGAGGATGCCTCCAGGGCCCCGCACCGACGCCTAGGGGGGCAGGTGACCGGCAGAATCGTCAACGCTTCGCATGCGGAAAGCAGGGGCATTTTGCACGAGACTGTAGGAGTCGACCGACCCCAAGAGGGGAGCAACCAAGAAACGTCAACTCTCCTGCCGGCCCCGTAGACCCAAAAGCCCAAGACCTGTAGGACACCCCGACCACAGGTTCGATAGACAAAGGGGATACACTCGCCTAGTGCCAGGGATAAGAGGAAGAGGGGGTGGGACCATCTCAGTGGCGATGGAAATAGAAGGCGTGGCACATGATATGCTGGTGGATACGGGAGCAGAGGTAACGTTGATCAGGGCCGCTGTCCCCGGAATATACCTAGGGCCGGCTAGTCTACGGGCTAAGGGAGTGACGGGCCAACCACTGCAGATAGACGGGATTCAGCTGCTGCGATGTAAGCTACAAGGGAGGGAGTTTACACACCCCATCGTGATATCCCCACTGGATCTGCCCGGAGACGGAATCATCGGCATGGATGTGCTCACTAGGACGGGAGCAAAAGTGTTGGTCAGGGAACGGAAGCTAGAGATCATCGAGGGAAGCACCGTCCCAGTTGTCCGGAGAATAGACGGAGGTAGCGAAGAGATAGAGAGGCTGAGCACAGAGATAGAGAGGCTGAGTCAAACTGTCGAGAACCTGAACAAGAAGTGGAACTCGGCGGTAGAGCCATTGGAGGCTAGTGACGAAACGGACCCACGGAAGGATAATCTGAGAGAAAGAAACAGCAGAAAGAGTAAGAAAAGAAGGGCAGAAGCCCGCGTGGAACGGAGAAGAGACTACCAGACAAGGGATACGGCCGACCAGGGGGCCCCAGGAGAGGGAGAAGGAAGGGAGTTTGTAAGAAGCGTTGCGCAGGTGAAGATACCACCCTACAGCGAAATCTTAACAAGAGGTCTTGTATCCGGAGAGGAACTATCGGACATAGTAATGGAGCCCGCAACGCTGAGGCAAAACGGTGCCCAAACAGCTCACTGCTTATCTAGGATTGAAGATGGCAGCGTGTGGGTACAGGTGATCAATATGGGCCCCCAGGAAGTTTGTTTGGACCGAAATCAGACTCTAGGGGTAGCAGCAAAATGGAACCAGGGAAGCAACGTTCTAACAAATGCCCAAAGGGAAGGGAAGGAATTCGAAGGGGACCGAAGGACAGCTGGATTCAGATCGATAGAAAGGAAGGGCCCTGACTGGGACCTAAGCCATTTAAGTGAGAACGAGAGAAAAATGATAGAACCGCTACTGCGGGAGTATGAGGCCCTGTTCAAACCACCCGGGAAGGAAGGCTGCTCGGTAGGGGTTAGACACCAAATACCCACAGGTGACGCTCGCCCCGTAATAAAACGGCCTTACAGAGTACCGTTCCACCATCGCCCAGTAGTAGAAGGTCACTTAAAGGAGATGCTGGACAATGGAGTGATCACTCACTCCACTAGCCCTTGGGCAGCACCAGTGGTGTTGGTTCCCAAGAAGAGCGAGGACGGAAGCATGAAGTTTCGCTTTTGCACGGACTTCCGAGGATTGAATGCGCTGACCCAAGTCGACGCGTACCCGCTGCCTCTAATACAAGAGACGCTGGAGATGCTAGGAAAGAGTCGAATTTTCTCCACCTTAGATCTACGCAGCGGATACCACCAAATACCAGTAGCCGAAAGGGATCAGCCAAAGACGGCCTTTACCACTTTAGATGGCCATTACGAGTATAAGAAGATGCCGTTTGGGCTGGCGGGAGCCCCAGCAACCTTCCAAAGGACCATGGATCAGATCCTCGCAGGTATCAAGGGTCTAGAATGTTACGTATATTTAGATGATATCATCATCTTCAGTGAAGACTTGGAACAACATAGAGACCGATTAGAACACGTGTTTGGCCGATTGAAGGAAGCAAACCTTAAACTGAACAAGGAAAAGTGTAAGTTCGCTGTTAGCCAAGTTCGATACCTCGGCCATTTAGTGACCGAAGAGAGAGTCAAACCAGATGACACGAAAATGCAAGCAGTAAGAGAATTCCCGACGCCCGGTTCAGCGAGGGAGGTCCGAGGCGTCCTGGGGTTAGCGGAATATTACCGGAGGTTTATTCCCCGCTTCGCCGAAATAGCCAAGCCGTTGACACTCCTTACCGGGAAAGACAAACGCTTCCAGTGGAAGAAGGACCAGGTAGTGGCTTTCCAAGAGCTGAAAGAGGCGTTGTGTACCGACTCGGTCCTCATCTACCCAGATTTCAAAGATGCCTTTATTCTGGCAACCGACGCGTCTGGAGTTGCTCTAGGAGCCATCCTTTCCCAAGTAAGGAACGGACAAGAGAGACCGTTAGCATATGCCAGCCGCCAACTACATCAGGCGGAACAGAACTACTCGGCTACGGAGCGGGAGCTGCTGGCGGTAATATGGGCCACGAAACACTTCCGGTGCTACCTGCTAGGGCGGAAGTTCACCTTGGTAACGTACCACGCGGCACTGCGGTGGATGTTGTCCCTCAGGGATTCGTCGTCCCGACTGACGAGATGGGCGCTCCGGTTGGAAGAGTTCGACTACGTGGTAGTCCACAAACCTGGACGCAAGCACACCAATGCGGATGCGCTAAGCCGTGCGGTGGCCAAGGTAACTTCAGAGGAGGTCGAGGACTACGAACGATATCGCCAAGACCAGATAAAGGACGAAGAGTGCCAAAACTGAGCGAAAGGCAACCCCCGATTGTGCAGGTGGGACGAACAGGGGTTAATGTACCGAGGAGAGAACGACGAGTGAAGACAGTGGAAGGTGGTAGTGCCTCAGGTCAGGAGAAAAGAAGCTTTGACCGACCATCACAGCAGTGTGTGGGCTGGTCACCCCGGGGGGAGAGAACGCTTGCCGTCTTACGGCAAAGGTACTTCTGGCCTTCAATGAAGCAAGACGTGGAGGCATTTGTAAAGACGTGTCACTCGTGTGCCACCCGGAAAACACCGGCGGGTCGGACGGTACCAATTGAGAGGCCGTTCTTTCCATCGCGACCTTTCGAAATGGTGCCCCTTGACGTAGTGGGACCCTTCCCAAGGAGCCAGAGGGGGAACAAATACCTTTTGACCTTTATCGATCACTTCTCTAGATACACCGAGGCCGTAGCAATTACCGAACAGACGGCAGGAGCCACAGCAAAGGCCTTCGTAGAGAACATCATCACCAGACATGGGGTACCACTGCGCCTACTAACCGACCAGGGCCGAAATTTTGTCTCCGAATTGTTTAAGGAGGTCTGTAAAGCGCTAGGGATCGCCAAGCTACAAACAACGGCCTACCACCCCCAAAGCAATGGAATACTAGAAAGGTTCCACAGGACTTTGGGAGATTCGTTAGCTCACTTTGCCAGAAAGGATGGGAGGGATTGGGACAAATGGGTCCCGTATTCCTTGATGGCGTACAGAGCCATTCCCCGCTCGGCCACGGGATTCTCGCCTAACTACCTCCTGTTCGGACAGGAACTACGGACACCAGCGCGACTAGAGAAGGTCACCAAAGACGAAGGAGGCACGGACGAGGCCGGCGAGGTGGTGCAACAATTAGGGGACCGGATACAGAAAGCCCAAGATGAGGCAAGACAAATTGGCCGAGAGTGGACACGACGCACGGAGCGGATAAACAAGACGAGAAAGGAAAGAGAGTTTAGTGTGGGGGACTTCGTATACCTCCATGTACCCGCGGTAAAGCCAGGCCATTTCCCAAAGTTACACTGCCCATGGACTGGCCCCCATGAGGTGACCAAGAGGTTAGGGAAGGTCACATACGAAATAAGGAGTGAATCAGGAAACACTCAGGTGGTCCATATAAACAGGCTGAAGCCGGCTCACGGAGGACTACATGGAGGAAGGCCCGTGACGAGTCAAGGGAAACTGGGACGACTGGAACTCTTCCCTGAGCAGGCGGAGAGCGAGCTCGACAGTACGGACGAAGAAGACGACCTAGAACTCGTACCGATGGCAAGCTCAGATGATGACGAGGAGGAAGGAGAGGGAGACAACCGCATGACCCCACCAAATACATTGGCCACTAGCTCCCCAAAAGGAATGGGCCCAATGCCGTGGCTAGTAGTAGAAACGGCGGGAAGACCCAGTGTCCTACCAAGAGGTCTAGAACCGGTCCCACCAACCGCGCGAGACAGACCCCTTCCTGAAGCCAGCATACCGGAGGATATTGAAGAGAGTACCCTCGAACCCTCTGATGACCCCCTGGACCCGACGTGGGAACCTGTACCTCTACCAGCCCTTCCCACCCACCAAAGTTCGTACAACCTAAGGAATCCAAGGAAGTAATGACGGATGGGGTTTCAGGAGGACTGATGCTGGTGGTGGAGCGGGATAGAAACATTGATAGGATTACTGCAAGTAATCGGCCTTGCCTGGCTGGGATACCGCTGGCGTGCCCGACGTCAACCCCGAGAGAAGTCCACCCCTACAGCGGCCCAGGTGATTATCCGTTACCCGAAGGAACAAGAGCCTGTCCCGTCTACAAATAACGGGGAGGAGTGACTGAAGGTGACAGTGAATAGTTCAGTGCCACGTACCCCCGAGGATATTTAGTGAAAAGAGCCGATGATAGTCGCCTCTTTTGTAAAGAAGGGGGTGTTGTAACCGTTCTGAAATGGAACAAACGGTTGTTGTACAGTTAGTTAGGAAACAATTGTATTATTTGAGGTTTCCATTAATATTTTATAATTTTGCGACCTGCTGTTAATTTTAGGTTGAAGTATCGATTACATGTGATTTTTTTGGCTAATAAAAAAGTTTTAGAGGTGTTATCCATATTCCCTCTCATTATTTTCTTAAATCCGTATGAAGTTCCTTTAGCTTGCCAACCATCCTTTTCACCGTTCCTCGACGAGTCTAGGAAGGAGCCAGGGGTTACAATATGACATGATTTAGATATATATATATATAAGTTAAGCTCCGGGCAGCTTCAGTATTCAACCTTAATTCCTGAATGTCGGGATGTAAACATCCCGAATGTAAATATACAGGGTTATAGACTCGAAAGTCTAGTTCTAACTTTCATGCGTGTTGTTTACCTTTTTTTTTTTTAATTCGAAAGCCGATAAACATTAACCGGTGCCGAAACCCGGGATTCGTGGAGTGGGAAGAAAACTAAGCGAAGGCTGTTCGATTTTTTTTTCTTCTCCTTTTTGCAGTGTTAAATAAAAATTGAAGAAAGAATGGCGGAAGGAGGCGTGCTACGACTACTTGTTCTGAATGTAGCGGATGGGGCGGAACGTGTAGCAACGAGAAGGGCGGGCGTTTTGCCAAAAGCTCATGCTACCACTATCGCGTTGATGAGAGTGAAAGCAATGAACACTCAAGATCTAAAAAAGGCACTTTCAGAGCTGGAATGGTTCACAGGCAAATTAGGAGAACTCAACCACTTTCTGAAGGGAGGAATGCAGAGGAAAATCTTCTGGACCCCAGGGATGCAGAGTCACTGATATGTCGGGTCAAGAGAAATGTTCTCAACCAGATCCAAGCGGATGAGGAAACGTCGTTGGAAACGGACAAGATGCGGCTAAATAAAACATATGGGGGAGGGCGATGGACCCCAGAAGATATATTTGACGAGGCAGTATGCCAAATTTATATGGACGATCTGTTGATCTTCTCCGAACGGAATCTTCTCCGACGGACGAATTCGGTTTAAAATTGCCCATGTTTCCATGATCTTTCGATCATTGCTGGGAGGGGATCAAATTTTTAGGGCATACCATCTTGAGGGAAGGAGTCGAGCCGGATTCTGAACAAATCAACGCAATTCGGAAGATGGTGGTGCCGAAAGACGTCAAGGGCATTCGGCGACTTTTTGGTACGCTTAACTATTTATATCGCCGTTTAGTGCCAGGCATGGCAGAGTATCTTGTGCCCATCAGTAACCTTCTGCGGAAGGGAGTGCGGGTATTGATCACACCTATTATGGAGCAAAACCTTTGAAGATGCATTGCTCGACTGCAAGAGGAACCAATCCTGGCGTTTCCCGATTTTGAGAAGTTATTTACTAACACCACTGACGCAAGTGAGTATGCATTGGGAGCGGTGCTGTCGCAGGAGGGAGATGACTGGGAGCGACCGGTGGCGTACGCGAGTCGATGACTGACCGACACGGAGTAGCGTTACAGTGCCCTCGAGCGCGAACTTCTTGGCATAATATGAGCTATTGATCATTTTCGGCCATAAGTCTTCGGGTGGAGATTCAGAGTACAGAGTACGGACCACAGACCTTTTCAATGGGTGGGGAATCTGAAGGAATCATCCCCTGGGTGACACGCTGCAAGGAGTTTTTGTCACAATACAACCTAGAAATCGTATACAAACCAGGGAAGGACAATGTAGGTGGCGGACTGGCGGACGATATGGAAGTCGCGGTGCGCGGGACGATAGCTGTGGGAGTGAACACCAAGTAGCGGAAGAATCTGCCAAAGAGCGACCGGTGAAAATGGAGACGATCGAGGGAATCATTAACGATAAACGGCGGCAAATTATTTGGAAGATTATATAAAAAGATAATAACGAAAGAGGGAAATGCACCAACACACTCAGACTCCAGTAAAAGACTGCTTTATTATTGACGATAATGTGACATACATAGTTGTTTACATTCCATGATCGTATTAGTATTCCACATAGTTAAGCCTCTGGCTTTAACTTATATATATATATATGTGTGTGTACAAAAACACTATGGTTTAGGGGCTCACCACCTTAAATCACTATTATTATGCTGTGATGATGTGAAAATTACAGGGAACTATCATATTAACCGATTTCTGTATCCTGAAACGTAAAAGTATTCCACGTTTGAATGTTATACAGCTTCATAAATTGACTGAATACATAAACTATGAATACATAGACTCTACCAACTAAGTTACTATTATTATTTCTACAATTAAAAAGTATCTTAAAATCAGAAAACGCATTACTCAAGCCTGCTGCATGAAAAAGACTGGCCTAGGAGATTGGAGCCAGTAGGGAGCCTGCCAAATTGGTTTCACTCTTCCCTTCCTCTCATCGTTCTCGCTCCCTCTCTCTCCCGTTCACTCAATCTTCCGATTGAAAGTCTGTTTCAAGAGAAATATGTATTTAATTTCATTTCTACGCCTTCCCTTTACAGGGCTCGCAAATGTATTGCCAACAAACCCAGCGCGGTCCCATTTTTCATTTATTTTCCTTGGGAAAAGCTGCTGACAATTCTTTTGAAGGCTTTAAACAAACCATAATAATTTTTTATTTTATATGAATTTCAGAAGTGAATTAAAACTAATTAAAAAAAAAATAAATACAATTAAAAAATTCATTCAGAATACAACCTCAAATACCAAAAAATATAACAGAAGCGGATCCGGCCTGGCAAAGAGGAATCCCAGTCCCACATGTCAGGGGGTAGTTATAGAGTTTTACAAGACACTAGGTTTGATTGAAGAATGTAGATAAAAAACACCTAATTAGATACCCTATAAACCTGTGAGTGATAACACCGTTATCATTGAATCGAATATTGAACACATCACTACAATATCAATTTTCATATCCAAATTTGCCACTTTTTACCAAAAAATTAAATTTTTTTTTTTTTCTCAATCGTAGATAACATCATCCAGTGATTATAAACCTTGAAATTTCAATTCAAAAGTCTAACAATTTTACTGTGAAAATCTCAGACAACGGTTTTCTCTGATTATCTCTCCGGATTAATAGAATATTCTCGCGGGAACGCATACATATTTTTGACAATGGACCTATTGATGAATATTTATATTTGTCAATATTCCTGTATGTTCACATGTTCTTGTAACTTTCTCTATGTTTGGCAGTAATGATGCTGCTCACAGTTTTGGTTCACTGGACTTTTGCGGTTCTCTTTTGGCCTCTAGCTTGAGAAAAAAAAGCCTTGACTTTGTTTAGCTCATCATTACTACTTAAACGTGGTACTTCAACGTGGGCAAGTTCAAATTTCAACGTTTTTTGACTTAATAACGGTATTAATAATTGTCATTGTTTCGGTCTTATTTTTTTTTTTTTCCATATTTTTCATTTGAGTGCTGCTTTGATTTCGTTTAATGATAAGCCATTTTTTTCAACGAAGATTGTTGCTACCTTGTTCTAGTTCAATAAGGTGCAAGACAATTTTCGATACCAGCTAACCATATTTCATGTTGCTTTTTACATGAGTAAGACAAGTCCAGATACCATTTCGTCCTTCAAAATAAAAACGATTGGTATTATCAGCGAAGAAGTTTTATAATCCTGACCAGAAATTTCCGTTGTCTTTCTTTTAAAAGTTAAAAGTAAAAACATCATCAAATCTCCCAATACTAGTACCTCAACATCTGTAAAATATGACATATGACTGTTTTTCAATTTTGATATCGCGATTATAAGTCACATATTTCCAGAATTCTCTCAATCATGGAAAATGCCGAATTCTATCTTGTTCAAGATGTTTCTATAATATAGAATTTGGCATTTTTCATGATTGTTTAGAAAGGATTCATAATATCTTTGACATTGGCAGTGGTACCCATAATGGGTGGTTCCTATAGGGCCTACTGTTTAATATGTTGTAACCAGCTGTAAATAATAAGCAAAGCACGCTAGATGTCAAATTTTCATAAAATTAGCGACTTTTGAAATATTGAAAAGTGCACCTATAAACCATCGATTCTATTAAAAAAATATCTATAGTACCTAGCAATTGATCAACCGATGTTTGAAATAAACAATTGGTAATCTGTATCGAGTGACTAAATAAATAAAGAAGATTCAAAGACAAATTACTTCGCTGTTTATAAATGTCTATAAAAATAATATTTTATTGTATTTCTTACATAGTATACAACATTGACTGATTTGGTTTCATAATTGTTGACTCAAGTAAACAAAAGGAGTCGAGACTTACTGTAGGAACCAATTTTCTTCAATTAGCAATAATTGAAGAAATTCCGATATTTTAAACATTTAAAAAATATTTGGTGAAGTTGCGGCCAAGGATTTTTTAATGTTTATTTTCATCCAATATTAATTGTCAATTACTTATCACTCGCGTCTCAATAAAAAATTAAATCCATGGTGCAACTCCTCTTGAAGAGGTAGGACCGACCGAAGATTGCTCCAATACTTTTAAGATGGTGATAGTGTGTTCAGCACTAGCTTTTCCCCTTCAACCTTAATTTGGTTTTCTAAACCAGATTCGCTACTTTTTTATTCAAATGTCTACTCATTTATCCTCACGGAGCTGAATAAACCCCAACCAGAGCCATTCCGTAATGAATATTTGTTTGGACGAACAAGGGAAGGTATACATGTCTCCGCAGTTAGAAGTCAGTATGCTACTCATTATGTCTTGGGTCGGACATTTCTAAAACTGTTTTTTTTCAATACATGTTATTTCCCAGGGTGAAAAGTTGATTATGATTAAAATATATTCATAATGTGCCTGAAAATGTCATTACTTATTAGCATATTACATCGTTTCAGACTGGTATTAACAACCAGCTAATAATTAGAAAAATTGGAAGGATATCATGCACATCATTCAATCATAATCTGTTTTTTTTTAACAGGGGTTATCTCAATTAGTTTCTTGGGTTTCCGGCGGAAACATGTACTGCCAAAAATTACAAGTCAACCATGTTTAAATTATTTTTAATCTAACAGATTTATAATAGATAGTCATATAGATGCCATATAGATAATAGATAGACTAATAGATGTCAAAAAAACTAATATAAGAAAAAATAAACATTACTCTCATAATTCCGTTCGCTTGCAGTAAAATCTCCAATAAATTACATGGTGGTCCGAACCTCAAATCATATTTAAATTTAAAAAACAAATTATGCGATTAAAACACACAGTTTGGCTACTTTTCTCTTTCTTTACAGATTTTAACCCTCCCATCCACTGGCCCGATCTCAACGCACAATCGCTAAAATAAATAGTTTAGGTTGTAAATAACACTAATGATATTATCTCTTTAAAAGCTTTTTTCAACAGCCCAGGACTGTCATCCTCAGGCTATGAAAATTGTAAAATTAGGAGAATATTAAAAATGGTGACATACAAATAAAAAACAGTTTAGTTATAACAACCTAAAAGATAATAAACTTTTCAATAGATAAAACTAGTTTAAGATTAAAATACGATCGTATACATAATACGTATACATATTGTAAAAATAAGAAACAATAGAACGGTTGAAAATTTGGGGACAATACAATATACATGCCAATGTTATATAAGATCATAACTACACTCACCGCTAAGTAATTAGCTAAAACGACAAATTAAGTAGGGCAGGCAAGGCCTGTGCACTGGCGCCTGGAAGTTTTGAGTTTTAAATTTTTATTGCTGGCAATTCGATCGTATATTATCTCCAGGCTCTCAAGTATCACGCCTTAAAGTCTTTACCACTTTTTTTGCAAAATTTTACACTGGTCTTTTTGGATAAAAAAGCTTTTGAAGTAATACGAATGTTGATGTTATTTCAAACATAAATTATAACAACTCTTCTCATATTTAATACCCTCATATATAAAACTGAATTGCGTTGTCAAATATATGTTAGCACGATATTACATATAAATACAGATACAATTATATATATATATATTATATTGTAGTGTATATAAGTTAATGATCGTCAACGAAAAACTTGAATGAAAAAGGAAAGAGGTTGAACGTAATGACAGATCGAGAGTTGTCACAAGACTGTTTTTATTGAGCCTTTTAAAACCTCTCTAAATACATTCGGGATGTTTACATCCCGATGACTTGAGGATTAGGCTGGTTACCTTCGATGTCCGAACCTTAACTCCCCCCTGCCAGTTTACGAATATCTCTTCGTAAACTCCAAGGTCCGGCGCACGCAGCACACAGCCTGTGATCCCTTACATCACGCTTACGGTCTAATATATTCATAGTCCGCACCAAATAACAGAACACAAAGAAAAGAGATAATACTGAAATAAAACAAGAAAAATAAAATATAATACATTCGCCAGTGACCCGGCGGCTGCTAGGTGAAAAGAAAAAAAAATGGAACTTATCCACAATATAAGGTATGAAAACAAAAACTCTCTGAGCTTCACATGTGAAGCATATGATTCCCAATCAGTTGCTCCGTATCGGATCAAGGGCACACTATCTTACGCACATTCAACCCCCCCCCCCTGTGGTGGGAGTTTCAACTGTTCAATGTGAACGGTTCGCCTCTTCTTTGGGGGTGGTCATGCTCTCGATGGTCACAAGATTATGTTCCCGAATTATGATGACCTTAAAGGGCCCCTCATAAACTTCCTTACTACGATTTGACACGACTTTTCTGTACACAACGGTCCCAATCGAAATTACCCCTATGCGATCCCGCACCTTCAGATTTGCCCGCGTCACGCGCTTGGATTTCTCGCGCATAATCTTATCGCGTACCTTGTGCCACATCTTTCCGAGCTGTATGTGGGTGTTATGGAGCTGTGCCACCATCCCCTCATCCACCACCGTCTCTGGCCAGTTGCTCGGTCTCACTCGTAATCCGAACAAAATTTCAAAAGGTGCTAACCTCGTCGTGGCGTGTATCGAGTGGTTGTATGCCACCACCGCCATGGGCATCACTACGTTCGCCGACAGGCCTTTATCCACCTGATACACGCGTAAGTGGTCGCGAGGGTGCTGTGTAACCTTTCGATGGTTCCCCTGCTCTTGGGATGCCCGGGGGTATTAAAATGCCATGCCACATCCCGTTTTAGCATTTCGGCTCTCACGGTTGCATTGTCCCCCGTCCGACGAGATCCTATCCGGTATGCCGTAGAATTGAAACCATGTGTTGAGGGCTTGTAATATGGAATCTGATGACTTGTCCCCCACCGCATAGACGTTAGTCACTTTACTAAATGGGTCGATGATAGTGACCCACTTAAAACCCCGCCACGTGAAGGTGTCCACTTGAATCTCCATCAATGGTGCTTTTGCCGTGGGTGATTCCTCCTGGCATCCCTGCGGGGGATGTCTATCATATGTCTCCCTGCAAAGTTCGCATGCTCCGATTACCTCCTTAATAGTCCGCTGCATTCCCCACCAACGCCTTCGTAGTGCTTGTGCCATCTCCTGCCCACCGCGGTGGTTGGTTTTCCCTTGGTGATACGCCAGTGTTACCTCGCGTTGCTGCTCCTCGTCACGCAGGGTCTGGACCGTGGAAAGACACGAAATGAACGAGCGATCAACCCCCAACAGCTCTTTTTGCCACAGCTTCTTAATTTTGTGCCGCACAGTCGTGTTGCCCACGAATAAATGGTGTGTTTTGCCAGGTTTTGACACGTCCTTGAGAGCCTGACAAACTTGAACTCCCCGAACTCCCGGTGGTGACCGAATCGTCGCGATCTGACTTCTACCGTACGTATTATGGAGTATTTTCAGAGAACCCGATGTTTGAGTTTTCCAAATAATCTGCTTCTGCTTATAATTGATGATTTCATCCGTCGTCTCCATATCATGCGGTCTCTCCCCTATAGACT
Organism: Acanthosoma haemorrhoidale; assembly: GCA_930367205.1. NCBI lineage: Eukaryota > Metazoa > Arthropoda > Insecta > Hemiptera > Acanthosomatidae > Acanthosoma > Acanthosoma haemorrhoidale. The sequence goes on along the minus strand of OV884015.1, from coordinate 51,607,545 downwards.
CGTCTGATGGTGGATCTACACTCCTGTCACTATCTTCCCGTGTGCTGCTCCTGCCCGCTTCTCCTGGCGTCCATTCCTCAATAAAATACCGCTCGATGTTTCCCCTTCCTCTATGGCGTTCACCATAATAGCGCGCGACTGCCGATCTGCCACGACGTTGTCTTTGCCTGGCTTATATACGATATCCAGATTGTATCGCGCTAAGAATTCTTTCCACCTCGTTACCCTTGAGGAGGATTCTTTGAGTTTTCCAACCCATTGCAGAGCTCGGTGGTCCGTATGTATTCGAAACCTTCTGCCAAATACATACGGACGGAAGTGCCCAATGGCCCACACTATCCCAAGGAGTTCTCGTTCCAGAGCGCTGTACCACGCCTCCGTGTCCGTCAGGTGTCTGCTCGCGTAAGTCACCGGTCCTTCCCCGTCCCCACCCTCCTGTGACAATACTGCCCCCAAGGCCTATTCACTTGCGTTAGAGGTGATCGTGAAATCCTACTCGAAGGGAAAGCCAAATTCGGCGCCTCCTGCAACCGTGCCAAGCATTTGCGGATATTCTGCTCTATCAGCGGCGAGATCATTATCTGTGCTCCTTTCCGCAGTAAGTTTTTAATGGGTACCATATATTCTGCCATGTCCGGCACGAAACGGCGGCATTAATTGAGCGTGCCCAGTAATTTCCGAATCCCTTTTACGTCTTTTGGCACCTCCATTTTCTGGATCGTTTCTACTTTCGTCGAGTCTGGTTGAACCCCTTCCTGCGAGATTGTGTAGCCTTAAAAACTAATCTTCTCCTGCCCCAGTGACGATTTGTCTATTGACAGTTTCAACCCGCAATCTCTTAATCTCCTAAATACGTTCCGGAGGTGTTGAATATGTTCCGATTCCATTCGGCTGAAGATCAGCAGGTCATCCATGTAAATTTGGCACATATTTTCGTCCATTCCTCTCAGACGTTTGTCCATGAGACGCTGAAAGGTTATTGTAGCATTTTTGAGACCAAACGGCATTCTCGTGAACTCAAAATGCCCTCTTTCAAACGAGAACACCGTTTTATGTTGGTCATGCGCCGCTAGCTTGATCTGATGGTACCCTGCTTTTAGGTCTAATGTGCTAAAAATTTTCGCACCGTTGAGTCTGTCCAGAATGTCTTCGAACCGCAGGATCGGATATTTTTCGTACAGGGTATTGTCGTTAAGTTTCCAAAAATCCAACACGATTTGGTATTTTTCCTCACTATCTTTTCTTTTTCACTGCCCACAAATGGTTATTATACGGAGACATGCTATTTCTGATGATACCTTGGCGTTTGAGATCCTCGATATCCTTTCTAATATGTTGTCTGATCGCTTGTGGATACCACCTCTTTTTCACATGCGTCACCCGCTCTACTTTTAACGGGATCTCGTGTAGCGTTTTCCCCGTTGCTCCTAGCGTGTCCCCTTCAGCGAAAAATATATGAGCTGAGGGGTAAGTCTTGGCCCAGCTGTACAGAAGAACGCATCTGGCAAGCCTAGTAGAAAGCAGGCGTTGGTGGAATTACAGGAAGATTATTGCTTGAACTGAGAGAAGAAAAGAAAAGCAGTTAAATGTTTATTGAATACCATGGTGTGTTGAGCCAGATGGGTGGACAAGTTGTAGGTGGGTGTCATCAATATTGTTTACTATTATGGATCCATTCATAAAAAATGAGCTCAAATTCATATTTTGTAATTAGTTGTAACTACCATAATTAAAAGGATTTGAATATTTTTTTTATATATTGTCAATACTCTATGTTTAATTATAATTATTTGTCATAACCATTTTTATTTGAATATATTTCACAATTCCTAATTTCTCAACTTCTTAATAACCACAACATTAGCCTTCAATTGGGATAAATTCCTCTGTCAAGACATAAAACAACTTGAATCAAAGATCTCATGATGGACCTGTCAAATTAGTTAAATTAAAAAAAGTAAAAAGTATAGTGAAAAATAAGGTAGGTTTCAATATGTGTGTGTGTATGTGTAGAAATCAAATTGCAGAAATAGACTATTTTCATGCTGAGACTACTACTAACTCCGTAAAAGAAGTTTAAACTTCAGGCTGAACTGATATATTTCCTGAGAGGCTCCAATATGAGACAGATGAATGTTTTCTGTTATAAACTCGCATAAAAACCGATAGAGGCCCCACCGAGAGGAACCGTTATAACAAAGAGCCTACTTAGGCAAGCACGTGCTGCCCCGTGCGTCCTGCGATGGAATAAACCTGCCTCATGCTCTTCGCTTTTTTCATTTAAGTCACCTCGGTTGATTTAAACCCAGATTATACCCCTATTTTCTCTTTGCGTATTATAATATGTTTTTGTTTCCTGTGTTATTGCCAGTAACACTACTGAAAATTATTCACTTCCATAAATGAATAACAGGTCATAACCTCAGAAACTGTTTATCTAATTAATAATTTTGCCAGGTTTTTATTGGAAGACGTTTCGTTTTTTAACATTTGAGAGATCATTTTCTGCCGCATTCCTGTTTTACCATTAAGTATTATTAATAAACTAAAACCTTATAAAACCTTAATGTTAGCTTTAAGATACTTGATAAGGGAGACGTAGCCGCCCTACAGTGCTTGAGCCAGTAAGAAAAAAATTTGGATAGACTAGAGTGCTATGTATTTATTAATATGGATAGCCCCAACTAGCGTTCCAACATAACCAACATAATTTACCACTGTAAGGTGACGCTGAGAAAATTTGTATACCATAGCTGGCGGTAGGTGCTTACCACTCAAACCTCATTCGGGTCGGCCTATTTGGATTCGGTACATTTTTATTCAAAATATCCCCCTAAAAATATTTTTAAGGGATCCAGGATTTAGGCCCGATTACAGTATGAATCAGCTGTGTGGGACATGCCAGTTTTTTTGAGAACTATTATAAAGCGTCTTCTACTAGGGACCTCCGAACTTTCACATTTGATAATGGCCATATTGTTGCTACATCTGTCGAATTGGCTGTCATATATTTAGTCTGTTTTTCCAAATCACCGATATATCCGGACGGATATAGCGTTCAACAGCACGTGCAAAAGATAAAATTGTTTTATCAATATTGGTGTTTTGTTCGGGCAACGTTCCGGGCACTTCGCCCATTTTACGGTCGCCATAACTGTCCTACCGAGAAGACTATTCGCAGTGTGATGTATAAATTTGAGTCCACTGGTTCAGTAAATAGTCAATCATCAGCCGTACGTCGACGAAGCGCCTGCACCCGTACAAAATTCAAATGACCCATGATGAAAGGGATTGAAGGTAAACGACCATAGACCACGTGTGTTCACTGGAGTAGTAGTAAACTGGCCCCAATTTTCAAAATCATCTTCAGCGGTAAGGCCCATTTCTGGATGAATGGGTACGTCAACAAACAAAATTTTCGAATTGAGGACGATACCAATCCATATGAAATCCGTAAGAGCGTCCAATGCATCCTGAAAAAGTCACAGTTTGGTGTGGGTTTTGTGCTGGCGGCATCATCGGTCCATATTTCTTTAAAAACGACGTTGGTCAGGCCATCACCGTCAACGGCGATTGCTATAGGTCGATGATTACAAACTTATTTTGGCCTGAATTGGATGATATGGACACCAATGACATGTGGAGTCAACAGGACGGCGCTACGTGCCACACAGCTCATGTCACATTGGACATTCTGCACGAGCGTTTTGAGGGCATGGTCATCTCACGTAGAGGTGATGTGAACTGGCCACCGAGATTGTGCGATTGGTTCTCGTTAGACTTTTCTTGTGGGTTTTTCTTAAATCGCAGGATTATGCGAATAAGCCAAAAATCACAGCGGCCCTCAAAGCCAACATAACCCATGCCATCGGTCTAACCTGATTTATGCGCCAGAGACATGGAAAATTGGACATTTCGGATGCGTGCCACGCAGCGAAGCCGCGGTGGACATTTGGACGATGTTATATTTCATGCATAATGGCATCGATAGGCTTTCAAACGAATAAAAAATTTCAATGTTATCTCACACACACTTTGTCTAATTTAAATTTAAAGATAGGAAGCGCTTTATGAAAGACCATATATTATAAATACACTTATACATAATGTATTTAATTAGATATATTTAAAAAGACACAGTTTAGTTCATAGTAGATTTTTTTGTTGTTATTTAGTGAAAATTAAAAACGAAATCCCTATTGATTAATCCATGGATCAACTAGTATAAGTAGATTTATGCACAATAAGCATAGTGAATGAAATAAGATATTTAAATTGTGAAATACGTCTAAGCCACCATTAAAACCAGTAAGGTTGACGGCGCTGCGTATATACAGTACCTGCACAACAGAATTATATTTGATTGAGTTGTGGAATCATTACAACAATGACAGTTTATTTTCATACTCGTTTTTGTTCGAAATAAACAACAAAAAATGGGATATCCTGTCGGACTGTTTTTTTAATTAACAAGAAGTGAATAGAATCGGATATTTTAAACAGAAAGAGTTAATAAAAGTTTCGACAATGAATTTTTTTATATTTTGATTTTCTTAGTATTTTTTCCTTAATTACTTATTTGACGTCTGGATCACTGGCAATAAAAAATTAAACCCGTGCTGCAACACTTCATGAAGAAGTACGACCGACTGGAGGTAGAGGTACTCTCAACTTCACGTTTGGCAAGCTAAACCGGATTCGCTTCTTGTTTGAAGTAGAGATACTCAGATATCTTTACGAGGATAAGTGAGCCCCGACCAGATAATGCATCGAAGAAAAACGCTTTGGGAGTTGTTTCAGTAGTCTCGCCAGAAGTAAGCATGTTCACCGCTGTGCCGGTGACAATCATTTATGCGGTTTGTAGTTATAAAATAAATAGATTTTGATTTGAACTTAAACTAAACTTTGGTTTTTCATTTCTTACAAAAGTCTTTTCCACACCTAGGTTCTTCACTTTACTGATGAAAACATGAGTGTTATATTATTTTCCTTTTATATTAATTCCGGTTGTTAAAACATCAGACGTTAACGGTTGATCTATTTTTTTTACAAACCAGGGTGCTTTCAGGATTTTGTTTTGTAATGTTTCTGCGTATTCCGTTAATTTACTGGTCTAGAATCAAATCTAGCGTCAATAATTTGGAACAGAAAGATCTGACGTGTTTATAATGTGTGGCATATAGTGTATAGTAAGTTCATACTTGTGCTAGCTGGCGTTTTCGTGTAGACGTCACACAGCCAGTCAAGCGTAGGGAATTATGCAAAATTGATTTATTCATAGATAGATAGATTGACCATGCTCCATGCGACCGTGGCAGGCACATAGGTATATCTATTCAATTCCAATTACAGGATGGGTAGAGCGTGGTGGGATGGGCAGGGTTATTAGAGCGAAATATCTTTAATGGGAGCACATTGATTAGTGGCCTGCGCTGGCCACTGGATTGGCAGCTTATCAACATTACAGTCCGAGGTAATAAGGACAATATCACCTTGTATCATCATGCACCTATGTATACCTATCATTCTGACTCAACTAGATGATCCATGAATATAATATGTGATATATATATAGATAGTATGCCCGTCATTTTTCAGATATTTAATTTTTTTTTATTGTATACCATAGTAAAGTATCATAGGCTGACACTCGATAAACGAGTTGGATGTTAAACCGACACGCTCAATTCAAACGAAAATTTGGACCAAAGACTAAAAATTATGTACCTCTAACACAAAAACTGAAGTCATGCACTTACCGACTAGAACCAATTTCAGCATGTGGAGAATCAAAAAATCAAACTACATAGACTTACCTATGGTGCATCTCGGTATTCCAGAAATACGCCTTTGTGCACACACTTAGGAATTCCACACGTACACACTTACTTTGCATATACAATTCGATCAGAAACAATACGAACAACCAAATCCTCACATAGTTGGAATAGCAGTATATGTTGCCCAACACGCCACGACGACTACGGAGGGACTTTGGTATATATTAAATACCGAATTAACAAACATACATAAACAAAACTAAAGGACGTAGAAAGTGATAAAAGATTGTGGAGGAAAAAAGGTAATACACACTCTTATATTTAGAGAAAACGAGCAATTTTTTTGTTTTGTTTTGGGGGGGGGGATTATTTAAATTAAAAGAATGATATTATTTGTTTAATTAGATCCTGATGAGGAAAAAAAAGTAATTTCGAAAAAAATATCTTAGTGGATTAATGTATAAAAACTCACTCTACAGAGTGAAATACCTATACCACAAAAAAAAAGTATTTTTTGTTCCACGGTATATTAATTAACTGCACAAAAATCAGCCATCAGCCAAACGGTCGTTTTTTTCCTCTATGTCTTTATCAATAATAGATCATGAACGTCTTATTGGCACGTTCCAACATTACTCTACAGAAGGAAAACATCAAAGAGAGTTAATTATCCTTAATTAGCCACATTTTTCAAACATCAATTGAATTGGAAGATTATTTTTATCGCAACAAAGAACGATTGGAACCCGCACAATTGGGCCATAACGACTCATTCATACCATTCCACTTACTCCGTAAACTTTCTGAAAAGGTAAATAACTCCAATAATGCGGGTCCTTTTGAAAAATGAAAAAAAAACACAGTGCTCCTAAAAAAAAAAATGTTGACTTTTCCGTTTGAAATGAATAATTATAATTAAGGACGGAGAACAATAAATTAGCGGACGCCCTAAACCTAGCCGGCGTTAGGGCCGAGGGGTCCCACAATACAAATACAGTTCCACAGTAGTCGTAAATTAAATCCTTAAGGTAGGGCAACTCCCCACCCCTTGCCACCCCCTCCCCTACTAATTCACAGCCCTAAACCTCAGCAAATCCGCCTTTCTTTATACTCAGCTCGAAATCCGTCGGTCTGTTTCTTTTCTGTACACCTAAATACCCGGCATTAGGCCTACCCTATTTATTTATTTTTTTTCTTTAGTCGATATTTCAGCCCTATTTTCTTTCATTGTTTCACTTTTTGATGAGTAAGCAACTGAAAACTATCATTCAACAAATTTTAAAAATAGAGTATTAAAACTATTGGTTGGCAAGTGATTTCGGTTTGAATCACTAGATAGCGTTATGTTTGTTTCGTTATTCTTTTGTCAATGCTAGAATTTATTTTCTTTTGAGATTTAGTAGTCGATATCAATAGGTTGATATACAAAGAACTGTCAGTTTATGGTCAGTTTTAACATGGAGTGCAAAAATAAGCATTTTCGACTCATTTTACTTTTTTATTTTCATAAAGCCAAGAAAGCAGCTGAACCTGAAGGTTATGGCGTTGACTGTTTAACAGAACACACGTGTCAGAATTGGTTTAAAAAAATTCGTTTCGGAGATTTTTTACTTAAAAATGACCTTTTAAAGTTGATGATGACAAAATGAAAGCCATAATTGAATCGAATCGTCCTAGAGATGGAAAAACTGTTAAATTTATCATGCACAACAAACAATAATCATTTCACCAAATATTTGACAAAATAGTCGATTCTCACTTCAAGTCCCAAAAAACTTAGTAATATAATATATTATCTTGCCTAGTGAAAATATTTATTAAAAGCTATTCCAATAATAGATTGTGTTAGTAGAGAAGATCCTTTTCAAATACGGTATTTAACTGTATATTATCATTACGATAGAGGTTTTCTTTATTCATTTTTCTTCTGAATTTGAAAAATAATAACTATATATTTATTGTAAAAACTAAAAAGAATAACGTTAATAATGTACTTAATACGTTCTTATAAATTGTGTGATTGTAATTATAAATGTATGTAATGTAATTAGAATAAACATATTTCTATCTCTCTTGCAGGTAATGTAGACATTTTTCAAATTTTTGTACCTTCTGAAATTTAATGTAGATTGCAAATAAGAAGTAAATTATGTATTCAAGCATTAGCATTAGCAGAGCTAATTTTATTTCTGATAAAAACACCACTGTACCGCTATAGAATGATTATTCCTGGAGTATTTGCTGTAGGAAGCACTAAAATAAAGTTAAAAATAGAATCTGGTACGAAGGAAACGGCATGCAGTTATAGATCAGTTCTTTGCGTGGAGTATATGCCCTTATCACCGGTGATTTATGAGATAAAGTCTACTTCAAGTGTAGTTGAACAATTTTTCTTTTTAAAAGTTCGACTGGTCTATAAAAAGTCTTAAGTTATTTTCCTGCTGTGAATTTTCTCTATGTTTTCATATCGGTGGTTTTGTGTTCCGGATAAATGTTATGAAAACTCGCACAAATTACGATTAGCTCACTGAACGAGACATCTTATCATATTAGAGTTTATTTATTATTATTATTATTATTTATGCTGCACTAGTTTATCGTTATTTAACTAGTTTATCTGTGGAACTTCCTCAAGTATCCTTGCCATTTTGTATTATAACATCATGTTTTTCTCAATTGTTCTAATTAATAATTTTTACTTCTATTATGAACTAAATTGTAATTTATTTAATGTTTACGTATTTATATTTGTCTAAAACAAATATCGCTAAACAAAAGTAGTTTTAAATATCTGAAGCACCAATAAAAAGGACCTTGGAATGTAATAGATTCGTGAGATCCACTGTTTGGCTAGAAAACGTTAATTTTGATAATACATTTCTAAATCTTTTCATGGTATCACAAATGACCTTATTATATGCTGCTCGATCTAATGCCGTTAATAATCCTTGAATAATATGATATTGAGGATGCAAAGAGGGGAATTGAAAGGAGAATAAGACACTGAGAGAAGCTCCTATTGCTGGGCGGTCTGAAGTCACTTTGGCCTTTGCCTGGACAATGCAGTTTACTGGTACCAAAACGGTTACCCTAAAAGTTTTATTCCCTAGGAAACACCGTGATTCGCTGTTGTACTATAAATATAGAAATAAGGTAAATCCATCCAACCATATTGCGACTAGGGGAGAGAACTGCTAGTTTTGTTTTAAAACCTTGACGCTGGGAAAAGGTTTTGGACGCTATTGAAAAAGCATGTTATTTTTTAAAGGGTTGAGTGTTGTTAAGTCTTGTAGATATTTATTATTGAGTTTAGTTTAGTTAAGTGCATGTGTATTGTTCATAAAAAGAGAATAAATCCACAATAATTTACATGGCTTGTGTATTTAATATCCCGTGCTGAGCTAAAATTTAGTTCTAATGAAGGTTGACTTTGTTAAGGTTTTTAGTCCGTTCAATTTATGTTTATTTGAAATAGTTTTATGTATTAGATTAATGATATAACAGGTTAAAAAGAACTAATGCTGGCCTGGTGATTGTAAAAAATAAGTATTGGTGTATTTTATCTACGCTAATTCATATTCCATGGATATGAAGTGTTTGTGTATATAATTTATTTAATTGTCTTTGTTCATATCTTTTCCCGGCTTTTTTATTATGGATTGTAGTGGAGCCCATTTTTGGTTACTATTAATTCTGTCTTATATTACTACTGCATTGAGTTATATATATATATTTATATACACATCCCAGGCTAATGGTATTCTATATCCAAAGGTACCTTATGGTTTGTGTTTCTGCATAAGGGTTTCAATGATCAACACCCTGTGAATTGAGTGACTTTTTGAATTCAGTTCCTTTTCTCGATCTCATTAGTGGGATATGGTGCTGGCACCTTTTGCCGTATATTGGGTTGGTTCGATTACCCTGGCGCACTGTGCAGATGACACAGCATAGTGAGTGGCTTTACATCGTGCCCGAAGGCTATTGGATACCAGGAGTGGAGCCAAGCCTGTACGTTTGCGGTGGACCAGCACAGAGCAGACCTGCATCGATCTGATCGGCGGGTGCCTCATTAGCTGCTGACTGCTACCTTATTACCGGCCAGTAGCTTATTACCGACTCGCTGCGGTCCGTTTGAACAGCGTAGTGTTGGCTTGTGAGGCAATTATCTCTCCGCTCGTCCACATAACCGTTAATGGAAGGTTAACATGGCAGTCCGGCTAAGCAGCGGGGATGATATGGCGCGCTTGTAGCAACAATATTGGATTATCGGATACGAATAATCATCAGCTAATTATAATTGTTTGATGGGAAATCGCTGAACGGACGAAAATTAAGCCTCTATCCAATCCGGTGGCGATCGAAAATTAATTTTCAATTAGAGGGTTCCTGGAAAGCTGTATCAATAAGATCTGATGATTAAACGTAATTTTGTATATAAGCCTTCTCATCCAACGATCGGTTCAGTCGATATTTACAAAATATAATAAAGCATTTTAATTGAATGCTGTTATTCTAGTATAACAAATTTTTGAGCTGAAATACGAACAATCACTAAGGCCGAACAATAGAATAAAGTGTAAGGTATTTTTTCTAATAAAAAAATGTTTTTTGATCGATTTTGAGGTAAATTAAAAAATAAATTAAATAAACATATATATGAAATAATGAATGAAATAGGTATATATGTGAGCAGAGAACCCCCGAAGAAACGATATTACAGATTAAATACTAAAATAACATAAATTGTCATGAAATAGAAAAAAACGATCCTTTCTTCTGCATTCAGTTTACAAAGAACGACTGTTTTTAACCTTTTACAGAGACTTAACTATGCCTGTGTCTATGAGTGTTACGTTACCATTAAACTGCCTCCTAGTGGTATATAATTCCGCTGTTTTAATAATTGGGTTTCATTGATAAAAACAAAATTGCCACAGGGCCGGATTCCAAACCCCGGATTTGCTGATTTCCATTCGGGCATCATACTAACTAGACTATACCATTGAGAACGGCATTCATAATAATATCGCCAATTCTCTAAAAACGATACATGATATGACCATTCCAAAGATTGTTTAATATATTACTAAAATTTTTATTAATTTTGTGTAGATTGCGTTAAAAATGCCATTGAATATATGATATCTGTTTATTTCTTAGCTGATGTCATCTTGAAAAGGGACGATAAAAAGCAAGCTTTGAGTGCTTGGTTGTTAATTACTGGCGTTGAATAATTTACCAGTAGCTTGCTAGTGATCTAGGTCAGATATTTTAGAGCAACAGTTGGGAGGGTGGGACGCCTGAAGTATGCCCTCATAGCTGTAATTAAAGGCAGCAAGGGCTGCAAAGGGCGAGGGGAAGCCTTGTTCCTCCAATCAACGGGCTCTTGGCCCCGGCAAAGTTCAAGTGGGTATAGCCGGTGACTATCAAATGTCAGCTCGGCTATGAAATAGAGCGAGGAACCGTTGAGGACGTTTAAACCCGCTTTTTAGCAAAAGGTCGGAGAAAATGTAGAAAATTAGAAACTTCAATGATACCACTTTGTTTATTTGACTCCACATACATGATTCACTCCTATAACAATGTAACATGCGAATGCAGACAATAATAAAAAACCTCGAAGAAATTCTCGAGTTTTTGTTCTAGGTCTAGTGGTGACAGGGATAGTATGTTAAGAAACTAAAAAAATACCTTTTACAAATAAAAAAGAATCAATTCATCGTAGCATGATTTTATGATAATTTCACATAATCAAAAACTAAACAAATTTTGTATCCATTATGAACATGGAGCTAAATCGATTTTGTGTAATATTTATTGTATTAGTTATTAAATTGCCACGAAACACTAACCTCTACTTCATAGATACAAAATGGTTTAAGGAATTATTTTTATAATTGTGTTCAGAAGTAGTAAAAAATGCTTTATTTTAAACAGGAAGGTAGTATGTTTTTTGTATAGGTACAGTCCAAGTAGGTCTTTGGTCGAAGTTGATTCCAATGTAGGCCCCTAAATGTTTTGTTGAAGAGTCCCACGTACAATATCCCTTAAACTCTCTTATGCATACATTCTTGATAATACACATTCATGCAACATACAGATGTGTAAGTAGGAAGGGTTCAAAAATACTCATGTAGCTCTATATGACTACTGATTGGAAGCACAAAACACTTTGGACATGCCTATAAATAACTGGCCAGTGCCAGAATCCACAGTAAACAATTTTCGCAAGAGTTCTTGTAACCGTTTTTGCTGTAAAATCCATTCATTTTAATGGCTTTATAAAAGGGTTCTATGGGTGACATAAAATAGTCCATTTACCGATTATTTTAGAACATAATATTGCAAGCTTTATTTGTTACGAAGAGCCCCCAAGAGTTTATGTCCGAAAGTCTGGATTAGCTATTGTATGGCCTTATATAGTTAATATTTATATTCAAAAAAATAAAACACTGGTTGCTAATTCCTCACATGTCACTAAATTGAATAAGCACAAATTAGTTTCGTGTAGAAGAGTTTGTTGTGAGTAGGTTGAAAGAAACTTTATCCTGTGTATGTCTGCATTTGGCATGAATGAGTTGGTAGGGGATGTAGCCTTTTTACAATGTTTAATGACACCAACTGTTTGATAAATTTGATGAAAATATAACATTCTCTTCCGTTCATTTATATTCTCATGGCTAACGACAAACTCCTAGTACAAATTATTATAATAATAATACATAAGTTGTAATTACTTTTCGTCCGAGGTCGACCAAGAAATATCAATACCAGTCCATTAGTTGTTCGTTAATCGGTTAAATATCATTACAATATTTTTTTAAATTTTAGTACAATATGAAATGAACAACACACATTAAATAATAGCAAACAATGACCATAAAACCAACGGCCGTGAGAAGTATCTGCAAATGTTAGGTGGTGAAAAGTTTATCGGATAACTCAAACGGTCTAAATGAATAATTCATGGGGCGCCTTGATGACAGCCGATCGCTTAACTTACTTTCCCTGTATCTTCAATCGGGGGGTACATTATACCGCCGAAGGGGGCATTCCCCAGTGGCCACCCTAATGGCTCTCTGCTAATCGCTTGGAATATACCCCTACCTACCACTGCCATATACTCTCAATCGGCCTTAAGGGTTGGTATAGTTTGTACCGACTAACGGTGTAAGAATTATCGAACTTATTATTTTTTTTTGATATCACATCCAAACCATTTGCTTAACACAACACCATTTTTTTGGGTAAATATTATAAAGGTCCTTCGTGGTAATCTGTGTAAATGTCAAACGTTTAGTTCCCTTTCTGTTTCCCTGAAAAATGAATTTCTTCGAGGCAATCCTCCCCCCGAATGCTCACTTGCTCATCATACTAGATCATACATTTAACATGGGGGAGGGGGATGAGTATTGTCAGAAATGAGCAGGATTCAAACTACTGCTTTTATTATGATGTGTTACTTAAAAATGGTCACAAGAAGAGTAACTAGAAATCAGAGAAATCCGTTTTTACATATAAAATGACAAAAAATATGAAAATTCCATTTCATAGTATTAAAGAGGCACATTACAGTTATTTATTTATTAATAAATTGGGTCCGAACACATAGTTAACAATTTAATTAAAGAACTGGTGAGTATTCTATAATTCGTATGAAAATTGAAGGACGGATTATAAATTCAAATTTATATAATATTTAAATGAAATCTTGATATAAATGTACTACATTTACAAAAAAAATTATGGTGAAAATGAAAATTTAAATTCTTTACTTCTCAAATTGCTGCTGTTCGTTAGTGTTGCGACTTGTTGAGTTTTAGTGAGGTTTATATTGAGTTCTGATTTAATACTTTCAAGACTTTTTTCTTAAAATAACTGCCTTCATCGTGCAATCGCTCGTTGGGGGAAACAGAAGAGAGAAATTTCTCGCTTTTATAAGAGATGATTCTATAATTTAAATAAAATAAGTTTGTATTTAAATATGAATTGAGCGTGGCTGCAGGTATATGAGACGCGAATACTCCGTTGCCAAGGGGAGCTGAAGGCAATCCTTGTTCAAACCATGAATATCGTTATCTTCTTTACTGTGTTCTTAAGTTTTAGTGATTACATGTTCACTTTTCAAAGAAGAGAATTCAAACAAGGTTATAGTCAGCTAAAAATGGAGAAAAGGATCAAGGAACGATTTAAAGTACCTCTAATGAATTCAACTCCGGGAAGCCGATAATAGGTTGCTCGGGTGTGTGCGCCCCGTGGACGAAGAGGAAAACATGAGTCGTGCAAGGAAATTCTACATAGAGGGTTTCCTACCTGGAATAAGGCCATAGAATTGCAGGAAATACGCGGAAAACTGACTAGGTAAATTTATAAAGCTAATTTAAATGCAGCAGTTCAGAGCAGAGACAGGGAAAACTGGCTGCATTGAATTAATGCCCCCTCGGCATCATTTTACATATAACCTGTTTAACATTATATATAATATTAATATAACTGCATATGTTTCAAAAGAATCAACGTAGGTATTCAATTTCTAGTCACAGTTAAGTTTTCAAACAATACAGTTGCGCTAACTGCTTAGAGCTGTCGATAATGTTATTGCGGAATGAATACAAAATATATATATATGTATGTATAAGTTAAGCTCCGGGCAGCATCAGTACTCAACCTTAATCCACGAACGTCGGGATGTAAACATCCCGATGTAAATATACAGGGTTATAGACTTGAAATAAACAGTCTAGTTCTAACTTTCATGCGTGTTGTTTCTCTGTACCTTTTTTTTTCCTTTGTTTTTGAATTCTAAACCCGATAAGCATTAACTGGTGCCAAAACCCGGGATTCGTGGAGTGGGAAGAAAACTAAGCGACCTCTGTTCGATTTTTTTTTTCTTCTCCTTTTTGCCGTGTTCAATCAAAGAGTGGATAGAGAAAAAGAATGGCGGAAAGAGGCGTGCTACGACCACCTGTTCTGAATGTAGCGGATGGCACGAAAAATGTAGCAGCAAGAAGGGTGGGCGATTTTCCAGAAGCTCATGCTACCGCTCTCGCGTTGATGGGAGTAAGAGCAATGAACACTCAATATCTAAGAAAGGCAATTACAGAGCTGGAATGGTTCACTGGCGAATTAGGGAAACTCAACCACTTTCTGAAGGGAGGAAAGCAGAGGAAAATCTTCTGGACCCCAGGGATGCAGAGTCACTAAGAGCGGCCCTGATATGTTGGGTCAAGAGAAGTATTCTCAACCAGATCGAAGCAGATGAGGAAACGTCGTGGGGAACAGTGAAGATACGGCTAAAGAAAGCATATGCAGGAAGGCGAGGGGCCCCAGAAGAAGATATTTTTCAGATGTTCCGGAAGACAAAATAATCAAGGCAGAGTAGCGGCCAATATGCCGCAGGTCTTCTAACCCGTTATAATCAAATGACGGAGAAAATGAGAGAGACAATGAGCATCGAAGAGGTAGAGGGCAGAATGGGATTTCTTTCTACTATACTGAAGGTACAGTTGGCGAAGCAAACAGGGAGAAAAGAGGTATTCCGTAATGATCGCTCATTCCTCGAATGTGCCCAAGTCATAATTGACACCAGCGCTAGGGAGGAGGAATCGAGGATACGGGAGGATGAGAGAGAATGGCGCCGGATAGTGTACAGGAGAACCAGGGTCCCTAAATCGAATTGAAAAAAAATCAAAACACCAAACGACCAGTAGGGACAGGGGAGCGGCAGGCGAAAGGAGGTTCAGGGCGGCGAGACCTAGGTACGGACCCCGCAGAGTAGAGAGAACATGCCATGGGTGCAGGAAGACGGGACATTTAGTGGCACAGTGCCCCCACACAAAATGTTTCGAGTGCAGTGAAGAGGGGCATATTGCTTGGCATTGCCCTTACGTGTATGTATGTTCATAGGGCAGAACCAATGAAAGTGAATACGCAAACAATGCGGGAAAGAAGGAACATATCACCCAGGGGTAATGGATCTTTAGCTGAGGAATCTTCAGGGGCGTCAGGAACGTCGGAAACAGAAGGAGAAGAGCCGGCTCGCGACAGGAGCCGAGAGCATGAGCGAAAGAAGACTACTTCGAGAAGGTGGGAGCGGCGTGTGGCAGCCTGAGAAGGGTGGCAGCAGAGTGTCGACCGCACCCTAAAGTGTAATACAGTGAGAGGGATACTGTGCGAGTTGCCAATAATCATAGTCGAGGGGGGAGAGAGGTGCTTGGTGGATACAGGCGAGCGGCTGTGTGGCAGAGAGAGAGCACTCCAGGTCATGGTATCTAAGTGCAAGTTAATTACCCTGGGCGGGTCCTGTAAAGTAGTGGGAGATGCGGTCGTGAATTTAGAGAAATGGGTGAAAAAAAAGGGCGATAATAACGTACATATTGTGGAGTACATGCCGCGCGAGTATCAAATAATAGTGGGGTGTGACTTATTGGAACGGGTAGGCGCGCTTGTAGAGAACAAGGGAAAGGGGTGGCGGATCAAGTTGGGGGGGGGGTTACTTATCAATGTCAGGGGACCGTAAGAGGTGGGTGTGCATAGGGGCAGTCAAGAAAGTGGTGGACTGGAAGGAAAGCCTACGGAGGGAGTTCGGAGATATTTTTTGTTCGGGTGATATGCTTGGGGCAACGGAGAAGACAGTAAATGAAATCCCATTAAAATCTGACCGAATAACGTACGTGAAGGAAAGACGATATCCACAGGCACTCCGCCAACATATCCGGACAGAAATCGACAGCTTAAGACGACAGGGTATAATTGAGGATAGCACATCACCGTATAATAGTCCTCTGTGGGCAGTACCGTAGAGTAAACCAGGAGAGGAGGGGGAGAGATATAAAATCGTCGTCGTTTTAGAAAATTAAATGAGAACAAGTATCCGATTCCCCGTTTTGAAGACATTCTCGGCAGACTGAATGGAGCCACAATCTTTAGCACCTTGGATTTTAATATAGGGTACCATCAAATCAAAATTAGCGCTACCGATCAACACAAAATAGCGTTTACTTTCGAGAGGGGGCACTATGAGTTCACTCAGATACCATTTGGTTTGAAGAACGCTCCGATTACTTTCCAGCGATTGATGGACGAAATCCTGAGGGGGATTGACGAGGCGGTATGCCAGATTTATATGGACGATCTGTTGATCTTCAGCCGAACAGAATCTGAACACATTGAACATCTGCGGAGAGTATTCCGACGATTACATGAATTCGGGTTAAAATTGTCGATGGCAAAATCATCGCTGGGATAGGATCATATAAACTTTTTAGGGCATAACATCTCGAGGGAGGGAGTCCAGCCGGATTATGCAAAAGTCGACGCAATTCGAAGATGGCGGAGCCGAAAGACGTCAAGGGCATTCGGCGACTTTTAGGTACGCTTAATTACTATCGGCGTTTTGTGCCAGACATGGCAGAGTATCTCGTATCCATCAGTAACCTGCTGCGGAAGGGGGGGGGGGCGCGGGTAGTGATTACACCTATTATGGAGAAAAACCTTCGAAAATGCATGGCTTGACTGCAAGAGGAATCAGCCTGGCGTTTCCTGATTTTTAAAAGTTATTCACTATCACCACAGACGCAAGTGAGTATGCATTGGGAGCGGTGCTGTCGCAGGAGGGAGATGGGGGGGAACGACCAGTGGCGTACGTGAGTCGAAGACTGACCGACACGGAGTAGCGTTACAGTGCCCTCGAGCGCGAACTTCTTGGCATCATATGGGCTATTGATCATTTTCGTCAATACGTCTTTGGGCGGAGATTCAGAGTACATACGGACCACAGACCTCTTCAATGGGTGGAGAAGCTTAAGGAATCATCCGCCAGGGTGACACGCTGGAAGGAGTTTTTGTCACAATACCACCTGGAAATTGTATACAAACCAGGGAAGGACAATGTAGTGGCAGACTGGCTATCCCGAGTGATTATCGTAAATGCAGTCGAGGAAGGGGAAACGTCCGGGAATCACAGACAATTTATCCAGGAATGGGCGCCCGGGGAAGATGGAAGTCGCGGTCGGATAATTATATTATATTTTTATTAATTATGAATAATATGAACTTTGTGTATTATTGCAATATAGTATGTGTATTATTGTAGTATTGCAAATAATAGCAACCATTCAAAACCAAAAATATGCAACATCCAATTAGCATATGATAAGTGACGTGATGTTAATATTATCCAAAACTATCTCTCCAATTTTTTCAAATTAGAATGATTTTGCAATTTCAATTTCAATTTCAATTCATAATGATTTTAATCTATTATTTTTGTTATTCATATTTAAAATAGTTATGTTACCAAAAATCTAAAAAAAGATAACAATTTGCAATTTTGTCCTCGGCAAAATATTAGCTACATCATTATTAAGACAAATTGAACCATTATTGACACTGACGTAGAAATATTTGCTTGTAATAAACCTAACTATATAAAATAAATTACGTTTACGGAGTTCATAGAGTTTAGTTCAACGGTACATGAGACTACAAGAAAACCATTAAGTTGGTGGGAGGGGGCGAGCAAAGGCATGCCAAAATTCGCATTTTACAGAATTTCTAATATTGCTTCTTTTAGACTCTCATGCAAGTGGACAATACTTCAGTTGAAAGATGAGCGGCTTTTCCTACATTTTGGCTATCATAACTTGTTCGACTATGAAGCAAAAATTTCTTAACCGACAAGTTTTTGTTTGTTTGCTTTACAGTGTGAATCCTCTCCAGTTTCCAGGAATAGAAATCCAGAAAAGAAAATTATGTGATAACAGTCTCAATATTAGGTTTAACAAAGCCTAATAAATCATTAATAACCCCTCAAAAGAAAATAAATGGGTGGTGGAAAATGGTTGAAAATCCAGAAGGCTCTAAATAGAAAATGAAAGAAAAAAGAAAATCTAGAAATAGATGGAAAGAAAAATAAGGTAAACCGAATAGGAACAAAAAGACTTTCAGGCGCCCATGATACAAAAGAGTAGTTGAAGAGATGCTTTAAAAAAAATCAAAATGGCTATTTTTTTATATTTCTTACGAACAAATAGTATTCAAAGCACATATTAGTCCTGGGTTATGCTTTTGCTATCAACATATGATGTTGCTATTTTTTTAAAGTATTAAAAACTAATAGACGTCATCAAATTTGTTTCTAAGTGCTACAAAATGGTAAGTATGAACATCACTATTACAAAATAACAATGATCATTGAGTAGTTGCGGTCATCCTAATTGTAATAAATTTATATAAATATATAAAATTGTATCATATTTAGTATACGGTATATATGATCTTAAGATCAAATAATCCAGTACCCTGCTGTTTGGCAACTGTGTACTGCGAATCGTCATTGAAAGAATCCAAAAATATTACGACTGAGGATTTTCTTATCGTTAGGGAAAACAATACTACCAAGGAAGGAAAAAGTTGCATAAAGAGGTCCAAAGAAACACATAGAACAAGGCAGGGTGAAGAAAAGGTATGTAAAAGTAAAAAAAAAATTTTTTGAGAAAACAGTTCTCTTTAAGATATAAATTCTGGAAAAAGAAGAAGGGGTCCGCTGTTTTCACTTTAGCACGCAGATAGGAGCTCGCCCGTTTATAGGCAGGGGAAAATACTGAAAGGGGGACCCTCGAGGAGGAATAAGTCACCTTTTATCTGAGTTAGTTATAACTGTAAAACTGTTATAGGTGTCATCCCGGAGAGAGCTTACCGCTGTGGGGAAATGAACACCCTTAATTCAGGGGGTAGCTTTGGCATTATCTGATCCTCCGTCCTCGCATTATGCCTGCTCCTGTCACCGGGACGTTTATCTCCTGATATTTATTTGTCAGTGTCTCCTCGCCACCTTTCACCCCTGCGGTTATTTAATCCGCTCTCTTGTCAGCTCTGCTATCGCCCTTATGAACCCCGAGGTTTAATGGAGGTTAATATCACTTTGGAGATTTCTCGAAGGTAAATTGATGTATTCGTATAGAAACAATTCTACCAAGTGTGAAAACCACCTTTGCCGTGCCTTCAGAAAGAAAGGAAAAATATTAAATATATGGGACTGAGATGGAGAGAACTATTGAACCACTATGCATACTGACAGAAGGCAAAGAACGCTTGCTATCTCGACAGCTCACTCTGTGAGAATAGTGCCATAATTCACCATTAACTACTGCTGTTTGACAACTGTATAGTGCGAATCATCATTGAAAGAAAGAAAAAATATTATAACTGAGAGTTCTTTTATCGTTAGGGAAAACAATATTTTCCAGTTGTATAAAAAAGTTGCATAAAGAGACACAATGAAACACATAGAACAAGGCTGAGTGAAAAAAAATTATATAAAAGTAAAAAAAATAATGACGGGAGAGAAAACAGTTCTCTATAAGATATAAATTACTATCACCCTGAAGGTTAATGTTGGTTAATATTAATATTGGTTAACCCCCATTCATGTCGTCTAGGCACTTAGGCACAAAAGTACATTGATGTATTTGTATAGAAACAAGTTTATCCATAACGTACAATTAAGAACAAATCACTTGTACCGTGTATTCAGTAAGAAAGAAAGAATATTAAATAAATGAGACTAAGGAGGAGGGGGCAAAATGATGACCACCATACATACACCAACATACTGGCACAAGCAAAGAATGCTTACTATCTCGACAGCTCACTCTGTCGAACCATAATACACCATTAACTACTGTTCACCACATCAAAAGGTGAGTGCCGATAATTCTAAGATGCTCGACAAAGTACGAGACTATCAGAACGTCTGGAGGTAATAAATCGAGAGGAATTTGATGAAAACGCCCTAAACCTCCTTGGACCCATTGAGTCCCAACAACAGATTTAAAATGATGATGTCGCATCTAATACTCATTGTTACAGGACAATCATCAGCGTTACCTGGCTCAATGTGGCCATGTTAGAATAAAGAGCAATGGTATAGCCAGTCAAGGATTCTTGAAAAATTGGTAATTTAATCAGGAGAGAAGATTGAGGTATTAATAGTTTACTGCTTTCAGCAGTTTCATAATTATGTAACAATCAAATGCTTACATGACCCAGGGTTAAGGTGTCTTCGACCACATAGAAAATCCATACCATTAAATCTGTAATACCTTCTCAGCGGTTCCCGAATACTCTTCATTATTGTAACTTAACTTAAACATATGTACAAAGTGGTTTTTAATGCACCGGTAAATTGTTCAGATCGGTTAAATCATTTGCAAGGCCCTCGCAGAAGTGTTGATAAACTGACGTTCTTTAGGCGTTAATCGCTGTTAGTTGGTCTAGATTAAGTAAATAATCTCCTATTTTCCAGGTGGTAATTATTTCTTATTCATTGTTGCTTTCAGCTCTTGATTCTGAGCACTTGAGAATGGCTATATAGGCTGCTGAAAGTGTTTGTGAATAAAAAATAAATAAATCGCAATAAGACAAAAACGTTATTTACATGAAGGCTTTCCGGTAAATTGTAGACCGGTCCGGTAATTATTGTAAACTTAAAAGTTAATTGTGAGTCTCATTTTGTACCGTGCTTTTGGCTGACGTCCCCTTCGATGAGGTTGGCCATAGACAAAAGAACCACCACTAGGCTAATTAATAGCCGAGATCAAACGGCCTACCGAATATCTGCCCTGCTAGACACACACCAGGTAATAGGATTACCTCGCTGTAATGGAGAGGCCGGTGGCATAAAGGGCTGAAGTTGAGTCGGTCTGCTCCCGAGTACCTGGGCCAAACTCCATGTCATTAATGTTGTCCGTCCCTGAGAGCCCCTAAGCCGCGATAGGTCCCAGCTCTAAGCCCGCTCTCCTCGCCGCATCTCCTTTCTCCGCAACTTCATTTCCCCGCTCTAATTGTTTGCCTAGTCACAGTTTGGCTAAGTCTTCTTAAGCTGGGACTCCATCGCAAAGTCCCTGCGGCTATTCAAAGTTTAACATACCGGCTGGGACTTAGGGTCTTATGTGAGGTAGGATTGCATCAGACGCTGATGACTTGGACGTACTAGCGCAGATAAATGATTAGTTTATACTATGCATGCATGCGGCGCTTAGTATAGGTCATCTTAAGGAGCGAGTAATCTTACATACCAACATAATAAACGAAGGATGGAATAAAATGATACGATAGCAAAATTACAGAAACAATTACATACTGGTATAGCAAACAAAATCAAAATCGGACGACTTGATATTGATGGCTAAAGTCCGGTCTGCAAACGTGAATTAACGGGAAAGGCCCTGGAAAAAACCTTTATTTTTGGGGAATACAGAAAGGTATCAGCTGAGAATCATCCAGAGTCCCTTGGTGGGAGCTTAATAATAACCTTAATAACCAACTCCATAAACCACTTAACACACAACACTTACACCCACTCCTCAGAGCTGCACGGGAAACAAAATGAAGCCATAGATAATTATTACCGCAGCAGCCTCCAGAACAGGAGTGGGGATAACTTCGGTTTGCAACACTAATGTTGTTCTTTATTTTCCTTGTTCTTCTGTTTTTGGCGCTGCTATCTTGTCTTCCTTATGGGGTACGCTTTTCTCGTGTCCGTGGTCCATTTTTAGTAGCACGGCCACATCTCCTGGGGGATAGAACCATCTAAAGAACCATAGAAAACATGGATCAACATCCAGTATACCACAGACATCACCAGAATGCATTTTGGTAAATATGATATTTGAGCATATTAAATTAGCCATGTAACTCCAGTATATCGATATTATATAACGCCAATTCATTAGTTAGACTTAAGACTTTATTGACATGCCTTTGAATAAGATTGATTATTATGTGTTTTGAATGGCGCTCGATCAAGGTTTGACTAAATTTTTGTTTTTAATTTAATTTGACGTAATTATGATGCAATATAGAAATAACAAAATTAGTTTTATATGGATAGAAATAGACGTAAGATAAGAGAACCAGACTCACTAGTTCTTCGCCTTCTTACCCTTACAAGGTCCAATTCATCCGAATTAAGATTAATTATTTCCTTAATTATTAATTTAAATTATCATTATTGTTTTCTCCGTGTAGAATAACGCTTTATTTCCTAAAACGTAGTTGTTTCATCATCCTTGCATTTGAAACTAGCTAACGCGGCTGTGCTTCAATATATCAGAAGTGAGGCAGGGGGGGGGGGCCGTTCCCCAGGGGCCCGCGTTCGCTGGCCAGCCCCCTCGAGGGAGCTGCTGTAACGACCCTTTGACACTCAGCTTGGCTACAAGCCTATCTCGTTAGGCTAATGATTCTAACAGGGCGGGTTAAAATTTAACGACCGCCTATCATCTGTCGGAGAGGATCTCGTGGGTGAGCTCACAGCGCTTGCGGGAGCAGACACTAATAAGTAGCAATCCCTGCTGCCTTCTGTCAAGCCCGGGGGCACGAGTTTCACTTTGACTTAATTGGGGACTCGATATGGCGAAATTATTAAGACGGTTTATATCAAGTTGATATCTGTTAATTCATTGTGGATAGCACCGCACTGTGATTCAAGCAAGTGTGGTTTAAAAGCTAATGTGAGAAGAGTACACTTTGAAAAGTAACCTCTGAGGTTTGTTCAAAAGCAATTCAAATATGATTCTCTACCATACCTTTTTCAATTTAAAAATCCACCAACTTTCCACATAAAACGAGATCTAGGTATAAAACCTATGTCTTTCATCTTTCTTATTTGACTATGCGCTCCTGGTTCAATCACTAACATCTGAAATTAAGTTGCTTGAACTACACAACTACACAACGCCCTTACTTTATAAAATCCATTTAAATATAAGGTATCCTATGATAATTTTAATTATTTAAGACAGAGTCATCTATGATTCCTTTTTATATACTTATAAACAGCCCAGAGATCTCCCAAATCCTCATAGTTGTCACCTCCCTCGCATGCGAAAGAGGAAGTGGAGTCTTTGGAAGTCCCCCACGACTCCATTTCCTTTTCTCCCTTTTTAAAAAAGATATTTGTAAAAATTTCTGATTTTTGTCGTTTAATTAAGCGGGCTAACGGTCAAATTTCTAAGGGTTGCTTCTCTTATAAAATAACCAAATAATGTTCATTCTAAATGGTTCAAATTAGTTTGTCATGTATCTTATGTTTGTAAAATAGCTTTGGTATTAACTGTGTGACTTTTTAAAGTGGTATTAATATACCATTTAAAAATTTTAATTTATTTTAAGGTTGCCAATTAGTGATATGTAACGACTGATTAACAATAAGGGGTGTTTTACCCCTATTTTATTTTTTGCAAACTTATTATTTATTAAATTAAGAGTTTTATACGTATATACTTTGGGATATAAAAAAAATCATTTTTTTTTTCATATACTTTAGAAATTCATCTTACCTTTGTTGGTTAGTCGGTTGGAAGTCTCATACGCCACGTCTGGTAAGCTTGGGAGGTTATTGAACTAAAATTTTATGAAAACAAAGGGAATGTGTTCTTTTTTTAGCTCAACAATCCTTATGGAATAAATATCATGAGATTGCAGCAAAATAATTGAAGAGAGATATTTTTTTTTTTTCATGACACAGTATCGATTAAAGTTAAACCCCAAGAAGAACTTCGATAGTATCAGGCTTGTCTACTAATTTAGCTTATTGACAGCTTGACAGTTATAAAACAATATTTATGTAACTGCTAAGGGACACACTGCTCCTCTCGAGACTCCATCACGGCAGTCACTATATAAGCGCTCCCATAATTGCCTGAGCTAGCGCCTAGCCGGACCACAGAGCAGCCCTCGGTGCTAATATACCTCGTCACTTCCAGAGATAGCCCTGAGTCACACCAGGTCATTCATAATACCACATCTGGTCCACTGGAGTTCCACTTTCATTAATGACAGTTGTCTACTATCTTGGCAGCAACTTCAGTCTGCAAAAGTCTACCCACAGCGTCCGTCCAACTTAACGACCTGTAGTTACTCTCACCTGCGCAGTATGTAACTTATTGACACGACAGTAACTAAATTAGTTAGCAATACAGAAATAACTTAAATATATCAACATAACAAAAACAGTTCGGACGATGACAAAATAACATGTTCATCTGACGATTAGCTAGTCAACTATGAACTGAATTATATTTATAATGTTAGGTTTATAATGTCAGCAGCTATTGCTGGTTATTACATAAGCCGTCATTCTTATGGGTTCGAGCTGGTTGTAACTATAGCACTTGCTAAGGATGGCTATTAAACTACATTAGAACCGACTACCCACCATTCATACTATTCATTGACAGTTGGAATATGTTTCATTTCTTAAAGCAAAAGAACACTATAAAAATGTGTACTCCGTGTGGACCATGCCTGGTTCATAAATCATTATAATAAATTATTATAAAAACGAATATTTTGCCCGATGAAATTGCATTTTAAATAAATTATAAAAGTGACACCAGCTGTTTGGCACATGTCTACAACCCTCAGGCCCCTCATGACAATTGTCCTGGCAACATTGTGTTAGATGCAGTCGTCTGTTAAGCAAGTGCTCTAGTAGTCTTATGATCAGTTTGTATTTTTACTCCAGTGAGTGGATTCCAATGTGTAAAAAAAAAAAAAAAATAAATAAAAATGATCAGCTATTAGTAGATTAGTATCATCAAAATATCTTGTCATAATTTTGTGGCGTCGCATTTAGTAGCTGACTGAATGATAAAGGATTTTTACGACAAACTACCTGATTTCGTTTAAAGATAGTACCTCACATATCTCAAAAGAAATTCATTGCTTGGACTTAGGTGACTAAGAACGACTTGGTTGGCCCGGAATGATGCTTATCTTAACCTTTCAAAGGGATAATAATTTAAATATAGTTTTGTCAACCTTTTTATTTCCAAAAACACAAATGCTTTGGAGTGGGGAGAACCACGGGGTGGCACCCATATAAGTATCATATTTTCTAACTACCTTAGGATGACGGCATGAGCCATCATCAAAAGCAGAACAGAAGTTAATTTATTTAATTATCAAGGGTAAACCTAACCCAATACTCTACAGGCAACGTTTCAATGGAATATGCCAGCTTGTTTGTACAGTGTTGTATCAACTTCTTCACCACGAATAATTAGAAGTTCCTCTCTTATCGGTGCAGAAAATATCCACCTATGTTTCCATGTTTTACTAATAAAAACCTTCAAAAGGAGTTAGTTAAGAGAGGAGGGACCTAGTACATGACACAGCTGAAGCCCATTGGGGGCGTGTATCCCTCTCTCACTCTCTCTCTCTCTCTCTGTTCCTCTTCTCCTGAACACAGTGCACTGTCGGGGCACACCTTCTAAGATCTTATGGAGACAAACAAATTTGTTTTCAAGCTTACAAAAGGCTGACCGACTGTAATTGAGCTAGTGTGTAACAGTACATCGATCAAATATTTACGACAGTATAAAGTGGAGCACGTAATCGATGTAAACAAAATAAAATATAAAAAGTGGGAGGCTACTGGTGTATGGATCAATCAGTAAAATTAATATCAATAAAAGATACATCCAATATTTTTTTTTGTGAGTTGTATTTTAGTACTACCTCGTCATTAGTAAGCCGTTTGCACCACCTCATATCACATGAGTGGGAAAGGGCGCAAGGATCAGGGTAGTTTCTTAGGCAGCCACGAGGACTCCTGACGCTTAAGGAAGTATTGTTTATATGCATACCCTTTAATTTATTCATTCATGACCTTACGTTGACAGTAAATCCAACGATATATTTCAGTACAGGAACTTTGTAATTAGCACTTAAGTTATTTAGTGGTATTTGAATTGTATTACTAGCGTTTACTAGATGTAGATTATGGCGCTTTCGTTTGGAGATTGAGTATCAACTTATCTCTTGAAACACAGACTCGAGTAACCACTAATATTTTTTTCACTTTTTTTTATTTAATTCTGTATTATGCTTTTTTGTGTTTATAAATAAAGTCTTGAATAATATTTTTGATTCGCTTTCACTTTAGTTTATTTTTTACTAAGTGATGTATTGTTTCCTTTTGTTTGCTACAATTGAATTTATTTATTTTCTATCTATATAAACATGGATAAATAATAACTTTACAGGCCTGAGTCAAATAAAAAACTATTTAATATAAGCGCTGATGATGATCATGTCAACTTGCCTGTTTCAGTGGCTCACTTGAACCTCGGGACCTTGCTTGCCTCGCGCGGCAGGACGGCCGAGGCGGAGGAGGTGCTGCTGCGCTGTTCCGGGCTTGACGGATCAGCGGTGAAGGACTCGCGGACGCACGAAGCGACCCGCGTGTCAGCGCTAGTGCATCTTGGCAGGATCTACGCGGACAGGAGCGACCACGCGCGGGCGGTGCGCGTGTACTCGCGCGCGGTCGCCATCAGGCCAGCCGACTACCAGCCACAGGTGCGTCCTGTCCTATCACATAGCTCACATATAATTAACAATAACTAAAGTAATCTTTTAAGATCAATATCCTTGGATTAAAACTCATAGGAGCTCGCAATTAAGATATAAATGCAATGAAACTCATGGAAAAACAATGTTACACAATATTTTATTATCAACTCAACTTGAATTATCAACATTAGGAATACATTTATTTAATTTGTAGCAAAAATGCAACCTCCTTTACATACAACAGAATCATTATTTTCTGACGCGAATACTAAATCTAACTCGAATCTAATAGTCATTACCCTTACTTGAGAAGAAGTGTTTGCAGGAAAATCGGCTTATATTGATGAAAGGGAGGTAGGTATTAAGGCGTTTCGACATAGTAATCATGTCTGCATCAGCTCTTAGTATGCCGGTGGGAGATTTCCCTTATTTAAAACATTTGGGCGAATCTAAGCCGATTCCCTTACAAAATCTTCTACAGATTTATGTATTTACAGCTAAAATGAACTCACGGCATTATCATTAGTAGTTCAATTATAGATCCGCTGAACAGTGCTATTCCACTAATAACTTTAGAATAGTACACGTGGAATCCAGTACTAATATCCGTACTTTAGTGTTTTATTGACGTCATTGAATTGAAAATGAGATAAAAAAGTTTCTCTTGAACAAGTTTATTTATATGATTAAATATCTCTAATAATTATAATATTTCTTTTACATTTTTATTTTGAATTGTTGGTATTTATACTTCTAAGCTGCAAGGGATATTCACATAAACACAAGTTAGAACCATAGAAAATTATGGATGCAAAATGTGATCTCAACTTTATCCCCTGTATTCGCTGAGTTTTAACGTTCTTACTCCCCTTAATTTCATAGGCAGAATAGCTCCAAATTTTTCCAAAAACAACACCTAGTTATACATTAGGATGTAGATTCGTCACAAATACTTAGTACATTACGAAAAATGCCGTCTCATTCACCTAAACGTTTATAATCACATTCTTTTTGTACCTACATTTTTGTTTTGGTTTAACTGCTGGTTTTAAAATTAGATTGGGTACGTAACATCCTATTTTTGCCTTCTAACAAGTTAACAGTTATTTCTAGTACATTGTTAGCTCTAAAAACCGCATTCAGCAACTTATACGGCCATTCTCAAGCGCTCAGAATGTTGTTAATGAGTGATACTAGAGTAAGTCAAACCATTGATAACAATCTGAACACTTGTTCAGCAGCTGAAAGCGCTTGTAAGCAAAACAAAAAGTAACCTGTTGCAAGGCGAAAACAATTTGCCTCAGTGTGAGGCGGCTTAAAGAATAGAATCAATTAAAAACGCAAAAAATAGTTTTTGAGTATTTCATGACATTGTTCTTTTTACTATTATTATCTGTTATAATATATTTCCAGAATAATTTTTTTTTTTAATATGAGCCGGCCAAATGCGGGTAAAGGTGGGTTGAAACCAGTACAGAATAATAGAGTTATTTTATCTTAGATTGTGTCTAAGCAAAAAAGAGAAATGGGAAATGAGACTTTAAACTGTAAATTGTAGATTAAGCCACAGGCGGTTTATAGAGGTCCGTCCGCCTGAGGTATTAGGTCGTAGTACTTGCCTCCTTGGCAGTAAACCAGGATCGCAGTCTCCTGTCTCTTCTTCTCAACTCTACATCCCATCTCTTGTAATTATCCGTTCTCATATTACAGGACCGTCCGTGTAAATATATAATAAATACACTGTAAATATATTATTTAATTTATTTTAGATAATGACATATTTAGTCAAAATTGATCAGGCATCCTTAACATAAAAACAGTTTGTCTAATAGACCAATCTGCATTGTTTTCGACAATATTGAGTAATTAGTGGAGTGTTATTTGATAACTAAAATTAGTTGGCACATAGATGAGAAAAATGAATTCATCATCGGTAGGTGCTCCAAGGCCAACGCATACATCAGAATTAATGAGTATTGGGCGCCATATGACCGGAATTGTTGGAAGAAAACTGTACTCAAAATCAAAAAAAAAAAAAAATTCATTTTAAAAAAGATATTAAAATGTAAAAATTTAGGTACACTTTTTAGTTATAAGAGTTTAGTACAGCATATTGGGATTTTAGCTCAATTTATTTGCTAATGCTGTGTGTGAAATATTTATTAATATTTGAGAGTCATGTACAAAAATGCATTCCTCGACTATAGGAAATACTCCGGATTATTTGGTGTGAGCCAATTCCAACTGAAATGCGCCATTTCCCTTGACAAAAGTGTTTTTCACAATATTTTCATCAATTAGGAACAATTTTGGGTGATTTCTGAGGCCGTTTTCCAACATTCACTTGGAATAATCCATCATCCACCTAACATATTGTGATCTGATTGTTTCTTCATATTTGTTCACTAAAAGTGTAAATTATTTTATTTTTAATTGTGACCATGACGATTTATGTATTTACTTATTGAATTTGAATATTTATTATTACTTATGTTATCCATGGAACGGATAAGTATACTGTGTAGTTTAAAGTCGTTGTATTTGAGCAGCCAAATATAACGGTAAATTTTATTTTTAAAATGAGATGGTTTATCTCTCTATGATATTTTTAGTTTGGCCTGAGGAGATCTTCCATCCTAAGTTACACAAGGCTTTGACCACCAGTTGAACAAACTAACGTAATTATTATTATTTGTGATCCTACGAAATTTGAAGGATAGTTAGTCTATATATAACAGATATAATTTGATATAATGATCATTTGATCATAAAATAACAAAACAACTATTTGTTAACGTAGTCATGTTTTATTTTCATTACATGAAAATAACCCGTGGGATAGTTAGAAGGGGGCCAAGATGGAAATTGGAAGCTCCCGAGATTGAATCCACACTTACTAATTTTTCTTTTTAGCAAACAGTTATTAAAAATCACACCAGTGGGATTCCATATGACAACTAATAATTATTATTAAAACTAAAATATGAGAAGACTATCGTCTTCAGCAAACGTGAGACAAATACTTGCAATATAAGAGCCCACACGATGAGTCGGACAGGAGATAAAAAAAAGATTTTCTGAACAAGGCGTGACAGATTTTCTATTAAAGGAAAGCAGGACTTATTGGCTCCCCATTCGTGCCAAAGGCAATAAAGATCTAATGATTTTGTATGGAACAAGCTAACGAACAAAAGCAATTCCAGCCTCTACGGCCAACGGGCACGCACCACTGTTTACCTTCAGACTAAATATGCGTTCTTTCGTCACATTGTGTTCCTCTAATGGCCAGGTAACGGAAAGGGCGGTTCTACTGCACAACAGTGTACGTGGCTTTAGCGACCACTAACTACATTTACATGTAGTTACATTTAAACAAATGTAAACGACATTACTAAACCATAAGTCATTGTAAACAATAAAAGACGCAGCTACAAAAAAAAACTAGTTAGAGGCTGGAAACCATTACTCTCTGCCCAGAGCAGGTAGCAAACGACCAAGACCAAGACCTGAGTCACCATGAGAACAAAACGGCACCGCAAACTGGGATATCATTGGCCACAATAAGACCTCACATGATTGGGTACTAACGAGGAACGCCGAGTATAAATACAGTCAGCCTCTCTCCGGTTCATACTCGCCTTTGGGATGCGGACGGTTTTCGCCTACCCTCAGATACCTAGTGTGAATTCGTGGTCATTCCAAGACCACATAAACTACCTACACTACCTACCCTATACCTCTTCACCTGAACATATTGGATTGTCGGGGCACATACCTATCAAATATGGAGTCAGATAGTAAGACCCGTCATGAAGCAATTGTCCAGGTCATTGCATATGAACCCTCACTTCGTCACTAGGGCTAGGGTAACTAGGCACCACCCTCGCGACGAGCCGACAGTGGTAAATGTCGACGGACGGAAATTGTGTTTTGTCTGAAATTGAAATATCAATCAATCAAGACTCTCGTTTTTTTAGAAATAAACCCCAGTTTGTGATCCTTTCTGCACCTCAAATTGTTGGAATTCTAACGTTTAGTGTAAGCAAACAATTAATTATTAATTTAGGAATAATGGGGACGCCTAGCCTAACTTGTGTGATCAATCCAAATGACAATTGCTAATATAATAGGAAAACATATTTATTCTGGGACCATTTTCCCAATGAATAATAACAAATAAATACAGCTCTAATACAAATAAAATACAAGAGAGTAGTTAAAGGGTGATTGCTACAGATTTAAAAAGTAGATATGGTAATAATAATATTAAAAAAGATTACTAAATTCCTTGGTGTCGGAATAGGATGGTTTTGAAGGTTCGAAAAGATGAGTTTATAAAAATTATTTATCTACCTATCAGGGATTTAATAACATGGGAAACGTAGTAATATCAGCAACTATTATATGATTGTTAATAGACCGTACTGAGAGGTGTTGCACTGTGTAATTATTACTTCGGTGTCTAGATTTTAAATATATTTACTAGAGAAGAATGGTTTCTTTACTTAAACTAAATTTCAAAGATGACACATGTGTGTTTTTATAGGATGCAGTATTTATTTGTATTGTTTGCTTTAATGTCAACCACAAAGGTCGTTGATGCCCGGTAGTTTTATGATCATTAATAGAAATTAAGTACTGGTGGTTAAGGCTGCCATTGAAATATGTTGAGTTAAATGCGTCAACACATTGTTTATAATGTTTTAAATAGCCATACAAGCCAAGAACGTTTTACCAAAAATTTGCCCGATAGTAAAGCGATCTTAGCAAATATCTTCCTTCTCATATATTTTGGACGGCCTCTTTAACTTACGCAGTAGCATAAAAATATACGTGTATATTTAAAATAAAGTGCCATTAGCGAGTTAATGCAGTTCTCTATCGATCCAATGTTCGTTCTGAAAACTGTCGATTCCAATCAGGAAAATGATTTTCCAGGTTCAAAACGACTTTAGAGCTGATAAATATTGATGCCAAATATGAAAAAAAAAAATCCCTTCATTTGCCCT
Source organism: Acanthosoma haemorrhoidale (assembly GCA_930367205.1). Classification (NCBI taxonomy): domain Eukaryota; kingdom Metazoa; phylum Arthropoda; class Insecta; order Hemiptera; family Acanthosomatidae; genus Acanthosoma; species Acanthosoma haemorrhoidale. The sequence goes on along the minus strand of OV884015.1, from coordinate 51,575,396 downwards.
ATTTTACATATTGAAATGAAAATAAATTTCTATTTTTTTTTTTTACGTTGGGAAAAGTAAAGACCATCAGATGACAGAACTTGTGGAGCATAGATAAAATACCTCACTCAGTCACCAGTTACTAATTACATTTTTAAGGATATACAATAAAAATTATTTATAAAAAACATTTTAAAAAATCAATAAGAATAAATGGTTATGATTCATCTACATCTCAAAAAGCAGACATAAAGAGACTCAACCCACCAATGAAAATGTATTTTTTAAATAATTACAGCAGAACTAGGATGTAAATACGTATTCCTTCAAATAAACAAAATATTTGGGGTTTACAAAGTACAAAACAGCCCCATTTATGATAAATCTCTTGACATAGTATAAAAACAAACAACATATTCGAATCAAACTTAGTATTAACCTCAAATCACAGATTTAAACATTACATCTCTCAGAATAAGCAATCCTATCACAAATTAAAAAAAAATTATGCTGCACGTTTATATCTTAAATACCTGGGAGATTCAAATGAAATAAAACACCTCATGTCTCTCCATAACTTTATTTATCTATACCTAAACGTTTTCGATGGAGTAGAAGGAGGGGTACTTGTGTACTTTAGTACTTCCCGGGTTAGCTTCCAAAAGAAGTCTACCTTACTCAGTTTCAGTAAAAGTTTCTAAAAGTACTCAGTTTCCGAAAAGAAAAATCAGTTAGTACATAAACTATCGAGGTTAAAATATTGACTTTGTAATTATTGAATTTTGTAATTTTCACAGTTTTTGAATAGGAGTAATTTGTTCTGTTCTTGTAAGATTTTGCTGACTACGAAGTGTTCTTATGTTCTTTCTTATCACGGTTTTGTGTCCTTATGCACTACTGACCACAAAGAAAGAGGAATAAGTGGGCTAGCATTATTTATAAATACAACTTTAGAATAAAATTGAATGGATAAAAATAACTTTATTGAGAGACCGTAACCAAAAATAACAACAGATAAATTCAATTCTGTCTAGCAGAAAAAAAATAACATGAGGAGGAATTACTCAGTAAATAGTCATTTGCTGGGCATGCTAATTAATACGTAGCGACTTCTTTGAATCCTGACACAATTAGATAATGGATTGGTATTAGTCAGGGTAATGCGGATCTGTAATGTCCAGACAAACAGTGGTTATAAATACTTTAAAAGTTGATTTGGCCCAATTCTTAGAAAATATAACCAAAAAAACATAGTCCTAGCATGTGACTGTAATGCCAGCAAACATTGGTCTATATAAGGATTTCGAAGGAAACGTGCTGTTAATTGCTCATCCTATGAGATTAAAAACCGGAATTTTGAACTTAAGCTTGTAGGTATAAGGGTGGATGATTGCAATTCATTTTCATAGGTCACAATAGTTGTAGTGTGATCGATCATGTTATATTTCATTAATGTACCAATGTATGTAGGTAAGCAATATGATTGATTTCAAAGAGATTTTACCTCATGAATTATCCAGCTACAGCTATGAGAATTAACACTTTACAGTGCAAGCAAACTGGTGGTGGAATAACGTATAGAGATTTTGTTTTATCCAAGCTTAATTCCCATTGAGCATGATCAAAGGTCCCTAGGAAAAATTGAACAAACATTTCAGATAGAAATAATCACCATCTGAGTTCTGTCCAGTTGTTCGAAAATGTCGTAAAATCATTAAATACCAGCAATTCAACTCAAATCAAACGGGCAATTTTTTATCGTTCCATCCTTCCGTGGTACAAAAACTTTATATCATTCATAAACTTTTATTATAGATCATCAATGCGGAAAGGAATCAGATCATTTAGAATAATTATTTATTGCCCTACTAAAGCAGATTGTTCTTTTTATTCTAATAAATATTTTGTAAAAGATTCTGCCTTTTTAGGGGGGGAAATAAAACTCTCCATAATTGGTCATCTAAAATGAAGCCATTGGTTTAGATACTCGTACCGAATGAAGGAAACTAACATTTAAACATCAAACAATTAGAAGGACCACTTTGCGTTTTTATATTTGGCTGCAATAAAAATGAAACTGTTCTCAAAAGTACATATTGCATTGCCAATTAGACATCAATGTCAAAATATTTCCTTAACATTTTTATCAAAAGGCATACCTACTGGCCTGACATTATGAATTTGATGTTTGCCGTCTTTGCCGATTTAAATTGAGCTTTTGGCATCACGAATTCGCTCAAACAAACCTATATAGAAAAAACCTATATGATATTGCCATAAGAAAACTGATTTTAAGCCGATGAAGCACTACGAAACGGTAACCTTAACAATCTCTGGTGGGGAAGAGGAATCACTTACAAATATATTTACAAGAGGAAATTTTGAGGGTGTATCTTTCAATTTTTTTGTCAATTACAAACGTAATTACATATACCCACTATGACTTCTATATGTTCTATTATGTGGCTTCCCAGCAATTTACGTTTTTTGACAGAAAATCTCCCTTTTTTGACAGGGTTAGTGTACGGAAATCTCCCTTGAAGGCATCTTTGAAATAAAGCTATTTCATCAATACCACACGGGAAGTCCAAGTTCACTGCTACAATAATTTGGCTTATTAATGTAATTCAGGTACATCTATGTACAGCTTCATCGCCAGCAGTACACAGACAAACTACGGATTTTGTCACTAGAGTTGAAAGTTCGAACGAAATTGTTTCAAGAGGTCGGGAAAATGGGAAATCATGTCAAGCATTATTAGAAAGCGCCATTTTGCGCATGTCAAACCAAAATGCAAATAAAATAGTAGTTATCTGCATTTCAGGAAAATCTGATTTCTGCATATGTCGAAACACCTACGAACACCTGTTATGCGTTAGCTGGGAGAAAATTTATTTGAGTCGGAACTGATACATCATCAAACTAACAATCGTTGCACATGCTCGTTTGGCATATATGAAATTTATAAAATTTTATTCTTAAAAGACATCCCACTGTGTTAAATCCCAATGAATATGTGCAATCTACAATTCTGAACCAGATTTCTAAACTGACTACACCACTTTAGGTAATCAGCGAAAAATGTTTATATAAATACATCGAAAATACAAAAATATTGAAGCACAATCAGAAACAATATTAATGATTGTCTCACACTACAAGATTTAATAACCTAAACAAGTTTAAACAGTTGATTTGTTTTAGCTTATCGATATTTTTTTTTTTTTTTTTTTTCCCTCTAAGCTCTCTAGTTAGAATTTTAGGATGAGGGAGAAATATAAAATATTTAGGGTGATCGGATCCTTGTACTAGGAGGACCTGATTGAAGGTGTTGTGAGAGGAGTAAGGAGTGTGGGAATCCTCGGTGGAGGTTGATTGTTACGGTACAGTGGTGAGAGTCCACTGGTGGCTGGGCCGATATTTTATTGAAAAGGATGTAATTTTTACAATTGAACAGTAACCTACTATATTATCGAGCTTGAATTTCGTTTGTTCGTGATAATATTTGAAACCGTTATTAGATCTTGATAATTCAAACATCGATAATCCGAATTTCCTGATAATGTAATGTCCTCGGCCAGCCACGTCGGGAAATGAAAATAATATTTTATGAAAAATAACTCGATAAGCCGTTTTTGTAACAAGCGTAGAGAGAATATTCTATAATTCAAAGCCGCTTCTCTTTTCTATTTCGAAATTTTCCTCGTCATGTTTAGTCAAGAATTCTTAGTGTTTTTTTTTCCTTTCATTTTGTTAATTCAACTTCTTCTTAAATGAAACTCTCAATTTCGAAATTTCTCTCCGATTCCTTGGTTTTTAAAGAGTTGACAGTATTTTCAAAGTCTTATTCAGCTGATTAATTTCATAAACTAAATATGTTTTATTTTTCAATCTGAAGAAATGTGCGGTTTTGTTTTATGTTTCTTGAGTCAGCTCATAACCCTTTTTTATAAGAATATTATTCTCAAAAGCAATTAAGTTCATTCGTTAATTCATGTATTCATTAGTAGAATGTGTTGCACGTTACCTTAAGGTGACAATGGTCAATGGCATCTATTTCGGGATTGTTAATCCATTTTACGTTCAGTACTGTTCACAGTTACTGCCTATTACAGTCCACTCACGAGCTCATCAAGGATGAATAATGAAACGTGAAACGGCAACTTTAATAAGAGCCATTTGTGAGAGGCAAGTGCTTAGCGGAGTGTGGTTCGGAATTGCGGTTGGGATTTAGTAATTAATGTTTTCCCTTTGTAATCGACAGGGGACGATTAAATTTGATTCAGGCCATTAATAAATGTAAATCTGTAACAAAGCCCTATGACACGCTTTATCTGTAGTCAACTCGTGCTTGATTCACTTACGTTTAACCACAATGACGGTTCACTTTTATGCTAAACGTGCCCTCGGTAATAAAATATTCACTTATCATCAAATCAGTATTAAATTTTATAAATATTATTTTAATTGTACAGTTTGAACGTTCATGCTTAGTTATAGGAAACCACCTGCTTTTATTGTCAGTGTTCGAATATTAAACTTAACACCCCAATCCCCTAACACAGTCGTCATTCAGTTTCACACATCCTGATAATCATCTTCCTTGAAATATATGGCGGTGTGAGTCCTGGAAATAGCTACTTTCTCACATCGTGTCCTGAGCATTTGTGACTCTCGTGCTCTAGCTCGGTCAGCCTCAACTGTGGCTTCCCACTTCCTATTTACGCAAGGTGACATCATGCGGAATTCGGTAGTCCCTGGTCTGTTAGCTCGTAAATTTTGTATAACCGAATGACTAAATGAACTATGCATATGAGATTGTCACTTTTTTACTATAGAAAGATTTTCGATGAAAATCAATAGTCAAATTATATTTTAGGTTGTGTATAAGAAGAAATTACAAACCCCTTGTTTCTGGTCCTTCTGCCACTTGAGTATATCTTTTCGGCCTTTAGAAATGAAATTTTAATTCATGGAGATTTCATTAGCTGCCCAAAGGTAATGAAACACGATGAAGAGTTATTAATTAATTATTTGGTAATAAAAAACTAAATTTTGATTAGATAATAATTGTTTTTCAACCATCTTTTATATTTTTTAAGCACTTTCGATAGCCAAATCTGTTCCCCTCAGGCCATGACAATTGTACAATAAAGAAATTAAATTTTTTTTTACTATAAAAAAAAAGTTCATTATGACAAAATTACAATCTGCCTCATTGGGCAATAAGTAATTGTGATAAATGTTTTCATTCATACCCTATTTACAATTTTCATTCACTCGCTTCATCGCATGCAAAAGAGGAAGTGGAGTCTTGGGAAGTCTCCCACGTTCCTCTGTCAGCCGCGTCAGTGGATACGAGCCAGTGGAGTCTGACAAAGAGTGTGAGAGCCACATACGCTCAGGATATGATTAGCGAAACTGGTCATAGCCAGGACTCCCACTGATACGCACCAATCTTATGGTGCGTGATTTGGTAAATCTCAATGACTCCCTTCTCATCAATATGACAGTAACTTTCTTGCTAAATTTAATTTGTTTGGTACCTCAGAAAATGTAGACGAGCCACGCCGAGTTGTTATCTGCCGGATGCACAAGTCTTTGATACCCAAAGCATTGACTGACATTTATTTCTTGGAGATCGTTCCCGTTTACCTTCTAATGCAAGACACTCCAGGATATTTTACGATCGAATCACTTAACAAAGAGTATCCCGGGGGGCCCAATGCCACTGCAAATCGTTTTACAAGAAAAGTTACCCTACATGATGGATGTTAAACCTCCATGCAGAGATGCCCTAGGTGCACGCCTCACTTAACCCACTTAAGGGTGGGTTGGTGCGCGCAAACTAACACGTAGGTAGGGCAGGCTAACCACAACCAATCCACTACCAGATCGTAGAGAAGGCTCCTTTGCCTTAGCTCTGGTCAGTCACCCCCATTAACCAAGGCAATTCTAATATTTATCAGCAGAGGCTAGTTTGTTTCGCGGTTGCCCTCCACTATGCTTGCTAGTCGGGTAACTGTCAAGTAGCTTATTGTGGAAGGACGACCACTACGAATCCAACCTCAAATGGAAGATTGGCTTAGAGTCTTGCAGCCCTAGTTAAGAATTTTGTACTCGTGTCGGAACTACAGTGAGACGCGCACTTACAATCAGGTTCCCCTGATTTTATAATGATTTAGACCCGTTGGGTTCGGTATCCTAAGGCTCCACATCGCATCAATATGCCACACTCCACATCTGCAATGTTGTGGGGAACGAAAAGGTCGTGTGTAGGACGGTAAGGAATTTCCCAGCCTGAGCCAAAAGGTACTTGCACCTATTACTGATGGGCGATGTGGACGCCCCTTCCCTACGCCATTATTTCATGGACAAGACCACCCCGAATCACTTCGAGCAAAACCTAGTGTCTACGTTCCCTCGGTGGGAAGAATGATAAGCTTTAAACATGGCTCCCCAAACCACACGACGTGGGAACCACTTCAGAATAAATCAGTAGTCACCTAAGTAAAAATAGTTGTAGCGTTGTATTCAACAACATAAAAAATTCACGTGCTTATATAAATAAATTGAAAAAAACCTAGCGGCTACACTAACTTCTCGGGAGTGTAATAGTTCAGGTACAATGTGAGTGACTAATTGAGAGGAACCTGGCCATACATTTATAAGAACATCTATGAGACAAATCTACAGGATATTTTCAGAATATCAACGTTCAAAATCATGACTACAAGAATATGAATGTTCAACAACATGAAATGCCAATTTTACAATAATGCGGGGGAAACTTCAAAACACTGGTACTCATACTTAGAGAGAAAGTACGTCAGTTGCTTAGCCCACCATTTTTACAGAAATTCGCAGCACTAACTCACTTCTTGCGGGTGGTAAATTAAAAAGTAATTTCTCAAGTCGGATTTTTTTCTCACTGGGTTTAAGTACCATTAACTGCCCATTATTTGTCGTAATCCACCTGCCCTCTATTTCACATCTAGCTATTAAGTCTGGGTTAAGTGACTTTTTCGCCAAACTACCCACTTCAACTTAGGTGTGAAGGGTACTCCGCATTGTGCGGGAATAGCTTCTGTGTAAGGACTGAATCCGGCTTGTAGGTGAGAAATTCGAAACAGTTTAACATTAACAGTTAACGGTAAAATCAGCCTGGAATAAAACAAAAAAGCATATCCAGTTTAAAAAGACTTTAGTCACAATGAAAGACTCACAGCAATCTAGTTCGGCAAACTCATAAATAATATTCTAAAGTGTTAAAACTCCAAAAAGGGAAACTTTTAAATTTTACTGTATCTGAAAAAAAAATTTCTAAAAAGGCTTGATCATTACCATTCGAGTTTTCGGCTACTTAGGCATCACCGGGGTTATGGATGATATTATTTTTCTAAGTCATTGTTCCACTCTTGCACTGTTGCATATCGGCAAGCATAACTTTTTTTTAAAACTTGTAATAAAAAAAACATTTTTACTCCCCATCCAACAAGAAAACAAACACCACTAACGGTATTGTTGTAATGATGCTTGTTTTATTTGATTGAGATTTTTCCCTGCATGTGAATATAGATATATAGAATGTATACGAATAACGCTGAACCACCTTGATCTATCTCAATAATTTTTTCTTACATAAACATCGTAGCAACAATCAATGTTAATACATAACGAAGTACACAAACTTTGTATTGTTTTACGAATATTTATGTGTATAAACAAATTTTTCGAGCTCTGTTGGTTGAGAAGTTTTCCTTGTAAGTGATTTTTGATTTGCCCTCATCAGAGATTTCTGCTCTATTTATTTAATTATTTAGCCACTTAGTTTAAATACTTTGACTTATCTTCTCTGGTACATATATGATTTTCCTGAATGATCTCATTTATAAATCTATATGTTTGAGTGACAGGAGATCTTCATCAATGAACTATCTCTAATGCATGAAATGCTAACTTTTGAGAAGGCAAAATTTAACGTGCGTACATAATCTTAAGAAACGACCAGTAACTAAGCCTTAAATTAACATTTTTTTACGCACCAGTTGAAGAGTAATTTTTCAATATTTAATTATCTTTTCATTGTTGGTTTATTATATCACTATACATTTGTATTTTTAATGATATTCTTGATAATTACTGGGATGCCAAAACGTTGACAACATAAGTAAAGATATATATACGCTTGGGACTATTCACCTACGTGTGGCTATTTGTCAACAAAAACATGCATCTGTAAAAATAAATTTTTCATAGGAATCAATTTATTATTACCTAGAAATGGTTTTCCTAATAGCTAATTCATTATATTTCGGAACAAATGTGTTTTATCAGTTCAAATATCTCAATGCCTGAGACATTCAAAGCAAGTTCATTCAAATCCAAGGAATTCGTCAAAGATTAGTCACTTTTAAATAGCATCAGATTTTTGTTTTACCTCAATTCAGTCACATTTAATTATGCATAGCTTTTACGAACTAAACCAGGAGGAAAAATCTGGGACTGTTCAAGTACTTCAAACTTTTTCAATTTACTTAATAAAAATGGAAGGGCCTTATGAATACTGAATTAAAATACTCACATTTATAACTAAGCTTTATTATTGAATTTCAAGTCGCTTTGGCTTTTATTAGCCTTTCCGGCCAGTAAATAAAGCCCACTAAATATTAAATTTTTAAAATTAATTGCTTTCGTTTTTGGATTCTTCCATGCCATTTTCCTATCTTGTAAACTAATAAAGATATGTTAATCATTAATTTCTTGTGTTTTTAAACAAATACCTCGCAAGAAAATCAGAATGTGAATTACATTCTTATCTTAAGGTTTTTCATGATTTAACCGTACCATGTGCGAATATTTTATTTAGGCTTATAAGTCAATAGCCCTTTTATGGACCATCGGCTTCCCTTAACATCTGGCCTGGCCAAACCCTTTTAACGGCTTGCCATTAAAAAGGGCAATAAGTTTTATGATCAACTACAAACTGAGAATGCCCGGATTGCTAAGTTAATGCCGGTCCACCTGCAAGTAACTGGTCTCAGCTTGGAGCCGTAAATGGGCATTAGTATTTATTTTATGGGTATTTATTTTTAATGGCAATTAAACCTTTTTGAAACAGAGCTACCCCCAAGTTTTAGGTGGTATATTGTATTATTTATCTTTTTTTAATAATGACAGATTTTATGTTACAAGCGAATAAAACTGAACCAACTAAAATAGTGGAGTAAATAACGTCTTGAAATAATACATGATACCCACTGCACCTAGTTAAGCCAATACTGTAGGTAAACTAAAAATTAAAGAAGCACATTTACGGAATCAAAGGAGGGAACTAAATTCACACTGTCAGCTCAGTCAATTAGTTAATAGGGGTAGTTGCACAGAAGACTTTATGTTTGATCTTATAGCATAAGGTACCCACAGTATTTATACCCTTAAACAGTACAATACTTAATAGATATACATCCCAATGATTTTATAATGTTTAAAAAGAAACATGGTTCCATAACAAGCCATTAATAAAACAAAAGCCCCAAAAGTTAAGTGGTTAAAATAAATACAATTATAGACACAATAACTCACAATTATTTAGACATTTGTTCTGTTTATCCTTATAAGTTCATTACTCTAACAAAGAAAATTTGTAAAATAATTAATCTATTTTCTACAATATGCAAAGCAGTACTTAACAAATCTACAATAAATAACTACAAAATTTAGACTAAAACAAAACATTACATACCCATTCTTTATACATTTAAATTACAGTGAGTTGACTTTTTTATGGACTATATATACCATAACCTTAACTTACAAACTCAATAATTAATATTAACAAACTCAAAATGCAACATGCAGACTGAGAGGTAAACATGTGAAAATAAAAAAGATTTCAGATTTTCAGTAAAAACAATAGAAAACTCTGAAAGGAAATGATAGAGAGAGGATTCAGAGATTAATTAGGATAAAGAACCATTTATTTAAAATTGCTAATATTATCACACAAGTGTTGATTAAAGTGTTAAAATGATTCAAACACAAGAACAAATGATTCAGTCGATAAATTATATTAAATTATAAATTAAATTAGTATATATTCTACAGTACAAATCACATTGTATCACTTGGTAGAATTAAAATAGAGATGCCCGCAGGCGTGTCTATGAATGATTCTGATCACTATATCAATATCATAAAAGGTAACTCATTTCTGATATCAGTTAAATTCTGACAAATAGCAGATGTGATTTATAACACTATTCAGGTAGAGAGAGGACGATATTAAATTTGTTTTTAACAAAGAAATAATTATATTTCAATAAGATTATTTTTATTTTAAAATAAGAGAATTTCGCATAGAAAAACTTTTCCAAACGTAAGTTGGAGACAAGGCTTATACAGCAATTAGAGCAGATTTCTCGTCAGAATTTGCTTTTCATTTTTTTCATCTCACTAAGAAAATATGATTTTTCCATTAAGCCAGTGGAATGAATTTACTAAGCATTGTGTCACCAATATTATAAGAAGATACGACCATGGGCGTTGCCCATGCTATTTCATTATTTTACTATTTCAAATTTTTGGTTTTACTAAAATTTTATAATATCCAATAAAAACAATAATACAATTTTAATGCTTACACTGATCCAAAAAAAAAGTGGTGGGCTTTGTAAAATTCTAATATTTGCTACCTAGTAAAATTATGCCTGGTCTTAATCCTTTTTTAATTAATATTAAACTTTTAAGTGATATGGAGGCATGCTCAAGTTTTATGCTACCTCTTGATTCATTTATTTTCCACGTCTCTACTAATGAGGTTCTTAATAAGTCTAGGTTACAGGGGAGGAGAATTGCCGGAAAAAAGTCTCTGTATATTCTGATAGATTTTATGAACAGTACCATCGTAGGGAGTGGTTTCTGGAAAAACATACTTGACAAAAGAAACTAAAAATATTTACATCAACCGAGTTACAAGACCAGTCATAAAAATTATATTTGTGACAGGACACAATTTATTTATAGATTTGTTTTCATTTTCATAAAATGGTGTAATTATATTTATAAATTTACTCATCCATCTATTTAAATGTGGAACTATATCAACTATATGGAAAGAAGTGCCGTTGAACACTTAAGAAGAAAGTACTGCCTGTTCTTAGCACGTCTCTGAAGCTGATCACCGAGAAGCACCTCTCATTGTTCAAGTGCTGCAAAGGGATAGGAATTACAACAATCGGAAAATATTGTGTTAAAAGTTAATGTGACTGTTCCAAAGTGTTGGGACAATTAGACTTATTAGAAGTCAAATTCCAATCCAGTAACAAAGATTGCTAAGAATAGGAGGCATAATTTAACATTTTATTAATTTAACACCTTTTTAACCTTTTATGGTCTATTCTATAATTTTGTTTTAAGGTAACTATGGTACTTTCAATAATTTATGGAAATTGATTTTGTCTAAAATAATTTATAAGTAGATTAATAAGAATGTTTTTTTAGTTAAATATCTTTACTCCATTCCTTAATTATATACAAGATTCTCACGACATGTCTTATTGACCACAATTGTATTGCTTTTTAGATAATCGATAATGGTAGTACTGCCGCCGAAAGCGCACGCATCAGTATAAAATAAATTGTTGGTAAACCTGAGAGAGGTTGAGAGAGAGGTATTATGAATAGTCCACAAACAGCCTTCCAACATAATTTAATTATATGTTTTGCCAAATTTATATGCCTGCAGTTTACATAGCCCTAGGGCTTTAATGCTCAGAGATTGACTGATTTGTTATTAGACCAACAAACTCCTTAGACCTGAAAGGCCCTTGATAAGTTTTGTTTGAAGCTAACTTTATATTTCTTCACTAATACTCAAAATTTCATGAGGCATAATGTCTAAATTATGCAAGGCAGATCTCTTGACAAATCCATTAGGATAATTGTAGGAGAAGCGGTTGAATAAACTACAGGAATTAGACATTTTCAGCGGCCAGAGGGGTTGAGGATCGTGGCCCCGCTGGAGAAATCTTAAAAGGAATAACTCCCAAGTCAGACAAAAGGTTCCGTTCCTTCTGGTTATTGTGACAGCTTTCTATTCTCGGCACAATTCTATTCTCCCTCCCTTCGAATCCACAATATCCAACTTCCTCGCCTTTCCACTTTATTTGAGTACTTATAGCCTTTCCTCGCCCCTTTTCCCCTTTGAGATCATTCCATCAAACCATTTATGGATATTAGCCAAATGCACACTGCATGTGACATCGCCTCTCTCCCGCTATGCATAGGTGCACAGTTGCGTTATTTAATATTAGGAATATAATTATTATCCTTGGACTACGTCCCTTAAGGACAAACATTCATTTAAGACAAAGTGAATTCTTTGACATTATTAGTGATAAAGATATACACCTACACAAAGACAAATATTTCTCTGGATTTATAAAATGAAGTAACTGAAATTCAAAGCAGTATGAAGGAAATAAAACAAGAACTGCAAGACAAATTAATAGTAAATATGTAATACTTCATAGCAGTAACCTACATTAAATAATGACAATGTTATAAAAATCAACTCGCCAGCGTTCACATTAGGTAACTACTCAATTTTTTTACTATAGTTGCCAACGAAAAATTAGAAGTTTTAGAACCCGAAAGACATGGCAAGCTCTATGCACTAATTCTCTTCTATCCTCATAATCCCTTTATTTCGATAGAGTCAATCATTAACCAATAAGAAAATTAGTCCCCCGCCAACCCGTATGTGGCAACCCCGCGCCAAGTAGCTTCTTCATCCGAAGTTATACGTTGGATGATTATAGTTAATGTTGTTTTGAACATATTTAATGAAGGAGCTTGGTAAATGGCGGAGGGGAAGGAGTTATCGAGGGATATTGCTATTATAACGAAGGAATGAATGATGTACCATTCCATCCTTGGGGGTTAGGACATAGAAGTTTATTTACAAGGGGATTTTTTGTTGGGGCGGTACAATACCAGAGGGATCCAAGGAAGTATTGACTATCCTAACTGGATCACCATTCATCCGGTTCTTAGACTGAACTGATTTAAGACACAACCGTTTTTATAATTTGTGTTAGATAACAGATGTTAGGCCCAAGCCTAACCAGACCAAACTGGTGTTAAGAGGTTAGTAATGCAGAAATCTAATGGAAGTTAGGAAAATAGTTTACAGTTTTCAGTAGGGGATGTGAGACAAAAACAATCGCCCCATATCCCTCCAAATTGGGGAGAGAAATCCAGTCGTAGATTAAGTTTAGGTTCCCTGCTACCAATAAAAAAGCGGTTTGGAGCTCCCAATGGCAGAAGGATAAGTATGTTTGGTTTTCATGTGCGTATAGATAGCATGATCATATTGCTACATGGATGATTGGATATTATTGATATCTTGATTGATCAACACAAATCTATTGATCTAAAGGCACATTTCGATCGTAATAATAAACGTTTTTATGGTTAGTCTCTATTCCTGCACGAATTTCCCCAAGAAATTTTATCCTCTTACATCTTACATCCTTCCAGATATATTAGCTAATGTATTTTTTTGACGTATAGGTTCTTTACAACCTGCTTGGAGAGAGCTTGGGCAGAGAGGGTCGCCACGAAGAGGCTGAACGATGGTTCAAAGCAGCACTATCAGCCAAGCCCGACCACGTGCCAGCCCACCTCACCTATGGGAAGCTGCTGGCCAAGAATGTAAGTCGTACCTACATATATGTTTAATGCTTAAATCAGTTTGTAAGCATTTATCTTCTTTAGGCACTTTACTAAATCTCATATTGTTTTCCGATTCAAAATTACATTATTAATCGTAGTATTGACTATAACTATTAAGTTCGTGAAAGTGGCCATTTAACCCACCTTAAAAGAATTAACCGTCCTTACAACAGCTAATTTCGCTCGTTATCGGGAAAAGTTCAATTTGAAAGAATTAATACTTGAAAAATATGTATAGTTAATAATATTTCTTCCAGTCTAAAATAAACGACTGAGCTGTCAGAATTTCAAATTAAATCCTCCGTAGAGAACTACGTTAATTTTTTTCCAGTAAATATCTCAGTAATAGGTTAAAAAGTTGCTTACTGCAATAAGAAAAGTACATTAGTTCAAAGGCAACTAATTTGATAATTACTGCATAAATAAGTGCTTTCCAACCTTTGATAGGAAAAAACGCTTATAATAATAAATTTATTATTGAAAGCGGTTGCAACAACGAACTAAGCAGCGTTGTGTATAAAGCGATAATGTCCTTCATCAATAAAATTCAACCTGATGCCATTAGAAATAATATGATGAGTGTATTTCGATCATGGGTTGGTATCACGATTTTAACTGTAGTTTATAGTAAAAAAAAGATCCCTTCGTGATTCAATTTGACAATTAATCTACGTGTACGGGCTAGTAAGGAGTTAATTTTTCATTATAAAACAAAACGATGCAAAAATAAAATAGTTAGCCATTAAACCGATTATTTAGCGTCTTCTGTCCTAGCTTAATCTCCCGTGGTATTAATTTCGTAGAAAGGATGCTTTAGGAAGCAAGGGCATACATAAGGGATTAAAGGAGGATTCTAAACTGCTAACATATGAAAACCACACTCTAACAGCTAACTAAACTTGCGCTGAGAATACACAACGTTTCGCTTGGGTGAAGGTCTGAATAACCCTGCCTTTGTTTCACTAATCAGCTATTTACCGCCAACCATCCCCCCCCCCCTATTTTAAGTGGATTTTCCTAAAGGTCCTTGGTGTAAGCCCCTTGTACTTTACAATCCCCTAAACACTGTATACATATGAATTTAACCAAGAACTTACTCCTTCAAAATCAAATTATATATTTATTGATCTTTAGTTTCTCTTTTATCAATAGGAAAAGCAAAATCGTTAATGTGTAAAAATAAACATCTGCTCATGGAGTCGTCCAGTTATAAAAACAATTTTAATAATATTTCTAAACTAATATAAGATCCACTCCTGAAACTAATGGTATGGTCGAAGAGCCACTGTCACCCCAGGACTATAGCAATTAAACCACTCCCTTTTTATTTCCCACGGGTGAAGTGGTACTTTTCAACTTTTAATGGCCGTGCACTACAGACGACACCTCGGCAATCACTCGAAAATATTAGCCGCTGCTGAGGTGGATGGGTCCCTTGGGAAATAATCTTAAGCCAAGGATAAGAGTCCTCCAGGGGACAGAAGAAATAACTAAAATATACCTAAGTGGAGAAAGAAAAAAATATAGGTTGATTATGTACATATATATTTGTGAGAGAGAGAGAGAGAGAGAGATAGATCTATATAAAACATTTTGATCACGGCGTCATGATTTAAATAAATGGCCTAATGTTTAATGTTCAACTATCAAGTTCGTAAAGGTCAACAGTACAGTAATATAATTATCTTCTCATATAATGGCGTTTTCATATAATAAAATATACAAAAAACTACCTGCTTGTTGATGATTTCAGCATCTTATAGTGTCCCCTTTAAAATATATTTTTAGACGTACTTGCTTCTGGTGAATTGAGATTTGGGGCAGTCTATGGTAGTTTCTTCCACTGTCTGTTGTCAATTCCATGTAGTTTAATTACATGGAGATGCCTGATGTTTGCCAGTCCTATTCTTAAGAGCTTCACAGTTGCTAATTCTTATCAATATTTCACTGTTGAGCTTCAGATATAGTTGTACAGCTTTTAAAGATATTTTATTTTTTTAAATCGTCAAATAGATATAAGGACTTATTAAATATCTAAAGAAGACTGAGAAGTATGGTGTTCTTCAGCTTCTCCGTGATTATCGTGCTTCCGGTTCATAAAACTAAACACATGCAGGTTAAATTTTACGATAATTTTCGTAAAGCTAATTCACACAAATCAAGAACTTTTCAACCACATGGAAACACATCAAGGACCAACTTGATTTTTTTATTTAAAAAATATAAACTGGAATAACATACTATATTATATAATATACGATAAGTATTAGTCACCTCACAAAAACAAACTAAAGATATGTAATTGGGTGACTAATTGTAGGAGTCCAGGGGTGCTGAACTATACAGAAACTCTACGTTAAATGGCTGGACTATTCCTTTTGGAGAAAATACGCCTATCTATCATTGGCAGGAAAGATGAGCTATCATCCATAGAGCCAGCCAAATTACAAGCAAATCTTATAACCAGCAAAGCAAAATTCACCTGTCTCCACAGATTGCCAGAGCCTCTCCTGGTCAATCATCCGGCCCATACATATGGTTTTCACTAGTTTTACAGTGTAAAAGAAGTACCTCGGATTTGTAACTGTGACGTATTGCTGTAACGTAACGGTGTTACAACAACACTCTTCTTTTATATACACATATAAGTATATGAATCCATTTGAAGATGCGAGGAAGAGACTGGTCTAGAGTGGCAGGGCACCAGGAGGTGACAGGTCGTGAATGAGGTGTCAATCTATCTGATCACAAAGCCACTTGACTCATACCAACATAGGCTCTGTGCCTGCCTGTGAGCCTGCCTAACATCCCATCACGCTAATGCCATGTCTTATCTCTTGTAGTTTACTGGATGCAAAAGATAAGAAGGAGTTATTTAAGAAGTTTCTTTCTGTGTGTCAATTCATAAGAAATAACAGCTGAATCTGCTAGTCAAATGCGAATCACTAGTATCTATTAATATTTTCCCACCTTCTAAATATAATACGTTGCGGAAATAGTGACGGTTACAAAGCTATCCTAGATCTTCAATAGTGGAAGGCCCACATTCCCTAGTGGATCGAGTAGAAATAGAACTTCTAAAGGGCTTCGTAGCCAAATGGAGGACTTTTCACAAGTTTTCCCCCGACAATT
Source organism: Acanthosoma haemorrhoidale (assembly GCA_930367205.1). Classification (NCBI taxonomy): domain Eukaryota; kingdom Metazoa; phylum Arthropoda; class Insecta; order Hemiptera; family Acanthosomatidae; genus Acanthosoma; species Acanthosoma haemorrhoidale. The sequence continues at coordinate 51,558,548 of OV884015.1, read as the reverse complement.
AGAGATATACTGAAGTGTACTTGGATCTCCCCAGATTACTGGAGAACGCAGGTGCAGATAGGCTGTCAGGAATTTCGTGGGAAGCTTCACAAGCCTGTACTGTCCTTACTGTGGAGACAAAGACAATGTGGAAAACTGTGGGAACATGCCAGAACAAACCTCATGTGTAAACGGGACTTTGCAGCATTTTGAAATTTTACCTGGCTGTGTTAGTGAACAAAGAAACATTAAAGGGTATTTCTCCTATTTGTCCAAGAATGGAAGATTCTACATGAACAGCATTATGTATATCTAGGAGAGCAGAAGACATTCAATGAGACAGAAGAAGAGGAAGGCGACGAGTGCAGGAAAAACTACTCATTACATGACAGATTATTTAGAGCTTCAATAGAAATATTGTGTACAATGTTTTATGGAAGTGGCAATACAACCCGTTTTGGCTCCCAACCTTGGTAGGAGTAAAACAAAACAAAATAATAAAAAAGTTAGGTTAGAAGAGCTCTGGACACTTTTGGGATTTACCGATTCATTTGCGGCTTAGGATATAAAACAGATATTGGCTGTAGCGGATCAATTCCTAAGCGTATCAAGATCTTCCATATCCCAATCAATCGTCATGCCACCCTAAAAGCAACAACTATCGTACGGTCTGTGTTAGCCAAGCCTACCACGCTTGCCTACTATTGATTTACCTTAATTATTCAGCGCGAGGATCGGTTCCATTAGCATGCCAGTCTATCTCCTTATCACACCATGACTCCTATAAAAGTATTATTGCTGTTAGTGAACCAGTTCATGCTTTTAAACAACTCATCAATAGTCTCACAGGGAAATTTCTGAATGAGCAGAAGGATTCAGGATGAAGCTAAAAAATAATTCTACAAGAGTAACGTATATATATATAATCGCTAGGAAAAATGGGACATTATTTAACATAACACTTTTTAATTTAATAAAAATGTAATTAATTTAATTTTTTGAAACGTTTATCCTATTCAATCATTTAATTTATGAGATAATTGAGAATTGTAGCACATCCATAGAAAACGCCGTGTCATAAAATAAAGTGTGGGTAGACCAGAGAGGGGTGCATATTTATTAACATGCCATTCACACTGCTGCTTCCTATTTCTAGCCTAAGTGTCAACGAAGCAATTTAGCACTTAACGACCATCTTCTATTGATCGCAAGTAAGTTTGCACTATTTTGACTTTTTTGATTTGTTGTGATTTTCCTCAGGCCGGATGCCGTTTACAGAAACGCGGATACAGTATGACCCCCCGTACAGCTACTACAATGTATTGCGGAAGAGTAGTCCAGTATTGGACAGTGCAGCCGGTGCCGGCACCTGTGTTATGAAGCAATAGAACAGAGTGAGGGGAGACTGCAGCCGGGATATCGGCACAATAAGCCCTGCCGCAACAGACGGCGCCAACACATGCCCATTCTGTCGCTTACAGTCCTGGATACAACTTGGCTGGTAGAGTTGCTGCTTATTCAACTGTTGTCTACAATACAGTCACCGGTCCTCTCTCCTCTCGGTTTTATTTTTTAATGTAAAACATCTCAAGTGAAGAAGTCTGTTTTTTATCAGCTAGTACAGGTTTTATGGCAGGTGTATGCGCGCTGGCTGCAATACATATTATTAAAATATTTACGTTCTTTTAAAAGATAACGTAATTTTATTTTATTTAGTATTTATTATTAGGTTCTATTAACAAAAATAAGTCTGGCAAAAAGATGAATTTAATTTTACAAACATAAAAAAGTAAACTTATATTAATAATATAAATACTTGTCTATAAATTCGATTCCTTTTCTTCTTTAATTCTATTCATTCTTTAAGTAAAATTAATACTTCTTCTTTTCGTGCTATTTCTCTTCCGTTCTGCTTTAAGTCAATAACCACTAACAAACAAAGTTTTTAAGTTTTTCTTACTCACAATCTCAAGCTAATAATATGTATTACGGGCTTTTTATTTCATCACTAAATTCAGATACATATATCAGGCTGATTCCAAAAACTAGAGTGAATATAATGCTCTGTGTGTTTTTCTTTTCACAACAACAACTAATTATAACTGGCTAAAAAACTAGAGAGTAATTCTGTGTGTGTTCTTTATGATACACCACAACTATACTCTCTTTTCTTTTTTTTTCATACACTCTCACTTGTTTTTATTTTGCCTTCTTGATCAGTTGGATTAAATATTATATAAAAAACTCCACAATCTCTAATATCACAGCAATATATTAAATGAAACAATGAAAGATAGATAATTCGAATTTAATTCGCTTACTTTATCATCTGATTATCTATCGGATATCCTACTCGTGGTAATCATTGGATATAAGTCATCATGGAAGTAGTTTGAATATTATGTTAGTTTCATGTCGTTTGGACGTGATAGGATAGTCCCAAGTTAGTTGCTTATCTATTATACGTTCTAGGTAGGTGGTATGGGATTTGACAGGAATGTTTCGGTTGAGCAGTAATACAGTAAAGCATGGGAAGCGAGGATAGGGTTATTTATGCTGTGTTGTCAGTGACTCACGGAGGGAGGTGGCAGGATGGCTACGCATATCAAACGAAAACAGGAAGAACAGCATGGGACTCACTGGGTGGGTTACTCACCCTGGTGGACACTGGCAAATTGCAGAATTAAGGTGGATATAAAAGAGGTGTAGTATATACTGAAATACCTTTCAGCAAGATATGACAGGACGATGAGGTAGTATAACAACAATTTATTAAGATAAAATTACAATATGCCTTTTATTAGGCAATGAGTAATTGAGATAAGTGTCATCATTCATACCATATTTACAATTCATCATTCACTCGCTCATTCATACAATAAGTTAGTACAAAGAAAAGAAGTTTGTCTTTGAGTTCACAGAGCAAGCCCCGGTGCCATACTCAAGCAAAAGGCTGATAAACGTCAAGAAATACACAGGAGCTTAATCTATTGATGAATTAACATAAAAAACATAGGAAGAAATAACAAAATTTCAAATCTCTGGCATTTCCTGGTAACTCAGAAAATATACATTCAAATGTTGGTATCTCATTTGAATTTAATAGTAGCAGATATATAACTTACAGGTAGGTTATCGTTAGAGTTACAGGTAAGGCTAGATGAGCTAAGATTAGAGATGATTAAATTAAAGGTGTGCTGTTCTTTTTGTTTTCAAGAAAACTACAAATAGTTGTTATAATACCCCATAAATTCTTTTTATGACTCGAAACCCCCAACTGTGGCCAATTTTATATTTACTAGATGGGATGTTGAAGGGTCACAGATATTCTCAGGCGTAACGACGCCATCTTGTGGCTTTTGGTAGATATAGTTAATTACAGTTGTTAACTCACAACTTACATATGCCCAGGACTTCAGAGGAGGAAGAACTTCTTCGAATATCCCTTCGAAAAATGCAAAACCATATGAGAGACTTTAAAAACCGGTAATAAATAATGTTAAGCATTGTAATGCAATAATATTGCGATTAGTGATGTTATCAAAACATCAACGAAATCCCGAAAGAGAACATAGACGGTGTCCAGGCAGGAATAGTTGTTAATTCCTTGTTAATGTTCTCATTTTGTATTTACAAATAATATAGAAAGTATAAATTTATTAATTGAAATACGTGTGTAGTTAGAAAATGTTCTCTTTGTTACTCACTTTATATAAAAATGAAAACTTAAATACTGCAATAGACCATCAATACATTTGTGAGCTCTTGAGAAAAAATCGTTCGATTTAGGGTAAAGTTTTGAAGCAATTTTTCATTACTGATTTTGTGAAGCTTTTAATTAGCATAAAAAAAAAGTTTACTCTGTGAAAATTAAAATCCATTTTTTCTATGGTCATCGAAGGAAGGAATATAAAGACTTGATATACATACGGAAGATCAATATATACTCGTATATATACATAAAAATATATATATAAATAGCTAAGATATTTATGTGAAAGAGAGGGTATAGAGAAATATGAGATATATTCTGCTGCTCCCGCCTCTAAGGAAAGCGTAATCCTGCGTTATCAGCAAAATATCCTGAAATAGGTCTAAGGATATCTACTAAGAGATATGGACGCGCTGAGCCATGGAAGAAAGAAATAAGGGTCACACACAGGATAAAATAAATAAGTGCTTACTGTATAGAATTACATATACAAGCATATGGATGACGACTGCAATACACATCTTATTGCACAGCAGGGTCTTATTAAAAATATCAGTTTCAGGCTCACATTCAGTGCAGTAGTTTGAATAACACCTTTTTGGTGGGAATGTTCAGGTTTAAAAAAAAGTTTAAACGTTAATGGGATTTATTCTGTGCTATATATTGTAATAAATGAATTTTTAAAATAAGTTATGATGATATTTTAATTTAAAATATTATATTATATTATAACATTTTTGAATTTTGTATAGCATTCTCAGTACATGTCATATTGAACACAAGCTCGTATCATTGTAAAATAAATTATTGGCATTCCAAAGGTTGTATTTATTTATCAGTTCATAAAGGTGAAGAACCAAAAAAATTCAATTCAAATTTGATGGATGACGCAATGACGTTTAGCAGTTATTGTATAAAATAAACATTCATTTACGATTTTTATTGAAAATAACAAGTTTCTAATTTAATACACTACTCAAAATTGCAGAAAATGAATATATTTTTTAATATAAACTATTTAATTTTACACTTTTTATACGCATCAACATTTTATGCCGGTAGCTATAGTTTCCATGTCGTTATTTTATTCAAAATGGACCTTGTAAAATTTGATGTCTAGCTTGAACCGGGGTCTCAACAAGATCTAAGAAGATTGTACGAAAGAGTTTCGGCTTTAGAACAATATCGGAAGTTTTATAAATGATTCAATAACAAAAAGGTTTCACTCCTTTCATTACTATGGTGGATGTAAGAATTTAAGCTATATTTCTAGAAAATTTCAATTAAATTTTGTTGCTTAAACAAGAATCAACTCTATTACTGCTGAATATAGAGATATAAGAAAACTTTATTCACAATTTAATTAAATAATTTAATTAAAATTAAATTACATGTTCCGGAGCTCAATTACTTTTGCCTTACGAAAGATTATGGAATATATTACGATATATTTTTTTTCCTCATTTGACTTCAATGATTCAGTTTCGTTGAACATCCTCTCTGTGGTATTTCTGTTATCTTTATTGAAATGTCGAAGCGGTTGATAATCACCTTCATGGTTCGACTCATTGCCATAAATTCCATGTTGTAGCATAGTTCCCGAAATTTTGGTGGCGTTTCATCCACTAACGAGATCAATAAATTCCACCGTTTCTAATATATGGTCTGTCTGTCTGCTATCATACATATCCTACGATAGTATTACTTTTTTTTAAATCCATGTCACGTAATGAACACAGCTGATAGTAAATCATGTTATTTTGGATATGAATGCATTTAGTCCTTTTTTTTTTCGTTTTATCACAGTTAGATATTATAAAGATTTCCGGTGTATCTGATTTGTCTTCAACTGTTCTTTAATGGTTTTCTATTATTGAATGAAGTAATTAATATTAGTGTCAATGTACCATAGTTTATACCGTACATCTATTTTATTAAATATTTAAATTAACAGTCGTTGTCTTGTAGATACAATTAGTAATTAAATAGGATACCTAATTACCGTAAACCATTATTTCCAAAGAGAGTAAGTTAAGTCTAAAAAATATACATAGTTTTAATTTTTTTTTTTTAGATTGATATACTCCTTATTGTGCTATAATTACAATCTGCCTTTTATAAGGCAATATTGTTTTAATTTTACTTTATTAATTTTATGTTTTATTTCATATCGATAATATACATGTATTTATTTTTTTTTAGCGCACCAGGATATCTGAAGCCGAACAGTGGTTCATAAGAGCCAAGAAATTGGCCCCTACGGACCCCAGTGTTTACTTCCACTTCGGTAAGTCATTTGTTTGGAATTTGATCATATTCCCAATTTATGTGTTCTACATTTAAACTTGTCTCCACTATTTTACATCAAATACGTAAACACTTTCTTTTCAAACCGGATAGTCTGTAGAGTCAATTTTAATTTAACATATTATGTACAAATGTATTTAAAAATAAATCACCATTTTACATATCTGTACTAAATATGTAGCATTTCAATGGCAGCATATTAAATATGTGTACTATAATAAATATTATATTGACTTTCTGTCCATATTTATGCTGACTGAAAGGGTACTATTTATGAGTCAAATACTTTTCATTGAACGTATAAACCCAAAACCTAAACTTGTAACGATGTAATTATCACAATATTTATAATTATTTCTTAATATACATTTATATGTAACGTCTTGACGGCTGGTGAGGTAGTAGCTGGCCAATTAAGTAACACCTATTCTAAAAACTTCCTGAGAAGTACGCTTCTGAAAGGGAATTGAGAAGGAGCAAGAACTTTGAATTGGTCACTGTCACGACTATAACTGTTATAAACGTTGTTTTTTTAAAGCGGATAATATTCAGGGAACTCTTAAAAATTAAGAAGTCCCCAAACGCTAGAAAATTGCGTCGGTTACGTCTTGAGAAGCTAGAGGTTTGATTGTGTCGGCTAGCTCACAAACTTGCCAAAAATAAGGCATATACAATAAACAAAGTCAAAAATATTAAAGAAATAACGATTCATTTTATTAAAAAACAAAACAAAAAAAAAATTACTGATCAGCAACCTAACCAGGCCTGAATATTAGTATAAATAAATGTTAGTATAATTAACGTATAAAAATTACGAAAAAGTTTATAGTCACGATACGCTGGATGTTTAGATAGCAGCCGCAGGACGGTGATCTTCGGATAGTCAACCGCAGGGCGGCGATGTGCACGGAGAGATAAACAGGCAGAAAGGCCGAAAAGTTCAGTTGTAGAAACGGCGACTTCGTGTTCGCAGGGGAACAGTCCGGTATGGAGTTATCTTCATCACTGACTAAAAAACAAGCTCAGGCCTAAAGCCTTGTCCTCTAATACGCAAAGACGTGTTTATTTACTTCCTTGAGCTGTATAATCCTTCGAACTATTTCCTCTGTATGTTGATGTATACAATATTATATTAAATGATTCAGTCTGTTGATGTATACAATATTTACATACTAATTGTCTCCAGCCGAAACAATCAGAAAAGGAAAGAAAATAAATTTATAATTTAAAAATAATTACGATCTAAAAAAAAAATCCTCTCAAACAAAAAAATAAAAACTTATTTACTGCCTAAGGGCCCGAACACATAAGATAAAATATATTTATTGCGATTTTAGCATCCATATAATTATTAGCAAGGGTTAAAACCTTAACATTTAAAGAATAGGTAGGACATGACTTACTTGAAGCTATATTGGAGTTATTTCGTCAGTCAAACTAGGAATTAAATTTTTATAAAGGAAATAAAATAGCCTCGAGCTGCACGCTTTAAGTCGCTGCTGAATTTTTAAAATATTCCCCTGCCCTTATAAATTCGAAAAAGGGCTTTAACGGTGAGCTGGACTGTTTCAGTCATCGGAGACACCGAATTAATACTGTTCGATAATACTGAATAATCCATGATCCCGCGTCACAATAATGCATGTGAGTCTGCCCTAAACGTTGGGAGGAATTTCACGAAAAAATAACATCAAACCAACAGTTAATTATTTACTGTCCCGTCCTATTAATAATTGAGCTGTTGACTTTGAGAGCGACTCTTTATAATTCAGTAGTTTCTCTAAAGAACATTTTAGAAACAACAGTATTATAGCGTACTTTATCAAAATAACTCACGACATATAAATATTCACAGATAAAAACTACTAAAGTAAAATTTTTATATAAAACTCAGTTTATTGAACTTACGAAAGAGAATCACAAAATTGACTATTGCTATTGTCGATGGCTTGAAACTGGGCTCAAATACTAATTAATTGGACAAATATTTACTTTTAAATCTACGACGCAGGGCATGTTTTTCCAGATACCCATTATAAAAAGATAAATGGCTTACTTGGAACTACTTCGGCCACGTTATTTTTATATCCACTTACTGAACGGGAAAATTTTCTAAGAAAGGAAAACTTATTCTCAAGAAATGATATACTTTCTTTGCAAAATAACTCCAACTACGATTCATATGATAGATATATATAATTGTGTTTATATTAATTTGTTCGAAAACATTCAAATACCTTACAATATACGATAACAATATAAAATAGTTATTTATCAGTCATGCCCAGCAGCATCCTAACAGCACATCTGAACTTTTAGCTACCCTGAAGTCATAGTATGATCACCGAATAAACATTATAACAAACAACTTATAAAAACATTTCACAATGCTACTGACTGAAATAAGAAGGTCGTGAGACTTTGCGCACTGTCGAAAACAGAAGATAATACTAGATATTCTTTCTGTATTTCTATTCATACAATAATAACTGGGAATGACAATTATTCTATTATAACGTAAGGAAGGTTTGAAAATCATACTTTGAATCATGGCCTTTGCAAGAGACACTACAGAATAACTGGTCAACGTAAAGTTTGTTATGAAGATTACAAAAAATTATAATAATGTATTTCAACACAAAAAGTATGTTCAGCTCTTTTGGGCACTTTCCCAAAATGTAGTAATTGCTTTACCGCTTTCTTTCTCAAAGATCGTACATGCCACATAAGTCAAAAAAAAGATTCAACCAGACGGGGAAAATGTGGAACGAAGAATGGAATGCACTGAGCTTAAATCATTCAAGGAACGTCAAGGAAAGTAACATGGACACCTTCCTCGTCACTGTCAAGAAGTGAATAACACCAGAAAAACTTATTATTCGCTTAAGCAAGCCAAACATCTACGATATGTCAATATTATCAGTTAAATATAAATCCAAAACTCAATAACCACTACATTTGACCAGACGTTAAACAAAACTAATAAAAATATTTTTATTACTGAATACGTAGAAGAGATAGTTGTGATAACTGCTTAGGTTGACGAATGAGAGATCAAATTTATTAATGAACGTTTCTATATTCCAGGTATCCTCTTCAGTATGATTTAAAATCCTTACACTATGACCTCGTGTAGGCATACATGTTGAAACATTGTAAATTAATAAATTTTATTGACATCTACGATTTCTTACATCAACCTAAGCCGATATCCTAACAAACTCTGCCACCCATTTATATATTCTAAGTTTAAAATAAATTTATATATAAATATGCGCTAGTTAAGGGAAATGAAACGATGTAACAATAAAAGATAAAAATTTTAAAATTAATTCACTTACCTCTAGCCTATATGGTTTATAGAAAGGATGTTTAGGAAGCAAGGATGTGAGGGAGATTGAAAACTTCTAATGGCTGAAAATCACTCAAAATTAAAACACTAAAATCTAACTTTGACAGAGAGTACCCAAGTGTTGCTTGGCATCTGCGGTTTACTGGCACATGCCCTCAGCATAATAAAAGCTGTTTTCCTAAAGCGCCAAGGGCCCTGACCATTATATTCCCCTTGGCACCTGACAAGGTCGTAAACATTATATTCTGGCGATATAAACCAAAACCTCACTCTTAACTTAAAATCAATATAATTCTAACTCATAAATCTGATTTTATCATATAAGTATCATTATAATATAGCTGTTACCTAGATATCGGCTGAAGACAATTGTGTGTATTTTAATAGTTCACTATTAGGAAATATTATTATTGTTTTAAATATTAACGTGGCCAAAGAACTAAAATCAGAAACAAGTAAAATGTGAGATTACGTATGTGTTAACTTTTTCTTTATGTGTTAATAACCAATATTGTTTGCATGCCCTTCGCATTAAATCTCTAAATGCAGACAAGCAGTGAGTTATCAGGTTATTGGAAGGCGTGCAGTTCACGCTTGAGCTCCCCACCTGTGCTTCCAATTAATAACTGAACCGACCCTGGTCTGCATGAGAGAAGCCTGTTTGCCGGAGATGAACTAAAACCGCTTGTTAAGCGTGATTGACCTGTAAGTGGATTCATTAACATTCAATTTTCTGATTCAGGGAACCCGAAGAGGTTATAGCTAGTCTGCAACATCCACGGTAAACGATAATGAAATATCAACCTTGGGTGCTAAACGAGCTCTATGATAGCGCGGGTTTGATTAAAATATCTAAGGCGATATTAAGCTCTAAGGGAGAGGTTAGACCTTAAATCAGGTATTGTTAAATTTTCCTCTGATTTGCCTGTTTTTGTATCCTAAAATAGTGTTAGCAATAGTAGTCAAATATATCTGAAATTTTAATGTTTATATACTAACCTGTGGGATCGTTTAATAATAATATACTTGATTTTTAATATAGTATGCCAAAACGCCATTGTTTGCTACATAACTTATTATCTTTATGTCAACAAATGTGACTACCATGTAAAATCTAATTTTTTTAATTAATGTTGTGAATGATTTTAATAAAAATGTCGAGGGCCCTGGCATTTTGATATCGTGACATGTGTATGGTAAAATTAAATGTATTTATTAGAACACGGGTGGTCTGAAAAGTTTTCGACCCAACAAAGCTTTTATTTATTTTATTATCATCTTCATGTTGAGGTCGGAAACTTCTCAGACCACCTGTGTAAGTTGATTTTAAGGGAATGAGTTTTTGGTTGAAATAATTCGCATAGATTGTTTAGGACCTGTTCAATAAACAAGGGAGTAACCCCTGGGAACGTTTAAAAAGACACTTCTACTACGGCGGGCTTAACTTGCCAGTAAATTTCTGATAGCGAAACAAGGGAAGAGCTGTTCAGATCCACGTCAAAGCAAACCAGTGAAAAATTGAGAGGATTATTAGAATGTGGTTTTCAGCCATTACCTATATAATGTTGTTCGTTACAAACCTATAAGCTGTTACATATTAGAAAACTGCACTTATAACTCAGTTTCTTTTGCATACTTGAGTTAGGTACATCTGTGGTTATTAAGCATTTCCCACCATATTTAATGCCTTGATTATTTTTTTGTTATCCAACTTCTTCCCTTAATATATTTCTAATCAATTTATACCAGTCTCCAAACATACCCAGTCCAATCATCTCTTCTGCAGAATAGCCGGCTAGGTAGCCAACGCACCCGCCTATACCAACAACCGCATCCTTTTGGCTGATATCATCATCTCCTTTATTCAAGATCTGGCCACCTCCCACTGCAAGAACACTATTCCCGCTCCCCTGGGCATTCTATCCTGTATGTTAATGCTCTACTAGCATTTTGTTTATATCTGAGCTCTGTAGTGATTACTAAATTGAGAAGGGAAGAGGTTTTGGCTAATGAGCCTTTTCTCTCAAAAAAGACCATATAAACTGAATTTCTACACACTGGTTGAAATATAACTGTATTTATTGCATGGAATCATTTCATTAAAGAAATATACATTTAAAAAAAACATTTCTTAACTCACTGCTCACTGCTCAATTAACTCACTTTATAATGAATAAAACATTCGTATGTTTATAGTATAATATGCTGGTATGCTTTTATTATTAGTGATAATCTCATTTCATCAATAGACAGTGAATAAATGAGACAAGTCATCGAAGCCTGAGAATATCCGTCAATGAAATTCCAAGGTCAATGGAAATGAGCAGGGTCTAAGCCGTCTGATTCTCGGGATCGGTTTAATTCTGGATGTATATCTCTAAATAGATTATGATATGTGAGAATGGACGCAGCATGTTATACGGTCGTGATGGATGTAAAGCATTAGCTTTAGGGAACAGCCAGTCTATATTCCGGCCTCATCATGATCCATCTTAATTCATCCACAGCTACCGCTCCTCCATCAATTCTGTCTTGGCTCTTATCACCTCTGCGCAAGTGCCCCTCCGGTCCCTGTGCCGTAAGTGCTCCGGAATTAAAGGAGCAACGGCCCCCCGGAAACAGTGCCATTCTTCAACAAAGGGAATTTTCGTTTGAGATTTATAATCATTATACCGTCCAATATATAAAAGCCCAACTAACAACGTAGCAGACAATGGCTCTGTATATTTAGGTTCCATAGAAATTTCGGATCTGGTTACGTACCAAACGATAACATGTCATTGTAAGCTTCCAACCTTGCTACTGTATGTCAGCAATTGGTTGGTGTAGCGACCACTAACTACATAAGATTAATCACCCTATACTCTATTGCATATATATTGTAAGCAAAAGGGAAATGACATGAACTAAATGTATTATAAACAAATATAAATCATTGTAAATGTGTTAAGCAATAAAAAAGGTGGAAGCCAAGTCACACGAGAAAGGTCAGCCAGGTACCAGCCGGGCCTAAGAGCCAGATGCCTGAGGGTACCACAGGTCATAAACTAACAACCCTTTGGGCCCTCTCTACCACCAGGGCTTGTCCCCTGACCGAGTAGTAAGGCGGCGGTCACGTTCCTCGCCACAGATGTGCGTGGGACCCACTGCCGGCTTCGACCCTTGCAGCCTCCCAGCAGGCAAGGGATGAGTGTACTTAATCCAAGGCTCCTGGCCCTGAAAATTAGTCTCTCGTGGCCTTTACTCGTGACGCTTGCTTGGTTTCCGCTCGAACTCTGAAAACTTGACTAATTCTTTATGAAACCTCTGTACTTCTTCTCTTGAACATAGTGCATTGTCGGGACACATACCTATCATAAATGGAGTCAGATAGTAACGCCGTTATGGAACGATGGTCCAGGTTATAAACTCAAACAATCCGCGCTTGTCACTAGGGTGATCAGGCACACCCTAGTGACGAGCCGACTTCTGGTTTTTTTCCTTCATGTCCAGGATTTTTTTCCTAAATTGTTAGTACGTATATAATAAATGAGCGTCCGATCGAGTTATAAAACTTTGATTCAATTATTTTTATTTTTATTCTTCTTTCATAAAAATTATGGAATTCAATATAGATTCTACTTAAATGAATCTATTCACAATAGGGCAACATTATATGGCCTTTAGATTAGTTACATTTTATAAAATTTTTAACTATTTGCAATTTTTTACACAGGTATAATGTACATTATACATTCCTTATCTATACATGTTAAAAAAGTGTTGGGGCTCACTTATGAATCTTAAACCTTAAAACTAACATACATCTAACAAACAAAATCCTCTAATTTAATCTAATTTTTCCGGACATTTATCTGTTGTCTTGGATGTGTCTGTTTCCATCGATGTATGTAAAAACATGATGTGTCTCCGGTGGGTGAATTTAACCACGGCCGGCACACCAAGCAACGGGTACAGGTCGGCGTTCTTTAACCTCTCGAGATAGCTATATCTGGCCACTTTTCTCATGATCCCATTCTGAAATTGCTGGAGATGTATAGATGTATTGTCAGTCAGGTGAGTATACGCGTATAGTGGGGTGCCGTACACCAGAGCTGGCCGGAGGACACATTCATATATCATAAGCTTGAGACGCAGTGACAACTTGGGGGAACTTGGCAAATGCGAAAGCCAGGGTCTAAAATTATTGTTACATCTTTTTTTATTTAATTTATTTATCGTGTAGTGCATGCAATTACATATTTTAGACTTTAAAGAAAAATTCAAAATTACTATCATAAACAGCTCATATACTGTAATTTACAAGTAAAACAGGACTTTTTTTTTTGCCGTTGTTTTGTTTCTTTGATAGAAAGTAGAACCTCTCCCCTCGGGAAGGGAAACTCAGACGTTGGTTACATCTACTCTTAGGTAAACTACCCGTTGCCTAGAACTAGCGGACGCCAGCCGAGCGGAAAGACCCACAGTCGCCTCTGAGATAAGGAAGGGTCGAGGCAAACAGAGGACCCCGCTCGGCCAATATTGGCACTGTTACCTTATTAGTGGCCTCTAAACCGCCTGATTTCCTACTCTTAGATGTCTTCCACAAATAACAGCCACTCGCCACCCTTATTGCTCCCTGTAGTCTTTCTTTAGTTTATGCCGAGGGGGAAATTCAATTATTATACCTCTACCGCAAACAATATAACTTTTCCGCTTTAAACATACAGATATTGTAGAGCTTGTCAACTATGATAGATGTTATATGATAAATAAAACGCGTTTAAGAGAGGTTTTATGGACTAAATAAGGTCGTAATTTAACGGTTACTTACTTTTGTGAGATATGTACACTTCAAGTGCTTCTTACTTCTGACGAGAAATAAAGAATATGTAATAGAGAGCGAGGCAAAATAACATTGAGAAAGACTGAATTATTTATTTTTTATTTAAAATCCCATAATCGAAGTTTTTACGTTAACATTTTTGACATTAACAATAAATAATTTACTTACATAATTGCACTTTCTGCTTACCATATTTTCAGTAGCGTTGCGTATTGTTGCTTTTAACTGTCGGGTCGTCACGAGGGGGGTGCCTAGTTACCCTAGCCCTGGTGACGAAGTGAGGGTTTATTAGGTTATGACCTGGACAATCGTTTTATGACGGTCTTGCTATCTGACTCCATATTTGATAGGCACGTGTCCCGACAATGCACTATGTTCAGGAGAAGAGGTATAGGGTAGGTAGTGCAGGTAGTTTATGTGGTCTAGGAATAACCACGAATTCACACTCGGTATCTGAGGATAGGCGAAATCCATCCGGATCCCAAAGGCGAGTGTGAACCGGAGAGAGGCAGGCTGGATTGCCGTGGGAGACACTACTTGGTAAATTTTTAGGGTCACGACAACCGTTATCCGCTAGGGAGAGGTCTCTCCCCAGGAGCTGCTAGTTTTAGCAAGGCGAAGGCAGATAATCCCACTAGGAGAGTGTGGGGCCTGACAAGGGTGGACTAAAACATAGCGAGGTTAGGAAGAGAGATGCAGAGGTTTTCATAAATGAGAAGGCCATGTCTTGAACATCAGTGCAGCCGCAAGTCATCAGTTAGCTATTCGTCGGGAGAATGATTTACAGGTCCACCCCCCAGGTCTATTTATAGTGGCCTGACTTCATTAGCGTCCAATCATGGGACTCGATGTTGTGGCAAATGCCAGGCCAGTATGTAGTGGCCTTTGTTCTTGTAGTGACTCAGGCTTTGCCAGGGTCGCTAGCTACATCTCTTGGGGGAGCGTTTCCAGCCTCTTAACTAATCAACCTGCAGCTGCGCCTTTTATTGTTTACAACATTTACCATGATTTATGGTTTGACAATGTTATTTACATTTGTTTAAATCAATTTACAATATATATACTATAGAGTATAGGGTGATTTATCTAATTAGTTAGCGGTCACTACATAACATTTAAAGTGATAGGGCTCACCTTATGGTTGAATGTAGCCAATTATAACTTAAATAAAAACAGCGGGTTCGTGAGTTGCTGCAACGAGTCAAAAAACTATTAGCCTTCAGAGGATGAACTCACCGAGTAAACGGTGCAGATCGACATTATTCAACCTCCTGAGTGAGGTATGCCTGGCAACTATTCCCATGATTGTTAGAGACTTTTAGCTGTATTGTCAGTCAAATAAGCATATAGTGAGGAACCGTACAGCAGAGCTGGCTGGAGGACACATTTATGTATCACCTCTTTGAGACGCAGTGAAAAGTTGCGTGAAGTCAATAAGTCCCCAAACACGGTACTTTTCTATTTATTCCTAAAATTAATGGGGAAATGAAGATGCCTATCCATTTTTATACCCAGACAGTAATACATTGAGAAAACCGGTGAGTTCTCTTGCCATCATATAGCATAGGACATGGGTTTTTATCCGTTTTTTGAGGAAAATTACGCAGTCGGTCTTGCCGGCGTTCGCGGTGATATTTAACTTGATTACGTTACAAACTGATTCGGCATGTGCCAGTGCTCTTGTTGCATTTATGCTACAGCCGTTAACCACAATGTCGTCAGCGAAAGTCATCACTGTAGCCTTCTTATAGTTTGTCTTGACAGTGTCAGACGTGTTCATGTTAAATAGTGCCAAAACCACTCCTTGAGGAACTCCACAGGTCAGAGGGAAGGGGGTTCGAGAGGCAAGCAACCACCCGTACCTTCACTGTTCTGCCCTTCAGCAAAGAAACCAACATGGTGTAAAGGGGCTTTGGGCATTCCCATTCGCAAAGCTGTCGTCACAGTAACCCATCGGACAGCGATTCGAAAGCGGTTTATTTCAGGAGAAGTTTGATAGTTGCTACATTTAAGTCAACCTAGCGAGAGGTAGCATAATTTGGACCATACCTCTCATGTCTATAACCATAATAAATAGAGAGTATTAAAATGATGGACATAAATATTTTTCTTTAAAGTCCCTTAATTGAATTTTTTACATTAACATTTTTTACATCGACAATAAATAATTTACTTACATAATTGCACTTTATGTAGTGCTTGCTCAATAATATACGACCCAGTGTATAATATCTTAAAAATGAATCTTGCACTTTTTGTGTGAGGGTTTAAAATACATGTTTACGAAATAAAGATTACTATAATGCAAAGGAAACTTCCTATTTAAATTGTCTTCCATACCATTTTAATGTATGGTATAGTAACATTCGTTGAAAAAATTTTCCTTTACATAAATTAATCATTATTCAAACATTATTTTCCCAGATCTATTGTACCTCTGTAAACTCACCTGCCATCTGCGAATTTGAACCCAAAACCTTCGTATCATGAAGCAATTATTCTATTCACTGCTTCCAATGGTGATAAAGACACCCACGGTCCATTCTAACATATTAGAAAATTTTGATGGCAGATTAGTAGTGATGAAGCTCTGTCACTAAATGGAAATTGAGGTCTAGGAGCAGTTCAAGTTTTCTTCACGTCGAAAAAAGGTACTTTGTCATGCAGATGGCAAAAGTACCCTCTATAAAACTTTTGGGGTAGTTTGCCGAGTGAGCATTAAACTTTTCTTTTCTTCAAACTGTGTTTAATAAATTAACAAACACTACTTGACCACTATTTGAAAGTGCATAATTATGACCAACATTTGTTTCTATCATTTTTAAAATAATCAAATATATCTTCCAATTTCAACCACGAATTCAGTATAATAATTAAATTAGCTTTAGCTTGTAGATATGTAATATTGTTTTACGTTAAGATTTACGTAATTATTTTTACTGTCAGGATTTTAAGTAATTAAGTGAAGTAGCTTATATTTCTTGAGACACCTCTGACAACATATTTATAAAAATTCTTATATAACGTGTCATGGTGATCTGATTCATTTATATATTGGTAATATAGCCCACTATTGAAATATAAATAAAATCCTGAAAAGATAATAAAGGCAGAAAGATTTTACTAACTTATGAAAGTTATGTCTTCCAACAAGATGTTTTTGACAGTTCAATTGTTATATTCAGATGGTTGAGCAGCAATGTACTGACTAAAGAATCTTAGTGGTGCAGTTTTATTAAATTATCTATTTTTGTCTCATTCTCAATTGGAACGCAGACAATGTAAAGGTGATGGCATCAATTTACCATACTTTGTATCATTTCGGGTTAAATGGGATTTTTTTTAAGCCTGAAACCCTTGTTGATATTTTTACCAACATTTAAATTTGCTTTGGTTATTGTAGGTCACCTGATCCAACTAGAGATATTAAATCAAGGAACCCTTCATAAGAACTTTTACATTTGAATTTACTACAAATAAACATTTTCACTCGGAATATATCTTACTTAATTTCCACATAAACAGTTATAATTGTGCTCCTTAAATTTAACAGTTTACCGATATTTAGTCAATTACAGTAATTGTTAAGGATTTCTAAAGAGTCATTCAAACGCTTATCGGAGCTCAACGAAATTAAAGATGAACAATTATCATGCTTAGAAAATTCTCAGAAGTTGAGGTAACTGGTTGTTTCTATTGCCCAGCTTTTCCTCCCTAATTTTGCTTTTATTTAATCTCAATTTTGCCGAAGTGGGCCCAAGCCTTTGAGAGAAAAGAGCTATCTGAGGCTAATGACATCTTGCCCCTCAACCACGCTCGGCGTAACTTTAATTCCTTTATCTCTTATTTCTTTTGTCCCATTGGCTCTTTTGTTCTCCCTCCAAACAGATTGATGAAATATAATTAAGCTAAAACCTTTTGTCACAATTCGATAGTAAACACAAACAAAAGGGTAACAATACTGGAATTTTTAAGGAATTTTTGGGCTCGTCTCGACTCACTATTGAAAAATTCGTGAATACGGAATTTTTTCCCCCTTTTTGAGTAAAAAAAAAAAACCACATCAACCCATATCTAGCTATAAGAGGATAAAGGCTGAACGGTTATTACACAGAACAATATTTTTAATTAATAAGAACTATGCATAAATCGAATTGAGATTTAAACTATACCTAAAGGACCGTTTAGACTCTGCGTCTAACCGAGACACCCTCAGTTGCATGTATTACTATGCTGGGAAATAATATTGTCTTGATGGGAAGGTGCTCTTAAACAATCGCGAGCCTGGAAGTTGCTAGTGAAGATTCTCTCATATTGGGCTCATTTTATTATTATTATTATTATTATGTCCAACTCTTTGAATTTAATAGTAGACAGTAAAGTAAAATTGTTGAACAGCTTGGAACTATCTATTCAAATTCGTTCAAAACCGGACTCTTGTTCAGACGGACTTCTGTCTAAGAACCCATGATTTACGCTTAATTTTTTATATATTATTCCCAGTTATGCCACGGTTATGGCATGAGGTAAAAATGCATTTTTTTTTTTTTTTTCTAAGCTCTCTAGTTAGAATTTTAGGATGAGGGAGAAATATAAAATATTTAGAGTGATCGAATCCTTGTACTAGGAGGAGCTGCTTGAAGGTGGTGTGAGAGGAGTAAGGAATGTGGGAATCCTCGGTGGAGGTTGATTGTTACGGTACAGTGGTGAGAGTCCACTGGGAGATAAAAATGCACGTGTGAAGATTCCATATTATATTACGGTTGAGATTCGTTTCAACGGGCTGAGGCCATATTTTTATAAGGCCATAGGCTTGTTGCGCTTTGATGCAAGAGACGTTGCACAATGTTGGATACGGGATAAAATGAATAGAGGTGCCGTCTAAACGACCTAAAACGGCCTATTATTGAAAAAAAAATTATTATTTTATAACTTTAACGGAATTGTTTTCCTTCTCAACGTTGCTCACCTATATTTAAGCCTTATTAGCCTATAATTAAATCAATTTTTATATTTTTTTTAGATCATTACCCATTTCCTTCGGATTTTTCTTACGTGATCTGGCCTAGCGACAGGTCCAGGATTAAGTCCACTGGGATACCGTACAGCTAGCCTTTCTGTAGTTGCAGAGAGGAGTTTTTCCAATGCCGAACTTTTGGCAGAGATTCGGTCTCGTTCTACTGTGGCCATTGCACATTCGGATATCCTATACCCTCCAAAAGAGTTTGTTGTAGCCATCACCATAGCTGCGGTTTGTGTGACAACAACCTCTGACCTCTGACCTTTCATTCAAGGGTGATTTTTACCTAATCACTGTAACATCACAAGAATCCCTGGTGGCGAAGAGAAGACTGTTAGTCTTGCTCCGGTACTAAGTGTTGGCACTGTTAACTATATCTCTCAACCTTACTTTCTCTTTTCTTAACTGGATTCACTCTTTTATTTAAAGAGTGCCCCATTTATCCTGGTGTGACCGTGCGAACCACTCTCTGGCTCAATGACCTTAGAAACTTCTAAGTTCTAAGTAAGCACTACTTGGCTAAGGGGAGGTCGAAGAACGTAGAATAGTTTATCAATAAGTCAAACTTGTTTAATTACAAATATATACCTGTAGACACAATAAATCAATCCACAATGTATTGAGTGTAACATACTTTAATTTATTTTATACTGCTTAAAAAAATATATATAATCTGCTTGGATATGTAACATTTTACTAGTGAAAAAATATCACTTTCATACCATTAATTTCCTATTAATGACAAACCCAGCATTATCTCAAGTCTCAAGGCCACTATCCCTTTGACCTCCAAGGGAGATGTGTAATTTTGTAGGGTGGTTACTACGATGAGTTTTTGTGGCAGGATACGTCTTCTTTTTTAATTTTGTTACTTTCAAAGAGAGGGTTGTGGAATAGATGTCATTTTTTTTACCAATTAATTTTATTTATTTACTATGCAATGTGTATAATTTGAAGTTTTACATAATTAAAAAAATAATTATCTGCAATATAAAAGTAACCTAATTAAGACCAGATGAGAGCCCGGATAACCTATTTTATCTGATTAAGCAAGATATATTTAATACATCATCATGAACTTATGCATCCTTAGACCCTTTAACGCAGTGTGCATGTACTACTAAAACACCATCTATATTGAGAAAAGAGATGATAAGTTATGAGCTGTCTTGATAGCATCAACCAGCTGTCAGTGGGGATAGCAAATGAATTCATAAATAAAGCAAGATGGCTAACTGCTTTCGTCACGACCGGCAGCCAACTGACAGATATTATCACGGTTTGATAGAAAGATACCAATATTTCATTCGGGTGGGGGGAGAGGTAGGGTCTTTTGCCCTATCGATCGGGTTTTTGAAATATGTCTGTTTGACTCTTTAATAAGAAACAAAGCATATTCTCTAAAAACTATTAACAAGTTGGTGGATGTTATAAGAAGAGAAGGTTTGCTAATTAGTACAGCTGACCCCACCCTAATCAGAGCTTATGCCCGCTCATTGCCCTAATGGCTTGGCTGCCGGTCAATAGGGAGTAAGGCTTACTTCTAGCACCAACTGCACTGAATGGAGTCGGACAGGGGTACCGAGGAGTCTAATGGTCTTCATCTACGATGAATATTTCCAGTAATTGGTTATTCATTGTTAACTCATTATCCTTTGATGGCACTGGGATTTGCCATTTGAATAATAAATGGGCCTGGTAAGTTATAATTCAGTGAGGAACATCAACCTTTAATTAGCGTAGCAAATTGTCATCGTCATAAAAAAAAAACTCGTAACTCCATGTCGTTCATTCGTTACAAGCTAGGTCGAGAAATACAAATTAGATCGGAATCCGCAAGCCCGAAGGCTATCCTAAGAATTTTTGAAGCAAGATGGTTTTGGTGCGGTTGGAGTGGAATTCATAAAACAAGGCACCCTAAAGAAGATTACTAGTCGAAAACTAGCATTCATAAAGCGGGACAACACCCATCCTTGGAAAAAAAAAAGTGCTTAGAACAACAGTCAATGATTCCTTTTACTCATTTCTGGGTTATATTCCCTTCTAGAGCTCGCTCGTGCGGGAGGAAAATGACCAAGTGCGCACATTGCGGTTAATAATTTACGTTTTTTGTACATTTCCAGAGTAAGTTGTTCTTGATTTTTTTGTAGATTGTTTTCTTCCACAATCATATCTCAAAAAAATTCCGAACTGAAGTCCGGTGCTTCTCTAAGCACGCGCCTATTTGACGATAGTCGCTGACTCAACTTCTAATTTAACGATTTTCAATCACGCTAGATTTATTGCTGTGGATATGTTATACTCTTGAGGATAAAGCAGAAGAAGATATATTAAAAGTACCCAAGCAGTCAAAAAGTATTAAACGTCATCCGAGGTTCTTGGCAAGGGGTAGAGAGGGTGTTCTAAACATTTATAAACTTCTTATTTACTTGTTTTCAATCAACGGCAACTTGACTATCGTTAGAGTTAGTTAAATATTATAGCTTTGAATAATCATTGTATTTGATTTTTTATGTCACCCTACTTTTATAATAGTATTTTTTTTTTTATCATACGTTTGCATTGACAAGGGCAGATTTTTTTTACTGGAGGGCTGTTTTTTTTGGGTATGCAGTAAGGCTGTGTATCCTACATGGACGGTCATTCCACATTTGAAGAGTTGCACTGGTAATTGAAGCCCTGCCTAAAACTCGTTATCCGGTGCTCGAGGAAGTTACAAAGCACACACAGCAGATCGGTTCTTCCTCCCCCTTCAACTTCAACATTAATAACTCGGCAGTAGGTTGGGCTGGCACCCTCGATCACAGATGGCAGTGACTGGTCCAAAGTTAAACTTTACCGTTAATCTTTCAGGGGCGGCAGAACTTTTACCAGTCAGAGAATTCAACACGGCGTGCGTAGGAGTTGCTGTGACAGTTGGTGTAGGGGGAAAACAAATGCTATATTATGGACCTGATTGAGGAAAAAAGGCTGGGATCTTATGTTCTACCCGATCGATATCTTCATTGGCCAAAATAACCCATTCCGAGAATGCCCCAATGTTTTATATTATACTTTGTATCCTTGTTATCTTCCCTGAATTTTTACGAGAGTATTGAAGTAGAAGAAAGTGTAGTTAAAGTGGTATTGAGTAATCTTCAACTCCAAGATGGCAATGGAACAAAGGAATCAATTTGATTTTATTAAGAACACTTGAAAACTTACTCTAGATTTAAGTGCCAGAATAGTGTAAAATGTGATTTCTACGTGTTTAGTTTAAAACTCCTCCCCAGAGTAGTTCAAGGGGACTTTTCTGAAGCTTTGCAGGGATGCCCAAAATTTGTAGATCCGGCCCTGACCACTACAGCCTATAGAGAACGCTATGTCATTTAAAGTCCAAATTATAACATATCTTCCAATCACATTGTACATTAGAAAGTGTTATATTTCGCGCTAATAAATAAGGGGGATACATGTAGTTTTGTACATTGAAAACATTGACTTATGTCCCATGCCAAGGAGTTCGCAATCTACTCAATTTTACTTTACGTAATTTTTTCAAACGGTGCTCCTCTCCTTATATAAATGGAGACTAAGTGGGACATTTCCAAACTGAATAACTTAAACTGCGATAGTTACTGTTAATAAACAATACATTAGAAATATACTCAGTTATGGACAGTCATGCACCACCAGCATACACATCCCATTCTTATTATTTATCAATAATTGATATTTTTCAACAATGTAAGGTGACTTCTGGATTAAAAAAATCATCAAGCAAATCAATATAGCTATTACGAGACAAAATTCCTAATAAACTCAGCGTCGGCCACACTATAAATGACTTTTTAGCTCTTTGACCCATAAAATTTGTCTTTTTTTTGTAATTTTGAATTCGCGTATAATTGATGGGCGTAGCCAATGGAATCACTAGTCACTTCTTATTGTCAGTTTCACTTGAAAAAGGACATTTTTCTCCACAAATCTCAGACGCCGTCCTGATTGACTCATTAGTACTTAAGAATGGAAGTGAGAGCTGTTGAAAGCCCTAGTGATATTGATTATAATTAAATGCTGATTTGCTGGAAGTCTTTGTTGTTGAATAAAAACTTAACCCACAACCATAAAACGGATCTTACAATTTCTTGGTAATGATTACATATTCCTGGAAAGGCTATCTGGTTTACTATCAGGACACCTTAGTACAGCGTGTTCCCCACGGCTTCCATTTTTTTGGCTGTGTTTTATATAGTCTAAGACATTCGTAAATAAAATGAGACTTTCGTAAATGTGTTATAATCAATTTAGCCAGTTCAAAAATCTACTTGTATATGATTTTATTTGTTTTGAATCTAGTAAACAGGTGTGTTTATCTGCATGGTTTTAGTGCTTAGTGCTTTATTTCTATAACGTTCAACTATTATCTCTTGAAATAAACATTTAAAATAATTATGAAATATTAATTTAAGTGATAATAATAATAATGTTTGCTTTATGTTACCCAGGTCAGTTTCTTTCTGAGCGGGAGAGGCACACGGAGGCAGCGAGCCTGTATCAGAAGGCGGCCGAGCTGGACCCGGACCAGTACGAGTCAGTGCTCGGGGCAGCGACTGCGCTGAGGCAGGCCGGCAGGAACCACGACGCTGAAGTATTCTACAGGCGAGCTGTGCTCCTCAGGCCGAATGTATGAACTTACTCATATCACTTTTCTAATAACAATTGTAATATGAGCACAATTTTCAGGGCATCAATCGGCAATCAATCAGGCATCAATCATTAATTATGACCTTATTTCCACAAAATCCGGTTCAAAAAATATTAGAAAACCTCGCTTAGTAATGCACCGATACATATCTGATGAATTCAATAACCAAAACTATGGGCATGGTTATTTTTTATAATACTTCTTGTGGCTAAAAAGACAAGAACTAAACATACGCTTTGTACAACTGTACAGACTACTTCGAAGGACATCCCATCTCTCAATAGAAAATAAACTAGTTATTTACAAAGTTATACTTAAGCCAATCTGGACATACGGAATAGAGCTATGGGGGATAGCAAAAAAGTCGAACATCAAGGAACATCCATTCCTTTCAATCACAAGTCCTAAGAACAAAGGTAAATGCACCTTATTACGTCAGCAACAAACCCTTCATAATGATGTTAATATACCCTACATTCTGGAACTCATCCCTTCCAAGTTCATAAAATTCCATAGTAACCTATCCAACCACCCTAATTACCTAGCACAGTCATTGCACTGCACCACTCATCCCAATAATCCTCATCGGAGATAAAACGGCAGTGGCCTCGTGACCTGCTATAAATAAGTGACAGTGAGAGTCCTGGCAATGGCCAGTTTCTCTAATCATGTCCTGAGCGTCTGTGCTATCGCACTCTTGGTCAGCCTTCGCTGGCTCTTATCCGGTGACGTGGCTGACATAGGGGCGTGGGGGATTTCCCAAGACCCCTTTCTCATGCGTGGGAGGTGACAACCATGTGGATTTGAGAGGTCTCTGGGCTGTTTGTAAATACTGTGTGAATGAAAATTCTAAATACGGTATGAATGAGAATATGTATCACAATTACTTATTGCCTACTAAGGCAGATTGTAATTTTACCACAATAAAGATGTTTCCCATCAAATTAAATAAATTAGGATGTTTGAGATGATAGGAAATAATCTGGTTGAGTTTCATCAGCAATACTAGCTAACAAAGGCAATCAATCCTACCGATAATTACATAATTATAATACACATAGATACACCTAAAAAAAAAAATATACTCTATCAACGATTTCGTTTCTAAACTAGCCATATAAAATCCCCTCCCAATAATATATAAAGCCATTAAAATAAAACCGCTCTCATAAAGTTTAAAGATTCTTCGTGACTCGAATAGGGTCCACAAAACTACCCCTTATTGCGAGAAATAGATTTCTCTTAATCCCCGTGATGGAGGAATTCAACAAATTCTTTCTAAAGGGCACTCGATTTGAGAAGTAGGTCCAGTGATTTCATATTAAGGGATATCTTCTTTATACGATTTATCGAAGATACTGTATCTTAAATTAAAAAGAAAAAAATTTGCTGTAAAGGTTAGTTATGATTCAAATATATAAAATGCTAACTGTCACTTTTTTTTTTTGTTGTAATTAGCAAATAAATATTTCTTAGTAATGCTTCTTTTGCTATTGGGTGTAATAACAATCTATATTGTTTTATTGCCTTTTATGCTCATTATTATGTATATACGAATATTTTTTATCGGTCATTAATGGTAATATATCAATTAATTATACTTTAATGTGATCACTTAGTGCAATAAACTTTCTTTTTTTTTATATTACTGTACTATGTATGCTCTTAAACAGTGCAAGCAAAACTTCACGTATATTTTGATAAACTAATTCAAATAATATGCTTTTGCCCTAATATGTAGTTAATAATGAATAATAATTGTTTGACTGATAAAAATATACTGCATGCGTTATTTTTTATTGGCTCTCATATGAAAAATAAACGAGTTATTTTATCAGATATTAAAGTTACCAAATCGAGCTGGTGCAAAAATCATTTTAAACGACTTTAATTTAATATTGCATCCTATCATAAGAATGTGTCCAGAAACCTAATGTTCGATCCTAGGCTATAATTAATAATTCAACTCATATAATAACCAAAAGAGATACGGAGTAGCCCGGGGCACTATTGAATGCATGCACTAGTTCAGAAATTTATGTTGCAATATAAAATAAAACGATGCAACATTAAAACACTAAGATATTGTAAAATTGATAGACTTGCTTAAGTGCCTAATGCACTAGCTTAATCTCCTACCAGTGATAATCATTGGCTAGAAAGGACATTTCAGAAAGTAAGGAGGAGGGTATGCAAGGAGGACTAGGAACTGGTTATATCTGAAAACCACACTCTGATAACACACTAAAATGTGACATGCACATAAGAGTGCTGCTTGAATGATGATCGGAATAACTCAACCTTTGTTTGGCAATTTGCTCATTTACTGCCCCACCGTAATAAAAGTGCTCTTTACAGAAGCTCCAGGGTTCCTTTAGACACCTGACCAACTCTTAAACACTATACGAATGATTTCAATGGAAAACTCACTCCCTTCAAACAAACCTGATTCTAATGAATAAATTTAATATGATCATTAAAATATAAATGGATTTGACCTGAACAGCACATTTTAAATTTTAGATCATATGGTATGAATGAGATCATTTACCACAATTACTTATTGCTCAATGAGGCAGATTGTATTTTGTCATAATAAAGTTGTTATTAATTAAAAAAATAAAATATAGATCAATTTGATTGTTTTTCGGCTGACATACACGCCTACAGAATTTTCCAGGCTCTGCCCCATTATAATTTTAAAAACTTTGATAATATCGTATAAAAGAGATGAAGAGAATGAGAAAAGAGCCCCCTTTCAGACGATATTTGTTCCTTAGGGCTGAGGCTACTTATATTTCCCGGAAAGTTCAATTTTTGAGTAAAGTTTAATTGAGCTGCTAAAATGAATAAGAACCATTGTAATGTTATAATTGGAAGGGGTTAGCTGAGGAGAGGAGTTGGCTCATCAATATGCGAAGAGCAGCCATGAATACGGCAGGACAAGACGGCACCAATATTCATGACCCATCTAGCCCACCGTTCTTAATTAACATTTATCCTCTCCATCAGGTGACTGTCTATCTCTCTCTCTCTCTCTCTCTCTCTCTCTCTCTCTCTCTCTCTCTCTCTCTCTCTCTCTCTCTCTCTCTCTCTCTCTCTCTCTCTCTCTCTCTCTCTCTCTCTCTCTCTCTTTTATTAAAACAGTAATTAGGTTTGCCCTGGCATTCTTTTTTTTGAGAAATTTTATCCATTTTAGTCTGGAGACATTGAAATTTAAGTCTTATGTTCTACTTGAAGCGCCGAACACATTAAAAATACTGTCAGCCTCATAAAACATAATTAGATATCACTAACCAGCATATAACTTTTTCCCTATGTATGCGCTCGTTGAGTAAATTCAAATATGCAATATTAAAACAGTTAGACCTTGTAAAATTAATTCACTCACCTCAGTGTCTGCTATATCTTAATATCCTACCTGTGATAATCATAGGGTAGACTAGATGTCTTAAAAAACAAGAAGGTGAGTAATGAGGGAGCATTAGAAACCGCATTCAAATAAGAAAATATTACTTTCACGGAAATAATGTCAAGTTCGATCGGAAAATCGAAAGGAGGTGCAATAAAATGTGGCACTAGTCAAAGTTTCAGATACCACCTGATAAAGTAATAATATATATATATGTATGTAACCTAAACGCCTTTTTTCATTATAATTATGCAGAGGAAAAGTAAATGTGTTTGTTTGAGTCTAATTTTTTGGTAATGGTTACAGTTGATGAGATATTTTAAATCGCATACTTCTAATTAATAAATCTCTGAAAGAAAAAGTGCTGGTATGTCACTGTATAAAGAAGTATCGGGATTGCATATAATTTAAAATATTATTGAAACGGAAAGCATTATTTTTGTTGAGAATTTTAGAGGCGACGAACAAACTAACGAAAAAATGAGTAAAACTGGTAGCTTGGTTGAATCAGATACGTGGTTGACGTGTTGGAAGTTCACTGTTGTAATATTACAACCTTAATATTGTAGTTCTCTTATTTGATTTAAGACTCTTTTTGTTGCAGGAGGCCGGGAGCCACAGCAACCTTGGGGCAATGCTCCACCTGAATGGCAAGGCTGCCGAAGCGGCTTCCGCCTACAGACAAGCACTGCGCCTCAACCCAACCGACCGGACGACCATCGCCAACCTGAGGAAACTCCACTCCCTCCATCCGTACCTCTGACGCCCTGCCTGCCCAGTGCCTAGCTACAGGACTGTGCTCCACACGGACGTCTAGTCTTTCAGGGGACTGTCTTGTGGGTGAGCGCTGTCCGCATTTCCTCTGCGCTCACTGTCTCAGCTTCTGACACCGACGTAAGCCGAGACAGCGAGTCGAAACTTACGAGTGATCTAGTATGGCGTCGTTGAGAGTGACAAAATATTATTTTTGCGTGAAAAAAAAAATTATCGTACTATGTTTCGTAACTAACGCTTCACTGTTAGTAATATATACAAGAATGTATAGTTTTTAAGAAAAAAAAATTTAATCCGAAACAAAAATTTACCTAAGTCAACCCTCAAAACTTAGTTAATAGGTTACCTTTTGCTTCTATGCTGAAATAATTTTTCGTGATGACAATACGTACACTGTAATCTGTTTTAGAATTCAGTTACACCTCAAAAAATTCGAATAACTAATATTTTTTCCCAACTGGGGATACGATTAAACAATCAATAATATTTTCTAATAAAAAAAAAAATTGATGTATTTTTCACCAACTATAAAATGGGAAAATTCTTGAAAACAATGGAAATGATCAAACAAGGAGCATGAATTTATTCTATGCATATATATACATATATACATATATATATATATATATATATATATATATATATATATATATATATATATGTAGAGATTATAATCGCCCAAAACTATTTATATTATTAATTTCAAACCATTACAGTCCAAAAATGTAAACTAATAATCTAGAACAGACGGCCAGTCTAAACCGAGGCACTCATTAAATGTGCGAAGATCAAGATCTCCCGTCCGTAAACGGAAAGGAATGTTCTTGAACACAAAATCACCGATTTAACAGTAATAATAATATTAATAGCAACCATATAGTAAACAATCGAGCAGAATTTGGCAAGACAAAATTCCAGAAGAGAGATCTTTACTCTTGAGAACATTATAGAATTTGGTTGGCAGCCTACCCAGAGGATAATAAATTATATCTCATCTTTATCACATCTAAATCTAAAATCCCTGAGCAAGCTTTTAGAGGATGAGTACTGATATAGGAAATTTATTACATTACAAACCTTGGTAACGCAGGGGAGCGTTAAGAAGTGTATAACCATTATATACACAATTAATATATATGACCAATAGAGTTATCTAGAATAATCAATGCTATGACCCTAAATTGGGAAATTTCGAAAAAAATCTGAGTTGTTCCAGGTTTTTAATACAGCTTTCACGTGTATTATAAGATCAGGTTTTCGAGAATGACGATGGACGTTACTCCTAATTTTTCAACCAGTATCATCTGAAGACAGAAATTCTAAGAAGAAAGCCCTCCAAGAATTAGTGAAAAGTATGCACATTGAATAAATATAAAATAACAGGCTTGTATTTTATAGGAACCTACTACGAAAAATTTATTTGTATTGCTGGTCGTATGTTTTTTTTATCAATATACACACAAATTGCCCTTTTACTATATTTCATTGCTCCATTACCCTTTTTGACATTTATACAGTCACCTTAAGGTGGCTACAACAAATATAATGCAAATACATAATTTATAGAAACACATTTTGTCAGGAATAGTTATTTGTAAATATAGCTAAATGATACGTTACTAAACGTTATGTAAATAAAGTAACTTTCTATAAATTAAAATAAAATAAGTATAAATAAAATTAAAACATTAATTCTTATGAATCACAAAGATAATTGATCCCAATTGCGTATTAATGCAATAGGCTTATTTATTAACCTACTACAATCACATTTCTTCACGTCTACAAATCTGGCCCCCTAAGCCAACCATTCTAAAATATAGCTAGAGATATGGCTGGCTTAAGGAATTTCATGTAAATAGGGCTTTCGGGGAACCAAAGGTCAGATGCAAGTGTTTGTATTATTGAAGTGATTTGATGAAGAATAGGGCATTTTACAAGGAGGAACATGCAGGACACCAGAATGCCCACACACACCTTATTAGGTATAGTGTTCGATGTAATGAACCTGCTAAAAATCAATATATATTAAAACAAAGGAATAAAACTACAAGCAGATAAGAATCGCTATAATTAAAACAAGTAAGAAGTAAGTAACTATGTAAGAAGACGCCATGAAAACTAAAATGATAATTTACTTAACGCCGGCGACATTTCTCAGATAAAGTTGTTCAGATGCCCACGCAGTTTAGTATCTGACAATGGCAATTCATTGCTGAAAGTATTAAGATTATATAATAAAATATCAACAATTTCTATGCAGAAAAATTGTTGTGATGCATCATAGCCCAGAACCGGCAGTACGGAGAAACAGATGGACCCGGCGATGACCCTAGCCTGAATATTGCTAATAAAAGTCAGTTTGGAGAATGTACTTTAAGTTCATACATAAATCCTTCAGTCAGAAATCTAATCACGAATAAAGCTTCAATTAGTATTCCGACAAATAAAAAAAACTGTAACGTGAAAGAAGTGGCAAGCCTTTGAAAACGAATTTGATCTTTGCATATTACACTGATTCAAAAGCGTTGCTTGAATGGCAAGGGGTCCTAAAGGAAAGGATGATTGCCCCGATCGTTGAGTCAAAGGAAATTATATAAATAAGGGTTGGAGGGCGTGTAACAAGTTGTGTACGGGGCTGGGTACAATCCGAGCTAGAAGCAATCAGACTGACATATGGCCAGGCCGGCTACAAATACAAACAGATACCTTCTCATTTATTTCAAACTCTCCCTATTTATTTCGGCCATCTTCCAAATCGGTGCCGCACAGGCTTTTTACGGTTGCCTTTTTTTTCTTCTTTTTTTTTTCACCACCCTCCTTTTCCTCTCTCTGATTTTATTTTGCTTTACAGAACAAACCTCTAAGTAAACGAAGCTATCAATATTTATTTACGTTCAGTACAGATTTGAGCTAATCCACAACTTTATTTTATTATCTGACATATCAACCTTTTTATTAATTAATTCATTTTCTTATACCTTTGATCAATTATAAAATTATCCAATTTATAAACTAATTGAAACGTATAAACATTAAAAAATTGGATTTGTCAGATCGACATTTCACTGGTTGGCTCGTCTTATTGAAACATTGTACAAACCTGAAAAAAAAAAAAACTTATGTAGATATGTAATGTATTAAGAATGATCAACATTGTAATCCTATTATAATGAGATACGATTGAGACAAATACTATCGCTTCAGAAATTTTTCGAATGACTTATTTTTGTTCCATTTTCTCGAAACTAATTTTATGTAATTTTGAATATATATGTATATCTATAGAAAGAAAATAACTCAATCTAAACAGATTTTGATTACATTTAGATATGAACTAGTAATGTTTTATGGGATCAAGTTTATACTGAGCTTTGAGGAAAACAATGAAAAATGTATTAATAATTGTAAAAGCTGTTATGGTGTGGTATCAAACATTTTCAATTGTACACGAAGCCCATTTTCGATTGGGCAGATAATACATGGGTAAATATATAAATTCTCCGTATTTTAGATAGTCTTAAATTTTTATTTATAATTTATGTGTTTTTTCATAGCTTGTCGCAGCTTTTTCATCCTGCTAAACGGCTTATTTGCAGACATGTTTTCTGTAACTGAAACCACCGGTTCAGGTTGGCCTATGTATTTGCATAAAGAAATTGTTTTATTTGTATAACGTAAATCTTACTTAATGATGTAATTTATGAATATTTGACCCTCGGCAAGTAGTCTCTTGAAAAAAAATATTTTTTGTTTGTTATAATAAGAGGTTACTAACAGTTGACAAAAAAAATGTATTCTAAACTGTGTATGTTCTTGCTGATGTTATGTTATGTTAATACACTATAGAGAAATACCATTAAAGTATTTTATATTACTTGTATAATTGGAAATTGTAAATAAATTATTTTTAAATGGTATTTAGTATTGTTTTTTTGTTATATGTTTCCTCATTTCTCCACACAGCATGAACGTTAAATAAGATGCCAGATAAGTAACTAAAGTTTCCTCCACGCATAATATATGCATAATAAATCCAAATTGCTAAAATAATAAAATATTCTAATTCACCAATCAATGTCAATAGCAGAGTTGCTTAGTAAGTTGAGTATCTGAAGTGAATCCTCTTATTCGTCATACTAGCCCTAACATATAAATATAAAAATCATAATACTCCTAATACCAACATTCCATTTCTCCTTTTTTTAAATTTCAAATCTGAGAGCTGAAGAAAACAATAATAATGTATATAATTTTGTAATAAGATATAATTATTAAGCATACATCTTAACAAAAACAAATTGAAATTCAATTACCATGCGAGCTATTGAGACTGTTACAAATCCAAAATAGTCCAACAGTGCTTGCTGTCTCTTCAATAAAACCAGCATGAAGATCATAAAATGCCTTGATGGTCATCTATAAAACCTCAATAGTACCTATAGTAAGTTTTATGGACTCCTTTAACATCTCTTTCAATCATTTTATTTTCTAGCCTCCTCTTTCACCCTTACATGTATAAATGGTTTCTTGCTTGATTTCTTTCTCATAATTGTTTTATTTGTATTCATAACCGTGTTAAATAGTTCTTCTCTGTAACTGACGTGTCCTTCTTCCAGGACATGAGCCGTCTTCAGTTTCAAGTTTACTTGACTTAGTTACTTAATCGTTAACCATTTATCTTGTTCATGTTCAGATTGATATGAGTGAAGCTGATATTTACAAAACATATAGACATTCACTTGCTTAAATATGTTATTATTTCTATTAATATATAATATGCATTTCAAGTTTCTTTCGTTTGATGAATCCTCTTACTCTGACTTTTGGAAGGCATCGGCAGGTTTCTACATTTTCAATATATTTAATATGATATTGAATCCGATAAAATGTATTAACATATTAGAGTCCTCTTGGTTTTTAAATTTTATGTTACAATTTGATTGATTTGACAAAACTCACCGTGACTTGCACACATTCTTTGTTAACTTTTTCTGTCCAGTGTATGCCGTTGGACCTTTTTCTTTGTAGAATGAACAGTATATCATGAACTGCAATTGATGTCACTACCTCCCACTAAACCACTATTGAGAGACATCAACTGGTCAGTAAAGGGGATTGGAGGGTAATGAACGGACCAGTTTCATAGTTTTTCCACATCTTTGCTATCTGGAATGATTTGAAATGGCCACATATCAACCGAAACTTTGTTTACTATAAAGACCGTGGGCTCGAGATTGCACGTCCATGTGTCAAGCCACTAGTGCTCTTCATATACACCTGATAATACGATGGTTCTCATTACTCGATAGTCAAGTCTGACCACAAGCCAGACCAAAACTTGGCAGATTGGCGGATTGTATAACCTCCTTTTGTGAACATATCGTACTTAGATGGATCCATCCGTTGTAAAGCCATCATGTCTTGTAAGTACAGATCGCGTGACTAACCACCTTTCGAAATTGAATTTTGTTTCGAAGAGTCAATACTTTAATGCTATTTTTAAGTAATGAATTAGATTCGCCTGAGGATCTATAATTGTATATAATTATCTGTGAATTGAAAGGGGCTATGAAGGGAAAAAAAGTAATTGAAAGGATTATTTTATTATATAACCTATTAAATAATATAAAATACTTTTTAAAAAGTTTAAATCTAAAACAAGTGAATGTAACAGTAGCATTGTATTTGGAGCATCAGGATCACAAAACTCAATACTTGACTCGAGCAAGGCAAGCATTGGACGGAAAATTTGTAAACAACTCAAAAAATGTATATTACTTTTCTTTTCTTTTTCTCGTGTTAATTTTTGGTTACCAAGGACCCCATGAGCTTTAGTAAATAATACGTTTTATAATAATTTTACTTTTTGTTAGTTTATTAAAGATATATTTCAATATTCATTTTTGCTTCCTCACTACCCTACGGTAGGTAAGGAATTTTTGTATTCCTGCAGTGAAAAAAATGTCTGCACTAGAAATCGAATATTTCTACGTCACGTTCGCGTATTAGACATCAGGGAACAAATGTGGTACTATGTTAATCTTTCTGTAGTCAAATCGATTTGACGGGCACAACACCCACATCAATGCACTAACCCCTATTCGAAAGATTTCGATGGACTTTTAATGCATTTGTTGAGATGAACCCATGCATTCTTTGAGATGATCCCGAATCAATTTCATCCAATTCATTCAACTATTGGCGTTGGCAAGAAAGTAATTTCGGTTTTTTAGTGTGAAATTATTTCTATTCAAAAAATGAACTTTTCTTCATGATCTTCCATTCAGTTCGATGACCTTTTGCCATCTTTCAAGTAACTTCATACTCCATACTCATGGTCCTTATCAGCAAAAAACTCAACCAAGTGCGATTTGTGGTCTTCGTTATTACTGAAATTTTTACCATTTAAGAAGTTTTGTAAACTTCGGAATAAATGATAATCCGATGGTGCGAGGTCGGGGCTGTATGGGGAATGGGACATCACTTCCCAACCAAGCTCCAATAATTTTGAATGTCGTGGCGGAACCCAAATATCAAGCTTCTTAACAAGTCGAAGACGTCTTATATGATTTTCAATTGCTGTGGGTGATACATTTAACTGTTTAGCAATCTCTCGCACATAACGATTCGATTCAATTGTGGCTTTCATTTTGCCATCATCAACTTCAGAACGTTGGTCATCTTTCAGTGAAAAATCTTCAGACCATTTTTTAAACCAATTCCGATAAGTGCGTTTTGTTAAACAATCAACGCCATACACTTCACATATCTCTTTGAGAGCCTCAGGTGCTTTCTCGCCTTCATGAAAATACAAAAGTAAAATGTGTCGAAAATGCTTATTTTTGCACTCCATGTTAAAACTGACCGTAAACTGACAGTTGTAAACAAAATTAAAAATTTCTTTCTATAGCAACCTAAAGGTATCGACTACCAAATCTAAAAAGAGAAAAATTCTAACATTGACAAAATAATAACGAAACAAACATAACGCTATCTACTGCTGCAAACCGAAATCACTTTCTTGCCAACCCAATCATTTTGTTTCCGCATGCGCAAACATACAACTTGAACATATTTTAAGTACCAACTAGATGTTTTTAGTTCTTAGAGTTCTGTACACCCGGTTTTAATTTTATATTTATTCTATTCATTAGAATAATTACAACTTGAAAGGTATCCTACAAAAATCAATATTTCAATGTTTTTTGGTTATCTCTCATTTTAGAGAACCATTGAGCCTCAATGTCCTGGTGGGCTGATGTGAAAGCTGTTTTAATCTACTTTTTTTTTTGTCTTTCATAGCCCCTTTAAATTTACAGATAATTATATATAATTATAGATCCTCAGGCGATCTATTTACAAATTATTTTTCTATTTCCTGTAGCATCGCTACATTATACACAGGTTTCGTTATTTTATAAAAATTATATAATGAATAAATAAGTATAATGATATACATTATACGTGACTGAACTAAACTGACTAATAAAGGCGATGGAGCTCACCTTTTTGATCAAACTTAAAACTAACTTACATACTAATTCTTAACCAAATCGATACTGTTGTCGTCGATGTGGGAGGGGTGGTGGGGTCATAGTGTTAAACACTGGGTTAGTTAGGTGCTGCCACGAGCCTTTTTTTTTTTTTTTTTTTTTTTTTTTTTTTTTTTTTTTTTTTATGCCCTTCCTGAGGCTGAGCCTCAAACGGGCTTACCCAACGAGCCCGTGAAGCGAGCTCATGGGGTTACGTAGCCTGTGGTGCGCGTATTCCAGTGCAATGGGATTGTTGCACCGGTCAGCGCACCTTGAGTAATACTGTTTTCGTTCTTTATTTTCCAAAACCACAAAGAAAACAAAATAAAATAAAATATTTTCCTTAAATCTACTTTGTACAATCCTTACTAGCTATTATTTTTTTTTTTTTTTTTTTTTTTTTTTTTTTTTTTTTTTTTTTTTTTTTTTTTTTTTGTCCTTATAGCTAGTATCCTTAATCTATTTACAATATTTACAGATCCGTTAACTATACTAATATCTTACTACTATACTTAAGTGCTATATTTACAAGGGTTGTGCATCCTCTATCCCCCTATAACTAAACTTATATCTAACCATAGGCTACTCAGTCCTACCTTATATCTATATGTACATATTTACAGTGACTCCTCTGGAACCGCCGATACATCGTTGGCTTCGGGTGAGCCTTCCCGAAGACTCGGCTGCTCACCCCGCGCCACCCCCCTGGATATATTGAAGTGCCCGGAGCCTTGTACCCTTCTCCACTCCCCGACGAATCTGCAGAACGCGGTGTATCTTACTTCATCATTCACCAGCGACGGCAGGTCGGACTCGTCCAGGCTGTACTCTCCTATCGAGCGGAGCAGCCGTGCTCTAGCCGGTTCTAACGCATAACAAGAGAGCACGACGTGCTCCGCGGTGTCATCCTCTCCGCAATGAGGGCAGGACCTGCTTTCTGCCCTCTTGTATTCGTACAGCCTGGCACGAAATCCGCCGTGTCCTGTAAGCACTTGTGACACCCAGTAGTCTGGGGAGACCCAACTTGCCCTCAGCCTGTCCTGAACTGAGGGAAAGTACTTCCTCAGGGTGCTCCCCTTAGTCGTACCAGTCCACCTGGCTCCCCAAGCCTCTATCGTCCATTCCCTTATGAGGGCCTTCCACCTCCCAGGCTCTTCCTCAATTCTTCTCCGTAGGGGAGGTGGAATATCTTCAATCTGCCCTCTCTTCGTCTTCGACCTGAGGCGCTGCTCCAGGAGGACCAGATCCACTGGTACCGCCGCTGCCAAAACCTCCACCGCGTCCTGAGATACCGTCCTGTAGGACCTCGTGACCCGTACTAGTGCCATTCGCTGTATCCTCTTCAGGGCGTGCGCCTGCCCCTTGTTCAGGTGCGCCGACCATGACTGCGAAGCATACCTTACTATGCCCATTACCACAGCCTGGTAGAGGGTTCTCGAGACCGGGAACCTCACCCCCCACATCGCTCCCCCTATCCTTGCGAAGGAGTTACAAACTGAAACGATCCTGTTTCCCAGGTATTCGATGTGGGGAGAAAGGCTAAGTTTCTTTCCCAGTCTCACCCCCAGGTACGTCACCTCCGTGCCCACCCTAACTCTTCTTCCTTCTATCTCCAGCCACATAGGGTGAGCACGGTCCATCTTGCCTCTCACCAGGGTGGCCGTCGTCTTTTCCGCAGCCATGGTCATCTTCATACCGGCGCACCACTCCTTGACCAAGTTGGCACAGGCGCACGCTCTTCTCGTCACTTCGGCACGCGAATTCCCCACGATGGTTGCGGCGAGGTCATCCACATATGCCACCGCGGGGTATCCCTGCTCTTCCAGGGTCACGAGGACCTTATTAAAAACTACTTTCCAAAGGGCAGGGCCCAGGACTGATCCTTGGGGACACCCTCGCTCCACTGGTGCTTCAACGTCGTAAGACACTCCTCTGATGACCGCCCTACGTTTGCTAAGGTAGCTGCCCACGAGCTCGTACAGATTGCTCGGGGTCTCTAGCTCCTGTAGCTCCCTCATGACGTAGGGCCACCACACCCTGTCAAACGCAGAGGAGATGTCAAATGTAAGTAACAGCGCGTACTTGGAGCGAGTCGCCATATCGTCCCTTATCTTGTCCAAGGCATCAGCTGTGCTCCTGCCCTTGCAGGAGCCGTACTGTCTTGGGTGGTCCGCCTTTTCAAACGTCTGCC
The DNA here is from genome assembly GCA_930367205.1 of Acanthosoma haemorrhoidale. NCBI lineage: Eukaryota > Metazoa > Arthropoda > Insecta > Hemiptera > Acanthosomatidae > Acanthosoma > Acanthosoma haemorrhoidale. Next base: position 51,520,754 of record OV884015.1, on the reverse strand, counting down.
GCAACGCCGTGTGCATCAATCTCTCCAGGACTTTACTCAAGACTGGGAGGAGGCTGATGGGCCTGTAGCTCTTGGTAGCTGTCAGGTCCCGATCGGCTCCCTTCGGAATTAGTCTGAGCTCCGCTCTCTTCCATACACTCGGGAATTTCCCGCGGTCGAGGCACTCATTCATGATCGCAAGCAGCCTCCCCTCAATGAGTGGACACGATGCTTTGATCATTGCAGCATCGATCTCATCCAGTCCTGGAGCTCTCCCGGTCTTCTGCTTCTGGACGGCGATGCGCAGGTCCCAAATGTCCCATGGTGGGTACAGGTCCGTTCCGGGTGGGGCCTCTGTCAGGGATCTTACCTGGGAGTCTTCAGGCGAGTCGCTTTCTGGGTCATCCCTGGGGTATGTTTCCTCCATGTAGTAGGCCGATGCTTCTTCCGGGGAGGTGGCCTGCCAATCGCCACTCTTCAGTGCGGCGAGTGTCTTGGACTGACCACCTCTGGCCATCGCTACTCGATACGGTATACCCCAGGGGTTCTTCTCCGACTCGCGTTGGACGAACTCATCCCAGGTTTCCCTCCGGGTAACCTCAATCTTCTTCACATACTCTTTCCGGAGGGACCTGTGTCGGGCCTGGAGGACTTCCCGGACCTGTTGGTTCCTGCACTTCTGGAACGCTCGCCTCGCCCTGTAGAGCTCTCTCTTGGCCGATGTGAGGGCGGGCGTCCACCATGGGTTGCGCTTTTTTCTGTACTTCCTTCGCTGGAGGGTATCTTCCGCAGCGTCTCTTATGGCCTCTGTGAGGGACGCTACCTTCCCGTCGAGGCTATCCCATTCCAGGGGATCATCCCCTAGGATAGCCCACTCGTCGTCCACTAGTCTTCCCTCCAGCTGGATCTGGTAGGCGGACCACCTAACTCCCCGCGTGACGTACCCTTGGGCGCCAACTTCCTGTCTTGGCGCCCCGGTGACCACATCGAAGGAGATAGAGTTGTGGTCACTGCTGGTCTCGGCAGATATTCTCCAGTTCTCTATACGTCCTGCGAGGGGGGTCGAGGACATGGTAACGTCTATCCAGCTGCTACCTTGCGGCCCCGTGAACGTCGGGGGTCCTCGCTCGTTGTTCATGATCACCATTTGGTTAGCAGCTGCAAAGTTCGCCACCACAACCCCCCTCCTTGTAGTGTGTGTGGAGCCCCACGCTGTGTGCCAGGCGTTGAAGTCTCCACCGATAAGGATCTCCCTATGTCCTCTTTGCCTGACACATTCCTCCAGCACCCCAAGCAGCTCCGACGGGTCCAAGTCATTTGCGAGGTAGAGAGAGGATACCAATAGCTTCCCCCCTCTCCACCCAATATGACACGTCGCCAGGTCCTCCCGACAGAACTGGTCGAGGGACATGACGTCCAGCGTGGGGTTACACACAGCGATCGCCGCCCTGGGTCTCCTTTCTCTACTTCCCATGGCGACTACTCTCACCGACGCGCCGAGACCAGCAATCACTCCTCGCTGACAGTACGGCTCCTGCAGCAACATGACATCGTAGCGGCGGGTGAGGGCAGACAGCTCTGTGGCCACCACCCGGCTCTTTGCCATGTTGACTAGGATAATCATTATTTTACTCATAATGCGTTCTCCTTACCAGGGCCTCCGCCTCCTTATATAACTGCGGGCACTCCGCCGCTCCTGACTGGTGCCTCGTCGTGTCTTCTTGGCGCCCCGCTCTGACGCAGCCCACACATCTCGGGCGCTCGTCCTTCCGGGGGCATGCCTCAGCCGTGTGCCCCTCCTGGGCGCACCATCTGCAGGTCTTCTCTTTCCTAGTACAGGTGGCTTTGGAGTGCCCATAGCCCTGGCAAGTAACGCAGCGGGGAGCATCAAGGTAGTCCTTCACCACTACCCTGTGCCATCCCCCTACCCATATCCCTTCTCCCCCCAGGAGCGCGAACCTAACTTGGGGGGACACCTCAGCTACCCAGCTGACGTACACCGGATCCCTGGTGGCCCCCATGCTGAAGACCAGTTTCAGTGCGCCGGGTCTTTGGTCTTGTGGCAGGCTCGCCAGGGTAGGGTCAACCCGGGACAACGCGTCCCACACCTCGTCCAGGAATTCCTTTTCTACCCAGGCTCTGGGGACCCCTCGGAATATCACCCTGGGTCCCCTCTTCTGTGCCAACCTCGAGTTAAGGCCGGCCGTCTTAGTGGCTTCGAGGAGCCTTACCGCCTCCACCATACTTGGGGTCTCCACGAGGAGGCCTCCGGCCTTTGTTCCTCGCAGTATCCTGGACGAGTCACCTGGGTCCTTTTGTGGCATCCTCTTCATGATATCTACCGGGTTGCCCTCAATGGTAATATATGTCTTCCTCTGGGTAGCCTCCTCCGTCCGCGCCTTCGGGAGTCTCGCCACCAGCCAAAAAACATAATGTGTCTCCGGCGGATGAACTCACCCACCGACGGCACACCAAGCAACGGGTGCAGATCAGCGTTCTTCAACCTCTCGAGAGAGAGGAATTTTATCTACTTTAAATTCGTTATGCATACATTCGTTGAATGAGTATTTTCAGTTTTAGGAGAAAATGGGCAATTTTCGAAGAGCTGTATCTTGAAAAGTAAAAGTCGTAGCTCATTTTAGTCTTGACTTGCAGAACATTTTATTTACTTCAGAACATAAACATACAAGCTCTTCTCTCAGGCGCATATTTTTGGATAACGACTGTAATGAGTGCGAAAATCTCGCTGTTTTAAAGCTATTACGTCGGTCGCCCAGGCCTTCCGAAGCTGGAAATTTGGTTTCTTACTATCAATTCAGGTCCTCATGACCTTTTGCAGGCACGATCCCTTTTCATGTATATTTTGACTGGACTAAGGGCAAATGTTTCGAAAACGAAAAGAGACCTGCAATTTTATTGGCAACATAAACATTATGATAAATTGACCTACACGAATTTTATGGATCAACGAACCAAAAACTTTACTTTGTTGAAGAAAAACAATTATCTGTACTAAATATAATTGCTTTGATTTGATTGATATTGATATTGATTGCTGGTCACGGCTTAAGTTTATGTTCATTAACAAGTTTTTTTTTACTGAAAGGAATTTTTTTAGTATTATGTAATGTATTTAGAAGTTTTTCGGCCGTCACGTTTACATCGATTCCGTTACCATTTTCGTGATAATATTGCTATTATTTATTTTATTTTTTATACATTCTAGTTGAAAATGGATAAAATTTGATTTTTAAGTAAACAAAAAATAAAATAAATAAAGAGTAGGGGTTTCTTGGATCAGCCAGTAAAATTAATTATCCGCGACATATGTGCATAGAAGATTGACTCCTCTAGACGGACATGTGCTGAGTTCTTCCAATCTCCTCGATTAAGTGCATACGTTTCTGGTCACTAGAATTTTAATATCATAGATATAATATTGATTTTTGTTGCTCCAAGTTGTTGCTCTATTTGCTTCAGTTTTGGATAGCTTTTCCTATTTTTAAAAAAATGTTTCCTCACATTCTCTTTTACACATACATAGCAACGATTCCTGTGCATACTTCAACACATATTATCCCTCAGGCATGACGAGCCATTGGTGAAAGCTATTTATACCGAGATCCGTTAAGCGTTTTAGAAAACCTGATAGATCCTTTCCTACAGTCGGGAGGATCCCCACCTCATAACAAGAAACTTGATGGGGAGTTTAACCCAAAACATTTTGCCTACTCAAAGAATCCGTCAAGGTGAAGTAGAGAGAAAGATGTCGGCGAAAGATCTTGATGAACAGCGAAGAGCTATTTTACAGCCAGAATTTATAATATACCCTACATTCTAGAACTCATCCCTTCCAAGTTTATGAAATTCCACAGTAGCCTTTCCAACCACCCTAATCCTGTAGCACAGTCTTTGCACTGCGCCACTCATCCCTATAATCCTCCTCGGAGACTGAAAAGGCAGTGGCCTCGTGACCTGCTATAATCGCGTGACAGTGGGAGTCCTGGCAATGGCCAGTTTCTCCAATCATGTCCTATTGTATGAATGAGTGAGTAAATGATGACTGTAAATATGGTATGAATGAGATCATTTATCTGTATTATTATTGCCTTATAAAAGGCTGATTGTAATTATTGCACAATAAAGATTGTTGAATTTATAATATTCGCTGGAATATAAGATAAAACTACGAGGAAGCCACAAATACACTGAGAACAACATATGTTGCTTGGCTAAATACATTCTTTCTTTGAGACCTAATTAAAAATCATGTAGCTATTTTATAAATGTACCTATAATTTCTAATAGTTATTTAAAGATTTTTTATCTCCATTTTTATATGACCTATTTGTACTATAAATTGTATGAATATATTTAAGTTACTTTTGATAAATTATAATAAAATGCTGTATTAAATCCCTTAATAGAAGAACGACAATGGTAGGCATACAAAAATCGGAATATTTCCTTCCAATAACATTCTCGAGGTATAGATAAATACATAAAAAGGGAAAAAAGTAAAAGGGGAGAGGCAAACAGCGTAGAAAATAAATGTAGATAAGATCGGGGCGGCGAAACTGAGCCGAGATCAGCGGGTATTTACTTAGCCTTCGGTCCACAATCTACAGGTACTGCCCCTCTTATTTACCCAGTCTGCCTCCTACCTCATCGTCCCCGAACCTTCGTGCCACTATGCGTGGCAACTCTAGGCGATAACCACTCGTGCTGTTGTACATCTGAAACACCATTAGTATCAAAAGGGCTTTTAACATTTTCCGTACATCAAGCTATCATCCAAACAAAGGAATTTATTGAGAATTATCTTTTCAAATGACGTAAATTTTGTTTTGAATACTTTTCGTAGTTTAAAATTTAACGGTTAGAGAAGTGTTTAGTTCAATGTTCAAAGCTATATGTATATGTATTGTATTATTAGCCTAGAACTTTCCAGAAAGTCACCAAAACAACTCCCAGTACAAGTTGGACTTTAGTGTTTATTTTAGAGTTGTTTTCAGACATCGTATAATCCTCCTTTAATACTCACATCGTTACTTCTTATACACCTTTGTATCTACTGATTACAATAGGTAGGAAATTCCTTAGATGTTAAGGAAAGAGAGTTCATTGTCTTTTTCATTGTTAACATATAATATGAAAAATTACTCCTCGAACTGGCACGCTTTCATTCTAGGGACATGTCTCAAATCAAGACAGCTTTGGGCAAGAAAAAAACGAATAACATATAGGGGGGGGGAAATAAAAGTTAAACATCCAATTAAAACATACCATTCAAGACTTCGTTGGTATATAAATTAAGAAAAGTGCATAAGATACAATAAAAAAATTTAAATACATAAATACTCTTTTAAAAGGTTGCATCATTGGGTTTATCAACAGGACAGTTAAATGGTAGTAATTGTTTACAGTTATCACATGCAATAATAAAATAAGTTAATAATATTAGTAAAAACGAATACATAGATAATATAGGTTAGTAAGCGTCTGTCTGAGTCATAAGGAGGGATTGGAGTTGGACGGTTTTAAAAGAATGTAAAGATAAAGCATGAAGGATATTGAGAGAAAGAAAATACCTTATTACTTCAGAGCTCAGAGCTATTTTTCAAACTGTCTCAACAAGCTTTATGTCATAGGAGTTTTTTTGAAACTTTAAGAATCAAATGAGAAAATAAAAGGAAGATCAAAAGGTATTTGTGGGTATAACAAAAGCATATAGATCTAAACGAGTAATTTATTTCCCAGAAATGTATTTGTAAAATATTCTAATTTAAAATAATAAGGAATAAATATTTATTGAGAAAGACTTGCAAACACTTGACAGATGAAAATCCGACATATAGTTGCAACCAAAGATCTAAAACGTAATATTTGGATGGATTCAGAAACGTAATAAGAGCAAGGAAAATGTAAATACAGTTAAAAGATATTGAGAAAGGTATTCTTTAGAAAAAAAATTAAGAATAATTAATTTAACAGAATTAATTTTGATCAATGCAGTAAACCCAGCTGCACTTGTGTTCGTGCACACAGGTTATGGAAATTCCATGTTCTTATAAGCCTACCGGTGCTCACGCCCTATGAGAAAACCCTATCTGGGATACCAATCCCGTAACAGGGCAAAAAAAGGAATGGAAGTGTCCTTTCAGGCATTTATATTCTAATCAAAATGAAACGAAGACCATTAAGAACAATGCATAAAATATAATATTTGGTTATTAATAGAGATAGTATAAAAGATAATAGGATACATAGAGGGCAAAAGGTGGAATAGTCATAGAATAAGAAGATGGGGTTAGAAAGGGAAATTGATAGCGGTGAAGAGAGGAGGGGACCCAGGGCGATAATAAAATAATCATCACTTTTCTCTAACCTTCTTTAATGGCTCAATCCGACACCAATCTGAGCTCGCTCGAATATCGACTTCCTACAATCTCCTGTCGGTGGCCTATCTTCATTCACTCTCTTCGCACCTCCACTTCCCCCTTCTTTGCTTCGTAGGCAACAGCTACATCAGACAGTCTCTTATTCTAGTTCCAAGTTTGCCAAGGAATGGTAAAAAAAAAGGAAGAAATACCAATGAAAAAGTACTTTCAAGCGCCGTTAAAATTACCATTGTAATCCGTGAAAACTAACTGTTTACATGCAACTCGTGGTGTACTCTCCATGCAAGTTACATTTTAGTGCTTTATTTTGAGTGTGGTTTTTAGATATCAGAAGCTTTTAGTCCTTCTTTAGCACTTACCTCCTTATCATAACATCCTTTCTGCCTACCACAGATAGAAGTTTGAGCTATCCGTCATATATTGTGGTAATACAATTATCTTTTTAATTTCTAACTGCTTTGGTATGGCATATGCCTATCTAGTGCTTAGAAATATCAAATTCTGGGGACTAGAAATGTAGGCTTTTAATCAAGAAGAGTAGATTAATTTAATTTTCTCTAAGATTTCCACTAATTCTCCTTTAACAAGTAAATGTAGAAAACAGGAAAAATTATTGGACTTTAAAGTATAAAGCTCTAAGATCTCTAAGGCTTCTTCTGAGATTTCACTAAGAGTTTTAAGAAATAGAATAAAAAATGGAATATAATAAAGAGGTGATAAGATAAACAAAATAATAAAGATATATTTAAAATGTGAATCCGAACACTCAGAACAACCATCCCGAGTTAACCGAGTTGAAACGACTTTTCATAGAATTATTGATTTGCCTGATTGGAATTACTTTAAAAGATGTTCGTAGTATCCTAAGGTATTTACACATATTTTTTATGTTTCAATGAATTAATTTAAGCATTTTGAACTTTTATTTCTAGGGTTTTAACTGTTTTTATAGCTTTTTCTCTGATTATTTTGTCCACCATTTAAACGACTTCTTGAGAGGCTTCGGTGAAAGCTCTGAGCCATATGCTCCAAAGATATCTCGATTGGGGGACGAAATAATCAGAAGAAAAGCAAGAGAAGATTGGCTTGTTATTCTTTGTTTTTAAAGACATGTCGTTAAGATTTTGAGTCTGTCATTTGTTTGGTGAGTTCAATATTTTCAGACATTTCGTTCTATCAATGCGATTACTCTTTGGCTTATATATCTCTAAGCAGCTAGGATAATAAGTCCCGTTAGTTAATAAGAAAAAAGGAGTAAGAGAAAAACAAAATTAGCTAGTAAGGAAAGAAATTGTAAATAGTTGATGAGATGAATATGTTGTTTTATTTTTTTTCTTGTACTGTGATTTGTTTTAAGTGAATGATGTGTAACAGAAGCCAACCAAAATAATAATAAAGATTTCAGGATATTAGTTATCATATTTAACCTTCACGTCCGAGAGCATATTTATCCGTTAATGTTATAAAAATAATTGTTAATTTAACTAATTTTTTTGCTGCAAATTGTTTTGAAGTACAATAATGGAATTAAATACATCACACCGAACGTATAATTGGGTACATACCTGGTTTTCTCAACACAAAACTAAATTATATTATAATTAGTTAATTATATATTATAATTAGTTAATTATATAATATAATCAATTCTATGATATTAATTTAGCTACCACCATTATTTATAACTATATTTGTATAATGCTTTCACGAATTTTGAAGGGTTGAAAATTAAATCAATTTTGTTACTAAAAAACAACTTTTTTATGATTATAAGATGTGCATTGTATCTTTTTAAATTTCATTATTTAATTTTTTAAATACCACATACCACGACTTCTTTGTTATGAATGCATCAGATGTTGGATGGCTTCGAACTGTGTTGGGGGACGGAAGGGTTGGGTCCGTCTATCCTAGAGAAGAATGGCTTTCCGATTTTTCTCTTATTCGGTCATCATAATGTTTTCCTTTTCCAAGGTTTTTCTCCAGGAGTATTTTCTTTCTTTGTTTTCCTCCTCCCTTACTATTAGACCTCTCCAGTCTATAATATCACCACTGGTCTGTGATATCGAAGGAAACTTGACAGCCTTGAAAAAAACTCCCAAAGTGAGGGAAGATCTGCCATAATTTCGACAATTTTTTCCCTATATTTCAGTTGTGTGCCCACAGCTTGTTACTAATTTAATTTAAAAACAGATAAATGTGTTATAAGGGGGTTATAGCATGGTGGTCCATGTAGTAAATCATCCAACGTATGTATCATACTTGCTCATGTAACCTCATTTTTCATAAAGTAAATCATAGAAACAAATGTATATTAGAAATAAAGTACTAATCAATTTCAGTTTACAACTGAACTTCTATTTGAAAATAAAAAAAATATATAAAATTATTTTAAATAAATTAAACTTACGATATTTACTAACATTACATTACTAACATTGTCGGGTGTCTTGATCACGTCGAGCTTCTCGTTTACGTCGAGGGTCACCAATTGTGGGGGGGGCGTCACTAGGGGAGTGCCTAATCACTCTAGCTCTGGTGACAAGTGCGGATTGTTGTAGTTTATAACATGTACCAGGTTCCATGTTGGTGTTAATATCTGACTCCATTTTATTGATAGGGATGTGTCCCGACAATACACTGTGTTCAGGAGAGAGGTTCAGAGGTTTCATAAAGAATAAGACCAGTTTTCAGAGTTCGGGCGGGAGATCGGCAGCGTAATAGTACAAGTCGTCAGAGGGTCTGTTAGAGGCTGTGAGACAGGGTGCCGGCGCAGAGGTGTGGCAGAGAAAGTGTAGACCAGTGGAAGACTGAGTGGACTTACTCCCAGGGCCCCGGGGCCCTGGCGTTTCGCGACCGAGTGATAGTGGCTGTCTAGATGAGGAGACTGGGAAAGAGTGTCTTACAGGGCGAAACCACTTGATTTAAATACTGTACCCCCTTCCTAGTGGAAGGTGGAGTCGGCTGCAGGGGTTATGTTTTAATATGCCCATGTGGCCAATCCCCCTTAAGTTTATGACTGTTGGCCTAAAAGGGTGTGTTTTATGGCTGCTAGGGACTCTTCTACTTAGGTTTTATGACCGCTGGAAGGCGACCATATGTCTGCCGGTTCCATTTTATTAGGGGCAGGTGGCTTACCCTCTCAGGTTTTATTGCTGTCGACCCTCTGTGCCTTGTTATACGACTTCCAACCTCTCCATGATTTATTACCAGAAAAGCATGTTTTACCTCTAATTACAATACATTAGTTGCACCAGAGTATAGGGTAATTTACATATATGGTTGGCGCTCGCTACAAACATTATCACTTTTTAATAATAAAAAAACTTAAAATAAATCCTCTTTATTTCCAGGCGTAGTTGCCACACTTACTGTTGCCATAGTTTTGCCGGTTTTATCAACGTTTTCCTATTAAACAACAATTTTTCTAATCAAATCTTTGGTCATACAAATATGGTCCGATGTTAATGCAATATCAAATTAGACGGTGCAACCAACATAACAAATTAATGCAACTGACATTGATGTTATATCTTAATTTTAATTTAATTTAATAGTTTAACCCTGCAGTAATCATTGGATAGAAGCATGTTTAGGAAGATGTAAGTACTAATAGAGGATTAGATGTTTGTAAACCAATATAAAATGAAACACTAAAATCTAACTTTCAGGACACAGTGTTGCCTGGAAATTGCTTGGGAAGCTCTCCCTTTGTTTCGCCAATCTAACGATGTAGCCCACCACCATAAAATTTGTATCCCCTAAAGGTCCAAGGGTCCTGTGACCAGGTATATATATCCCTTGGTACCTGACTATGCCATAAACACTCGTTAATTATAAACGAAAACTCCCTTCCTTAAAATTAACATAATAAAATAAATAAAAATCATTAAAATATATATTGCTGTCAACAATAGGTTGTAATTAACAACATGTGTTAATTATATTTCATTCATCAGTTAAATTTTTGAATGAATGGTTCATACATTGAAAAAACATCTCGACATAACAGATTCATTAAAACAACATTAACACTGCATCTTAGACTCCGGAAAGATTTCCGGTATCAATCGGCAATCAACTAATGATATAAACTGACTATGAAACTGTAGTGACTCAACTACATAAGTGTTAAATCGCCCTATACTCTGGTGCATAATGTATTATAATATAAATGCAAATCTTTCTAAACTTCTTGTAATAAATCATAGAGAGGTCGGTAGTCGTGAAACAAGTAACAGAGGGTCGAAGGTCCTGCAATAAAACCTGAGAGGGTAAGCCACCTGCCCCTAATAAAACCAACGGTAGACCTCTGGCGGTCATAAAATCATGCCAGAAACAGTCTTTTAGGGGACGAGCGGTCACGTACCTTGGTAGGTGTGACATCATAAAGCACACCCTTTTAGACCAACAGTCATAAACTTAAGGGGGATTGGCCACCTGGGCATCATAAAAAAAAACCTTTCAGCCGGCTCCGCCTTCCACTAGGAAGGGGAGATTATATTTAAATCAAGGAGTTCGCCCTGTAGACACACTCTTTCCCAGACTCCTCATCGAGACAGCCGCTATCACTCGTCGCTATACGCCAGGGCCCCGGGGCCCTGGGAGTAAGCCCACTCAGCCTTCCACTGGTCTACACTCGTCTCACAGCCTCCTAGCAGACCCTCTGACGACTTGTACTATTACGCTGCCGATCTCCCGCCCGAACTCTGAAAACTGGTCTTATTCTTTACGAAACCTCTAAACCTCTCTCCTAAACACAGTGTACTGTCGGGACACATCCCTATCAATAAATGGAGTCTGATATTAACGCCTACATGGAATATGGTCCATGTTATAAACTACAACAATCCGCACTTGTCACCAGGGCTAGAGTGATTAGGCACTCCCCTAGTGACGCCCCCCGACAATTGGTGACCTCGACGTGATCAAGACGCCCCCGACAGGAACCATTCTTGGATATAAACTCCATCAACAACTAACCCCCTTCCCCACAACAATCATGTTTCCATGATCCAACATAAAATGCTTATTTACCAGTTAAATCACGTTACTTTTTGCTTGACGTTCTGTCAAGAAACAGAAGAAATTAAGGGGATAGCCTTATAAAGGCAGACCGTAGGATCCCAATATATAGTGTCACACATACAGACTAAAAATCAATAAATTTTACATGACATACGTTGTTATTATCTAATAAACAGTCAACTCGATCCCACTTATACAAGAGCAGCCCGCGCTCAATTTGACTAGCAAAACCCACAAGGAATCAAGAAAGATACTCTGGGCAAAATATACAGACGCTTTCTTGAGAAACTATCTGACCACTAAAACAAACTGATACAGGAATTGTCCATACATGACTGCATTTGAGAAGCTGGAATAGGGTTCTGCTAACATGGTCCGCAAATCCTTAATGCTATTATGGCAAGGTGATACTGGGTCACTACTGCCTACACTTAATCATACCACTCAGATTCTAGGTGATCCTATATCTCAGCTCTAAATTAATTAGTAAAAGCAAAAGAAAACCTTTGGCAAATCGCCTATTTTGAAATGTATGGGGTGGACTAAAATAAAATGTAAAATTAGTACAAACATATAACGATAAAATGCAGTAATTTAGATAATGTTGAATCGACAAAGACTCAAGCCCCCACTACCTCAATGAAACCCGTCGAATCTTTATTGAAATATTTAATGGAGCTCTCTCGGAGGCGAAATGAAATGCTGCCTAGGGAAATTCTAATTTATTGCTCTGGGAAATTAAGTCTGGGAGTGAGAAGGTCCCGTCCCCGTCAGTGGGGGAGCAACGCAATTATTTTCTAAATTTCACTTTGAGCACTTACTTTTCGAGTCAGTCAGGATTTTATAACTAAACAGTGGAAAAGTCTCTCTCTTGTCATTTTCCGAGAGTATAAAAAATTACGGTAGAAAACTTTACAAAGTCAATTTATTTAGTGATACTTGTGTTTTTTATCTATAAACTTGAAATATTTACTATTATTTTATAATTTTATCTGCAGTAGTTACGTTTAAATTGTCTTATTATTTCAGTCCCACATATAAATTTTGTTTTAGGAAAAAGTTAGGCCAATCCTAAATAATGTAAGTTCTACTTTTACAATTCAAAATATTATCAAATAACGGTCCTTTTTTTAACAAACACAAAGATTCACTTTGTGCCCTGAAGCTTCAGACAAACAAAGTTATATAGTGAGAAACATTTGCTTAACCGCCAAAGAACCCACCCCATCTATGAGAAGACCAGCAGAATATGAAATATGGAGTTTCCTTTAATCAGAACAGCCTGGGTCTAATTCTTCTAATTTGATTCACAAAGACATCTTCAAAGGCTAGGTGCAGAAAGTTCACTACGTGCCCGTGGTTGACCCGAAGCCTTCCTTCGGCCCATGTTCTTTTGTAGCAAAATTAACATAATGTCATTGTAAACATCATTAGTACTCTCTGCTCTTTAATAAAATTATACCTCTAGCAAGGACTGAGATGCTATAGTTAAGGATTGTTGTTTTTTTCATCCATCTATTGAAGAGCTAGTTAGGTAATGCACAACAAAAATAATACTATTAATAATAAATTTTAAAATTCAAATCCAGCCCTTACCAAGAAACACCCAATTACCCTCAAAAGAAAGCCATAGTAAAAGAGGGGGAAATAAAAGATGCTTCGATGGCGACGAGATAGTTTAAGAGTAACTATAAACCGTCGAGAGATTTGGGGTTCCCCGGGGATTGTTCTCAAATGGTGATGCCTATGCTTTTAACGAACGGGCAGAGATTAACAGGTTTAGTGCAGGAAAGTCAGAATTGAATTTGACGAGAGAACCGAGCCTGAGTTTCCTCCGGGTTTAACCTAACCTGGGTTTATTCAGGTATGCACAGGTGCTAATCCGATCTAGGTCTTCTTTAGTCGTGGCAAACACAGGTAATAAATTAGAGTTGTGGTCTAATTGCAAATAACAACCCGATTGTTGCATTCCTACAATAATCTATTTATTTTTTACTAGCTTTTCCAGCTGAGGTCTGGAAGTCGTCAGCTTAAAGTTAATGGGAATAAAAATAAACAGATTTAGGTAGATTAATTCAGAAACTAAAGAGAAGAGGAAAACTGCTTATGCTATATAGTATAGAGTAATGAATGCTCAGAGGTTTAGTAAGTTTAATAAATGCTTAAGTGCAGCGTGAGGTTTGTGTAAAACCAGTTGATAGAGCTATTGGTAAATGTTATTACCTATTGAGTGGTATATTTTCTGAGAGGCTAGAATTAGGAATATTAGCTTTTGCTGGTCACCAGTGTTATTAATTAGTGCTGACTGCGTGGTGTAGTCAGGACATGCATAACGTATATGCATATTTCATAATTTTTAAACTCAATTTTCCTACGGTTTATTTTCTTGACTCAATGAGCTATATCTTTATAATAAAACTTGAAATAATTAAAACCATTGTATTATTTCTACCAATAATGCTCTACAAAGTGTTTGCCACCATTTAGTATTTCACAGAATAACAAATTGGCCAAATCCGAAATTTACTTACTTTACTGGTTTACATGCTGGAGGCTTACTGGGCTGCACTCGTATCCATAGAGATATAGCTAATGTGTTTTAAATCACGAAAACCCCAAAAAAACGTAAAAAAAAAATATATTTCCAAGCACTGCAAAATAATAATAAAAATTAAATAATTAAAAAGTCGTAGAAACAAAAACTAGAAAATGAGCATATATAAGTGGGTATCAATGACTCTTACAGTTGATATATCCTAACAAAATTATTCTTTTTTGTTTTGTTTTTACCACCAACTATCCTTTCACACAAATTATTATAATCTAAAATGTTTGGTTCATGTAAGATTTTTAAATGTTTATCAAACCGTCTCACACAAAATTAGTCATATTGTTGACAAATACTTCGTTACTTATTATCTTGGTCCATAAAAATTGCCTTAAAAAAATCCTTTAGATAACTATTTTTTGTAAAGGCATTTAAATTAATAATTAATTATAATAAAATTAATAATAAATTAGATAAAATTAATATATATCTCACCCTCAATGAAAATACCACCTGCCAATTTACCTTCATATAATCTTCATGAGGAGGACGCAATAATTTGAGCTAAGAAGGACATAATGAAGAAATTAATTCCTTCCCTCCAACCTTTGTGGGGAGAAACCAGAATTTTTCAATATATCTGAGGGAAAGAGATACCCGCTCTTGATCTGGCCCGTTTCCGACTCAGTTGTTCCGAATGGCGGGCCAATCAGGAAGCCCCAGCCGGCAGTATACAATACTCAATTTGAATAGGGTCTTGTCTCTTTTCTACCCCGGCCCGTCAGTCGAGCAAAGATGAACTCTTTCTTCTGAGGATCACTGGTATCTCTTCAGGCCACAGCTACTTATTCTGTCAAGCTGGTCGGGCACTCTGCATTCGATTTGTTCCTGATATATTACATTGTTCACTTCCTTCGAGCCTATTTCATATCGGATGAAAATGTAATGTGGTGTTTTGACGATAAGCAAGCAAAGTGCGGATATTATTTTGTTTTTTTTATCAGCATTCTCTTTTAGTTTTAGTCTAATTTAGTTTAGGCCACAGTCATATACACACTACATTGTAATTATATTTTAAAAACAAATTAAATGTATCTATTAAAAGCAGTTGTATTTAGCTTTTTGTTAAAATGTCCCGTATAAACGTGTCATTGCTTGCACAGGTATGTACGAGTTCACCCCTAGGCCCGTTAAAGATACCCATATAAGGTTTTTTGCTCGATAAGAGAACTTTCCCCTCGGCCATCAAGCCAGAAGAGGTTCTGGGTTTGTTCAGATCAACATCCAGTGACATATGCGTTTTCTCCTTATGTCATGCGTTATTGTTTATAACAAATTGGTATTCAGATGTCTGAAGAGTCTAATCCTCCTTTATATTCACTTCCTGCTCCTTAAACATCCCTCGATCTTATGATTACCGAAAGTAGGAGACCACATGATATTAAGAAAAAAAAATTAATTTTACATTGTCAAATGTTTTTTATTGTTGTACTGTAAATTGTACCAGGGCATAATAATAATTTGAAGAAGACGTCAAAGTTCAAATAATTTGAAGAAGTCGTTCATCCACCGTAGACACATCAAGTATTTTGACTTTTTGCAGCACCTAACAAATCCAGTGTTTAACACAATGACCCCACCACCCTTCCCGCATCGATAGCAACAGGCTGAGGGAAAAATTAGGTTAAAATTTTGTTTTTTATATGTAAGTTTAAACGTCTATAGACAGTGAATGTATAATATACATTATACTTTTGTAATAATCGCAAGTCACGGTGTCACGGCACAGGACATATAATATTAGCCTATTGTAAATCGATTCATTTATATAGTATCTTTATTTTATTTCATAATTATTAATAACAAGGGGTTATGAAGAAAAAAAGAACGAGTCGTGAGCTATTAAAACATGCATCTAAATTAAATTAATTTCAGTATTTAGATTCATTTAATTCATTATTTCTAGCTAGTTTATTGACCTTTCTAGCTCTGTAACTGATGATTTTCAAACATAAGGTATAAAAAAATAAATCTCTTTCCACCATCATTGCATGAAACTCTAATCATACAGCTGGGTGTTTTTTTTTATGCAGCTACTAACTAGCCAATTACACCACTAACAGCTGCATAAATATACCATTAGACAGTTAATGAAAGTACAATAAAGAGAGAGAAAGGATAAAAAAAACTGTTGCAAAGAACCTAAAAGAGTTCTTCGGAAAGAAAACTTTCTTTTATTAGGAAGGAAAAACAAATAAAACTCAACTTAATGGAATAAATAAAATTGCCAAAGCCAACCTTGGCCGTTATTGCCTTATATCTTTAACTTTTAAACTGTTTTCGGTAAATAAGACGGCAAAAATTTGTAGAGGGTGGAGAAGAGTAAGTAAAAACTACCCACGCAGCTATGAGTAATAAGTCCTTGTTAATATTTGCCTTACCATCGGTCCCAAATTTAACCATCTTAGAGCTTATTATTCGTATTTAATACGAAATAATATGTTCATAAAATTTTTATTACACTAAATTGTTCATATGATATTAATAACTATTCATTTTACTATGATGATATTCATGTATAACGAAAAAGAATAAATTGTAGGAATCAAACCATAATAACATAATGGTAATAACTGAAACAAACAAAAATTTATCATACACGCAATAAAAACAGATTAAATAATCAGTAGTTAAAAAAAATAGCAAATTAAAGCCAAATATTATTTATGAAATAAATGATTTAAAATTAACAATAGCTGTAAGATGGCACCGGGCGTCCTGTCAATGGCCAGTTTCTCCAATCATGCCCTGTCCTGAGAGCTTGTGGCTCTCGCGTTCTTGGTCAGCTTATATTGGCGCGTATCCGTTGACTCGGCTGGTGGAAGAATGTAGGAGACTTCCCAAGACTCCGTTTCCTCTTTCGCATGCAAGGGAGGTGACAACCATGTCGATTTGAGAGGTCTCTGGGCTGTATGAGTATGAATATGTATCACAATTGTTTATTGCCGAATGAGGCAGATTGCAATTTTATCGCAATAAATATTTTGAATATAATAATAACGGTAGTGTCCAAAGGACGACTACCAAGAACTCAATCAGCTCTAAACCATCATTCCCTTCTTCCTTACTAAGAACTTCAAGTTGATATTTGCCTTATCAAAAGTGAGAAATTCTATGGAACCACTTTGAGCTAGATTATTGTACTAAATTTCTGAAGTCCCAGATATTCAAACAATTTTCTCAGAGGTATTGCATTCTAAAATAAAATATTAATGGGATGTGAAAATACTTATCACACTCATTTCAGTTCCTCTTTAAGTTATTTTTTCACACATATAGTCAGTGTTTTATTTAGTTTTACCACAATGGTCTCTATAGGATGAATTTTTAACCGATTTCCTACCTAATATTTACTCGCGTTTCAAAATTGTGTGTCATTACTAAAAGGCGATAGAACCGAAATATCTCAATAAGCGTTACCGGCAAAAATTATAGTTCGCCAAGGGGCTATGAAGAAAGAATTGGAGATACAATATAAGTCAAGATCTGGCGTTCGAGGGGATGTGGGAAGTTAATCATAAAATAAAGGAAAAATGGAAGGGAGGAGAAGAAAGAGTTTGTGTATGAGGAAATTGCACCCGAACCGGGAGGGGGGGGCTCAAGCAGAGATTGTTTTATTAGGAGGGGTGGTTTGGGGGTGGCGCGCCGTGGTGGTTGCCGGATATATAACGAATGGTACCAGTCCTCTGGGCCTTGTTGCGCCGTTGTGTTCTATAGCTGCTTCCCCACTCATCTCTGTGAGCCGTCCTCATTTGCTCTTCGTGTATCCATCTTGTGATATATTTTTCCCCAAGGGGACTGTAATAATACTTCTTCCTTCGGGAAACGATATTTGAGTTCCCCTACACGATTATCAGCAAGTCTACCTCTGTCAGTTGAATCCGGGGGTGTAGCAAGGACAATCTGTATTTCCTATCCTATTTTTGCCGGATAAAAAATAAGAATACACCCCGATAATAATCATTGAATGAAATGTTATAAAGGTCCCTCAACATAAATACTAAAAAAAATAAGAATAATAAATTGAGCGATCCAGATTCATGGGTTTTTAGAGCTGAACCGATATATTTTTTGATAATAGCATCTAATGTCAGATGAGTTTTCCCTACTTCCTGGAATCGATATCCTAAACGGGTTCCCTTACGGGCCAATGAGGCGGAATGACTTATTGGGTGTTCGTAACCTGTGGTGCACGTATTCCAGTACAATTGAGAATGTTGCACCGGCCAGAGCACCATAATCCACAGACGTTTATCATTTATTTCCCTCTGCACGTCAATTATAGTATTCCATTAATATCTAACATTTATTTAAGGTTCATATCTACTAAAACATCGCTATAATATCTAGAACGAGTTGGATCTAAAATACCAGGATCAGTGATAAATATCAGATTTCCTAATGAATTGTCTAGGGCCGTTATTTTCACCATCTTGTCTACTTTCCCAGACCTACTGAATTGCCATCTGGCTGATAGCGATGGGTGTTGCAACTCACGGAAGAGAGGATTCTGGTAGTGCCTCATCGAGTCGAAGAACTTGATATGTCGTCTTCTTATGGCTTCTGTGATGGTGAGGATTTCAAACTTTTTATGGACGTCGAGAGCCTTCATCTCTCGGAAAGGGGTGTGTTACAGTGCCGAGCGTAGAATCTTAGAAACAACTCAGGATCAATAACTTTTGGCATTATATGTAATTTAGTAATGTTTGTGAAATGTAAACACTATGTAATAATAATTTGTATAACTATTGTAATAATATGGGCATACACACATCAAATCGGGTATACGACTTGAAGATAAAAATTGTCAAATCATTTTTTTAAAGACTAAACTGTACAAATTATCAACACAATATCAATCATTAAATACTATGTTGGTAAGTGGTAAGTTATTGTGCTTACTGCGACATAACTTGTTGGACTTTTTCTAGCTTTTAGTTACAGCATTATTTCTAGAAGTCACTTCTTGACCTAGCACCAGTAAGCAAACCAACCAGTCATAGATGGGCCGAACTGATGCAGCAGGGCGCAAGACGGAGAAATATCCTGTTATAGTCACTAATGATCAAGAAGTGACAGCCAATGCCTTGAATAACGTATGAATAGTCAACCTCTTCAGATAGGAGAGGGATATAGCCCAATGCCACTTGTGAAAGGAGTTCGGCCACACCTGCGGCAGCGGCACGTCAGGTACTCTTGCATGACTACCCAATTTACTCACGAAACTGTTGCGTTAAAGAGCGCGAACAACCAGGGTCCACATGTGGCATTTATCCGCTACTGATCTTCCAGACAGAAGCATCTCAACGAAACGGGTAACCAAGGCGACCGGGCTAGAAACTAGAGCTGAGGGAACCCAACACCCCCAACAACATCCCCAACCTTTGTACAAAAAGAACCCTGGACCCGAGACCTGCAGAGCAGCGTGGCTCCCTCAACAAAGCCTCAGCTTAGATGGAGGCCTTTATGACAGTCTTAGGCAAACTGATGGTCTCGATCTCTACCCTGGTCGAACGGATGTAGCCTAAACGCTCACTTCCACAGAGCAAAGCCTCCAGGCAGCCTAGTTAATTTTAGGTCCCTAGTTGTAACTGGAAGGTGAGCCCTATTCCCTGGTACCATTTGTTTTTACAGTTTTTGAACCCGTATTTCTGAGTTTAAGTTCCTCCTTAAAAAGTATCTCTGGTGCCATTACAAGGATCCTATTTCATTGTACATATTATGTATTTGTATCGGTTTCAATAAATATTTTACTTATTATAGGGTTTTTGAAGTATTATACTTGGTGGGTTTTTGAGAAACACTCACTCTGAATATTATACTGGAAATGTCTCGAACAATTTTTTGCATCCATAAACCATAAATACCCAAATTTACCATTTTGAAGAACTCTACAATGGTAGAAGAACCAAGAAACAAAAAAAATTATTGAGACAAATTGAATTAAAGAGACAAAAGGCTGCTTACCCAAGACGTCAGCTATCAGTTCTTTGAAATGAAATGATGGCTTAGAACCGAATATACTATTGATTTTTCCCAGGAACGAAAATGTAGGTGTACGCATTGAGGTGTATTTTTTCAATATTTATATTAAACGATTGGTCAATAAAAAACGTTAGAAAATTTACAGTTAATTCGCTTACATTGTATTTGACGCTCTAGCTTAATCTTAAAAATGTCGAATGTGAGTAGTTTAGGAAGCAAAGAGGTGAGTATTAAAGAGGGATTAAAAACTCCTGAGGACTGAAACCAACTCTAAGCAAAACACTAATATCTAAGTTTTTCTGGGAGAACTTGTTGGTTTATCTAATTTGTGAATAGATCCAACTTACCCCCCCCCCTTCCTGAGGTGAACCTCCAACGAGGTTGAATAGATCTAACTAAAAAATAACTAAGTACCCAAAGGGATGTTTTATAGTGAACAAATTATTTAGATATTTCCGGGTCGGATTGCCTCCTGAAGGTCCCGTTTGTTCCAGGTTAATGAAACAATGAATGGAAATGCCTTGACCACAATATATTAGTGTACTATAAATAGTTTTACTTATAAGAGGAAAACATACATTACCCAGGAACGATATGTTATTAATTTTATGATGAAGGTTAATTATTGACCGTGATAAATCTGAAACAATTTTCTCAATCCCTAAAAAAAACTCTTTGTAAAACTTGGAGAATTGCATGGGCAAATGAGGATCTAGGCATTGATCTAAAACTGCCCCGTTACATTTTCAGTTTAATGACAAGTTCCTTGGAAGCTTCCAGGCTGGAGTCAATTATTCACCTCCAGTGCCGGGCTTTATACCAGAGGTCCCTGTCCTTTTGTCAGCCAGGCCGGATATTCAAATTGCAGGACCCTCCCTTTGTTCTGTACTTTCTTTAGCTTGCCATTATTACATTATCTAAAAAAAAAAAACAAAAAAAAAACATACACAGACAAATTTATGTGATACAATAAATTAACCTGGTATATACATTTGATAAATAATTATGATGAAAAGTTATTCAAGATATCACCACAACGCTTGATAATTAATACTTTCGCTATCATTTTATTTTCCACGTTGGAGCAAGCCCTCCAACATACATATTTATTGGTTTGTGATTGATCCATAACTAGAATTATATACAGATATAAAACTAGATAAGAGATTATGAAAAAAACATACTAACTTTTCATCAAATTTATTTCTGGACATCGTTCCAATCATATTTATATCAGGTCCTAAGTGAGGAGGAGGATGGTGTTAATTGTTAAACACATACTGAAACAATTTATTTCTCAGTTATACCTCATATGATAATGATTTCACATTGTGCATACGAAATTAATAATGTTTCATTTTACTATTACGATAATCGCATTTATTAATGAATAAGAAGTTAACAACAATTAGAGATAACATAATGGTAACATAATAAAATACTTTAAATAAATATAAGGTATGAAAAATAATAAAAGAAAACCAAATATTGAATATGAAAAAATATATATAGTATACAATCATTTATAACGGCAAAACATCATTCCATTCTTTCTTCATTGCAGCTCATCAAATTGTATTCTGTATAGAATATTCCCTAAGTCCGGTCTGTATTTAAACATTAATTAGGTCCTCGTTATTTTCTGGCCAATAATAATTTAATTTAAATAGCCTATACGTAGTTATATCGGTTTTATCACCTTTTACCTTAGTCCTTTAAGAAATTTTTTGCAATGCTGTGTCTATGCAATGTTGCCTAAACAGAGACTACGAATTCCTATTTCGAAATAAAACAAATTTGTTTCGGCCTGACAATAATTATTCAAAACGCTGGCTGGCATTTTGTTCTAAATAACAGTCAAATCTACAAAACAACACGATATTCAGAATAAATAAGTCCACTTCTAAAGAAGTCTACCGGCGGCACTTCAAATGTTTAAGCTTATTTACGTTTATGAATTTAATTATATTCGTGGCATGAAATATGAGGCAGAACGTGAAGAAGAAGACCTAATAGAAATGAATGACCCCTGTTTTTGGGAGGGATGGAAACTGTGGAGAGAAAATTACTTGTAGCCTGTGTTGCCGCCTTCACATCCATCTTCACTAGGCCGCCTATATTATAGTCCCCTGCTGATTTTAAACCACCTTATTTGTTCTACATCCCAGCGGTAAATAAACTTGTTTAACATCCAACTTAATCCTGTCAAAACAATTTAAATTATTCAGTAACCAGTATTTCAACAGGTGGTTTGGTTATATTTACAATTACCATATAATAACATCTATACAGACACACATTTTTGTACCAAATAGTAGAGTAGGATTCGTTTCATTGCTCCATTATATGTTTTTGTAAGACACAGCACTGAACTAAATAAATAAAGGTTTTATTTAATATAATTTATTTTCTAATAAGCTAGGTGTGTAAAGTGCAGTGGTCCAAAAGTGAATTGTGCCAAAAGCCCCTGAAATCGCCTTCTGTATGCGTGCTCTGCCAGCAAGGCCATCCGGCCAACTAGCTACAAGGGCTGCGAAGCTTACAGAACAGAGGTTAAATACCTTCTGAAAAACTTACCTTACCGGAAATCTCCTGGATATGATCTCCTCACTCCTCAAATTCTCAAACAACTTTCTCCTAAAGCTATAATCTTCCTAACCTACATATATAATTGCATTATCTGAACGACACACTTTCCCTCTCCTCTGGAAACATTCCATTATTGTCCTATTCGCCAAACCAGGTAAACCACCCAATGACGCCTCATCTTACCGTCCAATTAGCCTACTCCCTATCCTCTCAAAAATATTTGAAAAACTCCTATAAAAACGTCTACTTCCAATTGTTGAATCCAGAAACCTTTTTCCTATACACTGTTTTGGTTTCCGTCAACGACATTCAACTACTCAACAAGGCCTTCGCGTTGTTGATCACATTTTCTAAGCCCTTCCATCCAAACAGTATTGCACTGCTGCATTTCTGGACATAGCTCAAGCATTTGACAGGGTTCGGCAC
The DNA here is from genome assembly GCA_930367205.1 of Acanthosoma haemorrhoidale. Taxonomy (NCBI): domain Eukaryota; kingdom Metazoa; phylum Arthropoda; class Insecta; order Hemiptera; family Acanthosomatidae; genus Acanthosoma; species Acanthosoma haemorrhoidale. The sequence goes on along the minus strand of OV884015.1, from coordinate 51,497,738 downwards.
GTAGGTCTGCTTTACAAGCTCAAAAGATATTTACCACAGACCCTTTTCCTAATTCTAAAGGCCTACCTTTCAAACCGCTGTGATTTAGAATATTGTAACTACTATCCCATAAAACCAGGAGTTCCACAGGGCAGTGTCCTGGGTCCCATCCTCTATAACCTATACACCGCTGATGTCCCCTCTACCCCCAATACGTTCTGGCCACATTTGCAAATGACACTGCAGTCTGGTTATCCCACTCAGACCCCGATATAGCATCCCATAACCTTCAAAAACTCCCTGATGAGATCGAGTATTGGTGCGACCAATGGCGGGTCAAAGTTAATGAAGCGAAATGTTCCCACATTACCTTCACCCTCCGTCGCAAGTCTTGCCCAATAAATAGTTTATTTCAATACCATTCCTCTCCCTGTATCCAAGGCAGTACGGTACTTAGGCTTCCATCTCGACAAATGACTGACCTGGAACCCACATACAAGGCTAAAAAGACAAGAACTAAACAGACGCTTTTTAGGACACACCACCTTCAAGCAGGTCCTCCTAGTACAAGGAGCCGATCACCCTAAATATTTTATATTTCTCCCTCATCCTAAAATTCTAACTAGAGAGCTTAGAAAAAAAAAGAAAAAAAAAAGATGCTTTGGACAACTGTACAGACTACTTCAAAGGACATCGCAACTCTCAATGGAAAATAAATTACTAATTTACAAAGTTATACTTAAGCCAATCTGGACATACGGAATAGAGCTATAGGGGACAGCAAAAAGTCAAACATCCGTATTCAATCATTTTAATCAAAAGTCTTGAGAACAATGGTAAATGTCCCTTATTACGTCAGCAACAAAACCCTTCATAACGATCTTAATGTACCCTACATTCTTGAACTCATCCCTTCCAAGTTCTTAAAATTCCATAGTAACCTATCCAACCACCCTAATCCCGTAGCATAGTCATTGCACTGCTCCAGTCATCCTTATAATCCTCCTCGGAGACTGAAACGGCAGTGGCCTCGTGACCTGCTATAAATGCGTGACAGTGGGAGTCCTGGCAATAGCCAGTTTCTCCAATCATGTCCGGGGTGCATGTGGCTCTCGCCTTCTTCGTCAGCCTCCATTGGCTTGTATCCGGTGACGCGGCTGACGGGGGACTTCTCAAGACTCCGCTTCCTCTTTCGCATGCGAGGGAGGTGACAACCATGTGGATTTAGGAGGCCTCAGGGCTGTTTAGCAAGCATGGTAGTGTGTATTAAAGGAGGATTAGGCGCTTTTTATATCTGAAATCACACCAAAATAAAATATAGCTCTTAATAAGAGCAAGCAATATGTTGCTTGCCAGAGAATAACTTTGGCCTTTGTCTGGACTAGGCAACCCGAGGGAAAAGGGAGGACCTACATCGAGCAAGATAAAGCCCCTATCCACTGACGCAAAAACCTAAGTATTAACTAACTCCCTTAAAAAGCCTAATTCTAATAAATAAATTTAGTTAGGTCCTTAAAATCTCATTTCAATATATATGACTGAACCTAAACACTGACCCATAACTATTTATATTATTCTAACCACTAAACAACCTTAATACAATAGTTCGTTTTCATGGCCTTTGATTTGAGCTGATAAGTTTAATTCAGTTTTTATGATTGAAGCACGTTTTATATTCCTTTTTTTTTAATACTGCTTAAGCTGGTATTTTATTTTAGTTTACATTATAAATAACTGCCCTCAATGTATCTGTATTTATTACTTGCTTTTTATAATATATTTTATATACCTGATGTAGCCTCCATTAGTGTCTAAATTTGAAATGCAAACAAATCTTGATATAGAATAGAATAGAAAAAAAATGTATTCCGGGAATAAGTCGCCTATGAATAACATTAATGTGCAGATGACAAATTCACATTTTGAAAATAAAATAAACTATAACATCATAATAAAAAAAGAAAACAAAATAGTAACAACAATGTAAAATAAAGTATAACCACCATAGGAATGATAATAAGAACATTGAAAGACAAATAAAAAATTGTTAACAGCTTTTGGGGATTAAATTCCATTCACCTATAAGAAACCAATAAAAAACAAAACAATATCCAGTAGTCTGTACAGTAAGAAATTAGATAAAAACCAATAAAATTAACCCAAAAGAAACCAAGAATGATAGATACAAACTGGCAGCTAACACTTATTTATATATATTAAGCAATCAAATAAAAATAGATAATTAAAAAAAAATTAGGAAATATAAAGTAATAAATGAGTAAATCGTTCCAAGACAATCGAGTGTAGCGTTGAAGGTTCGTAGGGATGAAGCATTGGGAATATTAGGAGGTAAAGAATTCTAGAGGAGAGTAAAGTGAGTAAGGAATGACCGCCCGTACTCGTACGCTGCAGTTTTGTGGCCAAGAATATAAAGGTCAGAGAAACAGGTTCTAGTGTTTCAGGAGTGGTCTGAAGATTTGAACTGTAAAATACTGTTTATATATATCGGGGGGGGGGCGAATGGATGGTTTGAAAAAGGAATGGACCGAGGAAATATTTTTGAATAATGATACTTCAAAACAATACAACAAAATCCTGAACAAGAGATTTGGAGTGTACAGCATAAGTGTTTCCTAATGAAAGAGATGACAACACATAAAAGAGGGGAGTAGGAGTCGAGCAAGACCGCCCAAGCTAACATAATCCCAAACATTCCGGCGGCCTTCATACTAGAGCGTTGGCAAGAATTTTTCAATTTGCGCCTTTTCACGCTCCGACCGTCTGGAAACCACTTCGTTCCTCACCTGAACATATTTAGGTTAGACCTTTTAAACAAATCTTAATGGTCATCAGATAGCAAGCAGCTTTTATTAATCCATTAATTTAAGAAATGATGTTTTCAGATGATCACAGTAACGAAAATATTTTGGTAGGAAAAATTATTGTAAATCGTGAAAATGGAATTCATTGCTGAGAAATTATTATGTTCTGTTCCATTCTACGTTCTGCCATTTCAACTATATCTGATATTAATAACTAACAAGACCACTCCACATTCTATGATGCAAAATCTAAATTAGATTTATCATCATAGAAGTTCACCAAATCGGGATTGCTGGAGACCAAAAAACAAAATTTTAAACAACAGAAAATAATAATGTTTCAATAAACGACGCGTACCGCAATAAAAGTACAGATTTCAAAGAAATGTTTTACTAAGCAAAACAGGTAGCCTAGGGTAGTAGAGTAGCTAGGGAGGGTAGTTGGTGGCTTGTGGAGGGGGCGGGGGTGTAAGGAGTTGGAGTGGGGAGCATTAAGTTTTCTAAAAGTTTGACAATGAAAAGGACCAACGGGAAAAATAATATGAGACCACTAGCTTAGATTAACACAGGTAGGGTGTAATATAATATAGGACGGGGGTAGATAGATAGAAATCCTGCCTGGAAATGTTAGGTGGCCTGACATTTTTACGTTAAAAGAATTTTGTTTTTAAATTTTCAACTTTATTATTGAATATAGCCTAATATTGTTGATAATTGCGATGATCACGTGCATGTTACCTCGGTGGATTGAGCCCCAAACTAGATATTATGGAGGTCCCCGATTTGAGTCCTAGATTCTGCCAATGCAATTTTTCAGCAACAAACCATTAAGTACCCTTATAACACGAGCGATACCTAAATTAATTACTTAAACGATATCCTTCTTTACTACACACTTGAATGTGTGACAACGCTCCATTGTCAAGGAGAAAATCACGTGAACAGCAGTGTACTCCTCCACTAACGTCTTCAGTGACTTCTTTTCCTCGTCAGGTCCTAGTTTTTTTGGATAGTTGGGACTATTACTCCAAGCAGAGCTAGTAGGCCAGGCGTTGCAAGAAAAAAAAACGGAAGTCTGCGGAAGGTCATGCGTGCACGTCATACATCGGTACTCGCTAACCCTTCAACATGATGGTCCACTTCTCGGAGAAAGTTGCGAGACCGGTAGGAGTCATCCCAGTTATATATAGTAACTCCATATTCTATTATTCGAAAATTAAATTCGATTTATCATCAGACTTCAGTCCTCTGTTTCTATGCCTTTTAAAAGAACCAAACGTTTCAAAAAGAGAGCGTCACTTACTCCAACATCAAGGGAATAGAATCGGTTTTAGGAACTGTTCAGTGGAATACTAACCATCCAACTATCATTAAAATCTTCTGAATCAAAAGCATAACAAATTTTCACTGCACAAGTTCATCGAGAGTAATGAAAGTTTGTGGTTAAATAAGTTCTTCCAATTTAAGATCAAAAAAATAAAAGCGTGACAGTGGGAGTCCTGGCAATGGCCAATTTCTCCAATCATGTCCTGAGCGTCTGTGGCTCTCGCGCTCTTGATCAGCCTCCGCTGGCTAGTATCCGGTGACGCGGCTGACGGAGGAGCGTGGGGGACTTCCCAAGACTCCGCTTTCTCTTCGCATGTGGATTTGGGAGGTCTCTGGGCTGTCTGTAAATATTGTATGAATGAGCGAGTGAATGATGAACTGTAAATATGGTATGAATGAGAGCATTTATCTTATTACTTATTGCCTTATAAAAGGCAGATTGTAATTATAGCACAATAAAGGAGTATAATGTAAGATCAAAAATGCTTAAACCACCTTTGTCACAGAAAATTTCATTTTCAACAAATGAAAAACGTAACCATAACAAATAAACTTATCTGAAGTCTCTAATTAAATCTACTGTAATGACAACTATAAGGACAACCTTGGAGAAAAAGGAAGAAGAAACGAGAATCCTAAAGACACGAATAAATTATGGTTTTAGGAAATAAGTGTTGATTCCCAAGCACGGAATATAACAGTTTTCTTAATGTCATTAATGTGTCATTGATGAAAGTTTAAGTTTAAACCCAGTGTCTTGCCTAATGAAGTGTATTCCTTCATTTCATTAAATTCAACTAATTTAACTGCCCAAAAATAGTGGAATAAAAAACATTGATCACGCATAAATAACCATTAATAGTACACAACCAGTAAGTTACACATGGAGTAATGCTCGCAGCACTCCCTGTACAATGAGACATAGGGAGGAGCACTCCGGGATATTGGCCGCATGAGGGAGGCGATGGTATGAGCACAACACAAAGGACCACAGCGTCTGCTGCTCTGGTTGGATGCCCGTTTTCCATGGATCAGCTGCCTCCATCACCATAAACTAACGCCTGCAGTACGATGTATGTAATAACTGAAATACCCTCGTGGTCCGTTGCTTCACCATCCTCTCTCAGAAGATATCATTCGCAGGTTTACAGTTATCCATTATCAGTGAAGTATCATCGCACTCCCTAAATTAAAATTAAAATCAGGTAGTCACCATATCAACCTAAACTTAGGCTATCAAAGACGAATTGAACGTTCTCGGCTAAGTTGGAATTGCAATTATCTGTCTATGTCACACATGGTGCAAGGGACTACAACTCTTGCGTTTACTTAAGATTCCCTTCCTCCACCCATTCTCAAACGAGTTGTCTACTCCACCACTTCTCTGCCATTAGTACTAATATGTAGTTAAACATGTTGACAGACCTCATGTTGTCTTATTTATCGTCAACCAAAAATACAAATATAATACAAAACATATCATAACAGAGGCCACGTAAAATTGTCCAAAAACATGTAAATATCTACCTACTACACCTTTAAGTAGATTTGTGCAGAAATTTAATTATGTGTACGCAGTAAAAAGAATTCGCCTTACATCTAATAACCTCCTAATAATGAGTAACTATTAACTCCTTCCGTTGAGGCATTTTACATAATAAATATATTTTAATAAAATTTAGTCTGGAACCAACCTCAACAGACTAGCTTCAGTAAAGGCCTCAGTTTGGACTGCAATCTGGTAAACTTCAACAGCACATCGTAACGAACATGTGGAGCAACAGAGTCACATCGATGATCCCTTCGATTGCTCTAAAGCATTCGACTCCGTAGATCATCACCCACTACTGCAACGTCTGAACGAACATGACTTCCCGGTGCAACTACATGACATAATGGCTTCCTATCTCGCAGGCAGAACTTTTTCTGTGCGAATCGGAACCATATCTACCACCAAACGAGATTTCACCATCGGAGTACCACAAGGGTCGGTGTAGGGACCCCTACTCTTCAACATATACACCGCGCACATAGTAGGAGCATCATACTCCAACTTTGAGGTGGCGGCCTCAATCACCAGCCTCAGCCCAGCGAAAGCGCTAAAGGCTGCAAAGAGCGCCAGTCAATTAATCACCGACAGGCTACGAGCCTTCAACATTCAGGTGAACCCGGCCAAAACTTAAGGGATCGTCTTCTCGTTCCAGCACGAAAAAAGAATGCTCCCAGCCAGCTTTAACTTAGACGGGACTGACTGCAAACTCCCAATTGCATGTCCTACCTAAGAATCAACCTAGGCAGACACGTGACGTTCGGCACACACCTGCAGAAGAAGTTGAAAAGAGTACGTAGGACTTACTACTCTCTCCAGCAGCTCATCACATGCCAGGCTATATCCCTTAGGCTGAAACTGTTGATATATAAGAGCGTCCTGAGGTTAGCTTTACTGTTTGGGACTCCGCTTTTTCAATTTGTCCACACCAGCTTATGGTGCTTCAGCACTTCCAGAACAATATCCTACGATCGGCACTATGGCACACCCTTTCCGTGAATGGAGGCTCCCAACATCAACGAAAAGTTCGAGGTCCCCACCATCACCGAAGCCATCAGAAAAAGAAACAACAAGTTCTTCGATTCGATGAAACACTGCCAAAACCCCCTATTCCGTGACCTGGAACCCCCACACCTCACTAGGTCTGGGAAATCAGGCAAAATGGTGGACAATACGGCCCTTGGCCAACCAACAAGCCCCTCACGGGCACCCACTACTGCTGTCCAACTGAATGAGCCTGCACTACATGCCTAGACAGACTCTAGGCTCACCCATCAGTGGACTCTCACATCTGCACCGTAAGATTTTCAACTCTACCGAGGTCCCCCACAAGCATTAATTCCTTCAACCTTCAAATAGGTCCTCCTAATAAAAGGATCCGTTCATCCTAAATAAATTTTACTTTTCCCTTATCCTACATTTTTAAAGTTTGAGAGCTAAGGAAAAAAAAAAATCAGGAACCTCTGAGAAGTAGGTCTGAGAAGGCAGACAAGATGGTAGACAATACGGCCCTTGGTCAATCAACAAGCCCCTGACAGGCACACCACTGAACGCTACCCAACCGTGAACGAGTCAGAACTACATGCATAGACAAACTCAAGGCTAAACCTTCAGTGGACTCTCACCGCTGTGCCGAGATATCTACACCTCAGCCGAGGTCTACCACACTCCTCAATTTCTTCACCCGACCTTCAAATAGGCCCTTCCTAGTAAAAGGATCCCTTTCACTCCAATGATTTCCATGTAATTTTATTTTTTCCCATTCCTCTTTTTAAATTTGGAGAGCTTTGGAAAATTAAATGTTCTCTTTTTTATATAGCTCAATAACTATAAGTTTGATTAACATTGGTAAAGAACTCTAGCAACATAAAACATTTTGTGTTCTATTTACTGCCCTATAATTTCTATATATTTTGCAAAAACATATATATTTAATAAAAACATAAAATAGTTAATAAGCAGATTGTGAGAGGAAAAAACATGCAAAGAAAGTTAAAAGACCAGGCTGCCTCCAACTCGTTGGGGCAAAACTAATTAGTTATATCTTTTGAACCAAGCCGGAACAGGAGAAAACATATGTTAACAACGATAGAACGTGGATCCATAGCAGCAGAGGTTGAGAAACTATAGCAAACAATCGAGGTAGGTAAACCATGATCTTTTGATTATAACCAACTCTGCAGTATTTAATGTAGCTGACTGAAAATAGACTAATTGGCAAACGTAAAACATAATAACAATTCATACTAGTTATATTGACTAGTTAAAGAGTTGTTTACAATATGAAATTAAATGTGATAACAACATTCGGGCACTGTAAAACTGATTCGCCTACCTGCCTGACACCTCAGCTTAGTCCCTCCCCTACACGTGGTAATCGTTGAATCTAAATGCGTTTGCTGATGTCTGAAAACCATTCTAAAATAAACCTGACATGTACTGAGAGTGTACCACGTGTTTCTTTGGTTAATAGGACCAAAGGTCTTATATAACTCGACCTTTGTATAGCCAAACTACTGTCATACTAGCTCAGCAGATATCACCACGATAATCAAGAGGTTTCCTCCCTCCAGGTTTAATAGTAATTCCTTGGTGCTTATAAAACAGATAAAAATATACAAAGGCACCACTCTTAAAAAAACAATTATAAATAAAGAATGAAAAACAAAATACCAACCCTTCTGACTGTTTCGGGACATTCATTAAAAAAGGGAGGAAGGTTACTAGACTTGACCAAGAAACGTCCTTGGAGGATGACAAGATCCGATGTAGAAGGCATGGCCAGGAATGATATACATGATGATTGCAGTTCGTGTCAGGTCTAAGCGAGGCTGGCGTGCACCGGCCCTTCCAAATTACAGCTCGCCTTATCTAGCGCAGCCTTGTTAGGTCTTGGGCTCTCTAATGACTGTAATGATCTTCTAATAGGTACGATCCAGCCACCCTGCTGGCGTCCATGCAAGTCAGCGCCCAGAGTGCCCTCGCATCATCTCGGCCGCTGTTCCGTTTCAATTTCCTTCTCGCGTGACGTTTATTTCTCAATTATCTCATTTTAGGGCCAATTTTCTTCAGGGAATGGAAAACTTATTTGCTCTACTTTGCCCAGCGGATCGGAAAATGATCAAATTGCCAGAGCAAACAAATCCTACCCGTGTGGGGGGGGGGAGATATGCTAATCAATCTTTAACAACTTAGCGTGCGTCGAGGTTTAATGGAACAACTTAACTTTTAACATTGTAACTAATAGGATAGTTGTGGATATTTTATCAATCACCAGAGAATAATTCCAAAGAAGCTGCTACGATAGGATATTTAAAAAAAAAGAAAATTGGTAGAATAAAAAACTACCTTAGGCAGTTAGTACAACTTAAATGTCAATGTTTTCATATATCAGAATGGTTTAATCCTGGTTTGATATCCCACTTGCTTCCTAAACATTCGTTTATCCGATTACTACATTATTCGCTACGAGACTCCCTAGATACTCAGATACTAAGGTAAGCGAATTAATTTTACATTTTGTAACTTTGTTATTGTCGCATCGTTTATCTTTCGGTTACATTGAAACAATCACCTCACAGCTAGCGAATATACAATAATATTTAAACAATATTAAACCTTTGTTTGAGAAATGTCAAGGAGGAGCCGAAAATATGGAGACGCGATTTCAGGAACAAATGATCACGATGAATCCAAGCATTCTTAATAATAATCATACACTGAATAATGAAAACAACAGACTCAAAAGATCACAACTATTTAAATTTATTAGTTCAAATAATTCCTGCTTGTCGAAGTGAAGAGCCCTAATTAATCTGATCTTAAATAACCAGGAATGAAATTTTATAACAATTCTACGCCCTTATGTATACAGAGTATGTCAGTGTAAGCCAACTACATTGATAGTCACTCATCAGTGATAAGATGAGCATAATTAACAACTTCTAGGGCCAAATGAGCTGTAATGTCGCCAAAGATTGTTTTGGCGACTTAGCATTGATATTGTCGAGCAGTATATGCTACTATTTGACATTCCTTTTCTCAATAAATGAAATCAAATGTCTCTCGTTTCTTTTGTAATTTCCTTAATAGACTATATCTAACAATAAACTTCAAAAATTCAGTTCGCTTATTAGCCCCCTCTAAGGGTCTTATACTGTTTTGGCATTACTCGTTGGTGACATATCAATCAACGCGGCAACTTGATATATTGAAATATATTCCTTTATTGTGCTATAATTACAATCTGCCTAATAAGGCAATAAGTAATTAAGATTAATGCTCTCATTCATACCATATTTAAAATTCATCATTCACTCGCTCATTCATACAATATTTACAGACAGCCCAGAGGCCCCCCAAATCCACATGCGAAGAGAAAGCGGAGTCTTGGGAAGCACATGGGACGGAGGAGCATGGGGTCCTCCGTCAGCCGTGTCACCGGTTACTAGCCAGTGGAGGCTGGCCAAGGACGTGAGAGCCACAGACGTTCAGGACGTGATTGGAGAAACTGGCCATTGCCAGGACTCCCACAGTCACGCGTTTATAGCAGGTCACGAGGCCACTGCCGTTTCAGTCTCTGAGGAGGATTATAGGTATGAGTGGCGTAGTGCAATGATTGTGCTACAGGATTAGGGTGGTTGAAAAAGCTACTGTGGAATTTCATAAACTTGGGAGGGATGAGTTCTAGAATGTAGGGTATATTAAGGTCTTTATGAAGGGTTTTGCTGCTGACATAATAAGGGGCATTTAGTATTGTTCTCAGGACTTTTGATTAAAAGAATTAGATACGCTTGATGTTCGACTTTTTTGCTGTCCCCCATAGCTCTACTCCGTATTTCCAGATTGGTTTAAGTATAACTTTAAAGATTAGTAGTTTATTTTCTATTGAGAGATGGCATGTCCTTTCAAGTAGTCTGTACAGTTGTCCAAAGCGTCTGTTTAGTTCTTGTATTTTTAGTCTCGTATGTGGGTTCCAGGTCAGTCGTTTGTCGAGATGGAAGTCTAAATACCGTACTGTCTTGGATACAGGGAGAGGAATAGAATTAAAATACTAAAAAAAAAAGACGTGACAAAGGGTGAAGGTAATGTGGGAACATTTTGCTTCATTAACTTTGATCCGCCATTGGTTGCACCAATACTCGATCTCGTCAAGGTGTTTTGGAAGGTTATGGGATGCTATGTCGGGGTCTGGGTAGGATGAAAAGACTGCAGTGTCAGCCAAGAAGGTATTGGGAGTAGAGGGAACATCAGCGGTGTGTAGGTTATAGAGGATTGGGCCCCAGACACTGCCCTGTGGAACTCCTGCATTTATGGGATAGTAGTTAGAGTATTCTAAACCACAGTGGACTTGGAAGAAGTGGTTTGAAAGGTTGGACTGTAGGATTAGGAAAAGGGTCTGTGGTAAATATCTTTTGAGCTTGTAGAGCAATCCTGCGTGCCAAACCCTGTCAAAAGCTTGAGCTATATCAAGAACGGCAGCAGTGCAATACTGTTTGGTTTCAAGGGGTGAGGAGATGTGATCAAGAACGCAAAGGCCTTGTTGGCGAAAACCAAACTGGTGTGTGGGAAAAAGGTTTTTAGATTCAACAATTGAAAGTAGACGTTTTAGTAGGAGTTTCTCAAATATTTTTGAGAGGATTGGGAGTAGGCTAATTGGACGGTAAGATGAGGCGTCATTGGGTGGTTTACCAGGTTTGGCGAATAGGACAATAATGGAATGTTTCCAGAGGAGTGGAAAGTGCGTCGTTCGAATAATGCAATTATATATATAGGTTAAGAAGGAGATCATATCCAGGGGATTTTCGGTAAGGTAAGTTTTTCAGAAGGTATTTGACCTCAGAGGGATTAACGGCTTTTGGTGGAAGAGAGAGAGGAATAGGTGAAGTGAGAAAATCTTCCACAGTTGTGCTGTGAGTATAGCTTTAATGAGAAAGGTGAGTGTGAAAGTATGGGTAAGATGCAGAGCAAATTTCTCCGACCTATCCCCATCCGAAGCCACCCAGGACCCATCACCACGACGGAGTGGATCTGAAACAGGTTGATACTTTAGGATTTTTTTGGTTACATTCCACGAGGAGTTATCCCTGGTAGACAGAGAGGAGAGGTAGGAATTGAAAGAATCGGAACGGAAGGATGCCAATCGCCGCTTTACCAATCGGCAGTACTGATTGTACGAGCGGCGATCAGCAGGATGCCGGGATCTTTGCCACACTGTTCTAGAGCGGCGTTTGGATTTGATTAGATCTTTGAGATGCTGAGGTAAACGATTATGATTGTGGATTTTTGGGTGACGATGCCTCCCAAGCCGACCCCTGGATCAGAGTAGTGAAGGAATGCACTGCATCATCTAGGTCTTGGGATGTTTTCAGAGGTACTTTGAGGTCTACAGAGTCTGTAAGAATCTGGCGGAAGTGGTCCCAGTCAACTGGGCCCCTAATAAATGAAGGAGGAGGCAGTTTGTGAATTGGGTTTAGGGAAATGGTTAATAATAAGGGGCTATGGTCGGAGGAGATGTCATCGAGGCGCTTGAGTGAATAGTTTAGTGTTCCTAAACTATTGCAGAAGAAAAAGTCAAGGAGATCTGGATTTCGGTTGGGATCAGATGGCTAATAGGTGGCTGTGTCAGGAGAGATAGTGGAGCAATATCTCTGTGTGAGTGCAGACAGCAAAGCACGTCCTCGTGTATTCGTGGATCTTGAGCTCCAGTGCTGGTGCTTTGCGTTAAAGTCCCCACCCACAAGGAAACGATGTCCGATGGAGTCTAGAAAGGAGATGAATTGGGAGTCGGAAATGGATTTATTGGGAGGGCAGTACACTGATGCTAGGGGAAAAGTGAAGGTGGTAATTGACACTGCAGTGGATTGAAGGAAATCATCTGCAACCAAAGGAACTATGTGGTGGGATATGGAGTTATGGAAAATGACAGTGGTACCTGCATCAGCTGTTCCATCTGGGTGATCAATTTGATTAGTCTGGTACTGTCGAACGGTAAATGGTCGTTTACTCGTAAGTCTTGTTTCAGTAATAAGAGCTACGTCGATGTTTTTTTCGTGGAGTAGTGCTGTCAGTTCGTTAGTGTGGGTGCGAACACCATTCTTATTCCAAAGGATAATGGATAAGGAGTCAGAAGGATCCACCTATGGGTTTTGTTTAACGGGGATAAAGTAGGAGACAAGATATGTAAGAAGGGAAATGATAGGGGTAAGTAGGGTTCTGAATTCTGTAAGGAATGCTGTTAATAGGCTAGTGAGATCTGAACAGCTTGAAGGTGGAGGAATATGTGAGATGTGTGTTTGATGATGGGATTGGGTTTGCTGGTTGACGGGATGAGCGGAATGCTGGGGAAGAGAAACTTGCGGACGAGTAGTGGGCAGTACCTGTGACTGCTCTCTGTTCCGAACGGCAACAGCAAAAGAGACTGAAGGCCTCAAATTTCTGGCCGACGACGTTGCTCGCTCTTGGACTTGAGAATTCTATATGCCTCACAGCCCTTGTAGTTGGCCGGATGGTCTTGCTGGCAGAGCACGCATGCAGCAGGCGATTTTAGGGGCTTTTTGCACAATTCGCTTTTGTGCTGCCCACTACACTTTACACACCTGGGAGGGTGGTGGCAGTACGATTTTGTGTGCCCATATGCCTGGCAATTATGGCATTGGACGATGTCTCTTTTAGGGTAAGGTTTTTCGACCTGTATTTTTGTATAATACGTAATATATGTTAAGTCATATATATTCTCTACGCCAGATGTCCGCTCGATATCTACAAAGAATAACGGTAACGCCGTTTTGATGGATTCGTCTTTTTGCCTGTCCTCACGTAAAACATTCGTTATTTGGCGAACTTTGAATCCCAGAGCTGAGAGTTCGTCTTCAATTTCATCAGCTTGTGTGGTCGGGTGCAGATTTCTTATCACTACTCGAAGCGATCGTTCTTGTTTCAGCTGATATGTATGGAAGTCAGCATTGGTTCCATCCAAATATTTAACAATCGTTCGATAAGTATCGGGAGTGCCTGGGGAAATTTTCGTATCCCGAGAGCGATTGAGGCACGTTTATTTTCCGGTACCTACAACTTTGCTCATTTGTGAGCATAATAGTTTGAAATTGCTAATATTCCTTACGAATATAGCAGGCGGCTTGGGCTGTGTTGGTGTTTGAATAACTTCCATGTCGTCAGGTTGGCTATTTCTCAGTACCTCGAAGCTATTCGGTGTGAAGAATGGAGATTCTGCTACAGTTTCTTCTTTTGAAGTGCTGGCAAGTGGTGGTAGATCTTCCACAGAGCGGGTGGCAGATGAATTTATTGGGATGTTCCTATTTGAGCGTCTAGGTTTTCGCTTTACAGGCGACGGTGTCGGAGTTGGACCTAAGGACCTAGATCTTTTTTTTTATTTTGGGATATTAACTGTTGATAAAATCTCATTTTATCATAAACGGAAAAAAAAAAAAAAAGGCGTAGCGCCGGTGGGATTCCAGTGGCAAGTCACCGGTCTTGGCTCTGAGCCACCAGACCGTCTGGCTCGTGAACGGCTAATGGCAAGGCTTTTAATATGGCCGACTACTCAGTCCGATTTCACTTTTTACACTTCATACAAATGTACAAGCGATTTACTCACTTCTTGAGGGCTCCCTCGTGGCAGGCTCACTTAAGTTGCCTGTTGAAACAATTTTAAAGCTGAAAAAAGGTCTATTAACGGTAGTTATCGGTATTGATTTGGAGAGCGATAGTAGTACGTGGTTGTCTAATAATAGCGCATGCACAGAACTCCCGTGGGAACTTAAAATGAATAGTTGAACAGATTAAATGCAACGAAAAAAAACAAAAACATTTTATTACGACACTTAGTCCCCCAAGAATAACAAAAAGGAACTTAAAAAGTTATGCCTAGCTGACAAAAAAAAAAAAAAAATGTATTATTACAATGATGTAAATAATGAAAGGCTTTTTTGTATATGTAGTGACTACAATGGACCAACATCATAAGACTTACGATTGCAACTGAGGAAAAAATGGAATGATTACAATATGGAAAGAGCGTTAAAGGCATCCGGTGGTTTATTATAAAAAGGACTTTATTAAAAAGATAAATAAAAACAATAATTATGGTGAATTATGAAATAAAATTTTAATAAAAGATTGGAAGAAGATAAGGAACTGGTATAGTCTAGATTTAAAGGATGGGAAAATTGATTAATGATGAATATTGATGTGAATAGAGTCCCAAAATGTTGGCAGGAATGAGAAAGTAAGCAGAGTTGTGAGCTGGGAAATGCAGGTCGGATGGACGGCATCTAGCATTGCGAAATTTGAATTGGAAGATGTTGTACAGGTAAGGAGGCTTTTGAGTCATGTTAGAATTGAGGAGCAGTATTAGTGACGAGCAGATGGGTACAGCCATCCCAACTTGGAGAAGAACTAGATCCGGGGACATATTCCCAAATTTACGACCATAGGAATGAAGGAATGAAGTATTAGATGGACAACTAATGTAAAAGCCGAAGGGCCCCTTAATTTATCGCATAACAGAGATGCCGCTCGGCCTCGCGTCCTATTCTTACTGACGCGAGGCTAAATAATTCAGTGGTGATGTCATCGGGCCCCAAGGTCAAACAGGCTCGCGCCGGTGGCGCGGAGAATTCCCCTCTCACTCGTAAGCGTGGGCGGCCTAAAGGCTCTAAAGATAAGGGATCGACACGTGTTGCAATTACAGTTCGCCTTGGGGAGTCAGTTGGACCAGACGTACGAGAGTATATTTTGCGTATATCGCCAAAATCTGTTGCATACGTGGTCTCTCTTGAGCGTGGATTTGGATTTGACTGTGCTAATCATATTCATTGTTATTTTGAATTTGAACGTTTAAATGTTTTAGATGAATCATGATTTATTTCCTGAACCTGACTTGGTCATAACTCAAGAAGATTTAAATTTCATACAAGCTGAAGAGAGGGAGACAGGTGCGGGGGTCTCCTGTACTCGTAGCGGAGGAATCAAGCAATAGTGCCCTACTCACCGCTTGTGAACTCCCAGTCTGACCTATCCCTGCCAACGCCTACTGTCACCTCCAAGTGGTACCCCCTGGGGAGTCCGATGGACTCGCGGACGACAGAGGCGGGATCTCCTCATGGAATCCATGTGGAGATCTCCTAAACACCCAAGCCAAGTGTAGAGGAGCTCGAGCTGTGGCCGAATGGCAGGGGGTGTAGAAAAATGCACTGTCTCTAATCGACCCCCTTGGGGCATCAGGCGCTCCCCATTGTAATAAATACCCTCTGCAGGGAGAGGGGGCAGTACCTGCAGAGTAACTTCCCCCACATTCGTGGGAACAAAAACGAATGTTTTGACTAACAGTGAGGATATGGAGGAGATGGTCAGCTTGATCAGCGGAGAGGACTCATCCCAGGGGCCTTCAATGGACCTTGGCGCTGAGGTAGTTGACGACGAAGCCTCTATGAGCTCGCTTGCGACGCTTGTAGAGGAGGCAAGCGGACTGGTAATGGAGCCAAAGAGCTTGGCGCCTGGTAGGGACGCTGCACCCAAGGATGTAGGCGAGACCTCCAAGCACAAGTTCTTGGGAGCCCAGAGGAAGAAGTGAAGGAGGGCAATGTTGGCTGGAGGGCCACCTGAGGATCCGGCTGGACTTCCAGGACCTTCGGGGTCCTGGAATACAGCAGGGTCTGGGTGCGCTCCAGAGAAAAGGATTAGGTCCTCACCCGGTACCTCTGCCCCTACGGCAAAGAGGCCTAGGGGTGGGGATGCTAGTATTGCATCCTACGCGATTGCTGCCGAAGGAAGCAGGGTGGCGATTATCCCTAGTGTATATCCGTCCACTCAGCTGACGAAGGAAAATTGCGAGGAAATGAAGGGCCAGCTGATGAAATTTGTCGATCAGCTGGAAGAAGAGAAAGGGACACAGGCTGAATTCAGCGGAATTTAACCACATGTGGGAGCCTGTGTCATAGTCTGCGACAACCAGGAGACCAAGTACTGGTTGTCGACTATAGTACCCAATTTTAAGATCAGTGGGGATCTGTGTAGGAAGGGTGGTAGGTAGGAAAGGTGGAGGAGCTTCATAAAACCGTGAAGGTAGGAACCTTCATTATAGGAGAAATGCCGCTGGAAGGACATTTCATGAAGAGGATCAGAACCCAAAACTCTAGGGTACCTGATATTGGATTATGGAGACTCCTGGGCAAGGTGGAGAAGCATGGCTTCTTTGCGATCCTGTCTGCCCCAGAGACTAGTATGGAATACCTTGAGAAGCGGAAGCTTATGCTGAACTATGGGTTCACTAAGGTCGCTCTCAGGGTGTTGGATAAGAAGAAGCCGCCGAAAGTAGTACAGGAGAGGAAGGCGGCTGATAAGGTGGAGGAGGCAAGGAGCGATCCCGAGGTGGAGGAGTCGAAGGGGATCGCTACGAAACTCCAAAGGATGGCCCCAAGGCGAGGACTGTGGCGGCTGCGGGGGGTGGCCCCGTGGTGGGGGCTGGGGGGCGCGCTGGGTGTGGGCCCTCTGTGATGGGGAGGCCTGGGTTGGCGCTGTCACCCGGCGTCCGCCTCGGGGTGGCCCTCCGGGGACCGGCAGGCACTGATCATGGTGGGATAGTGGGATCACCAATCTGCAGATTCTGCAAGAAAGAGGGAGAAACGGCACGTCATATAATATGTGACTGTGATAACTTAGCTAGAAGGCGATACTTTCATTTTCGTAGTGATCGCATTGTAGACCCCAAACTATGTGAACTGATCGATCCACTCAGTATCCTCAGATTTGCAAAGGCCGTGGGCCTGTCACATATTTAGGACAGAGACATGGACGGCGCACAATAGGTCTCAGTGAGGCCGCGGTGCACAAATACCGGAACAAGTAAAATAAAAAAATAAAATAAAATAATAAAAATGTAAAAGCTTTACATGCTTCTGCCCTACTTTTTATTTTGTTGTTTAGGTAATGGCATAGTTGTTAAACGAAATTTCAGTTCTGCATTTTACCTTATCAATAAACATTAATTAATTTGTTCTCAAAATCTTTTTTGGGGGTACTTCTACTTGTTAATGGGAGAACAGATCCATGATAAATAAGTGAGCACCAAGTTAAAATACAAAAAGAGTGCTTAGCACCGTTGGAATCAAATACTGCTAGAATGGAAGAAGTGCAACTTCCAAGCAAAACTTCATATCTCCATGTCATAAACTACCAAACTCTAAAACGTTAACTTTGATTAATTAGGATGCCAAGACAATTGAACTAGACCATGTTGAGATTAAATAAGTGATCCATTTCAGGGTATGTCAAGGAAAAATTAAAACAAAAATTATTTCTAAGAATGTTTTACAACTCTTAACTTTGTGAAAGGTTGTACAAAGGAATCGTTGTACAACTGTTAACTGTTAAATCTATACATTCTGGATTACTCACTATACTCATTGATTAATTAAATATTTTTCAAATTTATTCAATTTATAATATATCAGGATCGGACTAAACTTGTTTTAAAAATTTTGAATATATTGATAAAAATTCAAAAAGCTGATGAAAAGAACGCACTCAATTCCAACTAAAATGTAGCGTAAACCGTTGTTACATAACTTAGTCTATTTTCTACAATATAATGAACGTCTTAATTAAATTTAAAAAAATGAATAATTAGGAAAAATCACTCGAATTGAAGGTATAAATTTAAAAGAGTTGATATATCGAACTTTTCGTAGATTTGGTTAATGTTAGACGTATGAGAAATGATATAGGATAAATTCTAATGACGTGGAAGTAGGATAGAGTATTGCACTCATCTCGGAAAAAGGAAATGAAAGAGGAGATGAAAAAAATGAAAAGAGGAAAATGTAAAAAAGCTTTTTAGGAGTACTCGTTTGAGAGAGGTGGAGTAAGTCTGAAAAAAAACGGCGTTCCGAGGGTAATATGACAGGCTAAGGTGATTCATACATTTTAAACGAATCTACCCAACAGAGCGTTGTGAACATTTGTTAAATATAATTGAAAGGATTAGAAGGGTAGGGACCATTATGTATTAGGGTAGGGTTCGACACTTCTTGATTAATCGCCTTTATTGGCCCGAAAGATCATCCTGGATTTGTCAAGACGCAGCACGCCAGTTTGGGGGAAGAAGATTGTTTTCGGCGGAGATATTCCATTAATATTAGGGATCATCTTCAGTACACTATCTTGGAACTACGGATGGACTACAGGTCCAAAGAGGTCTAGGGGCTTAACCCTCCCCTTCAAGAGATTATCCTCTTTTCATGAACCTTACTGAGTTTTTACGTATAACTGCGATAAGGGCTCTCGGTCACAATAAATCAACAACAGCAAAAAAATCGTATGTATTGTAATTGTGAAATCAATCACATTGGCAATAAAAAATGACAAAGGAATCGGATAAACACGAGTAAATTAAAAACTAGGTCTATTAGAGAACGTTTAAATGTGCTCTCAGGGCTCTTGTATCTGTATCCAACATTGATGCTTTCGACTCAAAATAGAAGTTCAACTTTATCAACGCCAAATAAAAAATTTAAAATGTCATTACCTCCCTTGAGCGTAATCATTCAATAGCTAGTAAATATTTTAAAAAATACATAGCGTATGGTATATTATATATATTAGGAACATAAATAAAAAATTCTCTTTCCTTTTTTTTCTTAATAAATAACCGTAAGATAATTAACCAGAGATCAAAAAATATGTAGAGATCATCAATTATACTTTGCTTATTTACTTATATTTCTTTTTTAATCTGATGATCTTTTTTTGATAAGAATATTACAGATACTGCGCAGACATCTATACATTTTATTTACGTCGATTTACTTTTAATAATAATAATTATTAGGATTGTTATGAGTTATGACAATTATACTTCAGAATTTCATTTAAGATTCCTCCATTACGAAGATTTCATTTAGATCCCTTCTTTGACTGTCACATCAGTCTTAATTAAAACCGAATTACTTTCTTTTTTTATATTTTAATACTGGCTCTTAGCCTTAATTAAGTTTCAAATCGAGATATTTCATAATTTACATTTGTAATGTGTCATTATTATAATTATTCCAAGACAGTTTCAGAACAAAACTCAAGCAAGTTTGCCTATAGCATTTAACTGATTTGAAATTTTGTGACTTCGCCATCTTTATCACTGCATCTAATGATGATGTTTCACGGTATAGCCGGCCAGTTCGCTATTATGCCACCAAAGCCTTGAATTCCAGAATTGTTTACTCAAGAAACTTATTAGAAGCTGATGAGTGGTAAGTTCGAACAAAACGTAGTAAATCCTTAAAATGCCGTTTGGCCAGCAGTCAAAGTTTTCTTTTTTTGTTTTTGTAATGTCTCGTGTTTATCTATAATTAAGATAGATTAACGTGATCTTTTCAAATGAAATTATTAGATACTTATTGAATTATTGGTTTAAGGAGCCTGATAGTATTCCATGAAATCCACTAGAAAATTTCAATGTTAATGATTATTCTAAAATTTGTTAAATTTTATTTTGACTCTTGCGTAAAGTCTTCAACTATTTTAGACCCTGTTGTAAAATTAAATTAACTTCAAGAAACTGAAAAGGTTCCTGCAAGTAAGTCTCATCATCTTGTATTGTCATTCTAGTTTTGGGATAGGTCTGTATCATCTCGGGTGCTCTGTTGGTTCATTGCCTCTTCTGTCACAGTGAGATGAAGGCCATCTTCTTGTCACTTTAATAATTGTATGAAAACAGCTTTGGTTTCTCTTAAGCTTTATTTATCTATACCCAATCGTTTTGTGATTAGGCCGTCATCCTCAAGGGTTCGAAGTAACCGTAGCATTTTTAGGGTTGGGTATCCTACGTCGTCACTTAGTTATAAATAGGTAGATCAATAAAGATGTTGAGGGACAGTAGGTGTTTTATTTCATAATATACAAACCAAACCATTATACTTTGACAGTTGGCACATAGACTGTAGAATATATCTAGACCTATCGCGTACTTTATACATCGATCTTCTAATGCCAGGAGAATATTCATTGAGTCGGTGACGTCCGTGTTTAATGGACCGGAGGGTTTCCATGACTACTGTACCCAACAGCTGTAAAGAATAGAGCAACTGAAGGGGAGCTTGTAGCGATGTTCCACGCCAATTATAACAGAGGAGCTGAAGGAATAACCAGCCTTTGTGGCATCGGTATAGCAAATAGTGCTGGTACGGTTTATGATTTTTTTTTTTTTTTCTAAGCTCTCTAATTAGAAGATTAAGGATGAAGGAAAAATCAAGAAGGATTTGGGTTGAGCGGATCCTTGTACTAGGAGTACTTGCTTGAAGGTGGTGTGAGAGAATTAAGGAGTGTGAGAAGCCTCGGTAGAGGTTGGTTGTTGCGGTACAGTGGTGAGAGTCCACTGGTGGCTGGGCCTAGAGTTTCTCTAGGCATGTAGTGCAGTCTTATTTAGGCTTGTTGTTGGTGGGCCAAGCGCCGTGATGTTCACCATTTGGTCTGCTTTACTCGATCTTGTGAGTTGCCATCGTGCCGGTAGCGGTGGAGGTGTCATGTCTCGGAATAGAGGGTTTAGACTATGTTTCATCGAGTCGAAGAACTTGATGTGTCTTCTTTTGATGGCTTCAGTGATTGTGGGGACCTCGAACTTTTCGTGCGTGTCGGAAGCCTTAATTTTACGAAAAGGGGTATGCCATAGTGCCGTGCGCAGGATGTTACTCTGGAAGCTTTGGAGTCGAGTTATGGAGCTAGCGTGTAAGAATCGAAAGAGTGGTGTCCCAAACAGTAGAGCTGTGGGTTTATGAACTAGATTTTATATCTTTAAATACATTTAAACTAAATAAATGAAACAGGAATGGAAGATTTAAAGGAAGGTTTAACATTTGGAAATAGTGTATGTAACTAAACATTAATATAAATGAGACCTATTGAAATTAGCCAGAACATCGTTTAATACCTTAAAATCTTAATCAGCTTTCAAATTAGTACTCGAGAAGTCACAAACGGGCTCAAACTATTTTCCTGTTAGACTTTTCTCTCCATATTCCCCATTACTGCACTTAACAAAAACTAATTAGTCTATTTTAAGATGTTGTTAAAGATAAATTTAAATTTCAGATCGATTAAATAATCGAGGGAGCTTTTTATTTTAGAGCTTTCAGAGCTATCATGGAACACGCATCTTTATATATATATATTTATGTGATATATGTGAATATAGGCAAAAGATATCTCTGTAACTGAATAAAAGTACATTCTCTCCCTTCACGATCAGCAATAATAATAAGTTAATTAACCATTTGACGTAGCTTGTAAACAATGCAAATTGAACAGCCAAGATGAAAGACCAGAAAGGAATGAAAAGTCTAGTGACCATCACAGTCCTGACATAATATACCGCATCTACGTTTTCTTCTGTTTGTTTGATATATCGTTCTACTTCTACACTGAGTGCACTTCATAAATAACTTATACAGCAATATAAATCCTCGCATCATACAAGGATTTCTACGGTGATTCGTTCAACTTAGTGCTTTTTTCAAAATTAAAACGAGTTATTAATTAATATTATTATATAATTAGGTCTTAGTTACAGACATCCCGGATAAGGGGTTTATTGTGGTTGTGTCAGTGGTGAAATAAAGTATTCAAAAAATAATTGGTTGATTAATTGAGATTGAGATTTTGACATATACCCCTTGCATTTATTTGTTTTAGGTGTTGTATATTGTTAATGTTATGGCCCTGAAAAAAATAAGTAATCTCTATTGGTTCTAAATGTAATGTACAGGCATTTTTTAGGCTCAGGCACTATTGGTAGTTCAACTATCATTCTCTAGGATATAAAAACGTATACTCCGTGTTTGAAGGACACAACTGTTTGTTGTCTACCTTCCCGGTTGTTCTTCCCGAGCCTTTCCGGTAACCTGACAGCAAAGCACCCAAACATCAAGTTCAATCAATCCTCCAATCCAAACTCCTTAAAGCAACAGCAAACACTTCACTCTGCGTCAAAAACCAACCGTGCTTGAATACAATACCTCTATTTTTTGTCTCTCATTTTTTATCTCATGCAAAATCCTCACATCTTGATCACTGCAAGATTTCTTTCTAGCTCCACACATCCCATCAGTCTTCCTAGGATATTGAAGAGGAAATGGCCTCAAGGTCTTCAGTTATTCTTCCCTTATATCCGGAGCGTCTGCGGTTCTCGTGCTTTCTCTCTCATGCCGTACTGCTAGTATCAGTAATGTTGCTTTAGAAGCAGTATCTATCTGCTTGATCCCTGCTTCTTTTCCCTTGCTGAGAAGGTGGCAGGTGATTTTGGGGGATTCCTGGGTTTTGTATAAAAGTCAGATAGCATTTCCAAGTCAATTTGAACCTTTTCCTAGTCAAGTTTAACCTTTTACACATCAAAAATAGCCCTTTCCAAGACCCATTGTAACCCATTTTATTTCATTTTAGAACCGTTTAAAGGGTCCAAAACCGTTTACATTCCATATGTAACCTTAAAAAAAATTCAGATCTTAACGTATTGTGAAATCGGTAACATTGAGCCGCCAAAATTCACTTAGAGATATGACTTTTTTTTGTACCAAACTTTTATATGCACAAAGATTTTCAAAAAACAATGTTGTTTTCTTCTTAAACATAATTATCTATACTCGTATAACTCCATCACATAACAGTTTCTTCTTTTGTTTTTTTTTACAAAAAAATATAAACTCATAAAAAAATGATTACATCAATAATATGTTCTAACCTTATCAAAGAGAAAAAAATCTTTAGTGTTAGCTCTAAACAACGAGAAAATATTACAATCCATGACGGGAGTCCACTGGGAACTCAACAAGGTTTATAGAGTTTGTTAACCGGGCTTGAAGAAAAGTTGACGGTTCCTCGTAATTACAATCTGATTATGGATGTCAGGCTTCATCTTGGTTACGCTTTCAACCAAACATTTCTTCAGTGCCATATTTCCATCCTTATCCACCAATGTTGCATTGCCCGGGCAGCAAAAATTATTTAATAATTAATGATGATGATATTGTTAAGTAAGATTTATTAACAAATGTAAAGCAATAATATTATGTTACCTTCTTCTTAGCAAATAAAAATTTTTGTGCTAATAAATTGTCAGAAAAGGAATCATCATTCTCCACCAAACTTCACCAATTCCGCCTTTTGTTAAGTTTTCGAATTTATTTCCAGGGTTACAAATAAAATGGAAACGGTCACATTACAACTAAATGGGTTACAATAGAGTTGGAAGGAGAAGCATACGCTTTGGAAAGGGTTTCAACTTAGATGGAAAGGGTTACATTTGATTTGGAACGGGTTGCTTTTGACTTTGAAAGGGCTACATTTGATTCGTAAAAGGTTACGCTAGACTTGGAAAAGATTCAAGCAGACTTGAAAGTGCTGTATATATATATATGATATGAATAAAATCATATGTCCATTGAATATACCATTGAATTACATACTGATTGAGAAAAAAGTTGGTGTAGACTGTTTAAAATATCCAAGCAAACTGAGAAAACCAAATTATAAGCAACTTTTGGGTAAACCCGCTTTGTATAAAAAGGTTTAGTGTAATAAATACTGAAAAGAAATGTTTGGCAAACAATTTTACTTTGGTAATTTTCAAATTTGTTCATGTGTTTGGACATTGTTGCTTGTACACAAGTTTAATGTTAGCTGTGTATGTGTATTATTTGAATTTCACACCTTTAGGGCATACCACATCCAAAATAAATAGTTTTTCATCATGATTTGCCATTAAGGTTAAAATACAGATACAACGGGTAATAGTGCAAATTTTATTTTAAAAAAAAAGAGCCGATGCCTAGCTTAAGCAATTACAAAGTTCTCAACCCTTTCACGCATCACCTTCCATAATTGCTATTAATGACTTAATTAAAATAAAATTAATTGGTATCAAACCGCCCTGAAGTGTTCTTTCGACAGATGAGACATTTAGCTGCTTGCTGAAAAATATCATTAAAACCTTTTTAAAAATAACAATCTCAACAGACGCGGAAAGAGCCGACCGGATCCAGAGCTTTTTAAGCCTGGGAAGTGTGCTCTAGCGTTCAGGGCAGGTGTACAAATGGGCCAGGAGATTTGAAACCCCAGTGGCAGTAATGGTCCAGAGCCACTCTGCTGGCCCAGGACCAGCCCACTTTTCTCCACCTACACTAAGAATTAAAGCCGATATCTGAATAGAATAATATATCGTTCCTTTCATCACTCACTCTTTGAAAAACCCAAAGCTTTCCATGTCTACTGCGTCAACCCATGCTTTCGCTTAAATATGTGTACTCATCGATGTGGATATGTATCGAACTCCATATCTAAAATATATAGATAATTGATTGTGAGCCTGTGTTAGTTTTTTTTTTTGTTTATTACGGATAGCCACAATATATTTCAGGTACTTGAGCTGTAATACGAATCATAGTTGTTTACTGATCGGCCATTCCGTAACGTGCACTCCAACGGTTGGCTTTATGCCCACTCTTTGAACATCGTACTAATTAAGGTTATTATATTTTATTATTGTAGCGAGCGCCAACCATATATGTAAATTACCCTATAATCTGGTGCAACTAATGTATTGTAATTAGACGTAAAACGTGCTTTTCTGGTAATAAATCATGGAGATATCGGCAGTCATAAAACAAGTAACAGAGGGTCGAAGGTCCAGCAATAAAACCTGAGAGAGTAAGCCACCTGACTGTCATAAAACCAAACCCGGCAGACCTAGGGTCGCCTCTAAGTGGTCATAAAACCTAAGTAGGTGAGTTCCTAGCAGCCATAAAACACACCCTTTTAGGCCAACAGTCATAAAATCAAGGGGGATTGGCCACCTGGGCATCATAAAACATTCCCCCTTTCAGCCGGCTCCGCCTTCCACTAGGAAGGGGAAATTATATTTAAATCAGGAAGTGTTGCCCTGTGTAGACACTCTTTCCCAGGCTCCTCATCTAGACAGCCGCTATCACTCGGTCGCGATACGCCAGGGCCCCGGGGCCCTGGGAGTAAGTCCACTCAGTCTTCCAGTGTTCTACACTTTCTCTGCCACACCTCTGCGCCGGCACCCTGTCTCACAGCCTCTAGCAGACCCTCTGACGACTTACTATTACGCTGCCAATCTCCCGCCCGAACTCTGAAAACTGGTATTATTCTTTATGAAACCTCTGAACCTCTCTCCTGAACACAGTGTACTGTCGGGACACATCCCTATCAATAAATGGAGTCAGATATTAACGCCTACATGGAACATGGTCCATGTTATAAACTAGCGACGCCCCCGACAATTATTATAAGATTTCCGTTCTCCATATTGTTTTATAAAATATAAATTCATTCCTCTTACACGACTTGATTTCTTGTAAGTCCTCAATTTCCAACTGCGTATTTCTTTATGACATCACAATTTGTTTACAGATTTTAGTCCGTTTCCGTAGCTTAACTAGGAAAAAGTAAAAATTAAAATTTTCTTTTCTAGAAAGGGAGTTACTAGTGGCCGAACAAAACAAAAAAAATTCATGTAATACAAAAAGCAATCTAAATCTGTCTCAAAAACAATTTAATGGCATTTTAATGAATACATCATTGTTTTAGTCACAGCAATATATATTATTTTATTCACCCGGAGGTAACTAGAGGTCATTATATATCCAGCAAAGACTCAATTTACCTGATGGTATTTGAAAGACGAGCTATTGGTTTTTTTGCTGCACTTGATTTGCAATCTTATTGGCTAGGTTGCTGCTTTTGACTCCTAGTTGTTCTGGTCCTTATCAAAGCAGCACGTGGTGTACTCATAGTGCAAGTATAGTGCTTATTGCGATATTGGAGTGTGGTTTACAGATATCATAAGTTTCTAATGCTCCTTTAATGCTCACATCCTTGCTTCCTAAAGCATTCTTTCTAACTAATTATTACTGCAGGTGGAATATTAGGATATATCATGACATTGATATAAAAGAATTATTTTTACTATGTCGAACTGCCTTATTTGCTTTCTTTGATTTTATTTTGTGAAATTAACTAGTGCATTTACAGTTTAATGATTTTCTGTTATAATAGTCCACTAAAGACACGACACACAGTACATATTAATCAGGACATAGATCCCTTACGTTCTGATGTCTAAACCGGATTTTCGACTTTCTAATTTCATGTGAAATTTCCTATTTTAATACTTTCTCTGGATTAAACAAGGGGATTAAAAATACGACACTTGTTATTCCGTTGATGAATTTTAAAAACGAAATTATTAACGATGTTTTTTGGAATGTGATCTAATAAGCTCCAAAAATATTAGGTTATTCTAAATCAGAAGGTTGGGAAGTCTCTGGTCTTTACGTATGAGTATATATAGTAGGTACAACATCATTTAAAACAATTATCCATTCCTCTATTAGGGCAAATTGTAATGTTCTTTATAAAAAAAAATAAAAATAATAAATTACTGATCTAATAATCAATTAATTGATTGATTATCAGTTTGGAACATATGAAATGTTAGTTATGACATTTTGGTATGAGGCAAATGAAATAAAAAACAACTTTAACTATTTTCAAGTATATTATTCAAACTGATTTCCAGTTAGCCTCTATACATTTCTCCTAACGCCCTAGAACGTTTTTTATTCCTTGTTCAAAGAAACTCTTTGGCTTTGAATAAATCAAAAAAATTCAAATTTTACCTCGTTTTCATTATTGAATAATTGTTTAATGCCTCAAATAGTGTGAAAAATGGCAGCCAGTTGGTGACAAGTCAGGAGAATATGACGAATGTGGTAAAAGTTTTATTATCAGATCATATTTTTTTTTAAATCATTTAAAAACTCATTATTTGGCTCCGACTGGTCCTTTATTTTTGTTTTCCTAATAGCATAAGGGTGAGTATCACATAAGTAGACTGACATTTAAGTTTTTTTGAAAATTCTCTACTTGCCTGATGTGGAATGACCTGTACTAAAGCCTTTACTTCACCATCATCGAGCTTTGTTCCTGGCCTTCCATGAGGTTCATTCTCGAGACTTGCATTGCCAAATTGAAACCTAGAGAATCATCGATATACAGTTCTTTCATTCAGTGTACCACCACCAAAAGCCATATTGATGATTCGAAACGATTCGGTAGCATTATGTCTAAGTTTAAATTCATATTAGAATATAACTCGTAATTGCTAAGACTCTATTGATGGTAAGAAATTAGACAAAGACTTAAACATTTCACAATAAACTGAAAAATGTAGCAGGTTAGAGAATAAATAAATCCGACATTTCATCCCTTCGGACATGTACATCGATATATTTTTTTTATATTCGTGATACGTTTCATGACTTTGGGACATCGGTTTACCGTATAAATTTGCCAGCAATGTCTTTCAGTTGAGTGTTACTCAAGAGACTCAGCCCTGATAAAAAAAATAATACTAACACTGCCTATTACATCATTTTATAAAACATTATTTTTCGCAGATTGATTCCGAAGCTCTGGAATGGAGTACCGGCGTTGGTACTACACCGAACCCTCTATACAGTTTTGTATTGTTGGTTGAACATACCCAATGCGCCGTAACACTAGTCTCCGTTAATCACATAACAGAGTACTATTTCTGCTATTAATTAATTCACAGCTGTGAAATGTTATCACTGCCTGCAAGGCATGAGGGTGAAGGGCACCCAGTGATATCTCCTTATGAATTGAACTTAAGATTGGCCGGTCATCTTGTCACATCCCAGCTTATCTTAAGTCCTGAGTATAATTAAAAGTTCCTTAATCATTTGGTTCTAATGACCAAATACTTTATTATACATAGGTAGTATGTACTATTTATTCATGTCACTTCGTACATGTGAAACTTGTTTAAGCGACTTTACGAAATGATTGTTTGAATTCACAAACAAATATTGATACTCTTTTAAAGGACGTCAAGATCTTGAATAGATTTATATTTGTCAATAATTAATTAACGACTCTCGTATTAAATTAGGAGGGATGTATTTTTTATTTATTTCTTTTATTTTTTGGAAGTTCGGACCTTTACATAACATTTCGTATCTAGAGGACTCATAAATCATCATGTTTTGAGTTTAAAACCCTTGAAAACTAGAAACTGCTCGTATTTTTACTGAAATTCACTAAATGAAGCTAAAAAAGAAGATTCTAATTGATTTATTAAACAGGAAAACATATCGGCACAAAAATTTCAATAAAATAAGTGTAATAGATGAATTAGTTATTGTTGCTATTGCATATTATACACATTCTGGGTTATAATCATAATCATTTAGATAAATGATTTAGTTACACTCTTGCTACGTGTAGACTTACTTAAGTGTGGGGGTACCCTCCTAAAAAAAATAAATGATGAAAATCACAGATGATTCTGAATGGAGTGAGGGATTTAACATAGGAGGAATCCGAAACGAATCCCGGGTCGGTTTATAAATTGAGCTTCATAAGTAACGTCACGATATTCCCAGAACGGTGTTAGGATATTTCGTGAGAGGGCTCAGATGTTACGTGAAAACAGTTACCGAGAAACTCTTTCGAAAATTACTTCCCTGTAATAGGATCAACCTACGTGCCTGTAAGTGGTCGCTTTGGTACATTTCCTTCTCAGCTGACATATAATAAAACAATGATGATCAAAGATAATATCATAAGCAATTTTGGTTTCGATCGATTGATTTTAGAGACTTGATTGAAATAACCAACTGTAGGTCTAGTCAAAACAGTCAATAAGTTAGTAGTAATGACAATAATTAGTGCAGAGCGGAAAGAGGAAATAATTAAAAATGTTACGGGCCTATTTGTGTGTTAGGGGTGAGATCTGAACAGAAATTTGGGACAACTGGCAAAATAGTCTAAATCACCTAGTATTTTATTTTGTAATCATTTAAATGATAGTTGCAATGATTCGGAATGTCATAGTTATTATGCATTATATGTAACAACATTTACAGGTACCTTATTGTAAGATCAGTTACAATTGTGAAGATTATCGCAGCACGGTCAACTTTTATTAAAGTAAATTAATTAATTTAAAGATTTAATAAAAAGTGCTGCTACTGTTATTAAACGTTTTAGATCCACTTTTTTTTCAGGAATCAGTAACAAACAATTGTGATCCTCCATTCCTAAATTGCTATAAATAATTATAAGGAGGTATTATTGAAGATAAGGTTTCAAATCTTCCTAGTATTTATATATATATGATTTAATTTACAACCATTAGTACTGTTTAGTTATTGTGAACTAATACGTTCCGGAACAGAACTGTATTTGGGAACAGTTCTCAAGTAGGATGGAACTGATAGGTTGCTAAAGTTTTCCCGAGAGTGTTCCATATTCCAGACATAGACGTTTCGCCTATTCAAGTGGACTTCAAGTGAAAAGTATTCAATAAAATCTTTAAATAGGTTTGTTTGCCAATTCACTTATACAAGCACGCAATCGATGGGGGTCGAAGTGGCTTTCAAGGGAAAAACTCCATTATAATTTGTTAAAATATGATTGTGTATTTCGGGGGTTTTCACACTCACACCACAACATCCTGCATATATTTTTTTATGTGAAAAAATCATAATGTAATTTAGTAAATTACAATATTGTAAAATAAGAAGATTGTTCTTAATTGTTGTTGTTTGTATTTGTACAGTCATGTAATTTTATTCAGTGGTACTTTTTTGCTCAGAATTCCAAAAATGCTACTGCATTAGTTCATATGGTTATGTGAAGTACAAATACTTAAAAATCATACCGATCAATCTCTTGAAAGATTAACGCAATACTGTATGCTGACTTTGTTTCGTAGGATTACGTTTTACACAGTCCCTCTTGTCAAGCGCTCACTGACAAAATCAAAATGTGCTTGATACAGCGGAAACACTCGAAACTGATCCAATATCTCAATTGTTCCTGACACATGAGAAAACATATCTGAGGTTTTACGCTGCTGTATTCCAAAAAGTGTATATTCATCATTTCTTATACGCCATATTATAACTAATTTGCGAAGCTCTGTCTGAAAAAAAGGTATTGTTAACGTCTCCAACATCTCAAATATGATGCTAAAGCCTATTGGTAAGCTACAAAAAAATGTATATTTAGCCAAATATGAAAAAATTAAATAATCAGCAACACGCCGGCAATTAGCAAAGAAGACGGATAAGCTGACTTCCTAGAAGCCAAGGAATCATAACAGTTTCGTGAAACCTGATAATTAAGTATCTCAGGTTTTTTATCGTATTCAAACACCCTTACTTAAAAACAAATAATTGTGGATAGAAAGTATGAATCATTTTTACCGTTAGATGTGGGTCATATAAAAGCAAAAAGTTTATTAATTAAAATTTAATAAATTATTATAATCATGGATCGGTGGCCTCGAAAACTTAACTCGAAATGTGCTGTCTTCAAGTGTAAAACTGTCCAAAAAAATTAAAATTATGTATCACCTACTTTTTCAGTTGAGGAGAACGTTAAATTGGTTCTTCGCCCAACTCTTCTTTCTGGTAGTCTCTCCATCTTTTTCAGTCATTTAAAAAAAATCAATTGAAGTGTGACCATGACACAATGGTGGGTTTTGTTTCTGTGAAAACTAGTTTAATGACAAAGATGACGTCAAGATTTTCAGGTTCATAACCTTAAATTATTAGCTGTGTTTCGAGAAAATTTAATATAAGGTTGAGGGTTAACCCATAGTTAACCAGTTAGCTACCACAACAGACCTAAGCGGCACCAACCAACTTCACGATGATTACCTTTTGTCGTTCCTACCTCTTCAAGGAGTATTGCGCTACTGATTTAATTTAATACATTACTTAATTGATTATCTGAAGTATTAATATAATCAACAAATTCAGACAACGGAGAGAACATACCAGCCTCAACTAAATTATTTATATTTCGCACAAATAGACTAAACGAGGAACTGTTCTCTCCTTAGCTAGTTATAATAATTATTATTATGCATTTATGATAAGACATGTTATATGTTCATCCTAATAATTATGGACAGCGTTTCTACTTACCTAGTGATAATTAATAATAAATGCATTCGATGAAAATAGAACACCAGTTTTTTTCGTCAATCTGAGCTAATTTCCAGCAATACCCGTTAATCTATTTTCACCAACAGCTTAGTACATAATATGTCAAGTTGTCTGCCTTTTATATAACCATGGCTTTCTGAAAACAAACTTATTTTTAGGCTAGGTGATGTGGAAACACAGCCATTTAGGACAAAGCTTGGCTAACACCAAATCAAATGCGGCCCGAATCCATGGTAAGTGAAAACTCGTTTGAGAATAGAAGAAACTATGCTTCCTCATGTGTGCCCTCTTCTCATTCTCGACAGACCAGCTAGTTAGTCACCACTCATGGTTCCACTCATTGCCGTAAACTCCAAACTGTTCAACAGAGAACCGGACTAACACGCAGACATATAAAAACACGCTGAGCTCCCACAGACGAATTGGCTCAGAAATTTTGTCACTGATGATGTTACTAAGCTATTATCAAATTCAATTATAACATAGATATTTTAATACTATTTTAGTTGAGGTATTTAATAATTTAAAACTCCAAAACACGTTAGCAAATGTCCTTCCAAGCACTGTAAAATAATAATGAAAGAAAGTAATTCAAAAAACAAGAAAATTATATATATTTATATATATATATATAAGTTAAGGTTCGGACGTCGTAGGCAGCCAGCCTAATCCTTAAGTCATCGAGATGTAAACATCCCGAATGTATTTAGAGAGGCTTTAAAAGGCTCAAATAAAAACAGTCTTGTGACAACCCTCGTTCAGTAACTACATTCAACCTCTTTCCTTTTTCTTCTCGTTTTTCGTTGAAGATCGTTAACTGGTGCCGAAACCCGGGAGCGGAGTGGGTTCGAGTCATTACCGGGCGAGTTGGTTTTTGTTTTTTTTCCTTCTCATTCACTTTCGTGTGATTTAATTAAAGTAGGTAATGGTGGAATTGCGGCCGGCAGCGTTTGAAGTTCCACAGTTACCTAAAGAAACCATGGCTGAAGCCCATGCTAACTCACTGGCATGGATGAAGGTGTGGGCAGTCACAGGACATGAGGAAAATGATCTCAGACCTCGAAAAATTTTCTGGGGAAATAGGTGAGTTGAATCATTTTCTCAAAGGTGGAGATAGGATTATGGAGAGGATACAAGCCAAGATGGACGAAGGGTTACTCGACCCAGGTGACGCTAAGTCAATAAAGGCAGACCTGGTGTGCAGGGTGAAAAGGAAGGTGCTGAACCTGATACAGGCGGACGAGGAAACCCCATGGGAGATAGTAAAGACGAGACTGAAAAAAGCATATGGGGGGGGGACGATGGACCCCAGAGGAGGATATATTTCAAATGTTTCGAGAAATGAAATCTCCGAGACAGAATAGTGGACAGTATGCTGCAGACCTGGTTGTTCGCTACAATAAAATAAATGAGAAAATGAGGGAGACAACTAGCGCCGATGAAGTGGAGGGCAGGATGGGATTCCTGTCTACAATCTTAAAGGTACAATTAGCGAAGGAGACGGGAAGGAAGGAAAGGTTCCCTAATGAGCGATCGTTCCTCGAATGCGCCCAGGCGATGATAGATGCTAGCGCAAGGGAAGAAGAAGTAAAAATGAACGAAGATGACAACGATTGAAGCCAGATCCCATATAGGAGAAACAGGACCCCAAAAGCAGTGTGGAGGAGACAGGAAACGCCGTTTGCCGGTAGAGACAGGGGAGCGACAAGAGAGAGAAGATTGGGAGTGACGAGGCCTAGGTACGCACCTCGGAAAGAAGAAAGGAAATGTCATGGTTGTGGAAAGACGGGCCATCTGGTAGCTCAGTGCCCTCGCACTAAGTGCTTTGAGTGTGGGGAAGAAGGACACATAGCAAGACAATGTCCATACTTGTTTCGTAGAAGGGAATTTCACAAAGCAGAACCAATGGAGGTGAACAACCAGGAAATCCGGGAGAGGCGGAGCGCGACACCAAGAGAAATTGGATCATCGGGCGACGAGTCATCAGGGACGTCGGAGACAGACGGAGAGGAGTCGAAGCGCAGCGGGAGCAGCGTACGGAGGCCTGAGGAGAGTGGCAGCAGAGAGGCGACCGCATCCTAAGGTGCAATACAGTGCGGGAAAGGATGTGTGGTTTGCCAATTATCGAGTTCGGGAAGGGGGAGAGGTGCCTCATTGATACTGGCAGCACCAATACAATAATATCTCGTGGTGCGTAGAGAGGCGTGGAGGAGAGAGGGCACACCAGATCAAGGTATGTAAGTGTAAATTACTTACTCTTGGGGGACCCTGCGAAGTAATGGGAGAAGCGGTCGTGGGTCTGGAAGAATGGGCGAAAGTAATGGGTGACATAAAAGTACACGTCGTGGAAGACATGCCACGGGAATACCAGATAATAGTGGGGTGTGATATACTGGGAAAAGTAGGCGCGCGCATCGAAAACGAGGGTGAGAACTGGAGGATAAAAATAGGGAAGCGAACCTATCGAAGCCGGGGGGGTGTAAGGGGCGAAACGGAGCAAATAGGAGTGGTTAAGAGAGTGGAGGATTGGATGGAGAGTCTGCGGAGCGAGTTTAGGGATATTTTTTTCGCTGAAGGGGACAAGCTAGGAGCAACGGGGAAAACGCTACATGAGATCCCGTTAAAAGTAGAGCAGGTGACGTATGTGAAGGAGAGGCGGTATCCGCAAGCGCTCAGACAACACATTAGAAAGGAGATCGAGGATCTCAAGCGCCAAGCTATTATCAGAGATAGCACGTCTCCGTATAATAGCCCTTTGTGGGCAGTGAAAAAGAAAAGTCGACCGGGAGAATGTGAGGAAAAATACCGAGTCGTGGTGGATTTTCGGAAACTTAACGATAATACCCTGGACGAAAAATATCCGATCCCGCGGTTCGAAGACATCCTAGACAGACTAAACGGTGCAAAAATTTTTAGCACATTGGACCTAAAAGCAGGGTACCATCAGATCAAACTAGCAGCGCATGACCAACATAAAACGGCGTTTTCGTTTGAAAGAGGGCATTTTGAGTTCACGAGAATGCCGTTCGGTCTCAAAAATGCTCCAATAACCTTTCAGCGTCTCATGGACGAACTTCTGAGAGGAATGGACGAAAATATGTGCCAAATTTATATGTATGACCTGCTGATCTTCAGCCGAACGGAATCGGAACATATTCAACACCTCCGGAACGTATTTGAGAGATTAAGGGATTTCGGGTTGAAACTGTCAATAGACAAATCGTCACTGGGGCAGGAGCAGATTAGTTTTTTAGGGCACACAATCTCACAGGAAGGGGTTCAACCAGATTCGACGAAAGTAGAAGCGATCCAGAGAATGGAGGTGCCAAAAGACGTAAAAGGGATTCGGAGATTACTGGGCACGCTCAATTACTACCGCCGTTTCGTGCCGGACATGGCAGAAAATATGGTACCCATTAACAATTTACTACGGAAAGGAGCACGGATAATGATCACGCCGCTGATAGAGCAGAATATCCGCAAATGCTTGGCACGTTTGCAGGAGGCGCCGATTTTGGCTTTCCCTAACTTTGAGAAGGATTTCACGATCACCACCGACGCAAGCGACTATGCCTTGGGGGCAGTATTGTCACAGGAAGGCGAAGACGGGGAAAGACCGGTGGCTTACGCGAGCAGACGCCTGACGGACACGGAGGCGCGGTACAGCGCTCTGGAACGAGAACTCCTCGGGATAGTGTGGGCCATTGGGCACTTCCGTCCGTATGTATTTGGCAGAAGGTTTCGAATACATACGGATCACCGACCTCTTCAATGGGTCGGAAAACTCAAAGAATCCTCCTCAAGGGTAACAAGGTGGAAGGAATTCTTAGCCCAATACAATCTGGATATTGTATATAAGCCAGGCAAAGACAACGTCGTGGCAGATTGGCTGTCGCGCGCTATTTATGGTGAACGCCATAGAATAAGGGGAAACATCGAGCGGTATGAGGCAGTTCATTGAGGAATGGACTCCTGGAGAAGCGGGCAGGAGCAGCACGCGGAAAGATAGTGACAGGAGTGCGGACACACCATCAGACGAGTCTATAGGAGAGAGACCGCGTGATATGGAGATGACGGACGAAATTATCAATGATAAGCGGAGGCAGATCATTTGGAAAACTCAAACATCGGGTGCTCTGAAAATACTCCCTAGTACGTACGGCAGGAGTCAGATCGCGACGATTTGGTCACCACCGGGAGTTCGAGGAGATCAAATTTGTCAGGCTCTCAAGGACGTGTCCAAACCCGGCAAAACACACCATTTATTCGTGGGCAACGCGACTGTGTGGGATAAAATTAAAAAGCTGTGACAGAAAGAGCTGTTGGGGGTGGATCGCTCGTTCATTCGGTGTCTTTCCGTGGTCCAAACCCTGCGGGACGAGGAGCAGCAACGCGAGGTAACACTGGCGTATCACCAAGGAAAAACCAACCACCGCGGTGGGCAGGAGACGGCACAAGCACTACGAAGGCGCTATTTTTGGTGGGGGATGCAGCGGACTATTCAGGAGGTAATCGGAGCATGCGAAGTTTGTCAGAAGACGAAATATGATAGACATCCCCCGCAGGGACTCCAGGAGGAATCACCCACGGCAGAAGCACCATTGACGGAGATTCAAGTGGACACCTTCACGTGGCGGGGTTTTAAGTGGGTCACTATCATCGACCCATTTAGCAAAGTGGCTATGGCCTACGCGGTGGGAGACAAGTCATCAGATTCCATATTACAAGCCCTCAACACATGGTTTCAATTCTACGGCATACCAGAGAGGATCTCGTCGGACGGGGGACGGGAGTTTGACAATGCAACCGTGAGAGCCGAAATGCAAAAACGGGATGTGGCATGGCATTTTAATACCCCCGGGCATCCCAAGAGCAGGGAAACCATCGAAAGGTTACACAGCACCCTCAGCGACCACTTACGCGGGTATTAGGTGGATAAAGGCCTGTCGGCGAACGTAGCGATGCCATTGGCGGTGGCGGCATACAACCACTCGATACATGCCACGACGGGGTTAGCACCCTTCGAAATTTTGTTCGGATTACGAGATATGCGTAAACTGGCAGGGGGGAGTTAAGGTTCGGACGTCGTAGGCAGCCAGCCTAATCCTTAAGTCATCGAGATGTAAACATCCCGAATGTATTTAGAGAGGCTTTAAAAGGCTCAAATAAAAACAGTCTTGTGACAACCCTCGTTCAGTAACTACATTCAACCTCTTTCCTTTTTCTTCTCGTTTTTCGTTGACGATCGTTAACTTATATATATATATATATATTCAGGGATTAATTTAAGACTTGCGGTTGACATATCCTAAAAAATCAAACACATATGTATGTATCATATATATATAATATGAGTTTATATATATGGCAAATCAGTTGATCTAGGTAATTTTTTTCTTCTGAACAAAGACTCAATTGCGTTTCTCTGTAAACGAAAAAAGCAACATTTAAAGCCTTTATTTCAAATATTGTTCTCTCTCCACATAACTCTTTAATTCCTAACTTTAACTTTACTCAATTCAAAATTTCACTTATGTACTTCACCGCTCTCTCTATATCATATAGTCACGTCATTCAGTGGTATTCTCTACTGTGCTGCCGCCGCGCAGGTCATCCGTGCACAAATTAAGAAAATTATTCAATTCTTGAAAAAAATTCAAAAGTAAGAAATACGATGACTCGGGAGATGTTATTTACATATATTAAGGTATACATGTACTATTGCAAAGGGCAAGAAATGCATGTCTTACTACCGTCTTTCTTCTATACATGTGCTATTCATCATTGACTGCCCAACACTGTCATTCATGACTAATTACTTAACTCACAGCCACCACACACATTCTAGATCTGTGTAATATTATTATAACTCTGTCTCAGTTCAATAAAAAACTTGTATCTCTTAATCTTCAAACCATGTTAAGTTCATGTTACGGACAGTAGTGAGATTTTTGTGGAATGTGTGTAAAAACCAACTTCACTCAGGCAAGTGTCAGATTTTTTAAACTGGATTTTCAGAAGTTCTGTTAACAAAAACCAACGTTAATTCTCTTCGTCATGACGGAGATTTCAAATAACTAGATTCTATAAGTTCCCTGCACCTGAGGTGATTCCAACAGGTTCCATTTGCAAGAGTACACTGGCCGTCTGACGGAGAACCACCATTTGGCAATAAATGCCATTACAATTATAAATATTATAGTTATTGAGCAGACATAAAATTAATCGTAATTAATAAAGTTGCATTGATTCAGACAAATTAAATTTTACTGAGCAACGAAGAACAAACACATTTCTCACGCTACACTAAGAAATTTTAAAATGTCCCACGCAGAAAGTTCTCTCTAAGATTGACCATGCACTATGTTCTAACAATTGGTCAACAGTATATTTTTTTCCAAAAAATAATAAATCCTTAAGTTTTCGTACATCAATATTAAATTAAAGGGAGATTGATAAAGAATTCGCAATATCTCCTTCAAGGATTTAACTAAGCTCAAATAGAGCACTTTAACCCAAGTGACCGATTAATTGAAACTAAAGTATAATTTTCACACAATCTCGTAAAAATCAGGCTATTTGGCCAAATCAAATAATTAAAAGTTCACCACTAGAAGTATTTCTGTCCTAATTGTTCATTTGAGAGCTTTTGATTAGTCCTGCTTTGTCTCGGTTGATTGCTATTGATTTTAACAACCCATTTTGTAACGCTTAATTAAAGAATTTCTTCGATACGATAGTTTTATGTTGACTTTAAGTAAACCATTGACCTGAGTGTTGAATTATTTTAATGAATTCTAAAAGTAACATAGAGTTAAACTAAATGAAATTAATAATGTTTATTTAGTTGTTGAACTAATATTAAAGCAAGCAGCCTTGCTGATACCTGCATAATTATTAACATAAACACTACACAGCCTATGTATAGCCTCACTTTGTGCATCGACTGTTGTATATTTCATGATTATGTACTGTCATTGCCACATTTGCATATACAAAAGGACAGTGAGCGAGCTGTCAAACCATCTCCATGACGTAGGATATCCTATTCAGTTATCTGATTCAAATGACAGAGCTCTACAAAATTGGAATTGATATAAGCAAATACACAATACCACGGGGGCTGAGTACACACCAAGAAGAGCTGCGCACGTATGTGACCTCTACATGCAATAACTTCGGTAGCAAAACACGGATTCCAATATTTCACACATCTGTTTGACAATTTTAAATACCAAAACAGTATTCACAATACACATGTATACGGCTTATACATAAACACAAAGCAAATCCCCCAAATTCATCCGCGAAACTGTGAAAAAGATGAACGGAGCAGGAATCTTAAATTGAGCCGGAGAGATTCAGAACATGAGAAGAGAAAACTTATAATGAATAAGAATAAGAAAACTTTATTTTCAATTCAACTTTTTACTGAATTGTTATTATATGTCCCAGTATTCTTCCTATGTTATTGTATTGGGTATACCATAATGATGAATATATATACATTAACAATAACTATATATTACAATTATTATTAATTGTAGGAAAAAAACAACAAAAACTTTATTTACAATTTTATAAAAATATTTACAATATAAATTAATATAATCTTTTTGAGGTAATTGTAATAAATAGTTATTTCACACATATGTAAACACATCAGAATTTATTTCGTTTTTTGTTTCTGGGTACCTGAACTATATTTAAGCTACTGCGTACTTGGATTGTGGAGAGGAAACTGACTTGATGACCGAATGACCGATGACACAATGTTTACAAATCATCTTGATCATCTTCTGCTTTTGTTGCCGAGGATTGTAGGGACAGGTTTAAAAATGTGATTTATAAAGGAATTTGGATGGTCAGGTGCTTTTTTTAAATTATAGGTGTTTCAGCCACAGTCATATATTTTTATGATTTTTTTCAGGAGCAAACTAAATGTATCTTCTATAAGCTGGTTGATGTAAGGGAGTAGGCTTTCTGGAGAAATCCTCCATATAAGAGTGTCTTTCCTTCCTCGGATCCGTAAGCCTTTTTTAAGTTCCCAACTACATCAGACCTCAGTTCGAAGCAACATGTGTAGGTTCTCAGTACAAGTCCAAATCGTGTTTAATTTAGAGTGGTTTTCAGGGATGAAAAGCGTCTTATCCTCCTTCAATACTAACTTCCTTGCTCCCTAAAGAAACCCCTATCCCGTGATGACCACAGGCGAGAGATTACGCTAGATTCACAGATGATAAAGTAAGCAAATTAATTTTACACTGTACATTTTTACTGTTGCACAATTTAATTTAATACTGCAAAACTACTCTTCTTAGTAACAGAAAGTATCACTTGTTGGTATGACAATGCTCAATCACAATACCTGTAATTTTTCTTTTTCATAATATTTTGATCCTATAGGTAGTTCTTATCTCGTAGTAGTTATCTTGGGACGAATTATCAACCTTTATGTGTCTATTCAATACTCAATTGGTTCAATATTCAATGATTTACCTTGTTGTAGGATTTTGTCAGGAATAAAAGAAACATTGAATTAAATATAATCATTGAAGAAGTATTCTTAACGCAAAAATTACTAAAAAATATCCCGAATCGATTTTTTTGGAGTAAAGGTTGGTCTAAACGTAATCCGTCCAGCTCGAATAAAATGAGTGGCCATTTTAATACACAATTAATGAATCTGAAGCTGAAAACAAAAATAAATTTGTGATATTATATTATTTAGCAATCTCGGTCTCTCAAATAGCTCGTAAAAAAACTTGGGCAATTTAATTTAAGCGCTATTATCTTTATTAAACAATCTCGATAGCTGTAAATTTAATATCAAAGAAATGTTGTTGGTGGTCCCGGACCCGTTCAAAACTGCCGCCGAGTATTGTGAGCGTAACGCCATAAAAATGCCCCGGGATAGGAAGGAGTCCGTTAGCCGCTACAATGGAGCGATGCGCAGAGGAAGCTACAGGTATGATGTAAAGGTTCCGGTCTGCTGTAGGGGAAGTTTGCCAGCACCCTTTGTGCCAGCCGGAACTGAACGAGAGCTATGTGCTGCCGCCTTTCACAGGTCCCGTTAGCAGCAACCCTTGAGAGCAAACAATAAGATGATCCTGGCTTGAAAATCATATACGCACCTTTTTGTTCCCACAATTTCTAACCTTAATACACCCTCAAGTATTTTCCGTACGAACGGAAATAGAAAACTTCTCACTTCTGTAACATCTTCTACTGCTACTTTCATAGGGCATGTAATATTCACTCGTTCCAGGATTCTAATGTATCCAGTTTCAAACAGGAATAGACAGTAAAGTACTTATCAGCTATTCGATGTTTTTGAAGTAGTTGCTATATTTTTTTAGTTTCGAGTCACTGATTTGACTCAGGTAGTAGATGGTAGTTATCCGGGCCTGGAGGACCACATCCTCACTTTATTGTTTGAAGATTAATATGCATAGTTTATTTACTTGTGAAAAATAATATTCTCCTTATAAACATGATGATGATGCTGCAAATATAAATTAAATTAAATTGGTTGAAACAGCTATAATAAATTCAACAGCAACGAAAATGTAAACGTGAACAAAATATCGTAATTGCATGATTATTTGGCTTTATTTGATGAATAGTTTCATAAGTAATAATTCAGCTCTCGCATTGATGAAAATTTGTTTAATGGACTGTATTTAGGAAAAGTTGGGTAATTAAAGAAAACAAACTGTCAATTTTATGCAATAAAAATCCATCGAGTAATTAGGCAGGTGCGTGGTAAGTGTTAGGAAGCGGTAATAGAAAGAACAAGCGGGGCAATCGTTACTTCGTTTTAATTTATATTCAAAGGAGCTCACAAGACATTGCTGATTTCATTAACCGACTGTAGAGCTGACTAAGGCACTAACTTGATCCTCTGAGATCAATCAGTTACTCGTGACAAGACAGTCGTCGGAACGGTGAGGCTGCCGGGAGTGTCAGATCTTGAGCCCGCTGGAAGACGATAGGCCGTGGTTGAAGTGGCTGCCTAACGAAGGTGAGAGGCTGAGGGAATAATCTTATTAGGCAAGTTGCCCTCCGGGCTTAGGAGCGAATTTAATTGCAGCGACTTCACTCATGCAAATCACCAAGCCCCGACAACAGATAAGCCGATTATGAAATATCAATTTCACCATCCTATCTGGCTGAGACACTCCTTGCAAATTATATCCTCGCAGCATGGGAGGGGGTGCGGCATACATCACCAGCTAATAGAAGAATTTCCAGCGGAGACGCTTCGTGAATGGCTGATTCTGCGATTCTTCAGCAACAAACTTCATCAGAAAATATCTAACCAAACTGTGACTTCAATATTAAGTCCCAAGTCGCATGCATTATAACATATGGACATTTTGTAAACGCCACCCGGAAATCAACCAATACCAGGTAAAGTTTAACAAAGAAAGTACTTAGTGGGAACCAAGCATCTATTTATTTAGGAATATTTAGGGATGGCGGTGGATAGAGGTCTCACACATTCTAAGCTTAGAAAAATATTAAATCAAAGGTAGACAGACGTATTCCTCTATTTTAACAACAAATCAAGTTTAAATACTAGAGTTTAAATATGGTATGAATGAGATCATTTATCTGTACTATTATTGCCTTATAAAAGGCAGATTGTAATTATTGCACAATAAAGAACTAGCCATAGAGTTTATTATTAATATTTAAACAATGTACCGGTCCAATAATTTAAAATTCTACTAAGCCAGTAAAGATAGCGTAAAACAGAGACTACTACACTAAAATTAAAAACAATCACAAAGAATTACAAATAAATTACATATTAATAAAAAGAATTAAAACCATTAGAAGGTTTTCAAGCAGCTAAAAAACGCAAAGTTCTGTTTTTGAGTTGGAAAGCCTCCTTCATATGGATTTAGCACAGACTTCTACTTTGCTTCAAGATAATTTTTTCTAGTTTACGATGGTGCAATTGGGGATTACTTATCTTAAATAGTTTTTTTAGCTATCGCTATTTAACAAAAAAACATGAAGTTAAAAAACATAAACGTCAAATGTTCTCCTTTCCTATTTGGAGTTGGGATCACGTTTTCTATTGCATTTGAGGTCTGCTAAGACTTTCGTTAGTTTGGAACATCATTTACCAATACATTAAAAAGACAGTTTCACATAATTGTTCTACAAAACTATAGGTGAATTTCAGGTTATTCTGTAACATACCCCAACTTAATTAAGATGGATTTAAAGCTTACTAAACGATGATTTTTTTCTAAAGTTCGAGACTCTGTAGTCCAGTTTCCTGTAGGAAACATAAAAAAAATCGCGAATAATCAATGAATTTACGGAAAAACAGAACTTTACGTAGTTAGCACGTTTAATATCTCCCTTCAACAATTTTCAATAAACACAAAATCTGCTTGTTTATGGAAAAAATGGTACCTAGTTTACAATGCCGTAATTGGGAACTACTACTAACTTAAATAGTTTTTTAGTTATCGCTTTCTATTCAACAAAAAAACGTGACAACTTTAAAGACACCAAACTTAAATTGGCTCCTTCCCTGTTTCGAATGAAACCATAGCCCGAATACACTTTTCTGTTGCATTTGGGGTTTGCTATTACTACAAATAAATGTTCATAAAAGAATAATTAAGTGTAAAAGCATACAAAGGTTTTACTGTTGTGTATATGAACTATTGAATATAAA
The DNA here is from genome assembly GCA_930367205.1 of Acanthosoma haemorrhoidale. Lineage (NCBI taxonomy): Eukaryota > Metazoa > Arthropoda > Insecta > Hemiptera > Acanthosomatidae > Acanthosoma > Acanthosoma haemorrhoidale. The sequence continues at coordinate 51,454,292 of OV884015.1, read as the reverse complement.
TCTTCGATAGAAAACAAAAGGTGACTTGACTGGGTATACAGCCTGGCCTGTTGGATGTTGTCGGGAGAAGGTGGACTCGAAGTGCAGTCCCAGAGATTAAGAAATACTCGTAGGCTCTCTGGGCAACAATGGTCGGTCCTGAAAGAGAAAGAGATATGTTTAGAGGACATTTTATATATTTTGATTTTCCCCCCTTAAAATTCTTCAATGTTGTTCGTTTTTCCCCTTTTTTTTCTCATATCTCATTGTGAACGCGGATAAATTAGCTGTGAAATCTAAAACAATTTTATGTCAAAATTAGAACGAACGAGTTTTCAAGTTATTTCTCTGATAGAGAACCAACAGTGGACTGTGATATCAAATAACGACGACAAATACCGAAATCGAGTAAAACATAGCAACAAATTATATTAATAAACAATAAATTATTAATTTTAGATTCAATAAATTTCAAACTTACCACCAATAGCAGAATCCCGTCGCCACTGACCCGTCTCTTTGTAAGGGAAAAGGGGTGGTTTTCGGGATCGGATAGATCAAAATTGAAAGGAAAATTTTAGGAATCAATCCCCTTTTACCTGACCGGCGATCGGTCCAGCCTCGGGCAGGAGCTTCTAGCCTAATGGATGATTTTTGACTGCTTTTCTCGATTTCAGGCGAAGGATACAAAAAAACCTTCCGAACCATGTATCTGTTATGACTACAATCAAATTCAAACCGATAACTTAGGATTCGACAAATTAATCTCACAAGTTAATTTCGGCACTCGAGAAATTCTGATGCTACTACAACGAAGTTAGGATCCATAGTGACTGGTATCTCGACAAACCCCAAAAAAGGTGTCCAACGCGCGAGGCCGTTCCTGCTGTATCTCATAGGTAGCAGTAGCAGCGATAGCCAATGAAATAATTTTCTTCTTTTTCTAACATAAAGTTTTCTGTTTTTAAATTTTAGATTGGCGCAAACACTCATAGTTCCGAGCAGTTTGGCTTCTATTCCTGTTGGTGTAAGACCTGCATATATTTTTATATATCGCACCATATGTGCTAACCGGGCCGTTTTTTCCTATGGCAATTAATTACTCGCTTCCTATCCTGACTAAAGGAAAAACGATTTTTTTTACAAGGCATAGGTATATCTTCGGAAATGGTGGTTGCCTGTTGAGACCATAAATGTCGCCTTTTTTCAAAGTTACGTAATCCTTTCTTTTATGCTTTATTAGTTTGATTACTTATAGTTGACAAATAAATAATAGTAAAAATCGTAGTTAACCATGACAATAACATTTTTACTAATGATAAGAGGAATATCCTAACTTACATTAATGAACACATCCATGATACCACAAATACAGAAAAGCTTAACACAATCCTAACCTTCTACCAAGAATGCATCTCAAAACATCTCTCTTGCCTCAAAAAAAAATGTATTATAAAATTATGATAATATTGAAAGAAATATAGGTAGATATGGTTTTACAATTGAATATACTCGGCTCTTTATCTGAAGAGATGACGGAGAGTCGTCGCCGGAGGATCTTCCCTGAGAATTTTCCCATGGCTTATCTCCAGCAAAAGACCTGAAAGAATTCCACGGGTCCAACGAATATTTTCCGACCACCTCTGACGTGTGGCTCACACCTTGAAGGACGTCCTCTAGTCCTTCGAGTTCTTTTGGGCCTTCATTCTCCGGTAGTTCCATTCATGACACTTCCTAGATTTGTTAATAGTAAAATGTTTTATCAATGAACAAAATAAATGTTCATAAAACTATAATGAAGTGTAAATAAGGTCTAATTCATAATAATTTTTCACATTTATAATTTGTCTACTTCGTTTTAAAAATCTACATTTTACTTACGATCTATATACTAGAAGTGATACACTAGTAGAGTTAGTCGTGTTGAACTAAAAAATATTCTAAAACATCCTCAAAAAAAAAAAAAAATGGTGCTTGCTACTACCTATCCAATTAATATATTTTTTAAATAAGATAAATTATAATATTACTATATTTATTTTAACTATTCATAATTTTTTTCTTTTATTTTTAAAGTTTTAATTTTAGTGACATATAATTACTCTAATGCCTGTTGGTGGAGAATGTTTAATAAATAAATATACAATTTTAGCTATCCCCACATAAAATTTAAGCTCTTTTTATCTTTAGAGCTCTGTATTCTGTAACACTTGACTGCGGAAGAACGGCTGCTCCACTTGTCAGAAACAGGTAGTCGAAATTACTGTTCGCTGGGCTAAAATATTCTTTGTAGTGAGTTATTTTTCTCCAATTCATTTAAAACTTAGCCGGAATGTCTGTTTCTTTCATGTGGTTCGTCAGCATCGTATTTAGCCCACGTGTGACGAAGGTTCACAACGAATGAAGTTGATGAACTGTATGAATGTAATGTCAATAATTCAGCACATGCCCTCAGGTGACGCTTATTGATCCTCTTTCGGGTAGAGATGGAAATCAGAGATGTGGTACAATATATGACCACACAGAAACTAACAATTGAGGGCGAATTCCCCCTGAGATGCCAATAAAGTTCAATTTTGTCAAGTTTAGCTCTGGAGGTTCTATTAGTTTTTTAACGGATACACCCTAAAAACCGCTGTGAAAATTTCATATAGCGTTCCCGAAAATCCAGGAAAAATGTGAAGTCAAGTCGTTATTATACAGGGAGCTCGTGAAATTATATTGAATGACTGATAAGATGAGACATAACAGCCTGGTAGTCTGTGAAAGAATGTATCGACAACATGAATGAATATATCTGTAGTTAGAGAATGTCTGGATGTGATGCAGATATACAAAGTATGTTGAAACGTCGTTCAATGATAAATTGTATGCAAACGCTCGATGGATTAATTGTTTAGTTAACAAATACCGATTCCAATTAGTATGCTTTCACCACTATTCTCCAGCAATTTCAGAATAGGGTCATTAGAAAAGTGGTCAGACATACCTCTCTCGAGAGGTTATAGGTCGGAATGCCGACCTCCACCCGTTGTTCGTGGGTGGGTTCATCCGCTGTGGGCACATCACATTTTTTGACTCATTGCAGTACCTAACAAACAGCGTTTAACCCCACCACCATTCCCGCATCGATGGCAAGAGGCTGTCGGGGGAAATAAGGTTAAGATTTCGATGTTAGATGTAAGTTAGTTTTAAGTCTGATTTTAGTCTATAATTCATAAGGTGAGTCCCATCACTTTTTATGTTCAGACAATCAATGTATAATGTACATTATACGTTTGTAACAATCACAAATCGCTATGTAAAATTATTAAAAATTGTATAGAATTTAGCCAAGCTACAGGAGATATAATGACCTATTGTAAATAGATTCATTTATGTAGTCTATATCAATTTCGATAATTTATAATAACAAGGGGATATGGGGAAAAAAACTTGCATCATTACTGTCCATTAGTGTGTTAATAGCAGATTTTGATTTGCATTTTCGAAAGTTGCTGACCAAATCGTTTTCATAAGTTAGGAATAGCACTTGCTTTGCCTTATTTCCAATCAAGAGAACATCCCCTACTTTATACACACAGAGCTGTGTACGTCAAATCCATAAACAGGAAACCAAGTCAAGTTCCCTATTCACCCTCCCGCGTCTACTTCCCTATGTTGCCTTGGTACATGAAAATATTTCACAATACGATGGTCTTTGAAATTGGGTGGGCAGAAGAGCGAGATTTGGCTTATTGTGCGGGGTATAATGGCTTACAATCAATCAGCTATTATTTATTATATTTTAATGATATACCTTTTTTTGTAATCTTTATCTTTATAACAATCTGCCCTAGTATGGCAATGGATGATTGTAAACTGTTACTAGGCTTCATCTTTATTCCATATGTTCTATAATAGTGATATGAAAATTAAAAAATCGAAAGTCAATTAAACTGTAGGTATATTCCAAAACAACTTGAAATATGCTGAATTGCGTTCCTTAAAACATCACTTATATAAAATATAATTATCAAAACAAATATAATTCCCATAACTGAAGATATAATTAGCATTAAATAAATAAGTAGCATTAAATTTTATATGATATTTGAACTTTTGAGAGCATACAATAGTAATCACGTATTTAATGACGTAGAAGCAAATTTCAATAACAAGGTTTAGGTAGCAATAATTTTACTTATTTATTGAAATGTTCATTGAAGTTTATGACTTAAAAAATATTACGAAATACTTTTCTTCTTAATTACGCTGTCGAGTTTTCATAATTTTATAAGTTTTTAAGAATCGAGTATCTCTCGAAATTGTTTTTTTCAACTTTTAAGTCATTTATTTTTTTTATAAGTGTTGCTGTGAAAGACAGAAATTAATAAATGTTAATATTCTCCGATTAATGACGACATTCACTTCGCTTGGTGTATGTACGAAATTGGCTAAATGTCATTCTTTCTCACTTACCCCAGCAAATTTATGTAGTGATGGTGAAATTACAAAACAACTATTTTATTTCGTTATTCCAAAAGTGCAACTTTTTATTATACATGTTCACGACAATAAGACGTGATTCTGGGTCAAGGTTACATGCCACCTGGTGGGGTTAGAGTGGGGTTGACTAACCTAATCGAGGTAGGAGTCACCTATGAGTAGTCATCTTGTTGGTGTAATAAAAGCTCATTAATGATACATATCATTAGCCTTATTCGCAAGGTATTGTTTTTCCCGTTGTATTACCTTGATATTATAGAACTTGAAGGTGGTGTCAAGCGGTGGTGTGCTGAGCCGCAACTACGAGAAGTAAGAGGATCATTTTTAGCAGGGGTACTAGACCAGTTAAGTGACTTCTTTCTCTATCTCACCGGTGTGACAATCCATACTAGTCAGTCCAAATACCGAGGTATTGGCTGTGTTGGTGTGTACAATATGATAGGCGTCAAAATAGGAGAAAGCTTAAGTAACAGCACGTATCTGTCTAATCTAAAGTTCATTTTAAATCATAATAGAAAATGAGAGCAATAATGAACTTAAACATTGATCTGATAACGTTTATTGCAACAACTTGAAATCTAATGACATTTGAAATTGTGTTTTTTTTGTCACTTCGTTTGACTGGATTTAACATCCAATGCAGTCATATTCCACAAGAGAGTTCAATACTAAGGGGCGATATCAGGTGACAAGAGGTGACTGATCCAAGAATCCCCCTGTAGGACACCTCCGCTGAGATATGCATAGTTCAAATTTGATTGTTAAAAGCAGAATGGGAGCTAGACAATGCGGGCAAGGAGCCGATCGAGTGAGCTGGATCTTGTCAGACAATGCCGAACGTTCTTGCACTATCGCCTTTGTGCGAAGCCCCATTGTCCGAAACTTAGTCCTCCGGGCTGCCGGGCCAACCAATCTCAGCCCTCTCTCTATCTAGCCTCCCATTCTCTGCTAATTCTAACTGGTCCTAGGGTCCTATCACCCTCACCCCAGAGAGGGTTTTTTTTTTTAATGATTAATGTCTGTTAGATCTAAACTTGGCCACTTTTGGGGTAACTTCGAAAATTCTATCTTAAATTAACAAGAGATTACCACTCCACTGTTCGACACGAATCCATTAGCGAACCTAGTAGAATTAGGTCGTAAAACTTGACCACATGTCATCCCACTTAAAACCATTAATATTCTTTATCTTATACAAATCGAAATTCGAACCGTCTGTAGCTTAAGTTTTCCATCACTTCAATTTGAAATCAATTTATTTTCCATTATTAACCACTTGTATTGGAATAATATCTGACCGACAAGTCTAAAGAAATCAGAGTCTAAAATAAAATAAATTATGACTTTTCTGGTAGAGGATAAGAAGACCAAATGAATAAAACTAATAAAGCTTATTATCTTTATGGTGAAATGTTTGAAAAACAGCTTTTGGGAGGATCTGAGGAATAGGGAAGAAGGTATAGGGGTAGACTGCTTAAAAGCCGCTACTATTATTATATTAGCTAAAATTATTATTTTAACTCAAATCATTTAACAAGTAAAAGTTCAAGTGAATTTTGCAATATTTCAAATTTAGATTGAAGATTGTCCTAGCAACTCAACTTTCGTACAGAGTGAGAGATCAGGATATACTTCAGTAGAGTCCACTGTATGAGGTCAGGCCCCTCCAAGTTTTTTTCTACTGTTAGATATACAGTATATAACAATCTTTATTGTGCAATAATTACAATCTGCCTTTTATAAGGCAATAATAATACAGATAAATGATCTCATTCATACCATATTTACAGCATCATTCACTCGCTCATTCATACAATAGGACATGATTGGAGAAACTGGCCATTGCCAGGACTCCCACTGTCACGCGTTTATAGTAGGTCACGAGGCCACTGCCGTTTCAGTCTCCGAGGAGGATTATAGGGATGAGTGGCGCAGTGCAATGACTGTGCTAGAGGATTAGGGTGGTTGGAAAGGCGGCTGTGGAATTTCATAAACTTGAAAGTAAAAAAAATTGCAGAGTACGTATGTATACGATCTTTGTAAGTGATGAATGATGACATTTAAAGGGCTGTTTCCGAAGGGACTTTTGATATTGGGTTCCACTTCAAGTCTTGCAGAGCATGTTTGGCTCCGAGGACGAGAGGTTATTCTTTGAACATACATAACTATGTAAAAATACATGTAATGTTTTGATGTAAGCAATATTTGTAGGCAACATGGTATTTACTCAAATCCTCCGGTCAGTCCTCAAGTCCTATATGGAATACATTCCAAGTCGGGACCGGAGTACAAACTCAAGAATCAAACTCAGGGATACCTGGGGCTCACGTTTCGAAATCACACGAGGAGAAATTAAATTGCACTATTTCATATTAAGAAAACAGCCAAAAGATCTTAACGAGCCGTGTAAAATTATAATTAAAAAATAAAAAAATAGAAAAATTGGTGTTGTAAAATTATTATGGACACGCGAGCATCAATGATTTTGTTGGTTGGCAAGCTATAAAAAAAAAAAAAGTTGCCAACCAAGTTCTAAACCAGGTTTAGAACTAGATATTCAGGAACAAGTGTTCATCTACAAGTCTATCAACCATAGAATTGAGTTACACTAATCCAGTTCACATATTTCCTAGTTCATTCGTGTAGTTTTCTAAAGCATCAATAAATCAAAATTCATATTTACACATTGATCCTGGCCATTTTCAACGATTAAACAAAGGAATCTTAGTTTTCATTGCCCATTCTTTTTCATTAATAAAAACTAAATTCAATGATAATAAGAAAATGTATAAATATATTGAGAGATATTTGTTATATGATTAAAAAGGTGAATGGTTTATTCATCGGATACTTAACCATTCTAGTATTTAATTCAAAACTAGTCAGCAAACGTTAAGGTGTTATTTCTTATTCAATAAAACTGCTGATTCATTTGTACTACTAATACCATGTCTAAAGATATAATAACAAAGACCATAAATATTTGAATTTAAAGCCTCTCCATTAGAGATTGACGATTAAAGGGCTCATAGCTGTTTCAAAATGAATGGTAAACGTTTTATAAACTTGGGGTGGCTTCTTAATATGAAGCCCAGCTGTAGTGGGACGAAAAAAATCTTGGTTTAGTGTCCTCTAAAGAATCATTTTTAAAAAAAATCTCTTCTCTACTATTGGCAGAGCGCTGTAAAACCACAGTCGTGCACTATTTCAACTGTATCATATTTTTACACGATTCTGATGGGAAAAAACAAATACTGCGTGTGATCGCTATTTCTACTTCTTCATTTTTTATCTTTTAGATCTTCTCTACTTTAATTTTTCCGCGCACTTTAATTTTTTCTGAGTAGTTTGTTATGTTTCTAAGAAATGATAGTAATTCCTCTGATTTCAGTGGTAAGTTAAGGATACCTACAGTCTATATTTAAGGGAGTTTTGAGGCTTGAACTAACCAGTCATATTCAGCATAGCATGTGTCAGAGTGTTTTATTATGTTATAGATCCGGTATATTTATATTACTATTTGGCAGGGAAATTTCATAACTCGTCACATCGTAATAATCAGGGCAATATATGCTGAAACAGGTACATTTGTTCGTTTAATAGCGAGCATCATTGTATCCTTAATTTCCATATATTTTTTTATCTGTTAGCAGCCCAACAAGATCGATCACAGGGAACTCTGTGATGATTTACTTACAGTTCAATAACTCACCATTTGCTAACCGATATCCCACTCGCTTGCTTGTCCCAATTTCGTTCTTTTTTGTATCTGTATGTAAGCCACGTTAAGCTCCAACATATATATTTCTGATATTACCACCTTCCAGACGTCTAAATTTTACCTGTTCAGGCAACTTCTAGATTTATATAAACCCTTTAAAAAAAGTTAAGTTTGTGATTTTTTTTTCAAGATAGAAGTAGCCAATAGAGAGAGATAAATAAAATATTGAGGGTTTTATGTGCTAGTTGAGCAGGTAATTTCGCAACATTAAACAGTTAGACATTGTAAAATTAATTTGCTAACCTCAATATCGTAATCTCCTTCTTCTGGTAATCATTGTGTAGAAAGCATATTTGTGAAAGCAAGGAGGAGAGTATTAAAAGGGGTTTAGAAACTACTGATATCTGAAAGTTACACTCTAATGTCTACAATTGCACTGAGAATACACCACATGTTGCTTTGACGAAGGTCTGAACTAATCTGCCAAAAAAATGTGCCACTATCTCGTAAATCAATAAGCTTCTACAGGCCCTTTACCTCCAGGTAAAGTTTTATAAATATATATATATATTATATACAATTAACTTGTTTATGACTTAAGGATTTTTATGATTATCCTTCCCAATTATTATTTCGATTCCTGACGATGCCTTAATGGGAGAAATATCCACATCTAGCAAATGTCAGTAATGTAAATAGGCATGCTACAGAGAATTGAACCCTATGATTTTATCATTATTTAAATGTTTGTAATTAGTTTGATTGTTTTTAAGAATAATTTTTATTTTTGTTATTTGTCAATCAATCCATTATTATTCCAATACATTAGGAAGGTCGGGTCATTTCAATCCGATAGTTTTTCTCCCCCAAAGTAGGAAGTAGTCACTTGCATTTTCAGCGAGGCGGTAACAGAGGGTGTAGCTACCATTGAATAAAGTATATTTTAGGGGTATGGGAGGAAGGGGGTGCGTAGACTGAGCATGCAAACTGCTCCCTCATACAGCGGGTACTAATTTTTGAAAAGCATTTCCCAGGAGGGGCCTCCGGCACACTTGCGCCCAATATTTCACCGATTTATTATTAATAGTGTAGGGGCCCAGCGAGCTGGTGTTGGCCGCAATAAACCCGATGCACGCCCGGAATTATTTAAACTGGTTCTGTGTGGGCCACCGTGGATATGACGGGGCCTCATGCCCCGCCTCCCCCACAGATCCCCCCACATTTCTTATTCTTCAGCCCTCTCAGTCTTACAAATTCTCGCCAACCGCTTGAATAATTCACTCCAACCCTGCCGATCCGACGCCCCTCCCTACTCTCCCTCGATAATGCACTCCCCATGATGGCAATACTTGTCGAAGGAAAACTTGATCATTCAAAGATCTCCCTAACCGAATTGAATATCCTTATTCAATCAGAAAACGAAAACTAAAACTGAATAGTGTTCTTGGAGGCCACTTCTTCGTACAGTTTTGATTATTAGTTTATTTAAGTAATTTTATGGACCTTATTCAGACAACACTTTAAAATTTACAGTGGAGAACTAAATTTATTTTATTTGTAGGGAGTGATTTTTGGCCCAGGGATATACTTGCTGAGTGCAATCTGGCCTAGGAACTAAGGGCACCGTTTTCGCACTATGATACCCTATTCCTTCAGCTGTGTAGATCTTTTTAAGTAAGAGTTATGTCAGACCCCAAAGCAATACGTTGTGCTCTCAGTACAATTTGGTCCTACCAAATTACTCATTCAAAAGTAAACAATGTTAATCACGCATAATTAAAATCTTTTCATTTCATTCCAGATATAATAAATAATATAAGTACATTTCAAGACCGGTTCCATCAGATAAATAGCCTTTATTAATCATTTTTCAATTTAAACTCTCAGCGCCTCAATAAACCATTGAGTAGATTCGCTTGAAAGTTAGCAAACAGACTTACATATAAGTTGGGATTAAAAGCATAATCATAATATTACTTAAGTCTAATTTCATCCTTATATAGAGGACCCTAAACCTCTTATATTTTACATTGGGAGAATTGCTTCTAACGAATATCGTTTATTTTATCCAATTATGATTTTTAAACTGATCTCTCCATTAATAAATGCAGAATTTATAGAAGGTTTGCACGTTCCACGGAATTCAACGATATACTAGACTCCCCCACAAAAATGTAGCGTACTTAGAAAAATTCAAATATTTTCATCCTAATAGAGTTCTGTGAAGGCTTTCAGACCTTTTTTAACTAATAATGGTTGTTTAATTAATACAGAATATCGTAAGACTCGTTTGGGATTTGACCGGGAACACCTTATGTGGTTTTCGTGTAAACGAATAGAGCAACGTGCCGTTTTTAGTTGATTCGTGCTTCTCTCTTTAAACACGAGATGGACGGATGAGGGTTTATCGACGGACTGCTGGCTACACTGGATGTAATGTCCCTGGGAGAGATTGGTGCGGGGTGGAATTTCTCATACGGCGAAACGCAGAGTTTTACGATTTTCTCTGGTACAGAGTGGTCCTGATGCTGGTCTCTGAGGGCTTACATTCATTTCAGCAAGTCTTCTTCTAACAATTCCAGCGCATATTGCTACGCCCCGAAATGTACGAAAAAATTAAGCAGTGTAACGGCCTTATTGGTCGCGGAGGTTTCGTCCGTCCAGTGCTGACGAATTAACTTAACCTTAATGGATTATTAACTGAAGCTTGTGTGTGAGATTGTGTTTGTTGTAGATCGTCAAGTGGCGAGTGTGGAGATAGAAGGACTTGGAAAAAAATCTCTCTCTCAGTTCTTAAAGTGTTGTATTTTTGTTTCTGTTAAAACTAAATAAAGAAGTGTTCCTTAGAACAGTGGATGTCAATATCATAAAATTTTATTACCCTGAACCTAACCTAAAATACTACAGTACAGCAGTTTCAGAAACAGTTAAACACTGATTCCGAAGCGTGTGTAGTACTCTCACTCGTGGCCGAGCTGAAATGGGTCTGCTGATTACACAAACCTGTCTCACGGTAATTTATCTGCGGGCAGTAGTTTCAGGTAAATTCAATGAACAGACTACATATCAAATGCATTTCATTTGCAACATGCAAAAAGTGCGCCACTTTTTTTGTGGGGCAGGGTAGTTTGTTTATTTCTTAAAATTGAAATTCCACAACCAATAATGCCAAATTATTATAACATGTTGTATATCACTTAAAGTTCATTGGTATTTGTGATAAATATAAAGAAGAAACAAAGAACGGATTTCTCATGGCTGGAAACGACCTTAATAAAATGTATTACAAATGGAAAAACGAAGTTAAATGTCATTGTTATATTTAGAGAACTGGTGTAATTTTTCGTAACATCAAAAGTCATTAAAAAGTTTTGTGATCGAGAAAAGGAAAAAAACAAAAGAAATAACAAAAAAGAGGAAATGAAGAGCAATGGCTGATTAAAGGGAAGGGAGAAAAAAAAGAGCTTCTCAGGCCTCCATAATAACAGTCAATAGAAAAGGGGTCTGAGTTATTGGGTTAAAGAAAAAAAAGGGAAGAACTTGGACAAATTCATTCAGTCGGAATGAAATTCTTCTGAATTGTAATAGGCAGCCTCCCTTAGCTGGATCACTAATAGCCCTATCAGAGGAATCCTTCAAATTTATTCCTTATAGGGGAAAGACAAATTTGGAGTCAAGTGGCCAACTCATTAGTCGAAACCAATTTCACCACTTCTCATTTCCAAGATATGAAATTACATTAAGTCTTCCGAGTGGAAAATTTTCTTTTCAATTCTACTGCTCAATGCCGATATTATTAAATACAACATGCTTGCGCTTACAGTCTTTTCACATACACTATTAACATGGGTTCACAATGTTTATTACTTATCCAACCAGTATTTGCAGCTAAACAGTTTCAATCAAATGAGGCAACTTGAATAAAAAACTTGTTGTTAAAACTTCAAAGTAAGAGGCCATTACTCCACCAGGAAATTTTTGCTAACATTATAGTAAGCATGTATAGCACGATTTCAAACATACAAAAACTGTTAAAAATGCTCAAGTCTTTATACAGGGTTATTTGGACACAAATAGAGGAGCTAAAATTTATGACAAATTTTGTGTTTTTGTTTTGAATTTCTCTATTCTGCTTTAAAATATGAATACCTTATATCTTTAATTAATTGACAAAATTCACCTTTGCCTGAATTGTTGATAGTATAAATGTTCTAAATCAACTTTTGTAAATATTTTGTATGTTAATTAATACACTTAGACAGTCTACTTGATGTCATGGAATCAACATTATGCATTTGCTCTGTGTTAGTTTTGCTACTTTACTCCGAATAGGTTTCATGAATGTACCATTAATGTTTTAGTAATTATTTGTTAAAGAAAAAAACATTAACAAAGGAAGGAGTTGAATGCGGGGGGGGGCCGGATGAGCCCCACTCAGACGCTCTTGCCATGTACGGTTTTACATTACCTCTCTGTTATGGAACTTTATGCACTTAATAAATATCGTTAACTCTCATGAATCATCGCTAACTACATTTTATTCAAAAACTGACTGCAATTTATTAATTTTTAATATGTTTAGTAATAACCCCATATCGCTTAGTCCAAACCATTCCTGAAATAATTTTTTTAGCGTATATTAACTATTAACAATGGTTAAGAACATAGCATGCCTCATTATAAATAGTAATAAACGCTACAGTATTTAAAGTATGGGAGGACAAGGTTATACTAGGACTTTACTTATCAAACAAGATAACTGTACATCATGTACTTTTAGATATACATCTTTGTATTATATTACTATGTAAACATACTTTGATTTAAATTAAATATATATTTATGATCGAAAGAGAATATAACTGCTGCAAGACACCAGATATGATCTCAAATCCAACATCTTGCCTTCCCTACATATCTCCTAACACGGCAAGCAAACGACCTTTGCTACGTTACCCTCTCAGAGGTACCTAATGATATCAGCAGCTCCTTCCGAGGAAATGCGATTTTTCTAACACTCCGTGAAAGGCGACTCCTTGCCACGTCTCTTAAACCTGACTGAATCTGCATACTTATTTTAGCGTGACGTTACCATCATTCCCTTATGAGTATTTCGTTTTTAATACAAACCAGACAATAATTTGAACTTTATTTCAGACATAAGTAAGTTATATAATCAAAAATTACCGATAATTTATCGATATATCAGAAGCTTCTGTAAATGAGTAACTATTGGAAGCTAGTTGAAGAGTGACTTCCGCGTTAAAATTTGGTGAATATAAGATAGCAATGTAGTAGTAGTACAAGAGAGCTACGATGAAAATAAACGAATTTGAAATCAAAATTATACCGGTAAAATTTATAGATCACATTTTGCATTACATCAAATGCATGAATGGAAAGGAGTCGAATTCCACAAGTATTATGACCAACAAATGATTTATTATTATGGTTCTATGAGGTTGGGTAAATAAGGTCATTGGATGGGTTGGCATAATCTCGCTCTACTTTTGATATGAAGACTGAGGTTGAAAACTTTACAAATTAACTTATTTTCTCATCCATAGTTAGAAGTGAATAGTTCTAGATGGACTAGACCGTATTACACCACCCTTATTAAATCTGGTTTCCTAGCGAAATATTTCTACAATGGAAGCAGAGTCTTTAGAAGTGCCTCTCGGTCCATCATCACCAGCGTCACCGGGATACGAGCTTACCAACAGCGTGAGAGCCACAGATGCCCAGGACATGAATGGACAAACTGGCAATTGCCAGGACCCCCGATGTCATGTACTTACTCGGTAACGAGAGCAATGCCACTTTAGTCTCCAAGGAGGATTATAGGGATGATGGCGCAGTGTAATGACTTTGCTATGGGATAAGGGTGGTTCGATATGCTACTATGAAATTTCAATGAACTTGGAAGGGATGAGTTCAAGTATGTAAGGTATATTAAAATTGTTATGAAGGATTTTGTTCCTGACTTAATAAGGGGCATTAACTATTGTTCTCAGGACTTTGGATTGAAAGGATTGGATACGGTTGATGTTCGACTTTTTTGCTGTCCCCCATAGCTCTATTCCGTATGTACAGATTGGCTTAGGTATAACTTTGTAAATAAGTAGTTTGTTTTCTATTGAGAGATGGGAAGTCCTTCGAAGTAGTCTGTACAGTTGTCCAAAGCGTCTGTTTAGTTCTTGTCTTTTTAGCCACGTGTGTGGGTTCCATGTCAGCCTTCTGTCGAGATGGAAGCGTAAATACCGTATTGTCTCGGATATATGAAGAGAAACAGTCCACAGAAATGTTGGCCGAGGGTAAAGGTAATGTGGGCGCATTTTGCTTCATTTGATCCGGCATTGGTTCCACTAATCTCATCAAGGTTTTTTTGAAGGTTGTTGTATCGGGGTCAGGCCGGGGTATGAGGTCTTTGACAAAAATTTGTTAGAATTGTTCTATTTCAAGTTTATTTGCTTGAAACTTCTAAATGACATGTCCTAAGCAATCAGAGTTTCCAGCTTATGAGAGTTCCTGCCCTGTACACATATTCACATATTTTCAAAAGCAAGAAAGGCTCTGAGAATTCCTTGAAGAGCGACCAGCACCTGAGCCCATGATGGAATAAATCATTGGACATGACAGCTCAAAAAAAATGGGATGCATCTAGAAAATATGATGGCACCATGGAGATCATAGGTGGGCTTACTTAAAGCAGGTAGAGACTTCTCTATTACAATATCCCAGTTTCTTTAGAAATACCACTCTGTCCCTCCTTATAACAACTGAAAAAATCCGAAAGCTTAATGTGAATTTGTGAAGGAGTAACCTCTTGTATATATGCCCGAAATTAATTAATTTATTTTATTATTGTATGCTTCTACAATAGATAGATAATTAAATACTTTAAATTGATGGGAAAAACATTCTACCATAATACTAATGTACAATAAAAGACATTTTTATGAGGAGTAATAAATATTTATACACCGTAGATTTTATTTACAAAAATATACGTTTTGTCTTTTTGTGAACACATCGTTTTAATGTATGTTTGTAGCCTTTATTATTTTTTACTATAGGGCCTGATGAATACTGAAATTTCGGAAAAAATGAACATCATACATGCTTAATACATGCATTAATAGTCATTTCTAATTCTTCGTGATTTCTGTAACAGCGTGAAAGTTTCTCTGTAATGTGAAAGGCCCATTGAACTCCAAATCATTACTATAGATCTTTCATATACAAAATTTGAATCTGAACGAGTAAATTTCAGTATCAAATTGATTGGATACAAAATATAACATAGACGGTTCCATTAGTGTCAACCTTAACTGTTTATGATAGGTTTACTCCTCAGTAATCAAATATGCATAAAACTGCGGAGAAGAGACGCAATATTCTTATAACATATTTCCTGTATGCTGAATGATCCTTGTCCTCGAGATGGATCCAAGAGCGAACACTTCATCCCACGGTAATGGAGGTTATTATCGGGTGGTGCGAGAGGTACTGGGTGATGATGCATGAACGGAACCTAAGGGTTAATTCACTGTGCACTGGAGATAGCACCTATCTGCATGGGGCATGGGGGGAGATAAACCTGTTATTTATGGCCATCAATACTTGATCAATTGCACACGATGATATTACGTCGCGGAAACCATTCGTCTGTCAAGGAGGATAACGCGTCCGAATAACCCCAAAAAGTATTTAATAGCTATGCGTGGTAGTATTTAGTTGGCCGTAGAATTTGAAAATAGGAAAGATTATAGGAGATGATTTCGAAACGTTCTGTTTAACAGTAGGAATCTGTTTCATTTCATTAAGACATAATTATGTGATAAACAAAAAGGTTTTCACGATAAAATTGGATTCATACATGTTTTAAATCCTTCATGTCATTAATTGCTGAACTCTAGAGAAGGTCTAGAGAGGTGCGGGATTGTTCTCATTGGTTTGTCTATATAATATATATATTTTCTGATTTATCGTTATACATAGTCCAATCTTTCTTAAATGTTGATACTATATTTAACAACACTATGTGCTAATCTATAAAAGTTTAACTTTCTATTTGTCGCGTGTGTTTATCAAACACTGTTAGTCACGTGTATCTCGTATCTACATGTTTAGATCAATGAAATATCAATTGATTGTCAAACAGGTCAATCAAATAAATGACCCTTAGTCATCATAATTCTGAATTAAAAAAAAATTTATAAGAGCTTTGATTGCAATATATAACATATAGAAGGGAAAACACTTGTCACATCCAGCTTAAAGGTGAAAATTACGTTTTGAGAGAAGAGTAAAGAGTTATACTAATCAATAACATCTATAAAAATGAAATGACAACTAAATCTTAATAAAACATAAACTCAAAGCCGAATTCGAAGTTCAAGAAATAGTAATGAATCGAAAATCGATTTGATTTGATATGCAAATGATCGGGCTGTTTCCTTTAAATTCATTATCAACAGCCCGAAAACCGTAGAAACTTGTTTAGGGCTGAAAAGACTATCTTGTCTTAAAATGTACGGCACCATGGGGATACCCTTAGTGTTTTTAGGGACACCATATGAGGTAGGGGTACGTGTCCAAAAAAAAGTCAGATAAAGACAAAGGCCAGACTAGACCTTCGACTGTGATCTCAATACAAGTTAGACATTAGAATGTTTTATACATATAAATTCCTTTAACGTTCACTTCCTTGCTTCCTGGGCATAATTACTTCTAATGATTACTAGAGGTTTGAGTGTCACTCGAGGTAAGTGAATTAATTTTATATCCCAAAAGTAGAGGTATTTTCAGTTTTTCATTTTATTGGGAAATATCCATGATAAATTTGTTATATCTTGAGACAAACATTTTGGGAGCTTAGCCAGAGCTCATCGACATAGCTATGAATGAATATCAGCTTATGACAAAAAAAAAAAAGGGTCATTTCCAATATTCTCTCATTACTACCAGACTAACCATTTAAGTATCACCGACGGGATAAAAATCAAATCAGCATTAGACGGTATAGCTGGCTAGAAAACTAGCAATAATGACGGGAGTAGATCCTGCGACACACCGGCACTCAGCGGAATGGCCCGGAGCGCCCACGCTGTGGTAAAGAACGACCCAATATACTTAATGCAGCAATTGCTGATAGGCTGTGACGTGCGAGCTGACAATAAAGATACCCGCTGATACCCGAGACCCTTTCATTAGCCCCCTTATTGAACTTTTTTTCCGATACGGTCAGGGATCTGATGAGCCTAATTCCCTTAATCGCCTGTTCCTTCCTTCCTAAAACTCTGTCATAGCGCTAGAATGTAAGCTCTCAATTCTTCCGTCACACGAAATTGAAATTAAACCTATTGATTTTACGTTACGGTTTTAACGAGTAGACACTCTATATTATCCAAGCGAAGCTCTGGGAGCTAGAGACCTTGCTCACGAATAATCTTTATCTCTCAAAATCCTATATTAGGCAGAAATTTTTAATCCCATCTAAGCTATCCCTTGTTAACCCCCTTCGACCCTACTATTAAAGGACCTCGGTCAGCTTGACCTTAGATTCATTTGAAAACGTTTATTTGGTAAAAATTATAATATGCTCTAATAGGGTTACAAATAATTGTAGTAGGTTATCTCGTTCAAACCTAATACAATAATGCAATCAATCTCTTATTCATATGGAATCAACAATTTATACTCATGTAGACATACTCATGTAATTTATACTCTCAACATGTCTTCATTCATTCATAGAGCTATATACATAGCCCAGCGATCCATCAAATTAACCTGTGGGAATGTTACTTATCCGTCTGAGGAGAAGGATCAGGAAGGGAGCTTAATATTATATAATGAATATTAGGAATAAAGCAAACTACCGCTACGTAAAATCATTAAACTGTCATCTTTACAATTCAGTCATGAGTTTAACACCTTTTTTTTGTCTGAAGGTATAATTACTAGCTAAAATATTAATGATGGACTTTATTCGTATACACTTTTTTAAAATAGATGTATGCATCAAGTTCAGAAAATAACTTCTGAAGCGGACAGTAACAAACTAAGAAACTAAATCGATATATAACAAGTTTAAACCTTTTTTCCCATCACCAATTTATAAAACCTATTTTACCATCCTGGAAAGGGAGAGGAATTCTTGGAAGTGGGGCAAGTCTTATTTTATTGGACCAGGGAGATAGGGAGACGACTGCATTTTCCCTCTCAGGACTGCATTATACAGTTATAAGGCTGAAATATTTCAAATATGAACATATTTGTTGAATAAATATACATTTCATTCCATAAAATCACCCAAAGACCCAAATTAAATTGCTATAGACAAATACTATCCGCCCTAAGAGAAGTTCATTAATTGAGTGATGTTTAAAAATGCAATTTTTTTTTTGTGATGACCTGTTCATACCTGTAGATGTCCGTCTAAGGAGGTGTTGCTTTACCATTTGAGATAAAAACAACCTAATAATTGCATGTTCAAACTGGAAAAGACTGGTTTATTCAGGCATGATTTTTGACAGTTAGTGCATCTTTGTGTGACCATCCAGGTATCTATAATTATAAATATAGTGCATTCAAATGATAAAGATAAATAGGTTATCAAATGAATGATTTCATCCTCATTATTAATATATTGGCGCTTTTGTAAACTGCTATTTGTAAAAGCGTCAATAAAATTAAATTCGTAACAGCCACAAAACCCTTAACGCACGACTTGTTTTTTTTATTCTTTCTTTGATAAAATTCGACAGAAATTATTAAAAGCATCAATTTCGATCAATTTCGAAAGTAAATACCGTTGTATGAGGTTCGTCAGTAAGTCGCATGCACATTTTAGCAAAAAAACCTTAAAAATGCAAAAAGTACACAAACACAGATAAAAAAGAAACTGCAAAAAACGAGGGAAAAGACCCTTTGACTACCCCCTGATATCCATATGAAAGAAAAGGACGCCATTTGGGTGGAGATTGGCGGAAATACACGACCACCCCTGATACAGAGCGGTCATATGAATGTTGTGGCTAACCTACAGCCCTTAGAGCTTGCAAGTGAAAAATATCCAATATCCTGCCCAACTATCGGATATTTATCCACCCTTCCCTTTTCGTTTCGCGCCCTTCACCGGTTCAAATGTTTTTGATATCGCTAGTAATTACAACATTACCTTCTTGACTGGATTTTTTGTTAGTTAGCTCCTAGTGTCAAAATCGTCTGTGTAAAACATTAAGACATATTTTTGACACACAATAAACACTCGTGAAACATAACATTAACGCTCGTGAAATAAAACGACTCGCCATTAATGTTCCCCAATCACTAGCACATGATTAGAACCCTGAAGGTTCATATATAAAGCGGTATTTTGACATATATATGTACAGCTAGAATAAATATTTTGAAAAAAATCATGAAGCTGGGGTATTATGTAAACCTATAAAAGTATTTTAAATATGTGACTCTGATGAATAGTAGCTGTTTAGGCCATTGTGTTATTCATAATAGAGTTGTTAATCGAATCCAATTGTCAAGTTTTAGTCTTTTTTTTTTTAGTTTACACAATTATTCCACATAGACTGATCGATACGTCACGCCTGATTGGTGTGACCTGAGGAGAGTCTCAATTCCATCTCTGTACCTGGCCAATAGCCACCAAGGCATATTTTTGATTTTACACACAATAAAAACTGGTGAAACATAACATTAACACTCGTTAAATAAAGCGACTCATCATTAATATTCCTCACGCAGATCTCGCCGCCTCCATTTCAATCATTGGTCGGGTTTGGCCGGTGGAAGACCACCTGTCGCATCTCGTAGGGTACGTAAGGTGTCCGTAGATTAGAGTTATGTCGATGTGTTTTTTTTGACTGTATAGTCTTTATCTTTGCCGTATTACTTCATGTAGCGGACCACACACCTAGACTCTAGGTCAATGGCGGTTTGATAATTGTGTTATAAGCAGTTAGTTTGTTGAGCCTAGACCAGATTTAATCAGCCTTGTGAGGTGAAATAAGCAGCTACTTATAGCAAGATAAAGTAAATCCTCCCAATGAAACCGAAAGAAGTGCTGCAAATCTCGCTATCGTCAAATCCGGTAAATGGTATTATGGCTTCCCGAAGCGCTTGTATCTACATAAACAATTCATGGGTCTATGATTCGGAATATTGATTTACTCTTATCTAACTGCTTTAAGTTAGGGCAACTGAGAATATAATAATGTGTAGGAGACAGGATGAATATTATAATTTAGAATCTGGCTCATCAAAAACATAAAAATGTAATAAAACGAAAAAGAGCAGGAGACCAAGGGATGATGTGAATTGAGGATGTCGTGGGAGGAGATAAAGGAGATGTGATCAGGAATATTAGCTGGGGCTCACATCTTCCCGAGGCTACAATATCTTTATGGCCCGGAGCCTATTTCGGAAATAAGAAACATAAACTTCGTAGGAGCTTTTAGCACCTGCCCTTCCTAAGAGCACAAAACAAGATTAAACCCTTTGAAGGATGATAAGGCCTCTTTCTCTGAGAAAAGTAAATACTTCTCTTTGAGCTGCTTCAAAGCATTCAGCAACCCCATCACAGTAATATAGGAAACATAATAACAAAGCGCATGTTTGGGCTTGCACCCCCTCTCTTTTCCAGTTATAATATATTATACATAATAATCCTTCTCGCATCCATCCACTTTGAGCAGCTCAAATCTTTTCATAGCTAAAAGGGTTACTAGTGAGAGTAAATATATGCTCAGTTTTATTAAATAATAAAAAAGGAAATACAGAATTTATTTTGACTGATGATTTGCATCTAGGTTTTACTTTGAGTATTAGGAATGTTTGCATTGAAATAGGGAAAGGGGAGATGGTCTTTCTTTTGGCTGTATACATGTACCGTGGATATAGAACCTAAAGCTTAATCTCAACAAATTGGGCAGCAATGGTCCCAAGAGGCAAGACTGTTAGATTAAGCTAAAGGATAGATTCGCACACCAAGCAACGGTG
The DNA here is from genome assembly GCA_930367205.1 of Acanthosoma haemorrhoidale. NCBI lineage: Eukaryota > Metazoa > Arthropoda > Insecta > Hemiptera > Acanthosomatidae > Acanthosoma > Acanthosoma haemorrhoidale. The sequence continues at coordinate 51,433,081 of OV884015.1, read as the reverse complement.
GGTCGGTGGGTGAGTTCATCCGCCGGAGACACATCAAGTTTTTTGACTCGTTGCAGCACCTAACCAATCCAGTGTTTAACACTATGACCCCACCACCCCTCCCGCATTGATGACAACAGTAATACAAAAATAATTTGTAAATAGATTCGCCTGAGGAACTATAATTGTATATAATTATCTGTAAATTTAAAGAGGTATGTAGAAAAAAAAAAAAAAAGCTAGAGGTGACTATTTTGACAAAGATATACATAAGCCCCTGGGTAAGTACACCTAGATCCCCTTTATGCATCCGACCGGATCCCATCTGAGGAAAAAGCTGGCCGCTTTGAATCTTTACACCGGGTAAAACCAAGAGACCCTATGTGTACTAAACTAATCAGTTGACTTCTGTTCAATTCACACACCTCACCAAGTTCATATCTATCTCTGACCATCTTTTTCAGTAATCCTTTATTTACCGCCAATCATATATTATCCATTGCATTGCGTTTTTTTTTATATTTAGTGATGTTCGATAATCAATTCCACGGCAATAATTGTAATGTTTTAAAGATATAGTCCATTGCAGATCTACCGATTTACCAGCGTTGTTCAGTGTAAACAAAATTGCTAACATAACCATGGACTAAATTATATTATTTTGATTCGTAGTCATTATTTTGTTTAGGAAAAGAAAACTATAGTAGTGACAGCTGGAACCCAACAGAGACATCCCGATCTCCGGTCGAGTGGTCTTCCCATTTTCACTTCCTCAACACCAGCCAACCTAACATCAATTACCCTTAACTTTACTGTTCCACCCCTCGCCAGGGCAAGACGCCCTTTTATTTGCCATAACCAAGCCAACTTACCTTCATAAAATTTAACCCAGTCGGCGGAGTCTCCGTTCGAGTTTCTTCAGCACTATTCCCTATTCATGATTAAAAATAGCTCACTTTATTTAGTTACCATTAAACTAAACAGCTCTTAGGGCAAGCAGTGAAACTAAACTAGTAATGAATATCCATGAAAGATAAAATTTCAACACAGTTGTAGATTAGTCTTCCAAATATTAAGTAAAGTTGTTTAAGTTAAGAACGTTTGTTTAGTTTATAAAAAGAGAGTGGATTCACTATAATTTACAATCTATAACATAAGCCTACTAGACTCAGAACTGACCAATATTCGAAAACATACTCTACTCTATAATAATTAAACAACTTACCCTTTGATAGTAGATATAATACGCGAAACCAAAAACAAAATTGACTTACTAAGAAACCATAATAGAAGACAAAGACGAGGATTGATAAATGGAATAGGAATAGCTATTAGCTGACTAACTGGTCTATTGACGCTACGGACAAACAACATTATGACAACGTCATAAGTGAAGTTGAACGTAACAACTATAATACCGAACATAATATTGAACAGACAGTAAACATGAATAAACAAATTATAGAGACTTTTAAGACAGACATTAAATTAATAAATGACAATTTTAATAAGGGAAGAGGCAATATAATAAGCATTGGCAAAGAAGTAGCTTTTCACGATATTTATATAACTTTGACACACTTATATAACAAGATAAATGACCTGACACTAACATTGGAACTGTATAAACTAGGAATCACATATTCTTCCCTTATGTCTCAAATACTACATGACATACACGAAAATGTAACTTTAGCTTCGAGACAAAAAGAGATATTATGGATTATGAGCAAAGTTCACTGTACTACGCATGAGGAAATACTTCATGCATCTGTAGCCCTGCCACTGGCAGAACTAAATGTAAGAACCTCATTGCTCATACCAGTTCCTGTAAATAAAAATAAACTTTATTGTTCTATTAATATGAGAAAAACTATAGTAATTAGAAAAACTGATAAGCTTTATAATGTTAATTGTAATTATCTCATCAATAAGTATTACTGTACTAACCCAACTTTACTAGATAACAAATGTATAGAAAATATTATATTATTAGGTTCGACAATCTAATGTAATTATACTCAATATCAACTACCGAATATTAATTATATTGATGAGATTAATTCATACATTATTGTTAATAATCATAAGTCAGATTACTGTTACAAAAATAACACCATTTATTCACCCCTCATATCCCTAGTAAATATATCCCAAGATGAATGTTTTTCAGAACTCCCTAAAATGCCCATGCATATTGTAGATTCTGAATGATAAGACTATGTATCGAGAATCTTACAAAATATCATTGTACAATAATTCTGAACTGATAGGTCCCAATATAACCCAAATCATGTTAAACCCTATTACTAACACTAATAATAGTTCCATATATTTTATAATTTGTAGTATTATAGGTACTTTAGGAATACTAACATTATTGTATTATATCAAAATGAAACTCTGTAATCCCAAAACCACTTGTATTCCACCCCCCTATTATCACCTATAACCCTACTTTAGCCTCCGCGCCAACAGTGTAAAAGCAGTGCTAATTGGCTACTGACGAAGCCAGCTGGGTATATAAGACTGGTGGTTTGGGTCCTGTATATCATTCTCCTGGGAACAAACTGGCTCGTGGCTGCTCTGCTTTAAACTCTGAAACTTGGCTTCTTCACTATGAAAACCTCTGCATCTCTCTCTCTCGTCACCTCTCTGACGGCGTTGTCAGACCCTACACCTTCCTAGTGGGAATCTCTGCCTTTGTCTCACTAAATCTAGTACCTCCTTGGGAGAGACCTCTCCCTAGTGGACAACCGTTGTCGTGGCCCTGCAAACTTACCAAGCAGTGTTCCCCACGGCGATTCAGTCTGCCTCTCTCCAGTTCACACTCGCCTTTGGGATTCGCACGGATTTCGCCTACCCTCAGATACCGAGTGTGAATTCGTGGTCATTCCAAGACCACACAGACTACATACACCACCTACCCTATACCTCTCCTCCTGAACATTGTGCATTGTCGGGGCACATACCTATCAAAAATGGAGTCAGATAGTAAAACCGTCATGAAACGATTGTTCAGGTTATAAACTTAATCAACCCTCACTTCGTCACCAGGGCTAGGGTAACTAGCCACCCCCCTCGTGACGACCCGACAGCAACAAAACTCACTATCTGACTACATGACAAATATTAAAAAAAGGGTTTACGATCATGCTGAAATGATGATGAACTCACAGCAGGGAAAGGTTAACAGATTAGCTAAATTAATGGCATTTTCAAGATCTTACAACAATTATTACATGCCTGCACCTCACCATTTCGTTAACTATATATTCAGGACAAAAATACAATCTCAGTTTCAAAAGAAAATGAAGTAACGCAAACCCAGTACGTTGCACTAGATAAATACTAATAGGGGCGATAAATAGACAATGAGGCGAAAAATTGAAAAAGAAAACAGTGTGACAAACCAATTTTCAAAATTTTTCTGAATGGTTTAAAAATGATGTAAATGAAACCCCAAACCCTACTGTTATAAAGTTCAAGGAACTGTTATTTCTACTCAAAAACTCACAATTTAAGTTATTTTCACAACTTAATCTCTCTTTTAAAAATATATAGATATTAAAAGTATTACCTACTAGTAAGAACAAATTGCATACATTAACCCTTTCTTTACTTTGACTATATAATTTAGTTCTCAACATCTAAAAATTATTTTAATTTCTAATTTTCCTCATCACCTAATCCTGAGTGAGCAGAAAATATAATAGTACCTAGAAAGTATTATAAATATCTACTACCTCCTACCATCTGCTGATGGAACAAGATATTTTTTTCATTTAGCAGGTTTCGAGAAGTAATTAGGAAATTATGGCTTACCTATCTATCTCAAGTTTAGTTATGATGGGATTATCTAGTACATCCTCCGTCACTAATGATACAAAGCCAAATAAAACCGGAACAATCCATAAATATAATATTATTAACAGAAAATGTCGGGAACACAGGAACATTTAAAATATATTTAAATTACATATAAGCAATTCATTTATTTTAAAAGATGCAATAATAAAACTAAATATATTAATGCTAAATGAACCTTGGTTCCAAAACAATCTACCAGTTAACTAATAAAATAGTAGATAAGAAATATGTCTACCTCAAATTACTTCAATAATATAGGTACACTCTATTACAAAGGAGTATGAATTAGTAGAAGTAAGAGAAACTAAACACATTATATTTACGATTACGGGTCACGTGTTTGTACCAATGTTTTTTTTAACCCTAATATGTTATCACCCTTGCAAAGGAAACTATTTACAACATTTAGTAATCGTGTGTAAACAATAGTACGATACGGAGCAAATCTTTAACAAGCGAACATTATATACCCATTAAATATATAAACCAGTAAATTATAGTAGATCCACGTTCACATAATATAATAATAAGACTATGCACTTAACATAACAAACTGTACTGAATATTTCCAGTCTCATATATACGAAATGTACAGCTGAGCTTGCTCAATAACAACCCGGATATATGCATCCTTAGAAATGATACATCCTTTATTTATTGCCATACAGCTGTGTATCGGATAGATATAGTGTATCGATGTGCACAGAGGTACCCCTAAATAAATAAATATAAATAATTAAAATAAACCCCCCCGATCGCCGAACGTAGCAACGCACACAAAGATTCGTAAGCATTTTCCTATCCAATGATTTCCACTGTTAGGAGATTCAGAGTGCCACACAAGATAAGTGAATTTATTTTATATTACCTAGATTTTTATTCGTTTAATTTAAAAATTTAAAAAATTTAAATTTATATGTATTTCAAATTTAAAAAAACTGTTGAAGGGCGTACTCTAGTGAAGCAATTTATATAAAAACTGTACTAATCTAGAAAAAATAAAACTGATAATTGAAGGCAAACGTATATAGACAAAAGAAAAATAATTCCTTGATTTAATAATGTAAAATTATTAGAAAAGTTACCCACGGAATACCTGGAAATATTCACATTCCCCCATAAAAATTAAAATCACTTGAAGTGGCAATATAACATTAAAGTTTAATAAGCCTTTTAAGTTATTTAAGCTAACTAAGTATTCAAAACTGTTCAAGTAATTCGTACCGCTATAAATTCATACCCCAGGCGAATAGCTTTAGTTGGAGGAATTTCGATAATTATGTTTCTAGGATGAAATAAGGGATCCTAGAACTACACCTAAAGGTCTCCAAACGTTTCTGCAATCCCCATTATCCAGGATTTATATAGTTGAAACTGAGATAGTAAGATTGGAAAGGTCGAGGCTTTGGGCCACTAGTTCTGATATCACTTCAGGTTCATTGTATGCTCCACTAGTAATTCTGGATAATTTATGGTAATGATAAAGCTTATACTCTACACAAATAACTGAAATCGGTTTATCACATTATTTCATTTTATGTAATAATGTAAGAAGTTATATTCTTAAGGTAGCCAGAGGACATATCACTAATAAAAAAATTCTACTTTTTTTGCTACTACACTCCGGTCCTACAACTTAGATGTAATAAAGGGAAAATCCCTTCTTTCAAACAGATTCCGAGTTATTTTATTTCACCTATATATATGTTATACAATAGTAGCGATCAAAATTTAATTGATCTGAAATTTTAAAGGTGAATTCCTCAATATCCCGAAATTTGCTAATTTTCACCTAAAAAGAGTCAGCGGTTAAACATAAATCGGACCTGCTTGAAGATTTACAAGGTTTCCCCTATGGGTAATTATAAGCTGTAATTCAAAAATAATTTTATATATATTTACATAACTAAATGTTTAATAGCCAATAGTAGAAATATAATATCTTTCTTCTTAACTTTCTCTCCGCTTTCTCTTCGCGGTGGTTTTGGGGGGTCTCTGGGCTGTCTGTAAATATTGTATGAATGAGCGAGTGAATGATGAACTGTAAATATTGTATGAATGAGAGCATATATCTTAATTACTTATTGCCTTATAAAAGGCAGATTGTAATTATTGCACAATAAAGGAATTTAACTGAAACTTCTTAACTTTCAATGTATTTTATAAATATGTTTGATATATAGGTTTTTTTTTATTTCTTGACAAGGAAATTTCAATGATCAAGACGAATCAAACAAAAATACTTTACAATCATTCAAGAACAATTATTTAAAAAACTCAACCAGGGCCCCATTAGTATATCTCAATATTGTTCTTCTCTATCTAGGACCTTGCGTTGTATAAATTTTAAGAAATACAATCTCGGTTATAATTTGATGGTAGCATTTTAAGTGATATATTCAATAATGATAAAATAATGGATCAATTCCTTTTTATTTTTTAACCATAACGAGTTAGGAATATGAACAAGATTTTGTAAGGGTATTGATGTCGCTTGTAATTATCCTTGAAACATAGGGAAGAATTGATTTGGACATCTAAGTCACTTACTATCAAAAAAAAGTATTTGAGCACAATTTGTCAAGCAGCTTAGTTAATAATTACTCGTATTCATAATTTCAGAAGATCCAGTAAGACATAGTACTCACAGTAATTACTAATATATTTGTGTGGGCTTGTATTAATCGCCTACATCATATCGATAATTTAGTTCCTTTAACGTTCTTATGTAAATTATATAATCCATAAAGAATACTACAAAATAATTTATGAGCTTTTCTTTAACACTTACATAAAAGTTTTCTTATTTATTCGTGGCGTGCCAATTTTAGCCTACGCAGGCCCTTATCGGAGATTTCTTTGATAACAGACTGCGACAAAAAGGCAGAGTAACTTAAGCCATACATAGATGTCAACTTTGCCAATGTTCTTAAGGGTTCCATTGAAAGTGCGGGAAGAAGCCCTAAATTGATGGAAAAGGGATTTCTTTTAGCCCCTCCCCCATACAACAAAATAAGTAAGGAGAAATTTAGGTGGGGCACAGGACGTGTCGTGAGAAGTGAGGGTGAAACTTTATATAGGATAAGCATAACTAAAAAACTTTATACTTCTTGGAGATTCCAATTGCATTTCCATCTTCAGGCACCAGTCTCCGGTAACTTTTTTTATTTTTATTGAAAATGTTCGTGGAAGTAATTTCATACGACCCCAACTTTCTCTATATTGGGATTAATTCTGACAAATCTCAGAGATCCTTTATGTTCATCGAAATGCAAAGTATACGATTTTTATTATTATTAGTTTATATTAGCTGATTAATATTTTATAATTGCTTGTTTATACATTTGTTTTGTCGTTATTGCATCATTTTTTTTGTTGATGCCTATCGATTATAATTGTAAGTTATAATTATTAGCTTTTTAATCCTCTCAGTGTCATAAATTATTATTAGTCCTGTTGAGTATTTTCTATGTTTTTTTTAAGTGGTTTTAACAAATGGGGGACTTGTATAAATGATTATGTGGTTTTAGCTGGTTTAGTCTAATTAATTAAAAGGGGTTTCCATACATGATTTATGAATTCCTTGCATGATTCCATTCGATAAATTCGATTGAGGTTCCAAAACCTTTATTTCCATGCCCCACGCTGGAGTCGGATTTTAAACTACAGATCCCCCCCCCCCTCAGGGTTAATAATACATCAATTCAAGTTAACAAGAAACCTAAACCTATTAAAAATGTAGAGTATTGAGTTAAAACTGCATAATTCACATATTTAAGCCTATTTCACTCTGTTTGCCGTCACGAAATTAGTAGATTTAGACCCGCATTAAATGGGACATTCATGGCTAGCCTTACTGCTGAACTAATTATCTTCTATCCACGTGATCCCTTTACTTCGACGATGCCAATCATTAAGCAATTAGCAAATTAATGATTAGTCACCCACCCGTCGGTATGTGCCAATACCAAGTAGCCCCTTCATCCCGAGCGTCTAATTTAATGATGGAGACTATCGGTTTTTGTTGTTAGTGTTTTAACAAAACACACTTTTTTGGAATTTGTATTAATTTCTTATTTTATAATTAACATATTTCAGAATGATTTTTATCTTGTTTCAGTTACTGTCTTACAGACAGTTATTGGATCGTAATAAAAATGTTTGTGAGGCAGGGTATTTATACTATGGTAAAGGTAATGTAAAACTTAAGACGTAGGCTCCAGTACTTAATATGCTAACATACATGCCTTAAAAATATCATATTCAATTTATTGATAAGGAACTCTCTGCCTGGTTTAAAGTACAACATTTCCCTTCGTTGTCGTCGTCTCGATTCCAGTGAAATTTCTTGGAACTAAAAAGTAAAATGATTGCAGTGTTCTTTCTTTGATGTATCAATGTTTGAAATTCATTTTTAATTACCATTGCCGATAACCGATTTAGGTTATAAATTAGCTAGGTGTAGGTTACAAATTGTATGTTGTACGTACCCGTAATGGTATGTTACCCTCTGACCGTTTACAGAGCGGCTGAGTTAGTGGTAGTCTTGTTAGTGCTCAGACTAACCAAAGACAGGTACACCGTGTAAGACGATGTATGACAAAGGTATGCACTGCCCTGCACACATATGTCTATAGCATCGCTCCTGAGCATACTTGTTACTTTTTTGCATACTAGCTAGGGTTATTTTCTTCTCAATGCACCGACAATGGTACTATGAATCAGTAATATTTTGATTCCTAAATAAGTTTTTCGTCCCAATATTAATTAACTATCTTACTATCATATCGATAGGTTACTCTTATCAAATCTTTATTCTGTTAAAATTACAACCTGCCTTATAGGGCATAAGTAATTGTGTTCAATGTTCTCATCCATACCATACATACATTTCTTCGTTCACTCGCTCATTTAATCAGTATTTACAAACATCCAACAGACCTCCCAAATCCACATAGCTGTCAACCCCCTCCATGCGATTCAAAGAAACTGGCCATTGCAAGGACTCCCACCGTCACGTACTTACTCCTGGTCACGAGGCCAACGTTAACGTTATTTTTATGGACTTTTTTAATAATATTTAAAAAAGTACCAATTTTTCCTTTAGGTTCAGCATTGATTTATGACTTATTTGATTAAAAAATGATGAATGGTGACAAGCAATGACACCAGTGTAACATCAGTATGAACTGATACTCATGTGTGGAAATCAAATAATCGGTCGTCAAAATACAACTTGGTAGTCTGTCATGTTCTTTGTGTCGACAAATAAGTTAGGGATGCATATGCCATTGTCATAACTAACCCCCTCTCTACAATCAGGCATTTACGTAAGGGTTCAGATGTTTCCAGTTCGGACATGCGCATGCACCTTATAGTACGTACAGCAGGTCACGAGGCCACTGACACTATAGTCTCCGAGGAGGATTAGAGGAATGAGTGGTGCAGTGTAATGACTGTGCTAGGTGATTAGGGTGTTGGATAGATTTCGATGGAATTTCATGAACTTGGAAGGGATGAGTTCAAAAATGTAGGGTACGAAGGGTTTTGTCACTGAAAGCAAAAACAAATATTCACAACTTTTATTTCTCTTCTATAGAAATACAGATTTTTGTTGTGTAAAATTTGTCTTTATAGGCATACCAGGTTTTCGAGTTAAGACTTTTTTTTCAATAACTTCTGGCAGTCCTGATAAAATCTAACCTTTAAATAATTATTTGGAGGATTACTCCCTTTGGGCCGTGGGCTGCCTTATTGAAGGCAAACGTGATTATTTTTTTGTTAGTGGTTGGGTGCTATTTGAGGCGGACTTAAAAGGAATAGATCTGAAGAAAATAAAGCCCGTATGTTCCTGATGGGACTTAACGCAGCTTTACTACTTGCCTTATTTGTAATGGGCAGGGCCGGAGCATGACCAGCGTGTCGCCTAAAACTTCTGTTGTTTGCTCGACTTCGAAAAACTTCGGACTTTTAGCCCACGTCATACCAACTTTTCTCGCTACTCGCCATTCACAAACAATTAGTTCACGCCTGGAAATACTGAAGTGACATAGTCGATATACAGCGATTGTGTATGATGTGACCATTGGTTCGTGAAAAAATAATATGCTCACTTGCGCTGGAAAACTTTGGCTGAAAAACGAGACCTTACTCTTGTTATTTAAACTTGTTTTAAGAATATATTAGAAATTATTATAGATTTCTTCCGTCCGCAAATATTGTTTATAAACGATAGTTCATACATAAATGATGTATTAGGGTAATAACATATTAGGGTTAATTAACATGTGCCCAACGTCTGTATGGTAATTGTAAATATTAAGTATTTAGTATCTATTACTTCTTCTAATATATATATTCCTTTTGAATATATAATATATTTAGTAACTTGTATTTAACCAAGATTCAATTATTATTATCCCCTTTTATACCATTAGTGCATGTAGAAATGCATATGCAATAAATATTTCACTGGTTAATAGTAGCCTAAGTGTACCTTATGGGTTGTGACAGCATAAGGGTTTTGACAACCAATACCCTGTAACTTCAGCCAGTGAAAGTTCATTTCCTTCCCTCGATCCCTTTATAGTGATCTGGTGTCCGTACCCTTATGGTCTTATGGTGATTATATTATGGTTAATATATAATTATAAAAATAAACAAAACCTTCTAGAAGTTTATGGAAACGAATATAACTTGGTGTCGGTAGAACCACCGGAGAAGGTTTTTTGGTAATATTTTAGATTGCCACCAAATCGTCATTTTTTTTTCCTTAGCTCTCTAATTATAAGATTAAGGATGAGGGAAAAATAAAGGAATATTTGGGTTGAGCGGATCCTTGTACTAGGAGTACCTGCTTGAAGGTGGTGCAAGGGAATTAAGGAGTGTGGGAAGCCTCGGTAGAGGTTAATTGTTGATTGGCTGGGCCTAGGGTCTCTCTAGGCATGTAGTGCAGTCTTATTTAGTCGGATAGCAGTGATGGGTGCCCGTTAAAGGCTTGTTGTTGGTGGGTCAAGCGCCGTGATATCCACCATTTGGTCTGCTTTACTAGATCTTGAGAGTTGCCATCTTGCCGGTAGTGGTGGGGGTGTCATGTCTCGGAATAGAGGGTTTTGGCTATGTTTCATCGAGTACTGAAATAAGTCGGCCAGGTGTGATTCTGAAATGATTACAGTCAGCCTCTCGGTCGGAAGGTCAACCCTGCTTACACAGGTAGATGGGGTCATTGTGGCTTCGGTTGAGTCGGGTGATGTCAAAAAAATACGAGAGTACATACATGCTTTGGTTGCCTTCGTTTGTACCTGGAAGAAACAGATTTTATTTATTTTTAGTGGATTCGGTGATTGATGGCCTAAAAGACCTAATTTTCTGAAATGAAAACTTAAAATACACCACGGTGGACATTGTTTATGCACAATTACGCCCGAGGCTATTGATATTTTTTTTAGATTTTAAACTCAATAAAATAACTGATTTTTTTAAGTTATACGTATATTGTGAATACATCTTTACGTTAAGAATTTAATGATAATTTGTCATATAATAGGTTAGCGCTAGTGGACTTTTTTATGACAATATATATTATTTCATGTCTGTAAATGATGTTAGCGGCATTATGAATCTCAATGACACGAAGGTGATGATCAACCAGTGTTACAAACCTTATAATAATCGTATTCATGATTAGCTGGTCATCTTAACAAATCCACATTAATGCTCCACATTTTAAAATACTGTCATGAAAGAGTGTAAAATCTATCGGTTTTAGTATGTAAGTATGGAATTGGCAGGTCTATTAGCATTTTATACTATAATATCAAGTATTTTTCATTTGAATCTCCCTTCTCAATATTTTACACTTACTATTATTCATATATCTACGATAATTTGCCCCTGTGGATTTTAGTATGTGAAATCCACATTGCGTGGTAGTGAACCTTCATGGGGTTTAATAATATTGATTTTTCTGGCTCAGCCTTAGCTTGGTAAAATTGAAGTTATGAGTCCACATAGCTGTCACCCCCCTCCCATGCGATCGAGAGAAACTGTCCATTGCCAGAACTCCTACCTTCACGTAGCAGGTCACGAGGTCAACCTTAACGTAATTTTTATGGACTTTTTTTAATAATATTTAAAAAAGTACCATTTTTTCCTTTAGGTTCAGAATTGATTTATGACTTATTTGATTAAACAGTGATGAATGATGACAAGCAATGACACCAGTATGAACTGATACTCATGAGAGTATGTGTGGTAATCAAATAATCGGTCGTCAAAACACAACTTAAGGATTATTGGTAGTCTGTCATGTTCTTTGTGTCGCACTTTCAAGCTTTCAGTTTCTTGGTGAGTTAGTTGTCTACTGTGAGAAAGGTGCTAAGTTATTCCTTTTCTCTGGTGGAGCAATCGTTGCTTTATATACAGCACTCTAGAGATGTATTGTGAATAACTCTGTTGCAAACTACATGGAGCTCACATAGAGTGAAAGAGGATTGGTTGGTAGTTCTTTGAGCAGCACCATGGTGTCAGTATGGATCTCTTGGTTGGATTACAGGACACTAGGCGGTTGTCTAATGATAACTATGAACTAGCTTTTATGTAGCGGAGGATTCAGATTATTTTAAGTTTGATCCCTATAAATTTGATCCTCGCAATCAACAGAATTACCTCGTTATTTTATTTCTAGCTAAATCACCTCTTAACATTGGCATCATTAGGTGAGTCCCTCATTCGAGTGAGTCCCATTTCTCTCTCTTACAGGTATGTATTGGGCTTATGTCTTGCAGAAAGGCTACGGTACAAATTATTGTTATCAAGTGATGATAAAGACAGCAAGTATCATTAATCACACTGGACTAGCTGATTATCGCACTTGCTTTCCTTGCCTTTCCCAGAGTGACTGGTACCCACCCCTCCCATCCCTGCAGAGAGCCCCATTCTTTCCCTTACACAGTCGTTTCCCCTCGGCTGCCTCGCGGCCGGAGGCACTTTGGTTGGAGCAGTTCTCAATCGGCCGCTGTCCATTACTGCTGATTGAGCCATTAATAGGACCATTGTCGTGCTGGAACAATGGCCACCAGCCATTCTGTCGTCCCACCTGCCACCTCTACAACTACCGAGTGTGCAGCAGTGGGGTATAAAAAGTAAATCCAAAATCTAAAACACACTAAAAAAAAAAATTATGCAGTCAATAGATGAGTGAGCAGTTAATCAAACTATCTATAGCATACGGTGCTTACTGTACTCAATATGATTACGCTTCTCTTCAAATATTTCTGGTTTATTTGTTGATTCCCAACGGTCACTCTTATGCCTAACGATAACTATGAACTAGTTTTTATGTAGTGGAGGATTGAGATTATTTTAATGTTGATCCCTATAAATTTGATCCTCGCAATCAACAGAATTACCCCGTTTGTTTATTTCTAGCTGCATCATACGAGTGAGTCCCAGTTCTCTCTCTTATAGGTATATATTGGGCTTATGGCCTGCAGAAAGGCTACGGCATCCAGTGGAAGGGCTGTAAATATAAAAATCTAATTATTATTATTTTTTAAGATTAAAGGTTAAAATCTATACCAACTTCTTTGCATGTAACCAGATGTCAGGCGTAGTTGTTTCAATGGTTTGTGGTGTCCGCTCATTTTACCCTGAAAGTTTCTGTGTATTGTTCTTATACAGTCATGAACGTAAGGAATTTTCAAGTTAGTATAAATGGTATGATTGCGTACTTGACGTGATAAGTCATAAAGTTTCCGTTGAGAAATCTGTATAAATTTGATGTGAGTCTTCTTAGCCCATCTGTGAACTTGGGCTTGGTATATCCCAAATTAGATTGAGTAGAAGTTTTTATGTCAATAATTTCTGAGAAATTAATCCATTATTTTATTGATTTTCCAACCAGGAGTATAGTACACCACGTGTTAATTTGCGAAAAGGACTGCTGGGCCATTGGCCAGACAATCTGCTGTTTACTGGTTATACCCCCACCATAATAATGTGGGTAACGTAATAAAGTCCCGAAAAATAATTGTTTTTTTCCCCCTAAGCTCTCTAGTTAGAATTTTAGGGTGAGGGAGAAATATAAAATATTTAGGGAGATCGGATCCTTGTACTAGGAGGACCTGCTTGAAGGTGGTGTGAGAGGAGTAAGGAGTGTGGGAATCCTCGGTGGAGGTTAATTGTTACGGTACAGTGGTGAGAGTCCACTGGTGGCTGGGCCTAGTCTTCTCTAGGCATGTAGTGCAGTCGTAGTTAGTCTAATATCAGTGAGGGTGCCCCTTAGAGGCTTGTTGTTGGTGGGCCAAGCGCCGTGATGTCAACCACGAAAAATAAATGGAAATACCATTACAATATAATTTTTGCCTAAGCGACTGCAATTCTGATCTGACAAACTATCTATGTTAAAATGTATGAAAGGAAAAGACACTTAAAGGTGGGTAAATACCAATTGGCTTTACCTTTCAACCTTTCATAGAACCACAACCATCATTGCATACCATTAATTTGAATGTACGAAACCTGCCTATTGAATAAAATATGCCAGCTGTTCCCCCTTTTAACAAATGTCGTCATATGTGCGTGCGACTCTTCGTATGACGATTTTCCATGACGTGTTTCCTCGGAATACCCTTCCTTAAAATATTAAAACACATTCTGCAATAATAATAGTAGGCAGAACTGTATGATGGAAGGAAGAGTCCTGCTACCCAGCGGTTGGCCGACGCGGGGAAGTTGCGAGGCCGAGTTTTTAGGCAGGACGGCGTAGTCCAAGCTCATCAATCATAGCGTTGTAGCAGCCACCGGCGGCGGGCTTGGTGTTTGTCACCTCCAACGGCTCAACGGCCGAAACTTTTTTATCACAGTCGCCTTCTTGTTTTATGAAGAAATATTATCCACAACTTCCCCAACAGGTTTTGCCCTTGGCTATGGAATAACTTATTATTTCGGGAAGGTGGCCCCAACCAGATTTAACCTGACTGATTCCACAATCTCTTTGATCAACCTGCAACAATGAGCTACTAAAACCACAAATTAACTGATTTCATAGGTTTTATTACCATTATTGTTTAATTTTTTTACTAGATATTTGCTAATCTATTATTGTATATTGGCTAATCTATTATCCAAAACTAACTATCCAGACACACTATTTGTAGTATGGTAAAGGCGTAGGTAGGGATGACTATTGTAAAACAAAATCGAAAAACGATTGTATATATGTAAAGAAAATGTATTTCGTAAATTTTGAATTTTCTTTCGCTCCACTAAGGAGAAGTAATGGCCGCTTTACACGCTAGGGTGAAACCAAGATAAGAAAAAACGTGCATTGAGTAAATTTAATCATATGTGATATGCAAGTTTATTAAAAGTTGTACAAATTAAAGCAAGAAAAATCATATAGTGACTGGATTGGAGACAGATAAATAGCACTTGAAAATACAACAAAATCAAATAAGTACAACAAAACACTATTCGACAAAAACCGTAAATACTATGAATTTAATGTAAGATACAAGATAGAGGAGAACAAGATGAACAAATTCAGCAAACATTTTGTAATAAATTTTCTTCCTCAAGGGGGGGGGGGGAATGTAAACAAAAATTGTTTCTTTTATTTTGAATTTCGTCGAGAAAGAGAAAAACTAAGGTTAAAAAAAGATGAGTGAAAAAAAAGAGAAGTGAATTGAATGACTCTAATCATGTGTGATATGCAAGTTTATTAAAAGTTTAATAATAACAATTTTTAAAGGGAATTGATAACTAAGGAATAAAGTTTAAATGTCGTTTTGTCAATCTTCATCAAGAAAAATGACCAAACAAAAAACAAGGTTCAGCTTAAAGTTGTTGTTTTCTTAGTTAATCTTATATCCTTCAAGAATGTTCATTTAATTAATTTCATTTGAATGAGGTACTTGAAAAAAGTTTGAACTGCTTCTTCATGTATTCAAAACTACATTATTTTATGTTTGGTTCTTATACAAGGTACTCCATCAACAGACGGTTCACTTTCATGGGTTGGCTGCAGCTTCCAGATGTCCATTGATCTAGACATTGTATCCAAGTAGCATGTGAGAACTGAGAATGACCTATATGGAACATGGCAAGTGTTACTACATCTTCTCTCCTTGTTTCCGGCTGAGAAATGTTCCACGTACTTGAACTCGTTTCTATCTTTACAAACTTTTTCCAGAACTCTGATGTTTCTCACTTGCCTGGTCAGCTCTTTTCCAATTGTTCACCATAGCAGAAGTGAGAGATTTCACTCATGTTATTGGAACGTAATAAAAATTTTTGTGAGGCAGGGTATTTATACTATGGTAAAGGTAATATAAAACGTAAGTCGTAGGCTCCAGTAGTTAATATGCTAATATATATGCCTTAAAAATATCATATTCAATTTATTGATAATACGTCGGATTATGAGTACTAATTATGAGAATATAAAATTGATAAATCGTTTATTAATATTTCTATTCTGCATTTCTGTTGGTATTCTTGTTTTTACTGCTGAATTTTATTTTTCAAATTTAAGTGTATATTAAATTCGTGGCACTACACTTTATAAAAGCTTTAGGCTTACCTGGATTGCCATTTAAGGATGTGACAAGACGTGGAGCTAGGGAGTTGGCATTAGAAATTACTTTTCAAACTTGATTTCGACTTTGTAAATTTTATTTTCTAGACATTTATTCAAGCAGCAACTTGATTCCTCATGAGAAATCTGAATGAACCCCCGGATTCAATCAGTAAAGAAAAAATACTTATGGGAGAATCCAGAAACAGAACTTTTTAATCCTAAATCAAAAGCTTGAGGTTAAAAACCGATAAAAGTGGTTCATTTTTTACAAAACATGTTTCTAACTATTTTGAGTAACAGCTATGAAAAATGAAAACTAAATGTTTAAAATTAATTCCTTTATTTCTCAAAAAACACAGGTAAAAATAGCTTCCCTGGAACGTACTATTTCTTATTAGAGAAAAACATTGATTTTATCAGAATACCCATTATTTATTGGCAGCAATCGATCAGAACGATTATCTGACAACACTTTATGTCAAGTTGACATTTTAATAGCTAGAAACAATAATTTCCCTTTAAATGACGTGATTAATACTATGTGGTGTGTCGGCAGGGAGGGCTTCAAAAATGAAGGATTAATTCATCGCGCGTCTATAAATACACTGGTTGAAACAGAGTAAAAAGAAATTAAACCTTGTGTGGAAAATCATTTAATTAAATAACATTTTAATTGTAACACTCATCAAAAAATAATTTCTATATGAACTAATAATAAAACAAAACAACTTTTTAAACGTAAAAACTTGATGAATGACGTCGCTTTTTTTAAATTGTTATTATCATTTCTAAGATTAAAAGAACGCAATCCAGATTAAGCACGATTCCACAGGACCAAACCTGATATGGAGTGAAGTCGTCATCGGACGGCACACGATGCTATATTGAGCAGGCTAGCGCTGTTTATGGTGACTGTATTTTATGTTTCGCACTCTTCTATGAAGGAGATGAAATAAACAACAGTAATGTTACTTACTTGAAATAGAGCACCTTAAACCCTAAAGTGCACCTTACCACCGTGCCGAGTCTAACAATCGCTTCTGGGGTCGTAGAAGCTGATTGGAAAATGCGATGGGAAAAATCGCTCTTAAACAACAAAAACCGTTGAAGTTTGTTAAAGTAACACAATCGGGTTACAGCTAGTGATACTGTACAATTTACATAACTAAAGTATGAAATGATTATAGAACATACTATTTACAACCTTTTTGCAAATTTTAAGAGAAAATTAAGTCAACTGAGAATAATTGGTTACTAATTAATGAATATTAAGTGAAGAATAATTTTTGAAACTGTACTACGAGCCAGCTACAAGTAAATTCAAGTGATAAATAGTCTGACGAAATAGTCCAATTCACTCAAATACTTATGAATAAAGGAAAAACCCCAGCTATGAACTGGGGGAGGGGAGGGTCAGAGACCTGGGAAGGCTGGTCAAGGAATCGAGGACGATATGGTGGAAGTGGATTAGACGTCAGGCACACTCTTGTCATGAATTCATCCTTCTGTTTCTGGGTTTTAGTGTGCTAGTTTTATATGTAACCTACTTTTCTACCTTAGTACATCAACACTGGGCCAGTTTACTAGGTGCTAGTAAACTCGGTGTGTTAGATCGTGCAACCACAATGATTTTAATTATACTAAGTATAATTATGTCTCCCTTTAAGATTAAAAATGCCCTATTCATCACCATATATTCTTATACGGGCCAACTGACCCAGGTAAAATGCAATATTCTAGTAACCTATTTTACTTTTTTTTCTTCAAACTTTTATTGCGATAAAATGACAATGTGCCTTATTGGGCAATAACTAATTGTGATAAATGTAAATAAGTAACCTCTAGAGAACACAAAATATCAAGGTTTTCAAACCACACATCTCTCATATTGCCAATCATATCGCAAACAAATTCACGAAATGCCACCCGTAAATCTGTAAAACCCTGTTAGGAGAGCACTTGTAGTTCATAAGAGCAATTACTGCCTGTTGTGTTCATCCTCAATCATGTCCAGCAAAAGAAAATTGACTGAGTTCTATGCACGTACCTTTTAATTGTAAATTTAAGGTGGCAGTTGTGTTACATTGTTTTTGAATTTAGAAATCAAAAGCTAAATGATTCTCAGGATTTTTAGAGTTTTATCGTCTCCGTAATAAAATACAACGATTCAACATTACTCTCAGAAATTCAAGGCGAATTTACAGTTTGTAGCGAACTTAAACTAGAAGAAACAATAGCTGGAATGAGACGATAATAAATATTGAATAGTTTTTGTACTGAATGCAACTCCCCTTATCTTAACTCATTAAACTAAAAATAAGGCGGTGTTAGATGTTATCAAAGAATAGTGGGTGTTTTTATTAGTGACTGAGCAGAAAAGTTTTAATTAAACCATAAGAAACCGGTACACAGCCACTAAAAACTTGTCCTCTCCATCGTTGCAAAGAATAAAAGAACATGCACACACAAAAGTTTTCATCTTTTTAACTTATCTTTAAAGGGAGTACTTTCCATATCCCATTGAGGTTGACAAAAGGTCCGGACTCCCCTGTAGTGGTGTTTCCCGGTAATGGAGGGTAGATATCTTAGGATCTGGGGAAAGTCGGCGGCCCAATATCCGATCTGAGGAGATCTATGATGGATGGTTGAGAGTCGATAACAAGCGCTGTCGAGAGGGAGAGCTGCGCCTAGAGCCTGCATTGGGACGGGTTAGGCCAAAGCGTCGTTAGCCAAAGGCTAAGTGCTCCATTCCCCTTTATGACTTCCCCAGCCTGTGTCTTACAGCGCAGTCGATAAGTGCAACTGATCCATACCTTTATCGCTTATCGTTGGCCCTGTGTTTGTGGCCACTACCTGAGTAGTATGCTCATGAGTCTTCACCGATAAGGAAAACAGCCAAGCGATTATGAAACTTGATTATGGCCAAAATAAACACTAAAACTGCAATTACTATACAATCTATATACTGTTTTAACAAATAGTCGCACATTACTTATTTATTAGCTTTAAGGACAGTTCGACCACTCAGTGCAATTGATGGCCTAATTACAAATTATACAATGATAATTACTTACAAATTTAAAACTCGAAGTTTTCTCATCAACTCAGTCCTTAAGAAATTGAATATTCTCTTCAGCATAGGGTTGTCATCGCCTGAATCAACGATTAAAAATACGACCACATATCTACAATAATAATTTTCCGGCTTCATTCTAATAATAATAATAAATCAAATCATTATTGTGATAAAATTACAATCTGTTTTATTGGGCATTAAGTAATTTTTTTTTACGCTGTATTTACAATACTTCATTCACTCGAATGTAGTACTGATTTACAAACTGTCCAGAGACCTCCCAAATCAACATGGTTCATCGGTCAACAACCCTCCCGCCTGCAAAAGAGGAAGCGGAGTCTTGTCAAAATGAGATCCCGACTTCATCCTAACGTTTACGTTTTCTTAAGCTCTGATGTATAATATCTAAATCTAGGATTTTTTCCGCGATAGAGAACACTTTAAAGGTGGTGTTGCCAATATATATACCAGAAAATAAAGTTTATATAGTCAATAAACCATGGATTTCAAGCACATGAAGTTCGTCAGTAAAACAAAACAGTGATATTTTAAATGCTGAAATAAAAATGACTAGGAAACTTATGCATGGAAGAGCTAGTAATACAAACCTTTATTTTTAGTAACTGAGGTCTTGCTAACAAAATTGAGAAAATCGTTTAATCATATGTTTAGTTATATAAAAAGAACTGGATTTTTAATCATTTTTACATTCAATATCTATTTATGGTGCTGTAAATGTTAATTTTGGAGCACACCATTATAAAATGTTTGCTAAACGTTCTCTCTTTACCAATACTAAATAATGACACAAGTAGTTTCCTTTCCATGCGCTAGCCGAGATCTCTCGGAATCGTTCTTAGATGTTTGTTGTTAATAATTACTATTTCGAATACCCTCTTTAGCATTGGAATAGTCAAACTGAAACTCCATACAACTATTTTCAGTTTTTCTACCCAGTTTATATTTTTTCCCCGTTGTTAATCAGATACCTCAAACAGATTATTAATGAGGGACTAATGAGAAAAACGTTCCTCCCCTATCCATTTTATGCATCGCAAAAAGCAGTCAAATATTAAATTGAATTCAAGTTGGGTTATTTTCTATGCTATTAGGTTAACGTGAGATGAGCACTATTGTTCTGTATGTTTTTTTTTTTAATAAATAACGTCGTTTTATGAGATTAAAGTTATGTTGTTGTCAGACACCAGAGGGCTCTAGACTAAAGTTATCTCGTAGAACTAAAATTGATATATGCAATATATATAAAATGATGAACCAAATGATGAACCACAACTGAACCAAATGATGAACCAAAATAAATGAAGGGTGACCACAAGAAATTGTGGAAGCTCGTGAAGACATGCAGGTCCAAAAAGAACGGTGTAAGGCTGACCGTGAACGGGCAGTTTATCCCCACCACCGAACAGGCGGACATACTGGTGGATCATTATGAAGTCGTGAGCCGAGGCCAAGGCCAGCCAATAATAGCCCTCGACCCACCTCCCCCTCCCTCCCCACCACTACCAAAACCTACTCATCCCACCGGCAAGTCGCTGGCTTCATTCGAAGAACGAACGGTAACAAGGCACCAGGTAAAGACGGGATCCAGAACATCTTGCTTATGCAACCACCGAGGAAAGGAATCACGTACATCACCAACGAGTTAAACTCCTGCTTCAGGCTGCATTATTTCCCTCAGAACTGGGAGCACGCTGTGGTCGTCCCCCTGCTAAAACCAGCGAAAAGCGGTTATGAGCCATCTCATTACCGCCCCATCAGTCTGCTGACTCAACTCTCGAAGCTGTTTGAGAGAATCATCCACCTACATCTCTCCGAGCACTGCGAGATGCAAGAAGTTATCCCACCGGAGCAGACTGGTTTCAGCACAGGCTGACGTGCGGACAACAACTTGGTGAGACTGCAACACCACGTCACATCGAACGTCCGGAGCAACAGAGCTACCGCTATGATCTCACTGGACTGTTCGAAAGCCTTCGACTCCACTACACCACTACACCCTACTGCAACGTCTGAGGGAATAGAATTCTCGGATCAGCTACTAAACCTGATGACCTCATACCTCACGGGCAGAACTTTTTCGGTTCGGATAGGGACCACGTCTACGACCCGAAGAAAATACACTGCCGGTGTCTCTCAAGGATCAGTGCTAGGCCCCCTTCTGTTCAACATCTACACCGCCCACATCGTAGGAGCCACCATCATCCATCCCACCAGAGCCCTGAAATTTGCTGAAAGCGCCAGTCAACACATTGCTGAGGAACTCGACGCCGTCAACATCAAAGTCAACCCGGCCAAGACGCAAGGAATTATATTTAGTTATAAATCTGGAAGAAAGAAGTTACCTAAATCCTTCTCCTTAGGTGGCAAAGAGTGCTCCGTGAGCAACAAGCTATGCTACCCTCGGTAGACACTTGTCGTTCACGACACATCTCAGCAAGAAGTTAAAGAGTGTTAGGAAAAGGTTCTACATCCTAGGACACCTACTTCACAGCCCGGCTTTATCAGTACGCCTCAAGCTGCTGATTTACCAGAGCGTCCTGAGACCTCTTAGTACCTTATCAAAAATCTCCAGGATATGATCTCCTTACTCCTCAAATCCTTCAACAGCTTCCTCCTAAAGCCATAATCTTCCTAACCTACATTTATAATATGCATTATCCGAACTACGCACTTTCCTCTCCTCTGGAAACACTCCATTATAGTCCTATTCGCCAAGCCCGGCTAGCCCCCCCCCAATGACGCCTCATCTTACCGTCCAATTAGCCTACTCCCTATCCTCTCAAAAATATTTGAAAAACTCCTATTAAAACGCCTACTTCCAATTGTTAAATCCAAAAACCTTTATCCTACTCACCAGTTTGGTTTCCGCCAACGAAATTCTACTGCTCAACAAGGCCTTCGCGTTATTGATCACATATCCTCAGCCCTTGAAATCAAACAATATTGCACTCCTGCCTTTCTTGATATAGCTCAAGCTTTTGACAGGGTTTGGCACGCAGGTTTGCTTTACAAGCTCAAAGGATATTTACCCCAGACCCTATTCCTAATCCTACGATCCTACCTTTCAAACCGTTTCATCTAAGTACACTGTGCTTTAGGATATTCTAACTACTATCCGATTAAAACAGGAGTTCCACAGGTCAGCGTTCTGGGTCCCATCCTCTATAATCTATGCACCGCTGATGTCCCCTCTACCACCAATAACTTCTTGGCAACATTTGCAGACGACACTGCAGTCCTGTCATCCCACTCAGACCCTGATATAGCATCCCAAAATCTTCAAAAACACCTTGAAGAGATCGAGTATTGGTGCAACCAATGGCGAATATCAATGAAAGAAAATGTTCCCACATAACCTTTACCCTCTGCCGTAAGTCCTGTCCTCCAGTCTTTTTAAATTCAATTCCTCTCCCTGTATCCGAGACAGTACGGTATTTAGGCCTCCATCTCGACAAAAGACTGACATGGAACCCACATACGAGACTAAAAAGAAAAGAACTAAACAGACGCTTTGGACAACTGTACAGACTACTTCAAAGGACATCCCATCTATCAATAGAAAATAAACTACTAATCTACAAAGTTATATTTAAACCAATCTGGACATACGGAATAGAGCTATGCGGGACAGCAAAATATTCGAACATCAAGCCCATCCAATCCATTCAATCAAAAGTCCTGAGAACAATAGTAAATGCCCCTTATTACGTCAGCAGCAAAACCCTTCACAATGATCTGAATATACCCTATATTCTTGAACTCATCCCTTCCAAGTTTATGAAATTCCACAGTAGCTTTTTCAACCACCCTAATCCTGTAGCCCAGTCATTGCACTACGCCACTCATACCTATAATCCTCCTCAGAGACTGAAACGGCAGTGACCTCGTGACCTCCTATAATCGCGAGACAGTGGGAGTCCTGGCAATGGCCAGTTTCTCCAATCATGTCCTGAGCGTCTGTGGCTCTCACGTCCTTGGCCAGCCTCCACTGGCTAGTAACCGGTGACGTGGCTGACGGAGGACCCCACGCTCCTCTGTCCCATGTGCTTCCCAAGAATCCGCTTTCTCTTCGCATGTGGACTTGGGGGGCCTCGGGGCTGTTTGTAAATATTGTATGAATAAGCGAGTGAATGATGAATTGTAAATATGGTATGAATGATAAAATTTATCTCAATTACTTATTGCCTTATAAGGCAGATTGTAATTTTATCTTAATAAAAATTGTTGTTGTTTATTATTATTATTATTATTATTATATTAATATAAATTATTTCTAAATAGCTCAACCAAAAACTTTACTGTGATAAAATTACAATCTGTCTTATTGGGCAATAAGTAATTGTGACGAATGATCTCATTCGCCCCATATTTACCGTTCTTCACCCACTCGCTCATTCATACAATATTTACGAACAGCCCAAATTCCACATGGTTGTCAACTCCCTCGCATGCGAAAGAGGAAGCGGAGTCTTGGAAGGACCTCCACTCTCCTTCATCAGCCGCGTCACCAAACGAACCAGTGAAGACGGACCAAGAACGCGAGAGTCACAGACGCATGGTGACAGATACATGGTGAGGACATGATTGGAGAAAATGGCCATTGCAAGGACTCCCACTGTCACATATTTATAGCAGGTCACGAGATCACTGCCGCTTTAGTCTTCGAGAAGGATTATAGGGGTGTGTGTCGCAGTGTAGTGACTGTGCAAGAGGATTAGTGTGGTTGGATAGGTTTTGATAGAATTAGATGGACTTGGACGGAATGAGTTGTATAGGGACATGAATGTAGGGTATAGGGATATCATTGCTACGTAATACCGGAAAAAATTCAAGGTGTTGATAGTCTTTGTCAAATTAACTGTATTCCATGGACTCGCAATCGTTTGTTTCTATCTCACTGTCGCTCATAGGCCGTTGCAGTTCTTTGAAGTGTATACAAACAGTGAACGGAATCTTATACGCAATTATAATTTAATGACTACATCACTTAGTTTTACCTTTTTACCAGTCGTTATACAAAACTTCGTGTAGTATAGTGACGACATCGTATCGATTTAATGAGTCTTGACAGTATTTCTCAAAAGTAAAGAGGTAATCGCGGAATGCTACATTATATCGATGGTGAACTAGGCTAAACCTGGATTACAGTGAGGTAGTGCGGGTCATGTCATTGGGGATCTGCGCCTAGCTCAAGCCGCGTCTTCGTATCGCCTTTTTCACTCCGGAAAACCACCTACCACCCATTATAAAAAGCACCCGCTTGACCTGAATAGACCAAACCAAGAAGTTCCATTAGGTGTTACCCTATATCTGTATTCGTATTCTATGGCTGTACGTGACTGTTTCTTGATCAATGCTAATCCTCATTACATCGTGGAGTTCTTTGCTTCTGCCACTATATCAGTATATACTTGTATTATATTACGAGTCAGCACTACTTTTTGCACAACTTGATCGGCTTGTTGGATGAATGGCATTTATTCCTACAGCATAAGAAAGTACTCTACACTCTCCAGTTAAGACGGTTTAGGATCGGCTATTTTTAATTTCAGGCAGGATACCAAAGATATTGCACAAGATTGCCTTCTTGACACTGAACTCCTCTTCTGGAACTAGTGAAGTGTCCAGGTTGCTGGAGCTCCTACCAGTATTGGACATACTCCACACACGTCACGAAATTCTTACTTATCTCCACTAAGATCGGTATGTTGGTCATTCTCAAGATTTGGGGACCAATCTTGCTCATGAGCTGGTGCCTGGCTGCTCCAGGGCATAGCAGGTGAGCACTATATTTTCCCCTAAGGCCTCCAGTCCACAATAAAGACAGGTAGTTTTATCCGGCTTCCTGTATATGTCGAATTTACTGGGTATCTTCCACGCCCTGTGAGGATTTGCTTGAACCAGCAAATGACCCAAGGCTTCAGAAAAGATATCATAGCCCAATATCCATATACTTTTTCGCACAAATAATAGGTTCTTAAATCATAAAAATATGATAGCAAAATATATCTGCTATTAGCAACAGCGGTGACTACTTCAAATTATCTAATTACTGTATCTTAGTGGCACTTGACGTGGATGCATCACATGATACCACTAACTCTCCAGCATGTCTTTGCCGGTTGCACTTGAGACATTGATGTGGGCTGTGGGTAATCTGGCAAACGAGATTCTTGATGATGTGTGATACATTGGAATTTAGTGTAGCGTTCTCTGTTTGCGTCAATAAAGTACTGTGCATATGTGTGATTGTGTTGGTTACTTACTAGGCTATAACTGCACCAAATCCCTGCATACGTACACCCACTAATTTTTAGTAATATTACTCTTATTTATTTTTCAAACGATTTATACATCAATGTTCGCCCAGTTCATAAGAGAGGATTATGCTTGCTGTGGAAGTTTTACTTGTAGCTCTATAATTGTAAAAATTTAAATTAATGAATAATCATGAATCAATTAATTATTTATTATTTAAAATACATATTTTTCTTTTATATTAAGAATGGTCAAATTATAGATCTCCTATGATTGCTAATATGTTTTCGGGCTTCTATGGAGTATTCTATACATACGGTATATTTAGCAACCATAATGGAAATCTTAATTGTGTGATAGATCACACTTTTTTGTGTGGATCGCGGTGAAAGTTTATCGTATTTCCTTTTCAATTATCACCTCCTTAAAAAAAATTTAACGGCAATAGCATTTAAAAGCTTTGGAGAATAAATGCATTTTCTCAATCGGCTCCCCCCTTCCTCGTTAGTTAAGAAAACCAATAAGGCTGGGATTAATAATGTATAGCCCGCTGGTAAGTCGGCCCTATCAAAGCCCTGAAAGGGAGTAGTTTGAAGGGCATAATAAGGCCCACTTCGGATCATCTCCTTGCCCAAGGTGGTTAGGGGCAAAGGGAAATGAACAGGAAAAGACCATCCGAGGTTTATAATAACGAAGAGAGAAGAATGGAGCCCTTGTTGAGATTTAAATGAAGATAGAAGCGGCTCACTGCACCCTTTGAGAGTCCACGGCCCCGTCCAAAATTCAGTTTGTCGAACAGCACCCTTCCGATCTATAGAATACAATCCAATGCAAACCCTTGTTGAATGATTAGTTTATATGCTGAAAGCATCTTTTTCATATGTTAACAACATATTGATAGCAGTGAATGATGCCTCTGTGGTCCAATCCCTACTGGCCTAAGGATTATTTAGAGAGGGGTTGCTTTTGTCGTGTTCCAATTGTGTCCGAAAATTCCAAAGTTCCAAAATTGGGTTCCCACGAGAATGAGTAGCTTGAAGAGGTACTGCATTTACCATGGGAAGATTTTTTTTTTTTTGGTGATGCTTCTAATAAGCCCATCTACAACGATAAATTGTCACCTCCCGAGGAGGTGTGTAGACTGTGGACATCCCCATTCCTCTCTATCATCCACTTCTCCGGATAATTGCAAGTGGTGCTGACCAACTGTGCGATAGCCAAAGACGTTCAGGACCATTGCCAGGATAACCACTGTCATAGCAGGTCATGATGCGATAATCCACCAGTAGGACAATCGGGATGGGTAAAGCTATATAATGATTTGCTAAGGTGATTGGAAACCTTCGCTTGAAATTTCACGTACTAAGAAGGGATAATATCAATCCTATAAAGTACGATATGTTGAGTTAAACACTATTCAATGACAGTCAAATCACGTGGATATTGTATAACCTCTGCGCCCTTAGACATTTCAAAACATCCAAATCCCAGTTTTTGTTATTGTATAGAGTCTTTAATAATTAGTAGACAAAGAGACCATATTGGGATTTTAACCCACTATCTGGTTACATGCCACTGAACTAGCCCTGCGCCTTTAGCTTGGCATTTTGAATCTTCATTGGCCAAACCGTCACAAAAAAACGAAGTCTTGATACTACAAGTATATTGTTTTCCTTGGATAATAATTATTAATGATATTCATGAAAATGCTTCAACCCGAGTCCGTAGCTCCAGGAATCCGGCGCTTTCTAGGAGGAAAAAAATTCGTGGACACTCTTGCTTACTATTACCATCTCTTCACGAGGTGTTATAATATTTATTTATTTATTCACAAAATAGATAAAGACTATCACATACAAATCTTACATACTTAACATATTACGAATTATTGAATTTGATATCAACCTCTATGTAATTAGCGAAAGACGCGGAATATACATGAATAACAGAAATGGTCACGTATCAAATTCAAGAGGCGTTCTCAATTATTAACAAAGGAGCCTTCATTTCAGTTTTAGCAGTAAAAAAACAATTTTATAATGAGTTTAAAAATTAAAGTATGTACTTATTAAATGGTTTTTATGAAGTTTATAATTACTGAAAAGGGGACCAAGGAGTTCTGCTCAAAATTTTCTAACTGAAGGCTAGAATCCCCCGTACCGAAGGGATTAAAAAGGGGAAAGTGGTCGGATGAGTGATTGTGAAAAGGTGCAGTTGAGTGTTACTTGTGTTTGAAACACTTAAATTTCCAATTAAATTAATTCGTTGGAGTCCATTCATAAGGCAGTGGGAAGACGTCCACTCACGCTTGGGATGTAAAACTAATGAGTGGATTTGAGCCCTGCGGCTGGTGACCACTAAGCGATCCCACAAAGAACCACTACCGCCAGTCCGGGCTTATTGGCTGTCTTTTATCCTCTCGACTGCGAGACATCAAAGTGTGCTCGTTATAGGGCACAGTACATCAATTAGCATTCACCGAGAGCACCAAACAGGGATTGGCCTTGCTGCGTGCCACTTGAGCCTTTCTATTGACAATCGCTTCTGCTTTTGTGAAGTCCATTCATTCCTGTACCATTTGAGACATTGGGAGTTGATTCCTCCGGGCGAACTGGATACAATGACGATTCGGCACCACTCTTTCAGTCTATGCTCCAGTTCACTACTTCAGTCAGTTTCCAGGGCAGGCCAGAACTATTAGTCAATTCAGTTAGTTAAGATTTTTAATTAACCAAAAAAAGAACAAATGAAAATTATCGGTTTGAGGCTTCTGAAGAAGTTTCCTAAAATGGAGAACGAAATCTACCACCTGATTATAAGAAACCACTAAATAATGAAATAAAATTACAATTCGGGTAAGTACTCCAAAAATGTAGTATAGTATTTCAATCCTGTTGCTTTCGCCGTCCATCAGGATCTATGCTAGTAGAATATACAAATACATAAAGCACGTTCTAAAAAAAAATAAGGTTATTAAGAGAAGGCATAACAAGTGTATATGCGACAGTTGAGGAGTGATTTTGCAAGTTAGACATTGTAAAATTAATTCACTTACCTTAATGTCTGATAATTGCTTAATTTTCATGTGATAATCATTAGATGTAAGGATGTTTAGGAAGCAAGGAGGTGAGTGTCAAATGAACATCAGGCACTTCTGACGCCTGAAAACCAATGAAAAATAAAACGCTAGGATCTAGCTTAAACAGGTAGTACACAAGTGATGCTGGATGGAGTATGAAATAACTCGGATTTTTTGGACAATTACCTGTGGACATAAGTATGTCTATCTATGACCAGGGATATACTCCTTGATACCTGATAAAGCGCTACGACACTCCATTCAGATTTTAAACCTTGTTCTGAGAGTGTACAATGTGTTGCTTAGGCGAATGTCACAAATAGTAAGTATTTGTTTACCTGGCGTCAAAAAGAATATGTTAAATGCATAAATTATGTTAATACATTTTCCATACGTTCAACTGATGAAGAATGAATATATTAGCAGGTGGCACCGTAAGTTAGGATAAAAGCAATCTTTTTCTCTCATGTGATTATCCCATTAAACTTTGAGGGTATTTCTTGAGGCCATAAAAAAAGTACCTGAGTTATTTCGGCTTTGGTTGAGGTGGAAGATTTTTAAACTCGATGCTGTAATTCGTGATTGGGATAGTCTGAAACGCTCCCAAGGGAGGGGGACGGCCTCCTAGAGTTACTACAACCCGGCAACTGTCCGGCAAGCGTCAAGAAAGAGATAAAATGGGTGGACCTGTGGTCTTTGACTTTTTCTGGCGGCCTAGTCGGTGAGCAGATTTATTCGTATTGATCCGACTCGATAAGATCTTAGAAGTGGTGCCCCGACAAAGCACTATGTTCAGGAGAAGAGGAACAGGGTAGGTATTATAGGTAGTTTATGTGGTCTTGGAATGACCACGAATTCACACTCGGTATCTAAGAGTAGGTGAAAACCGTCCGGATCCCAAAGGCGAGTGTGAACCGGAGAGAGATAGACTGGCTCGCCGGGGGAGACGCTACTGGGTAAAGTTTGTAGTGAGTGCCCCGGCGACCGTTGTCCGCGAGTAGAGAGGTCTCTTCCAAAGAGGTAATAGTTTTAAGGAGACGAAGGAAGAGAATTCCACCAAGAGAATTTGTTTTTCTCCTATCAGAGGGGTCTGACAACGCCGGACTAAAACATAGCGAGTTTAGGAAAGAGAGATGCAGAGGTTGTTAAATGCTCGAGTAGAGCAGCAAGCACCAGTGCAAAGAGAGCAGTGTTCTTCAGGTTGCGGGTTTCAAGAGTCTAGGCACACGTTTTTGTTTTTTTGTTGTTTTTTTACAGTTATAAATTTACAGATCTAGGGCTCCTTTTCCAGGGCAAAAGCCCCAAATTTGGCCCTTATATAGGCAGGTCAGAGGCTATTCTTCACCCGCACCCCTAGTGGGCTTCAGCTGTTTCATGACTCGTTTCGCCTTCTCTTAACTGACGCTTTAAGGTTTTTATCATTAAAATATGGAAACATAGGTGGATATTTTCTGGGCCGAGAATAGGGGAACTTCTAATTTTTTTTTCTTAGCTCTCAAACTTATAAAAAATAGGATGTGGAAAAAATAAAAGGAAAATTATTTTGGGCTGATGAGTGCCTTTCACTAAGGGGAGTCCTCCATGGTAGTTTTGAAAATTAGGTTTAAGTTTAACTGACAAACTGTTTAACTTACTAATCGAGAAAGACTTGATGTGTGATATATTTCAATACAGGAAAAACGTATTGTACTTCTCTTTCTATTTATATTTTTGTAATTTGTCTTATTTCCATTGTTTATTTAATTATGTTTATACATTATTGGAATTCAAAATTAATTAGATGAAAATGCCACGGTGTGGGGAAGAAAAAGAGAAAACAACGGTGTGTATTTGAATTGTTTACAGACCCAGCAGAAAATTAATTCTTTTAATGAGGTTTAATTATTGTTCACTTTACTGTATATTCAGTGCCTTTGTGTTTTCCTTATAATATCCCTATCGCTGAGTATTAATTTATTTCGTTAATTTTAGAAGTATTCCAATTAAAAGTCTTGGATCTCTCCAACTAATTTGTATAATTGTCTACGTTTCACCAAACTCATGACCTTACAAATGACCTTTGAAATCCTTGATTAAAGTATTAAATAATTAATTTGTCTAAGTTGATGATAAATTCAATTCTGGAGATACCAATAATTTGGGGTCTATTTGGAGTTTTACTTCCACTTTATTTATTGATTTATTCATTCCAAAACAATTTGTAATTTCTATTCAGAATTTCCTCGTTCTATCCCCGTTACATACTACTCCAGTATTGATGTAGAAAAACACAACTAGACTTGGTGATATCATCCCCAACACTTATCTTTAATATGATTTTGCAGGCTTATCCCTATGCTCAGAAAAATACACTTACATGATGATTGGACTATGAGTTGTTCATTAGGATTTGGTCTCTATTTACAAATTATTTTTGTATATCCTTCAGCGTGGCTATATTATATACAGGTATTGTTATTTTGTATCTTCACCCCGCTCAGCCTGTCCAAAATGTCGTCGAACCTGGGGATTGAGTATTTTTCGTCCTCCGTATTCTCGTTGAGTATTCTGGAGTTCACTACAACTCTATATTTGTCTGGACCCCTTCCTCATTCTTTTTCTTGACCGCCCACAAGGGGCTGTTATATGGCGACGTACTGTCCACTGGATTACTCTGCTTCTTCAGGTTGTCCAGCTCCTCTAGAGTGATGCGGTGCCTCAGAGCCTGCTGATACCTGCGCTCCTTCGCAGTACCCTGTCTTGCTTGAGCGGAATCTCGTGTGTAGTTCTACCTGTGAGCCCCAATCGCTCGCCTTCCTTGGAGAAAATATCTATGTCTTTTCTCTTGAGCTCCCCTTTCCAATGTTCCGCTTGCCTGAGCGTTCCTACTCGCCCTCCCCCCCCCCCCCCATTTCACCGTACTTGTCTCCCTAGTCCCAGGCAGCTATACCTTACCTATTCGAATGTCCCATCACCCCTTTTCGTTCCTAACCTTTGCTCCTACTTTCCCTAGCAAATCACACCCTATGATCCCTCCATATTCCCGGGGCATGCTTTCAACCACGTGAACTCACAATATCTCCTCATCGCGTTCCCATCTGTCTAGCCCTATTATCGCCTCCCCTTCAACCTTTCATGGGTCATCCAGGGTGGTCAAGTTAATAGAGCATACCTGTATTTTGGGCATCCTCTCTCCATAACACATCCTCTCTAGTGTTTCCCGACACATTATTGTGTTAGTACTCCCAGTATCCACTAGACACTTTACTCCACTTGCGACTCTGATTATAGGCAGACCTCTATCCACGACTTTCACACTATAATTTACTTGCTCAGTGCATTAGCGAGTTTGCATTGCCCCTACAAGAACTGTACTGACTCTAGTACAAGGTTACTCTATAAGGATACTCTAAGTAGTAAGGATCATGGTGGTGTAAGGGTGAGCTTTAGAATGAAGAATGAGACTGATGTGAATCGTATAAAATATTAAATGGATAATAAACATTATATTAGAGAAGCTTATGCCAGCTCTTGACCAGCTGCGATCTCCTTGATAAAAATGGAGACGTGCCTTTCAGGATAGACCCTTTCTGAAATATAAGGGTCTATTCATATAAGAACGAAATTCGTTCGTTCTGCATGTGCGCTTCGTTTTACCGTTTTATGTTCGATTATTTCAAACTTCTTAGGTAATGCTAAATGATTGGTTACTATCCTTTAAAAAAAACAACTTTTAGCGGTCATCGTCCACCCACGTACGACGAATAGGTAGTATTTCCCAGTCCAAGTATAACTCCATTGCAGGTATTTAATTGTAGGGTTTTGATTTCATCTACTGTCTGCTAGATAATTTCGGCTTCTTTGTTGATAGGTACGAAGAAGCAGAAGTGAGAGAGTATGGCTCCGAAAGCTTGTCGCCACTAAACATACTGAAATTCATAAGAAGGGTGAAAACAATTCATCGGAATAATTGGAAAACCAATAATGGATAATATTAAAAATAAATTACTTAAGAAACCTCAGTTTAAATAAGCCACCGTTTGTAGAATGGGAGTAAAAAGGAATAGACACTTTTGGCACACAACTCCTTTTGGCAACATACGAATTATGTATGTAAATTTATCGGTAATCAATTATAGCCGATTCTTAATAATTCAATGATGATGAAACGTGTACGAAAAAGTCGTTTTCGATGATAATATTTGTAATGGACGCCGGTTTAATATCGTCCATGACAGTGAATGGAGCCGCCTTGATAGTTCAACAGGCAGCTCGTCCACCACAGGATTATCTTCGACTTGAATTTTAATGACCCATTAGTTTGATTACCGGGCAGAGGTGATTTGGTAAGTGGGCCTCGGATGTAGATGGCGATGTTGAAGCCCTCTTTGAGCATACATATTACATATTATCACCCTTTACCGACCCCTATCCCTCCAGATCAAAAGGATACGTCACGTTCCTCTCGACCCTAGGTTAGTCTGTAAATAAATTAAACACCGACAAAGGGTGGAATTTCTCAGGCAACCGTTGACTGTTCCCATTGGTACACACAGTGTAGAACCGGCTAATTGCACCTTTTAACCTTCGTTACAAATTAAATTTTAATTTGACACAGGCAAATAAAATTTATTGTAACAAAATAATATATATCACGCGTTTTCCACACCTACTAATTATGGTAATATTCACCAAGAATTTACTTACGACCCTATTTACTAATCAATTTTAAGAAAATTCATGATGAATGCGCTAGTTGAGGATTTAATTTTGGAATATAAAATTAACAAATGCAATAATAAAACAATTATATATTGTTAAATTAATTATCATACCACGGTATTTGATGCTCTAGCTTAATCTTCTACCTGTGGTTATCATTGGATAGAAAGTATGTTTTAGGAGGCAAGAAGGCAAGTTTAAATGGAGGATTGGAAACTACTGATATCTGAAAACCACACTCTAATTTTACTGAATCATTGGCAAAATACTAAGATTACAAAAAATACTAAACACTTATTCCCCATAGCGAGCAAACATTTTCGTTAACTGGCTGTCAATTTAATTATAATTCACCAGGCTTCAAATAATATGATGGAAAATATAGAGGTTTATTTCCCTTCGAGTTGATTAAATTTCTTATTCCTTGTCGGATCGTCAGTCACTAGGGGGTGCCTGATCATCCTAGCCCTGGTTACAAGTGCGGATTGTTCGAGTTTATAACCTGGACAATCGTTATGATTAATGGAGCCCTATGTTCCCTGACAATGCACTATGTTCAAGAGAAGAGGTACAGAGGTTTCATAAAGAATTAGTCAAGTTTTCAGAGTTCAAGCGGAAACCAAGCAAGCGTCACGAGTAAAGGCCACGAGAGACTCAGAGACTAACTGACAGGGCCAGGAGCCCTGCCTTAAGTACCATCTCTACTTCCTGCTGGGAGGCTGCAAGGGTCTGATCCAGCGGCGGTTTACACGCACACCTGTGGCGAGGAACGTGACCGGTGGTGAGGTACGTGACCGCCGCCTGCTTACCCAACCCGGGGACAATCCCTGGCTCCCAAAAGGGTTGTAAAGTTTATGACTGTTTATGACTGCCAGCTGGTGGCCCTTTCTCGTGTGACTTAGTTGGCTTTCGCCTTTTATTGCTTAACACATTCACAATGATTTATATTTGTTTATAATACATTTAGTTCATGTTATTTTACTTTTGCTTACATTCCTATTCTTTGTTTTAACTGCCAGCTGTGCAAACCCCACGGTACATCAAATATCCATGGCATATACAGAAAATATTTCAGGTAACTACGTGAAGAATAAAATATGCACGCCTCTAGGACGAACCCTAAAGAGAGAAGAAAGCATCTTCGCTCCCTTCAACAAAGCCTGTTGAAGGCCATTGCTTTAATGGTCCAAAGAATCATCTACATAATTTCCAGCCGTTTTCTGCCCCCACCCCCCACCCGTCTGTACGAAAAATACTCCATTTACAAGCGTCGAAGTTATTTTGAGGGTTAAATTTCAGACAGTTTTACTTGTTAAAGTGCAGAGCGTAAACATCGGCTGAGCTATTTACACTTTTAATCATTAATTAACTGCTACATCCAAACTTTCATTTGTAAGCTGCATTATATCTTAATAATTGTTCTGAACATAACGAATAAACTGAAATAAACATTTTGTCTGAATAAGTTGAGAAATTCACTTCGCTGTTTAAAACCCATTTTTTAAAATAAGAAAAATAAGGGTACATCAAATTTATAAAAGTGTTGTAACAAGTGTAATTGTCTCATGTAATCCCCAGCAGACCTTGAAAAACAATAGCGGTCTGTTTATATTACACCATTAATATTTTTTTCTAAATTATTTAAGTAAGTATATGAAAATTATGTCTATAAACTAGTTGCCATTCTAATTATTACTCATTTATATTCAATAGATAAATATATTGATGGTGGTAAACCATATTATAATTTCTAATCTTTTAAAGTAACGGTAACAATCCCATTAGGTATACACTTAAAATGTTAATCATGTTCGCTACAAACAAATGTTTGTTATTTTAGTAATTTTATTATATATTTACAATTCCAATCTTTTTATTTGATAAATTATGTCTTATAACATTCCAAATTATTCTACACCAACTGTGCAAATGTAAAAAACAAAAATTATAAAGTTAAGATGACTTACCTTATTTACGATTCGAATGGCATTCGTGAAAAAAAAAGTTAGGTAGGCATACTATATTTTCATTCTAATCAAATTACTGAAAATAAACAAAGAAAATTAAGTTGCCTTAAACTTGACAACCTTATAAAACGAAATCAGACTATGGCATAGGCCACAATAGAAGAGACCTGTAGGAGTGGTGAACTAATTTTTCAGATAACTCGACCCATTTTTCACGGCCACCAATATAGATGTATACAATTGCTCTACATAAATTTATAGTTCATCCGAGCATATCAGACAATTAAACATTCTAAATAATAATTAAATTAAAATATCCACTTGAACAGTTAGAGCTTTCAGTCGGCTAAACGAACTTAAATTACACAAGGATATTCATCCCTCGGAAGTACGTAACGTGTATAAGCCTAAAAGCAGAGGCTGAAAAGTTAGGGAGGCCTTTGTTTGGAGCCATCTGTCTTAGCTAAGTTGAAAACTGTAGCGTTTGGAACAGAAGTTTATTGCTAGAAAACTTCTACAGGCACTGTTTAAGAGGTTTTCTGCTCCTGTTTTCCAAACTTCTAGGCGAGAATCCTTAATTTTTGTGTTCTTCCTTATTAGTTTTAGTTTTTTTTTCTAAACATTCATAGATATCCGTCCCTATAACCCATGTGGATCTGTATTTACATAACCAGAAACGCCATAAATGTGTGAAAACTCATCCATTATCCACATCTATTATTTTTCTAACAAATGAAGTCACTGTTATTTCACAATTCTGCATATATTATGTATTTTTAGTAGTATCACATGCCTTTTTCCTGTACAGATCCATCGTCTTTACCCTTTTTTTGAAAATAAAAGTTATATTCGTTTTGCCTCAGAGGGCAACAACAAAAAATGGGTCAAGCTTCTGTTATAAAAGTCAGTTACCACTCGTCAATAAGTTAATTCTGCAATATAAAAAAAAAACACAATTAAACATTGTACAATTAATTTTCTTACCTTGCTGCCTGGTGCTCTGGATCAATCTCCTGCCTTTGCTAATCATTGGGTAAAGAGATGTTTAGGAGGCAAGAAGGTGAGTATTAAATGAGGATTAGGATATCTTAAAACGACACTCTATTTCCAATAGCACACTAAATCTAAATTGCACTGAGATTACAGTATGTGTCAATTTGAAGAGGATCTGAACAGCTCACCCTTTGTTTTGCCAATTTGTTATTTACTGGTAACATATTAATAACAAAAGTAGTTTTTCCAGAAGGTCCAATGGGTAACCCTTTGGTAGCTGACCAGGTCATAAATCACTCTCATGATGATTTCAATCGAAAACTCGCTCCCCTTCGAAATCTCGATTTATTTTAAATCTGATTCTAATAAAAAAATGTAATTTGATCACAGAAATACCATTACACTGCATATATGTGAGGCTTAAACAAACGTATATGGATGAAAGCTTTCCTACCCAACTTTCAATCTTTTTTTTTTCTAATCGTTTAGTGACTCCATCAAAGTCACACCTAGCTGCACCCTTATGTAAAATAATCACCTGAACTCACCATAAATGTGCTTATATCCAAAGTTAAGATGTTGGTACAAGTCAGTCCAAGTTCGCCTTTGTAAAAGCACATCACTCTGAGAATCTTAAGATAGACCCTTGCTACAGCATTAGGGTGGTTGGATAGGTTACTATGGCCTTTCATGTGCTTAGAAGGGATGAGTTCGAGAATTTAAGGTATATTATGATCGTTATGAAGGGTTTTGTTGCTGACGTAATAAGGGGCATTTACTATTGTTCTCAGGACTTTTGATTGAAAGGATTGGAGGTGCTTGATGTTTGACTTTTTTGCTGTCCCCCATAGCTCTATCCGTATGTCCAGATTGGCTGAAGTATAACTTTGTAAATTAGTAGTTTTAGAATTAGTAGTAAAAATTACAAAACTTGGAGACGGTCCAAAAAAAATGTTCAGAAGAAAAAGTTTGTATATGTGTTTGCCACTCCTCAAAACCTATAAGTATGTTTGTAGTAAAAAAAAAATGCTAGATTGTGAGAAAATTCCTACCTGGCTCAGTGCCCGATTCTCTAAGGAAGGATCTTAATGAACCAAGGACGTAAGTATTACAGGAAGATTAGAATCATCGACCTCAAATCGACAATCAAAATGCCTTGGGAGAAGCCCGAGAGTGGAAAAATTGTGCCACTAGTCAAAATAAGTTTTCCTATATATAGCTTATGGCAAGAAAATTCCCTCCATTGTTACATGAATAAACGTTTGATAATTTCTAGGAAACAATTGGTACAATAATATACGGCTAGGACTTGAACACACCTCAACTGAATACTTCCTTTCGTCAATCATAAATAACGAAACATCGAAATTACAGAATGTAATTACTCAATTATCAGGATTTTCAATGTCGCAAGAATACATTTTGATATCGCTTTGACCTATTGAACATTGATGACTTACCTACGGAGACAATAGTAATTTAGCAGTAATAGTGAAAGCATGGCCGGATGATTGATGAAAAGTGCGCCTAACTGTTAACCACAGCCCCCCCCCCGACGCTGTTGTGCGGGTAGGCCCGCTAATGAAACTGAGCTGTCGATGGCACAGCGGGCCGTGAAGCTTGAGCCCCGGCTCATCAGCCGCTGCAAGGGGTAGATGAGCAGAAATAATCAATCAGGCCGACAGGTGGTGCTTGTAGGCCACGATTGATAAATTAGGCCGAGAACATATCCCGTAAATCAGAGAGGAAGCCGGAACCTTTGTCCAAGTTGGGCCCTTCATCAGGGACTCAGTCAACATCTGTGGCCGCTGACCGTCTTACTTCCAGCTAGCTCTGTCTTATAGTCTCTGGTCCAAGGCGAAACATCGGAACTTTGTTAGGGAAGCTCCTTTAAACTTCCAACAGGGAATTTTCCTATGGTGGTCGAAATCTTATCCCTTTACCTTTATGAACAATATTGGATACACGCTTAAATAACATCAAATTTAAAATTATCTTCGATAAATTTCCTAACTGTAGCATTATACTCCGGCCAACTTGTTCCATTATAATAATGTTAATAACTTTATAATCATGAGACTAGGTCTCTAAAGAGCAATCATATCCATAATAGAAACGTGGGCTTTTCACAGTATCCGACCATGCTAAAATTATAAAAATAATATGAAACAAGAAAAGTTATAACAAAGAATACATATTGAAGACATTAAATACACACATTTGTCCAAAACTAATAATATATAATGAAAATAACTGTAACCAACACAGTATGTAGAAATTAAACCAAGAACATACTAGAAAAATAAAAATAAAATATGTACACACACACACCGATGGCATATAGAATACCTATGGTATCCGTATATCGTCGGAATGCTTTAAGGGTGTTCAGCGCGTTTCGTACATTCTCATACGAAGCGGCATGTGTACTGGCCAGGATGCCACCAATAGCTCTCGCCGAAGTGAGGTGGCGCTCGTACAGCAGAGTCGGTCGCATTCTCAGGGCCGAAGAAAGAAACGAGAAAATTGACAGATCGCAATGACGCTGGGGTATTGCATTGAGCGGGACCCACAGGCAGGTTCCCCGTACGCAACCCTGAGTGAACAGGTAGGACTTTCGAGTCTACCAGTATATATTTAAGCTGGAAAATAAACAGAATACCCAGTCAATAGAAGAGAGCGTGGGACAGACATGTGTTTTTCTCCAATTCCCACTTTCAGGAAAAGAGGAAAGAATTCCGGGCTAGGGGATCAGAACAGATTGCTAATAACATGATCAACCTGATAGTACTCTCCCAAGAGTGCTGGATGGCGGGCCAACGTCTAGCAGCACGTACCATCATGTAACTGAGGAAGGAAGTCCCGTGGAGGGTGTGAAACAGGGCTAGGGAGGTGGTTTTAGTGGGTACGAATCCTAAACGGATAGGTACGGGCCTGTCTACGCCTTTTAATGATTTCCACCTCCCCTTGAAAAACAAAAAAAAAAACACTGATTCACAATTAGGATATTTTAATAAATATGTAAATACCTTACTTAGATGTACTCATTTAAAATAAAATAATAATAGCCTAAATAGGTATGAACTATTGCATAATAGTAAAATGCATTATACAATTAGAATTATTAGCACTTTACACAAGTGTTTACACTTACTTTACTTTACACACTTACGAGGGTGGTCTGAAAAGGTTCCGACCTAACCAAGCTTTTATTTCACTAGCTTTTATTTATTTTATTATCATCTCCATGTTGAGGTTGGTAACTTTTCAGACCACCTGTATAGCAAGAATTATCACTTTTTGAAAATACTCCTTGTTTTGTGATAGCAAATAACTAAATAATCTAGTTTTTAACACATTTGATGAAGGAGCATGGTAAATAGAAAGGGGAATGGATTTCCTCAAAGATATTGCTGTTATGACGCAGGAAATATACAGCATTGTAGTACTATGGGGGTAAGGACATAGGATGGATTGTCGGCAGCGGGCTCGATGTAATTTAACATCGATATAATAAGATTATAAGATATTACATGTACATATTTATGACTAAAATGTATAAATTGGTATATTTCACTTGTGACTTAAATATAATGCTCATCTATATATGTTTATATCATATAACTCGTGTATGCGAATGATATCCCAACGTGATAGAACAATGAGATAACAATTAATAATAGGGAGAAAACATGAAACAAGAAGTTGTTCACCTGTCTGTAAATACAATCTACTATAAGGATCTCAAATTTTAAGGGTATATTCCACAAGACACTAACGAAAAGTGCGGAAACCAACTAAGATTGTTAAAAGTCGGTTTAAGATTTTTCAAAGCCCCTCTCAGAAACTATTTAAGATTTGAAGTGCTTATATTTTCCCACGGTTGAGGACACATCGAAGGCAGTAACTCAGAAGAATTTCAATGAAAAGGTTTTGAGAGACAATAGAATGTCATTCCTTAATAATTTGTTTTCTTACATTCATGATTCAGTAAATATTCTAAGTACTTACACTGATCGGTATTTGTGAGGGTATTCATAGCATGATTACCAGTACACTCCAGTTCTGTGAGGTATTGCCTGTTAGTAGATACTAGCTCAGAGGTTTCACCACCAGGGGGTAGATTTTGGGGCATCTTATAGGATCTACGTGACCACAGGCAGTCTCTGGTTGGTCTCAAGAGAGTTATGTGGACTTGCCCTCCTCGGGTCGAGGTTTGGAAGAAATGTTAAGTAGCAGATCCTTTAGAAACCTAATATCCGCACAACCCTTTCCTATCTTGTAATATACACATGGTTGCAGACTGCAGTTATAAGGTAAGAATCATTTTATTTACTGAGGCCACTGTTTCGCTTTACCAACCCTTACCGGATTTCCCGTTTATACATTTAATTTGTTTCCTTTTATGCGGTATATGGTGTTTAACTTGTTTCGTGTGGTTAGTGCTACAGCTCAGGGTTTGATGTGGTAACTGCCGATTTATTTTTCTATCTTGCCTATATCTTTATTTCAGTGCGTCGTTCATAAATTATTATGGCAGGGTTTTCTATTACGTTTGTGAATAAATATTCGACAATGCCAAATGTTCAGAACAAAGCTCAGGCCATTAACTACAAGAAAGGCGGTGGGAGCCCTTAAGCGTCATAAACGATTTTTAATTGTAAGCAGTTTTTGCGCATGCGCTCTAGTTTACAACACCTCTCTGTATCGTTCTTACTTCAAACCCTGTTTACTAGCGTTTATAAGGCCACACTTCATCTATGAAATTGTTCCAGCAGGCAACTTAAGTGAGCTGCCCACGAGGGAGCCATCAATAAGTGAGTAAATCGCTAGTTACATTGGTGTAAAGTGTAATAAGTGAAATCGGACTGAGTAGTCGGCCATCTTGGACGCCTTGATATTAGCTGATTACCGATCGGAGACCCAGGCTTTTCAATGAAAATGTTCATTTTCATTGAAAACTCAGTGAGCCAAACGGTCTGGTGGCTCAGAGCCAAGACTGGTGACTCACCCCTGGAAGCTGTGAGTTCTTGAATCCCAGCGGCTCTTACGTTTTTTGTTTTTTTTTTAAATTAACGTAACAAACATTGTTATGATAAAATGCGTTTTTGTCAGCAAGTAATATCCCAAAATAAAAAAAAAACGATCTAGGTCACTAGGTCCAACTCCGACACCGTCGCCTGTAAAGCAAAAACAAAGAAGGTCGAATAGGAACGTAAAAATGACCTCCTCTGCAGCTAGTTCCATGGAGGAGATTCCTCCACAGGCCAGCACATCCAAAAAAGAAACCGCCATAGAGTCGCCTTTCTTCAAGCCAAACACCTTTGAGGCATTGAAAAATATCCTAGCAAAAGAAATGGATGTCAACAAAACACCCAAACAGCCCGAGCCACCTCCTATATTTGTACGTAACATTAGCGACTTTAAATTACTATGCTCACAAATGAGCAAAATTGTCGGTAACGGAAAATATACGTGCCTTATATTTCCCCAGACACTCCCGATACTTACCGGGCAATTATCAAATATTTGGATGAAACCAATGCAGACTTCCATACATATCAGCTGAAACAAGAACGATCGCTACGAGTAGTGATAAGAAATCTGCACCCGACCACACCAGCTGATGAAATTGAAGACGAACTCTCAGCTCTGGGATTCAAAGTTCAACAAATAACGAATGTTTTACGTGAGGAGAGGCAAAAAGACGAATCCATCAAAACAGCTTTTCAATAATTTAACAAACCTGTACTACACCAGAATACAGGTCGAAAAACCTTACCCCAAAAGAGACATCGTCCAATGCCATAATTGCCAGGCATATGGGCACACGAAATCGTATTGCCACCACCCTCCAAGGTGTGTAAAGTGTAGTGGGCAGCACAAAAGCGAATTGTGCAAAAAGCCCCTGAAATCGCCTGCTGTATGCGTGCTCTGCCAGCAAGACCATCCGGCCAACTACAAGGGCTGCGAGGCATATATAATTCTCAAGTCCAGGAGCGAGCAACGTCACCGGCCAGAAGAAGAGAAGCCAGTCACAGGTAGCTCAAGAAACGCCCCCGCCAGAAATGTGAGGCCTTCAGTCTCTTTTGCTGATGTCGTTCGGAACAGACAGCAGTCACAGGCACTACCCACTACTCGTCCGCAAGTTTCTCTTCCCCAGCATTCCGCTCATCCCGTCGACCAGCAAACCCAATCCCATCCTCAACCACACATCTCGCATATTCCTCCACCTTCAAGATCTCACTAGCCTATTAACATCATTCCTTACAGAATTCAGAACCCTAATTACCCCTCTCCTTTCCCTTCTTACAAATCTTGTCTCCTACCTTATCCCCGTTAAACAAAACCCATAAGTGGATTCTTCTGATTCCTTATCCATTCTCCTTTGGAATGCGAATGGTGTTCGCACCCACACTATCGAACTTACAGCACTACTTCACGACAAAAACATCGACGTAGCTCTTATTACTGAAACAAGACTTACGAGTAGACGACCATTTACCGTTCGACAGTACCAGACTTATCAAAGTGATCACCCAGATGGAACAGCTCATGCAGGTACCACTGTCATTGTCCATAACCCCATATCCCACGACATAGTTCCTCTGGTAGCACCTTCACTTT
This sequence comes from Acanthosoma haemorrhoidale, assembly GCA_930367205.1. NCBI lineage: Eukaryota > Metazoa > Arthropoda > Insecta > Hemiptera > Acanthosomatidae > Acanthosoma > Acanthosoma haemorrhoidale. The sequence continues at coordinate 51,389,930 of OV884015.1, read as the reverse complement.
TCCCCTTAAACTAGCATCAGTGTACTGCCCTCCCAATAAATCCATTTCCGACTCCCAATTCATCTCCTTTCTAGACTCCACCGGACATCGTTCCCTTGAGGGTGGGGACTTTAATGCGAAGCACCAACACTGGGGGTCAAGATCCACAAATACACGAGGACGTGCTTTGCTGTCTGCACTCACACGGAAACATTGCTCCACTATCACTCCTGACTGGGGGTAAAATGGGTAGGGTAATGGAAAGACTAGAGAGGGAGACAGGTGCGGGGGTCTCCTGTACTCGTAGCGGAGGAATCAAGCAATAGTGCCCTACTCACTGCTTGTGAACTCTCAGTCTGACCTATCCCTACCAACGCCTACTGTCACCTCCAAGTGGTACCCCCTGGGGAGTCCGATGGACTCGCGGACGACAGAGGCGGGATCTCCCCATGGAATCCATGTGGAGATCTCCTAAACACCCAAGCCAAGTGTAGAGGAGCTCGAGCTGTGGCCGAATGGCAGGGGGTGTATAAAAATGCACTGTCTCTAATCGACCCCCTTGGGGCACCAGGCGCACCCCATTGTAATCAATGCCCTCTGCAGGGAGAGGGAGCAGTACCTGCAGAGTAACTTCCCCCACATTCGTGGGAACAAAAATTAATGTTTTGACCAACGGTGAGGATATGGAGGAGCTGGTCAGCTTGATCAGCGGAGAGGACTCAGCCCAGGGGCCTTCAATGGACCTTGGCGCTGAGGTAGTGGACGACGAAGCCTCTATGAGCTCGCTTGCGACGCTTGTAGAGGAGGTAAGCGGACTGGTAATGGAGTCAGAGAGCTTGGCGCCTGGTAGGGACGCTGCATCCCTTCGGTACGGATGCTACACAAAATCGTAGCGCTTTCAACAGTTTTTACCTTCTTCGTAGTCAAGTAGTTAGCATGCTAACTTCTAGCTGCGGAGACCCAGATACAGAGTAAAGGTTGACTCAGCCTCGTGAGGATAAATGAGTTGCAACTTTTTTGGGACCCGGACGCTGACCAAGAGCGCGAGAGCCACAGACTCTCAGAACATGATTGGAGAAACTGACAATTGCCAGTACTCCCACTGTCACGTTTATATAGTGGGTCACGAAGCCACTGCTGTTTTAGTCTCCGAGTAGGATTATAGGAATGTGTGTCGCAGTGTAGTGACTGTGCAAGAGGATTAGTGTGGTTGGATAGGTTTGGTTGAATTGGAAATATAGATGGTACAGGACGAGAGATCAGCAAGCCAAAGTCCTTGTGAATTTTCTCACAACGCAAATCCGAGGCTTGATGAAAATCTGGAAAACAGCAAAGTGGCATGAGCGACTTCGTAGCACTCACGGTGACCACAGAAAGTTCTGGAAGCTGTTGAAGACTACAAAAGGCAAGGTAGCCACTGTCCGTCTTCATGAAGGCGACAATGTTCTTACTGCTGAGCAACAGGCAACAAAACTGGCCAACCACTACGCTAGGTATATTACGGCTAGGACGGGCTACTACCACATGCCTCCTGCGGCAGATGCTAAACAGAACCACGTGTTTGTATCACCGAAGTAGCTCAAGGCGATTCTTAGCCAGTGCCAGGGAAACCGAGCACCAGGGCACGACGGGTGTATATAGGTAAATAATAAAAAAAAACAATTTTAAATAAACGTTAATATATCATTTCAGTGTTTCTGTGTTCTTTTATATCTAACTCATCAAATTTATTCATCTGAACTATTTGTGTTTGTTGTAAGTAAAAGCAACTTATTTGTTTGTCTTTAGATTTTCCACTAATAAAAAGACGTGATGAAAAAGATAATGAAATAATGTAGATTAGTAGTTAAAACCAACCAATAATCAGAAATAGAATTATCACTCACAAAATTATTCACATGAATAACTTAATAAGACTATCTTTAGTTTAAAGAGATGAACACACAAAGGGGACTGGTATTAAAATGTATTTTACTAAAAGGTTGATAAATTTGTCCAATTGTAAAAATATTTCATTGGGGTGAGCGAATTTGTGAGTCCCTGTTTGTTAAAAATATGTTTGTATTTATATTAGATTTTTGGAGAACACAAGCACAAAACCATACCAGCGTTGATAGCGGGGCAAGAAATGATATTGGGCCTGACGAGGGCTCTCCTGGGGGTGGTAAGGAATTCAACGTCTAACTAATTAAAACAGCATTGCGGCTTCGTTTTTGCCTCTATGCAGATAGCTCTAGCAACGAATGAGAAATTTATACGCAGCAATTATCTAGTAAAATAGTGATATTTGATAGCATTCATTTCAGCTGAATAAAAAATTAAACCAATTTACCAATCTAGATATATGACAAATGAGAATAATTGAATTTTATTTGGAGACAAGGATGATGGTCCGTGAAACATTTGGTTTATTATCATTATGTATAAATATATAATACAAAATAAAACCTTTGAGTGATTATTAATAATAATCCATAATTTCCGTTGTATCATTCTCATATTCCTTCAGACAAAGGATGATGGACAAGAGAGTGAAGGGTAAATAAACAAAATGAAAAGAATTACTATTAAGAGTAGTTACTAATATCGGATTGTATTACATTTAATTATTTGTATTCCATCATATTACCACACGATCTTTACAACCAACACTTTACTACGCATTCACAGTCATGCGTCGGAAGGCGCCCAACATATATTTGTGCAAACATTTTAACTTACCTTTAATTATTGCTACTGTTTTTTATTTTTATATTAGAATTAATATGTTTTCAAACGCTAAATCCAAATAGCACTCAATCAGTGGGCTATATTTGTTTAAACAATTTTTTTTTTTCTAATTTTACACCAATATAGTACTTCATGAATAAATCGTCACAGCTCGTCAATTCAGTTCTTATTAGTCGTCGAGACGATAAGTTATTTTTTAGTTCAGATTTCACACCTAATTCCATGAGGCCCTGGTCAACGTATTAATATTACTAGTTCCGGAAAAGTGCATTAGATTTTTGATTTGTTTGAGACATCTCCAAATCCATACGTATTCGTCTCGCTTGGCCAAATACAAAACACTTATTCAATTATAATTTATAACGTGAGAAGTAATTTCATGTTTTTCCGAATAATAGTGGTCATTTAGTGCTTCTCTGTCTTACGTTATATCACATAAGAGATATGGGTTGGCCATCCTTGAATTCATGAAGGCAATATCTTACTTAAGAAAAAACTAAAAAAACTAATTTATAAAAAATAAAAGCAATAAAAATTTAACACAAAAAAAGTTGAAAATGAAAGAAAACGAAAAAGGGATGAAAAAAATAAAACAGAAGACGTGAAAAGACAAGAAATGGTGTTTGGGATGAACTACTTTTTTCAGAAACGAGAAGAAAGTTAAACTTTTTTTTTTAAAGTACCGGATGGTTTTAGTTCTCATAAATGTATTGACACATGAGGAGCACAGGAAAAATATTTATATTTTTACCCCCTCCCCTTCCCAATTTTACTCTTTACCCTTAGCTACTGTTCTAATTAAACTGTTAGTAGGTGAAACCAAATTTAGATGGTGGGGCGGTATTTGATTGCGACAGCACGTATGGTCATTAATGTCACGTCGAAATTCAATCTGTGAGTGCAATTATCGAAAAATTATTAGCACATCGGACGGCGACTGCTCACATACTGTAGTAGCTCATTAAAAAGGGCTTGTTTAATGCAGAGGGCTGCGCAGGAAAGCCCTCCAGCCTCCCTAATGATGTAGACATTTAAATGAGAACGGCCCTGTACAGTCGCGATAAATAATTCAATGCCCTCTCTAGCCAGTTATAAGTAACCCGCTTAGAAGGGGGACCTTTGCAAGGATAAGCCCTGAGGGCTGGGCCCCAATTGTACCAGTTTACTTTGACAGTTGCCACTCTTTAATTCACCATGTTTTCGGGCTAAGGCTAAAGCCTGTATGCATAACTGAATGATCTTTTATCCCTTTGATAACCTCGGTTTGGTTTGTGATCAATTTATCTTACTGGGGATCGTTCAAATATTCTTTTTTTCTATTCAAACAGATGTTCAGCAAATCCACGCCTTTTTTTTTACCTACCCGAATCCCATTTCGTGTCTATCATTGAAAGAGCAAACATGGCAGAATTAGATCAGAGACTACTGCAGTAAGTTCTTCTTTTACTGGGTTAAATGGAACTAAGACTACATCGACTCGATAACACCATCCTTTGGTCAACAATGGGTGCATTTTCCTTCAAAAGCGCATCGAGGTTAACAAACTATTAAAACTATTACTCGTTATAATTAATTAATAATTGAAAGATTTACATACGAGATCCAACAAATGGGATCTAGGGAAGGAGCTGAACACAACAGTCATCAAATAACAGAAGTTGTATCAAAACCCTTGAGCTGGAATACAAAGTTGAAGTGCTCTTAGAATTATATCTCAATGCACAAATGTTATAGAAAGACAAAAAGACTAATTGACTAAAAGAAGACTAATTGAAACTTGGATTCGGAACAATCATAAAGTGTAAAATCATTAATAAAACAGGATGTACAAAATATAAGTTGCTAAAATTATTACAATCACATACACAAACACTTTCTTACCAGGAAATATGTAACACTAGAAATAAAAAATACTAATGATATAATATTTAATATAAGTATGTACCATCGATCGCACTATTGGTATAAGAGGGAATAACCATAATTGAAACATGGTTCCGGAAACAATTTAAAGTATAAGTATACAATGCTAAGAAAATAGAAGATGGAAAATACATACAGAAAATTAATTCAATTATATTCCCAATCTCTTTATTACAGACAAATATGTAATAGTAGAAGTAAGAGAGACTAATACTTTATATTTACGATCTTCGAACCACCTTGATTGGACTTTTATTCTATTCAACCCGATATATTTATTAGCCTAACACATAAAACTATTTACAGTCCTACAGCCGACCTTAAATATAAATTAAATAAACTAGTATGCGGTTAAGGAACCAATCTATATTAAAACTAAATGCTAACACATGACTTAAAAGACAACACTACATACACCAGTTAAATTCGATATACTTTTATAAACGGTAAACACCACACTTAACCTAACAAACTTTATAATTAATACTTACAAAACTTATCAACTGCACAAAATTCGTCAAACCATATTCTTTCTTATTTGCTCTCCCCCCGCCCCAAAAAAAAACACGTGTTAGAATGTGGTCAGCCTAGAGTATGACTAGTCGTTTTCTTCCTCGGCTAATAGATGGATGGCGAAGGTGGACTTCCATAAGTTCAACCTCCTTGGTACAAAAGAAACCACAATATCTTGCTTGAAAACGAGTCCCAGCTTATGTAATATACTAGGTTGTTACAAAAGTTCAGCGATATTGTCAAAGTCAGAGTAACATATTAACCTCTTATTGGACTCAGTTGTTTATATAATCTACTTATTGCCTTATAAAAGGCAGATTGTAATTTTAGCACAATAAAGGATTATATATATATATAATCTAAATAATTGTTTTTTTTTAGTTATATTTAGTATTATATGGTTCAACGAGAATGCCAATGAAAAAATCGTAATCAGTACTCATTTAAGATACTACTGGGGAAAAAAACTCAGTGTAAAGGCGACAGACAAAGTTTTCGGTGGAAAATGAAAATTTGCTACGTTTTGGTTCAGACGCTTCATTGTCGTTGACACACCAATCCTGATTACATACCTCGCTCACGTCACCTTTCAGTTGTCGATGTTGATGAATTACAAGAGAGCAAAGGCCAGGGTTCAATGTGAGGATGTAGTTACACGAGGATCAGCTGGTACAATGGGTGCATTAAATGCCACCATATCAATTTTTTAACCAAATACTTTTATGCACAACCCTTTTCTAACATCCCGCAACATGTATCGAAATAAATGTTATAGAATGTGAAGGAACACTATTAAGAGATAAAAATCCACAAATTGCTCAAATGCTTATTCAATGGTTGCTTCATACTTCATTATCGTCCATGTCACCAAACCTTTACAACTAATCAAAAACATCGTTAATTGTCGTAAAAATAAAACCTGTGGTTGTCCCATTGGTTCAATTCCCGATCATACCAGCATATTTTTTTCTGATGCTGCCAATTATTAGTAATTATAAATAATAGCGAGACCTATGCAACAACAAAAATATCCTATTTATTAACACACACATTCAAAACCAGGTTCTCTAACAGAGGGGAGGAATAGACCTCTCTCGAAATACGGTAATGTGGCAGATTGGCGAGATGCAGAAGATGTGAGCTCTAGGTAATTTCTGAGCTTTTAACGAAAGTATTGACAACAAATTATCAGCTCAACTTTGTGTTTTCGTACTCCTTTACCTACGTACACTACGAACAGTGACTACAGGAGAAGATGTGTCTGAAGAGCTAAAAATCGCTGTTGAAGAAAACATTTGGACTGGCAAAAATTATACTGAGGGGCTCCTTCCACGGTCGGTTAAAACAAGGACTGTATCGGACTATACTCATGCCTAATGTCGTTTCTTTCGAGGCAAAGATTTCCCGTTATGTGAAATATATTTCTGGCAACTAACTGGCTCATTTCCCTTTTAAGCAAGAACGCGCTGGTCAAAATTAAGTTGCTCCTGGTTACAAAAAATATACAAAGTTTCGTCTCGTATTAAACCCACCAGAGTTTGTGCAACCACAAATTAGTCCCGCGACCGAAAATGGTTGGCACCGCCCCTGCTCTTGAACATTGAATGATATTGTAGAATGTTTAACACATTGAATGATATTGCATAAAGGAATATGTTACCATTGCCGAAGCTATGTATATATATCTTTTTAACTGTCAGATATCCGTATTCATGTTTTTTATTGATTTTTTTTTTAGCCAACTAAACCCCCAATGTATTTTACATATTCTTTAACAGGAAAATCAAAGTCAAAATCTTTAATCTGAAACACGATTTTGATGACAGTTTTTATGACTTGGCGTAATTACTGTCACTTATCAATTAGTACCATATATTAATTAGGGAGACAATATCTTTAATTTAATACCCTATTCTATATGATTAAATTTTTTTGTTAAACAAGATTTTAATTAATTAATATTACCCGTAATTTTGTTTAATGGAGTTGATATAAAATTTCATGTTACAGGTCAAACCAGGGCACATGTGCCAGGAAAAACATACAGGTGAAAACGTAAGGGCTTACGATTTTGAAAAACAAAATCAACGAAACCATAAAAACTAGTGCTGATTGTTTGACTAGTGATTCATTAACACCCCTATGGAAGGTATTGTGTGTAGGTAAAAACTAAATATTAAATCGTTTTTCTCTTTAAAAACGACATTTTACCTTAAAAGTTAAACGGTTACATTTTCCGATCAGAAAGAACTAAAATGAAATGATATGAAAGGTCTTCTTCTCAATCGGAATTTTCTTGTTTAAGCGGATTCAGGAATTGGGGTCGTATAATTGATTTAGAGTTCTTTTCTGAACGTTATTTCCTTTTTATTCAATCTATAAAATGAAATCCCCTAGGGTTTTATATTACACTGGGATTTTATCTTTGTAAGAGGGGGATACAATTTTCCTCTGGGGGCTAATAATTACATTTCTCCTTTTTTTTCTCCCTACAAAGTAACGAGAGCTACTTGAGTAGCCCAAAAAACGTAATCGACTGGATATTGCGAATGTAAATGACCTATATAACACAATGAAGTTATTTTGTAAGATATTTTTAAAGAACGATCATTTTTATTTAATTCATCTTGGGAATTCATACGTCGTATTAATAAAAAAATACTTCATTGTTATTGGGATACTTTTTCGTTTTTAATACTAGGAATAATTGTAAGGACTACCAATAATATAATTCAATATATAATAGATAAATAATTCAAGTTCAAATTTAAATTAGATTAGGATGAAGGCTTTATTATACAAACAGGTATTTTTTATTAATGTCTTATTTGATTAATTTATGATTATTTTTTAATGTCACAACAAGTGGGTAATAAACATATTGTCGCTATTCGAATAAGAGTTTTTTATTCTGGTACTGTACATGTTTCCTGAGAATGGACTGACCGATGTCACTCCAAAAATAGCAACAAACGATTGATTAATAAAAGTTTAAGAAGGATATTATTCAGCATATTAATGTAGGTAATGCTCCCAGTTAACGCACTTCCACCGAAGGCCGAGTGTTGTCACGGAGTTACGTAGGAAGTAAACCATGGAAGTTTGGCACCATTATTAAAGTACTGGGACAGTTAACGAACCTTGTCAAACTTGACGAAGGACCAAGCATCATACTAATCACTTACGAAGAACCGAAGAAGAGGCGGCACCCATGAGAAGGAGCGTCAGGTTTGATGTTTGGTAACCTTTATTCATCCCATTTCCTGAAGGTCTAGCACCACCTTCCGTTGTAATAAAGGGTGTCCCAGAATTAACGCAAGATTTTAATTTGCCACCAATTGTGCAGTAAAGTGCTGGCAACCCTAAAAAAAAAAACAATTTGACAGCTGACAGTTTAGGGTTAGTAAAAATGGAGCGTTACACGACAGAACAACGTGTCTTTATTGTTGAACATTATCTCAAAAATAATGAAAGTTCGGCGGCCGCAGTTCGAAAATTTCATACAGAATATGGTCGGAATAGTGTTTTGACTTCATCAACTATGAAGAGATTAATTGAAAAATTTAGGGAGACGATCAGTTGGAGACACTGAACACACTGGTCGTCAAAAAACAATCAGTTCAAATGTCAATATCGAAGCAGTGCGTGAGAGTGTTGAAAATCCAGGAACATCAATTCGGTCTCTTAAACACAGTTCTTTGTGCCGAAATTGGATGATATTGATGTGGTCAATATGTGGTTTCAACAGGATGGTGTCACATGCCATACAGCCCATGAAACAATTCAAATACTGCATGAGACATTTCCAGGTCGTGTACTCTCTCGTTTCGGTGATCAGAATTGGCCCCTTAGATCGTGTGATTTAACACCTTTAGATTTATTTTTATGGGGTTATTTGAAGTCAAAGGTGTATGTCAACAAGCTCACATCCACCCGTACATTAAAAGAGGAAATTCAACGCTGCATCAACGAAATTCAACCACATTTATGCCAAATGGTCATGGAAAATTTCGACAAAAGAGTGCGTATGTGCCAGCAAAGTCGTGAAGCCAGATGTGTTATTTCATAAATAACCCTATCCTATTTACTTTATAATTCAATAAAAAAAAATACTAAAAACTGTGTTTTCTATTTAAATCAAATCTTGCGTTAATTCTGGGACACCCTTTAGAACCGGCCAACTCCGCACCAGGCCTTGGGCCTGGTGCTCCCGAGTTGCAAGGATTAGTGTTGAACATTCAGTGTGTAACCAAGCTTACAATGATTCATACTAATATTAGCTTCAAAAATAAGTGTGGAGAGTGTTATGATATTGCCAACACTGTTTCTGATTACTTCCCCGTTAGGTTACATTTTTTAAACATACTCAACTACATGTTCAAGAAAAGTGATGAAAACTAAAAAAAACAAAACAAGGTACAGTAAGTTAAATCTATCTTCGGCTTCATCTATATCCGTAACTGTTATTTTCTTCAATTGGATTGTGGCTAGCCCTGAACTAAAAGGCACAACAGGTTTGTATCGCTTTAAATGTCACATGTTGCTAAACCGTTTCCGGGCCCACTTTCAAAGCTCACCTTGAACCTATCATAGAGACGATTTCAACTTTATAGTTCTTCCAAAAATCATTAGGTCCAGGATCAAATAGCTTCAGATCGTTAATACTAATCTTTCACTGGATAGAAAATTGAAATTACTACACTTAACTTAATGAGCCTCCACATCTTTCGCACAGAAAATTTCAAGTTGTGTGATTTCTTACAACATTCAAAGTTTTGTTACGGCTATGAAAAAGTTGTGAAATATATTTTAATTACTGTTTTAAGTTTCAGTAATTACAGTTGAGTACCGGTTATATGGAGACACTTCTGAAAGGGGAGAAGGTTACTCCAGTTTATTGAAAATAACGGATAATTAGCTGGAACAAAATTAATCACATTTTCCCCCCACCTCCTTTGAATCATAATGTGTGTATATATAATAATAAGGGTTGTTAGGTCTTCTTATTATAACAATAAGTAATCTGTTTCTCTGTAAAACAAAAGTTTATTTAATTGATAATTAGTTTACAACTATTACAAATAAAATCTAAATTCATACCTGTAAAACAAAAGAAACAACAATTACAGTTTATTGTTATCCCTGTTTGCACTTTACTTAATTGTTTACACTGAAAACCTTTTAAAAACCTTCTGGTCATATGTCTCTAGCTCCACCTAGTGGCAGCCAACTGAAGCACGCGCGTGATAACAAAGCGCTGCTAATTTAATTGAAGAAAGCTTACTTTCTTTACATATATATATATATATATATAATATATATTATGAAAGAACCTGTATAAAAAGGAAAAAAAAACATAAAATAAGTTGTCAGGTCGTCACTAGGAGGTGCCTGATCACCTAGCCCTGGTGACAAGTGCGGATGGTTCGGGTTAATAACCTGGACAATCGTTCCAGGACGGCGTTAATATCTGACTCCATTTATGATAGGTATGTGCCCCGACAATGCACTATGTTCAAGAGAAGAGGTACAGAGGTTTCATGAAGAATAAGGCCAGTTTTCAGAGTTCGAGCGGTGGCCCGGCAGCGTTACAGGTACAAGTCATCAGAGGGGCTGCAAGGAACCTGAAAGACAGGATGGCAGACTCAGAGGCGATGAAGAGAGAGAGTGGGGTTTTGGGCTAGAAGCCCCTGGGTTAAATAGTATTTTCCCCTTCCTGACGGAAGGCGGAGTCGGTCTGAAAGGGGTATGTTTATGACGGCACACCTCCACACCTGTCACAAGGCGCGTGACCGGAGAAAACGGTCGCTTAGTTTACGACTGTTTATGCCATGGCTTTTAGGTTTATGACCGCCGGGAGGCGACCCTAGGTCTAACCGGATCTGTTTTATGACGGCCAGGTGGCTTTTAGACCGGTGTACCTGCTGTTCCCTGACTTGCTTACGACTGCCGGTCCCACGCATGGTTTATTACTAACAACTTACAATGATTTACATACACTTAGTTCCTGTTATTTTACTTTGCTTACAATATGTGTGCACCAGAGTATAGGGTGATTTAACTTATGTAGCTAGCGGTCGCTACATAAGTAATTGATTATTTAAATTTCTTCAATAGTTGAAGTTAGACGTTCTAGAATTACTTTTTTCATTTTCCATCATAGTCGTCTGATAGGGTCGTTTTTAAAAACATAATTTACAGTATTTGATGGCGATGACAGTGTACTAGCATATGATTGCTAGTTATTTTAGCATTACTCGGTACTTATTTGTCACATGTAAGGAGGTACAACCAAATTTTCTTAGATGAGAAACATGTAGCTGTAATAAAAGAATATATATTTAAAACAAACATTCCACCCAGACGATCCTTAGATTTGTTTTTTCATGTGTAAGCTTACGTGTTTAGTCATTGTAAAAAAAATCGATTTAGTTCATGATTTGAAAAAATCCATATATATAAAATAAAGTAAATTAAAAAATATGATAATGAAACTTTGATATAATAAATAAAAACTGACATTTATCTCATGATACCGTTTTAAAAAACTCTTCTCCGCCCTGTTAATCATTAGGAGCTTTTCCTTCAGACAAAATAGCCAGACATTCATTTTGTTATCCCTCAATTATTCATTTGGACAGCTGGCACGACGAACTCAAACAGACCGTGAAGACAAAGCGTCCACAAGGTTGAGCTAGCTGCGATAAATTGCGGCTGCGTCAGCACACCGCGACAAACTGTAAAATCGAATTTCCCCGTCGTCACCTTGTGATGTGCTCTGGAGGTCCTTCCACTTGTGGCAGTCAGCCGTGCGGTGTTATCGCGTCAATGCTCCCGGGTTAGGAATCATACGGTTTCGGTGGTCTATCTTTTTTTCAGCCACAAAGCATTTATTCCCCACAAAAATCCCATTAAAAGGAAACGATGGTTTGAAGAACTGACTCCGAGACACTTCAGCTCTTTGGACGACATCTCCAATATGGTTTATACCCGCCCCCCTCCCTACGGCTTAAAGAATGGTGGACAAGCCTTCACAACCTCCCGCAACACAGTATTACTAGTTAAGAAATTGAAACAAAAGGTTTTTTCTTAGTAGTAGTGAATATTTTTGATAAGGGTGAGGAAAGTACCAATACGGTATATGGATTTTGTGATTACCTAGAGCTTGGAAAATGTTAATATCCTCCACAGTCCTGAATATGCTTGTATCAGGCAAAACGTAGACACAATGTAAACATAAAAAATGAAAATTTTGAGAGACTATAAAGCCATCCAATTTGTTTTGCATGGAGTTGTTACTTAAACATACAAATGTTCTTTACTAGTTTAGATTATTATTATAACGCATAAACACAAAGAGAACGAAACTTATATTGATATAACAGACCCACAAACAATAGACATCCTATTATGAATTTAATGCCCACTTACGACCCTTAACGGTAGATGCTAAAATAAAATACCAAAATTGCAGTCACAGCATACCTTATTTTAAAATGTTTGGTGTGAAATGCAAGGCAAACGTGATTTTCTGGACGTTGAAAACAATAATTCCTAAGAAAAATTGCTATGGATCTCAGCCCCACGAGGTAAACTGAGTAGATTACTTGAACGAAAGAACGCTGAACCCAACCGGTCTAAAAAACAGTCATGAAGGGTGAGAGGTGACCACGCTTGGGCCATACCAGTATCTCAGCTCTATCAACCAACAGCGGTAACAACCTCGACCAGCCTTATCTTTGCGGAAGTTAGCCCTTACGCCACAAGTATTACACATGGAACAAGACAATACGATGATCAGGAACCAAACCAAGGAAGTTGTTTGTGGCCAAGTACTTTAGGATGTAGATTTTTTTTTTTCTACACCTTTCAGACTTAACTGACTAGGAGTAACTGTTTAGAGATTTGGATTCAGAACTTTTAAGTAGTGCTTGATCTCTCCACTCAATTTATTTATTTATTAAATCTTTATTTGAAAAAAAATGTGATGTTATAGGACAATAAGTAGTTGTGATAAATGATCTCATTCATACCAAATATACAATATCACATTCACTCAGCATTTACAACGTGTACACAAACGGTATAGACATATAAAACCCAGGAACCCATTTAAATCACCTTTGGGAATGTTACCGGGGTTCAAACGAATGTTACCGCAAAGATAAGGCTGGTCGAGGTTGTTACCGCTGTTGGTTGATAGAGCTGAGATACTGGTATGGCCCAAGCGTGGTCACCTCTCCTCACCCTTCATGCCAGTTTTTTAGACCGGGTGGGTTCAACGTTCTTTCGTTCAAGTAATCTACACAGTTTACTTCATGGGGCTGAGATCCTCAGTGTAGCGTCCGCTAACTACTTAAGTTAAATCACCCTATCCTCTGGTGCATATATAATGTATTGTAATAATGTGAATCATGGTGAAAGTCTAGCAATAAACATATGGGCCGGCAGTCGTAACAAGTCAGGTTACAGCAGGTGCACCGGCTTAAAAGCTACCTGGCCGTCATAAAACAACCAAGTCTACCGGCCTAAAAGCCAGGTAGGCAATAATGCCACCTGGCATGCCATAAAGAGTCGTAAAACAGTCCCTTAGGGGTTGAGGGGCATGTAATGGGTCGCAGGTGTGCGCATTTCCTCACTTGCACGCTTCCCCCACCAAGCAGGAAAATACTATTTAATCCAGGGGCTTCTAGCCCGAAATCCCACTCAGTATTTCCGCCTTCACTCGGACGCTTTACGCCCGGGCCGCCAGGCCTGGAAACTCAGTCTTCTACTCTCTATCTCTCGTCATCCGCAGTTACTCGGTATCACTTTACGCCAGGGCCACTTGGCCTTGGAAGTCAGTCTAATAGACTCCTCGTCACCCACTCTCTCCTCAGCGCCTCTGCGTCTGGCACCTTGCCTTTCAGCCTCCTTGCAGACCCTCTGCCGACTTGTACCTGTGATGCTGCCGGTCTCCCGCCCGTACTCTGAAAACTGGTCTTATTCTTTATGAAACCTCTGTACCTCTTCTCTTGAACATAGATTATTGTCGGGACCCATACCTAGCATAAATGGAGTCAGATATTAACGCCGACATGGAACAATGGTCCATGTTATGAACTACAACAATCCGCACTTGTCACCAGGGCTAGAGTGATTAGGCACTCCCCTAGTGGCAACCCGACACTCAGTAAAGTTATTGTTTTCAACCTCCAGACAATCACGTTTGCCTTGCATTTTACACCAAACATTTTAAAACATGGGGCCCCCACATCAAAAGAGTAGTAAGCAGGGATCCGGAAGATCCCGATGCTGCTCTTGGAGCGCTATTACCGCATTACTGTCAATTATGATGACTCAAATAATTGATTAGCTGTAAGAGATCTCCTGGACAATTCAGTCTTCGAGAAGGTTGTAGGTATGTGTGGAGCTAGATTTTATAGAGGGATTAGGATGTGTGAATATTTTTGTATGGAATTTCAATAATTTAGAGGGGATGTGTTCAAGGATAGTAGGGATGAAGGGTGGCGTATAATTCGGCATTTACTATAGTTCTAAGAGCTTTGAACTGGATGCGCTTCATATTTGAGTTCTTTGTTTTTCCCCAGTGCTTTAGGAAAGTAATTCAAGTGATTGTTCCTTATATAGAGTCTAAAACCTACAGCCTTTCTGAAAACATTAGGAGACATATTTTCCATGTTATCCGTAACCGAAGAGATCTGTTGTGCCCGTTGATATATCCAGAGCGAGGCTTAGAAAGAAAAGACTACGATACTTGGTCCAAGTAATGATCCTTTCCGAAATCTGTTATCTCCGCTGGTACCGGTCTGTCGTGGGTGACTGATCTCAGTGGCGACCAGTCCTATTTGCCTCTTTCTGCTAAGGCCATGGGATCTAGTGCCACAGTGATCCATTTGATCCGGCATTGTACACTTTCTCAAACCAAAAATAAACTATTTTGAACATTGTAGTAGAGTAAATAAACTTCCGAAGAGCCAATAATGATTTAATTCAAATTTAATTTCCTTCTGGTCAGTTAAACAAATATTAAAATTTCAGTTGGGAAAGTTACCAAAGCCAATAAACCGTGAATTAGAACAATAAATATTGAAGGATGGTTCCTCGAAGTTTACAATTCATTTTAATCTTTCATAAATAGTTCCTCGGATCATTTATTCATTTTTGAATGTATTTTTTTCATTTTATATTAACTAATTTATACGTTATATTGTTTATTAGATGGTTATTAACTATTTTAATCACTTATGAACTAAATTATTTATTTTTACTACTTATAAACCAAATAATGGACGCAGAAAGTGAAGAAATAAAAATGAGAGAGACTTATGTGATTTGGTTTAATATTAATATTTGACATAAAAATTCACATTTCATTTTATTTGGATCACTGAGAATTGACTCATTTCCTAATTGATGTCTTCTATCGGTTGAACTTTAAATATCCTTGGTAATTTTCTTAGTTTTTCAACAATTTTAAGCAAATTTGAATTTTTAAAGAATATTTAAAAAAATATTATGAGCAGATATTTAGTTTTCAAATATTAAGATGTTTTTCTCAGACATCAAAAAAACTTCAAGAGAGTAAGAAGTAATGTATTGTTTGTAACAAATAACAAGTTTTGTACACCGGCATGAATTTAATAACCTTTTTTTTTTTTTTTCAATTGGTATGAACGAGATCATTTATCACAATTACTTATAGCCCAATCAGGCAGATTGTAATTTTATCATAATAAAGTTGTTGTTTAAAAAACAAAAAAACACATTTTAATAATTATACTACCCTAGGAGAATCATTTTATACATTTTTTGAGGAAACATCTCACTCATTTGGTTATGCCATACTCCAACTTAAATCAATGTTATTCATCACTAGGAGTGCGACATTCTGAAATAGTTTAATTTATAATTGGGATATGAAGATTATACTAGAATTAATGAACATAATATTGTTAGTTAGATCAATAGTGGAATTTGACAAAGCATGACTATTTAGTTAAAATGATGCCATAAGCCGGTAGCACATTTCCTTTAATGTAATGTATTAGTGAAAAAACCCTGTGAAACAGAGGCAGCTTGCAAGCAGCCCTTATAAAGGCAAGCCGAAACCCCTGTAGGTGCCTTTCATACCCTGGTATTTCTTAATTAGCTGTGTCAGACTTTAATGACAAGCTCCCCCTCCACTCCTCATGCCGGTGGCAGATCAATAATTATATCTGCTAAATTTAGTAGATAATGGTGGCCAATATCGGATGACTGATTAATCAACTTTCAGTTAATTGATTTGATGAGAAAAGCGTTTGGGGTCATTAAATCCCTATAATCAACCCTTTAAGCTTAATTCCGTATGAAAGAGAAGCTTGAAAGCCGATTCGTATTACCTTCACAAGTCAGGTCGTGGTGTTTTTGAACGTAAAACGCCTTGTTATCAAAACCATAAAAAAAGTGTACAATCAAATTTTGTTGAGGAATTAATCCTTAATTAATCTTCAGTTAATTAATCTTTAACTAACCCTATGTTATTATTCATTGTTAACCAGTCAGATACTCCGCCAAATGAGCTAACCTGCACGTGAGTTGGCTCCCCAATATGAATTCTCTCTAGTCAAATTCTAGCAAAGATTTAATGTACCGGATCGCCACATGATAGACAGCTAGAAATTATAATAAAATATTTTCATATATCGCTTTTATCAGTCAAATTTTGTTGTGGTATGGATCACACTATTACTAACGTTATTGCCAACCCTACCAATATCTTTATTTTTTGGGTGATAATTATTAATAAATTAATTATTTTTTCCAGCGAAGTATATGACATTTAGCTCAAAAGTTACACTTCAAATACCAATAACGTTAATAATTATCTCTTTTCACTAGTTACAGATCCTAGATTCTGAAATCATTTTATTCTGTTGCAAGCTTCTCACCAGTTAACAATTAGACTATTTTCACAGCTCCGATCTATAAGTTTAAGTTCACCACACCGCCCATAAAAGCGTGAAGAAAGTTAAAGGAGCACATAAGCTTTCATCATCATGTTATGTTCGTTACCTGGCATTGCACGGGTATTTAACCATCCCAATCTTCTTGCAGGCAGGGAAAGGAATGAGTTATTATTATAAAATAAAATCATTTACAAATTCACTATAATATTAACTAAAACTTGATTGAAAAGAAAATTTTGGTTTCTACTCCAGGAGCAAGAATAAATAAATTCTTGAGTGACCGTGCCCATTAGACAAGCCACCGTATGACAAACATGGCGGTCTCAAATCCACTCCGCAGTGATTTAAAGACTGGCCTTATGACTTGTTAATCTTGATCGAGAATGGGAGTTTCACTGGACATTGTGAGCTCTCAAGCGTGTATCTCATTGACCGGTGTTGTGGTACCGGGTAGAGTTTGATGAAAGTCTCCACTAAGGAGTTCCAGATCTCTTTCAACAGCTTTTTTTTTAGAAAAGTCTTGAATGACATTGTCAAAATCTATATCATCTGTCAGTTGTTTTTACGTGGAAAATATCGCCAGATCTCGATTTTCGTTGAGCTGGTGACGTATCTTTGTATGGCGTTCAACAATTTATGGGACGCGGGTTTTCGTTTTTCACTCATTAAGCATAAAAATGTCCACCGGAGCCAGCACGCATTTTTGTCAAATTGCATACTTTATTATCAGAAATTCTCTTTATTGCGACATTATTATTGTTTATGATATAATATAATTGTTTATTATTATTTTACATAATTTAAGCAAAAATAAAAAAAAAAAATTCTCCCCCAAAATCTGTCACGCCCAGAGTGTCCCATAACCAACGACCCCTAGGTACGCTACTGATTGTATGTGGGTAAGATATATATCTATATGAACTGACACGGATGTAGAAACAAAAATGTATTTACATGAATAACAAAATTAATGATAAACATTAAAGTCTAATGTAAAAAACTAAACAATTAAAAAAGTTAAAATTAAATTATTTTAATTCACAGTAAGTAATGAATAGTCCAACCACAGGTGACAACCCCCAACAAGAAAATATATACGCTTACGACCACTTGTTGGTATAACCACGACTAAAGCCGAACGGTGAAAATACCCGAAGGGATTAAATGGCGTAAGGAAATTGAAAGAGAGCACCAAGACCCTTTGAAAAGAGCAATTAGGAATTAATTACCGCTGAGAGATTCTCCCCCTCCCATTGCCTGGAGTCTAACGCGTCACCGGCTCTAATTGGACTATCTAGGCTCTTGAACGGCTCTGTCTCACTTCAGCGTTGGTGTGTTCCCTCATTCACTAACACCGTAACTATAGTAACTACAATCAGCGAGGAAAATAACTGTTATTCAGTTTCAAATTTTGAAGAACTAATTTTTCAACTTTGTAGCTGAAATGTCCTCCATAGACTCATCCAGGTCCTTTAACGCTGCTGATTGATCCTTTTCGGCAAATAGTTAAAGGAAAATAATTTCTAAAATGTAAGCCATCTTCATACATCACAGTTTCAATTTTAAGGTAAATGTTTATTTCTTAGTTATATATATACAAATAGTATTCTATTTGATATGCTAGTTGATGAGTTATTGTTGCAACATAGAACTAAAAGATGGAACAATAAAACAGTTAGTCATTGTATAATGAATTCGCTTACCTTAGCGTTTGATTTGCTTAACCTGTTTGGTTAAGGATGTTTTAGGAAGCAAGGAGGCGAGTATTAAAGGAGGATTATAAACTATTGATATCTAAAATCACTCTCTAATATCTAAACTAGCACTGAGGGTACATCCAGTACTCTGTACTAGTTTTGCTTGAACGAAGCTCTTAGCTCGCTGAAGTAAGGGAGAAACCTGAGCCACTAAAAGTGCCATTAGCAGGTGATGTAGAACCTGGAGGCTGCATACGCCCAGGGAAATAATACATATATATATATGACAGGCCTGCAGTGCTTGATATTTACAAAAAGATAAGGGTTATTTTAAAGGTAACAAATAAATAATGCATACAACTTGATATTCATGAAAAAAATGTATTAGTTCCTAATAGGTAAACTGAATTGTGAAAAATATCAGCCTCGCAAGTTGAATATTCACAAAAGGAAAATTTCCAATAGTTAAACTGCTGAATGTCAACAAAAATCTTTAGTCAATAGAGTTCGCTTCGAGACAGTTTTTTAGCTGAGGATTTCATAGATTTTTAGGAATTACCAAAGATTAAAACCCGTAAAAAATATCACTTAGTCAGAAAGTAAGAAGATATGTTCTGATGAGTTTTCCGACAGACTGAACTCCACATATTGAATTCCTGGAGTTCAGGGAATTCCTGCCATACTCACTCGAATGGAGTAATCCGGAATTTCCCATAACATGCATCGGACATTTCTATTGGAGTGAGGTATGGTCAATTGAATTCGCCAATTTTATAAGAGGATATGTATTCTGCAACAAATTATTTCCATAACACAGCTTATCCAGAAAAATTTTTTTCAAGAAAAGTAACGTGTCAATGGGAAATCAGACTTTTTTTTTCTTATTGCTACAATAACATTTATGTGAGCACAATCATAAAGACTTCCAGCCCACATCATATTTATAAGTGAGACAGTTTGACAGTTGTGCGGTCTCATCTTCATTGATGCATACATTCTGGGCGCTCAATCAACCAGATTCAATGTTATTATTTTTAAATGGTCATCTAATGAAAATCAAAAACAGTTTTTGTGTATTATATTTTTTTCTTAAATTAAAATATTCTCTTTTTTTGAATGTAATGTTACAAAGTTCTTCTTATTGTCTGGTTAAATTTTTAAAAAACAGTACAGCGAAAATTAAATTTTATATTTTGAATTTCACCAACGCCTTTTAATATTACACTGTTGTAACTTCCATGCAAATTAAGCTTGTTACTTAGATCTTAACGATAAAGGAAATTAAAAAAAAAAAAAAGAGAGAGAAAGAAAGAATTCTCGGGAAGGAAACAGAAATTGCTCTGGGCAATTACGTAGTACCATTACATTTTATAGTGCCATGTGGCAATAAAGGTCTTGTGAGTGCGGCTTCTATGAGGCTTCTCCTCATTGAGAAGTAGAACCTAATCATTGAGTAGTTCGTTCTCTACGAATTCGGCGTTGCATTCGACCTCTTGTCCGGCTAGAATTTCCAAACAATATGTCTTCTAAACTAATTTCTTGAAAATACTATTAAGGTATTGTATTTTATTTTTAACTGCTAACGTCACTGTACGAAAACAGACATTTGTTCGTAAGCCAAAGGACAATAAAATAGAATAGAAAAAGTTTTATTCCGGGACTACCAGCCCTATGAATAATACTGAAGTACTGATAATGAATTCATCCCTGGCAAACCAGAACTATTACATAATAATGAAAAATGGCTATGTAAAATAAAAATTAAACAACATATTGTTTAATTGTATACAGTAAGTACTCATATATGGAACCACATAAAAATATAGTGTCAGCTAATAGATAAGTCAGTTAAAAAAAACACAACATTAAATGAAAACCTTTATGTTAATACATACGAACTAAATATACAATATGAAAAACCAAGAAATATGCGAGCTAAACATCTGGATATAAAGCAAGGCAATAAAAATCAAATATTGTAAATAAATCGCTCCACAACTAGCAGCAAGTGTCTACCTGGATGGCGAGGAGTGGCGGAATCGGAGGGTTTTGAAGGTTCGTAAGGATGAAGCATGGCAGATATTAGGAGGTAGAGAAATCCAGAGAGTATTAGAGCAAGCGATGAAGGAATAGTCGCATGCTGCAGATTTTTAGGCAGGAATATAAAAGTCAGAGAGACTGGATCTTGTGTTCCGTAAGTGGAGTGAGGATTTAAACTGTATAAGATTGTATATATAAGGAGGGTGATGGGAATTGATGGTTTGTAAAAGGAATGAACCAATAATACCAAAGGGAAATTGCAATAACTGAATTAGCATCAGGGGGAGAGTTCTACATCAATGCAGATGCAGCACACATCTGGAACATGCTTCATAAAATCCATTAGCCAAAATAAAATATGGTCACAAGTTATTTTTATTAAACCTTTATTGTTTAAGGAGAGTACCATACGTTGACTCTCACTGCCTTCCCGCCTCCTTCAGGCATCCCACACCCCATCTCCTTCTCATACTTCCTTCAAATGGGACTCCCCTTAGTGAAAGGCACCCATCAATCCAAAATAATTTCCTTTGGTTTTTCCCACATCCTATTTTTTATAAGTTAGAGAGCTATTAAAAAAAAATATATATTAAACTATGTGTATTAACATCGTGGAGAAATTAGAGAAGGTGTTTTTGTTAATGAATGATGTGTTATGAAAAATCAGGTTATTTTACACGAGTGAACGTATTGCCAATGATAGTAGGCTAATACTTACAGTATTTATTTATATTACTTATTATAATAATTATAACGAATATATATTATACGAATCAAGAAATTATTGTGTGCGTAATAATAAATGCTCAGGCAATTATTATTTAGAATTATAAATAAATACAAATAGTAAAATTATGTATGTTTGTAAATGTATCCTTAAAGATGCTTCCTATGTAACATTTTTTCGATATATTCGTGGAAATATACATTACAAAAGAACTTTTTTTCCTTACGAAGAAAACACCTTACGGGAGTTTCAGCCAGACGAGAACGAACAAAGATGCGAGTTGAATGTCGGCTAGGTATGTCTGACTGGTGGAAGAGCCCGAGAGAGATACTCGAGCCGTGTGGAACGGCAGATACTCTCTTTCATCGGAAATGACCTGGAAGGAGGCATTATGTTCCTGCAAGTGAACAGAGAGGCACCATTCAATACTGATATCTCTCCGTGAACGGAATTTGTAAGGCGCTATCGCTTCCCTATCTCCACTGCTACAACTGCCGAGGATAAACAACAGACTTTCTGGCCACTTAGACTCGGGACTGTTTTATCCAGCTAGCATATCTGGAATGATTCGTAAAACGGCTATAAGTCAAAAAAAATTATATAAGTCAATGAGCAGATCGAGAATAAAAGTCCAATCAGTATAAGTCTTCAAAAATCCTATGATATTACTGATTTTAGTTTAAATATTATATTTTCCAGACACTTATAGATATTAGATAAATTATTAATTAATTAATATATAATTTTTTTTAGACCAGACTTCTTTATAGTTTTTAATTTACAATCTGCCTTATAAGGCAATAAATAATTAACGCTCGTTCGTACAGTATTTACAGACAGCCCGGAAAAATCCACATGGTTGTCACCTCCCTCGCATGCAAAAGAGGAGTCTTGGGAAGTCCCCCACGCTCCTCCGTTAGCGCGTCACTGGATACGAGCCAGTGGATACTGACCAAAAGCGCAACAGTCCCAGATGCTCAGGAAATGATTGGAGCAGCTGGGCTTTGCCAGGACTCCCAATGTCACGTATTTATAGCAGGTCACGAGGCCACCGCCACTTTAGTCTCCGAGGAGGATTATAGGGATGAGTGTCGCAGTGTAATGTCTTATGGTGATTATATTATGGTTAATATATAATTATAAAAATAAACAAAACCTTCTAGAAGTTTATGGAAACGAATATAACTTGGTGTCGGTAGAACCACCGGAGAAGGTTTTTTGGTAATATTTTAGATTGCCACCAAATCGTCTTTTTTTTTTTCTTAGCTCTCTAATTATAAGATTAAGGATGAGGGAAAAATAAAGGAATATTTGGGTTGAGCGGATCCTTGTTCTAGGAGTACCTGCTTGAAGGTGGTGTGAGGGAATTAAGGAGCGTGGGAAGCCTCGGTAGAGGTTGATTGTTGCGGTACAGTGGTGAGAGTCCACTGGTGGTTGGGCCTAGAGTCTCTCTAGGCAAGTAGTGCAGTCTTATTTAGTTGGATAGCAGTGATGGGTGCCCGTTAGAGGCTTGTTGTTGGTGGGCCAAGCGCCGTGATGTCCACCATTTGGTCTGCTTTACCAGTTCTTGAGAGTTGCCATCTTGCGGTGGTAGCGGAGGGGGTGTCATGTCTCGGAACAGAGGGTTTTAGCTATGTTTCATCGAGTCAAAGAACTTGATGTGTCTTCTTTGGATGGCTTCGGTGATGGTGGGGACCTCGAACTTTTCGTGGATTGTGGGAGCCTTCATATCACGAAAAGGGGTATGCCATGCTCAAGGATGGGTTCTTGTAAGAATTTATTGATAGTTGCTCTAGGAGATGAAACTAATTTTGTTTATAAACAAGTTTTGAGCTAAGTTAATATTATATTGAATTTATAAAAGATAGTAAGGGCAACGCCGAACGTTTTTGTACGAGATAAACGCAGGAAATGTTGAATGTATTTTGAAAAAATGCGTATATTCCTTAGGCTTCCCGTTAACATATAGGCTATGCATCATAATTAGATAACAGATATAATTATAGATAATTAAAAAAATATAACCAATAAAATGTGTCTACTGACAATTTTGCCTTTATGGCTTATATTCCTTTCCCGAAACGCATTTTAATCGATCCAGCAGTCACGTACATAATTCTCAATGCACCTTTACGTGGGGTATAACACTGTTAGTACTGCAGCGGTCCTCAATATTTCCAAAATGTCCGTCTTGAAAATCGACGTACAAAATTGACCTAACAAGGGTAGCAATAATAATCTATTACATGTTCAACCCCCGGCATAGAAAATGTTGTGTAAAACTGGAAGTAATGTTAAAAGTGGGACAAAGGCCGACTGTCATAAACGTCTAAACGTCGGCATCCAATAAACCCCTGTTGGTGTGGGCCGATTTCCCCGACAGATGGCAAGGGTGTCCCATGTGTTGCGGAGTGTCGTTTAAGGGCTGGAGGATTTCACAGTCAACAACTCTTCGTTTTTTCTTTTTCCTATCACGAAAGTAAGTGCTAGAAGGGATATGGGACTCAGCAGCTAGAGTGGCCCGAGAATAGTGTGCGTAACCCATTCACTAGGTGTGAAAACACATACACGAACACAAGGGGCCACAAAGAAAAAAAGCCTTCTTTTGAAGAGAGACATGCAGTCCAAGACGAGAGGATATATACTTCGGGGCGAGACAGTGGAGAGGACTTGCTTAGCAGTAGAGATGACGATTTGGTCTTGGGCGACATCCTGGAGTGGGTCTGATGATTGCTCTGCAGAGGACTGGTCAGATCTCTGAGACACTGAGGTTTTGACTTAAACTCACATCTTGATCTTGAAGCCATCGAGGTATTACAGTAAGAGATAAGTTTTATAGTTAAACTAGTAAAATTGCTGTAATGTTCCTATCATTTAAAGTCAATCAAAGTACATATTCTTTCAGTAAAACGTTATTAAAATATTAGTAATAAAATATAGTTTACAAATTTCTATTTTATATAAATGAAATCCTTCCGTTTTGATCACCACGTTAATTTAGATTACTTTGGGTTAGGATTTAATCGGGACCAATGGTAGGCGAATTGAATATTTGATTAAGGTACAATTTTGTACAACTTTATGCTAATTCAATACACTCAGGATTTTATAGAGGAATCAAATCTCTCAGTAGTTTAATATTTAAATGGCATTCATAAAATTTAAATATTTTAATTATTCAACTAGAGTGTAACAGCGTGTTGTTTGTGGGAAAGTCAGGTAAATAGATGAAGGGATATATATATATATTATTAGAAAATATACATTCTTTATATATTACCTTGCAGTTTTATGTATTCGGATTCAGCTTAATATTAGATAGATAAGTAGATCATATAATTATTGTAGGCCAGGGTCACCAAGGAGATCAGAATCTCAATTCAGTACCCGATGGAAGGTACCACCAACAAATGCAAACCATGATTTTTCAGCTTGTGTTCAATACTTTCCTCAAGTAGCTGAAAAAAGGATTTAGTCCAGATGTAGCTTCATCAGGCACGATTCCTTTCCGGAGAAGATCACAGGTAAGAAAAGTTATACTTCTACATCTGAGAAACGTTTGGTGGTCCATCTTGATCTACCGATTCAAAGAGTAATTTTTTGAATGTAATTAAACGATACAACAATAAAAACTTAGAAAATGTAAAATTAATTCGCCTACCTTAGCATCCGAGGATCTTGCGTAATCATTGGATAGAAGAATGTTTCGGAAGCAAGGGGGTCAATTTTAAAGGAGGATATGACGCTTATGATTTCAGAAAACCACTCTAAAATAAACACTAAACTCTAACTTGTACTGAGAGCGACCACGTATTGCTAAAGGGACGTCAAAATTAGAAGATTCATCTGAACTTCTGATTCTATCATCTACTAATTATTTATGGTAAACACATTCAAGAGGGAGACAAAACTATATTTATTAATTCGTAATATATTCTTTCATGAATTAAGAAATGCTCATTTTCTAAGCATTAATTTTTAACTCTAAAAACACGTTAAGCTCTCCATTCTGTTAGGGAATAATGATCTAATTCTGTTGGAAACTTTTGAACAAAAAAAAAAACATCTGTGAACCGAAACGGGGTTGGGAGTTCGCTGAAATCGAAACAATGCAGACGGGTTTATTGTTTGAGCTGTATTGCGAGCTTAGTTATGCAGTAAACTTAGTCGAGGGTAAAAGGCAGTTATTCAGCTTTTTAACAGTGGAATAAATACTTGGGTAAAAGGGGGCTATGCCTGATTAACCTTAAGGCATAGCTAGATTGTGGCCAAGTCTGTCAAAAACATACTGCTGAAGAGATGTGTCTCAGAATATTCGAATAAAACGAATCCACGTGGATAGAGCCAGTACCTATTAGATCTAGTAACCACTAGGCTTAAGCAGCAAAAAAAATAACCATATGTACATATAGTATAAATGATATATAAAATATATTATATACATATATATAAGATAAATATAATTAACAATAATCCCCCCACAAAAAATAACAATTTGTCTGATACCCTGTTACGCTTTAATTTATTAGATTATAAACTATGATTTGATATTATCTATAAAGCTATATCTGTTATGTATAATTATTATCACGGCCAAAATTTTATTATTGCATTTATTTATTATTGGACATTTTAATTTTTCGCAAATATCATTTAAACATTAAAAAAAAAACTTAGTATTTAGCCACAGGCAGAAGTATATTTCTTTATTTACCAGGAGATAACTCGGCTCTATTTTTAGTTGAGGGTAATAGGTTTTGTTATTTGCACCAGCCCACCCTTTGGCGAGCACAGGGCCTTTACAGTTCAGATATACGAGGTTTGATCAAAAAGTTTTGATAATCTCAAAAAAAATTTATATTTTCATCGATAGAAATTATGTCCCCTTCAAAGTGAATCCCCTCAGATAAGATACACTTGTGCCAGCGGTTGTTCCAATCTTCAAAGAACTTTTCAAACTCACTTTTCGGTACAGATCTTAGCTCCTTCAGCGGTTCTTCTTTTATCTAAATAAATGGTGTCTTGTGTAAACGTCGTCCATTAAAGGTTTTCTTCAACTTTGGGTACAAAATAAAGTCGCAGGGAGCTATCTTTGGTGAACACGGTGGCTGGGTAACACAACAGTGTTGTTTTTTGATAAAAAAAAAATTACGAACAACAGTGAGGTGTGAGCGGGAGCATTATCGAGATGCAATGTCCACGAATTGTTTTGCCACAGTTCCGGTCGCTTTCATTACACCATCGAAATCGAATAAGCGAAGTTATAAAATTCTCGTTACTTTTGAACAAACCTCGTATTCAGACCTTCCTCAAAGCATTACATGGCGTACTCTCAGTGCAAATGTAGATACTCTAGTGTGGTTTTAGATATCAGCAGTTCCTGATACTCATTTAATACTCACCTCCTCGCTTCCTAAAACATCCCTATTTTACACAATGATTACCACAGGTGGAGGTTAAGCTAGAGTGTTAAACGCTGAGTTAAATGATTTAATTTCATAATGACTAACTGTTTTATTGTTGCATCGATTAGTTTTATGTTGCGGCAATAACTCCTCAACTAGCACCTACAAATAGATACTGAAAGTCAACGTACATTATTACACATTGTTAATAGGACTTACAATAATTTGATAATAATAATTACAGCCCCATTACACATATTGCATTCTAGTTTGCAGTTGTCATCTCTAATTATTCATTAGGTGATGCATTTCATGACCTTAAACTGATGACGGATGACCTGAATGCGGAACTCCAATTCCATAGACGAACAGGCAGAACGGCAGCTGTGAGGTAAAAACATATGGGTTTCTGGTTTTGAAAAAAGAGGAATACAGGACCCTAAAAACTAAATAAATATTTTTCATCATTCCTTTTTCCTAGGCCATGGTAATATGTATTGTAATGCTATTTTTACAACCAAATTTAATTTATTTATTAGAGTTAGGTTGGTTTTAAGGGAGTGAGTTTTCGGTTGAAATCATATTTACAGAGTGTTTATAATGTTCAGGTACCAAGGGTAAACATTTGGACCTTTTGGGGACACCACAATTATCATGGTGGGGGTATGGCCAGTTAATAGCTGATTGGCCAGGCAAAGGCACAATTGTTCAGGCCTTCATCAGAATAACACTAGTTTAATCTCAGCGGAAGTTTTATTTGTGTTATTAGAGTGTCAGAAGCTTCTAGTCCTCTTTTAATTCTCATTTCCTTCTTCCCTAAAGATTCTTTCTATGCAACTATTACCACAGCTAGTAGATTAAGCTAGATCGTCAGACACTGAGGTAAAATAATTAGTTTACAGTGTCTAACCCTTTGTTTTTGTATTATAAAATTAACTCCTCAACTAGCGTATACATATACTTACGTCATTATTGCTATTAGACGTTTGTTCATATTACCTTGAGAAGAGGTGTGAAAAAGGCCGACTGAAGGTTATTGTCATTGTTGATTGTTGAGATAGGTAGAGCACCGAGGTGATTATTGCAATTGGCATTCATTACCTCTCAACCTAAAATTCGGTTTTATAATATAATTACACCTGTGCTAATACGTTACTTAGTAATGTAATAGATATGCTTTGCATCAAGGTACTGATTGTTTTTCACTAATCCTATAGAAAAGCGTAGAGGAACGATAACGCAA
This sequence comes from Acanthosoma haemorrhoidale, assembly GCA_930367205.1. Lineage (NCBI taxonomy): Eukaryota > Metazoa > Arthropoda > Insecta > Hemiptera > Acanthosomatidae > Acanthosoma > Acanthosoma haemorrhoidale. The sequence goes on along the minus strand of OV884015.1, from coordinate 51,361,722 downwards.
GAAAAACATCTGGTTAATTCTGTTGCCGTTGGGAAATGAGAAACGGCCGAAAGGGTGAGGGGGGAGTGGCTTATTGAAGGAGCGCTATGGAACATGCAAAGAACAGCGGAAGTTGATGGATGCAGGGAAAATAATCTAGCTGTTGGTGGAAGGTGGTCCATCCATCACGGTCCATCACCTTGTTCCAATTTGTCATCTATACGGGGCTCTACCCGGTCCAATCTGTATCGCCGTTTATTCACCCGCCCCTAATATTGGTCACTCTCTGAATAATCTTTCACTTTTCTACCGAGCGGCTTACTCATTCGGGTCCAATGGTCGAAGGTATTGCTGAGTGAGCTCGGTTATAAGTGGAATGGGAATCCGGCTAAGCTGAACAACTTAATGTTTGAATCTTTGAAGCTTCTTTACTGTGATAAAATTACTTGGGCAATAAATAATATTAAATTATTGGGCTATAAGTAATTGTGTTCAATGTTCTTATTCATACCATATTTACAATTTTCATTCGCTCGCTCATTCATACAGTATTTTCAAACAGCTCAAAGATCTCCCAAATCCACATGGTTGTCACCTCCGTCGCACACGAAAGAGGGAGTGGAGTCTTAGGAGGACGCTTCTACGTCAGCCGCGTCACTGGATACGAGAAAGTGGAGGCTGGCCAAGAGCACGAGAGCCACAGACGCTCAGGACAAGATTGGAGAAACTGGCCATTGCCAGGACTCCCACTGTCACGTATTTATAGCAGGTCACGAGGTCACGACCACTTTAGTCTTCAATGAGGATTATAGGGATAAGTGCCGCAGTTTAATGACTGTTCGAGGGGATCAAGCTGGTCGGATTGGTTACTGTGGAATTTCATGAACTTGGAAGGGAGTCCAAGAATATAGGCTATATTACGATTGTTATAAAGGGTGCTGTTGCTGACGTAATAGGGGGAATTTACTATTGTTCTCAGGACTTTAGACTTAATGTTAAAAAATAATTGGAAAACTGTAATTCCATTGGTTATAGGGACGTCATTTTTGATTGATGTTGGACATGGATATATAATCGTACAATTCAGAACAATAAACGTCAATTTCCACCCTCTCAGACGAGCCTCTGAAGGAACTTTTAAAGTGAATTCCATTGCTTTGAATAAGAAAAAAAATTACTAGAGTAACATATTTCATTGTAACATACACGAGACATCGTTTAATTTTTCATATTCGCTTTTATTTGTTAAATTTGTATCTATTATATCATTTCAATTACAAGATACTTGAGAATTGTAAAATAGGCGTCAAAAGCGTTCGTATCAGTATAAATTAATAAACCAGAAAGAGGTTAACATTTATTGTTATTACTTAATTTTCTTTCATGTTTTAGGTTTTATTTTATTTTTTAATCCTTATTGTTTCCACCTGTGTGTCTTCCTGTCTGTTCAAGTCTTTTTGAGCCCCCATTCAAGCTAGAGACATACATCTTTACATGGACCTCCTATTTAATATACGAAAGACATAACTATATAGCCATCTCCATAAAAGATGAGTAAGTGTCATTAGTATTTCAATGACAGAATATAATCTCAAATCGTCATTAAAATGTTCATTAGTGTACTTAACTTTAACTCAAATAGTGTATTTATAAAGGAATGTTAATATACAATATACAATGATGCTAAAAATAAATCCAGCCGTATAAAAAATTATGAAGGGGCATTAATAAATTAATCAATAAACGATATATCTCTATTATATAAACATTTTTTGTCACGTAACGCTAAACTTTTATGAGGACGTGTTTTCAATGTTAATAATTTACGACTGGTAGCATTTTTTGCCCCAGCCTTCTCTTTGGCAAGCACAGGACCTTTATATATAAGTATGTTAATAATAAAATATAATTTTTTGCAATTTATAATTGTTCACAACAGTCCTAAATACAGCCATTTAATCAATTTATCTACTCGATAATTCGTCGTGATTGTTGGAGTCGGGATGCCTGGGCCAATGGCCCTTCAATGGACCACCCATGTGACTCCCCCCACTCGTTATCGGGTGAGCGTAAGTGCAGTAATAAATAATAATTAAATATTTTCCTAGGATATTGAACATGACATAAAATCAAAGATCTGAATATCCTGATTTAGCGTTCTGCTTAACAGAAGTGAGCTAATATAAAGTCATTATAACTGTCATAAAACATTTATTCTCTTGATTTCTCGATCATATTTTTATGTATTGCTAAGATTAATTTTGTTTATCAACAATAGCAAACTCAAATACCTTAAGTTAGAATGATTTTAATGGACTGTATTTAAATAAGTGATATGTAAAAGAAACGTATTACTTCTAAAGGCCTTTAATAAATCTTAAAACTACGTTAATGTACAAAAAGCAAATTTATTGTTTGATATATATATAAGATACTTTTAATTAAACTATCGATCAGGATAACATTAAAAAAAGAGATGCAATTAACAGAAAATAATATTTAAAAAAACGTTGTTATGCGTTTCTTAGTGAAATGGTTTTTTGAGTAAGTCAACTTACTTACCGTGAGAAGGTTTTAAAGAAAAATGTATGTGTGAAGAACATAATCATTTCTGTCTGTATGTGGCCAATATTAGCCGGTCGGCGTGCTGAAGGACTTGGTCCGTTGATACGACGGTTAAGCTGGTTCTCATGAGCAAACTGGTTGTGTGGTTGAAAACAAATATAGTGGAGTGGGTCCACTGTCAGATTGAACTCCTTACGGTTTCAATTTACTTGCAATAATGTGCAATTGCAGACTGACTGACTTACTGATTGATTGACAAGTGACGATAGAGAGGGAGAAACAGGGATGCCACTGTACAGCCACAACACTAATGATTCTGATGGCACTTAGCCATCAATTATAAATAAGATTTTGCATTGCTTATATGTACAAACGCTTGTATGTAAACATGTAAAGAACCATATTTTGTTTAAAAGTTTTACTTTATAGGATACATATGCTATAATAAACCAGCCTTACGAAAAATTAGAAGAGGTCAATCATTAATCAATTGCTTGCAATTAGAAAAACTTAGGTGTTCATATTTTATATAAAAAAATCTTTATTTAAAAACAAAAGTTATAATCTGGTATAATAGGGCAATAGAGGTGATAAAAATGTTCCCATTCATGCCATATACACAATAACGCATTCACTCTCTCAGTTATAATGTATTTGCAATATACTCACGTAAGGTATAAACAAAGTGCAAAGCCAGGCTGTTGAAAGGATTCACCTGCTACATTCCCAGCAAAGGAGGAGGTGGCTGGAATCGAGATCCCCAACATTACTCTTGCGGCCGGAGTACTAGTAGCAGTATTTAGTAGTATTATTATTATTAATATCATATTAAAGTCTTGTTGTCCTCATAGATAATATTGGAGCTTTTTGGACTACTATTACTAAAAAATAAAGTAAGAACTAACACCTGTCTCTCTCAATAGCTTTCGACGGACTTTTTCGTTTTAGTTTTCGCGAGCTTACCAAAATCCTTAGTTATTTGATGCACCACATTTGACTTGATGTTTTCATCTTATTACCGCAGGGGCCAGCAGTCGAACTGGTTATTGAGACCGGACTGTCTTGCACTCAGGTGGGAGCAGAGCAGGTGGAGGGGCGAAATCAAGGCAGTCCTGAGAAGGACTGCGACTGTATAAGTGGCGACGATCGCGGCAGTCGCCAGATCCGACATGGAGTTGTGCACGGTGCGGTGTTTATTATTGTGTGCGCTAGCTGCAGTCGTCAGGGGAGCCTACGTCTTCCCGCCTGTTTTCATCCAGGCAAGGGAGTCCGGCGGGATCAAGGCCTATCTTCCAGGTTAGTCCAAGAGTCTGTTGTGTCGTATAATAGTAGCGTCGTCTTCGATTGGGATTGGGGTCCTACCGCCATACCCACGACGGAAAGTGCAAATTCCTTTCGCTAATTTAAATCAAAATTCCCTACTCTGGGCACACGTACCACCGTACTTTCACTAAGTGGAAATCATATGGCAGTCTGAAGTCCGGGTGGTTCGGGTGGCACTTGAGGTCTCACAGAGCACTTTTACTTGGAGCCATTTCCAGCTCTTGGGGAGATTTCCATAAACACACAATATTATGTAAACATCCATGTAATATGCTAATTTATAGAAGGCAACATAATTTTACCATTTTCCTCCGATCTGTCCTGCCTACTAGACTACCAGGTGGAACTCTGTTCTTTGTATTTTGCTTTCTTGGATTTACAAGAATAATAATAAAAATACCTTAATAAATCGCTTACAAGAGATGTAAAATAATAATGTATTGAAGAATACTATAAAGCACCCCTATTGTAAAATTGTGAAAATAACTATGTATTTGCGTGCATCAATAACTTATGTGGTTGAGATGCCAGTAAATCAAACGAAAAAAACGTTTACTATGGACTTAAATGTTTCCAGTGATAAGCTAGTTTCCTATGGAATCTTGGTGACTAGATATAAATTTAATTATGTGCTAATGTACTTTAATTTGAAATAATTTTTTTAGGATTATGCTAAGTGGGACATAACAAACTTGGTTGAGGTGGAGCTTTAGTAGGCTGAGTAACACTGACCTAGTCCAAGAGCAAAACCAACCTGATAGGTCAATATTTCATTTGCAATAGTAATCGTGTTCTACTTCCAATATTCCGTGTGTATTTCATTCCATTACCCAATATTAAAAATGTTTTACAGTGAGCTCATTTTTACCAGTCAAGTGACATAAAGAGGTTGTTGGTGGACCGGTTCAGGTCGATGAAAAATAGTTGTTAGATTGTCATCATGTTGATTAATGGATACACAGTGTGTTGAAACGTTTGTGGACAACGTAATGAAAACCTAACTACTCTTTTTCGTCGACTCAAGTCCATCTCCCAAAAAACTCGAAAGATATTTTAAATTAAATTTCACTAATTAATTAGTAATGACAAATTTAAATAATTTTTTTAAATCTAGTTTTCAAAGGTATTCGGTACTCAATTTCAAATTGTATAAATGCCAATTTTAAGAGCACTTTGGTTGAGATAACTTGTATATCTAAGACTCGTTTTCCTTTTTTGTTTTAAATCGTGTTCACATATGTCACGCACTTTTGCTGTTTCATCATTTTATGATAATTATTCACCACATAATCCACTTCAGGATTAGTCAAGTCATTTCAAAAACAAATTTCCTGTAATGTTCTGCGTTCATTATTCAAAATTATTAATAATTTGACTTAACAGCTCTTTAGGTATCACGTAGTGTATAGCATATGCGTATGCACACTAGCACAATCTCTTTTGATATTCTCGGTTAGGAGTAATTTATTCTCTCTATCTTTCCTTTTAATTTGAAATACTTATATTTGCTTATTCTTTGGTTATGATCAAGATAAGTTCGTATTGATAATATTTCCAATTCCTCTATGATCTCTCGATCTAAAGCCATAAGTATTGTTGCCATTGGTGACAGTTCTAGCCAGATTATTTATAAACTTCTCTGATAAGTTCACTCTTGGATCTTTCAAACTTCATTACTTAAGTCCATTATTATGCTCTGTAAACAATGATTGAATATATATATCGCCCACCCGCAGGAAAAGTACTCAAAATATCATTTCGCATTTATTTCGCAAATACTCTTAGTAAATCTGAGTGGTTTTTTTTCTACAGAAAGAGTGATCTCTCATCTATAGTTATCCGGATAGCTATTAAGCGATGTGTCATTGTACCGCCTCACAAAACGCGAAAAGAAGTAAAAGTACTTGAATAGTGTCACATTTTGTGTTGAGACAGATAAACTCAAAAATTCAGAGCACTAGAGCATTAGATTTTTGACACGGGCAGAATAAAGGTGATATGTTTTCAGCAGTAGATTAGTTCATTAAAATATTAAAAATGCAACCCAATTAAGAATAAGCAACCACCGTTTAGAACCACCCAAAAGCTAGCGTCCTTTTGCCGTGTACTAGGAGGTACATTTTGATTTTTAAATTAGAAACGATTAAGTGGGAAAATGAGTTGTACTAAAGTATTTGAAGATAATGACAGCTCTTAATTTATTCCAGGATCAAAATTTTGAGATTTTATAAATGAAAACCAATGTATTCATCTCTGACTCTGACTAGCAAGTTTATTTTTCTGAAGGTTGAAACCAAAAGCAGAGGTAAAAAAAAAGCTTTTATCTTATACAAGTCGTATTCGAGGTCATTTCCATTGAGTGAATGGAAGATGCATGATTTCTTGTCCATATTATAAATAACTTAAACACTATTTTTATCAACCTTATAACATTCACGGTGAAGGAAAGATTTCTGTTATGTTGCAGTCATAAAATAATGTAACGCTAATAATTAAGTAACGCATATTTTTATTAGAATAACCAGTTTATAAAAAAAAAAAAAAAAAAAGGAAGAGGAATATCTACTAGTTATTTTTAAAGAAGCGTTTTGAAATTACTTGCAATAATTACTGGATATATATTTTTTCTAGAATTACTTGAAAGCTGTTGAGAAGCTATGCTGTACACATCATATACTTATAAAGCAATACTAAAGTTGCCAAGGATTATGAAGAAACTGTAGGCTCTTCACTTTTCGGTGATCAACAAAAAAAAAATAATAATCATTGAGTTTCTGCTGTGTTGAGAACAGTTTCTAATTATGCCGTGTTTAGTGTTTGTCACTAGTAAATGATTATAGTGTCATAGAAGTATGAAGTCTTAAAAAATGCTTCAACTCTTTCACTGATATAATTCCTGCGTTGTGATATAAGAGTATTAAAAAAAAATGTTTTGGTGAGAGACTTTGCCATATCTAGGCTGACTAAGACCAAATGTGGCAAAAAAGAAAAAAATAATACTCATTTTGGCGTACCTTGATTAAGTCAGAACCCGTGTGTTAGTTGAAACCATTCTATAAACTAATTACTATACCATTTTACCAGTTTTGAAAAAAAAAAAACAGCATATACTAACTAATAGTTACCACTGCACACTAGAAGAAATGAAATTTTGAAGTCTGGAGATTGAAGAGGAAAGAAGAAAGCCAGTTGGAATATTTAGTATGATATCTACGTTGGAGATCGTACGTTCATGTCTTTGTTGTAAAAATTGCAATATTGTTTTGTTGAAATGCGATTTTAAGTGTTTGAATTGTTTTTCTAAACAGTTAAAAAAAGTTGTTGAAAATGATTGTATTGTTTAAATTTAAATTCCTAGTTGTGATGGGTTCTTATTTCGATGCAAACCAATATTTTACAAATCGTTTAAAGATAAACCATTAATATTGCCCTAAACCCTCATTTCAGTATGTTCATTATTTTGGAAAGGACCTGTAATTGGGTAAAATGTGCAACAAGAAAACGTTACAACTAAAAATGAGCTATCATTTATCAAAATGGGGAGAGGGGGGAGTAAATTTACACTCAACTTCTATTTCTCAAAATCTCTTTGACTTCTTGGTTCTTAAGGGTTTCCCGATTGTATACGCTTTAACAGCTGAATTCATAGGCCGTTGCTATTGTTTAAGGGGTGGTAAAAAAAAAAAAAAAAAAAAATGCGATGTTTCCTTCTACTGTAAAATTTTTGAGTTCGGGGTTTAACATTTTTTAAGGGTGAGTGAGTGATCTATAAAACTTTACAGTGTACAGCCATTACTTTAAGACCACAAGTTTTTAATTTTAGTTGAGGGCAAAACTACAAACAAACACATAAAATCAGATTAATGACAACTATTTTTATACCAGTGACCCAGGTTACGAATTCCCATATACACTGCTGCTCAATGAGACTTGTTAGCGAAACTTGTTTTAAATAGAAATAATTGAATAAAACGTGGAAAAAATCAAGCAGGTAGTAGTCAGCATTGTCGAAACCTTTCATTGTGTATAATCCATGTGTGTGTATGAATCTTGTTTTTTCACTTATACTTAAATTATAAAGATCATATTATTTGCAACTTTCGCTACTTCAACCTGATATTAGATTGAGTATCGACAAATACATACATCAGGAGGAAGTGGAAGCTAGATCCTCGAAGGTTCAAGGTCCTGCAAGACATCACTCACTACATTGACTGCCTAGTGGTATTAAGTGGCATAAGATGATTTAAAATTCCGAGTCTTTGTCAACGTACATTTGTACACATTTGAAAAAATAATAAACCTGCATGCTTTTTCTGCACGAATGATATCGTCAATGTTGTAATTTGAAAGGTCAGTACTAAGAGCTATGGAGTACAGCCGGGCTGTTGGAAGTCTGGTATCCATGATATTATGCAGTAAAGTGTAACATACGCCATTTCTGTCTCCGCTTCTAGTTTATGGGTCGCTTTATTGTCTTCAGCGTTTCGGCGGTTTTATGTCACAATGCGGGGACCACGCTTCATTGTTCCTAATACCCTCCCTGCCCGCTCACTTTAAGTTCTCAAGCAGCATATAGGGTGGGTTTCATTGTCCCTCGTCTCAAGCAGGCATTCGTATCTCGGATGTAATCCCTCAATCTTCTTATTTTCATTGCGTATTATATGGAGATGCAATAACGTTCATGTATCCTTGTTAGGAGAGTCTTATTTTATTACCGAAAAAACACATAAAACCAGGATAATAAGTCCGTCTAAACGAGATGGATAAGCTAGAAAATTCCAATTATTATGTTTTTGTTTCATAAGCCCATGTGTATCTACTTTGTACAAGCGACATGAAACTTCGCACGAAGTTTTAAATTTTTAAGATTTTATTTGCTGCTATCTCAAATGAAAATAATTGATCTACTTTGGCAACACTGCGAAGTTAAACAAACGTCTTTTTTACTTTGTGGCGAGCAATAACATAATATAACTAACTAACAAACTAATTACAGAGGATTAGAAACGTCCAAATTACCTGACACCGTTCAGTCCGTGTTCAATATCCTTGCCTTAGTACTAAGCCCTGTATGATAAATGCGCAATAGTTTCAATAAAAATGTTGCGCATAATGTTTCAACCAGGAAGGATACATTTATTTTACACTTAAGGACCACTCGATATTAGGTTTTTTTGTTTCGTATTGCCTGATTATAAATAAGTGGATATTTAGCTTTTACTTATTAAGTTTCATTACAGGAGCGCTCTAGTGTCTGGCAACTATATGTAACGGGCCCATCTACATAAAATAAAAAAATACAATAATAATAATTAAAATAAAATTTGAGGTGCTTCCCAGCTTTGATTAGCACATTCATTTGTGTTCGGCTCTCGGGTTTACAAATAGTGAATTATAATAACAGTCAATAGTGTGGTGAAAACATGCTTATTAGCAGTCTCTGGTTGACTAAGAGAAACAACATTTCACTAACAAAGTTCCAGAAACCTTGAACTAATTAAATATACATTTCACCACCTTAAATGGTTTAAATGCTTAGTGGAAACCCACTTCTGTAGATCATACAAGACCAAATTTCCGTCCTTGAGATGCCCTTATGCTCTGCAATTTGGGATAGGAAAGGTATGCAATCCTAAAGTGTACCAAACATTTTTGATTATAAATTCACTTTCGGGTAACGAGATTGAACGCACCTTTAAATTTATATCTTTCACTTTCCGGAACACGTGACATATTTATGTAGAGAAAATTTGCGTACTTTAAAAAAACACTATGTACCAAAAAACTATACCAAAAATTATTATCATTGGTTAATAATTAACTTTGTGAAAATATTCTAAACCTGATTAATTATTATTCGTAACGGATCTTGGAATAATTAATTTCGCGAAGGGTCCCTAATTCATTTATGTCAGCAACAAACTTGACAGGCAAATAGTTAGTTTGGGGATAGTTCCCTTGTCCTGGACTACGGGGCACGAACTGCGGAATCCCTTTGACGAAACAGATCCCAGAATTCGTGATTTATTACATTGCTATTATACATCAAATTAGATTAAAACAGCTATTCTCGTAGTTATTGCCTATCTTAATAGGATAACCTCTATCAAGAAATTAATGAATTAAATGAAAGGTGAGCCCCATCACCTTGTAGAGTCTTGTCAATGAAGCCAAGTACATTGTGTATCATTGTACTTGTATTGATTATATAACTTCTATGCCGATTCAGACCTTGTATAGAGTGTACCGATGGTACAGGACATATAAAATGTAGTATGTAAATAGATTCGCCTAAGAATCTATAGTAAATAAAAGTTTGGAGTATTTAGTGCATTCGTCTACGTAGGGATTCCTATCAATACTGTGTACAAAAATGCAAAGGGTTAAGCACCATTAATACATGATCATTTTTAATACAAATTAATTTTAGAATCGAATAAAAAAATATATATGAATGTTCCAGTACAACGCCCCCTATGAATATTATTAATGTTCAGATGACAAATTCACATCTAGCAAATAAAAAGAACTTTATAAAAGAAAATATAAAGACAATGTAAACGTTTATAAGAAAGTTAATAATAATTATGAAATATAATCAAAAAATTTTAACTGCTTTTAGTAAATAAAGTCATAGATGGATCCACTTATAAAAAAACCAAAACCAAAATTAAAAAAACAACAACAATATTCACAACCATTAAATTAATACAAAAGAAAACAAATAAGTTAGATAGATCATTTATGTAATAACTAACAAGAAGAGGGAGAATTTACGCCATTAGCTCAACCATTTGAGACAAGGCCTATTTGCTGAGAACGATAGTAACACACACCCGTCAAAGGAAGGGAAAATGAGGGAGGATACAAAAGTTTACGAGTAGGCTGGGGGGAGCAGACGGCGAGAGCAATAGAATTATTTAAGAGTACCTATTGACCTACAGGAACTTTGAGAGATATGTTGGTTCCAAGAGAGGGTATGGCCAATGGTTATCCCTAGGTTTCTGATGGTGAAATAGAAAGTGATGGGATGGTTATTAAGGGTTAAAGCGGGAGTATCGGCAAAGGATCTGAGGAGGAGACAGAGCTATGACAATTTCCTGGGCTTTCGCTGCATTCAACATTCAATTTCAGTTTATTTAGGTTTTCCAAGACTCTGATACGATCTAGGTTTCCCTGAACCTTGGCAAACGCGGTTAAAAAATCAGAGGGGTAAAATAGACTCCTAACATCAGCGTAATAGTGATGGGAGCAATGATGGATATAGTCAGATAGATCATGTATGTAATAACTAACAATAAGAGGGAAAATTTACGCCATTAACTCAACCATTTGAGACAAGGCCTATTTGCTGAGAACAATAGCATTAAAAACTAAATTAAAACTCAAGCGAAATAAGCTTGAATGGTTTATTTTTTACTGTTTTATTCTAGACATAACTAAATAAATCATGTAAGCAAGATTAGCTAACATTGAGGGGAAAATCAGCTGAATTATGAGTTTGAATTAATAAAGAATGTATGAATTGGGTTCAGGAGTACGTTCAGAAAACCTTGAAATTCTCAGAACAAGGACGAACGAACGGCCACCACTTAACTACTCATTGACGTTCTATTTTTTTTATTTTTATTTTTTTTTTTTTTTTTTTTTTAGACGTAATATCGCAATATTTAACAACTGTTAAATTACGAAAACTGGTTCTTCGGAGACAGTTTACGGTGATCTCACTAATTATCTCACTAATTTAAGTCCCCTGTACAAGCAAGTCTCCAGGGTGCAACACTTCGGTAGGCGTGATTTTTTTGCATATTTAAACTCATTTAGGGGGACCAGCCGGTTGGTGTCTAGGTGGCACCTCACACATTTCAAGTTGTGATTAAATATAGTGTTTTATAGGACAAGATATATGATTGGAGGATGTAAACAACACGAAAAATCCAGCCTTAAGCCGTCGCCATAGTTGCTGCTGAGTTCCTAGTATGATTAGTGCTAGGCGTTACCTCTCAACATTATATCTTTTGTTTTCTTGGCCGGAAAATCTTGCTATTTAGCATTCATTTATCCTCACTGGAGGCGTAGTCACCCTCTTCCAGCCACATCCCCCCTCAAAAAAAATACCTAGTGGTCTCGGGATTGAACCCAGGGCTCAAAAGTTAGAAGTCAGCGTGTTCATCACAACTGGTCAATGATTAATTGTTAAATATCGAAAATCAATAATGTATTAATCATTTAAAAAATAGAGTATTGTATAATTCTTTTCGTAAGGCGTTTCGATTAACAATATTTAACTAGTGTTTTTTAAACTCAAATGATAAACGGTCTTCAAACCGTCATTAAAATCGTGTTCGCAACTCCAGATATCATGAAGACCAGACGGAAGAGACCGGTCCAAGCAAAGAGAAACGCCTCCCTGCAACCAACATGAAAAAGGAAAGAAAACCCCATCTCTAGATCAACCAGGATTGTTCAACTTTGACACGATTGGTATTTGTGAATAGGAAATTGAACGGATAAGCTTAATTATTCAAAGTTAATGAAGCAAAATGCTCCCACATTACCTTCACCCTTTGTCGCAAGACTTGTCCACTAGTTTATTTTAATTCTATTCCTCTCCCTGTAACCGAGACAGTACGATACTTAGGCTTCCATTTCGACAAACGACTGACCTGGAACCCACATACGAGACTAAAAAGACAAGAACTAAACAGACGCTTTGGACAACTGTACAGACTACTTCAAAGGACATCCCATCTCTTAATAGAAAATCAACTACTAATCTACAAAGTTATACTTAAACCAATCTGGACATACGGAATAGAGCTATGGGGGACAGCAAAAAAGTCGAACATCAAGCGTATCCAATCCTTTCAATCCAAAGTCCTGAGAACAATAGTAAATGCCCCTTATTATGTCAGCAACAAAACCCTTCATAACGACCTTAATATACCCTACATTCTAGAACTCATCCCTTCCAAATTTATGAAATTCCACAGTAGCCTTTCCAACCACCCTAATCCTGTAGCACAGTCTTTGCACTGCGCCACTCATCCCTATAATCCTCCTCGGAGACTGAAATGGCAGTCGCCTCTTGACCTACTATAATCGCGTGACAGTGGGAGTCCTGGCAATGGCCAGTTTCTCCAATCATTTCCTATTGTATGAATGAGCGAGTGAATGATGACTGTAAATATGGTATGAATGAGATCATTTATCTGTATTATTATTGCCTTATAAAAGGCAGATTGTAATTATTGCACAATAAAGATTGTTGTTGAACTGAAAATTATTCAAAGATATCATTAATGAAAAAAGTATAATCTGTACAAGTGTGATGAAGGCCTAAAATACCTAAAATAATATACAATCATAATACACTGACCACCCACATGTAAAAAAATGTATTTGTATATAATACATGGTAATTGTATATGATACTTATTATTTATTGAATTTATAAAATCTTTTTTACCTTTAATAAGGTTTTTAACGTTTATTAAATGAGTATTTGTTTAAAAATTGAAAATCAAAATGTGAAATGCTAAGAAACATGAAAAAAAAACATTTTTATCCTAAAAGAAATTAATGACAGGATCATTTAATAGCACGTATTTCCTCCTATTGCCTTTATTACTTCTTGAAGACGCCTCGGCATACTTTCCACCAGTCGGGAAATGTCCCTTTGCTGGAGGTTAGCCCATTCTTCCCGAAGAGCCCTTTCAAGGTATCAGCCCCCCGCAGTGTATCAGGAACTGCTGAACTCGCTCTTATTCGTTTTCCGAGGTTATCCAATAAATGCTCGACAGGATTCAAATCTGGAGAACGTGCTGGCCAGGCTAAGAGCTCAATATTGTGCTGATGAAGGAACGTCTGTACTATGCGAGCGACATGTGGACGTGCATTATCGTGCATTAGAAATGAATGATCGCTGATTTCGATGAGGATAGGCCACACATGAGGTTTCAAAATCTCATCTACATAACGAGTGGCCGTCAAAGACCCTCCACGAACAACAACCAATTCTGTGCTGCACTCCATTGAAATCCCAGCCCACACCATTAAGGAACCACGTTGAAAAGGTTAGCTCTGGGTGAAATTACAGGCTGCATACCTTTCATTTCTTCTTCTCCACACCCTTTCACGCCCGTCTGGAGATCGTAGATTCATCTGTAAAAATTACAGCACACCATTCGTCCATAGTCCAATGACTGTATTCTCGAGCAAAAGCCAGCTGTGTAACTCTGTGAGTTCTGGTCAAATTTGGTCCTCTTACTGGGCGAAAAGCCATTAGTCCATACTCATTTAATCTTCTCCGAGCAGTATGCTCAGAAATTTGCACACCTCGAACTTCTTGGAGCTGATGAATCGCTTGAACAACGGTAAGGTGCCGGTTTCGTAAAATTCTTAAAGTAAGAAACCGGTCATCCTGCCGTCCAGAACCGGCCCTTCTGTGGTAAGACCCAGTTTCTCGAAAACGCCTGACGGCGTCTCGTAGAGTTTCATAGGGAACTCCGATGGCATTAGCTGCATATCTAATGGAACGTCCATCATCAATAAGTGCCACACCACGTGCAACATCCTCAGCACAAAAGGGCATTTTTAAACTTAAAATTGAGAAAATTAAAATATCGAAGCCGAAAACTAAGAAATTTGCTGCACCAGAACGCAAATGACACTGAATAAACATTTTTAATTCCATGAAAAGTAAACATTGGGAACGACAGTACTTTAATTGAATTAATGATTATGGGTTACTATCATCTATATTGACATTTCTAATTGAAAAAAAATACATATTTATTCATAAAAAAAATTGGCCAATCTAAAGCAGAAATATTTCGAGATGAAAACATGAAAAAATCAGATGGGTGGAATTTTTGCCTGTCAGTGTATATACGGTAAAATTAAAATCTTCTGGAATGCAACGGTGGCCAGATGGTATATTCCATTGTTTGGGTGGTGTAGCTTCCGGGTTTCTATGGTAATTAATCATAGGTCTATGGTGTTAAATGAACTAACATGTTTCATGACACATATAAATTGTTCTTGCTGGCCATCCATGTTCCCTCCTCGATGAAATAAAGGGCCCTTCTACTCAGTCATCCTAGAAGCAAAAGTGGCTGAGTAAAGATGAGATGGCGGAAGAACCAATCGCTTATAGGAAATTTTCCTTGAGTTTAATGCACACATGAATGTATTCTTATGCCCTTTGGTCACTTGGTGCCACAAAATTGACAGTTCACGCTGTCCCTCCCTTCTAAAATAATAATTTCTGAACAAACTGCCAACCTAAATAATGCTAAGCAAATCTAAACATGTTGTAGCGACCGCTAACTACATAAGATAAATCACCCTATACTCTATTGTATATATATTGTAAACAAATGTAAATAACATGAACTAAATGTATTATAGACAAATGTAAATAACATGAACAAAATATAAATCATTATAAACGTGTTAAGCAATAAAAAATGCGGGGGCCAAGTAGTTACATGAGATGGGTCACCAGCTGTCAGTCACAGGTACCTCACCAGATGAGGGAACCGACCGCAGACCCTAAGCAACCCTTGCCAGCCTCCCAGAGGACAAAGAAGTCGAATGCCGTAGGTTACACCAATCTCGACCTCTATTGGCTAAGGGAAATAATTGCCGGGTACTTAAGGCGGCCTCCTAGCCCCTGTAAATCATTCGCTCCTGGCATCTACTCACTGGCTTGTGGCTCCCACTGGAACTCTGAAAACCTGACTGCTTCTTTATGAAAAACCTCTACATCTCTCTCACCTAACCTCGCTATGTTTTAACCCGGCTTTAGCAGACCTCACACCTTCCTAGTGGGAATCTCTGTCTTCGTCTCGCTAAAACTAGCACCTCCTTGGGAGAGACCTCTCCCTCGCAACTTCGGTTGCCTTGGCCCTGCAAATTTTACCAGCAGTGTCTCCCATTGCAATCCAGTCTGCCTCTCTCCGGTTCACACTCGCCTTTGGAATCCGGACGGTTTTCCCCTACCCTCAGATACCGAGTGTGAATTCGTGGTCATTCCAAGACCACATAAACTACCTATAACCTACCTGTACCTCTTCTCCTGAACATAGTGCACTGTCCGGGGCACATACCTATCAAAAATGGAGTCAGATAGTAAACCCGTCATGAAACGATTGTCCAGGTTATAAACTCAAACAATCCTCACTTCTCACCAGGGCTAGGGTGACCAGGCACCTCTCCATTGACGACCCGACAATGTCATTATATTAAAATAAAATAAAACTAATCTTCATTCACCTGGAAACTTGAATAGTGTGAAAGTAGTGTAATGTACAGTAGAATAACATTAAATTGAAAAAGAGCTAAGGAAGGGGAAAAATGAAAAGGAAAATCCTTTCAAAATATTAATTATTAGACAAAGAAAAACTAATAAAAGATAAAGGGACGTTACAGACCCGACCAAGAAATTTCTCTTAGACCTACCTTGATAATAACGCCTCATTAGGTCTGCAGACACTGCTGGTCTGAACAAATACTTATTGCTAAAAATACTGGGCACAGTAAATCGCCTTTATGGCTAATATATAATTATAAATAGCTAACACCTTGCCAAAAAAGAAAACGGCTTGAACTTACACAAAGCACAATATTTCTACGTTGACTACAAAACTTTTTAGGCAAAATTTGAATTTTATTTTGCGTTACAATATTCGATGTATTCTAAACATAGAAAAACTTGCAGAAAAACATAACACTACAAAACATATAAACTAAAATAGTCTTTAGTTGTGGCTTAAGAAAACTTGAAGGACGAGAAGTGGGTTAGTAGATAGAATTGTGTTTTTTTTTCTCTGATATTTTCCTTTATTATATAGATATATGACTTGGATTTGAGGTTGTTGAATATACCTTTAAAATACCATGTACATTGTATCATCTGTACAGCAAAAACAAAATAGACACGCGAAAAACGATTGTTCCGGACCTGTTAAAGGACATTTTGCCAATTGCCACATACTTCCCCGAGTATGACACCAGGCATTTGTAGATTTCACTGGATATTTTGTTTAAAAATCCATTGTAGCGTTAACAACGAGATAATATATTTAAATAAACCAGAGACAAATAACCGACTGTCAACTTCCAGCTAGCTCAGTATCTCTACAACCTCAGTTATACTATTCGAGACCAGTTACGTAGTAGTAACATTCACGGTAATTATCATTTTTTTCAGCTGTTCTGGTAATATTAAAATTAATAGATACATGAACCTTTACCTTTAAAAGTTCGGTGTCCAGAACGGAGTGTGTTGGAACTTACATACCTCATAAACAAGATGTGTATAAGGTCTATAGAAGGCCTCAACAATCTGTCCTAGCACAGTCTAGGTTTAAATGCGTTCGTTGCCTTGCTCATCCTCAATTTTAATTTTAACATCAATTTCTGCTCTCCTAGATATGTTAAAATGATACGGACACTGCAGTACCTTCCACTCGTGGACAGATAGGAGAAGTGTGCTGTAATTGATTTCGTTATCCACCAACACTAGCAGGTCAGATTCCGAAATGCTATAGAATATTCCTGTTTCAGGCATGAGGTCGGCTCTGGCCGGTTCCAGGGCAGATCATGTAAGCACAACGTGTTCCACAGTGACTGTCGGGGCTACCTGTTTTCCTGAGGTTAAGTTTTTTAAGTAAATAACATCCAATTTTGTACTCAGAAAGTATCACATCAGACATCGTCATTAGCAACGTTCTGATCAATTGGATGTATGGGACAGTATGGGCTGCTTAAAGCGCATGTGAAACATAAAAAAAAACTTGTTGCTAGATAAAATTTGGGGTTATTTACTTAATATAAACCATAGTAAGATGTTTTCCTCGTAATGGCAGTTAAAGTTTCCATTTACGTATGTAAGCCTATTTTTTTCTTTTGTTTTTATTTGACCAAGGAAGGTGGGTAAATCTTGTGTCAGGCTCAGATAATTGAGTATCCCCAAAGTTGGGAGGAGACGCCCACCGCGGGCTAGGGTCACTACAACCTCTTAGCCACCAATCCGGCGAGCGCCATGAAAGAGATAAGGCGGGTGGACCTGTGGTCTTTCACCCTGGCTGCCGGCCAAGTCAGCGGGCAGCGTAGTTCGCTTTGATCTGACTCCATAAGATCTTTAGACGATGTGTGTCCCGACAAAGCACTATAAGGAGAACAGGTACAGGGTAGGTTTCTAGGTAGTTTATGTGGTCTTGGAATGACTACGAATTCACACTCAGTGTCTAAGGGTAGGCGAAAACCGTCCGGATGCGAGTGTGAACCGGAGAGAAGTAGACTGGATTGCCGTGGGAGACGCTACTGGTACGTTTGTAGGGCCACGGCAACCGTCGTCCAAGAGGGAGAGGTCTCTCCCAAGGAGGTGCTAGATTTAGCGAGACGAAGGCATAGATTCCCACTGGGAAGGTGTGGGGTCTGACAACGCCGGACTAAAACATAGCGAGGTTAGGAGAGAGAGAGAGATGCAGAGGTAGTTGAATGAGAAGACAATGGTTTCAGAAGAGCAGCAAGCGCCAGTGCAGAGAGAGAGAGAGAAGTGTTCAGTGTGCCGGTTTGTTTCTTTCTTATTTTCACCCTATGGGGCGCTTCTTATGTAGGTGGCTAGTCGTGGTGAGTTGTCATCCCCACCAGCGGCTGTTCTCCCCACCATCTTCTCCCCCACTCCGACTGACGTCATAAGCTCTATTAAACATATGGAAACAGTGATAGATATGATCTGATCGAGAAGAGGGTGACTTATAATTATATGTAATTAAGAGGTGGCCACAACACCTTGTTACTTGATATTGATATGAAAATAACAACTAATAATTACTTTACATATCATTACTCACCGGGGAACCAGTAATCTCATCATGATAGCGTGACTCGCACAATACATGGCTAAATTATAAATGGGTCACGCCCCATTTAAGTAGATTGAAGAGCAGTAAGTCGCAGTGCCGAAAAGTATAGCCATTAGAGAAAAAAAACTTGTGTAGGCCCATCATCCACCCATCCCTCATCCCTCTTGCCTCATCGAGCCGTCGACCCAAGATGACACTTCCTGAGAACTTCCAGACAGGAAAAAACAACTGCTCCATCGAAAGAAATAGCTACTTAAATACAGTTCACCAGACGAAAAGCTTATGGACGAGATTGGAACTCTTAAGCGGCTGTATTTTTATTAATATTAGTTTTGTAGTTAATTTCGTTCACTTCAATGTATTCAAGGTTTTCTTCATTTTGCAAGAAGAATCTAAATACAAATTTACATATCTGTAACATGTTGGATTTTCTAGAGGTAGTAATCCTCAGAAACAAAATCACGTATGTTAACTGAATT
Organism: Acanthosoma haemorrhoidale; assembly: GCA_930367205.1. Lineage (NCBI taxonomy): Eukaryota > Metazoa > Arthropoda > Insecta > Hemiptera > Acanthosomatidae > Acanthosoma > Acanthosoma haemorrhoidale. The sequence goes on along the minus strand of OV884015.1, from coordinate 51,342,497 downwards.
TTCTGGGATTCAAGATGTATTCATCAAGTCCGAATGTATGATTTCCAATTCTCTATCATCTCCAAATATTGGAGATATACAGATATACAGATCACCCCCGGTTATAGAATTATCCCTATTCAACGCGCTATGATGTATCAAATCCTTACCTGTCCAATGGACTATTTATATAGGGATAATTACTTACATCGGGTTCTTATCGGTAATTATTAATCAAAGGATACACATTAACACTGCAGGAAAATTAATGATGACTGTAATAATAAATTTGTTCAGTATTTGTACAGTATATATATACACGCATGTATAAGTATATACATATACGTTATACATAACTTATATGTATTAATGTACGTTAATGTATGTACATAACTTATATACATATAAGTTCAAATTACAAATGTTTTTTTTTTTCAATTTTAATATGAAAATTAATAGACATACATCAAATGAGGGTTGATGACATTCGTCTTTGCAAAATTATTAAACTAATACCCTACCTGTTATATTATGAATAAATATAAAATTTTTAGCCCTACCTGGTGGTTCTAAGACTTTAAACGAACTCTAAGGCATGGAAGTCGTCTAAAGTCGATGTCTAAAGGACCTGATAAACTAAAGCATTGTATACAAGTGAGTATATTCTAGTAATATAATACATGATATGGGGGTCATCTTTTGTAGGGACCAGTGGCTCCCTCGCTTAGTCTCCAGTTGAAGGAACCCCTTCATTTTCTTGTTATGAAGAGGGTATTCTCTTATTTGATAGAAAAAGTTCTCTCAAGTTTTTAAGAAGTTTTATAACTAGCATTCAGCAAAGGCTCACAGCTCCCACATGCCTCGAGTTACGTGATGGCTTCGTGCCTCTAATCTTTGAATCTTTTCATTCGCTTCAGTAGGTCTAATTTAGCAGTATAATATCATCATAAGAAAGAAAGATTCTTTTACCGTTTAAAATTTTATTTTATTAAAACCAACAAAAAAAATCTTGCATGTTTTTTATGCAAATAAACCATAAGTGGGACATATACAATTAAAACCGAAAAATGAGAAACAAACTTCTCGTTTTTTAACATCCAAACGATTATTTTCAGGGAACAGTTAATTCGGGGAAATCCCACGTGTCTTTTCATATTAATTTAATTGACTAACCATTGTTGACTATGATTGTTGTTGAATACGAGTTTTCTATACCTTGACAGGCAGGGGCTTGAACTCAGGAACCACCCAACCTCCGTTCGGTAGATCAACTTCGCCTCTGCATGGCCAACGATTTTATCATTATTTATGTAACCCCTGGCTCCTTCCTAGACTCGTCGAGGAACGCTGAAAAGGATGGTTGGCAAGCTAAAGGAACTTCCTACGGATTTAAGAAAATAATGAGAGGGAATATGGATAACACTTCTAAAACTTTTTATTAGAAAGAAAAAATCACATGTCATCGATACTTCAACCTAAAATTAACAGCAGGTCGCAAAATTATAAAATATTAATGAAAACCTCAAATAATACAATTATTTCCTAACTAACTGTACAACAACCGTTTGTTCCATTTCAGAACGGTTACAACACCCCCTTCTTTACAAAAGAGGCGACTATCATCGGCTCTTTTCACTAAATATCCTCGGGGGTACGTGGCACTGAACGATTCACTGTCACCTTCACTAACTCCTCCCCGTTATTTGTAGACGGGACAGGCTCTTGTTCCTTCGGGTAACGAATAATCACCTGGGCCGCTGTAGGGGTGGACTCCTCTCGGGGTTGACGTCGGGCACGCCAGCGGTATCCCAGCCAGGCAAGGCCAATTATTTGCGGTAATCCTATCAATGTTCCTATCCCGCTCCACCACCCACATCAGTCTCCTGAAACACCATCCGTCATTACTTCCTTGGATTCCGTAGGTTGTACGAACTTTGGTAGAGGGCTGGTAGAGGTTCAGGTTCCCACGTCGGGTCCAGGGGGTCGTCAGAGGGTTCGAGGGTACTCTCTTCAACCTCCTCCGGTATGCTGGCTTCAGGAAGGGGTCTCTCTTGCGCGGTTCGGGGGACCGGTTCTAGACCTCTTGGTATGACACTGGGTCTTCCCGCCGTTTCTACTACTTGCCCCGGCATTGGGCCCTTTCCTTTTGGGGAGCTAGTGGCCAATGTATGTGGTGGGGCCATGTGGTCGTCTCCCTCTCCTTCCTCCTCGTCATCATCTGAGCTTGCCATCGGTACGAGTTCTAGGTCGTCTTCTTCGTCCGTACTGTCGAGCTCGCTCTCCGCCTGCTCAGGGAAGAGTTTCAGGCGTCCCGGTTTCCCTTGACTCGTCACGGGCACTCCTCCATGTAGTCCTCCGTGAGCCGGCTTCAGCCTGTTTATATGGACCACCTGAGAGTTTCCTGATTCACTCCTTATTTCGTATGTGACCTTCCCTAACCTCTTGGTCACCTCATGGGGGCCAGTCCATGGGCAGTGAAACTGTGGGAAATGGCCTGGCTTTACCGCGGGTACATGGAGGTATACGAAGTCCCCCACACTAAACTCTCTTTCCTTCCTCGTCTTGTTTATCCGCTCCGTGCGTCGTGTCCACTCTCGGTCAATTCTTTGTCTTGCCTCATCTTGGGCTTTCTGTATCCGGTCCCCTAATTGTTGCACCACCTTGCCGACCTCGTCCGTGCCTCCTTCGTCTTTGGTGACCTTCTCTAGTCGCGCTGGTGTCCGTAGTTCCCGTCCGAACAGGAGGTAGTTAGGCGAGAATCCCGTGGCCGAGTGGGGAATGGCTCTGTACGCCATCAAGGAATACGGGACCCATTAGTCCCAATCTCTCCCATCCTTTCTGGCAAAGTGAGCTAACGAATCTCCCAAAGTCCTGTGGAACCTTTCTAGTATTCCATTGCTTTGGGGGTGGTAGGCCGTTGTTTGTAGCTTGGCAATCCCTAGCGCTTTACAGACCTCCTTAAACAATTTGGAGACAAAATTTCGGCCCTGGTCGGTTAGTAGGCGCAGTGGCACCCCATGTCTGGTGATGATGTTCTCTACGAAGGCCTTTGCTGTGGCTCCCGCCGTCTGTTCGGTAATTGCTACGGCCTCGGTGTATCTAGAGAAGTGATCTATAAAGGTCAAAAGGTATTTGTTCCCCCTCTGGCTCCTTGGGAAGGGTCCCACTATGTCAAGCGACACCATTTCGAAAGGTCGCGATGGAAAGAACGGCCTCTCAATTGGCACCGTCCGACCCGCCGGTGTTTTCCGGGTGGCACACGAGTGACACGTCTTTACAAACGCCTCCACGTCTTGCTTCATTGAAGGCCAGAAGTACCTTTGCCGTAAGACAGCAAGCGTTCTCTCCCCCCCGGGGTGACCAGCCCACACGCTGCTGTGATGGTCGGTCAAAGCTTCTTTTCTCCTGACCTGAGGCACTACCACCGTCCACTGTCTTCGCTCGTCGTTCTCTCCTCGGTACATTAACCCCTGTTCGTCCCACCTGCACAATCGGGGGTTGCCTTTCGCCCAGTTTTGACACTCTTCGTCCTTTAGCTGTTCTTGGCGATATCGTTCGTAGTCCTGGGCCTCCTCTGAAGTTACCTTGGCCACTGCACGGCTTAGTGCATCCGCATTGGTGTGTTTGCGTCCGGGTTTGTGGACTACCTCGTAGTCGAACTCTTCCAACCGGAGCGCCCATCTCGTCAGTCGGGACGACGGATCCCTGAGGGACAACATCCACCGCAGTGCCGCGTGGTCCGTTACCAAGGTGAACTTCCGCCCTAGCAGGTAGCACCGGAAGTGTTTCGTGGCCCATATTACCGCGAGCAGCTCCCGCTCCGTAGCCGAGTAGTTCTGTTCCGCCTGATGTAGTTGCCGGCTGGCATATGCTAACGGTCTCTCTTGTCCGTTTCTCACTTGGGAGAGGATGGCTCCTAGAGCAACTCCAGACGCGTCGGTTGCCAGAATAAAGGGATCTTTGAAATCTGGGTAGATGAGGACCGAGTCGGTACACAACGCCTCTTTCAGCTCTTGGAAAGCCACTACCTGGTCTTTCTTCCACTGGAAGCGTTTGTCTTTCCCGGTAAGAAGTGTCAACGGCTTGGCTATTTCGGTGAAGCGGGGAATAAACCTCCGGTAATATCCCACTAACCCCAGGAAGCCTCGGACCTCCATCGCTGAACCGGGCGTCGGGAATTCTCTTACTGCTTGCATTTTCGTGTCATCTGGTTTGACTCCCTCTTCGGTCACTAAATGGCCGAGGTATCGAACTTGGCTAACAGCGAACTTACACTTTTCCCCGTTCAGTTTAAGGTTTGCTTCCTTCAATCGGCCAAACACGTGTTCTAATCGGTCTCTATGTTGTTCCAAGTCTTCACTGAAGATAATGATATCATCTAAATATACATAACATTCTAGACCCTTGATACCTGCGAGGATCTGATCCATGGTCCTTTGGAAGGTCGCTGGGGCTCCCGCCAGCCCAAACGGCATCTTCTTATACTCGTAATGGCCGTCTAAAGTGGTAAAGGCCGTCTTTGGCTGATCCCTTTCGGCTACTGGTATTTGGTGGTATCCGCTGCGTAGATCTAAGGTGGAGAAAATTCGACTCTTTCCTAGCATCTCTAGCGTCTCTTGTATTAGAGGCAGCGGGTACGCGTCGACTTGGGTCAGCGCATTCAATCCTCGGAAGTCCGTGCAAAAGCGAAACTTCATGCTCCCGTCCTCGCTCTTCTTGGGAACCAACACCACTGGTGCTGCCCAAGGGCTGGTGGAGTGAGTGATCACTCCATTGTCCAGCATCTCTTTTAAGTGACCTTCTACTATTGGGCGATGGTGGAACGGTACTCTGTAAGGCCGTTTCATTACGGGGCGAGCGTCACCTGTGGGTATTTGGTGTCTAACCCCTACCGAGCAGCCTTCCTTCCCGGGTGGTTTGAACAGGGCCTCATACTCCCGCAGTAGCGGTTCTATCATTTTTCTCTCGTTCTCACTTAAATGGCTTAGGTCCCAGTCAGGGCCCTTCATTTCTATCGATCTGAATCCAGCTGTCCTTCGGTCCCCTTCGAATTCCTTCCCTTCCCTTTGGGCATTTGTTAGAACGTTGCTTCCCTGGTTCCATTTTGCTGCTACCCCTAGAGTCTGATTTCGGTCCAAACAAACTTCCTGGGGGCCCATATTGATCACCTGTACCCACACGCTGCCATCTTCAATCCTAGATAAGCAGCGAGCTGTTCGGGCACCGTTTTGCCTCAGCGTTGCGGGCTCCATTACTATGTCCGATAGTTCCTCTCCGGATACAAGACCTCTTGTTAAGATTTCGCTGTAGGGTGGTATCTTCACCTGCGCAACGCTTCTTACAAACTCCCTTCTCCCTCTCGTGGGGCCCCCTGGTCGGCCGTATCCCTTGTCTGGTAGTCTCTTCTCCGTTCCACGCGGGCTCCTGCCCTTCTTTTCTTTCTCTTTCTGCTGTTTCTTTCTCTCAGCTTCTCCTTCCGTGGGTCCGTTTCGTCACTAGCCTCCAATGGCTCTACCGCCGAGTTCCACTTCTTGTTCAGGTTCTCGACAGTTTGACTCAGCCTATCTATCTCTGTGCTCAGCCTCTCTATCTCTTCGCTACCTCCGTCTATTCTCCGGACAACTGGGACGGTGCTTTCCTCGATGATCTCTAGCTTCCGTTCCCTGACCAACACTTTTGCTCCTGTCCTAATGAGCACATCCATGCCGATGATTCCGTCTCCGGGCAGATCCAGTGGGGATATCACGATGGGGTGTGTAAACTCCTTCCCTTGTAGCTTACATCGCAGCAGCTGAATCCCGTCTATCTGCAGTGGTTGGCCCGTCACTCCCTTAGCCCGTAGACTAGCCGGCCCTAGGTATATTCCGGGGACAGCGGCCCTGATCAACGTTACCTCTGCTCCCGTATCCACCAGCATATCATGTGCCACGCCTTCTATTTCCATCGCCACTGAGATGGTCCCACCCCCTCTTCCTCTTATCCCTGGCACTAGGCGAGTGTGCCCCCTTTGTCTATCGAACCTGTGGTCGGGGTGTCCTACAGGTCTTGGGATTTTGGGTCTACGGGGCCGGCAGGAGAGTTGACGTTTCTTGGTTGCTCCCCTCTTGGGGTCAGTCGACTCCTACAGTCTCGTGCAAAATGCCCCTCCTTTTTGCATGCGAAGCATTGACGATTCTGCCGGTCACCTGCCCCCCTAGGCGTCGGTGCGGGGCCCTGGAGACATCCTCTCGCTAAGTGTCCTTCCTGCCCACAGCGGTAACATCTCAACTGGGTTCTTCCTGTTGGCCTTACCAAGTATACTTCTCCTTGTACTGCGTCGTGCGAGCTATTTCCGTTCTCTGCTGTACTCATAGCATCGGCCCCTACTCCAAATACGTCTCTGTGGCCCTTACTTCCTTTATTGCTACCCTCATTTCCGTCAAACGGTTCCGCCCTCATGATGGCCTCCTCAAGCGTGGTTGGAGCCAAAGCTTGCATTAGCCTCGCCGTTTCGGGCAAGAGTCCTCTCCGGAAAGCCACTAGCACTCTGCTTCCAATGTGCTTTGAGAGTATGTCTCGCTCTTCTACCCCGTCTATATCGGCAATTAGCCGGGCACCAATTGCTCTGACTCTGTCGGCGAAAACCCTGGCTGGCTCGGTTGTTCCTTGTCTCGCTTCACTCAGGTCTCCTTCTAGTTTTTCCCTCGCTCTGGGATCCTCGAATCTCTTCACCACTTCTTTCTTCAGGATATCGTAAGGCGCTCCCTCTTCTACTAGCTCTGGCTTAGACTCGAGGAACTTCTCAGCCACTCCACCCAGTTTCTGTTCTGCAATCATTATTTTGTCCTGCTCCGTCCAATTCCCTACTGCACTTATCTTCTCTAACTTCTTGAAAAACTGAGTGACCGATCCACTTCCCGGGGTCCCTGTCCAAGGCTTGACCATGTTCTGCAACCCTAGGTCCCATTTTCCCCGGCTCCCCGGTTCTCCTTTTTCCAGTTGAGCCGTCATCGCCCTGGTCCGTTGGGCTAAGGACTCTTTCTCGTACTTCAGAGTTTCATTTTCTTCGGCAAACTCCTGGTTTGCCGCCCGTAGCTGTTTCACCAACTTCTCCAGTTCCGCTTGCTTTGCTTTCGCCATTTTCGAGCGTGGTCACGACTTCTGTGCTATAGGGATATTCTTGCAACCCTACCCCACACCTGACACCAATTTGTAACCCCTGGCTCCTTCCTAGACTCGTCGAGGAACGCTGAAAAGGATGGTTGGCAAGCTAAAGGAACTTCCTACGGATTTAAGAAAATAATGAGAGGGAATATGGATAACACTTCTAAAACTTTTTATTATTAAGAAAAAATCACATGTCATCGATACTTCAACCTAAAATTAACAGCAGGTCGCAAAATTATAAAATATTAATGAAAACCTCAAATAATACAATTATTTCCTAACTAACTGTACAACAACCGTTTTTTCCATTTCAGAATGGTTACATTTATTATTATTATTATTATTATTATACGCGAATTGACCTAAAAATATCAAGATATTTTGTCTGTGTCAAATAATTAGAAAATCAATAATTTCTTTAAAAAAAACTATTCTTTTCCTTCATTAAGCGACATCGTCTCTCAAGCGACCCCCCCCCCATTTAAATTTCTCTCTTGATCTAAACCTGCTCAAGATATCGATAGTCTAAGTAAAAACATTCTTAATTTTTTTTTCGTAAATTTTTTTTCTGTCCTGGAGATTAAACCTCAAATTAGTTTCCTTCTATTCGAAATTAATTTTTATAAATTCTTCAATACGAATTTAGCTGTAGCTATTCTAAGAAAAGAGCATTTTTCGGAGTAAAATTAATAACACGTGCTATTTTCCGGGGAAAAATGTTTTTAAATAACCGATGTAAAAAATATAAATTATTTGTAGTTCACGATAATTAGCGATGAGTAAAATAATATAAAAAATAGAGTTTCGTTTTTTTAGTGTTTTTTTTTTCATTGATTCATTTGACTATTCATTGATAATACCAAAATGCCATACATCAACTCCTTCCCCTCTCGGTGGAGAAAAGGGGAACTTTAGTTATACTGCACATTCCCATAATCCAAGAAACCAGCGTTTGACATTTATTTAAATTTTGAAATCAGCAATCTTTATACATTTTTCCTCAAATTTAATTGAATCTCAATACATACATTAGGATACATAATTCTACTGTAAATCTGAAAAATAAAAGGTAGCTACTACTACAGCCGCTGTGTTTTTCCCCTTTCTTCGTAACAAAGTGTATACCCACATTACACTGATTCCATGAGGAATGGTTTAAATAAGAAAAAGTTTTAGCCGAGTCAGTAAATTCAATCTGAAATTTATAAGGTTTATTACAAAATTTCTTCTTTTAGCCCTCAAAAATAAAAAAATAAAAAAAATTGGTCAGAAGCTTTCTAAGGTCCAATAATCACATTTCAAAACGAATAAAATTAACTTTTATCAGTATTATTTCATTTAGAACAATAATGTTGATAACAGCGATGATGATAATAATAATAAAGATAATAACTAATGAAATTATTCACCGCTAGAACGGAAATGCGATCCTTGAAATATGAAATTACTTTTTCCCCTCCATTGTTACCGAGGATGTTTAATTACTGAGCATATTTTCTCACGGAGTGTCCGTCCCACATTCCATACTGCAATCAAGGCTGTTTCTATGTAACACAATAGGAATGAAAAATATTTTCGCAATCTATGTTTAATAAACAGTTACAAGGTTGCTTATGTTTTTTTCCGTTTAAACGATCAAAGGAAACTGGAGTATTGGAGTGTTATTAGTTCTTTTAAAGATAAATAAATCTTTCACTGGTGCCGGAAAGTGGTATATTTTCCTTATTAAATGAAAATATTAAAATGAAGAAAATTTGTTCAACTAAAAAATAAATACACAATATTTGAACACATATAGCTTGTACCTGAGTTAGACAGAACTTACATACGAGACTAAAAAGACAAGAACTAAACAGACGCTTTGGACAACTGTACAGACTACTTCAAAGGACATCCCATCTCTCAATAGAAAATAAACTACTAATCTACAAAGTTATACTTAAACCAATCTGGACATACGGAATAGAGCTATGGGGGACAGCAAAAAAGTCGAACATCAAGCTTATCCAATCCTTTCAATCCAAAGTCCTGAGAACAATAGTAAATGCCCCTTATTATGTCAGCAACAAAACTCTTCATAACGATCTTAATATACCCTACATTCTAGAACTCATCCCTTCCAAGTTTATGAAATTCCACAGTAGTCTTTCCAACCACCCTAATCCTGCGCCACTTATCCCTATAATCCTCCTCGGAGACTGAAACGGCAGTGGCCTCGTGACCTGCTATAATTGCGTGACAGTGGGAGTCCTGGCAATGGCCAGTTTCTCAAATCATGTCCTATTGTATGAATGAGCGAGTGAATGATGAACTGTAAATATGGTATGAATGAGATCATTTATCTGTATTATTATTGCCTTATAAAAGGCAGATTGTAATTATTGCACAATAAAGAACTTGGCAAATCAAAAAGAAAGACTGAACTTAAATAGTTGAAGGAGCAACAAAGAATTGACAGTGACAATAAAGAAAATTGAGCCCCCTTCATTATAAAAATCAAAAATTGGAAGATGACAAGCACTATCACCAGCAAATGTAATTATTCAATAATCGATGTATGCTAATCACTATCTTTCAAAGTGTGCTAGAGTTAGCGAAAATCTAGAGCTACTTCATTGGTCAAATATAAGTGATACCTAAAGCGTACTCTACAGAAATCCAGATGAAGACCATACCAAAATCACACATACATTGAAACTTCTAGGAAAAGGTAGAACAGGGTTAGGTATTCCCGCAGACTTGGAGATCTACGGCACTAATAGCGGCGGAAAACAATCGTAAAAAACCTGGATAAAACTGCGGTTGTTAATGCAGGACCGAAATGAACGGAGAGGCAATATTGAGGCCGCATTTACCACATAACAGGAGTACCAGGGTCTAAGTGGAGACTCCAACAATTCCAAAACGGTATACTGATTAAAGTGGTCAGAGGTACTTCATTCGAGCAGCGGAGCAGCAGTGAGCTTCACGATATCTTTGAGCTGCCTACGGTGGATGAATTCATCCAACGTAGACATATCAAATTTTTCGAATCCCTGCAATACTTGACAAACCCGGTGTTTAACACGATAACCCCCGCTCCGTTCCCCCATCGATGGCAGGACGCTGTCGCGGCTGGAACGCTTTAGTCTTAGGTTCTAGGTTTAGGTTTTACTGTTTTCTACGGTTGCAAGCTGAAGGTGAGCCTCATCACCTAGTGAGTGTATGTGTTTTTGACTTCTTAACAACAAACTGAAACGTATTATATTTTATGCACTCCTTCGAATGCATCTGCGTATGCAGCTCGAGGAGAAAGATGTAATTCCAAATTTATTTATTTATTTTTGTTATTGTATATATCATCAATAAAGAGGTTTTGAAAGAAAAAAAAAAAAAACTAAGTGGAGTAAGGATGATAAATTGCAGAAGAGAAGCACCTCACTTTGTCTACTTAGTATACTTTCGAGTATATTTTCAAAATGAGCTCGGTGTCAGAAGGGCCTTTCTGAAGTTTGTAAAATGGAAAAAAAAAAAACTCAGTAGAACCATCTTTATTTGTTTTTGTATTGCCACCACATTTTATTTAAAATAGGATCTCTATTTTTTTTATGATGGACCTCGAACCACCAAAACTTGCGAACGGCTGTTGGTAAAGAAGATAGTGGAACTGTAATCGCAGAGACTTTTCCAGCAGGGAAGAGAGAGGGTGGAACAGTTTTTAACCCGCGGCTACCACTCATTCCAACAGATCTCCCTTTTATCTTTAAGAGATTCCAATGTCCAGTGAGACTCGCATTCTCGATCACAATCAACACATTGACAATCTTTAGAAGCACCGTGGAGTTGATTGAAAATCGTCATGATTCTATCACGGAACACTTTATGCTACTAATGCAAGGATAGATTCATTTAAAACGTTAAAACGTTCACTTCAAGGTGCTTGATAGGTTAGTGACTGAAGTTTAGTCATGAGTTTTTTTCTAGCTCGGTTCTGAACTTACGAAACTAGATAGATATAATTATCATAGTATGCTAAAAATATCACCTGCATCCAAGTTATTACCTAGGGTTTCTGCTAACCACAAGGTACAGATCCGCATCCCAAGGATTTCTGCCACATTACGATCTCCGCTGATAATCAATTTTTTTTTACGGTTTATTATGCGATTTCTGTCATAATCTTATTTCTACTATTATAATTTGTTAGCATTACTGGCATTCGTCTTATAGCCGGTAAATCAGTAACCTTGAGATCAATGGCATTTCTTAATATGTGTCATTGTTCACGTGAATGAGATTCATCATTTATACGATACTATCAAACCTTATATTTTCTATTCAATGAGGTATTATTGCTCGTTGTGAATTTTAATGAAATAAACACATCTCCTTTGGCATCCCGTAATAAGTACTGCTAGTATGCTAGATCGAAAATAATACTACACAACGTTGTATTACATTCTGAGATACCGAGTGTTCAAAGAACACCTACTTGAACTCCGTGAAAATATTTCAATAGTTGTCTTAAACGAATTCCACCATCTTAACATGAAAATAAGTACAAAAATATTACACTAAAAAATTTAACATTAAAATGTTTAATGTGTAACAATCATGTAAGAATAAATTACCACTAATTATTGTAGTTCCACCTAGCACTTTCTGGGACAAGTTTTGAACTTTGATCCAGTAAATGCTTCAATAGTTTTAGCCTGTGACTGAGTGTTTGATTTTTCATTTTCGTATGTGGTTTTCAAGAAAAAAAGGCAATATTTTGAGAAAGTAACTGTGAAAACAAAGCGTCATAAAACTACCTGTTTCAAGTTTCCTAGAAATATCTGTATTTTTATTTATATATATCACGAGTTGGATTTCTCCAGGTCAGCTAGGAGGAATAGAGGTGAGCCTGGTGGTGACAATGAAGGGCTGTTGAAAGCTGTCTGGCTCACCGCTTCAACGACAAAAAAGCATTGTTGTTGATGCTGGAAAGAGATTATTTCTCTATCACATATAAAACCATATAGTTCATCTTAGTCAACTTGGCCACGTACGATTTTTCAGTTGTAAATTAGCATCCAATTATATTCCATATCTTAACAAGAACAAAAAAAGTCAATTACGTCAGTTGGAGATCATCTTTAAAATATTACGCCCGTGTATTTCATAACTATTAAACAACCTCACCCAAGAGGCACCCCAGTCCCACATGTCAGGCAGTGGTTATAGTGTTTTTTAGGACACGATGTAAGATCGGAGGTTGTGGATAAAACCACGTGAACCACTTAACTTGGATAAATCGGTTGTGGGCTGTTTTATGGATTATGGAATGGTCTATTCATAATTAGCTGTTATCATTTTTATTATTCTGTGTAGTTTGAACGTATGAATGTCATTTTCAAAGGTGAAAACAATTGAAATTGGACATATAAATGTTTGATGCAATGTCCACAGGTTAAAACACAAATACATATCGAGTAAAAATACACAACAATGGTTAAAATACCAATCAAAATCGAATAAAATAAACATTATTCTTAAGAGTATCACTCAGGAGACACCTGTGTATCGATACTTATATTGTGTGAAAATCAGTTTGGAAAAAAAAAAAAATTGTATTTCAAATTGGTAACCTTTCTTTAAAAAAAAATGAAAATTTATCTGTTTATATAAAAATCTTATATTCCTATTGTTTAAATTGTTTTCTATATATACAAATTCAACTGTTTTGTCAAAAATGTAGTTTTGAGATTGTTAAAATTCATATCTGCGTCCAATTTTATTTCTACGTTGTTCAGTATATTGATTGATCGCTGGGTTTTTATTTGTGCATAAGATGTAATGTTTGTTTGGCAATCTTGTGTCCTTCTCGTATTTACTAAAGACTCTCCTTCCTGTTATACCTACAATCTTCCTGGATAAATGGTCGTAATACAAATATAAGATAATATTATCTTACTGGAAAGTATCATTGGTGAATTATGAATATAGATATGCCTGAAGTGTATGTATGTGCATAAAATAAAATATATTAAAAAAAAATATGTTAAAAATTAATTAATGACACTTAACCAATACCCTAGCGTAGTGGTTAGTGTGCTGACTTCTAAGGGATGTCTGAGGGTTCACTCAATGATTTGTTTGTGGTTGATTGGTCTGGTAGGGGTTTTCTCGCCCTGGTCAGACTAAATGAGTAACTACTTGAATAAAGAAGTTGTGGATCCGGCTTAGAAAACCAATTTTAAGGCCGAGTGGTAACGCCTAGTGCTAACAATTTCACCACCTCAGCGCCACCTGCAAACTAAGCAACAACCAATGTGGTCCTGTGGCGCTATGGATTTAATTTTTACTATCAATCATTTAGTTAATACTTGACATTCATTTTCAGAAATATTTCAAAGACATTATCTACACGTGTGTCTTGAAAAAAATTAAAAAAAAAAGAAAATATTTTTAAATAAATAAATAACAATTAAGCATTGCTAAGGTACATCCATGAAACTCTGTTAGGTAGGTTGGTTTAGTTGATAGAAAGGAACCCCTGACGATATTCAATCCTTGTTATCCCTTGCTCTACGGTTATTCAAAGGTAATTTTACCTTCCTGTTGATTTGATATTTATTTCAAATTTAATATAGACATCTTAAAATAAATTTGCTAACCTTAGTGCCTGATGATCTAGCTTAATCTCCTATCTATGGTCATCACTAGATAGAAAGGACGTTTAGGAAGCGAGGAGGTGAGTATTAAAGGAGGATTAGACACTTGAAAACCACCCTAAAATTAAGCTCGACAATCTAGCTTGTACTGAGAGTACACACGTGCTGCTTGCACGGAGATCTTAAATGCCTCTGCCTTTTGTCTGGGAAATCTACAGTTTTACTGACAGATAACCCCACCACCATTCAAGTGGTGTACCCAAAAGATCGAGGGTCCTGACAATGTAGTAAACCCTCTATACTGATGATTTTTGACCGAAAATTCACTGCCTTATAATCAACCTTATTCTAATAAATAAATTTAATTTCATCATTTAAACATCATTGCAATATATATGGCTGTGGCCTCAAATTTATGGATCTACCAATGTTCTGGCTAGATGAGTGAACATGAGGCCCATCGATGTTGTTCCAGAAATGGTTAAAGGATCAAAGCTGAGAGGTCGAACCCTGCCTGTGCATATTTGAGGGCGATCAGCGGCGGCTGGCCTGATCAGTTATTTAGCGGGACTCGAACCTGCCATCCCTGTGTGACAAACCATTGCTCATTCATGTCATCGCCTCCGGTAAAATATTAATGAAATTAAGGCCGCTATCTGATTTGCAGTGGTTTATTCACGCTTCGGAGAATATCAAATAGCTTTCAACCCATGTCCCCTCTTTTGACGTATAATACGCCTCCCATAGCCCGCATCGAGTACGGTGCTTCGCCCTGTTTCGGGATCCGTACTAAAACGAAAAAATTCACGCATTCGAATTCTTGTAGTAATAACCATAAATCAACAACACTATTTAATATGTGAAACGTGTGATCTACAACTACTAACCTCAACAACATTCACCCCTACACAAAGGGGAAATAGAACAATTTGCTGGAAATTGAGAATAGAAGAATGTTTAGAAACGATGGCTCTATTTCAAACAAATTAGGGAATTGACGCAGTGCAAAAGACGCCACTTTTCTAATTACACCATCAAAAAATTGTTTGTTTAATTATTCACGACCTATAGCACTCCCATTTAGTGAGTGCTCCCATTGAAAATGGGGCCATCATTTACTTCACTTATACACGTGGAATCTTTATTAATTCGAATGAAAATATTATTGTGGTATTGATCTGACTATTATTTATAATCATTTATAATTAACAGTAAAAAAAAACAATGGAATAATCGGAAATCTAACTCGGGACATTCCCAATATCTGTCCGGGGGCTTTACCAACTTTTCTACCCTTAAACGAGTAAATTTCCCAATATAAATTATTTTTAGCCAAGTTAATTTTCCTAAGAGCTAGTTTCCCAATTTAGGGTATTATATGAAAATATTGGAAATATGGACTTTCACTGGACTTTTTTTGTAATAAATAAATATTAGACTTAGAAAGTGAAGTCAAATTATTGACGGAATGTTCTTAATGAGAGATAACAGTTAATCTGGCGAGTTTTGAAAAGGTATGATCCTTACTTTTCAAAAATACTTCAAATTGATTACTAGTAGTCTTAGTAGCGCCGTGAAAACAATGTAAATTTAAACTATTACTTCTCCGATACGGTTCACTTTTTAATCTTCCACAGGCGATTAACTTCTAACCCACTGGAAAGTTACTCCTCGAAGCTCTTCTCTTAATTCAGAGAGCAGTTGAAAAATGCAAAGCAGTAAAACTTCCAGCTCGGCTCATACATTCATTACATTTGTTTATCGGTGGCAGAAATAAAACGGGTTTAAGGGAGGACGTAAAATGTTGGCAGGCGAACCACCCTGTTAGGTGTATGAAAGCGTCGGTTGCCATGGCAACACAAAGGCCAGAAGGGATGAAGCAGACAATCTTTGTGTAATGGCCGCTTATTTAGGTCAAACTATTCCATGTTGTCTATGGAATATATTCCGCAGTTCTGTATACTTTTATTACCCTATCACCCCCACCCCACCCCCAGTAGTCCATTTCTATCCAGCATATTGAAGTAAGCAATCCTCTTAAACCTCTTATATGGGCTATTTTCGCTCGATGTCTCAAACTCTAAACTAAAAAGATTATACTAATGTCTAAATGCTGATGTTGGGCTGTATCTTTAATTACCTATGAGACTCTAGTGCAAAATAAGGTTTCTATAGGCCGAAATATTGATTATTAACAAATATTATATATAATTTTTGAATATCTTCTATGTCTTTAAATATATATATAATACAGTGTAGTTATTAATTATTAATAATTGATTAAAACAAATCACAGTCACAAAAAAAAAAATGTATAATGGGAGGAAAACAAATAATATCATTTTCGGACAACGGCTAAGTATTTTTTTATTCTTGGTATTCAATGGTTTTCCACGGTAAATTTACCTTACTATAGCTCTCTTTGTCTAGATAACGCTACGAGACCACACATCCCGAAGTAATCAGTGCATGGATTCCCTACGCTTAATGTGTTTGATGAGCGCAACGGTTTAAGCATTGCATGGTTTTGTTTTGTTTTCATTCCTCTTAAATCATCACTGACATAAAGCCAACATATTTATATATAAAAAAACTGTTTATTTTGGAATTATTGTGGCTAGCTGAAATGTATAGCCACAAAGGTGCATTTGTGAGAATTTATCGGTTTCTTTTTTCTTTAATGTGATCGTAGAGATTTTTTTTTTAATTCAAAAATCTTCATTGTTGTAAAACTACTTCTTAAATCTGCTTTATTGGGCAATAATTAATTACAATCAATGTTCACATTCATACCATATTTACAATTCTTCATTCACTCGCTCATTCGTACAGTATTTACAAACAGACCTCCTAAATCCACATGGTTGTTACCTCCCTCGCATGCGAATGAGGAAGCGGAATCGTGGGAAGTCTATCACGCTCCTCCATCAGCCGCATCACCGAATACATCCCAGTGGAGGATGACCAAGATCCCGAGAGCCACACACGCTCAGGACATGATTGGAGAAATTGGTTCCACTGTCACGTATTTATAGCAGGTCACTAGGCCACTGCCGCTTTAGTCTCCAAGGAGATTATAAGGATTATAGGGATGTGTGGCACAGTGTGGATTACGGCGCTAGGGTGGTTAGATAGGTTTCTATGGGATTTCACAAACTTTTAAGGTATGTGTTCAAGAATGTAGGGTCAAATCTAGTTACATAGAACTATTATTTGCTTCTCACTCCACCGAGAGATAGTCTGAGCATTATTGAACTACAAAAGTTCTATTACAAGATTGTAATATATTATGAGCCCGTTGTAAAATTGTGTGTAGTAGATTGGTGCTGGAGTAAATTAATCATTCCTCGAACTCGAACCGTCTGCAGAAGAACTTGATAATAAGGAAGAAAGGGAACAATCTATGTACATATATGGTGATGCGCGGCAGAGATAAGAGGATCAGAAGTTTGGAAGTTTGGGATTATACCTTCGAAGGCACTGAAAACTTAAAGTATTTAAGCTCAGTCCTCACGAGCAGAATGATGTAAGGGGATATTAAGGCAAGATTAGCTGCTGGGAACAGGTGTTATCAAGTCTTACTTATAGCCTACGGGAACTCGGACCGGTATATAAAAGCAAAAATCACATGAAATATTTAGTACATCCAGTGATTGAACGTACGAAATATAAGGGTAGTCGGTGTAAGTTTGAATTCAGAATCGAAAAGAAAATATTAAGAGTAATGACAGTTCATTAATGGGAATTTTTCAGTTTTAGATAAATTTTGTTTTTATTGCTCAATTAAGGTTTGCTGAACTAACTGGATGGTGAACGTGTTATCTGGGAATTACTTTACCGACAAACAGATAAATACAATTGGAGAACAGAGGGCGAAATAGCGAGGGGGTAAACAAGACAAGAGGAGCTTGGGCGTCCGTCTTCAGCACTTGTCGAATCGACACCTAACGTCTTCCTAATATCCATATGCAATAGCAGAGGACGCTTTTCAGAGATACAAGCTCTACTGTTCAAGACTTCCTAAATAATTAAGCACACAATTTTATTCAAGAAAATATTCAAACACCATATAATTGGGGGTTTCAATTTGTGATTTTAACTAGTTTGATCGATAAAATAATTACAAATAAATTCAAATCAACTCTTCGCTCAAGGACATATTCCTAGACGAACGACCAAGATAATTAGTAAAGTAAACAGCAAAAGTTAATTACAACCAAAAAATGTAATAATATATAAATAGATATAGATATATAAGAAGTAAATCGAAGATACGTTTTACAATATAGATTTTGTAATACTAAACAAAATTAGGTAATGTTGCTCATGAATTCCATAAGAATAACGCGCATACATAAGAATAAGTTAGGTATTATAGTAAAACGTAAAAAAAGGCTAGAAAGGATTGTAGAGAGAGTTTTTTTTTTTGTTTATTTTAGGCCGCTTCAGCCACAAGGGCCAATGTTGGCCATTATATACATAATCATCTTTATGATTTTAATTTTTAATTGTTAATGATCTTTCATTTAACAATCGTGATATTGTTATTACTATTTTATTGTACTCTTCCGAAGATTTGTTGACAACTCATTCATGTTTTCTTTTACTTTCAAAAAAAAAGTAGATACCGAATATCCGGCTGATTTCAGAGTGTATCATCAGAGTGTAATAGAGTCCCATGATTGGAAAAAAATATTTCGCCCACCGCTGTTATTTACAGACGTTCAGTCTATCCCAAGTTTAAAAAAATCGTTCAATACCCGATTTTCTACAATGTCATTATGAGTTGGCCGACATCAATTGAAGAGCGAAGAATCGAAGAGTCAGAATATGAATAAAATTAATGTATTATATGCTTACTTTTTTTTTTTTTAATTACTTTTGAACATGTTTAACGAAAATAAATTTTAATCAGTTTTTAAAAAAATCCTGTTTTGTTGATTTCTACCCATTATTAAACTTATTTTGATTATAAAAAGAGTAAAAGGTATTTTATTGCAGGATTTTTTTTTTTTTTTTTTTTATTTCAAAACCTCAACAAAACAATACAATGTACAAAAGAAAAATAACAAAATATTTGGATTACATATTTCTCCTCTTACTGCATTTACATGCATTTGGCGGAGTGCCTAAATATAATAAATTTTTATTGTCGTTAATAGTTCATTGTTCTTATACAACACTAGGTGATGAGGCTCACCTTCTATTTGTCACCGACACCAACACTAAACACTAGGAACAAAAACAAAACAAACTAAACAAAACAAAACTAAACAAAACAAACTAAATCTCTACCTAGAACCTAGGACTAGAGTGTTCCAGCCACGACAGCGTCCTGCCATCGATGGGGGAACGGAGCGGGGGTTATAGTGTTAAACACCGGGTTTGTCAAATATTGTAATGAGTCGAAAAATTTGATATGTCTACGCTGGATGAATTCATCCACCGTAGGCAGCTCAAATATCTCATGCAGCTCACTGTTCCGTCGCTGCTCGAATGAAGTACCTCTGACCACTTTCATCAGTATACCGTTTTGGAATTGTTGTAGTTTCTTAGCTGTCGTATACGTCAGATAGCGAAATAGCGGTGCACCATACAGCAGAGTAGGCCTGAGTATGCTCTTGTAGATCAGTAGCTTGAGTCGCAGTGATAGATTGGGGGAAGTCAATAAGTGCGTAAGCCGGTAAGACTTCATGCGTGTATGCTTCAACTTCTTTGCAAAATGGTTACTAAAATGGAGGTGTCTGTCCATTTTAATTCCCAGATATACTAGGTCGTTGGCTGGTGAATTTTGCTTCGTTCCTACTATGTAACTAGTAGGGAGCGGGCTTTTTCCCTTTTGAAAAGAGAAAATTGCACAGTCGGTCTTACCCGCGTTTACAGAGATATTGAGTCTCCCCAATCTCTCACTGATCTGGTTACAGGCTGCTTCAGCCTGTCTTAGAGCTACCTTGGCACTCATGCTGCTGCTGTACACCGCTATGTCATCTGCGAAAGCAGTAACTGTGGTATTTTTGTAGCGGGCTCCGACAATCTCGGACGTGTATACGTTGAATAGTACAGGGGATAAGACGGCGCCTTGGGGTACTCCACAGGTCAGTGGCACAGCTTCGGAGAAGCTATCACCCACCCGCACCCGCAGCGATCTGTTTTTCATGAAGCTAGCCAGAATTGAATATAGTTGTTCCGGGCATTCCCGGTCGCAGAGCATTTGACACAGTGTCCCGTGAGACACCGAGTCGAATGCTTGGGTGCAATCAATGGAAATCATAGCCGTGGCTATGTTTCTATTCATGTTATGGCTAACTTCTGACTGCACCTTCAGAAGGGGGTGCTCTGCGCTCATACTGGATTGGAATCCAGTCTGCTCTGGCGGAATGATATCATTTTCCGAGCAGTAATCTTTGAGATAATTCAAAAGAATTTTCTCAAAGATTTTCCCCATCTGTGGTAGCAGACTGATCGGGCGGTAGTCGGCTGGGTGATCTCCACTTTTGGCTGGCTTCAGTAATGGAAACAAGATGGCTTGTTTCCATGTGTCAGGAAAGTACCGCAATCTTATACAAGAGTTGTATAAGTTTGCTAGTTGTACTATCCCTCTCCTCGGCATTTGTTTGAGCAGCACTGTTTGTATCCCGTCGTGCCCTGGTGCTCGGTTTCCCTGACACCGGCGAAGAATCGCCTTGAGCTGCTTCGGTGATACAAACATGTTGTTCTGTTCAGCATCTACCGGAGGAGGGATGTGGTAGTATCCCGTCCTAGCCGTAATATCCCTAGCGTAATGGTCGGCCAGTTTTGTTGCCTGTTGCTCAGCAGTCAGAACATTGTCGCCTTCGTGAAGACGGACAGTGGCTGTCTTGCCTTTTGTAGTCTTCAACAACTTCCAAAACTTTCTGTGATCTCCGTATTGCAGGAACCCCATAACTGCAGAGATTAAGCGGTTTTCCTTAACCGTAATGAAGACATGGCAACTCTATACTATGGTATGACCGTCCTTAATATTCTAGGAATTTTCCAGGGGAAAAATCTGCTTTTAGTTAGGTGAAAAGTTTTATAAAGTATTTTGTGTTTAGGAAAACGTAAAAATTATTGTAAAAAGTATAAACTAATGCTTATTATAAACATTTACAAAGCTCAAAGATAGTGGTGAGTCAGAAACAAGCTCAATGCTCAGTTGTGAAACTGGCGGGCTGAACCGAGTAGGGAGGTTGTGAAATATATCTAGAGGAAAAAAATAGAACACATTTAGTGGGGACGGGCCGACACTTGACCGGCCAAAGTGCGATATTTCTTCACTCCAATGCCACGGGACGTTATAAAATACAGAGCCGGCAGAGAAAAAAAACAGAGGCGAAAAAATGAAACAATTTCCATTCATAGCTGTCAGTGACCGGCCTATTGCTGAGTCCGAACGGGTATTCATGGCTGCCTGGCTGGTCCTCTCACCCGGCCTCTTCTACCTGGAAAAAACTACTTAAACATATTATGAAGGCGTTGAAATTAATTTATCAGATTGTTTCCTCCAATGAGATGTAAGTTAAAAAATATGATGAAAGCTTTGGTCAATCCTTAAGAATGGTAATGCTAATTTAAAACAACTTTAAACATCAAAACTTCCCTTTGCTAAATAAAAATGAGTTGTTACATTATAGACAATTTTACCAATATAAATCTGTTAGAGTACTTATTGGTAGGGCTTCGAGTTTCTAAGTGGCCGCTACTTGGTCCAACAAAGCATATTTGCTTTCGAGGACTTTGGAGGATAAGTGCTTTTTCATGAACATAATTATGTGAACGTCGGTGGACTGTGCTGCTTTAAATCATCGAATTGGATGTTTAAAAAAGTCGCACCAATCCAAGCTAATAATAATAGACTAAAAGTCTAATAATCAATCAATTTTATTATTTATTAAGATAAAATTACAATCTGCCTTTTATTAGGCAATGAGTAATTGAGATAAATGTCATCATTCATACCATATTTACAATTCATCATTCACTCGCTCATTCGTACAATATTTACAAACAGCCCAGAGGCCCCCCAAGTCCACATGATTGTCACCTCCCTCGCATGCGAAGGAGGAAGCGGAGTCTTGGGGAGTCCCCCACGCCCCTATGTCAGCCGCGTCACTGGATAAGAGCCAGCGGAGGCTGGCCAAGAGCGCGAGAGCCACAGACGCTCAGGACATGATTAGAGAAACTGGCCATTGCCAGAACTCCCACTATCACTTAGTTATAGCAGGTCACGAGGCCACTGCCGTTTTAATCTCCGAAGAGGATTATAGGGGTGAGTGGTGCAGTGCAATGACTGTGCTAGGGAATTAGGGTGGTTGGATAGGTTACTATGGAATTTTATGAACTTTGAAGGGATGAGTTCAAGAATATAGGGTATATTCAGATCATTGTGAAGGGTTTTGTTGCTGACGTAATAAGGGGCATTTACTATTGTTCTCAGGACTTTTGATTGAAAGGATTGGATGCGCTTGATGTTCGACTTTTTTGCTGTCCCCCATAGCTCTATCCCGTATGTCCAGATTGGCTTGAGTATAACCTTGTAAATAAGTAGTCTAATAATCAAAAGACAAAAAAAAATCGATTTCAAATATTTTATTACTTAACGCAGAGGTCGCCAAATGATCTCGCGGGCCACTTTGGTAATGCATCGTAACTCCGCGGACACATATAAAATTATATATCCCCATATTAGGTCTAAGCCGACCATACACATTTCTTTGGAGTGAATACTTGAAACATAATTAGTTATTATTACTATTATTCTTACATGTAAACATAGATAATATAATAATAATGACACTAAACGCGTCATACATTCGCAAGAATATTATTTTAAATCAAAGTTATTTTTTTCTCATAATTTCGACTGTTAATTTTTGAATATATGGATGCACAAATAATGTATTTTTTTAATACATTCACTACTTTGGCCATTGTATAATAAATATATTTTGTAAAATTGTGATGAATCTCGCAGGCCGGAAAAATGTTCAAGGCGGGCCGCTGGTTGGCCACCCCTGACTTAAGGGGTTTCTGCTAGAAGCAGATTATAATTCATAATTTTGTTTTACATATTTCATAAAAATACATTTTCGTTTATTATTGATGTAAACACAACGTTTAATCTAAAGGGGGGTCAGTTAAATGATCATCGAAGTAACTAGCATTTATTGGGCGTTTTTTAGTTGTTAATTTAATAAAGAAGTAGGAAATCTGGGGTAGAATGTCTACCATTGATCATCCTAGTAACTCAGCGCATAGGAACCTCACCAGATCTTAGCACTTCATGTCCCTAATTGGAAAGGGCTATCTTCTGGTTACTATCCTTTTTCCAAGCTTGAATTTGAAAGGCACGTTGAGCCACCCTGCAGCTAGTACGTCCAATAAGGGAGTAGAGCACAGATGTGAGAGTACGGTCCAGGCGAAGCCTCCTGTCCCGAGAGAGCACCGTTTATTAGGGCCGGCAGTTATAGGGATTATTGCATTCCGTCCCACCGCTGTACTAATGGGAGCCCTTAATGCTCATGTCTGGCCCTCGGTTATGCCGACCCCAATCCGTAGGGGAATTCTCATTGATTCTAATGTAATCGGAATAATTTCCATTCCGCTATGTTTGCCTATTAATCCATAGTCCCGAGGAAAACTGTTCCCTTTCGTTTTAGTACATATTTGATTTTAACTCCCTTATAAGTACTCTTAAAATGAAGCAGAAATTCCACCACCTTTTTCCAATAAGAGTGGTAATGGAGACTCTATGAAATAATATTTAGCTCTTTAAGGCGAGAATGAATGACGGTCTAATAAGAATAAACTACAGAGGATAAAAATAACAATCTGTCTATCTATGAAAAGTAAAACAAACAGGAAACAGATTTATATAACAAAATTGGAGTTATGTAATATGTAAAAACTAGAAATGAAAATAAAAAAAGGGTTGATTTTAAACTTTAATAATAATTATAAAAACCACAATAACTGTTGAGCGGAATTTCAGGGGAATCAGGACCCCCCCCCCCCGGCTCTTCAGAACTGTGCACCCCACCCTTCCATCACAACAGACCACTCAACACTATCACTGATATAAGCACATTCACACTACACCCCCTAGGGCTTCGTTATTTAGGGAAATTTGGCAGAAGTTATAAAATGCAACTCTCCCATAAATATGAAGTTATGAAATATAAGATTGGCCTCAGACGTCACCGTAGCGAGGACAGCCCTGGAGGGGTAAAATGGGAAGCCAGAAACCTCTACTCTTAACTGTTTCTTCCTTCCCATGAAACCTCCTGTTAATATTCGATGCTCTCCATCAGTTCCAATTTTTGAAATCACACTTGGACCACTCCTTATCATATTTTAATCTATCCTCCCTTTATTTAATATTAATATGCATGATGATAGATAACTCTATAAAAATTAAACAGGGATAAATAACGGAACTAAGGAATAAAAAAGGCTTACCTTAAAGTACCTGGAAGGTTGATTTAAGACTGTTTGAAGGAAAGAAGGGATATGGGTAGGATGCATACAAACCTATGTTGTATTATGATGGGGGAGCACCCAAAGAAATTAATGGTGTGACAAAAAAAAAAGACGTTTCCACTTAAATAGCCACAAGAGAACTGTATTTTTCTAGGCCCATCTCACCTGAGCTTGGAAGAAAACGCGCGCGAAGCAGGCAACCAATCAGAACCAGTCCCATGTGCATTGTTAACAGGAAGACATTCCCCTGCCTGCCGGCGCGAAACATTTAAATTCCCTCCAAATAAAAATAACAAGTCATATTATTTGATACATGATTCCATTCTCATCTTATTGTAATGCTGTAGCATGAGCTATTTTGCAATGAGCAAACGATATTCACTTATACCCATTTTGTTGGCTCATTATGATATTGTTCACTGATGACATGTCTGACATCATTGTGATTTATCTGACTTTTGAAAACCACCACACCATAAACGTTTCCATAGGGCATTCCCTACTTTCCATTCTTAGCATCGGTGTTGTCCAGCAACGTCCAATACTATAAGTATCGGTTTAAGCCCAAGGCATACATATACTTAATTTTTTTGCCTGGAGGTGGCGGGTTCTCCAAGCCCTATTGCACCAGAGAATAAATGGTTTAAGATCTTTACTTGCACTAAGTTTTTCCCACGCTGCGGCGAGTTGTCTGTTCAGCCCTTCGTCCAAACCACACGTATTATACTCACAATTTTTGTGGTTATTTGGATGTGGTTTACTGATATCAGTAGTTTGTAATGCTCCTTTAATCCTCAACTCCTTGCTTCTTAGATATCTTTTCTAGTCGATGATTACCACCGGTAGGAGATTAAAATATAGCAGTCACTGAGATGAACGAATTAGTTTTAGAATATCTTACTGTTGTATAGTTCTGTTTTATATTGAAAATTTGACTCTACAACTAGCACACACAATACATAGAATAATCTTTCATCTAGGGCGTATGTGGGCAACAGCCGGCCCGCGGGCCGGATCCGGCCCGCTGTAAGATTTGATCCGGCCCGCGAGACATTTTGAAAAACCCAATTTAAAAAAAAAAAAATACACTACTTACTCATACTCATGGAATCAAGTGAGCGAGCAAGCCGAGTGGCGGTGATCATCAAAGAGTGAGGCGGCAAACATCAAAGTTCAAAGCCATTGATGTTTGCCGCCACACTGGCGGCGCAACAAAGGATTATTGCTTCGCAATTGTATTGTTCTACACTAGACGATTCTAGATCATTCCTTCATTTTGCCTATATAAGCGGGTGGATGGCCGGAACTTAGTTCAGTCCTATTCGAGCTACCGTGGTGATAAGTTTGCTTTGTGACTTTGTGTGCATCTTGAGTGCTTACTAATTATACCTATTTTCTTATTAAGTTTATCGAACGATAAGTAAATGAAAATGATGTCTGGTGGAAGGAAACGAAAAGTAGATGCAGAGGGTCGCCAGTTTCAAGAAAAATGGACTGAAGAATTCTTCTTTATCTTGCACAATGGTAAGCCTATTTGTTTGATGTGTAATGAATCCATTTCGGTGATGAAAGAATTCAATATAAAGAGGCATTACTCAACTAAGCATCCTACGCTGCTCTCACTGACAGGACAAATAAGAAAAGACAAAATCCAGAAACTTACCGCAAATTTGGAAAAACAGCAGCAAATATTTCATAGACAAAGAACACAACTTGATAATGTTGTGAAAGCTAGTTTTATAGTTAGTTCAAAATTGGCAAAGTCATTGAAACCATTTGCCGAAGGAGAATTTATCAAGGAGTGTATGTCAGAAGTTTGCAGTGTTTTGTGTCCTGAAAAGAAAAATGAATTTGAAAAAATTAGTTTGTCAAGACGAACCGTTGTACGACGTATAGAAATGATGGCTAATGATATAAAAACAACATTGACTGGCCGTATGACTGGTATTGAATCATTTTCCATAGCATTAGACGAGAGCACCGATTTGTCTGACATAGCTCAACTGGCTATATTTATTCGAGGTGTTGATAAAGAATTCACTATTACTGAGGAATTGCTTGCTTTACAGCCGCTAAAAGGAACCACTACAGGAGAGGACATTTTTAATGAAGTTCAAAAGGTATTCACAAGTTTTGGCTTGCCATGGTCGAAATTAGTTGGAGTATGCACAGATGGTGCACCTTCTATGGTCGGCTTACGTAAAGGTTTCATCGGAATTTTGAATGAAAAAGCAACTGAATTAAATGTGCAAAAAGATGGTTTGATAGTCCTTCATTGCATTATCCACCAACAGAACTTGTGTTCTAAGTCCATTCGACTCCAGAATGTTATGAATGTGGTAGTAAAAACCATCAATTTTATTCGATCCCGAGGGCTTAACCATCGTCAGTTCAAGGCGTTTTTGGATGAAATATCAGCCGAGTATGACGACGTAACATATTATTGTGAAGTCAGATGGCTAAGCAAAGGGAAAATGCTGAAACGGTTTTACGAGCTTAGAAATGAGATAGCAGAATTTATGCAAATAAAAGATAAACCACTATCTGAATTGAGTGACGCAAAATGGATATGTGACTTAGCATTTCTTGTCGACCTTACAGGCCATTTGAATGATTTAAATTTGAAACTTCAAAAACAAGGACAGTTAGTAAATGATTTGTACAGCCATTTGAAAGCGTTTCAGAACAAAATCCGCTTGTGGGAGGCACATATGCTGTCTGGTAACAGTTACCATTTCACCACGCTCTCTGCGTATGAAAATATTGCTTACGCTCAATATGCTGAAGAACTCAAGTTACTGTCGGAGCAATTTTCGATCAGATTTAGCGATTTCAAACACATGGAAGACTGTTTCAATTTATTTGCTACTCCAACAAAAAGTAATGTACAAAATGCTCCAATACACTTGCAAATGGAGTTGATCGAGATTCAAGAAAACTCACTCCTAAAATCTAAATTTGAAGACGTGGAGTTGTGCGATTTCTACAAAAAATACCTCGAAGAAGACCATTTTCCGCAGCTTAGAAAATTTGCAAGAAGATTGATTTGTGCGTTTGGCAGTACTTATAAATGCGAACAGTTCTTTTCATTGATGAAAGTTAATAAATCAAAACATCGTACAAGGCTGACTGACGATAATTTGGAAAATTCTTTACGTCTTTGTACCAGTGGAATTAATCCAAACATCGATGAATTAGTTTCCCAAATTCAAGCTCAAGTGTCTCATTGATTTCGGTGTCGCTATTTAACTTTCGTAGTTTGTAACAATTCTAAATTTAACGATTTAATTTAATGCTGTAGGTACCTATTTTTTCATTTCATTTTGTTATTTTAATAAATTGTGTTGTAATAACATTGTCGTATTATTTCATGGCTGACTGATATCTATCGCTAAAAATTATGAACACTACTTTAAAATGCACTACTTTTAAACGCGGCCCGCGAACGTATTTGCACACTAAAGTTTGGCCCATAACATGTCAAAGGTTGCCCATACCTGATCTAGGGCATTTCCTCAAATCAATTTCAATCATATTTGTGGGATTTTAGTTTCCATTCAATTATGATTTGTATTCTTACCACTGTTTCTATGTTCCTAGATTCGTGCGGAGTGGATGGCTTCAGCTTCCAGATTAAGAGGGTAAACGAGACTGCCTGGAAAACCGGGAATGGAACCAAAGAAGAGAAATTCTGGACATTCTGGGACCGTGGAAGGACGGCCAAGATCGGCGATGTTTTCGACTTCGCGGCCAGAGTCTGGTACAGAGGATCACCTTTCACCTTCCCTGCATCCAAGTGGACAGTTCCAGGTGAGCCAAACATAGGGGCACATGTGTATTAGTAGAACCCCTAACTAATGTGTTAGTTATCCCTTAACGCAAGAGATAATAAATATACCCAGCGTCTGTCAGGTCTTAGTATGAAATTAGAAAAAAACATAATGGAGCTAATAGCTGAAATTGAACAGTATATGACTGTATGACAAAATACCACCACAGTACTGTTTTATGGGATCAATGTCTCACCCATGCAGAATTATGTCACATGTATCGATAGATATTAGTAGTGGACTAAACATTATTTGATTTCGGAACTCAATACGCAAACAATCAGAAATTATCGGGTTTATATCGATGGCTCTGTAAAGAGCAAGGACCTTTCTTGCCACCTATAAAACTCGTCTCTTG
The DNA here is from genome assembly GCA_930367205.1 of Acanthosoma haemorrhoidale. Classification (NCBI taxonomy): domain Eukaryota; kingdom Metazoa; phylum Arthropoda; class Insecta; order Hemiptera; family Acanthosomatidae; genus Acanthosoma; species Acanthosoma haemorrhoidale. The sequence goes on along the minus strand of OV884015.1, from coordinate 51,314,052 downwards.
GAGATCAATAACAGGTCGTCCGTTACAATGATTTTTCAAGCTTTGAGCTGTGACAATCGTGTTTCGAATCATAGATATTATTTAGACATTGGTTTGGGTGAGAGTAGATGTCAACATAGTAGAATAATAGCTTGAAATGAATAGACTGCAAGGCGATAATTTCTATAAAAAAATTTGTTTTGAGTTGAAAACTCTATTTAATTGGGTATAGTATCCAAAGTTGTTATATTCCGCTCAACGAAAGTCCGGAATACATTCCTGTGAAACTGGTCGTAGCCCTATTAAATCTCGCAGAAAACAAAGATGAGAATACTTTTACGATGTCCCACAAACTACAAGCCTTTGTAAGTATGTCCTCCGCTAAATTCTTGAAGTAAGATGGGCAAAAACGATTACCGATCCAGAGCTACTGAGAAACATAAAACACGCTGTGCTGGAGCCTGGTTGAAGTCTAAATGAAAGTGTATTTATACACAACATCTTCTGGATAAACGCTTCTATTTATAGGATACATATCACATGTTACACTACACAATAACGATTATTTCTATGGGAGGCTACAGCCACATTCTACATCAGGCACAGTCATGTAGAAAAATTCAGACAAGAAAGTTAATTTCATTGATTGCCGGTTTGAGAATAGTAAAATATATGCGGTCTCTAAACGGTTTTTTTTTTTTTTTTTCGAAATTGCGTTTTTATACGACTAATGAGTGTTCTCATAGTCATTTTTTTTAAAGTCAGTATAAAGTAATTGTTGTAGAATCTCTAGTATGATTTCGAAAAACTGTAACCTTAGCATTACTGATAAAAACCCTGTTGAAATCTTCAAGAGTCGGTGTTGGATTCGAGAGTAGATTTCCCTGTTAGTGGCCATTGTTCATTCAACGCACAATGAACAAAGCTCCACAATACCGATCCTCGACAAAAGCAAACTAAGTATTTTCAAGTGTGTATCCAAGGCAATTAACTTGTACAATTGTTCCCTATTGTTGAGCGTTAATATTTTAGTTGTCGTTGAAAGTTTCAAATAGGCATTTTTTTAACCATTGTTTGATAATGTTTCGAACTATTTTCAGTTGTTTAGCTGACGTTTTGCGTGGTTGTAATCCAACTACAATAGAGGAAGCTCTAGTTATTTCGGAAATGGCTCTGTATCATTGTTCATATATCGCTTGTATTTTAAACATCACCGGAGCTACCTTGAAATAGCTTGCCTAAAAGAAAACAAGCGTTTAGTTGTGAGCACGAGATTAACGGCAGTTTTAATGAGCTTGACTGTACTGGCGGGTAGACTGTTAAAAGCGTGTACATCTTGTATATGAGGTATGGAAGTTCCAACACACCCCGTTTTGTCCACCGAACCTTGGTAGGGGAAGAATAAAAATGAAATAAGTGAAATAAAATTTTTAATTAAAATTAAATAAAACTAAACACAGATTACTTATTGGTGGTAAGAATGTTGGGATCTTTAATTGTACATCTGTCTTAAAAGTATAGAAAACATACAGACTTTACGAAATTGCCATCTAGGAGTTCCCATCGTTAGAAAGAGAAGAACGGGCGATGCTTAGATGTGGTTAAGAAGGTAAGGGAGAGATCCAAGTTATCAGGCAATACATGTAGCCAATATTATAAACCCTTAAAACATTTATATACAACATGTATTTTGAAAAACATGAAAAGTAAAAAGAACGTTGTATTATTGACTGACTGGCTTACTCTGTACAAACGATATTCATGTATTTTTCTACTTTTATATAATGTTTCTTTATATGTATACTTTATTTTCGTATCTTCATTTTCTCCTTTTATTTTATGATGACCATTTATTTTATGTTTTACTGCTTTAGGTAATCGCTAACCAAAAAATTACTGTAATTTTTTATCATTTATTACTATTAAGTATTATCAATGAAGTTATCGAAATACATTGAACAAGTGAAAGACGATTCCTTTTTACCTAGTTTTACTTTAACGCGTAAAAAAAGATTTTGTCATCATCGGATATTGAAAATATAAAAAATTTTGCATTACAATGTGAATCCGAAAGAGAACGGGGATGCGAATGAAGGGATTACGCTGCAGGGAAGAGAAAATATGTTCAATAAATATGTACCAAACTGGGGAACGGTGAATTTAGAAACGAGTAGGTACATTTGGTTTAGGAAAGAAAGATATTATTCTCACAAAGAGCCTCCTGTATGTATACTGATATTTACGCTGTTTGAAAATTATTTTTTTAGGAAAAGCTTGAAGTTTCTCATGTGTGTCCTTTCATTCTTTGGTATGTTGCCAATATTCTGATTTATTATTTTAACTGTTTTGTACATAATTGTTTTTTACGTTTATAAATTTATTTTTATTGTAGTCCTGAGGATGCCTGAATAGGCGAAATGTATTAGTCGACGTCTCAACAAACATATCCATTCATATCAAAACGTGATAATCAGGAACAAGTCAAGCAAATAGTAATACTCCCTCTTTTTTAGGGGTTTGTTTTATGTTTTTTTCCTAAGGCAGCAAACCTTATAATTTCACCAGAGTTTGTCTGTCTGTTCCTTGTGATGCTAAGGAACCTACAAGCCTATCCGTACGGAATTTTATATCGCGATTCTATCTAGTTAATTACCCAACGACTGGAGAAATATTCTCTACTCTATAAAACATAATTAACGGTTATTATTAACAAATCACTTTGTAATAAAAAATAAATATTTTTTTTCGTATAGAGTACGTAATCAAATTAAAGATCTCGAAAAGCTGATTTAGAATATGCACAGTATTTTAGAGGTTTGGTGGAGTTTAAAGACAACAAAAAAAAAAAAAATCAGAATAATAATTTTTTTTTTATATAAAACTGGTAGTAGTGACGAATCCTTACGTTCAGTAATGTTTTACCTCTAAAAGCTGCCTTCAACAATAGTGGCAACAATAGAGGCAACAGAGACATGTTGGGTCGAGCTCACAAATATTTCGCCTTGTAGCATTTAATACGTAATAATCTGGATGTATCTTCCGGCATAGTACTTCATGCACACATGCCCGCGTCAAACTTTCTTGGAAACCACAGTCTGAACTCTAAACAGCGGGAAACTTCCTAACTGCCTAACATTCGAGCATTTACTCATACCAGCCTTAATTAATTAGGGAAAGGTATACCGAACGCGCACACACGCGCATTAATAACCCAAACACGGTCATGTAGTGACAAACCCACTCTGAGGTTAACTGCTCCACCCGGATTCCTCAGACCTCTTGTTAATGTTTCTTCAGGCGATTTAAAAAAAAAAAAAAAGAACTCAATTGTGGCCCATCACTCAATTGAAGAATTCTTCATGGCAGTGAAAACGATTTTAGTCTTTTTGTAATTATAGTCTCTAAGCATACTGCTTATCATTCATCAGGACCTCAATATCTTTAAATTCATGCTTTCCTCTGTAAGATAGGAATATATTTATTTTTTAATTACCGAGTAATTGATGTTCTATATTATTTTTTAATGGGGTTGCTTATATTTGTAGCATCAAATAGAACAACCATATATCCTTCTGAAAAAAAATCACTAGTATAGTTAAAGTCGTAAAAACTACGTTAATGGCGGTGGCGATTATTTTTAGTAATTAAGATTAAAGTTTAAAAACCAAACAAAACACAAATTGAATATCTGTCCACATCACACATCTATCATCAATAGTGTTACTTATCCTGAGGACCTCATGTTTAACCTAGATGTTTCCAACCATTGTAAAAAATAGATAGTGATAGATACAATAAAAATTGTAATACAGCAACGGAGAAAATTAAATTAAAATAGCAAATGAATTAGAGTACCAAGGCTTACCTTGATGTTTCTATGCTGTGATAAAATTAGACGGTTGGGATGAAGGGGCTATTTGGCATGGTTTTACCATATACATACATTATCGAAGTAAAGGGATCACAGGTGGGAACAGGGCTTGCTATGTATTGCGGGTCTCAATTTTCGTTACGGCTACTATAGTAAATTTTATGGTGAAATGCAGTTTTTGGAAGAGGTGGGGGGGGGACTCCATAAAAGCCGCTATCATATAAAAATAAATGTGGGGCGCCCAAAATGTTTCCACTCACACGTCACCTTTCCGCGGCCAGTCCAACCAAGATGGCGTGAGAAAAAACGAGAAAAGCAGGTAATTAATCAGAATTAAAAAAGGGTGTTCACTGTTACTATTAGGACTCCTTGCCTGCCGGTGAGAAAAATACAAATTTCTAAATTTAAAAAAATAACAAGCTATTTTACTTGACGAATAAATTCAAGAATTTTAAAGGATGCAGTAATTATTTGGCCTTAATAACTGAATAGAGTAACTATTTCTTGGAATGTTTTAATAGCCCATCAAATTAATTCAAGTCATTTTTATGAACAAATTAGTAATTATTCTCAGATTATTGCGGAGCTGTCATATAGTTATGATTGAGGTAATCAAATTTCATCTACAACGGTTGCAAATCTGTCTGAAATTTAAAATGTTCATTCAAAAACACCTCCAGGTTTAGGCCATACCCGTTTTGGTTCCAATATGAAAGTGAAAAGAGAGCACCATCGAAATGAGGTGGATAATTTAGAAAGTATTTAAGAAACTCCAGGACAATTACTCAATATTGTTCCTTTACTCTCTACACCCTTTATTTTTTTTACATGAACATGGGGCATACTCATTCAAAAAATTATGTTCACAATTATTGTAACAGAATTTTCAATCAGTAAAAATTATAAAATATTTTGATTTTATATTAAGAAACAATGAATGGCTAAACTACTACGATAAGTACATTTTACATATTTGTAATGGAATTCGAACAAAGGATTCTATAGGCTGTCAAGTCTTGGGAATAAGCAATTCTGCAGAACTGAACAGTTGTGTGGGCTGGGCATACTTGCGATAGCAACTTTGCTAGTATTTCAGGCTGGTCGATTATTGGCTTTTAATGGTGTACCACCAGTTTCACCAATGGTAAAACCTTTCGCTCATCAATGCTGGAAAAGTTTCAAATATTGCAGGACTACAAGTCAACAGGAATCAAGGAGTCTTGTTCGCTGTCTTCTACCAAGTTTCTGAACAGTTTATATCATTATATTGGAGCGGGGCATGATTCTTCCCTTATCCCCTAAGGGTTATTCTGAGAGGAATGTTCTAGTCGGGATCACTCTGCTTTCTGTAAATAAATGAGTAACTGCCTGAATAGAAAAGAAGTTAATCACAGCTCCTCAGCTCCATCAACCAAATATTACGACAACCACAATCGGCTTTACCTCTTCCTGAAGTGTCACATAATGGATTTAATCTTAATTTTTTTATTACAAGCATTTGAGTGGTTGTAACATCACAGACAAACATGTCGAGACAGGTTACCCTAAAGTCTGTGTAGCTGCTAAAGTCAATTTTAAGGTTCTATTATAGGACATTAATACTGAGGAGTTCAAATCTCTAGATTTGCACTGAATTTTATTTCACTTCTAACTACAATACACTGGAAAGAAATCAAATATAAATGAGAACCATTAAAAACTACTCTTGCTATCTCAAAACGACCACTGTGCTCCATGATTTAAAACTTCCCACAGTACAACAATATGTCATTACTCAAACTGAAACATATTTTAATAAAACAGCATCTTCTGAAAAGCCATTAACAGGGAAAATAGGAAATTACAGTAAAACATTTTTTAAATGTTATACACAGAAAATCAAACAAACGAGGGTGGTCTGAAAAGTTTCCGACCTAACAAAGCTTTTATTTCACTAGCTTTTATTTATTTTATTATCATCTTCATGTTGAGGTCGGAAACTTTTCAGACCACCTGTGTATAAAGTCAAATTGAAATTCATGTCCTTGTTTAAGTAGGTTTTTCTCCTTGTTTTATTCCTGCAGAAATTATATCCAGAGTAGTGCAATATGTTTCAGTTAAACTTTTTGAATATGTAAATGATAGCAAATAAAACCTATATATAGGGCATCTATTTATGTATTGTTAATAGATAAATAAAAATCTTTTTTCTTTTCTTTGAAAAGAGGAGCTCCCATTATAACACCCTATCATTCCTGCCCTAATCACCACCTGCCTAATCCTCGATCATTGTCTACTTTGAATTTTATTTTTTAGTTATGCTTTACATTTTTAACATCGATAATATTTCTTGTTACAGCAATAATGAATGAATTTGAAGATCCAGCCTACTCGGACACTGATGATAACTGCATACCAACAACTGAACCGACAAAACCTGTTCCTAAAGCTCTCAAGAAGGAGTTGAGAGCACCAAAAATAATTAAGGAAGAGGGAGGTGAAAAAGAAGAAGAAACAGAGCAAAAAAAACCGACAGTCCCTAGCAGGCTGTGCACTTTAATAGAGCCCCCCAAGCCTGGATCAACTAAAGAAGAGGTACTGGAGAAACAGTTGGCCATGCTCCAGTGCGAGATGTCTGCCGTCCTGGAGAGGAGCTCCAGACTCTCCAGTGAGCTCAACAAGGAGCTACTCGACCTAAAGAAACTCAATTATGCAGCAGTGGCTAGGATGCAGCGGCTTGAATCCCTAATAAGGACCATTCCCAGAGCCATCCCTTTTCCATATGTGTAGGCAGGATATTTAAGGATGTGTACACTTATGAAACAAAAAACATGCTTATTCATAAATGTCTTAAAAACATTAGATGGGTGCATATGATCTCATTTATCAATAATTACTACTAAGGAAAAATTAACTAATTAAAACAATTAAGTTTTAATAACAAATAAAGGTAAAACATGTAAAATTGATTAAGTTAAACTAATCAATGAACCTATTCCTACAGTTACCAAGATTTCTTTTAGTACTGTATTATGTAACTTCTAGTGTATTGTATTATATTATATAAATGTAAAAAGATTTGGTTCTTGAAGAGAAAAATTGTCAAAGAAAAGTAAATATATATCTGTTCTATTTCTAGAGTTGTATACTGTACACCAAATATAAATGTATAAATAAGTAATTATACACATATTCTTAAATGAATTCAATGCATTAATGTTTTTCTACATAAATCTTTCCTGAATTATGTTATTACTCACACTACACAAGTTGCTGAAATGAGCAAAAAAAAACAAAATAAAGAAATTACCAAGCATACATCAGATTTACTAGGTAAGAGAAAATCCTGTGTACCATCACTATAATAAAATACACTAATGCATAATTTTGCATAAAATATAACATTACCATAAACCTATTAAAAAAATGAAATAAACTGTGCTACCAATTTACTAAATATTTAATAAAACATAAATAGATCTAAATTATGAATAAATTTAGGCAGTAGTATATATACTAAGTTATGGCTAGTGGTACGGCAATGCTAAGCCTAATACCTATATAATATATAAATATATATATAAAATATATAAGAGACATCACAACTATTCTTACTAACTGGCTAAATTTATCTATAATTTAGATCTATTTATGTTTTATTAAACATTTATTACATTAGTAGCGCAGTTTATTTCATGTTTTATTAGGTTTATAGTAATGTTATATTTTATGCAAAATTGTGTTTTGTAGAGTAGGCATTAGTGTATTTTACTAAAGTGATGGTACATAGAATTAACCAAATAAGTTCATTAAAAGCAGATATCTTCACAAAACAACTGCCAACTCCTTATCTAAACACAATAAATTCATTAATTAGTCTGTTGAATAATAAAACATAACTGTTGTCTAGTGTTGATTTGTAAATCACCTCGCAGACACACTATTGAATTCCATATTTATGGGGTTTTCCTAGAAAGTAACCCCCACAAACACCTACAGCAGAGTATATTTGTACATTTCTGATTGATTTGGCAGCTATTTCTATTTTACTAAAATTAGTATAGAATTCCTAGATTATATATCCAGACAGATGGCTTGATCTAAAATCTCGAACAACGATGAGGAAATAATAATGTAGAATATTCAATAAATAATTTGTTAATAACCAATTATAAAACATAGAACCACGATGGAGTGGACAAAAAGCTCTTGAAAACAATCAAAAATTTATAAATAGGAGCAAAATCAATAAAATCAAAATAAGCAAATAAACACTCATTCTTTTCCGTTAGCGAGGGATTTTAAACACTGCTTTTGTGGCACCAATATTGTTTACAGGCATATATTGAGGTGTCCAGAAGCCACAGAAACAGAAGTGCCGAGGGATGAGAATTAAAATATATGAAATTGGATGTTTACAATAGAATTTGCTGACAAATAAATTGTTATTACATCACACCATAATGAAATCAAATTCTTGCTCAGTAAATTGCTAGAATAGCCTAGGTGAGGTTCAGAAATCAATAATAATAAGAGATTAATTGGCATCTGATTTGGCAACTGTACATATATGGTGTTTGATAACTATATATTGAAGGATGACAAGTACCGTGAGCATAGCTTACCAAAGAGAAGTGGGCTTTTCAGAGTCCAGTACATAGTAACACTTGCAAGATGAGAAAAAGTTGGAGCGCACAAACTAAACTAAATGATTGGTATTTTATGTATGGTGCATGTCAAGCAAATGGGAAGTGAAAGAATGAAAAATGGAAAGGAAGTATGGTTGTCAGTCAGCCAATGGAGGAATGGATGAAATATGTAAGACAGAGAGGGAATGACAGGAAGAAGACTTGAAGAAAAACAGAACTGAAAAATCCTGGTGACTGGCAAATGACATATATTGCTTAAGATGTAATTATATACAACATACATAAATGTGTTGAACAAGAAATAAAATAATAAATAGCTCATAATATGATTATTAGTAGTTATCACTAAGATTACACTCCGGTCTATAAAAAATCCACTAATGTCTCGTTTATTTACAGCCATTAATATTACAGTAGTCAATTTAAAGCCTGATAAACCTTAAAGATATGTTATTTTATAGAAATTATATTATGCTTGTTTATTCGATTATATAATTTTTATAAAATAACAAAACCTGTATATAATGTAGTGATGCTACAGGAAATACAGAATAATTTGTAAATGGATTCACTTGAGGATCTATAATTGTATATTATTGTCTGTAAGTTTAAAGGGGCTATGAAGAAGGGGGGAAAAAAAAAAAAAAAAAAAAAAAAAAAAAAAAGATATGTTAGCCTAAATAAATTAATTTATTATAACAGAGGTAAATTAAAAAACAAAAAGCTCAAAATTTATGACTTTTAATTATCAATTTACAAAATTAAACATAGCATATTTTTTTTTTTAAATAAAACAGCAAGACCATTTTCTGTCATAACCACCTTTTGTGACAGACATGATGAACTAACATAACAACAATACATAAGCCCAGTTAATAGGAAATTAAAGTTTTAAAAATGAAATATTTTTTAGTTTTCGATATGCAGTGGAATGTGTGTTAACAACCTAAGCATAAAGACCATTCCAAAAATGAAACAACATTATCCAACAATCATACTACATAATTAAGATTAATGTGGTGATAAACTACAAGTTAACTGTAAGAAATTAATTATGTATGCCTATTAAAATGAAAATGTAAAAAAAAATTTATTTTCAGGACTAAGCAAAGTACAAAAATACACTAAAAGCCTTTAACACTGTCATTTTCCACATTCTTCTTACAATTAAGTTTATCTAATATAATCATTAAAACAAGGATAAAAATTTATTTATTTATTTAATAAAATTATCAAATGTTATTTACACACACATATTTGTAGTACTTAACTTCAGTTCTTCACTGAATATTTGGTGTTGATAGGAATCACAGAAATACAATCACAAATTATAATAATTTTAATAGACTGAATAATCCAATTCACACTAAAAACCCTTAACTCAAACAGGCATCTAGGTGAACATTAATTTCATCTTCGGGGCACATTAAACCACAGCTTGGGCATTTCACGTGATTGGGAATTTCAAAATCGATATCATCTGTTACCTGTATGTTCTTGAGGACGCTTAAGAGTCCAGTGCACTCATCAAGATGTTCGTTGATGAGACTGCTTAATGTTTGGAAACCGCAGACTGGACAGCCCACCACTTCATCAGGAGTTATTCCAACTTCTTCTTCTGAATCAGAGTTGATTATTACAACTTCTTCATTTTTTACTTCTTCTTTTTTCACTGCTTCTTTTTCCACCACTTCCTTCTTCACTTCTTTACCGATTGGCTCTGCTTTAGGAACCCAAGTCCCTGAACTACTGGCCCCTTTATTAAAAACCCTAGAAGTTGAGGGTCCATCATTCTGATTTTTTTTCATTATTATATTTGAAATAGGAGACTTAGCCTCGTCTTTCTTAGTATTTTGAAATGTTTGACTTTCATTTTGTGGCTTATACAAGCTTTTATTTGCTTCATTTCCACTTTTCTTAGTATCTAGAGGTGCAGCTTGTGTGTCGCATGGTTTAGGCGGGGGTTTATTTTCAAACATGGAAAGTAGGACACTTTTCGAGCGATCAGCTTTTCCACCTGGAGCAAGTACATGACCCATTCCAGAGAATGGAATAACTTTCTGTTTTTCAGGACTATTTAATTTCTCATCTGAATTTTGAGAAGAACCTGGTTTCGGGTTCATCACCAAAGTACCTCCTTTATTAGACTTTAGTCCAGTACCGAAACCTGCCAAATTGGGCTTGATAGAATTAACTTTAGCACTGCTAGCACTTTTAGAAGGATTAGTGTTAGAAGATGAAAAACCACGAATATTATTAGAATTTGCTCTTTTGATTACAGGAGTAGATCCACCCTTATCCTTGCTGCCCTTTCCTAACTTTTTATCCGCTTTGACTGGTGAAGGCACTTGTGAAAAATAGTTCATCAATGGTGTAACACCACCTATCAAAGCAAAAAAAAAAAGTTAGTAAAAATTCATTGGTTGTAATTAAGTACTAAATATGAATATGGCAATAATAAATTTACTTGGTGATGTTTTGGAGTTCTGAACTCCTTTCTTTTTCACTCCAGAAGCACTACTCTTGCCGGAGCCACTGGCTTTAGAAGTAGATGGTTTACTGGGTCCTTGTTTAGGAAAATATTTTGTCAAAGAAGTGGTATCTGAAAAATAAAGCATAAATAAAAACTTCTTAAAACCAATTATGGTAAATGATCGGCCTTTACAGTTAAGATATACATATGCTGTACAAGGGTATTTATAGTGATAAACATCAATTACATTGCGGCCTTTCATATCACTGGTTCCTAAAACACAAATTCAATTGTTCCCCAACCTTCTTATATTTGTAAAACACTGACTTCACTCTACCCTGAGAATTATTTTTTCATAGAAGTTCCAAAGATAATATAATTTTTATAAACAGATTGAAATTTTGGCAATAGTTTGATAGGGGACTCAATAAAATAAAGGGAAAATGGTGACATTTTTTTATCAATAAAAAACAATGTTTTCAATGAACTCAGTTCCATCAATGACCCTCGTGGTTGACATGCCCGACAAACAAACAATGTATTCAGTCTTGGAATTCCAGTGAAGCAAGACAATGCCCACCTTGTCTCCCTAGCCACAAAGGTTAGTGACTGTGGAGCATCAGGAGCATCAGAGAAAAAATGAGATATTGTGGAAAAACAAGAAGAAAATTCAAGATGCTGCACAAAGTTCATATCCTGCACTCTAAAATGACTGTCTGAACATACTTAATTATTATTGAGTAAATATTAGTGACAATGCTTTACATTTTACTTAATAATAATAATAACAAGGAAACAGTTAATCTGGACAAATAAGTTTAAGCAAAGACCCTCTTCAGAAAAAAATTGGTGTTATCATTAATTATCAGCAAAACCCAGAAAATACCTCTCCAAAGCTAAGAAGGAAAATTGGTTAAATCATAGTTTTGGACCTCATGGAGCAAAAGCTCTTTATTAAATCAAACCCAATATTTTCATACCTAGACTGAACCAAATCTGGCAGTATATGGAAATAGAGTCAGAAGGTACACGGAAGCTGAAAACAGGATGAAGCAGAAACAGGTGTTCAATTCAAATGAGAAATATTTTTATAAACAGATAGGATCAAAAAAACATGACTGCAACTGAGGGCCGGCAATAAAGAGATCTGGGAAACAGTGGAATTCTACAAGAAAAATACATATTGGTTAGAAAAGATAATATCTGATGAATATGACCACTCAAGCAACAAATTAACCAGCGTCATTGAAGAAGATGTAACAAATGTGTTAAAGCGAACAAAGAACTGGAAATCAGCAGGCTCAGATAAACTCCAAAATTATTGGTTTAAAAATTTCAACAAAGCTCATCTCTCACTCTTGAATCAGATACTTATTTGTTACTATCTAACCACTGAGTCGAACCTTCCATCAGAATTCTACACTGCCATAATCAACTTCCTCATAGATGTATGGAAAAGCAAAGCACTCCATGAAAGATTGTACCACTCCTGAGTAGGTACGTGAATCTATCATGGACTTCCCCCAAAAATAGAAGGATTCCTTCTCGCTATACAAGAGCGAGTCATTGCCATAACAGCCTACATATAGCACATATGTAGTGAAGGTATGTGTGACTTATGTCGCTTACACAGGAGTAAGGTGAAATGTTTACATGTTATGAATGCAAGCTGTCAGGTTCTGGCAGTGAGGAAGTATCTACAAAGACATAATATTCCTTTATTATTCCTCAAGCCATAGCAACGAAGATGAACTAGCTAATTTTCCTTAATCAATCTTCCTACTTTCAATACCATCCAACTCCAATTACCTCCAGGAATAATTTGCTATAATCTTTCTATCAGTACTGACTACACAATTTTAAATAATAGGCCAGACTTAGTGATATATAAGAAAAGAAAACTGGCATAGATTATTGAGATAGGAGTACCTGCAGATGAAAATTTGCTAAAGGTAGTAGCTGTAAAGAAGAGAAAATGCCAGGATTTAGCTGAAGAATTAAGTAAATTTATTAACTGGAGAATTGTGGGATTTTACCCACCATCGTTGCCTGCAATGGTTTGATCCTGGAGGACATGCTGAAATATAGCCAGGGTTCAGCAACCAACATTCTAGGAACAGCCAGTGTAGTTTGAAAAGCAACAAAACTTAATCTGAGACTAATCCTTTACTAATAGCACGTGTAGGAAAATATTCCAGGAGTGTGGGAGTATTTTGAGGAAATGTGAAATTCATAATAATCAACAAGCCTTTAGCAACAAAACTTTTGGAAACTGCTAAAAAATTTGACAATATCAGGTAAGTTCAGCCTTACCCTTCACTAATATAGTTGAAAGTCTGGGTAGGTGAATGAATATTCCAAGGAAGTGTAAAATTGTATACAATAATAATAATAAGAAGAAATCTTGCAGCCTTGGAACCTCTTATAATGTGGAATTTGAGGAAAACATCCCCCCACTTAATGAAGATGCAGAGAATAATATTATAAACATGAAAAATGGCATTAATAATAATCTATAGATAGTTGTGCGCTAATAGTTTGAGTATATACTAAAGAGATATACATTTTGACTAGCAATATTAAAAGGATAGTAGTCTTTTTTGAATAATTAAAAAAGGTACAGAGAATAAAATGGAATATAAAATAATTCACATTTACTGAAGGATAAAACACAAGCTGTAGCATTTGAAAAACAAGATTTTTTCCTTACCTAGTAGTTATGTTGACTTGATTAATTTTACAGATTTCTATGTCATGTTTCAAAAATTGAAAGACCAAAATTGTTCTAGTCCTTAAAATAACCTATACAAGGAAAATTAAACAAGAATACAACAATAAATTTATGAGCAGGAAAACAAATGGCAACACACCACCTCCACCCATATTGCAACATTTCAGGAAGTATGCACATCAATAATGAGTTATTTATAGTTGGTGAGCTGGGTAAGGCCAAATATAATGTAACTGAGTTTCACAAATTCAATAATAGAACAAGAAAAAACTATAATTCAATGAAAACAAGACAATTTCAACATTATAATAATTTTTAAAAAATCTGACAACTAGAATAGAATGAGGTGTTTTTTTCCATATTTAATGATTGGGATGTAAATAAACAAAATTAAAATTGGAAATAGTGCTAGTACATTTATTAAATAAAATATTATATATCTTATGATCTATTGTTATTGTACAGAATCCATGTATTTTTGAATTTAGTCAACTGATGCAACTTACAATTCACATGCAATACTCAAAAAAGACATACCTTTGGTAAAATATAAAGAGAGTCCATAACAATAAACATGATCAATAATAAAAATGAGACTAAATCATAAAAGAAGTGAACCACCAAATGAAAATGACAAGTATTTTGGCAAAGCCATTAAATTGTGAAACTTTTATATAAATAGACACCTAAGGTCTGGCACTGGTGACTAATAGATGGTTTTAATTATAAATAATGAAGAACTAACTGGATCTGAATGATAAAAGGAATATAATAATACATAAATGTGAACCAAATTAAAAATAAATAATTTAATTAATTAATTCTGAAAGAAACAGTACACAAATCCTGAAAAGTTTTAAATAATACTATAATATTTATTAATATATTTCACACATCATTTGTCAGTTAGAAAATTAAAATCTGTTATTAACTGGACTTATATTAAATTAAATGTATCTGGTAAAAAACTAATGACCAGAGGCAAGTAATCTGAAAAGCAGTATTGTATAATTAAAAGCCAAAATTATGAGCTATTCTATTTAACTTTAGGTAAGTATGATCTTAAATATATACACTTTAATTAGCCACAGTAAAAATTAATAGAAATACATTAATTTTACAAAAAAAAATGCGGCAACCTAATGAATATAATTTAAAATTTATCCACGATGGAACAAAATTAGCAGAATTTGTGATAATAATTAGGCTTAAGAGCACTCGGTAATTTTTTCATGATAAATTCAGTAAATAGTTGGGCTGCTACTAACTGCCTAAGATATGAAATTTCTGGGTAAAAATATTAAAGAAGGCAGTGAATTATTTCACTCGCAACTCCTTAAATTAGAAATTGAAAGGAATGTCAATATATTAGCCTACCCTTATTGCTCTGAGATGAAGCAGATAAGTCCCTTAAAACTCTATAACTATCTATAATCAGCCATAATCGGGTATATATATCAATAATCAATGATTTGGCACTACTGAGTACTTGTAATATAAAAATACTTTTTATTCAATATTAATAATTTTTAACATCGATGCATAGGAGTAGATATCCCGTAGTAGCATTATTATGTTAAAAAAATTATAGAAGTATCAAATGATAGGATAGAGGGGGCAGCTGACCTTTGAGTTTCACCCTGTATTATTGATGATACCATTAAAATTTATTATTATTATTTTGCTAAGTAATGTTTAAATTCCATCTGAGCTATGAAAAGTGTGGCTGAAAGGTAATCAGAAGGCATCCAGCACCCTGGTCACTATTTTTTCTCTTAGCCTATAATTATTAAAATTTACCATACGATTACAGCAAGTAATAATATTCAATATTATGAGTAATAGCATCTTGGAATGAGTTTTTTAAAAGCTATTATTATTTTTTGGGTATCAATACTTTTAATAATAATATTGGGAGTTAATTGTTAGTTGTGAATTTATAGATGAGAAGATGACTTTATTGGGGTATCATCTTTGGCAGGAGAAAGGTATTTGTTAAATTTTCATCAAATTTATATAATGGACAACATTTCATCAAACTATGTATTATAATTTGTTAGAACATCTCATACTAGAACCTAATGCTGATATATATACTTGGTATATCAGCTCATTCATTATAAGTTTGATAAAAATCTAATGTCTCTCTTTTATAAGCCTAAGCAGACATCCCAACATATTTTTTAAAAATTCGCACTTAAATATGGACTCCCCTCCCAGTATATCACTGTTTATACCTGCTTTGATGTACGGTACTCCTAGCACTCTATAAACGCTCCAGCAATTCCAGAACAGAGTTCTCCGCACCTCCCTCAAACATACCCCGTTCGACCAAATGAAGGCAGACGAGATCCATGAAAAATTTGAAGTGCTCACCATCCAAGATTTTATCAAGAGACGACATATCAAATTTTTTGATTCACTTCGACACAGCCACAACCCACTATTCTTCGACCTTCAACCACCACCAATGCCCGTCCAATGGAAGCAATGCTGGACTGCCAAAGCCTGGAGACAGATGGACCTCATAGAACCCGAGCCCCCCGACGGGGACTGAACGATCCACACCCAGCCAAGAGATCGAGGTCGATCTCCCAACCGACTCAACCAAAGCACTATGATGATCAAACTATGTATTATAATTTGTTAGAACATCTCATACTAGAACCCTTCTACCTGCTCAGGGTGGGTCGATCTCCCGGCCGATAGGCCAACACAGTGCAGCCCCCTTTAGGGGCGGGGCCAGGTATGATGACCTGGCCGACTACAAACCAATGCCTACTACCCCTAGGCTCCACCATAGGTAGACTCTCACTACCTTCCCGAACCCACCCGCCTCCTTTAGGCATCCCACACTCCATATCCTTCTCATATATCCTTCAAATGGGACTCCCCTTAGTGAAAGGCACCCATCAATCCAAAATAATTTTTATTTTATTTTTCCCACATCCTATTTTTTATAAGTTTGAGAGCTATGGGAAAAAAAAAAAAATTATAATAATTCAACCATGGAACATGAATTCAGAAATAATATAGAAGCATTAACAGATAAGGATTCTAGAGATTTTCAGGGCTTGTACATCTATGTGTTAAGCTATCTAGTCTAAACAAGATAAGAAATAATTTAATACATAATTTGCAGTTGCATGATAGAATTAAATTTAATGATGTCACCAAGATGAGTTTATTTGATTTACCTTTAGTTTTTGTTTTACTTTTTCTGGCTTTGAAATTGTCAGGTTCTTTGATTTTAATGAATTCCCCACCGCAGGAACCTTTATGCTCTTCATGCCAAAAATCATTTGGGCCAGGAGCTCTATTCATTGATCTTTTGACAAGTCCAAAAAATGGTTTCCTATGTTGACAAGGACCATTACATCTCCACCAATGTTGTTTGTAGTGAGCTACTTCATCATGAAACGTATGATAAACCTAATGCAAAATCAATAAATTATATAAGTAGGTGACATGCAAAAACACGCATATAAATCAAGTTTGCTTCAAAAACTTATTAATTCCTCATAATGTAACTTTCAAGCAACATACTGCTACTATATATATATATATATATATATATTGTTGTGATATTTAATATTATAGACTTTGTATATCAAGAAATTAAAATATAAATATGCTATTCAAAGCATATATCAAGAAGGCGAAAATAAAAACAAAGGAGAGTAGAGGAAAAAACAAAAAGTAGTATAGTTGTGGTTGTGATAATGAAAACACACAGAATAATTCTCTATATAGTTATGGGACCGGCCTAGTGTATAGGTGTCTGGGTCTAGTGATAATGGAAAAACTTTTATAGTATAGTTGTTGTTGTTATGATGAGAACACAGCATTACTCGCTCTAGTTTTGGGATCAGCCCGTGATACATGTTAGCTGTAAATTGTGTGTCAGAAAAACTTTAAAATTTCTTTTAGTTAGTGGTATTGGACTTAGCAGAACCAAGAAGAGCCATTGCAAGAAAAGAAAATAATTTATGAGGATAAAAGAAGAAGAAGAAGCAAAATTGTAAACAAGTATTTATATATAATTAATATAAGTTTTTTTTTTTTGTAATTAAATATAACCTTTTTGCCAGAATTATTTTTGTTAAAGAACCTTAAACATCAGTTAATAATTAATAAAATAAATATAAAGTTAAAGAAGAAAAATAAAATTACGATATCTTTCAAAGAATGTAATAATATATTCAGCAAAAAGATAAAATATTTAAAATTAAAAGAAGAAAAAGCATCAATAGATTACTGAATATCATAAATAATTTATATAATTATATCCAATTAAAATAATACCATAATAAATTGATAAAATGTTGACAAATGTTTCAAGTCCGTGTTTTTCCCTGTTCTCTTGTATAGTTCAGAGAGCCTGGACAAGCATACGAGCAGAATTATAGCTGCTGAGATCAGGTGCCTATGAAAAGGGGCCGGGAAGGCAAGGCTGGACTGCCTTTGAAATGAAAATATTCAACCATTATATATATTATATTATAGCGGTCTCAGAGGTCCTGCAGGAGCGTCAGCTCAAGTGGTTTGGCCATGTCTGCCAGGTGGGTGATGATCGGAAGATAAAGTGGCTATTGCCCTCAGAGACCACGACCAGTTGACAGGTTAACACTGACATATAGTCGATGTATGGAAAGGCTCCAAGCTGAACTTTGCAGAACAATCGCAGAGATGAAAAGGAAAATGAAGGATAGAGATTAGTGGCAGTGATGTTCCGAGGCTTTTTCACACATAGTAATATAGTGGAGGGGAGGCTGTTGAAATTTCAGAGGTAGAAAAGATTTTTGATACCTTATGTGCAAAACTGCGAGATGTTGAAGAATTTATTTCCTTCATGAAAATTAGTTCTTTCACTGATATATACTAAAACCACATATAACTAAATTTTACCAGATGTTATAATAACGGTCTATATTCCATAACTGCAAAAGACTAAAACGGAACCCATAAAAGAGACTCAAAAGACAAGACCTCAATCAACATATCGGACAACTATCTTAACATAAAATCTTTCTTCTCAATTGAAAACAAAATGCTGATTAACAAAATCCATCCCAAAACCAATGTGGACTTACAGACTTGAACTCTGGAGGGGGGGGCAGCAAAGAACTCGAACATCAAGCACATCCAATCATTACAACCTAAAGCCCTTATAAGTAATCTAATGTAATGAAATAAAGTCCCAATCTATGTCACCAATACAACTCTTTATACTTACCTTAATATGACCACTATCCTTGAGCTCATACCCCCTAAATGTTTATAAGTCCATAAAAACTCATCCTAACATCCTATTCCTAGGGTAAAATTGCCATTTAGCTCCATGTATCCCTACAACCCTCCTTGAAGATTGAAGCCGTAATAGCCTTGAGATCTTGTTTTTTAATCATCCTGTTAACGAGTGTCCGGTAACTAGCATTCTCCCCACAAGTGACTCTCTCTGCTGTACTACTACTGTCTAGCAATTATGTGGCTGCAGGAAGTAGGGAGTTCCTTCTCCACTGCTGGAGAAGTGACATTCCCCACAAATGAATTTGGGAGATTCCTGAGCTTTGTATATATGTATGTATATATATATATACATATATATATTGCAAATCCTGTATTAATGAGATAGTGAATGCAATATTGTATACATTGTGTGAATGAGATACTTTATCACAATTACCTATTAGATTGCATTTTCTTAAAAAATATATTTTCAAATTTAAAAAAAAAATAATGGACTGAACAAAAAAGCCAAATCTCAACTAGTCAACACATGCTTGCCTGGATTTCTTCAGGGGGAGGTGGTATGTGAAGAAATCAACACTTCTATTACCATACTAAATTAGAAGATACTAAAGAAATGACCACATAAACACAATACCCCTGATAAAATAACCATACCATTATCACAACACTATCACAGGGAACAATACAATAAGTTTTAGTTATGTTGGTTTGGAAGACAAGTAAAAGAAGATATGGAAGATGAAGAATATCACCTCTCGGTTATAGCTGCCGGTAACGGAGCTACACATCCTTATCTAGTATTAGACATTTCTGGCAGCAAAGGTTCATGTTTATTTTTTTCTTGCAAATCATTATTTGGATCATGACGGCTCAAAGGATCTATAACTAATTTGAAAATTATATTGTCACATTCTTACCGTTATTTTTGTTCCAGCAGTTTTATTTATTCTATTCATATGCTGATGAAACAGAGGTCCATGTTCTTCTCTATCTTGTTTGTTAGCAGTGAGAAACAGATATGCATGGATCATTTCATGCTAGAGCAAAAATGAAAATCATAATCTTGAACTTGCCAAATACAAATGAACCGTTTAGGAAAATTACCAAAAGAGTTTCAACTAAATCTTTCCGAGGCCTTAGCTGCAACAGAGGAAAACTTAGGCTAATAGAACATCCACCTCTTTTGCCTTTGTATGTGCAGACACCAGCACACCTACAATACATATTACATACTTAACGACAAATTATTTTTACACACAAACACATTAAATGATAAAATATCTTCTTACGAATACATCCTTTTACTCCATTTCACTTCCACACTATCAAGAGAGCTCCAAAAAAACTTTTTGTCAAAAGTTTGAAATAGAACATATATATCTGGATTAGGATCTAATTTTTCCCATTCAGAACCAACAATTGATGAATGGTCTTTCTTAATTTTTTTGGCCTGAAATGAATTTCATAAAAAAATAATAAGCCCTCGTAAAAACTATTCAATTGTAAAAAGAATTTATTAATACAAAATTTACAGGCACACCGTCGAAGTCGGGACATAATTCTTTCTGCAAACGTAGGGCTAGTTCAAAATCTGATTCAATACTCATTTCAAAATCACAAGTTATTGATAATCCTTACGTTAACAGCAATAAAAAAAAGTTAAACAATATTTTAAATTTATATCACATTAACACCATCTTATATCGTTCACGAACGAAGACATATAACTCATAGAGAGTAATTAATATCCGTTATACAATATTATATAGTTGTATAACATAATATATAGATACAATATTTACAGTACATTTATGTTTAATTATGGGCATCACCATTATCTTCAAAATCATAGAATTTATAACATTGTTGAAACTAGTACTTTTTATTTATTAGTAATTTCCCCACAAGATTTTTCTTAGCCAATCACTACACCGTCACCATTCTGTAATCTAAGCGTCTTCTATCAATCCCTATCCACCGCTATGTTCCTGTATGATTTTCCTCTAGGAATGTAGGGTCTTCCTCGCTTACGATTTTCCACTTACTCCCATTTCAAGACGGCGTGCTAAACCAAGCCAAATAATTACCATCCGTGATTGAAAAACATTTTATAAGATTTAGGAAATAGTGAAAATATAACAATGTTGATATGAATTAAGTCTTTTATTATTCTGTAAGAGCATAATCTCACGAAATGATTGTTCATTTTTCTAATTGTAGGTACCCGAGCTTCCCGTAAGCGATATTAATTATATTCTTTAACTCCAATTACTTACAAGGGATTTATTACGATTTCAAAAGTCTGTAAGAATTATTCAAATAGTTACAGATAAAGAAACTTTATGGCCCGGTAAACAATTTTTTATTTTTCAGTATTAAGCTCTTATTTAAAGTGAAAATTTCAACTGCCTGACGTTATCTTAACGCTTTACACAACCAACAAGTAGATATCAACGGATATCAAAAATACAAATGAATGAATGATATAAAAGCGGGACCAAAGTTGAGCCAATCATAAACATCAATTCTGGAAATATTTCTTCCTGTTGCAAGATGTTAAGGTCATGTGAATATAAACTTCTCAATTATGGTAGCCATACTGTCAACTGTGTTGACCCCTTAAACACTCTACCCCACAAGATTAAAGAGCTCCTATTCCTCTTTTATCGTTTCTGTACTTTTTAGAGCCTCTTGATACAAGAAACTCCTCAATTTTAGTAATTTGATGTAGCATTTCTGAAATGCAACATTTTAGAAAATTGTTATGTGGAAAAGAAAGCATTATCCATACCTTTAAATGAAGTGACTCATGTGGTTTGGCCATATCAAGAGAGTCAATGAAGAAAAGCAGATTATTTAGAAAGAAATAAAACACCGCTGTTGCGAAAACATGGAAAACCAAGGAAAGAATTGATTCAAATTAATTTATTGGGCTTTTAGATGGCCACTAGTGATAAGAAGTTGTGGAATGAGGTTGTACTGTGAATATTGTATAAACCAAATAAATAATTAATTGAAAGGAAGGCTTTATCTGTGGAGGGTGTTAAAAACCAATCTTTACGCCTTTTCCTTTAACCATCAGTCTATATAGTTTAATTAATGATAACATAATAATTTATAGAGATGGCATGTACCCTTTTATAACCAGAGTTAGATTGCAATATGGTACAAGTATTGTATAAATGTTATATCCTACTAATTATTGCTTTAAAAAATGTAAGGTCATGAGTTTAATACAATTAAAAAAAAACATTTATTAAATTATATTTAATAAAATAAATTTACAAGAAAAAAATAACAGAGAAAAACAACAGAACAATTTTTACATATTTATAAGAGGTATAAATCTAATTTAAAATATGTCAGTACCTTGGAATAAAAAGGGTCAATGTCCAAAACTCTAAAATTTGAATGAGCTACAGGAATAAAATCAGGATAGGATACGGATTAATTGTTAAAAGTAACAGGGCATAACTAATAGTGGGAGGACAGTAGCCCTAACAATTAATCTATACCCTACCATGATTTCACTCGTGCAGGTTACTCAAATTTCTAAGTTTTGGACATATGCCCTTTTTATTCTAATGTACAGACATAATCTTTTAATTTAAAATATGTACAGAGATAATAAATTAACAAAGATTAAAAATCTGTCAACATTTCTTGTTGTTCCCCAGCATCTTCAATCGATATATCAGCATTAGCCTTCCTCATCTTGTGATTAGTTTCAGTTGAATCTGAAATAATATTTTATAATAGATATTAATAGAACACGAAAGAAAGAGATAAATAAAATATAATAAAACTCTGTCAATACGTTATAATGAAACCCCACAGGGTTCTCTGGGCTGTTTAATTTAAATTTGAGAGGGGCCAATACACAACTTGAATCTAAATGATGCTTGGGAGAAACACTTTTATTATCTGTTATAACATAGTATTCTTAAGTGAGACAAAGTGTACACATTGTTTCAGTTCTTTTGTGTTGTTGGTGGCCTAAAATATTTTACTGGCATCGGATCCTTTGATTTATTGAGAGCACTTGAAATTGATTGTGTCATGCTTACCAATGCTAGATACTATCCATTATTGTTTATTATTCTATAATTCTGCATTTTGTATGCATATTTATTAATTATGTTCAGTATAAAACCTTTAAAGGTTTGAATGAACTCTTAAATCACAATTATTAACATTGGGTAAGCATATTATAATTTTACAAATAAAAAAGCTGAAAAAAATATAACTAGGAAACAGGTGAACAGTTATTATTTATGAAGTAATGAGTCAATGTAATCTCCTCCTGCTTGATGCCATAGAAGCATTCAAGTCAATCATTTACATATCTCACCTTTTAGAAATATATGGTTTTTGGTGAAAATAAGACTTACTTTGAATAATGAAAAATAATTTGCAATCTATTAGAATGATTTTCGTGAAGAAACTAGTCAAGTAATATTTGGGATTAGTCTCCTGTAAAACATTGACCAGTTACCTCCTGAACAATCATGGAGGATATCCATATAGCATAATCGTTCAGTTTTAAACTGCAATGGTTTGTCGATCTGGGGCCTCGCAAGTGTTTGTTGCGGAATGTCATACTCCACAAGCAGATAAAATTGTGGTATGACTAATGTGTCCCTTGGACTCTTATGAAGAGTTCACTGAAATTCCGGCTGATATCCATTATCAATTGTTTAAATTTAATTACTGATTCAAACATTAAAGGACTTTTGAAAACCTTACATTTCAATTTTATTTTCATAGATTAGGGATTAGTTCTCGTTATACCCGAGTTTCCACCTAAGTTCAACAATACCCTATTCTTATGGTATCGAAACAACTAAGAATAGCCTTACAACCAGAATTAAAGGCAAAACATCTATTTTTTAAACTGCCATCTTATGGAATTTTGTCATGTGTACCATCTAAGGGCAACCAAGTCCATTTTTACGACAACACAGTACAATAGTAGAGGGAGAAAGATTTATCACAGTAAACAAAACAATTAAATATTAAGAAAATATAACCAGTTTTAACAAAATTATAACTACTAACAATTTTATATGAAAATAGTTGTTGCCTGTAAGTTCACTCACTTGTCTTTGATATCATTTGTTTTCTATAATATAATACAATACTCCTTACACATGTTTTTTATCATGTTTAGAAATTAATTTAAACAATAATTTTAATATCTGGAAAATTACAACTTTCATGGGCTTCATTTTTTTTTGTAGAACTAACGGTTGTTGAATGGTTTTTTTTTTCTTTCAGAAAACTATCCTACATTTTTTTATGGTTGCTTTGGAAGTGGTAATTAAATTTCTAACAACTTATATTTTAAAAAAATCTAGTCCTGCTCAAGATATTGGTTGCCACAGTAAAAATACTGGGCACAAATTTTGAATATTTGAGATGAACCATAGACCCTCTAATACCTGAACAATTTGTGACTTTTTCTTGTCATAGTGAAAAAATGAGCCGTGTAAACATCTAATACATATAAGCGATCCCACTTCTACTCATTCCTGTAATGCAGAAGATACATTCCTCAAAATTCCCACACAATTCAAGGAGGTCCCAAGCAAAAAGGTAGCTTTTTATACAACTATCACAAAAGAACGCATTATTACCAATATCAACTAGTTTTTAGATTTAGGAATTTATTTTCAAGCTAAACGATGAGAGATTCTCCCCCCCCCCCAAAAACAGTTAACTGATATCTGATTTCACGGCTAACTATAAACTCACAGTTTAATCAATTTTTTAATAATCAGAAGAAAATAAAAACAAAAACTAAAATTACTTGGCTCTATTGACTCTGATGCCGCAATACATAATATAATAAAGTACTAAATAAAAATTAAAACAATTAAAAATTGTACTTTATCAAAATTAATTTTTAAATATTAAATTTACCTTCATGAAAATGTTGAGCTGTTCTTTTCCGTAATTCTGTGATTCCTTCGTCTTCTTTAGCCCACTCTAAAACAAGGCGTCGCCCATATAAATGGGTACTTTGGCAAAGTGCTTGCATAGCGCGCTGGAATAAAAAAAATACATAAATAAAAATATTACATTTAAAATCAGGGAAAGCTTAAGTGAAATTATCTAGCGGTTCAGAAGATCATGGGCCTCAGCTCAGCATATTGTTTTTATATTATCAAACATCAATTTTTTGCAGGCTAAACTTGTGTTATATCAATTATGAACAAACACTAAAATATCTAATATCTCTAAAATATAAAGAAAAGGAAAAAGTGGTAGTAGAATATCAAAATGTAGTAGGCCAGGGCTACTACAAGATTTTCTTAGATACACATTAAAAAATTGCAAAAAACTAATATGTATGTTTGACCCAAAATACATCATTTAATTTCTTATTGGCCACTAAATATCGCTTTAAAATTAGTGGGCATAACAGAGCGTTAAACGACCCGTGGATCATGGCTATGAAGGAATGAACATTATTTGTTGCCGTTATATCTAATATTAATAGTTATCATATAAATAATATCAAGAATTAAATATAAATTTTGGATTTGTTAACTTTAAAATAAGAAAAGTTAATAATATCTGAGATAACTGGCATTGGAAAATAAGAAAGTGAAAAAACCAAGAAGACACCAGAGAAGATAAAAACGACGGGAGAGCCGTAAGACGCTCTCTTTCATTTAGACCGGGCCACGAGACAGTGGATGTGTACTGACCTCGTGGCGAAAAGACGACAACGAAGCACAAAGGAAGAACAAAGAGAACAAAGAACCCAGATAAAACGAACAGAAAAGAACGCACAACTTAGTAAATCTGGCCAGTCACGATTATATTAAGGTAAATTTTAAGTTTAGTTTTAACAGTGTAATTTTGTCACAGACGTGCTATATGTATATTAAATTCATGAATCAATGTGTAATAAAACAATTTTCCTTTTGCCAGAATTCTTTTTTATATTAACAGAACCTCTAAAAAACCTCAAAATAAATTAGAATAAACAATACATATAAAAACCGTAAGAGTATATTAATATTATTATAAGTATATGTCCAAATCAAGAGATAAATCATTTGCCAATCTAAATGTAAAACATGACTTGAAGGCAAAGATTCTTGTAATGTACATTATCTAGAAGTGGCTATGCTGGCTTCTCACAATAATGCAACTTGTATTTTACATTATAAAATTAACTTTTTATAATATATTTTTAAATAAAGCTTACTTTAGCATCATGCTTAGTTAAAAATTCAACAAATCCAAATCCTCTATGTGGTCCTGTACCGACCAATTTCTTCGGTAACCGAACAAATTTCAGTTCTCCAAAAGTTCTGTTTGAAAAAAAAAACATTAAAATACTATAAGTATATATATAATTTGAGAATTTTAAGAAAATAGTAAATAAGTAAGTAAATGTATAATTTCACATGAAATATTTATACATACTTGAAAAGATCTTCAATTTCCTTTAGCGTAGCCTGGAAGGGAATGTTCCTAACAACAATCTTGTTACTTGTTTGGATTTTGAGGTTCTGAGTTGTCTTTTTCCTGGAGCTGACTACTTCCGTACTAAATACAAAAAAAAAAAAAAAAATATTGTACGCAATTATCTTTTACTGATTTACGCACACAGCTGCTCATTGTTATTACAGACCTTAGTGTCCTGTTTGATCGTTTAAGCTCTAAAGTGTGCCCATCTAATTTAGAACCTTGGAGATTTTTCAGGGCTTCCAAAACGGAAGACTGGCGATAGAACTGTACAAATCCATAACCCATTGATAACATCTGTCCAGGATTTTGAGTATCTTTCTTCCTTGAAACTTGGGCACTAGCAATTTTTCCACAACAAATAAAATGCTAAAAAATAAAACAGTCAAAAGGTTAAGACTTAGGTAATTTTTTCCTATGTAACAATATTTTATAGTACCATTTTTATATAATATAGAATTAATTTTAATTATTAACATTAATTTGAATCAAAAGTTGAAATGCTGGTTGGTTTATGGAGAGTTTTTACAGAACATTTAGAAGAAATGAATGAATGAGACAACAAGTTAGATAATTTAAGTTAAACTGTTTTTAATTATTATTGTATATTAATATTTAATTATTAGCCAAAGAAAAAAGGTCTTGACAAGACTGGGGTTCAAAACCCTGGACTTTCTGTTCCTTTTTGGGCTATCCCTGCACATACAGAAGCTAAGTCATTATAAAATTTCTTTGGAGGTTGGAAATTGGTGGGTTCCGGATCTGAATACCAGTGAACATGAACATGAATGTCAAGTGTAAATCAACACAATACATTTTGGAAAGGAAAGGGGATAGAATATTGGGTATTGACAATTTAGTTGGTTTTTTTTTAAAATAGGAAAATGCTATATTATACAATTGAGCATTTTTGGAAAATAAATCTCAGCTGTTATATTGTATCTTGGTGAGGCATCCCTTTCTTTTAATTGAATTAAAAAACAGTTAATATTTTCTCCAAGATATTAGAAATGAAACGGCAATGTAGGGTGTTGTTTGGCAAGTGAGGGGTGTATTACTATTAGTGGAACACATGATGAGCATTAAAATGGCATCCCTTGTGGGGGTTTCAGTTATGGAATGGTAATGACAAACAACACAGAACAAAATGCCTTTTCTGAAACAGCATAAAAGAAACACCAACCTTGGTTCAAGAAAAAAAAATTAATTAAAAACCTTTTTTAAAGCTTCATCTGTAGTTTCGAAGTTAAGATTTTTGACAAACAAGGTAGTATCAGGTTCTGGGTCAAAACCTTCTTCTTCAGATTCAGTTTTATTTTGATTCGTTTTATTATCAATATCTGGTTTTTCTCCATTGTTTTCAATACCGTCTGCTTCACTTTTTTCTTCATTAAAATAGAAAGAAAATATAAATACAAGATGCATAACAATGATATTCAAGTAATTTCAAGAATATATAACTTTTGGCATACCTTTCTTGTCACTAGCCTCTTGAAATGTATTGTTGGGAGCCCATTCTAAATACAAGGGAAGATGCTTGAATTTTGTGTAAGCTAAATGTCTAAAAGCAGTTCGAGCTTCTGAGGGTTCTAAGAACTCCACAATGCCTAAAAACAGATAATATAAAGGTGGATTATTGTCATAATTATTTCCTAGTAAATTGTAGACTAATAGTTACAGTTTAGCAAAATTTAGATTAATATTTTTAGTTACCACCACCTTTTATCAATTTAACTTAGTCAACTATTTCCATAATGTTATGTTACTGAAAAGTATGAACTGTTTTATATATTAGCTCAAAACACCTTGAAGATGTCACAGAAAAAATGTATAGTTCAAAAAGGATATTCTAATTATTTATGTAATTAGTGATTCACATATTGAGCAGTAATCAAATGCCTAAGTATTGACTTTTTATCCGTAAAACCCATATACCAAATTTTCTTCTTTCTAAACCCCTCATACCTTTCTGTGTACTTCTCTCTTAATGCAATTGCTTTCCTTTTTGGAGGGCGTGAATGGCATTTCAGAGGTTGGAGAGTGAAGAAAGCAGGGAGCTAAGCTCCGTTGGTTATTACTTATTTAATTAGAAACAAAATTTAGTAATTTTACCTGTGACCCCACTTGGAGGCAGAAGAAGTCTTCCTAATTCTCCATACTTTGCAAAGAGGTCCCTTATTTCAGTAATGGTAGTTTTTGCAGGCAGATTTTTTACAAGTATAACTGTTTTTGACCTTGCTTTAACTTCCTGCTCATTGATACAAAAAAAAAAGTAAATATATATTAAGTTATTTATACATCATAGAGCAGTAAAATCATTGAATTTATAAAACCAACTCACCTGATTAAACGCATCGAGAAAAACACCATTATCTTCCAAAAACTGTCTTGTTTCAGCAACCAACTGCGTTTCTCCTAAAGCTAACCTCACAGCAGCATTGTTTCCAGTTAAAACCTATATTTTTTTTAATAATTAGAAAGCATGTTAAGAATGAAGATTCTTTAATCAAAACTCTCAAAATATTTAATTATTAACAAATTATTTTTTATCCTTGCTATTTAATTTAACAAAATTAAGTATAAATTTTAAAAATGTTTGAAAGTATCATTAGTTCCATCATATGTCTGGCAGTCTTTTAATACAATACAAAATGTAAGAGCAGAAGAATGTTCCAGAAATACATATTGTTGTGATATTTGATGTGAGTTTGATGTTGCCTGTGAGATAAACTCAAAATTAGCGGGCATAAATGAACGGTATACGACCCATGAATCACGATTCATGAATGTTTGAACACTATTTGTTGCATTGTATCTACTATTAATATTTATCATATAAATATTTTAATATTGGATTTATTAACTTCAAAACAGAAAAAGTAATAATATCCGAAACAACTGGCATTGGACAACCAGTTAAAGATCAATAAGGCAGCGGAAAGGTATGAGGGAGAGAACACCGGTAAGATCGCTCATTCACTTTAACCCGGTACAAGAACCAGAGAAGACGCACCAGGACCACGCTCAGCACCAGGTAGCAACCCACGCTCGAGACAAAGACGACGATGAAGACAAAGAAGAAAGAGTAGAAAACAAATAAGTAAAACTGGCCAGTAAATATTATAGCAAGGTAAATATTATAGCATTGTAACTTTAGATTTTTTTTAATTGTAAATTTATAACATACGTGAACTCATATATCAATTTGTTAATAAACAACTTTCCTTTGGCCAGAAGTTTCCTTTTTATATTAACAGAACCTCAGATTAAAGTTAAATATAAACTATTAAAAGATAAAAAACGTAATAATATATATACATCAATATCTATTATCAAAGTAACACATACTTCTTCTTTTGAACAGTTGTATTTATCAGCGATTACTTCTGATACAGCATTAAGGTCTAAAAATAGGGTGTTCCAATTATGAGAGGATCCTGCAGTTGCCTTCAATTTTTTTTCTTTTTTTAATTTATACGGTCCATCTATCTCGGAGTCTGAAAGAAACAAAATTAATACATATTATGCTCAATTGAAAGTTGTTGTTTTTTACACAATTTAGGTAGTCAGTATTAAAGCCATAGATCTCAACTTTTCTCCAGAGATCAAAAATTGATAATGAAATAGTGCATCTGCTTAAATTCCTAATTTTTTCATTAGCACTATGGTCAATGATGAAAGAAGCCCATACTTTCACACTTTCAGATTTTTCATCCAGCTTATATAATCAGCTATAGAAGAGTAATTCTTGCATATGGCTTACTTTCAATGCGAAAAGTGAAGATTACTAGTTTTGACGCTGGCACCCTCAATTCTCTTTGTTAAAAAAAAAACCTTTTTGAAATTCCAAATTAGTTGAAGGCCCGAGCCCAAGCTCCTGAATCAATTATCAGGAAAGAAAGAAAAAGTTCTTCTTAATAATATAGTATAGTAATACATAGTAATATTCTTGGAAACCCTAGGAAAACATACCTTCGTTGTCTTCTTTAGGCTTTCCAGGAAGCAAATGTAACATCCTACCGTGAAATACAGTTCCATGTAACTTGCAATAAGCTGCTACTGCATGTTCAGGTATTAAAAATGTAATGATTGCGTAACCCCTCACCTAAAACATGATTTTATAAAAATTTATAATTACTATATTGGACAATGTGTTATGAACTAATTTTAACCGCACGGTAAAAAAAAATGTCTTACTCTTCTGGAAATTTTATCTACTGGAACAAGAACTTCTGTTACAGGTCCAAACTCACTAAAACAAGTTTCTAATGTTTCTTCAGTAACAGAGTAGGGTAAATTTCTGGCAAAAATTCGTCCTGACTCCGCTATAGACTCTACATTTTTCATAGAATCTTCTTGTTCTTGCCACCTGGTTGTAAACACATGAAAGTACTAATTATTCAACAAACCTTGTAAAGTACTTGATCCAATGAGGCACTTACAATTATAATGGTATTTCCCATTGGTAATAAATTTATCCATTAAATGAATACAGGATAACCACACACTATCATTTCATTGACTTTAAAATAAATGATGGAGGGGGGCTAATTTTAAGGGTGATATACACTATTACTAAGTGAGCTAGAAGATTTGAATGTTTGTTTTTTTCACAATACTGTTAAGGTTCTTTTAGATTTGGGCAATCTAGAAACAGGAATTCGCCATTTTTAGAATATTCATTGGAAACCCAAACAATAAATTAAGGATGGAAAGTGCTTAATAAAGTGTTTGCAACAACAGGATAGTATGCCACACCCCCTTCACGGCCCTGTAGAGCATGATAACTCTCCGACCTCAACAGCTAAGGAATAAACAATATAAGTGTATAATTGCACTTTGGGATGTTCAAGCTTTTGGAAGAGACAATGTAGAATTTTGGAGAGGCTTGTACAACTCAAAGTGAAAATATAAATGTCTCTTTTTAAAAATGAATAGCTTAGAAAATAATTTAATAGAATTTTATTTTATTTAGTTATACTTAAATATTAATGTATATCTCATCCCTATCATTGGTTTAGAGGTATTTTTAACAAATCATATACTTACTTAGTAGGCTTTTCGTTTTTTGTTTTTTCCTCAACCACAGTGAACAGTAGTTGTTTTCCAGCTAAAAATTAAAAAATCTTTCATTATTTGAATCTTCACTTTACAAAATTAATACAATTTAAAATATATATAATGCAATAATTAAAAATAAATTATTTACCTAGAAAAGTTTTGTTTTTAACCATAGCTTGTCTTACTTCTTTCTCTGTTTTAAATCCTACATATACCATCCCTTTGACATTTTCCTTAAACCTGATAGATGCTGGAACCAAAGGATGCAGAAGTTCTTTAATATCTTTTTTTTTAGACTTAAAAGGTAAGTTTCTAATTTTAATAGAGTGTAACTTAATTTTCGGCTCAGTTTTTACTTCTGTGTCAGCCGAGGGAGTTTCATTAGAAGTGGAGCTGCCTTTAGTTTTAAGTTTTAAATACTGAAAAAAAATCAACAGGTTGGTTTAAAAATTTACTAAAACTGGAAAATAACAATACCATGAGAGTAAATTAAAAACCTCTAAGTCAGAAATAGATGAAAATGCAGCTGATTTGCTATTTTCCTTTTCTTCTTCTTCTTCTTCTTTTTTTAGTTCAGGATTCTGATCGTGTTTAACATTCTCTTCCTCTGGCTCTTCTTCAGCTGCGTGTTCCTTGATAATTTTTGTGATTTTATCTTTCTTACCGCAAACCTCCAAATATTCCAAGAAGTTTGGGTCTTCTAGGTGCTAAAAAATTAGTAAGAGGGATAATAATACAATTTTTTAAAGCATTTTCCTGGCTTTTGGTAGCAAAGACTACAATGCTGAAGCTTGTAAAGCCTGTAAAGATACCCACTAAGGAAAAAACATATCAATTATGAGTGATACCTTTTTCAGTGATTCAATGATTTCTGGTTTGACAGTTTTTTTTTTCTTTTTCTTTTTTGAAACTTCTTTTAAAAGATTTTTAACATTATCAAACTGTTTTTGATGTAATTTTTGATATGCTGTGCTGTCAGTTGCATATTTACTCCAAGCCTTAGGCTTACTACTATCTCCTACAAAAAAAAAAAAAAAAGGGGGGTTAATACATAAATTGAAAAATATATGATTCATTATATAGCATTTAATAATTAAACCTTAAAATCGGCGAGGAGCATGGGTATGTCGGTTTTAGATTAGGATGGTATGATTTAGATTCTCATCGGAGGGAGGTTTTTTTTTTCACGAGAATCCCAAAAAATAAATTCAGCATATTCATGCTAGCTAGAAAAGATTGCTACTGCACACAATTTAACAATCTGATAGCTTACGTGACCAAGTTGGAATTCATAAAGGTGCAAAACACCAAATAAGCAATTATAATGATAATTATAATTTTTGCTATGCAATTACTGGTGTAAATTTTAACAATTACAGGTAAAAGAGTAAAACATAGCATCACATCAGGAGGGGGATGTTTTGATTTCTGAACAGACATCCTTACCTAGAGGGCTATTCACACCTAAAAACCAGATATGGCACCGTCTATCCTCTTATAAGCTATCATTAGTTGTCGGAAAACATTGCAAATGTGATATTTATTCAGAGCTGGCCACGATGTAGTCATTTTTTATTAGTTCTTTAACAATTTGTTTGCTTTTAACAGAAGTAACACTGTTAAAAGCAACTAAGTTGTTACAAATAATTGTATTAAGTTATTATATTACTAAGCATTAATAATTAATAAGTTTTAATAATTACTGGCAACAGAAAAAAATAGTGACATTTAAGAATCAAAACGTGTGATACGCAACTTGATTATTCGGCTAGTTAAGTCTGGCTGCTGGATTTGGATTATTATGTTTTCAGAATGTTAAAGGTAACCACTAGCAGAATTAATAGTGCCATTGCCAGCAGTCGGACATGGGCAGACTAGTTGGTAATGGTGTCTAATTAGAAAGTCCCAGGCTGTCATTACTGTTTATCTTTAACCTATAATTATTGAAAGATGATTTATATTTTTTATTGTTTTTTTACAGTCTTATTGTCTTACAGGTCATCAATAGTGTAGATAGGTCGAGGGGGTTATCACTGAGAATGTTTTTGAATATATAAACCTTTCAAGAAAACAGCTCTGGTTCCATATCCAAGCAGGGTTGGTCTGGTTTATAATACACACATTGGTATAAGATGTGAAGAAAGATTTGGCTCCTGTCAGAATAAAGACTCAACTTTGTAGTACAAGTATATCTTGTATTATAAAAATTTGTAAGTAAAATATTTGGTTTTGAAAAAAGCTCACGGGAAAAAAGAGTGCATGGGAAAATGAATACTGATTGGTTCGCTTTCTGGTCATATTCGCTCTTCTTATATTTTCAATTTCTAAAGAAGTGTAAAGAAAAATAATTTTTTGTTTGTCAAATACATAAATAAGTAAACAAAATATAATTACCTAATCCTGCACAAGTCTCTACTTGAATCTGATTAGTTCCCATAAAACTTTTATGCAATGCTTCGATAGCACTAGCAGCTTCCTCGGGTGTTTCATATCCAACAAATATAAATTTTCTGAATTTTCCATCTGGGGTATATTTCAATTGAATATCAGTAACACGTCCAAATTCACTGAATTTTTGTCTTAATTTATCAGCAGTTACCTAAAACAAATTAATAACAATAAGCAAATCTGCATATAAGTAGTTCAAAGAAACTGGAGTATTGAGGGTCAGGTAAGGAGAAGTATATAATTCTTCATGGAAAGTAGTTTAATTTCAAGTGTAATTAATATCAAGTCTGTATAAATAATGAAGATGACATTTATAAGGAAATAATCAAAACCTCAATCTCATCTTGAAGAGTTTAGATTAAACAATGTTACAGAAATTATCTTCCAAAGCTCTCAACTTATGTCTGCCAGCTTAGAATCTAGACACAGCAAAGAATGGCAGCAAATACATGGAATTATGGCTTTAAAAAGGCATAAAAATGATAAAGTGAGCCCAGGAACTAGCCCCTTCTTTTTTTTCACAAGACAAAAAATTTGTTCAGTCATGAACAAATATCGCATGACATGTCATCAGAATGGGTGTGAATGAATTAGTTACTAGTTTAAATGCGAAAAGAAATGGAATAAAAAAGCTACTTACATTAGTTGGCAAATTTTTTGCAATTATTCTTGACATGATTACGATTTATCCCTGACAAGGTCCAGATGCCGATAGTTCAAGCCTGCTGATTAAACTCACAAATAGATCTCTTTCTCATAAGAGTATATATAGTTTTAAAGACAACGAGTATTTCGCACAATTATGAAATCATAACAAATATAAATTGTATACAGATCCCACATGTGAAGGATAACATTAATAATACCTCCTGAGTTACACTTTGAAAACAAAGAGGTTTTGTTTACAAGGCCTATCCTATATCGCCAGTAGTTTAAGTTAAAGCTGTAAGTTCTGCTTACAGTATTCCTCCTGAGAACTAAATACCACGTTACTGGGCATTATTATCCTCCATGAATAATAACAAAGGTAAAATATTTTTACAGAGGATATTTCCTCACAGCATCCAGTTCCTAGCAACAAACTTTCAACGCTTTATAAATAAATAATTGTTTACTTAAAATTAATTAATAATTATAATTCAAACTTTAATGGGAATATATGTAATATAACAAATATACATTCTAAACTCTTGAAAAAATCATCATATTGAGTGAGGATGTACCAATTATGAATGTTACAATTAGATTGTACCAGGTTCTTCTTTTTTTTTTTTTTTATATATATATATATACATGTATATGTGTATGTATATACATATTTACAGTGACTCCTCTGGAACCGGCGATACATTGTTGGTTTCGGGTGAGCCTTCCCGAAGACACGGCTGCTCACCCCGCGCCACCCCCTGGCCCGGAGCCTTGAGCCCTTTTCCACTCCCCGACGAATCTGCAGAACGCGGTGTATCTTGCTTCGTCATTCACCAGCGACGGTAGGTCGGACTCACCCAGGCTGTACTCTCCTATCGTGCGGAGCAGCCGTGCTCTAGCCGGTTCCAGTGCATGACAAGAGAGCACGACGTGCTCCGCAGTATCGCTCTCTCCGCAATGAGGGCAGGACTTGCTTTCTGCCCTCTTGTATTCTTACAGCCTGGCACGGAATCCGCCGTGTCCTGTGAGTACTTGTGACACCCAGTAATCCGGGGAGACCCAACTTGCCCTCAGCCTCAGGTTCGCACACCTGGTGATTTCTTTATAGAGCTTAACTACGAATCAAAACCAGACTTGTCTCACTAACTGGAAAATTACAATCCATCTGCGAATTACCAACTTGCAAGGAATGCCATCTAAACAAAAACATAAACGAAAAACTTTCGCTCAATGGGCATTCAGTATAGCTCTTACGTCTACAACCAAGGTGTGCAACACGAAACTCACTAGTGTTATAAACCTTATGTATGGCCGAATCGAGTCCTAGACAGAAGTGAACAATGTTTTCCTGTTGGCAATAGAGGTAAAAATGTCAAGGTAGGAGGCCAACTCAAACCAGCCTACGTGCTAGTAGCTATGAAATTTGCCTGCTCGTCGCCTAATGAAGCCACATCTAAAGCTTAAGCTCACAACGTCGTCCTTGGTGTAACTTTCAAACCAGGCAGAGCAACCTAATAAAACGATGAGGGTTCTTTAATTACGTACTTCTAAGTATTGTTTACAATTTGATAAAAAAATCTTTCAGTAGTTCCAAAGTTACAGCCTTGTATAATTATAGCTTTTTGCATTGCTCTGGCAAAGGAGTAGACAAACGTCGGCATTGTGCCAAGCAAGATATTTTAATTCTTCGATTCGCTTATTTCACTGTAACCAGTAAGATTAAAGCGGTATGGTTTCATTCATTATATACACTGATTATTGTTGACAGTCCCCCCAAATTTCGCAAAACTTCTTCAAGCATTCAGAGATATCATAGCTGTTTGCACTGTTCTTTCAAGGTGACGGCCGACTGGACTTTGCCCAGCTAGCTACTTACATTGAATCGCTTATTTCTGCAGAACCAATAATCAGCCATTAATTGCTCGGTATTCTTTTATTAGGTTCCCCTATAACCTATCCACAATCAATTATAATTTCGTGAAAATGTGGCCACCAATTTCAGAGATGCAGTCTAGCATAACAATTGCTTTTTGTTGCCCTGACAGGGGAGTGACAATCGCAAGCACTGGGCCGAGCACGACTCTCTGCATATTTCCATCGCTTATTTCCCTGTAACCAGTTGAAATAAAACGATGGAGTTTCTTTCATTACTAGTGCTACTAAGTATTGTTTACAATCTCTCGAACATTCGTAAAAAATCGTTCAGCGCTTTCAGAGATACAGTATAATTGTAGCTTTGAGCATTCACCCTGGCAAGAGAGTAGACGAACACCGGCACTAGCTCACAAATATTCTTAAAATATTTGAATCGCTTATTAACCAATAGGAATAAAACGATGTGGTTTCCTACGTTACGTACTTCTAAATATTGTTAACAATCCCTCAAAAGTTTGTCAAAATTCCAAGAGCAGTTTTAGAGATAGTGAGTGGCTTGTATAATGAAAAGGTTTTATCATTGCTCATATATGGTGATTGCCGACAGTACTTTGTTGAGCTGACTACTTCGAATCGCTTATTCCTTTAGATGCAGTAATCATAAATTACTCGGGTTTTCTTTATTACGTACTTTTACATATGAACTACAATTCCTTAAAGTTTTATGAAAATGTGACGAGCAGTTCTAGCGGGTCAGCCTTAGATAATAATTACTGTTTCCATAGCTCTGCCCAAGGAGTTAACAAATGCCGTCACTGTGAGAAGTTTCGTTCTGAGTATTGTTAACAATCCGTCAAAAGTTCGTACTAATTCGTCGAGCATGCTATAATGAATAAGGATTTGCGATGCTTTTGCGAGGTGACAGCCAACGGCGATTAGACGAACTAGCTACTTTGAATCGTGTATTTCTATAGAATCAGTTATAATAAAACGCTCGGATTTGGCCTATTACGTACTTCTATACATAACCACAATTTTCGTGAAAATGTGGCGATTAGTTTCAGAGATGCAGTTTTAGATAATAATTGCTATTTTCATTGGCAGGGAGCAAACATACGAGTATAAATAATTGGTATTTGCGTTGCTTTGGGACGAACCCCGGCACTGGGTGAGCTAGATTCTTCACATATTTCAATCGCTTATTTCCCTGTAACCAGTAATTTTAGTGCTCGGCCAAGTATTATTAACAATCCCTCAAAAGTTGGTACAAATTCGTCTTGTGGTTTAAGAGATCTAGTATAGTATAATGAATAGTTATTTGCGTTAGGTAATGGCCTACTGCTCTTTCTTTAGCTAGATACCTCGAATTCCTTATTTTTCTAGTACTAGTAATCATTAATTGCTTGGTTTTCTTTTATTATGTACTTCTATATATCATAAATGATACAGACTTAGTTAATAATTGCTTTGGGATGGAAGTCAACTGACACCATGACATTGGGCCAACCTAAATTCTTCACATACTTCAATCGCTTATTTCCCAGTAACCAGTAGTAATAAAACGACGTGATTTGTTTCATTACTTCATAGTTTTAAGTATTGTTAACAGTTCCTCAAAAATAAAATCTCCCAACCAACCAAGCATTCTCTTAGTCTCAGATAAATCCCTTAAAGGGTTTTGGTACAGATAAAGGCTTCATTAAAACGGCTTGCCAAACAGAGCTATTTCTTTAGAAAAATATTTTTGAAATTACTTTGGAACGTCTATGCTACAATTTATAAATATTTTTATAAAATTGTTATGTCAGTATAAGACCAAATGTTGATTCGTTTTGTTACTTAAGATCATTTATTTACGGTAATGGCCGGTCAGTGTTAGAAATACATAATGAAACAAACCCAATGTATTTTTATTAATACTGCTTACAGGGCAATAAGGGTTTTAAATATTTGAACAAGCTAACCCACCTAGAGCCGGCGTTCGTCAACTCCTTCGCCAGAGCAATGCAAATAGATTTTATTATACATGACTATGTATCTCTTAACTGCTCTGCAAATTTTTAAGAACTATTCAGGGATTGTTTACCATACTTGGAATTACACAATAAAGAAACCCCATCGTTTTAATACTAATGTTTACAGGTAAATAAGCGATTGAAATATGTGAAAATTTAGATTGACCTAGTGCAGGCAGTTTGTACACTTCCAAACTAAAGCAATGCAAATACCAATTATTATCTAAGTCTGCTTCGGTAAATCTGATAGCTATATTTTAACGAACCATTAGGAATTGTGGATCACATGTATAAGTATGTAATAAAAGAAACCCGAGCAATTTATTATTACTGCATCTTAAAAAATAAGAAATTCAATGTAGCTAGCTAGCTACACAAAATGCTGTCTGCAATCACTATACATGAGCAATGATACCTATTCATCATACAAGTCACTACCTCTAAAACTGCTCTTGACATTTTTACAATCTATTGAGGGATTGTTAACAATACTTAGAGTACGCAATGAAACAAATCCCATCATTTTATTACTATTGGTTACAGAGAAATAAGTGAAGAATTAAGGTGGCCCAGTGCAGGAGGTTTTTACACTTCCATTCTAAAGCAATTAATATCTAAGCCTGTATCTCTAAAATTCCAAACCACGTTTGCACGTTACTTTAAGGAATTTTAGTTCAAAGACGAATTCTGATGGGTTGTTAACAATACTCAGATGTAAGTGATGAAAAGAGCATTATCGTTTATTACTGATCCTAGGGAAATGAGGGATTCAAATATTTGAACAATCTAGCTCACCCTATGCTGGCGTTTGTCAACTCCTTGGCCATAGCGATGCAAATAGATTTTATTACTCGTGACTGTAACTCTTTAATGCTAGACAAATTTTTATTAAAATCATTCCTCCAATCAATATCCAATTAAAAAGATAGTATTTGAAAAATAATAAAACAGATTATTTTAATTTACTTATTTGTTATATTTTATTAATGGAAAAAATGGGTACATAAAAATTAACAATTTAAAAACAAGAAATACAATTTTATTATAAAAATGTATATATTTTAAAGATGTTATACAAATAGAGAAAACAACTGAAAATACATTTATATATCTTATACCATTAAATAATTTTACATCTATAATAGATTTATATACAATATGTGCCCTTTTGCATTTATCCCTACCAATCCTAGAAACCTTATTGCTTAGCACAAACTTACAGACTTCGTTTACTATTAATGCAAATTCTTTCAGTTAACACACAAACTGATTGTTAAATGAAATTGTCTAACTATATATTATTAAAATTGTAAATATCATTTTTATCAAAATATATATATATGTATATATTTACACAATCGTACAAACATATTAGATGAGCATTAGAAAATCATTTATATTAATTAAACAATGTAAAGCAACCACGAAAATCTCTGAGCTAACAAACTGTTTGAAATAAAATAAAAAATATTAATATAAAATTGAGTGACAAAAAGGGATAAACTTAATGGGCAGCATTAATTAAACCTTAATTAATAATGAGAACACTTGAAGGTTACACATCAACCAACTAACATCAGAACATACTGCTGGTTTATATATAAAAACAATAGTATTTTTATACCTTTGATTTCAAACTATCACATACTTAATAAATAAATGTAACTGTACATAGGTAAAACTGAGCGTAGAATTAAAGCACTAATGGTTAAATAAACAACAGTTCATTACTTCCAGGTACTACAATTACACAAAAGGCAACTGCAGATTTCATGATACAGGGAGAAATTATATAATATCAAATTGATACTACAATATGTAGCAATAATGTATTACGATTGCAGAATATTAAAGAGGATATTCCTCTCAAATTAAAGTGACTAGAGAGGATTACGAACAGATCTACTGTCGTCAAAAATGCGACAGGTTTGTTATGACGAGAAAGTTATGGCAAAATATTAAGTACTTACAGAAACAACCAGTGTACAG
Organism: Acanthosoma haemorrhoidale; assembly: GCA_930367205.1. Classification (NCBI taxonomy): domain Eukaryota; kingdom Metazoa; phylum Arthropoda; class Insecta; order Hemiptera; family Acanthosomatidae; genus Acanthosoma; species Acanthosoma haemorrhoidale. The sequence goes on along the minus strand of OV884015.1, from coordinate 51,273,599 downwards.
AATGATTATCTTATTTTACAAATTTATGTAAAATTTAGTATTTATATTTTTTAACAAATGATAATCAACTTTGCTAAAAAAATAATTGTTAATGTACATAATTCAAGTTATTTACAACATTTTTTTTTTTCAGAAAACAATATTAAAAATTATTTGTGTTTTTAATTTAATTTAAAATAAAGATTGTCACACCTCATCCGTTTTACTCAAAATGCTAACTCTTCAATCTATTAACAAGCAGGCAGAAATTATTCACACATTACTAAAAGCGACCATTATTAACCGCTAAAGCAAAATCACTTTTATGACAACTGATTCTGAGCATGAAAAAATAAAATAGTACCCTCCCCCCAACTACAATTTTTTTTTTTTTTTTTTCAAATTTTACTTTTATAATTAAAAACAATAAATAATTCGTCATGTGCACACATTTAAATATAATTAATTATTGTAATGTTTTAAAAGTTGACTCCTCTTTTGATCTATCATCCTGCCGTTCTATTGCCTGCTGCTCAGGACGTTACCTGAATTCCTACATAGGTGTGAGATTATACCACAAAAAAAGGTTTCCAAGGAGGCAGAAAAAGAAACAATACTGCCGAGAGGTAGGTCGGTTCGGCTATACAAATAAAAGCCTAACACTATATAATGCAACTCCTTAGTAACAAGATACAAAACACAAATTTTAAAAAAATGAAGGTACTATGAGCTCATTTCAGCTTGCCAAGAGGAGTGGCCGTTAGAACAACTACTTGAGCTTTCCTCGACAGCGCCAGTACTTGTACTACTTCCTCCTCCTCTTCCTATTACAAAAATAAGAGATTTATCATTAAGCAAATTAACCATATAAATAATTTATGTTAAAATTGATTTTTTTTTAAATATTTCATGTTTATCCCCATGGTAAATACCATATAATTGGTTTTTCTTTCTTCAGGGGTGGCGATGGTTTTTGCTAAATATTCACCAAACATTACAGGGGACTGCTCAGAGAGCTTTCTCCGAATAAACTTTGTCTAATATATAGGACAAAAAATATAGGAAGAACAATGAAGCCTTGAAAAATCCATAGGAAAAAAAATCAGATGACAACCCAATGGAGAAATTTAAGAAACATACTCAATATATATAATTGTATGATGATTTTATGATCTATGTTCTTAAAATATGTTAACTTAATTTAAATATAAGATATTTTGTTAATTTTAAATAGAGTTTATTGATACAATGTGTTCATTTTTTTTTTAATGGAAACAAAATGCATAGGGCATGTTTTATTTTTAAATTGTACAGGCTTTGCAATTTTAGAAATATTCTAAATTTAAAAAAGAAAGTGTTGTTGAAGATTTAGTGATTACACAATGGTATTGTGAAACGACTTGATAGTGTGGAAAAACGTGGTCGACCACTTCATCCGTAATTCAACCTTGATATTCTTGCTCCAAGAAACCATGACAGATATAGAGTAGGGGAAGAAAATAGCTGAGGGTATGGACCCTGTTGATTATGAAAATTTGGTCTTAGGATCAATTGAGGAGTATCAAGAATAATCAATTAGAAAAATAATTCACGAAATCTTACATTCATCAAGCAAAAAACATTGAATAGAACATAAGTAAAACATAAAAATATTTGTGAGCATTTGGGATTTCTTCTGAGATGAAAAACAAAATTTCTGGCCAAGATAGTAGACTACCAAGATGTGGTAAACGAAAAGTCAGAAAATTGAGCAATTACCCCTGCACACATGTACCAACCTTCCTAAATCATTTTGTTTAATGAAACTTAATACAAATCATAGTACCATAAATATGATCCTTACATTTTTTTTATGTTTTGTGTATAACATTTTAATATTAGGTAATTAGTATAATTGAGTTTATTGGTTTACTTTTAAATTAAGTAACAGGAAATTTCTTCCTGTAATCTGAGTGAAATAAATGCAATGATTCTTATTATTGATAAACTATTAATCATTCGATTGAATTTAAAAAAAGGGATTTGCCTGCTGAGATGTATGTTGATAGGACCCAAGGCAAAGTACCCTGGTCATAAAACTCCGGTATATCTTGGAGAAGCCCATAATGGGAAGCCTTGGCTTGACAGGCAGGTAGTGAGTAGAAACCCCAATGACCCATCAGGAAAACTTTTTTTAAGTGGAAGAGGCTGACTATATATGGCCGAGGAACACACTCTTGCTCTCTTAGCCTGAATGTTTGAAGCTGTGAGTTAGTGATTTGAATTGTGAAGCAATGAAAGAGTAACTTTATCTATACACTAAAAATCATCACAAACCCTAAGATATTAATTAACTGCTATGTGCTGTCTCTTAATAAATGAAATTATATTGTGAACAGTAAGAAATCATGAGGAAGAAATGTATGTATTTATTACTTTAAATAAATAACACATTAATTCAACTATGATTCACTTTACAACCATATCCCTAAATTTATTAGCTTTTTATTCACCATATCAAAATATTTATTTTATTCGGATTCCTTTGACCACTAGCCAACCTCAAATTTAAATTAAATATAGTCCATTATTAATATCTATTTACAAGCTCTCTTAGTGGTTTAAGTATTTGGTGTCACATTCTTTCACTGGGAAGGTCCAGCTCATTGTCTTCTCGGGCAAAGATAAACTAAAATCAATCTGTTCCTCTTATATCTTTCTTTAATTTCTACCCGATTCTATTTTTACTTATTACTTTTAAATATTAAATAAGTTTGCCATTGTGGCAATAATAGGTTAAGAATAGATTGAAATGTACACTCCCACATCCTAGAGTTATATTACATATAACTTTTACACAAAGTTGATATCTGATTACATGAATAATGAAAAGGTCAAGCAAAGCAACTAAGAACTATAACTGTGTAACGGGATGTATACATTTCAAGGTGCTGAGTATCTTATTAAAAAACATAAAGAATTTGACGAATTAATTTCTGTGAAGATTATAATATTTTATTCTATATTGATGCACATATTTTCTAATAACTTCAATTCTAGTCATTACAGATTAAATCATTTCTCTGAATGATATATGATACTTTTTTTTCCCTTTTCTTTTTTCTTTATTTTTTAATAGTTGCAACCTTTTTTTTTTATATTCCATTTCAAAATTCATTGGCAGTTCATTTTCTGCAAATAAAGCTAGGGTTTATTATGAATAAAATACTACCTTTTTTTTTTTTTCATGGGTAATGTAATTGTGTGGGCCACAAAATAAAATCTGTTATCTTGAGAAACAAACTTCCCCCCCTCCCCCCAACATCCTAAACTACCTAGGTGGACCGCTTCCAAGCACACCAAGACTCGTTCATTCCCAGCAACCAATCTAATATATAAACAATAGATTTGTTTTGCCAATGGCATCGATTTTCAGCTAATTTGAAAGAACTGCCTATTAGTGGCCTAGAAAATTTGCCGATTACATTACAAAGAATAGTTTAATTTACTTATGATTGGTTAAATAAGTTACACAGTGATATTTGCTAATAAGAAAAAGTAGGCATGAGTCAACAAAGTTTTGTTAAAAGACCAAGAAATACAAATGTCGAAAATCTGGGGCTAAAATCCCTTTCAGCTTACATGGAGTTTAGCTAAGTAATACACAGGTGGTCTGAAAAGTTTCTGACCTCAACATGAAGATGATAATAAAATAAATAAAAGCTAGTGAAATAAAAGCTTTGTTAGGTCGGAAACTTTTCAGACCACCTCGTAGATAGTAAATTATTGACTTGAATTGATCCCTAGATTAATTTAGTGAGATAGTATTCATAAACAAAGTGTTGTGAAAAGAAGCGGGGATTTCTTGTTCTAATTTAAAAGCTAAAATATATGTTCGAAGTGTGACAAAGGTTATTACAGATAGTGTACTGGTTAACTGTTTCAAAGTGACCCATATTGAGTTCAAATTCCTATACTGATAGTGACTTTTATTCTATAATAGAATGGATAGCTCTAGCAGGTGCCTGCCTTTCTGGTAAGAAAAGGATAAGTGAATAAAAAAATAATAATGAAGGTTTTAAACTGAAATCGGGCTTACTAAATTTAGTGAATAATTGATTAATTCAACTATTACTGATCCGATTGGGGGGGGGGGGGACTGGGATAGACGAGTACCAAGTAATTTTATAGCATAACTTAATTCCCTGGTTTTGCAGTTTGAACAAATCACAGTGCATCTGAGTAAAAGGAAATACGGCTGGCTCCCTCAAAACACAGAAAGGAGAGCGAGATACCTGAGTCAGCAGGCCCTTGTTGATTGAGAAGAGGCGTGTTGCCAACAAGGTGAAAAAAGAGCTGCAGGGCTAAGGAAAGACATGGAGAGAGGTTGAGAGGATGGAGGACAAAGTGTGAGTGCCTTATGTTCCTCTAGGAACTAAAGGACATAAAAAAACTTGCAAAACAGCAATATTTAGCATGGGATTGATCGGTTGCTCGGTTGTAAGATATTTCCTCCATCAAAATTTCATTAAATTTAAATGGGAGATTATTTTTAGAATCTTTTTGACCATTGGACATGATAGGTGGTTCCCTCTCCCACCTCAGGTTGGGTTTGACTTCCAAGCTAACTACGGGATGGTTCTGTTAGAGATCATCTCACGCAACCAATGTTGTTAGAAAGTGTTTGTAGTTTAAGTTTTAGTCCTAATTTAAAAAAAAACAAGAGATAGCTTAAAATGTATTGCCCTTCAACTGATGAGAAAATAGCATAAAAAATATTTGGATATGAATTTAGTCTTAGAAATGAGGTCTTCAGATTATGTATGAAATGCCCTTGTCTAAAAGTTAGAACTTACGCATTTAAGTATCTGGAGGTTGTATTATTATTTGTTTGTTTATGTATGAGCCAGATCATGGTCACTGAAACAGCAATTACCCAGTACACAAGTTGTGGTTTTAGTCTAATATATAAAGGGAAACTATATTGGTACACACTACTTACCAACAGATATATATATATATATATATATATATATATATATATCATAAATAAAATTTAAGTTACCTATCTGAGTGCCGAGATATGTCAAGTTAAAAACTTACTTTTAAGCATATCTGCTGGAGCCCATATCCTTACAGTGCAGTCGTCAGATGCTGATGCCATCATTTTATGGTACACTGGATTCCATGAAGCACAGTTGACGGTTCTAGTGTGCCCACTCAATGTGGCAATAGGTCTTTCCCTTTTTACATGCCATACGTATACTTTATGATCTGCATAAAATTGATTATTCATATTAATTACACATTGAGAACATTCATTATACCTATTATAGAAAATTATAAGGTAGTATTTTTGCAATTCAATAAATTTATAAAATTTAATATCAAACTTTTTAAAATAAATATATATACATAATTCAAATCATATGCTTCATAATGCTGATAAAATCTTTCCAGTTTTATTTATTGAATTGAATTTTCCCCTTGCTATTTATCAAATAAATTTTAAAAAAGTCACCTTCACTACCAGAGGCAATAAAATCTTGGTTAAGGCCTCCAAAACAACTGTGTATGGTGAAATGACCCTGAGTAACTCCCTGGAATTTTTTGATAAGAACTCGATCCTCCAAGTCCCATAAGTGAACACCTTGTGTCGCCACATTTAACAACGCAAGACGGTCAGCGTCGTCCACACAAAAGGTAACCACTGGTTGATCTTCGAGTAGTCTAAAATATAACAATTTTATTATTATTAGGCACCACTTATTGTTATATCTTGAACAAATATTATAAATTAGCCAAATCACCAATTTTCCAGGGATAGGATAGTTTATTCACATTTTTATGTTTACATAAATGATAGAAATAATCAAAATTTTATTCTTTTAAATATATATAAAAACAAATTTTTTTAAAACATTTTTAGTTCAATAGGTATCGGAAGCCGGCTTCAGATTAAAATGTCTCATTAACAGTAACCACTGTTATATAAGTGTAAGCAGAAAAAATAACAAGGGGGGGGACACAAAAAAAAAAATTGTAGAATTTCCTGTTGAGAAGTTCAGGCAAAGATCAAATTTTTTCATAAAAATGCAACATATAGTGTTTATTCATATATATTTTTTAAAATGAACAAACATCAACATAAATGGAGACATGAAGAGTCAAAAGTGTGTTAAAATCAGAAATAATAGGCAATAATATGAGGAGCTATCCTCTTCAACATTAGGAAGCTTCAAGTAAAAGAATTCAATGTATGCCTAGGAATCGAGGCATCAACTTCCATAATAAAAAGGTAAAGCCACCTTTTAACCGAACACTAATTAAAAACTACAATTGAACTTTCCACAACTTCATCACTTTACAAGCATGTGGTGAAAAAAACTGTAAATCTCCATGAAATTTCCCTTCAATTCGAAAGTGTACATATATAGATTCAAATTAAATAGTTTTAAATGGGTGATTTGTGAGGCTGTGGCAGCTTACAGTGTCATACATTGGCAGCATTGGGTATATAATTGGGAATGATTTAAGAGGCCATTGCAGCGAAGCATGCTTTGTGACATAGATTATATGTTGAGGTTCTATACTGTTTTTGGCTGGGTTTACAGACTGTCAGAGAAGAGTAATCTGAAGTTCAGTGCAGCCATATCACCCCAGATATTATCATCAATTATGCCTAAAAACTACATGGCATTTGTTTGAAGAAGTACCTGGATTGCACTACACCATCCGATCTAGGAAAGAAAGTGGAGGGGGTCTGTCCTAAGTCGGCTAGTTGAGTGGGGAAGTCTTTCTGACCTTCTTAAATTGGATTTCAACTTTGCTGTTAGGACGATCAACACACACGCTACACAATTTGCCATTTTCATCCTACATTTGGGATCAGAAAGTGTGTAGTGGCCATCTTCTTCACAAACAAACCTGTAGTGAAGTTTTGGCAAATTAAGGGTTTAATAGTAAAATAATTAGAGATCCAACTTTAATTGAAACACAAGGTAGTGAAAATCCAAAAAATTTCCAGATGGTTCTACTTAGTTCTTTTTATTTATACTAACTTCAAGAAGTTCTATTGACTCTTAGCTCCATTTGTTTCCACATCCTTCTAGAAGGTTCTATTGACTCTTAGTTCCACATCCTTCAAGAAGGTTCTATTGACTCTTAGTTCCAGTTGTTTCCACATCCTTCTAGAAGGTTCTATTGACTCTTAGTTCCACATCCTTCAAGAAGGTTCTATTGACTCTTAGTTTCATTTGTTTCCACATCCTTCTAGATGGTTCTACAGAGTTCTATTCGTTTCTAAAAATTTCTAGAAAATTTAGCCAAGTTCTATTTGACTAAACTTGGGTTTACATGTCATCGAGACTGCCACCAATTAGCTTAGTGACCACAAAAATTATGGATAAGACACTAATGTCAGTAATTTTATTTTTACTCCTTCGCTAATAGAGGGTTGAACTTGGACTTAAACAGCATCGGGAGCATCACTATTTATCTCAGCGATCCCTAAAACTAGGTTTCAATTATTTTTAACCCGTCATTCTTTCCGTCCTCAAGGGTTTTTTTTTTTACCAGATTATAACTTTTATCTGTACCACCACTGTACCATTAGAGTAAATAGCTCCTGGCATTCTTGAGTTTCCATTCAAATATACATAATATATAAATATATATATCCATTTTTCTATAAAGGGCAATCTCTACCATTCCCATTCCATTGAATAATAACAAACAGCAGGTACCTAGAAAAAATCACAATTAATCATAGAAAAAAAACAATGTATTCTGGTACCCTCATCACTTATTCATAATGATTTTCCTTCATCATTACTTTAATACGATTTAAAGTAAATAATCCAGTTTAATTGTATGGAGTTTTCTATTCTTGACCTCACATAATTGTTTTAATGAATTCAGTTGGTTAACTTTTTTTCCTGCTTCTATGAGTCAATACGACTCATGCCTTTAGTTTTCACATTTCAATGTTTTCTTTAGCAGCAGCCTTGCCCAGCCCAAAATGAGTAAGGTCTCCACAGTTTGAAATCAGTATGCTAACCACTAGCCTAAAGGGATGGTCACTGTATATAAATATATCAATCATTAAAATTGGATACAACATTGAAGGGATCCCATATGCTATAATGGTTAATGGAACTATTTTATTTATAATATGGTTCCATTTTTTCCATACAAAATCCATACATGGACAGTGAATTTATTTCATTTTCATACATCGAAGTGGGTACCTCCCAATCGAATAGCCAGTCCTTCAGCATCCTTAAATTATTCCTTTATTTAAGGTTGATAGAAAGAGGTTTCACACATAGTGGTTAAGATATGGAGCCACCAGTTTGTCTCCTTTGTAGTCCTCTCCCATGGATTAATGCGGGCGGGGGTGATCCAGAGGTGGGAGAGTTGTCTAGGATATATACGTAATAAAGAAAAATGTAAGCAATTATACATTACATGTCATTGAGACTGCCACCAATTAGCTTAGCGACCACAAAAACTATGGATAAGACACTAATTCAGTAATTTTATTTTTCACCCCTACGCTAATAGAGGATTGAACTTGGACTTAAACAGCATCGGGAGCATCACTATTTTCTCAGCGATCCAAAACTGGGTTTCAATTATTTTTAACCCGTCACCCCTTTCCGTCCCCAAGGGAGGGTTTTTTTTACCAGATTATAACTTTTATCTGTACCAAGATTAGAGTAAATAGCTGCTAGTATTCTTGAGTTCCCATTCGAAAATACATATATATATATATTGTTGTGATATTTTAAAATGATGATTTTTAATAGTGTTTGTTTAACTCGAAATTAGCGAGCATTGAATAACGTAATAACGATCCGTGATTAATTTTTGAAAGTATGAACGTTTTTATTGTCGTCATATTAATTATTAATAATTGAAATAAAAATAATATCATATTTAATATAAACATTTATTATATAAACTTCTAATTTAAGCAAAGTAATAAATATTCAAAACAACTGGCATTAAATAACGAGTTGAAAGTCAAGAAGGCAGCGGAGAGATGCAGATATATATAAGAGCCGACCAAGGACCAAAAGATTCATTCGTTCTTCAGAAGCAGACAGAGAAGGAACTACCAAGAAGCGGCAATCCTGCCTCATGGTGCACGAGGTCTCAGCCCCTTTTCACTTTCACCAGATGCGACAACAAAGGAAACTGATTCGGATCAAGCAATAGAAGAACCACACGAAGATTATTCACAAGAAGCACTGGCCAGTATTAGTATAAAGTTACGAATAATTACAAGGTACCATTTTAATGTTAGTTTTAATAGTATTCTTTATTACGTACGTATTTTATTTTTGTATATCAATTTTAGTTATTCAATGTGTTTAAATAAAACCAATATTCCTTTTGCCAGAAGTTTCCTATATAATTATTAACAGAACCCTGATATAACGTTAAAGTTATTTTTTTTAAGTTTTTTTTAAATTATATAAAAAAAAATATAATTAAAATATTATTAATAAATAACAAATATTAGAATAATATATACATTTAGAATAAACGCTACAATTTTACATAAAAATATTTTTGTCAACCTTTCCTGAACCACAATGTCTTGCCAGTGCCTTATGAGCATGATGGCTATTTAAATTCATAAAATGTTAAGTCCCGCTATAGTTTCGTCTTATTACATAAATAACTTTCATTTTAAAAATTACGAAGTAATTTTTTTTTTGTGCATTTTGCTGCTCCCCGGATATGGGGAATCTACTGTAGATTAATACATTAAAAAATTATCAAAAAAAAAATTAAAGTGCAAAGAGGTGATACGGATAATGATGGATAAGGAAATCTAGGAATGCTCATTGTGCCATCTGAAGGAACTCACACCCTAGAATTTAATTCTCAGTAGGAATTGGGACAGTACAAAATGTTGAACAAGAGGCCAAAAACTCACATCCTTCAGTAACGGCTTAAATAATTAGTGCTTACACTAATATTCAAGTATTCATTAGAACAGTTTAAAAAAAATTAAGAGTAGGCACTAAATGATAAAGAAGCCCTCATTAAAAGAACCACATATTAAATATGACAGATTCAATCATAGCCCTGAGGTATACGTACACATAAATACTGTAGTGAAAAATTCATAAAGTTGAATATTTTGTTTGGGTTATAATTTGTAAATATAATTTCTTTAAATTGTGTGATTTTATTATCATTTCCTTTTTTTTTATTTTTACATTTATTAAATTTAGTACAATTTACATATATTTTTTTTTAATGCTCACCTCGTCTGACCTTGAAAACTAAAGTAACAAATGTATAATATTTATAATTAATATAGATTAATGGGTCAATCAACACACTAACAATAAAATTATAAAAATGTAACGTATGAAAAAAATATGTAAACAATAATCCAAATATGAAAATAAAGAGATTATTATAGCCACCATAGACCATTAGGACTTATTTAAAATTGAAAAAGTGAATGAATGAAAAAATACTTTATTCTAGGAATTTGTCTTCTAAGAATAACAAAAAGATACAAAGAAAAATTTCTAGGCAGCATTTATATTACTAATAATAAGGCAATTTCTCTCATGTACTTATCCTAAATAATATTAGGCTATACATGTATATGGTGGATTAAGACAAAATCAAAGGCATAGATAAAGAATAACTTTCTATGACAATTGGAAGTGATGGGGAGCGACAATTATTCATGGGAATGGAATTCCATAGGTTTACGGCTTGAATTATAAAAGAGTGATCATCAAAGGAGGCAGATCTATGGAAATGTGAATACAGGTTTTTAAATGGGCAGGATATGGTAATCTGAGATTTGATACCTGATTTGAATTGCTGGTTGTAAACATTAAGTGGTTTTTTAAAATATAAGGGTAGGAACGATTGAATAGCTTAAGGGTGGACACAGATCGGCAAGGGATAGGGAGGGGTAGATGTGTTTTTCCAGGATAGGGTTTGATCTATGATCAATTTTGAGGAATCAATTGTGAAGTTAGGAATAACATTTAGGGTTGTGAGGAGGGGGCATGAGCCAAAGGTGATTGATTGCCTTCGATCTCTCCACATACATTCAACTAAGGTTTGTGGAGAGGCTTAGATCCCGATTCAGTTATCAGTATGTGAGCCCACCTAGTTGTTGCCAACTACAGCCTACACCATCAGTAGTAGGACTGCTGCCCCTTACCAGGGTGGGGATAGGATGTGCAAGGAATACTGTAACAAATGCAAAAGTTACAGGTTTGGAACATCATTCTTCTTGAATACAGGATTTGAGATAAATCAAGAGCTCCTTGCATGAGTAGAACAGAAATGGTGATAATGTTTTGTTTAATAATATCAAAACAATAAGTTGGAACTAAAGGATAAATATAGCATCAGTTAGACAAAGGATTTGGAGATTTGAAATGACCTTCAGACTGAATATGCAACACCATTGAGCATGGGTGGATGCTTGCGATCCCCCAGCAAGTACAACACACCTAGCAGGCTTTGAGTACAACTTCGAGTGAGGACTGTGAAAGATGTGATATTCAATTTAATTTATTTAATTTTATTGAATGTATGATGGATTACTATTCAAATAATTAACAGGGGGAAGAAATGAATAAATATAAAATATATGATAAGATAAAATATTTCATTGCAACCAAATAACCTAACTGAATTTATAATTAGTGGGTAATAAGAGTATACAAATTTAACTTTTCTTAAAAGGCAAAAATAAATTACTTACATGTTGGAATCAGAGAGATCATCAAAATTGTATGTCCTTATTCTATGATGAGTGTCTGCTGCTAGAACATTTTTTCCATCGGACCTGCACCATAAACAGTTGACCCGGACACCCTCCCAAGAGTCTACAACATTGCCAGACAAGTCCTAAAAACAAGAAATAATATTAGTCAAATTCCTTAACAAAATAAATGAGTTAACAAAACATGCTCAAAGTTAGTCAAAATCTTTTCTATAACTACCAAAAAATAACCCAACATTTTAAACATTTTTTGTTTCAAGAATCTAATGAACCAATTTCAACCAACGACGGCTCATATTTTAAAGAAAATTTTTATCTTATAATTTTTTTGTATGCAAAAACTGCTTAAAAATATAATTAAAAAAAGATCTTTTGTTAGATTTTAAAAAATTCCTTCCAGAGGGTAAAAAACAAAATGAAAGTTTTTGATGTGATCTACAGGCTTTCTACCAATCATGAAGCACAATGGCCATCTTTGCAGTCGTGAGAACTATATGAGATGACGACAAGAAGTACGACAATCGAGGATCCGGAGGGATTTAAGAAATAGGAAAGTAGCCTCCTCCCCACGAGCGTCATCTTCAAAATTCATAAGGAGGCCCAGCCTAAACCAGGTTAAATATACTACAATAACAATTTCTGAATTTATTAAACAAAAAATATTCAAATAAAAAAATACACGGTATTTTATAAGGTTTAATAATTAGTTAAACTTACGCTTTAATAAGATATAAATTATAAACTTTACTTCATAGCACATGAATTACATCAATTTATCAAAATTACTTCTATACATGGGGACACCAAGTAACCTCTTTGTTACAAAATAAATAAGAACATCAGGTTCCAATATGTAATAATAAACGATTGTTTAATGATTGATTTATTTATGAATTCGCTATTTTAATAATTAAAACTCAGGTCAGGTTCTGATATACCAACACTCACACTATTTTCTAATCTAATTTAACATTCACTATCCTTGTCATTAAATATCTAACAAATTAACATGACACACGGAAAAACATGAATTATAAACACTCAACTGTCAAACGGCAAGAATTGTAAATTATTCCTGGTACTCACAGTAGCTTCTTTGCATAATCTGTCTGATGGACTTGTCGATGGAGGGTTCTTTTATTCACATCGCGGTTCTGTTCTTCTCTATTCTTATATACCTATGCTCAGCATACTTCAAGAGAGAAATCCCTAAGATACCTCACAACTTTAGAAATCACTATCAGCCATGCCTCCCCACATACATTTTTTCAAAGCGTTTAAGTGTTACTAACTCCTCCACAGTTAACTTTCCCCCCCCCCTTCTAACAACCAAAGAAGAACCTGTATTCTGTTTGCACTTTTATATCAGCTCTTTCCTACCTGCTTTAATCATTCTTCAATCCAATTTGTTTGTGCTTACCTCGTTATCTCTTATCTTGCCTCGTCAGGGCTAACCTTCTCAGCACGTACAACTTTTTTATTTCTATAACTTTAATATTTCTTAGCATTCAAAATAACATTGCAATAAATAATAGAACTGGAACTAAAACAGCACTACCAACTGCTAACCTCTAAAAAAAAACCCTTAAAAATATTATTCTTTTAGAACAAAAAGTTTGATTCAAGACGGAGTTTAATTATTTGCACAATTATGCAAGTGTGACTGTTTCAATAATAAATTCTTATCATTCTCCTAATAATAATAATCCAAAAAATACTTACACACTGATAAAACTGTCCACGGATGCCACCCGTAACAAAACGCGTACCATCCTTGTGCCATGAACAGGATGTAAGGGAATCATCAGGTGAATGTGACAACTTGACACTCAGTTCTTCAGTTTCCATGTTCCAAAGCCATAGTTCTGGACAGTCTTCAGGGCCACAAGCTATTAAATGTGACCCATCCGGGGACCAGGCCAGAAAAGCAACGCCATAAGAATGCCCTTCCAGAGTTTTACGATGCGTACACGTCAACGTGTCCTTCAAAAATAAGCATGACTTATTTAAGTGAGAGAAAAACTACAAATAGACTACACAACATAATAGACTTATAGAGACCATTAAGTTATTCAAGTTTCTTGAAATTTTTTAAAGATAAGTCTTGTGTTTCTTCTGTCAACACATTTATTTATATGTTGAGGTTTCCCCAAAATTTAGGGATTTCCAGGACTTTATAAGTGTCACAATTTCTCAGTAAAACCATTAAATGTTTTTGTTAATCGATTAAAACCATGCAATTGGTAACCGTCAATATCTAACACTCTGAATATAAATTTAACATGACAATTAAATACTAACATATATCAATTCCAAGGTTTTAATCAATTGACAAATTGGAGGTTTCAATACCTTTACTTAATGGATTTTATTTAAGAATTTTGTCACTTTTCAAGTCTTGACAATGATACCTGAGTTATGGTGTAGCATCAACATATAAATAAAAGTTTTTACAGGATAGCAAAGGATTTTTGTTGCAAGAAACCTAATGTGAGGGCTTTCAAACATACTTCAGAAAATTAAATTAAAAAAACAGAAGGTTCTCTCAAGTACATACACCATGAAATGAAATATATGAGTTAGTATTAAGTTAAAAATAGATAAACTTAAGAAACAGATAATCGCTACAAGTTGTCAGCATTTCAGATTTAACTTAATACAATGTCTTTAAGTGATTATAAACATTCAAGGATTCAATATTTTTCTAATGTCACACCTGCTGATTGTTTATGGACAATGGACGAATTTCATGAAATAAAATCTTTCAAAACATAAACGATACCCAGTATAAAAGTAGGAATAGTTCACTTAAAACACCACTTCACTTTCTCATACAAATTATTTTTTCATTAATACTTTTTCAAAGGTCTTTCGGGTAATAAAGAATGCCTACACAACATTTAACAGCAGTTGAGCTTGCAAAAGCTGTTGCTGCTTTGGGAGGAGGTATTACACAGAGAAATGTGGCACTGAGACTACAAACATCACAAAGTGTGATAAGTTACTCTGGGAGACGACGTTACCAGAGTAGTGGGTTCCTTCGAATGCACATTTGGTGGAGGACTTCCTCAAAGTGAAGGTCAATGACAGTACAACAAGACTGATATTTAACTGCTCATGCTTGAAGGAATTGCCTCAACACTAACCAGAGATGATTTGTTTCCAGCTTCTAGTGTGCGAATTAGCCTCTCCACTATAAGAAAAAGGTTGATAGAGCATGGATTGCACCATCAAAAACCTCTGCATTTTCTAGGGTTCACTTTGCAGCCTAAAGTTCAAAGACTTCAATTTTATTGGATCCATATCTCATGAACTGATGAAGACTGGGATAACTTTCTTTTCTCAGATGAGCCTAAACTTGTACTGCTCCATGATTTGAACTGAGCCAGAGTTACCAGAAGATTTTGGAAGCAATATAATCATTCTCTGTTGACCTATTCGGAAAAGGCTCAATTACTGGTGGAGGTGGAAATTCCTTAAACACTTTAACAGAGCTTATGATGTTGGGAAATGAAACTATGACTGTTAAGTCTTACTTGAACATGGGTTCAACACCGCACGAACAAAGCAAGCGGCCAGGAATTCATTCTTATAGATGACAATGACTATTCCTCACAGAGCTAGACTATAAATGAATTTTTAAAAGGTAGAGAAATTCTAACACCAGACCTAATACCCATTGAACATTTGTAGGATCAACTTCAAAGAATGATTTCAGGACGGAATAACCTTCCGCAGACACTGGATGGTCTTCTAACAATATTCTTGGAGGAATGGGAAGCAATCCCTCAAGATCACATCAAAATGCTTATAAGTCATCGACTTTAAAAAGCAATTATTGCTCAAGGTGGACTAACAAAGTACTTGAAATGTAAAGAAAAAAAATTAAATATAAGTTGTTATTATAAGTAAAATTTACTTAAATTGTTTTTTTCTTTTTTAACCAAGCTTCTGCATTTATTTATTGAACAAATGTAAAAATAAATTTTCTTTCATAAATTAAAATCATCAAAGAAAAATTAAGTTTTATTTCAAATGATCTAATTCATTTGCTAATGAGTATATTTCCACAATAAAATTCATGTTGTGAGAAATACACAAGAAAGTAGAGTAAGTTACCCATATTTAACTTAAGATTAATTTCATAATTTTTTAGCAATACAAATTTACCGGATCTACATCCCAAATGATAACAGTAGTGTCCTTAGACCCAGTAGCAAGCTTGAGGCCATCAGGCGAAAATCGGCAATACCACACCTCATCACAGTGATCATTCAAAACTTGTATGGTCTCACAAGGGAATTCATCCCTGAAAACAAATACATGGATACACTTAGTAATTATGAATAATGACAAAAACATCGCAATATAAAAGCACATACAAAAATCACATTAAATAATATTATACCTAAATATGGTCAATGCAACTTCCAAGTTAAAATAAATTGTTGATATTTATATAGCTAATTGTTATAAGTTATTAAAAACACTTGTTTGTTTAATATTAGACAAATGCAATTATTCAACTGTCTGGAATTCCTAATGAGATTTATAGACTTCGTAAGCATAAGGAACAACTCAAATGTGGATGTCTCCATGATTTGTAAAGATCTCAGGAATCACCTTTTTCCAACTCCTTCTAAATAATTTTATTTCATTCCAATTTTTCATTGCAACTATATGCCACAAAGACCCAGAGACAAGATTGAGTATTGGAAAATCTTGTTAAGAGGTTAGAAAATATTAGGTATGAAAACCTGGGAAGTCACACCTGTACCAAAATGCCTCATAGTTTTTATATGTCAATTTGTACGGGCCATGCATTCTCTCAACATGGCTCTGTACGTGGGGCAGGTAGGACAACAGCCTTACTAGATGTGGTGAGGGAATGGCACAGCCCTTACAAACTGTGACATCCACATTCGAGGAGACACTCCTGTTTGGGAGGTCTACACTAACTTTGAAAGTGATACACTATTACCTTGAACATCGATGATCAACTAGAAGAGATATGTTCTCGATGCCATCTTCTATTTTCGTGTTATGATAAGGGCATTTCTCTTTCTGAAGCTCAACAGCCTGGCTCAAAAGTGCATGAAGCCTAAATTGGAAATGATGAATTTAATTTTTTGGAAAATAATAAAATAAAATAAACAATAATAAAAACCATCTTATCACCTCAAATATTGGATAAACAAAACATTTTTAAATGATAATATACCCATGCAACTATTTTCAGCAAGGCTGTAAAAGTCATAAACTAAATTATATAAGCAGGGATTCTCAAATCTTTCGCAGTAGACCTCATGATTTTACTTTGCCTCCAGCCAGCTAATAGCATTTCTAGAGCTGAAATTAAGCTTTTCAACACTAGGCCCTTAGTGCAATAATTGTCAAGATATTATTTATATTTTATATATTTCAGTTATATTTTATATTCCAGTTTTACTTGTTTAAAACTATATATAATAATCATTCACTTAGCTAACCACACTGAATAGATGTAACATTATTGCACAAAAAATTAATAATGCGCAGCACTTAATTAAAAAGAATCCACAAATTCAGATATTGGAAGTCCTTAAAATATTTCTACAAATTCACAAAGCCAATAATTGTTACAATTATCACACATCAAACCAAATTACCTTTTGGGTGGAAGCATAATGGACGGAGGTAAGAACTGCTGAAGTTTATCCATTAGTTGTACTCTAGACGATTCTCCTTTTCCTCTCCATTTGGCAACTGTTTTCAGTTCCTCAGCACCACCACACATCATGAAACTGTAGTAAAATAAATTAAAAATTTCATTAATAGGTATACTACTGTTGCATATCCCAACACTCAATACAATCACTAAAAATCGTTAACTGTAACCTTTTATTAATATTCTGTTGTGGTATTGATCTCATATTTTATATATAAGATAGGGTGGATAATGCTTAAATAATTGTAGGGATATAGATAACCCCATAGATATAAACAAGCATATAATAATAACATTTCCCATTTATACACTTTAATACATATGTAGATAGATGCCTCCATAAAACATTAAGTATGTAATTGAAAACCATTAAAACCCTTTTAATTGAGTTTTCACCCAAATCAGATCTTGGAATAATCACTAATGACCAACAAACCTCAATTGAAAAATTAGCAATACTCGTTCTTATATATTTTACTAAATCTTACATTACCTTTACCATTCCATCCTTTAAAAGCTAGAAAATAACATTTTTAAACAGGACATTATATTAACTCGGATCATCCTAACAAATCCCCCGCCCTTTCTTCTCATATTTCCTAGTCTACCTATGTGATCAAGGGTCCCCTGCTCATTTTTCATTGATCAACTATTCCTAGCCAAACCTAACAGATGATTATCAAACCTAATTATCTGTTCAGGACAGTAGTCAAAATGAGTTATTTTGCACGATAGGTCAGTAGAAAGGGGAAATTGTCATGGGTTTGTTAACATTTGAAGTTCAAGCTGGTTTGTAGAGGAAAATCTAAGAATGTCCTGAGGTCTGGTTTGCATTACAAGCTATCATGTTGTAAAAATACTGGTGGCTAATTGGCAATGACTGGTTATGAGCCTGTATTGTTGTTGTGACGTTATTAACAGGTGTGCACTCACTCACAGAAACATATTTTAACAATGTTAATATAATAAATTTAATTTATTTATTAAAAATTAAGTTCAATTTAAAGTAATTTTTGTTTTGTAAACCTTTCGGGCAGTCGGCATCTTTTACTTGAGTCTTTTAGTATTAGAGGTCATCTGACCATAATACTGTCATTTTGGAATTCAGGAGGACCTGCCACAGCCAGACCTTTATTCTAATGCAAATAGAAGATCAACGAATAATTAGTTTATTCCTTCATTACTGCATCCGAATACAGTAGAGCCCCACAAAAATGAAGTCTTGGCTTAAAAAAAAATCTTTGAAAGGTAAAAAACTGTATTTTGTATTGAATAACTGACTTTTTCAAATGATCTGTAAATTAATTTTAAAAAGTTTATGTAAGTTTGTAATGTTTAATTTTTTCATGTTCATTATGTATGTATGTACAAATATAAAATAAAATGAGTTGCAATAACACCTTATTTGCTTGTTTTTTCATGACACTTGATCAAATATGTAGGTGTTTTTTTTAATGAAAATTGATTTTTCATGGGAACCTCGGATCAACCGGCCAGGGTCTCAGTCCCTACCACAGCAGTTAAGAGGGTTCTACTGTACCTCTTAGAATTTCTGCCTCTTAGCTTCAACAATACGCTGCTGCATAAGGACATGGCACAGAATTCCTACAAATCTGGTACACCTCACTATCTTCAATCAAAATAATCATACAATATGGGGATTGGATTGTTTTCGACGGCATAGCTAAATTGCTTAAACCTATCTACATGACTGAACAATGGATCTGGTATAGGAGAAATAAACACTGATACTATCTGGTAAATAGCTTCAGGCTTACACTTACCAGATAATTGGTATTCTGGCCAGACATTCAAGATTAAACCTATTTGGTGACACCCAGAATCCTATATTTGTTTTAAGTGCAGGAATGACAAGGATACTTCCTATTTAAGTCAATGCGAAGTTAACAATAGACTGAGAATTCATAGGAAGTCGGAACTCACAGGAAAGCTGCTAGTGTGTTGAGTTGTCATTGATAAAATGACTGTATAGAAATAGGCTAAGTGGACATTTCCGTTCAGAATTTTTCAAGTTGTTATGTGTAACTCGCACAAACACATGAAAATACTTTCCTTCTCTCTCTCCAGCATACACTGGATGCTGGGTCAAACGGTTTCTGATTTGAACAGAAATAAAAGACATTTATTTATTATTAACACAAAAATAGGACATAAACAACCCTAATAAATAAAACACTGTGTTGTTTGTGATTAATAGTTTGTAAAAAAAAGAAGGTATTGAAGCTTGTTTGATTTTATGATATTACCCTAACTTACACTAGCCAAAAAACAATATTTTTGCAACAGTTTAGAGATGAATCTTACTGAATTTTTTTTACAATAAATTCAGATCTGAAAGCTGTTTTGCAGAGATTTTTTGTTGTTATTAATAACAAACATAAGTTATCGCTATTTTACACAATTCTGCATATTTTAATAACTTAATATAACTGAAAAAGTGGGCAAAGTAATCATAACAGTGCCAAATATTATGGGTATTCTCAGTGTTTTCAATTCTGAATAAAGATCTAAAACCCCTTGTTGTTCATCACATCTAGGTTTTCCCGACCAAACACTTATAATTTTAAGAGGTAATATGTACTACAGTAGACTCTCCCATATATGGACAATCAATTTCATAATTTTTAAAATGAGAATTACATACCTAATAAGAAGAAACTATAGTGGGAATTAAAAGTTTATAAATTTAAACAGGCAACAATCTGAATTAAATTAGGTAAGATCTCACTTTCATAACTTTACTTCTTATTTCCACGGGATTCGCTAATTTTTACTCATGAGTCTGTTTATCAGAAATGTGACAAAGTTGACATAGCTTTACTCAAGTGGTTTTCAATGCACTTGACATTAGAATCTACACTAACCGGAGGCAACACTTAAAAGAAAAAGCTGACGAACTGGCTGTCAAACTTTTGACTAAGAAATCATAGGCTAAGTGGAGTAACAGTTTCCAGTAACAGCGTGAGTAACAATTTTAGTAGCAGATTTGACATTTCTAGGCCCGCCACAACATTTCGTGCCAGAATAAGTCAGGAGAATGGTAGAATTCTTCTGTGAATGATAGAATTCATGATCGAATGGGTTACAAACGTTTGACCAGATATCCGAAGGGAGTATGAAGACCAGCAAATCTACAATGCAGACGAGACAGGGATTTTTTTTTTTTTTTAAGCTCTGCCCCTATTGCTTTCCCATGAGAAAAGTGCATCAGCGGGGAAAAATCATAAGCCCACCACACTATAATGATTTGTTGAAAATCCAAGAAGCCTAGGTCATTCAAAATGTCAAAAACATACTGGGAAAATCCAATGCTAACAAGAATGCCTGGATGACTTCCAAGATACTCATATACCCAAATGGACAAATATCCAACTCATACATCTACCACCAAACACATCATAATTGCAGCCTATAGACCAAGGAGTAATCTGGTCATTCAAGTCCTACTTCAGGAAGAAAATGCAAATGAATTTTGCAGTCTATTAGAAGGAGGAAAACAATTAATTGTTCTAGTCGCTACTATAAATTTCTATGATGCATTGATGTGTGTCTGATAACATAGAAAGAAATTTATTCAGACACGCAGGGCTTGCACTGAATACCGATGTTGGTGTAGAAGATGGTTGTTAAGACAGGGAAGAAGAAAGCCTGAGGGATATTTGTCGCAACAAGCGACATCCCGAAATATATTATCATCGTTCAGAACATCCTGTGTAACACTGACAGTGATGGGGATGAAGAAGAGCTGATACTAAAACCAGTTAGACAGAGGGATCCTGCCATCATATTCAAAACTCTAAGGAATTATTACTTGGCCAATTGTCCCTGAAGAACCTTTACAAAAGATTCATGAACACATTTCCCATCTAATGCAAGAGAAGAAAAAAGTGGAATAAAAAATTTGTATGTATTTGAAATGCTGAATATAATAGATACAGTTGTTTAGATTTTATGAAAGTCAAACCTTTAATTATATGCTTATAAGAAAACTCTGATATTAGAAACAAATTCACTCAGTCCCCTTAAGTGTCTTATAAGTGATTTAAACTGTATTTAAGGTCACAATCCTAGCAATTCATGAAATAACAATCAAATGTTTTTAGTTATTCACTAATGTTTGAAAAACATGGTTACATTTAAAGGCATAATTATTAGTGTTTTTCCATAATGTAATTAAAAAAATTAATTTTACAAGGCCTCATGATGTGCAATATGGAATGTCAAGTCATATTTTAAAGATAATTCATCACATAAGAAAATGTTACTGACTATCACTTTGGATCATCTTTATTCTCACCATTGTTTTATCAGCCTTGATATCTATCAGCAGTAAAAGAAAGATAGGTAGTTTAGTGCTGATTATAAAAGGCAACTTTTAAAGATTTTGTGATAATCATTCATAGCCTCCATGAAATATTTTCATTTAATGACAATAAAAAGTTGAGTTAACAATACATAACTTGTTAAATAAACATATTTTGGAGAGGCTAGGATATATTATTCACAAAACCTATTAAATTGAAAGAATGTCATGTAATCCTTAAATTTTATTCTGTATTTTGTATGCACATACCAAAATTGTCTCCGAGACAAGATATGATGAAAAAGACCATTAACGTTACAAAAAAATGAATTTGAATATAATATTACATTGGAAGACTGAGGTTGAGGTGAGATTGAGGCCTATTCATATTAGTAAATACAAAATACAATTTTCAAATATTTGTTTATTTTTAATTAATTTTCTTAGTATTTTAACAAATCTTACAAAAAAATTCCTTTCCAGAAAAAGAGTAAATATATTTTTTTTAAACTGTCTAGTTTTAAAAGGGCTTTCAGTGGACTATGTGTGAAGATCCCACTACTACCAGTACTTTGTCACATATTCAGGATTACAAGTTGCAGATGACCTGGTGCTCTATCCTATCCCATTAATTATACTGACTTTCTAACTGATGTTGTGACAGCCAAAAAGTTCTACCTTAAAATGATTCATATCTAAAAAATTTTGTTTAGGACAGATCAGAGCAGACCACAGGAACTGGTTTAGTTTAAAAATTCTGCAAGGAGAAACTAACAACTGTTTGTTGTTTACTGACTATCATTCTTTGAATATCAGGTCTCCTGAGTTAGGCAGGAACATTGATTAGAGATTCACATGGACGGTGCTATCATAAAATTTACTATATCAATTTTGCACCCTTAGCGTAGTCCTATTTAGGGCTGAGAAATAATTAACTGCACTAGGGATTTGAACCAAACCTTCATATAATGTATCTAAACTAACCAGTAAATCATATGAGAGCCCATCTTATAAACACTCTTATTTGAATAAAGTGTTATCTTATTATTCTCTAGAAAAGCTGGCACAGAAGTAAAAGTATCTACTTTAAATTATATTTTGTAATTAGCCGATCAGTTTTAAAAGTAGCCGACGGAGACTTCACCAAGAAAGATTCAAACTAATGTAACGATAATTCATTATAATTATTTTTTCCTTACAAAAACATTTTGTGAAAAATACTTTTGCATTGGAACACATATATAAGTTATTGAACACATCAATTTAACAGGGTCAATAAAATGTTAATAATAAAAGAAAAAAAGATAAAATAACAAAGCCAGTTATACCATGAACATTTAAAATGAATACAGTTTAACACACATTGATTAGGTAAGGTTATAATGGTTTACAAAAACAAAAATAAAATGTTTATGTAAAAAACCTGTCTAACAAAACAAATTGACGATGTCAGGATTATGATAATTTAATCGTTCACAATACCAATATAGATACTACTATCTGATAATAAGTATAGATACTAATACTAGCACTACTATCCTGGACCAACTAATGAGAAAATAATATTAACCAAATATTAATTTATAACATGGTACTTCCATAATTTTATGACAAGATAATCAAGTACCAACTAACTAACTAATTATTATTAGTTAACTATGTTGAAATATTAACAACAATTAACTAAGAACGTTTTGCTAGTTTAACTACCGAGTAACATGATTCACCGGACTGATGTCAACAAAGAATGGATTACACTTCAAACCATTCAAAACCCTAAAATAAAAGGTCTGTGTGAAGTTTAAAAAAAAAAAAAATTATAATTGCACTGAACTAATAAATTTTTTGACATAGTGTTGTGTCTATTAATGCACTGAAATGAAATGAATAAGACATTAATTTACCAAATTTTAACACAGATTATTCAATTTAACTAGAGAACCTAAAAAAAGTTATGAAACTTAACCTATTTCTTTTTACTTCAAGTTGCAACATTTGTGTACCCAATAAACACAGTTGATCAACTCCACAATAATAACACTTTTGAAATAAATTACAGTAACACTGTATGCGCAACCAATCATTCTTGTTGGGCTGATAAATAAATATAAGAGATAAGCAGCTGAGGGTGTCAATTAATACCATATTACTAGGCGAATAGGTATGCATTAAGATAAGGGTAGGTAATTGCAAACAAATATTTTTAATAAAAAATAAATGTAGCTAACATGAACATATTTCCACAATTTCAGGATGAGCGATACGGTGTCATAATATAGATTTAACAATAGAAAAAGGAAAGGAATTCCCATTTATAAATAATCAGTGAACAAAATGAACCGCGATTAAAACATACCTGCTAATTTCATGAACCCTTTGTGTGTTATGTTGAAGGGGTGTTAATTCATCACGTAAAACATGAAGTGCATCTATTACTCTACCATCTTCCAGATATTCTAAATATTTTTGTTCCAAAATGAGAAACTTCATTTCCTAGAACAATGACAACAAATTAACTCTAACTGATACTATATTACCTTTCCTCCAGTTGCAGAGAAAATAGGGTGCAGTGTGAAAACAACTTAGGTTATGTCAATGTCAGTTATAAAATGATCAAGCTTTAGGTTACTTACAGATAAACTATTTGAAGTCTTCTCCAAAAGGGGTTTTAGTTCATTTAAATCGTTGTCAGCCTGTAAAATAAACTAGTCAATAATGACTTGTCAAACAAAAAAATATAAAAATTGAAAACAAAAATCAATATTTTTCCACAGAATTAGTATTCATTAAATAAATTATATTTAAGAGTTTTTTCATACTTTAGACCATTCCCCTTCCATTATATGCAGTCTGAATTTTGCAGCAGCAGGATGATCCAATCGACAACCCGATTCTTTCATTAACATATCAGCAGTTTGTCTAAAAATTAGTAAGTAAATAAGCATAATCATTACAAACATGTATAGATCATTTTATATTTCAATATTGGTTGCAACCATAAAAAAAAAAGTTTGATAGTAAAAGTTTATAACTACTTACTGGAGCCCAATACTTTTAAGGTGTTGCCCTATTAGCCTCACAATATCCTGATCAGTTTTTGATAACAATCTCTCCACTTCTCCATTCGCTTCAGTTTTAATAAGGGTTTCGCCTTTCGTGATGGTTTCATCTTTCTCTTTAAGCTGTAGCTGTGGTGAACAGCCATTAGCTTGCATCGTAGCTTCTGTAGAACTACGAGACTTTTTTCGCGGTGGCGGGTCAAAACCGCCGTCCTCCGAATCTCCCTTCGAGTCCAGGCTGCTAACGGACCTCCGTCTTGGATCTGATTTGATTCGTCCCCACCTAAGACAAAAATTTCAACAAATTTTGGATAGTACGATCATACCTTGAGTAACACAGATGGCAGACAGCTGAGCAATGTTTAGATCCGTGACGTCACAACAGTATGGATTCCTTTGTTTTGTTAGTCACAAAATCACCAAAAATAAACATATGTACATTTATACGATCATTATATATTTAAAACGTATATATACAGTTTGAAAAATTGATCTGTTTTTAAAATCATTATTTCAACAAAAACCTCAAGGAAAATTTTAATCATTAATGTAGCAGTGATCATTCCCGACAACATATTTTACATGTATATTGTTCAATTTAAAAGGCCTCATAGACATAGTTTTTTTTTTAATTTTTACAATAGGCTACAAGAGACAAATTGGCTATAAACAAAAAATCCATTATGTTTATAATACTAATATTTGTATAAATTATATTTTCATATATCAACCTACAGTGTGAAAATTGTAAATTACACTTTGTGGAACTGTCCCAATGTATGAAAATTTTAATCTTTGTTTTCGTTTATTTTCACAATGGACGCAAACTTTAAATTAAGTTTTTATCTATTGTCCCAGGGTAGTAAATTGTAAATTACCCTTATTGTCGCAGTAAGTCTAAATTGTAATTATATGTTATAGTGTTAATTTATTTGTGGAGAAAGATTATGTTATTATTTGATCTGGCTTTTTTATGTGCATTTGTAATCGTGAGCGCCTGACAAGCTGGAGTCGAATACAGATTAGATGGATTGGGCTTATAAATATGAAATGTTATAATCAGACCATGTTCAATTCTGTTCGTCTTTTGTTTTTAAGCAACAACTAATTTCTAAATTTAAAACATACTAAATCCAAAGTTGTTAAATCTAGATTTAAAATTGTATCAATATTAATGAGAATTGTTCGATACATTGACTAATTACTGCCAAAATTACTGAACTCAATCAGGGACCTTTTCTAGGAATAGAAATAGAACCGAAACACAACAACAATTAATAACCCTGAGCAAAAGTAAGGGATGATTTAAGCTGCCTTTTCGCTCAATAAACCTCGTTTTTGCGCCTATAGAAATAAAAATAAAATAACCCACAATAAACAGCATGACAATACATTCTCCATGTTCTTCCAATATTTCTATCCTTTATCATTTATGGTCATAATTGTTTTACTTATTAATTATGTCTCAATATATATTAATTGGAAATTTGCGAAAGTAAAGTATTTATTTGAATTCAGTTTATCAACGATATCTTACTTCCTCAAATGAGCCAAGGGCATTTTTTTTTAGCTCCTTTGAGTATGTATAAATAAAGTGTTGTGGTTTCCATAGGGGGAGAGAGGGGGCATTGCATACACGCAGTATTGCCGAGTATTATGTTTTTGAACGAGACACTTTTATGTAAATGATTTTACTCTCATGCTTGTACAAGCGAGACTTACTAAATACAGTTAAACCAATTTAATCTGGTCAACAAACCTAAACCTTCAAGGATTCTCCTAGTGAAGTAGTGTTTGGTTTAAGGGACTATCCTTTGTAACAGAAGTATTAGACTCACTCTAAATAGCGTTTAGTTATCTTCTGCCGTTGGACGAAAGCGAAGAGAATGCGCTTTGATGTTGCACTCTGCAGACGATTTCACTAAACTTTCTTTAATAGAACACCAAACGAACGCGTATAGAAAAATCCAGAAACTAACCCCTTAAAAACGATATAAGGATTGAAATAATTTATTCAGGTACTTTCCTGCTGACTAAACATGATTTTATTTTTCTTATCTTAGATATTTGACGATCAGAGATAATTATGTGATATTAAATAATCGCGAATTTTAACAATAACAGGATAATGTGAAAGATAAAACCGACTTATCGCTCATTTCATAATATCTATTGCAGACTTAAATAGAACCATTATCTATCTTTATTATATTAAGCTAGTTGAAATATATACACTCGTAATAATTTTCAAGACATTTTTGACAACGATTAAAATTATTTATGTAAACAAGTGTATTAAGATGGCAAATTCAAATATCATAATTTAAATTATGACTAATATTCATAGCCAAGAAAGAGTCTTAATGAACAATAACATACGACTAAAATAACAAATAGTAATAAAGAGGACAAAATCAGGAAAAAAATAAGACAATTCAGATGTTTTTTCAACTCCGTCACAATAATGAACTGTTTGTTTCTCCTTCATACATGTGGGTCTCTCAGGCCCACAATATAAAACGAAAATTCTAACTGAAATATACTTCCAAAATAGATATACATACTTAATTTTGTATATTATCTAAAATAAAAAATGACCAAAACAGTTCATATCAAATAGCCACTAAGTGTAATATTTTCTCATACTTCCGCAACTAAAATATGAGCATTGACCATGAACAATAAACACATTTTTTTTTATTTATCATACATTACAAATTGTATTACACATATTAATGGTTGCATCATCTTTATCTTTCATGATAAAAAAAAATCACGATTGAAAACATGCTTACAAAGCTATTTCTGACAAGCGATAATCGCCATGATGGAGACAAATAAATGTAGGTGGCCAAGAAATGTACTTCGCTGATGTACTATGCTCACAGTATTAAGATCATTAAGGTTTCGTATGGTCGGTAACAAAAATGACAAGTAGTTTAGAAATCCTACAAAATACTTGAGTCTTTCAACTCATTTCTTCTGATCTACTCTTTTCTGTTGAGGAGCTACTATTAAAAAGTAGGAGGTAGATAACTATCTCAAGTAAATATTTAGAAACAATTATTTTTGGAAAAGATTTAATCATCTCTTCAGTTAAAAGTTTACGAAAATACAAATGGTAGGTTGTGTTTTTGTGGTGGTAAATATGCGGTACTGATGCTGAAAATAATGAAGTATAAAAAACGAGTTTTGAACGATTGTTTAATGTATAAATTAAAGAGTTATTTTACATCATTAGAACTGACCAATCCCGTTTTCAAAAGGATGTCTCCACCACCCTTCCCTCATAGATAGCAGCAGGTGGTCGTGGTGGGAACCAAATAGATCCCTTTCCAAATCCAGAATCCTCCTAAAGATAACCAATGCTCCCTTTTATATCAACAACCGTACTCTTCACGGTGATCTCATTCATCCAAGCCCTCCCACAACCAGAACTTCCATTCCCACTCCATCGAATGCTAATGCTCCATACTCTCATCTCATCCCCGGCAATCGAGAGCGACGCCTATGGCTGAGGTGGCCTAGCAGCCTCCTCCAAACGAACCAGGATTTTGTTTATTTTGAGCTCTGTGCGATAAAATTATAAATAAAGCAGGTTTGGCTTATGAGCCTTTTTCCACCCAAAAAAAGAAACAAGGCGTTATAAATTTGAGTCCTAAGCATTGCTTGAAATAGTTTTTATTGATTTCATCTGATCATTTCAAAAAAGAAATATATATATAAATAAATTATTTTAGGAAAAAATAGAATATTGCAAACACAAATTTATATTTTCATGAAATCTAATGTTTGCTTGAATTATTTCAGCTATTTATATTGAAGGACTGTATTCATTTCTTTAAGACAGTATCGTGAATAGAAAATAATCATTAGGACTTCATTGAAATTTTAAAGGTATATTTAGCCTCCCCCCCCCCTAGGCCATGCTATTTATTTTTTAGTTAAGGTAACATTTTGGGAAGAAATAAAGGTTTGAGGTTGACACTGCAGTAAAGGAACTCACGTAGATAGGGGGGGGGGGATGAGGTTTGTGCAGAGTTTATTTTTTATCATACCTAAGATTAATTTCCTCTTTAATTAAATTTCCATTCAAGATGGGAGTTGGCATTTGTTTTGGAATAAAACTTTTAGTTTTAATAATAAACGAGCAGGGTGCGAATTAATTTAAAAAAATTGTAATGTTTTCAGAAATTGTTGGAAACTTTTGAAATCTAAGAAGGATTCTTATCCCTTGCTGTTGAAGATATCCGATATCTCAATGATAAAGTGATTAAAAGTTGGGTTAAACAAAACTAAAACGTTTTAAAAACAAATTAATAATTTTGTATGTGATGAAATCTAACAATATTTCAAATAAATTAATAAGCAATTGTAATGTATAATAACTTCATAGATATTTATTATGATAGCTGTGACAAAGATGATTGTGATGACGAAATCGGAATGGAAAACTTCTGCATCTCTCTCTCCTCACCTCGCTACGTTTTAGTCCGGCGTTGTCAGACCCCACACCTTCCTAGTGGGAATCTCTGCCTTCGTCTCGCTAAATCTAGCACCTCCTTGGGAGAGACCTCTCCCTAGTAGACAACGGTTGTCGTGGCCCTGCAAACTTACCAAGCAGTGTTCCCCACGGCGGTTCAGTCTGCCTCTCTCCGGTTCACACTCACCTTTGGGATCCGGACGGATTTCGCCTACCCTCAGATACCGAGTGTGAATTCGTGGTCATTCCAAGACCACACAAACTACCTATACTACCTACCCCATACCTCTTCTCCTGAACATAGTGCATTGTCGGGGCACATACCTATACAAAAGATAGGTCAGATAGTAAGACCCTCATGAAACGATTGTCCAGGTCATAAAATTAATCAACCCTCACTTCGTCACCAGGGCTAGGGTAACTAGGCACCTCCCTCGCGACGACCCGACAATACTCATTTGGAAAATTCCGGGGTGGTTTCTGTCAATAGTCATAGTTTACATCCGGTACTTCTTTTATATCACGCCAAACTTCATCAAAGCTCTAAAGGCGATTATCAATGAATTCTCGCTAAGTGTATATCAGGAGTAGTTAAGTATGAGCTGGCAAGGAATGGTAAAAGGCCGCCTTAGAAACCCAAGAAATGTCGATCAAGTTAGTTTTAGTTCTTTTAACCACCCTGAGGGTGAACCCCATCACCTTCTCAAATTACAAATACCTTCAAATTACAAAAAACCTTGTATTATACAAATAAATACGTCTCGTACATTGGAATTAGTAAAAAAATATTGTAAGTTTATGAGGGACATAAAATGGATTATAGCTACAGCAAATACGAGCAGCAATAAGTCCAATTTTAGTTCATTGTAGATTCTAAAAATTGTAGAACGCCGACCTGCAACCGTTGCAGGTCTAAGCGTGGGAGAGTTCATCCACCGGACTCAACAACATCAAGTTTGTTGACTCGTTGCAGCACCTGATAGACCCACAGTTTAACACTATGACCCCACCACCCCTCCCGCATCGATGGCAACAGACTGTCGGGGGAAAATTAGGATAAGAATTAGTATGTAAGTTAGTTTTAAGGTTGATCAAAAAGGTGAGCCCCATCACCTTTATTAGTCAGTTCATTCATTATGTAATTTATATAAAATAACAAAACCTGTATATAATGTACTTAGTGATGCTACAGGAAATACAAAATAATTTGTAAATAGATTCACCTGAGGATCTATAATTATCTGTAAATTTAAAGGGGCTATGAAAGAAAAAAAAAATAATGACAATATCGCCTAAGAACCTATAGTCAATAAAAGTTTTTTTCTTTTTTAAGGGGATTGGGGGAAAAAAAAAATAATGACAATTATTTCTGTATTTCCTGTAGCATCGCTACATTATATACAGGTTTTGTTATTTTATAAAAATTACATAGTAGATAATAATATAATAGATAATATTTTGTTTGTTAGATGTAAGTTAGTTTTAAGTTTTATGATTCATAAGGTTTTTTTAAACATGTACAGACAAGAATGTATAATGTACATTATACCTTTGTAACAATCGCAAATCATAGTGTGAAATTGTATAAAATGTAGCCAAACTACAGGACATATAATATTGACCTATTGTAAATAGATTCATTTATATAGAATCTATATTGAATTCCATAATTTTTTAATAACGAGGGGGTAAGAATAAGGAATATATATATATATATTGTAAATCCTAAAAAATATAAAGTAAAGGGATTTTAGAAGCAAAAATGGTGAAGGGGAGAAGAGGACTGGAAAATTAGGTTACCTGCCATTCATAAATTTGTTACCTGTTGTGATGTAACAGTACCTCGTGCTCAGGAAAAAACTGGAGTTTTCCTCCGTGTTATACACGCCTCCACATTACCACCTACCAGGCTTGTAAATTTTTATATTGCTTAAATAAATATTTATATTGTTTAAAATAACCCGGTAGTAGAAGTATTAAAAATAATGCCTATTTTAAATAACAGAGGACTAGTCTCATCGACATTTTTTTATTATTATATGAATGCATAATTATTTATAGCATTTAAATTTATAGCATTTGTAACATAAACCTAAATTTTATTATTACAACAAAAGGCAGAAAGTGAAGAAACGGCAAATGGTCCGTGGACTTATAAATGATGGTGAAAACACTGTTCGGTAATTTTGAACGAAAATTTGTGAAGCCTGTCACTATAAATCGCCTTTTAAACAAATAAATTGTAAATAGACCGACCGAAAAACTTAACATTTGCTCTGAATGGTTTCTATTGATAGATGCATAGTTTCATTAATAGTTTTTGTTTAATCAAGTTTAAAACCATTTATTTCTTTAGGGTTATAAAAACCTGCGGCGTATCCAGGATGGGTTTTTTCATTGTAATTAATTAAATTTAAGTTGAAATGTATACTTGTTGAGTAATATTTATAATTCAAAATATATTTCCGCTCTTTTAGGCCTACATATATGATATACTTTTTTAAGAATGGGGGGAAATAAGTCAAGATATACTCCTTACTGGCTACACAACTCATAAAATCCTGCTGATTGCATGTTTACTGAATGTGTTAATTCACTTTAAATGTATTACTACACAATTCTACGTAAATTCAGTGCTTATATTGCATCCAATAAAAACAACAAGCCTGTTCTAATATCATCATAAGTTCTTTTTGTTTCTCTTTAATCTGGACCTGACGCAAACGTACACGTTGTGTCGCAACTTTTCTTTTGGTTTATTTTTATACGTATTTATTCTGAGCAACCGTACAAACTATGTTAGACAGGATCGAAGTATCAATAGGATTTTTTTGGCAAATTTGTTATAACTTGGGCGCATATACATATCAAATTTTTTTTTTTCTATATTGAGAGCGTCTATGCTATATATGACCTAGCAAATATATCGTGTTATTTTTTTTCTACTAGTGGTAATTACGTCATGCAAACAGGTTAAGTTTTAGCATTTAGTCCTTACTAAAACAACTTTACTGGCCATTAATTATGAGTTTTTTTTACTTCTATACTGACTGCGTTTAACTAATTTGTTCGGTTGAAAAACAAATCTTATGGTTGCAGCTGAACGAAACTTAGGTCTATCTCTTACGCCCCCCCTAATATACCTTTGTTATTAGTAAATTATGGAATTCAATATATATTCTACATAAATGAATCTATTAATATATTTATATTTATATTATATGCCTTTGGCTACATTTTATTCAATTTTACACAGTGATTTTACAAAAGTATAATGCACATTATACCTTCATTGTTTAAACATCTCTAAAAGTGATGGGGCTCGCCTTATGAACAGGTAATAGGCTTAAAACAAACTTACATCTAACAAACAAAATCTTAACCTACTTTTCCCCGACATCAATGCGGGAAGGGTTTCAGGGTCATAGTGCTGAACACTGGGTCTGTCAGGTGCTGTAACGAGTCAACAAACTAGATGCGTCTCCGGTTGATGAACTGCACACCAAGGAACAGATGCAAGTCGACGTTCTTTAACCTCTCGATAGAGATATGTCTGACCACTTTTCTCATGATCCCCTTCTATATAATTTTGGCTGTACTGTCAGTCAAGTGATTATATAGTGGGACACGGTACAGTGGAGCAAGTTGTGTGAAATAGCAAATGCGAAAGCCGGTAAGATCTGTGTCGTACTTTTTCTATTTTTTTACTACAATGGTACAGTGCTTTTTATAAATGATTGCGGAGTATAGGAACCTATTTAAAATAGGAAATATAGCCTATTCAAAAATCGGCTTAGTTGGGGAGGGGGGTTCCTAGGATTCAACCACATTTTCACAACCTTCATATTTAGAAATCATTAGGTTTTCATGGTTTATCAACCATGAATACCTTCCTAACCATGTTTGTAATATTTTCGTCTCTATCCACGGAAGTTTTGGACGAATAGTACGGCCAGTGTATGAGTGATAAACCCACAAGGAAAACCACTGCTTATGAATTCGTTCATAGTTCCAACAGATCAAAAATTAAGTTATGAGTTTTCGATTTTATTGACAGCTTAGGGCTAAGCTTTTTCATATCACTTCTGCTGAAATAAATTCATTCATCATGTTTGGACGTAAATACATGTGATTAGAATTTAATAAATTCGGGATTGTCAATTCAGTTTTCATAGCGATTCCTGTACATATTTCCTAGAATTTCGAAATAAATATTTTCGTAGGATAATATTTTTCGAAAAAAAAAATTGTTGCTGTAAAGCTGGTAAAAGTTGCATTAGATTGAAACTTTTGCGAAATGATATCAATTACCAGCTCAATGGCCGCCAGTTGCGACGGTCATCAATTCCAAACTATCTTGACTTACTTCTATTCTTCTTCTATTTTTTTCGACTACGAGACATACTTTTATTTTATACCAACAAAATCATTGCGCCTATTTTCTATGTAAACGACTCACCAACAATCTTAAGTATATTGTCATTATTATTATTATTTTTTTTTCTTTCATAGCCCCGTTATATTTACAGATAATTATATATAATTATAGATCCTCAGGCGAATCTATTTACAAATTATTTTTGTATTTCCTGTAGCATCGCTACATTATATACAGGTTTTGTAATTTTATAAAAATTATATAATGAATAAACAAGTATAATGAAATACATTATACGTGACTGGACTAAACTGACTAATAAAGGTGATGGGGCTCAACTTTTTGATCAACCTTAAAACTAACTTACATACTAATTTTTCCCAACAGTCTGTTGCCATCGATGCGGGAGGGGTGGTGGGGTCATAGTGTTAAACACTGGGTTTGTCAGGTGCTGCAACGAGTCAAAAAACTTAATGTGTCTCCGGCGGATGAGCTCACCCACCGACGGCACACCGAGCAACGGGTGCAGGTCAGCGTTCTTCAACCTCTCGAAAGAGGTATGTCGGATCACTTTTCGCATGATTCCATTCTGGAAGTGTTGGAGACATTTGGCTGTATTTTCAGTCAAGTGGGTAAATAGGGGGGCACCGTACAGCAGAGCTGGCTGGAGGACACATTTATATATCATCAATTTGAGACGAAGCGACAGATTAGGTGAAGTTAGCAAGTGCAATAGCCGGTAAGACCTTTGTCGTACTTTTTCTATTTTATTACTAAAATGAGTAGAGAAATGGAGATGCCTATCCATTTTTATACCCAAATAGTGCATTGAGAAATCTGATGAGTTCTCTTGCACTCCTATGCTATACGATTTTGGCAAGGATTTTTTCCCCGTTTGGAGGGAGAAGATTACGCAGTCAGTCTTCCCGGCGTTTACGCTGATGTTTAACATGCCCAGTCTGTCACTGATAACGTTACAAACTGACTCGGCGTGTGTAAGAGCTCTTTGTGCACTCATGCTGCTGCTGTAAGCCGCAATGTCGTCGGCGATTACAGTAGCTTTCTGATAGTTTGTCTCAACAATTTGAGATGTGTACATACTGAAAAGAACCGGAGAGGCTTGTAGGGAAAAGGTAAGACGTCTTATTAGCATTATTGAGAAACGAGTTTTGCATCGCAAAAAAGCTGATTTCGCAATGAATGTGCGACATATTCGCTTTGGCGCGATGTCAAAAAAACTTCCGTTGCTCCGCCAGTCTCAATAATTATGATTGTCATTCACTACAAGCTATTCTTCGTACTATACTATACCCCGGCCCCAACAACTTTGAGATGATTGCGAGCTTAAATTTGTCACCCTCGACAGGTAACGCGAGGATCTGTCAGTCGCCAGATAAGAGAGAATACGAAGAATCAACACTATGGCTAGTTACAGATACAGCATTATGTAAATTTTGTTGTATAAATAAATAAATTTGTCACAAAATTATGCGAATAGCTAAAATATTGACAAAAAAGAAACTTGCTGAAATCGGCTGGAAGAATAAATATATGATTGCTGCCTGGCAAATTTTATTTTCAAGAATAACTTTGAAGTTACCATCTATAATGTAACCTCAACCATGCAGAAAATTAAAACTTAAATTGCTTCTGGACGGGGACTTGAGAAATCTTAAAAGCAGGTTAAAGGTAGGTGTCCAATTTATAATTTTTTTTTTTATTTAAACAATCCCCGTAATTAAATCTTTTAAATATAATGTACACACCGCTGGGGTTAACGTTGAGCGTACCGTTAAAATTTCGAATCATTTTTACGGCCAGTAAACAGGGCGACATGGGTGTGAAAGACAGAAATTTGTGCTTTTCTCTGACCTCTGTAATAGAAATAACGGTACATGAAATCACGTAAATTAAGGGATAGAATCCATTACACACCAAACGACTATAAATCTCTTTTGCTTGATAAAACTAGAATAGACTGTCATTGTCCAATTATTACCTCTTTGGATGTACCTATAGTCCCACTCTCCAGCTAATATAACCTAACTTTGTAGCTATACTACTTTGTGGAACAGATAGTTATATAGTATTAATTTATTATATAAGACGTAACATCCAACACAGACAAGGGCCAAACATTCTACATGCTCTTTATAAACAGCCACGAAAAACCTTTTGTATAGGAAGAAAGATTTTTTTGTTTAGAGAAGTTACCGGCCATCCTTTGGTTGTTGTGGCCTCCCCTTCATTGTTCCGTCTATAACACTTTTTTGGTGTGATATTAAGTTGAAACGAAAAAATTCTCCACCTCACAAGGCCCTAATCTCTATAAAATCTAAAATAATAGCAAATTTTCATACCTATTATCCATTCGCTTATATAAGTAAAAGCTGGTCAATGCTTATAACACCTTCCCTGTTTCTTTAATGTTCGCATCAATGGTTATTAGCCAAGTTCATGTTTTCAATACTGTTTTTCCGACTCGAGTGCTACAAGACATATGATATGATTACTGAGAGGTTAAAAAGTTGTTTACGCACAAGGGATTATAGTTACTTACAAATAAAAAAATACAACTTATTTTTAATCTAATTGAAATTATCGGCTTTCTATCTCATCCCCCAAGAAAATAAATACAATACGCCGGTTGATCCTAAGACAAGTAAATTTATCATATGTCACATATCTTATTTAAAAAATTACGGTTTCATACTTCATAGTTGGTATCTTATGAACAAAACACCACCTTATACAAGACAATTAGTTAAGAACAATGTTAAATACCAAAGGTAAATTGAGTTTAGTGTGACATTTCAAAATATAGGCTCGTGAGGATTGATAAAAAAAATATTTATAATTATTAGTCAAAAGAAAAAATATTCTGGTAGGTTCGGTACTTAAGCCCCAAGTCGGTGGGGGGGGGGGGCTCAACCATGTGGTAACGGCAAGTTGGACAGCCGAGCCTTGGTAATCAGACGAGTCACTATTGCAATCTCATTACAGAAAAGCGCACTTAAATAAAAACAGAAATGAATTGATACAGTTTTGTTGTTACTGCGTCTTCTCTATAACTGTCCTTAATTATTAACTTTTTATTATTATTAGTGTATAAATACTAAATGGTTGAGCCTGGTCTGATTTTGTGAGTGTGTGTGTTTGGAAACAAGTGAAATTCAACATGACTTCAAAAGAAGAAAAAAAAAATACCCCAGAAAAGACAGTCAGAGTTTGTCGATTTACGTGGGGTTAAATTAATGTAAAATGACCTTAACTCTGCCTTAGTGGTTCCGAACTTTTGTTCCCTAATGACATGATTCATGGCATACATTTAACTACTATTAGCCCTGTCAAATCTAAAATTAATAATGTTTCCTCAAATAAGAATTCCGATGCATCTAAGATAACGACCATAAAGGCAGCTATTGACAAACACAATCAATAGGTAGCGAAATGAAATTCTAAATCTAATTTTCAAGGCAGATCTTCCGGTCGTCATATCAAATCAAAGGGATGTTCTTATGCTTGTTCTAGATCAGTGAATGATTATGGAGTTTGTTAGCACCGCCGTCGTTTTCAGGATCAAATAACATTTATTTCAGAATAAATCCAATCAACCGTACTCTTATAAAAAAAATCGGAAAACTCTCGGAGACCCTGAAATAGTGACCATTGAGAACAATTGGGAGATACGTAGCTTAGTTATTAATGACACTGTTAATGGCTTACCTTTCCTAATTGATAACGGATCAGATGTATCTCTTTCAGCAGCCACTTTACCTATGCTTTCTTACCCTAGGCTAAATAAATTAGAAGCAGCCAAGCCATGTCCAAATTCAGGTTTCACCAAGTAATTTGCCACCCCTCAAAGAGCCCATTTCTAATCCAAAAGAAAATAGTTATTGGCACCGCTGAGGTGTTTATCATCGTTTAAATGCTCAATGCTAGGTCGATTACGCGCAAACATTTCTCCAGATACCCGGCCACCCTAATGATGTCCCAAAAATAGCGATTTCTGCAACGTTTGTAATGTATGGATTCTTAGCAAAGCCATGTAGTTTGCGTAATGACCCTATCTTTTCAGCACTTCAATGACAACATTAACAGGGACTTGTCCTGTTTATATTGACGATATTCTAGTTTTCTCTACACCTTACGAAGAACATCTCAACCACTAACAATTATTATTTGTCATTCAACAGCATGTAATATTAATCAATGCTAGTAAGAGCGTTTTTGTTCAGGAAAATGAATTACTTGATTATTACATGGTTTATGATCACAGAAGAAGTTGAAACAATCCATCCTTATAAACCTCAAAAAGTTGCTGAACTCAAGGTATTATTGGGGATGATAAATTATTATAGTCGTTTCATTCCCCAGATGGCTGAACTCTGGTCCCCTTCATCTATCATAAAAAATATAAGATTATTCTCTCATATAGTTGATGCAATTGTTTGAGAAATGCAAACAAGCATTATCATCGAAAATCTTGTTACTTTTTCCTACACCTAATGCTGAACTATTTGATCAGACATCGTTTGAGCAGTTCGTCATTTTCAAAAGTGGGGAGCAACTGTTACAACCTTATTACAAAGAAGCACCTTTCAGTCTCACATGTCAACGCTCTTATTACTTAAATAAAAATGAATTGATATGGTTGTTATGCTAAATTAATAAGTTTTTATTATTATTAGCAACATAAATACCAAAACCCTCTAAACTCAACTCTGACAGAGGATGAACTTCCCAATATGAATTCTCATCAGACAGAATATAAATAAAGCTGCCTTTTGGGCACAGAAGGCTGAGTGATGGACTCCTAATTTTAACAAGAGATAGTTATAAAAAATGTATTCAGTCTATGAAAATATGAGATAATTTTAATGTATCATTTTGTATACTCAAACTTTGTTTTGGAAGTATGTGATATTAAGCTTAATGCAATGACTATTTTCACTCCTCCCCTCTATATATTTTAGTTCACTACCCAACCTCTAAATGAATTAGTGTAGATGTAAGATTATGTAGCGAATAGGAATCTCTTCTTCTTTTAACTTTTATTAAAAATTATCAGAGCACCCAAATCCTTTAGCAAGGTCTGTTACAAGTAAGACCCCTCCCTACTATCTACCTCAAAGATCTAAAAGGAAGTGTCTCATGTCATGAACTTTTATAAATACTGAGTCACTGGAAGTTCTGACACTGGTCAGTTTTCTCACCTCATGTCTTGAGCTTTTGTGGCTCTCCTTCAGCTTCCACTGCGGTTTCAGTAGTAGGGGATCTCCCCCATCCTTGCAGTTTCCATAGCAGGAAAGGTGTCAATTCTGTAAGTGAAATGGTGGTGTACCTTTCTTGGGCTATGTATATTTGTCTACATTCAAAGTACTGTATGAAAGAGAGAGTTAATACATTTTGTAAAAATGGTACGGATGAGATCATTCATTACAATTTCCCTATTCGGCCAATCAAAATTTTTTTCAAATAAAGATGAAAAAAAGGTAATGTTGGTTAGCACCGTTGTTCTGGGTATTCTCTGTAATTCTTAATTGATATTGAATAATTCTGAACTATATGAAAGCTTATCTATTCGTGAGCAATCTAAGAAAAAATAATATGTAGAAAGCGCATGTAATCTTAGCTGCTAAGCCTTAGTTAAAAAAAAATTTTCACTTAACTCAATAAATATTATAGCACAATATAATTTTAGTAAGGAAAAATTAACTAACTGAACCTTTAACCAGGCCCCTTATTAAATATTATGTACGACCAGATATACAGATATTCTTAAGTAATTTTAAATTGAAATATATGTCTTTAAATGCATGATAAGAGGATTCAGGGTTCAACTCCCTAGATGGACAGAGAGCTTTGTTTTCATTTTGTATTCAGTCGATAAGTTGTGTCCCAAATAGGCCAGCCAACGTTTCTTGTCTGATAATAAACTAGATCAAATATAAGGGACAGAACCCAAAATAAAAATTTAAGGATAGTTATCAGTTTTTAACAAGAAAATAATTCAAAATTGATGCTTAATATACAGAATTACAATTGTAAACCAGTCCATATTACAATATTAAGTTAATAGACATTTTTTTTCTTTGTCTGGTTGAACCTTGCCATTCATTGGACTGGAGTTGGTATGATACTGACTCCATCTCTTCCTTAATATTATTACTAAAAATACAGAACGTCTTTATTCAAAAATTATTTATTCAGCAACCTAAACCCCCCTAATGGTCTATGAAGGTAAAAATGTCCTTCCTCCCCAGAAATATACCATCACACCAAACTAAAGATACACACTGTAGATAAAGATGGTTTAATTAACATAAATCTTCACTAACACATTGATAAGAAGTCCAGAACCTTGTAGTACTCATCACATGAAGGTAAAAGGTTTTACAGAGAATGTAAAAATGGTTGTAAGCCCACCCATAAGTTAAACCTTGGAGCAACTAAAGTATTAAGTCGATGGAAAAAGTGATTCCTCTGATGGGCCATTCTAAAATCTCTGAAGTACACTGATCACAAAAGAGCCAGGACCAATGTGTTCCAATCAAAATATATTATCCCGACTATTAAGTGCCCAATACTAGAATACTGCCAAGAAAGTTACACCATCCCAATACCTCTAGGAAATGAGTCCTCAATAATATCATATTAAAATTTTCTCTGACAAAACAGGTAGAATAAAGAAGTTAAAAGCCAACATTTTCATTAATAAATGTGTAAACTCAAAGTTGTAAGCCCCGAGGAGTACTCTTGAGAGGCTAAGGCTAAACATGTGTACCTCAGTAATTTGATTGGTGACTTATTCTGCTTCAGGGTAAAGTGCCAGACACTCCAATCATAAATGGGTAACCCACAGTAGTAGTCCAAAAATTTTATAGGTTTAGCTAGCCATACTCCTCGATAATAAAATAATGACGTAACTGATTTTAGTTGAAACTCAGAAGACAAAAGACAGACTAAAGATAATTCTAATATAATCCATCATTATATGACTTATACCAACTAAGTTTAGATGAGAGAACAAAGAACTAAAGTAGGGCAAAGGTTTCCAAAAGTCCAATAGGTACAAATATTCAAACAGAATTGATCAAGATCGTTGGAATGCAGCAAACAATTTTTCTCTTTATGATCTTATAAGATGAATTCAGAAAGATATGCATAAAAAAAAAAACTTTTTAAGTTTTATGAATACAGTACTAATGTCTATAATTGAGCAGAGGTTCTCGTTAGCATTTTCTCATAGCTCACAGATTAGATTAATGATTCCTTAAAATTAAAAACCAATGTACTCCAATGCGAACACTGCTTATAACATTTAGAATTAATATTTATTTTATCATTCTTAAATTCAAATAATATTGGTAATATATCTGTGGGAGTATGAAAAACTAAGCAAGTCCAGTTTTATATATATCAACGTACCTGGTTTTTCACAAGTGACACTGAGATATATATATTTTAATATAGTTTCAGTAATGAATATTGGTAGAGAAAGTTTAGAAATAATTTATTATTTTTTGGAATGTACAAAATAATACAGATTAATCCTTACCATAATTTCGATTCATAACAAATAATATTGACAAATTTTAGGTTAAACAGAAAATAAAAGATTTATACTTCTCATCTTCCAAATTCTTGTAAGTTGTAAGTTGAACAATAAAATTAATGTTGGCTAAATTTTAAATTATTCAAATACTTTATTTTATATCATTAATAAATATGTCAATTAAGATGTTATAACAAGCATAACCATACAGTAATTTATTTTTTCATAGGAAAAAGGGACAGTCGTTAAAGGGAATCATTATACTTATTAATTAAAAAAATTAATTTATTATAAATTGTATACATTAAAACAAACAACATTCAATATTGTGCTCTAAGTTTTCATTCATTGAAACTGACTGAGACTAGGGAGTTAAAAAAACAAAACAAAACAATAACCATGCTTTTAAGTTCACTTTGTAACAGATGGTGGCGATGGCGTTGCTACATTATCATCTACAAATTTGAGATATGAATAGCCAGTAAATAACAGACCGCCACTTGTTAAAAGTCCAAGAATTGTAGCTATACAATTACTTTTTGGCGAAACGGTTCTTAAAACTGCCCATAACAATACAGATCCAAAATTGAAGATAAGAGCATCAAAACCACTGAAATATTAAAAAAAAAAAATTGTTAATAAAAGATAATACATTGCATTTAGAAAAGTGTATAACCCCTCGATTACATATGCCTACTTGAACAGCTATATTCTTTTAGAAGTTCAATCGCAGCTGCCTTTCAGGCTTAATGTA
The DNA here is from genome assembly GCA_930367205.1 of Acanthosoma haemorrhoidale. Lineage (NCBI taxonomy): Eukaryota > Metazoa > Arthropoda > Insecta > Hemiptera > Acanthosomatidae > Acanthosoma > Acanthosoma haemorrhoidale. The sequence continues at coordinate 51,231,596 of OV884015.1, read as the reverse complement.
ATGATGGAGGCTACAAATATTGATAATCACTGAAATATCTAAGGAAGTAGTAACATTTGATACAGTTTTAATTAGTCTTTAATTCTTTTGGGTCTATATCCTTAAGTAAATATTCAATTTTTAAAGTATTTTTTTTATTTCAGAGGCTTATTGACTTAATTAATTTGGGGGTATTTAAGGATTGGTAGTGTGATATACTTTGAAGTTTGAAATCCCTTAGAGGAACCATGTTACCAGGGAATTGTTGTATAGTTAGGGCTATTTATATGTAGCTTTTCCAGCACCCATGCCATTGGGAGGGCCAATTTTATCCTAAAGTAAAATTAATTCCAAGGGCATGAGACTTAGGCACTTCACCTCCTAAATTCAATAAGTATATTAAATATGACCTATTTTTGATATCAAGTAATGATTATGATAATTATAACGCTTAATATTTCATGGAATTCCTATTATTTTTGGCATGATTTGAGCATTAAGTGAAATTTCCTTGCAAACCTGGTTCTAATCATTCAACCAATTTTTATTCTCCCAAACTTCATCACTCAATGACACCACAAACTAGTCAAGCTCAATGTTCTCAACACTTTATATTGATCGCCATTGTTTAAAAAATATAGCCATGTCTATACTAGACTTCCTTAAGGGTGAACTATAAAAGGGCCAGCCACGGAGCCACCACTAAAGAACTGAATAAGTGTGATAGTTGTAATCAATTACCTTCAGGGTCTAATTTTACAATTACCTTGCCATATATGCGACACCAATTCATGAGAGAAGACCACACTTTCTCAAATAATTAGCCATGATACACTCAATTTCTTGCATCACTGCGAAGGCATTATTGGCTAAACTTACAATAGTACTTTGCTAGGCTTAATATCATTGGTTCAGCCTAATATACTCGGTTTAATTTTGTCGGAACCCTGATTATTCTTAATACATATCAATATATAAGAACTCTTGGCATCATTAGAGTTACAATTGTTTCTTTTGAGTTGATCTCTGGCATGCTTTCAATATATAGAACAAAAAGAAAATGATGTTGAAAGTTGGGATTAAAATTAGGAAGTGTGATTATGACATTTACAAATCTATTCAGTTTCAAAGGCAGAAAAATATACTCATTTTTTTCTGTTGAAATTATATTTATATACTTAGTCTTGATTAGTTAATGGCAAACTATACTTCAAGTAATTATTAAATCAGTGCTTCCTTTCCAAACATGTAAGAATGTGATGTATTTCTCACAATGATGCAAGTTTCATAGTCTGTTAATATGTTATTTTTTTTTTAACATAAACAAACAAATTAAGGTATAAAATCTTTTAACACTGATGTACACACATTATAGTAAACCCTTCTAATAGCACAGTAAGATTGGCAGATTAGTTACTAAGCCAGATCATAAAATAGCCAGTATAATAATTAAAAATGCTATATTACTTGAGTCCGTACCTATATAACACTCTCGATCTTGTGATTGCACCGTGAAGATGCCTTCGATGATACACATAAAATCCTGAGCCTAGGACAGATGTCGTAAGAAGAAAGTTTGTAACGTCTCGGGTAGGAATCATTCTGAAAGAATAATTGTTCTAAAGTAATTTAATAAACTATATAATAATAAGCACTATTTAAATATATAGAAAACTGAGCTTAGATTCGAAAGGGACCAAACAGAAGAAATATTATGAAAAAAAGTTACTAGGCAAAGAAAAAAGGTATTTGCAGGACTGAGGTTCAAACCCCGCTTCTTATCTCATCATACTCTTCCAACTGGGCTATCCTATGAACTTATACCAATATTTTTCTCCATCTTAACAAAATACTAATAATGATGTATAAATACATTTTAAAATTACTGACTTGGAAAGTAAACTGGGATTCATCACATTCACTGATAAAGTTGCATAGTTAACAGCTCCAAAAACCGGTACATAGAAGGCCGATAGAGTTGTCATATTAAGTGGTTTCAAACATACTAAAGAGCATACACTGCAATCTTTTTTCTTAGAATCTTCAGCACTCATTTTGAAAGCTAAGCGTTGTACTTTTAAATGTGAATCGTTTTAATTATACATCAGTAACCTACTGACAGTGTTACCGCGCACTTAAGACAAAGTTAAATTCCATACCTCATACCCAATTGTATTTATTTTTTTAAATCCCACTTTTATTTTATTATCTTAATGATTTAAGATTTTTTAAAAATTTCTTATTTCGTAATTTAAATATGACATTCACTTACACCTCCTCACAAATTTTGTTAGTTCTACAATAGAAATGTCCCACTTACGTATTATTTTTTGACTTTTAGACTAATTAAAAACATTGAATATATTTTTTCAACTGAATTTAGTATATAATCTATAAGCAGATAATAGAGAACTAAACCGCAACTTTTCTTGATATCTTTGTTGATTGATTTTGTTAGGTGTTTGATGAGTCTGATTTGTTTTATACTCGTAATGCCCTAATTGTTTTACATGGTTTTTGACCTTAAACACTTCAAATCTCCTGAACTAACACGAACAAATTATTAAAATATTGTAAATGGAAGTATATTCATAGACAACTGATGGAATTAACTTAATGACACTGATTCAATATGGGTCGGTTGTAATAGCTTCAAATAACTTTATTTTTAGATTTTAATATTTAAAAAAATTGCCAAATAAAAGTGATGATTTCCTTCGAACGGAGTATTGCTTCCCCGAGGAAGTGAGTGTGGATCGGATAAAATTCATTTAAAAATTACCAAAAAAAAAAGAATTAAAATTTGGAAGAAGCAAGTTTTGCTTCCTTTATTTATTATCCCCCGACACCCATATTTCTTTAGATGAGTCTTAATAATAATCATAGGAAGAAATAACACTTTACCATAAACCCTGAAAGCATTTTTTGAAGCTAAAACGACATGATTGGTGTTTTTTTTTTCTCCTTTCTTGCACCATATCCTGAATCAGCGAGAAAAGGTCTTATGCAAAATCGCCTACCCTCGATTTCTTATTTACACATATAAAAAAACGATTTTTTATTTTAACTTGAAGTTAGACATCTTAACATAATATTCCGTCCTGCATAGCCCTCGTATAAGAACACAATTCATTGTTTAGATTAAAATCCAACAACTACTCTCTGTTGCAAATTGGCAAACAATTTCATGTAGCAACATGTTGTTACTGGCAAGGGTTTAATACTACATTGTTCTCCGAAGTGAAATAAGAAAGACAAGCTATCTAAAGGTTCCATCCCCTATTCTAGGCTGAGCACAGAATTAGTTGGAGTGGCTACGAAATCCACTATGCCAAGGGAGAATCGAACTTACCCCGTTCTGGCTTAAGTGCAATGTACCTGCACTCCAGCTTTTCCCATCTTCCTGCTACCCCCCGCCCGTAAGAATTGAGAAATTCAATGTATTGCACAACTGGAACTTCAAATAGAAATTTCGTGCTTTAAGGCAAAATAAGGGATTTAAACTAACTTTGAAAAAATAGCATTTAGAGTTTTAATGACAGATAAATATAAAGTTTCTAATTTTAAAAAGTTACTGGTATTTGGGAATTGAGTTGATTATCGATAGTTAACTGGGATAATCATTGGTGATCGAACGTCAAAAGTTTTGTCTCAAAACTATCCATAGTTGAATCGATAGTTTTTCATCAGTGCTCTATGGATTCTCGTTCCAAGATTATTTGGTGGGTAATAGATTTTAGTTAATATTTTGTTTTATAAGAAGTGACGATTGACAACTGAAGTTGACAGTTTGTCTGTTTTCTCTAATTTTTTTTGTTTTATTATGGTATTTTTCTAAACATTTATACATTCAATAGTCAATGGTTTTGAATTGAATCTAAAAAAAAAATAATATGAGATTTTTTTAATGAAACATCTAACAGATCTTTTAAAGGGTAATGAGTTTGACTGCAGGTTCAGCTTATTTTATTTATCAGTTAATTTATCATAGAAATACATTTGATTTTACAACATTGCATCACAACTTCATATTACTATTAATAAAAAGACAGAAGGTTAAGCTAAAAAACAATGGTTTGCGGTTTTATAACATTAAAGATACCAGATTAAATTTGGCTATTGATGACATTTATTTAAACCAATTGATTAGATTTGACAAAAAGTGTTATTTGTTTCAGTTATGGATTTTGTAAACAAGCTACCTCCTGAAGTCTGTCAAGATATTTTTAGCTGGCTACCCGCTGCTGAATTGGGGAAGTGTCTAAGAGTATCAAAACAATGGAGAAGTGTAGCTAATGTTGATATTTTATGGAAACAGCATTGTATTAACTTTGGTGTAAATGATAAGAATTGTGAAATAGGTAAGTTCTTCATTTAAAGTTTTATATAAGTTTAATAATTGCTGACCATTATAGACTTCAATGATACTTTTAGGGATTATTCTCCCTAATGATTTAAATAAAAATGTTTTCATAATTATTTATCTCATTGGGGCTTCGTGTAGTTATATAATATTTTTCTGCCTGGTTTCTACATTTTCAATCTTGAAGTTTAATGAGGTTAAGAGAGTTTTATTTGACATGTTACAACAAATTTATTTTGTAGTAATTTTACAAAATTTTTTCATATATCTGTATGTTTAAATTTTTGTGGAGGTATGATAAATTAGAAACCCGGAAGCTTTTTCTGTGGAATCTTAATGGGTCAGTTGTTTTTTACCATAAAGCGGATAGAGGTATAATAGATTTGTAAGGAGGTATTTAAAACATTACCATAGGTCTTTTTCATGCACAGGTCAAATTAAGCCTTATGAAATTCTGTTTAAAAATTTGGGCGGAAAAAATTTCAAGGCCTCATAGAACTTAAGTAATTCTAGTTTATGCATGCCAAAGAAATAAATTTTTTTTTAAATTTAAAAATCAATAACATTCATGCATATCAAGATAAAACTGTTCTAAGCAATTATATTCTCATTTAGATCATTAAAGGGAATGATCCACGAATTGTTAGGTTAACTGACTCATTTGACATGGAATGAGCCGTTTCTTCTTTTTTTATTATTAATAGGAGCCAGCCTACTTGCTTCTGAATGGTTTGTAATTCATCTAACTTAGAGTTTTAATAAATTAACATAAAAGAGGAATCAAGAATATTTTTTACTCCTGCATATCATAAAAGTTTATCATATATACTTTTAAGTAACAAGTCTAACAGATACATTCCAATTATTCCGGGACAGTGGTTAAAAGGTTATAGTTTGCCCAGTTCATAGTAAGGAAGCTGATGTTCTTACCTTAATTTTCAGTCTCGACCGCTGTAAGATAAAATAAGTGAAATATGGCAGTTATTGTGTGATGAATTCCTCTCAACAAGTTGAAGAAAAGAAAACAAGTGGTGCAGAAGCTGAGGAGCAGCTCAACTCATAATGGATAAGCTTAACTCATAAGGGAGCTCATTAACTTGAGAGAATGCAGGTCAACTAGTAAAGCAATAGCTTAACTCATAAGAGAGCTTCCACCTGAAATCTGTCCTGAGTGTTATGGATTCTGCCCTCACCTTCTCAAATATTGAATTAAAATCGAACATTTAGATGACTTTTTATTTATTTACTTGTTCAACAGTTATTGATGATGAGAAGGTTTTATGTCTTAAAACTTTATTAACTTTTTTTTCTTTTCTTTTCTTCAACTCAAACTAACTTATACTATATTTACAAATCTAACTTATTAATATATTTTTAGTTACTCCACTCCATCTTCGTACAACAATGTCTTATCGGGTTGAGCTGACCATGCCTCTCCCAGATCATGGCTGCTCACCCTATACTGCCCTAATTAAGATAGTGAAGTGGCCCAGTCCTTGGAGCTCCCCCCACTTCTAAAAAAAGATAACAAAGGCTCTGAAGTTTTCCTCTTTGCTTACCAATGTTAGTAGGTAAGACTCGTCGAAGCTGTATTGCCTGATAGATCGGAGCAGCTGTGCCTTTGCATGTTATAAGGCATTGTAAGAGATCACGATGTGCTCTGTGGTCTGTGGTTTCTCTGTCAGACAGTGTGGGCAGATCCGGTCTTCCACTCTCTTGAATTTGAACAGCTTGGGTTAAAATCTGCCATGTCCATTACACCTGGAAGTTACAGTAGTCAGAGGAGACCCGCCGCGGCATCCCTAAGCTTGTCTCTGATAAAAGGAAAGTACTTCCTTAGGATGCTCCCTTTGTTGAGTTAGTTAGTACAGCAGGTAGTGTCCCATTTCTCATTAGTCCATTTATTAAACAGGGCCTCCCATCTCCTTTGATCCTTGCCGATTCTTCTGCGGAGAGGAGGTGAAAGTTATTCCAATGCCCAATCTTGACCTTAGCTCTGAGGCACTGTTCCAAGAGGACCAAGTCCACTTGAGCTATTGTCGCCAGTATCTGGGTCTCTCCAGTGCCTGGGAGATGGTGCTATAGGTCACTAGTAACCAGCAGGGGGTCACTGCCAAATCAAGTATGTAGGCTTACAGTTTAGTCACGAGGAGCTTATTGAGGATTAGTTCCCAAAGGGGAAGGTCCAAGACTAAGCCTTAGTGACAACCTCACTCCATGGGTGCCTCCACCTTCTATGTCTCTTTTCTGACAACCGCTCTCCAAGTAATATTTTAAAAATCAACTAACCATCAATTTCCAAGCGTGATTCCTTCTCCCCACTTTGCTCTATGACTCCATGGGTCCGTTGGGGCATGGGGATGACCCAACATTTGGAGCTCGAGATATAAAACCATTGAACGATGGTAGAAGAATGGAATACCCTTTTAAAATTAAGACAATCACATATGCAACCTCACTATGAATTGGGTAACCTATGTCATTGGGTATTGCTGGTTGTTTGGGATTACGGGAAAGTACTGTTTGATTATGAAATAAACTAGACAGAGTCAGCTAAGGTTTTTCCGAGATGGCTTCATTGCATTCTTATGCCATATATTTGCGTGAGCTTGTTATATAATATATGTTGCCTTGAGTTTGTGCAGTTAAACACTAAGACATCTTACATGGTGAAATTAAAGAAAGTTAGGTGCTATTGGGACATCCTGCCTCAGACCACTTACCATGTAAACATGTCTACCAAAGTATGCTGAAGTAAATATTGTGGGAGCTAAGACCTTATGATTTAGGCTAGTATCATTACCACATACATGCTACTATTGATCAACAAAAACTAACAGTCCTAATTATTGTGTTTGATACCATACCATAGACCTCACAAGTTAAAATCATTAACATTCTATTATAGTTCTATCCACTGATTTTGATCATTTCTTTTCAACCATTCACAAGTAGTTACAATCCATAATCAACCCCTATTAACTTCCGTTACTTTGTCCTCGGGTAGAAGGATCAAGCATTTCTTCCCTTCTTTTTAGTTCCTTCATCAATGGTCTCCCTAAATCCATTTATCATTGCTCCTATCACCTTCATACTGACAAATCCCAAATCTATTTATCTCCCCTTCGATCCAGATGTGTTTGCCAAGATCTAGGAAGACCTAGATCGGATCAATGCCTGGGCAACAGACCAATCTTTGGATAACCATCGACCAAATATATATAAGGATAACCTCTCTTGGAACCAACATATTTCAAAAAATTCCCGTTGGTCAATTGGTACCCTTAAACTATTCTATTGCTCTCACTATCTCCTCCCCAGCCTACACGTCCTTCTTCTTTGGACATATCATCTTCATATCCTTCCTCATTTTCTCTCACTTTGACTACGGATGTGTGGTATGTAGAGGTGTCTTAGTGGGACCCAGATATAAGTTAAAGCGAGTTGTGAATTGTTTTGCTATATTTGTCTTTGGGACAGGAGTTGGTGTGACTCTGTTGAAAATCGGGTTATTTAACAAAACTAAAAAGGCCAATTTAAACAACTAACTGTATTGAGCAATAAACAAATACAATCTTGAAGGTTACACAGAAAAAACATATGGCGGCAATTTGACAGTGTTGCCAAGAAACGATAAACATCAAAGTCACTAAACAATTAATCACAAATAGTAAATAATAATTAATATCCAACACTCCTCCTTAATTATTATTGTCCTTTAAATACTTAACACCTAGGAAAGAGCGAAAAGTTTCAAATTTAATTTTACACAAAGGTTTTGTTAAAATGTCACTAATTTGTTTGTCTGAGCTAATATGATTAAAACAAAACATTTTGTTAAACTGTTCTAACAAATAATGATACCTGACTCTAACATGTTTTGTACGCCTTAAAGCTTTTGCATCACTCTTTTCAATAATAAATAAAGCACTTTTATTGTCAATGAAAAATGGTGTCAACTCCTTATAAATACCAATCTCCTGATAAAGATGAACGATCCATACAAGCTCCTTTAAGGCTTCACACGCTGCAATGAACTCCGCTTCAGCCGTGGAAAGAGCAGTGCAATTTTGTTTTCTTGATGCCCAAGCAACAGCTCCTCCTGACATCATAATTAGGTAGCCGCTAGTAGATTTTCTTGTACTGAGATCACCAGCAAAATCAGCATCCGAGTACATCTGTAGGTCGCTTCCTTTTTCATAAAGCAAACCATAATCCGAGGTCCCTTTTAAGTACTTGAATATTCTTTTCAGTTGCTTCCAATGATCAATTGTCGGGTTCTCCATGAATCTACTAAGATAGTTAACCGAATAAGCAAGGTCAGGTCGAGTAACATTCGATAAGTACAGTAGACTTCCTATTGCCTCTCGATATGGTTTATTTTTCGCACAATCTTGATTTGTTTCTTCTTGATGGGGTTCCATAGGGGTCGTCACGGGGTCACATTGTTCCATCTTAAATCTTGATAGTATCTTCCAGGCATAAGCAGGTTGACTTACAAAAATTGAGTCGCTTCCACGTAGAATCTGCATTCCTAAATAATTTTTGGCTTCACCAAAGGTAATGTCGAACCTTTTATTCAATTTTTCTAATAGTTTCATAATTTCTGTTTTTGACTCTCCGAGAATTAGTCCATCATCCACATATAAACAAAGAATAATTGTGTCTTCACCAGGGTTAACATATACACACTCGTCGGCAGCTGAAGAAACAAATCCTTCGCTTGATAAAAACTTTGAGAATGTTGAGTTCCAATTTCGAGGGGCTTGCTTTAAACCGTAGAGACTCTTCTGTAGTTTGCATACCTTTTCTGTTCCATCTTGAAAACCTTCGGGTTGCAGCATATACAGCTCTTCATTCAACTCTCCATTTAAAAACGCGGTTTTAACGTCAAACTGATAAAGCAAGTAACTCTGCTTTACTGCCAAAGCCAATAAAAAAACGCAGGCTTTCATAGCTGGCTACAGGGCTGAATGTCTCAGTAAAGTCAACGCCTTGTTTTTGTTCAAAACCTCTCACTACGAGCCTGGCTTTCTTCTTTTCTCTGTTGTCAGAACATTTCTTCCTAAAAACCCACTTGCATGTAAGAGGTTTCTTTTCCATAGGTAAATCCACTAAGGTCCAGGTAGCGTTTTTCCGCAATGCATCCATTTCCTCCTGCATTGCACTTTTCCATCCTGGATCGCTAACAGCCTCAGCAAGAGTAATGTCTTCAGAGTCACAGAAATTAGCTGCAGCGTCATAATCCTGAAAACGAGATGGCCTTTTGATGTGCCAGTCGAACAGTGTGGAGACAGTATTATTTGAATGAGCAGAGGACATTTTATCATGCTTTATTTGCATTTTATATATCATTCCGTCCCTAGTGCCCACAGCCCAACATTTATTGTTTCTATCGAGTATTCTGCAGGATTCACCAACAATTTCAAATGTATGGCCCTTATCAACGGTGGAACTTACAGAAAATAAACTCACTTTTAATTCGGGAACAAAAAGAACGTTTTTCAAAGTTCCTGGGACCCATTCAGTTCCATCGAACATCTGAACTGAAATATCACCTATACCTGCAGCCTCCAGACAAGATCCGTCACTAATTTTTACTGTTCTTGATACTGGGTTAATAAAATCAAAAACATGACGTTCATGAGTCATATGTTCAGTCGAACCACTGTCAACAATCCAAAAATGACTAGATATTATATTCTCATTGCCTAATGCCATATACGCATGCCTTTCAACATTTTTCCCTTCCTTTTTATTTAGAGCTTGGCAGTCCTTTATAAAGTGCCCTGCCTTTTTACAATAAAAGCAAGTTTTAGGTTTTACAGAATTGTTAGTATTCGAGTTTGACTTATTCTTAAAACATTTTGATTTATCATGACCAAGTTTATAACAGATGGTACACCTTAAGTGCTTTGATCTTGAAGAGAATGCAGCATCACTATCTGTTTTATCACTGCTACGAGAAGTTAATCTTTCCTCTTCTATTAAAAGACGTGACATAAGCTCATTAAAATTTTTGTTATCTGACGATTCCCAGGCAGGAATAAAATGAATAAAATGGCTTCGTTTCATCGATGCATACTTCGTAGGTGCCTTTAGCCTTCAATATAATCACAGTTCGGAACCTCCAAACTTCCCAATTTGAGGCACCTCTCAACATAAGTTGTGTTTCCATCTCGAAAGGTAACAGGCGAAAAGTCCTCGAATAAAATAACAAGCAAGAAGTCCGAAAAAAAAAACGCGATCACACCGACACGGTTCACAAACTTGACACGACGGCTAATGTCCACAAATACAGTTAAAAACGGCCTGGGCCCATAACCTGTTGAAAATCGGGTTATTTAACAAAACTAAAAAGGCCAATTTAAACAACTAACTGTATTGAGCAATAAACAAATACAATCTTGAAGGTTACACAGAAAAAACATATGGCGGCAATTTGACAGTGTTGCCAAGAAACGATAAACATCAAAGTCACTAAACAATTAATCACAAATAGTAAATAATAATTAATATCCAACAGACTCTTTCCCTCGTTCAGTGAACAATATTACCCCAGTTCATTCCTTTTCCAAAATACCAATTCTCTTCCCCCTCCCTACGTATTAATTATTCTACTGCTCAAATCCTCAGTCTATTAGGAACACAAGATCCTTGCTCTATGACCTTTATACTCCTGCTCACAATACTGTACAATAAAATCGTTCCTTCCTCGCTCCCTTTGCTACTCTATGGAACTCCTTCCCTCCAAATATGCAGTTAGGCATATCTTACGAACCTTCAAAACCATTTTATCCCAATGCCTCATCGCCATCCAGTTAGACACTTGCTAGTTTGGGATTGTCATCCATTATATATTATTGCAAATATTTTTTTCTTTGCATTTATATTTTCATTTCATTTTTCGTTGTATTGTATTTTACTGAGTTCTTCATATTTTGTTTGTTATATGTTAGTTGATCTATTTTTTTTATGTTATAGAAGTTTACACATTATTTTAATTTGTGTTTTTTTATTTATAATGTAATAGATCTTTTCGTTTACTTCATTGGTGTTCATAGACTTAATTGTCCATAAATACATTTATTTTAATCTATCTATTTCTAAGATTTCATCCTTCCTCTTAACCATAAATGTTCTTATTTCCTATTTGGTTCCATATTCACACCAATTTCACACAAATAATGGTAAGTTTCTCATGAAACATTATTGGGGCTTGCTAAAAATGATTTATGCACCTTATTTTTTGAATCTAGATCTCCATCTTCACACAATGGGGGTCTGTTTTTGGAAGATGTCAGGTATCCATGACTCCCAGGGTGGTTTTTATAGTCACTTCGATGAGAGTGATATCCTCACTCACATCGATTCCCATAATTAGATATTTTTTCATCTTTTGATTTCCTCGCAGGGCATATGTATAGTGGGGAATTTGCGCTTGTTTGTGTGAGGATATTAGTTTTTGTCGATCGTTCTCAGAGTTGCCAAAACTCTGACCCCTTTTGGAAAGCAACTGAAACTAACTGACGCAGCCCCCAGCTGCGTCCATTTAGCCCTGGTGGGGGAAGAAGGTTCCTGGGCGGTGGTGCATTTTTCACCGGACTGTCATTTTGGTAGCTGGGACCAGCTGCTGCTATATTAGGTAGCAGGTCATATCTGTTTTTCACCTCAATGTAATTTTTTGCTTTCGGCCACACCACCCTCTCAGCTTTATTTTTTAGAACAGGCATAATAGGTAATTGCTTCAACTGACATCAGGGAAGATTGGTAGGTACGTATTAGAGACGAGGTGTCAACCTTCATGTTGACTGAAGTAGCGAACCCATGCAGACGATTTCTTTCTTTGACTGTGTATTGTTTTATGGATTGCAATCACCAAGATTTTAATTGCGGACAAAGCATTCCACAAGTCTCACTCATGATGTTTATGTTTGGCCCAATTTTCATTCCATGAGTCTGTTGATATTCATGTTTACAAAATTTCTGCCACAAGTCGGACACATAAGTATGGCAAGGTTAAATATATGATTGAGTTTATTCTTTAAAAAGCTTAACCTCCATTAATTTTCAGGGATTTCTGCTAGTTTTTAGAAACAAAACTAAGTAGTTATTTAAAGAAATGCTCTCGTCTATTTTAGTATTTGCCTGTGCCCTCCAAACCATATTTTGTCTTTTCTTCTCAATGGTAAGGGTATTGGTAGATAGTTTATTTTGCATGTAAAATATGTAATTTTTCTGTGAAAATTTATTTAAATGTATCGAAAAATATTTCTGTAAATGAAAGTGTTATTTTTAGTGAATATTGTGTGGAGGGACAGGAAAACTCTTGAAGTGTGAAATAGATGCTTGGAAGCAAACAACCAAATTAACGGAAAATCAACACCTCACATAGTGGGAACCTTGAAGTTCATGTCGAAGGCTCGAGTTTCAATCTCATAAAGGATACCTAAGAAAGAAAGGAAAGTCAGTTCATTCAAGTGAAAAAATTCCATTTGAAAAGAGAAAGTTGCTGTATAACCAGTTAAATTTAAATATTTTATTATTAGTTTATTTAGTACAAAATTCTACACAATATGAATTGTATACAGTTTTTGTTATTTTTAGTATTAAACAATATTTGTTTATATTTAAATTATTGTATCTATTCACCACTTTTTTTGGGTTTTATGAAATTACTTATAAAGAATCAAGAGTTTCTTTATAATGCTGTAGCAAACAATATTTATTTAATGTGTAGTTATTTGTCCTATTTACCACGTCTTTGGAATCATGTGAAATTACTTGTAAAGAATTTTCAGTTCCTATATTTTGTTCCTGAGTACATTCTTCTATTTGTTGTTGCATTGTTTATATACCAAATCACGATGTCAGGGCTAGAGTATTTAGGCTATTTAGAGAATTAAAGCTACTTCAACAATATATTTTAATTATTGTTAGTTCACAATATAAAAACTAACTAACAAATTTTTGGATTTGAAGCTAAATTTTATTTTAAATGTTAATAAAGTAACCTTAAAATCTTTTTTTGGCTATATTTAGTTACCCAAATCAAATGATTGTTATTTAGATGGTGGGATAAAAGTAACTTTATTTGTTTTGTTCTGTTTTTTTAGATTACTTAGATTAGTTGAATCATTAATTTATTTATAGCTGTATTCTGAATTGTATATATATATATATATATATATATTAAAATATACCCCTTCTCTTGTCTCTGATTTACAAGATGTTTCCCAAAAAAAGTAGGATGATTTGATCTATTTCGGTTTAATTGCCAGGTGTAATAAATGTAATTTAAACTGAGTAAAGTAAACAGTCATTGTCATTGGCTCCTACCACAAGTATGCACTTTCCAAGTCTTCTAAAACCATATACATATCCATGTAAAGGCATCAACAAGGACTACAATTTTATAAACAAGTTATCTATAATTACATAAAATAAATAAGATGTATGCAAATTTTTTGCGTTTAAAAAATGTAATTCAAAGTAAAATTTAAAACAACTAAGTACTATAATTTGGAATGTTACGAGTAGGAGGATTTATACATATGTAATAAAAAAAGTAAAATATGTATATATATTATTACGTTTTTTATCTTTATTGTTTATATTTAAAATTTAATCTGAGGTTTTTTAGAGGTTCTGTTAATATAAAAAAGACTTCTGGCAAAAGGAAAATTGTTTAATTCTCCCTGCTACTCTTCCAGTTTTTTAATGTCACGGTTGATAATAGATATGCTATCAATCAGTGACATGTTCTGATTCTCTAATTTTGTTATTGCGTGGGTTAAGAAAACCCTAAAAATGTATTCCAGATGATATCTCATGGTTGATTTATCCATAGAATCATTAGGTTTTTTTCATCAACCACTTTTTCAAGTTTATTATATGAAGTCACAGCTTGAACTGAACATCTATAGAAATTTTGAGTGTGAAGGTAAAGGATTCAAAAAATCTCAGACTAGTTATCCAAGAAAACCAACCAATAATCCAACCTGTTCCAAGAATCTGACAGGCAGTTATATCATTTCATCAAAACTGCATCTTTCAAATTACACGTTCTCAGTCTAATTACCCATGTTTACCAAGGCCACCCTTGCTACAAGAATATGCAGATTATCATTTCTCCCCAATTCTCATATTTCAATTGAGAGCAACCAATTAATTTTAAGCTAAAAAAAGTATGTATGACTCATAGAAATATGTAACAAGCTATGTAAGAAATATTTTAAAATATGTAATTTCACTGAAATATGTAAAGATATTTAATGTATGTAAAATAAAATTAACCCAAATTCACTTAAAATGCTTTCAAAAGTTCAGCAATTGATGTTTTGCTTTGGGGAAAATATGTAAATTCATATAAATTCCAGCCCTAGTTTTGACATACAGTTTGTCAAATAAAAAATTAGAATAATCACTACACAAAAAAAATTAGTAAAATAACAAACGAGAGATATTTAATATTATATAGACTAATATTTCTGGGTTATAATGTCATTACATGAATAACATTTAATGTGTCTACTTGATTGGATTGGTACCATTAATGTAAAAGATTTAAAATTATAAGATAATAAATTTTTTGATTACAAATAAACAATAATTAATAAGAAACTAGTTTATAAATTTGATTTACATAGACTTACTTAATTATTTGGAAAAGAGATAACTATTTTTATTTCAATTTTTTTATTTGATAAATTCTGTCTCATAACATTTCATATTGTAGTGTTTAGTCGTTATAAATTTTACTTTGTAATATATTTTTCAAATTCACAAAATTTGTTAATCATTTAAAAAAAATAGAAACGCAAAAGACAAAGTACAATAAAACTCAACCTCTATTTAACCAAAAAAAACAAACAAAATTAAATAAAATATGTTTAACTGCACTCAGTCATTCATAAGGTGGACTTCCTTATATAAAACAAACAAGAAAAAACTGGCAACAATGAAATGAAGTGTGAAAATAATACATAATGAATAAACCATTCCCAAACTGGCAAGTGTGTCTTGATGGATGAAGTGTTAAAATAGGTGGGTTTTGAAGGTTTCTTCAAGGGGTTCTTAAGTATATTTGTAGAGAGGGAGTTCCAGAGCGTGGAAGGTATGATCGTATGCTACAGGTTAGTGAGCAGGAGTATAAAGGTGAGCGAGACAAGAACTTATGTTCCAGGAGATTGAGGATTTGAACTGTATAATATTGAATATGTAGGGAGGGCAATGAGAATTGATGATTTGGGAAAGGAATGTATTGTGGAAATATTATTTACTCACCTTACCTCACTTATGTACCTTACGAGGTGAGGAGTCACACTAACTCGGTGTAGAGATGGGATACATGCGAGTGTTGTGAAGTAAGAAGAAAAATCTAACAAAGCAATTCATGATTCGTTTCAAATTACCCCCGAGTCCCACCGGGAGACCTCTATACACCACTGCCGTAGTCAATGTGAGGGTAAATGAAGGATGATATAAGAAGTTAACATGTACGGTGGAAAGAAGCTGCAGGTAGTTAGAAACTAGATGTTTTGAATATTTAGGGCACAAAGACAGTCGGTTCTTTCCTTATGTTAGTGAGTTTGCACCACATACAGTCCAACTGTTTTATAGTACTATAAATAAGATACTCACCATTTAATTTCGAAATTAAAGTTTAATGCTATCAATTCTAATTTTCTAAATACCAAGTAGAGTCCCCTTCTGGTGAACAAGTCTAAAGTCAGTTGCAGGTCTGACACCCCATTGTTTACTACTCTTAGGTAAGATTGCTTGTGGGATTTTAGAAAAAAAAATATCTTTCTGATTGCCTTTACCATTTCGTATTGTATTTATATTCTGGATCCACATATTTTTAATTTTTTTTAAAAACCTTTGTATTATTGATTGCATTTACCATTTTGTACAATTTTGAATTTTTTTAGCTCTGCTATTTTATTTTTATCTGTTAATATATATATTACTGTATTTAAAAACAATGATTCATAGAATTCAATATATATAATCAACTATTATTTTTCAGGTAACATTTTGATACTTGTAAATGGTGGTGTGAGTTGTGTTACTGTTTGTGGTTAGGTATCTAAAATTGACTTTTTACTACAATCCTTTGATTTTTCATAGGATGTGTGGAATCAACTGAAGAGGTTACAAATTGATGACAGAAGGCTATACAGGGATGGTTCAGTTGGAAGTGGGTGGTCAGAAATCAGGAATTCCCTGGTTCAAATCCCAGTCCTGTTACTAAGATTTTTTTCTATGTCTAGTAAAACATTAAAACAAGTGGCATTCCATACCACAACTAGTAATTATTAGTACGTAAATAAAATAAAAATCGGTGTATTCTCTGTTTGTAAACCAAAACTAAAGTAACCTAATTATAACCTATAAATAAATTTAGTTTTTTAAAAATAATTCTGAAGAAAACAATCTGCCCTAAAAGGGGAATAGATAATTGTGTTAAACGATCTCATTCATACCATATTATTAACGATTTATTTCATACCATTACAAATTTACATTTACTCTCTCTTTCATAAAGCATTTACAATATACATTTATGCATATATACTTGTAAGCGTAGCCTAGGGATCCTCCTTGATCACCCGCAGAATTGTCACCTTCCCAGCTATAGAGAAGGTGTCAAGGATTTGAGAGATCTCCCTCACAGGACCTGCAGGCACACATCATCACTACATGGGTACATAGGGTCTCCCATATAGGTGGAGTTATTTTTGTAATCCTAATTTTAAGGAATTATAAAACAACCATTATGAGGTTTGTTCTATAGTTTATCTCATAATGCCATTTTTTTTTCAGGTTCTTCAGATCTTTGTCATTGGGGTCTGGTTTGGAATTCATTTAGTAAAACCTTGGCCTACAAATGGCACTCAAATACCTATAGAAAAATTGATCTTTTCAAAAATGAATATGAAAGTTTTGCTTCATACGGGAACCATATTGCTGTTTTCAGTAGGACATATAATAATGTAGATGTTTACACTATTAAAAAAAACACAAATAGAGCCAGACTTCTTTTTTCATTAGCTCTTTGTTTGCCACCAGAAGGGACTGCACTTCTTGCGATGGATTCAAATTATATCGCTGTTGGAAAGTTTAATGTAATTCTGCTTTTCAAGAGAAATGGATGTATCTATGAACTGAGTGATGCATTTGCCGTTTTATTTAGTACTGTGATTCATACTATCCAAGATTTTCCTCAGTTTGTCAATCAGAATCTTAATTTTGGATCAGCCATTGAAATTGATGTATTTTCAAAAAATGTATTGTGGATGTCCGATTTTGATAACACTTATGCCATTGATTTAGCTACAAACCACGTGACGAATGTTTTCATATATGAGAGTTCACGGTTGGAAGGAGACTTGTTTGTCACATGGTCAGAAAGTTGTATTATTTTATATAACATTTTAAGCAATAATGATGCTATACTTGAAAATATAGAAGACATAGAGGATGTAAGTGCTAACATGAAATTTCTTTCCCTAATAAGGGGATATTCAAAAGACTTTTGCGTTGTTGAAGTATATGATTTGGATTCGAGTCAACAACTTTTAAACAAAGAAATGCCAATTTATACTTGGATAAAAATGCATCCAAAAGAAGAAATTTTGTATACACTTGAAGCATCAGCTGATGAAAATGTGTTCAGGATTGCAGCTTGGAATATTAGGACTGGCGCTCAACAGTGGGTGTTTCAATCTGACAACAACAATGGTTTTATTTCAAATTTCGAGTTGCATGTTGTATGTGAACAATATTTGGTCATTTGGCCAACATCATCAGATGGCAAGATGTTTTATTTATTTGATTCAAAAACAGGCAACTGTATATATGAAAAGTCAAGACCTTCTGGATCAATTAATTTTATATCTGATTCTTTTTGGATTTCTTGGCCTCAAAAAGATAAATCAACAGCAATCAGGTCATTTATTTGATTATTTGTAAATTAATAGGGAATATCCCACATATGTACGTATTTTGTAAATATTAATTCAAATGAAGTTGTTAGATACTGTTAAGAAAGAAAAATTATATTTATTACTGATGTACAATTATATTTAAGCTTGTGTGGAATCATATTAAAGCTGGTATAACATAATCTTGTTCATTAAAATGAAAGTATCTCCCATATTGCTAATAGTATGTATCTACCAGTCTGCTTTCAAATGACATCGACAATTATCAAGACCATTTCTACTATAGATATTTATTCAGTGCAAAAAGTGACCGACGTATCAGACACACATTCAACACTATGGCTCTACCATAGACCAGGTGGCTTCAGAGTACACCTGTGCCACACACGCCCTGTGCAACTGCAATACAGTTTGGCTCCGAGAATATTTTGCACAAACCACTTCCGCTTTGGCACCATGGAGATGCTCAGTAAGCATTTTTCTTGGGATTTCTATCATGAGCAATATGCCTTTTTCACCTCAACCATTCTATCTTAACTATTTAGACAAGATAAATGAAGCATAGCTCCTGCAGATCAGATTACTTAATAAAAATATGGGACATTATAAAGTTTTATGGGGGGGGGGGCTTTGCCTGCAAGATAGATGATTACTAAATTAATTTATTGGTCAAATTAACTCCGCTTGGCTGGTAGGATTATCTTATTTCCCAAGGAGTTCCCAAAATGCTAGGTTCCAAATTTCCCTTTTCCAGCTTGACCTAATCCCAGTATGTGTTGGAGGAAAGAACCACCAGTTTTCTTGCCATTTGCTTAACCTTATTTCACCTCTCCTACTAGAGATTCCTCCTCCTAGAGATTTCTTAAATGGGTGTATGTGCAAATCCAGTTCTATGCCCACTTGATGAGGACAGTATCAATTTGCTTCTGAAAGGTGTGCTTAAATTTGCTTGAAAGTTACTATTTAGTAAGCAGGATAATTAGTATAGTATAAGTACTATAGTAGTACTAATTGTATAGCAAGACTTTTTTTAAAGTATTGATTAGTATTAAGGCTGGTATTTGTATCCATACAAGGATTTTTGGGCCTCCTGAAAACGTTTTTTGTTCTTTCTGTGTCATCTATCTGTACTTATTATGCATGCGGCTATATAAATAATCCTCTTGATTAGGAATCTCTTGAGCTGACTTTTGTCGTGTTTAATTGTTTTTTCAAGATAATATATATATATATTATATTACATCTTAACTAAAACATATACACCTTGAAATCAAATAGGTATTTTTTTTATTGATTCATCCATAGAGCGACGGACGGTCTTTGTTGCTAGAACGAAAGTATTCCTTATTGTTCTACTATCGGTCGATTAGTCCGGAGGCCGGATGATGCGCTGGAAGATCAGCCCCGATCATGGGCTAAGCGGAGATACAAAAAGTCGCCTTGACCCTAATCTAGACAATTAAACAGCCAGATACGATAAGACAAGGCTCATTGGCCGAGGTTGGAGAGGAGAGGCTGGTGAAGAAGCAGTGTAACTAGTGGAGCGTGGCCTCACATCCGCCAGCCGGCTTTGTCCAGCTTTGCTACGTGCCCGCCGGTAATAGCTGCCGACTCTCCACAAAAACCGGGCACATGCCGACCCGTTACCGGATCACACGTAGCCCGGGAGCATTCCTTACCTCTGTATGTCCACCATTGCTCTTCTCGATCTCTGCCTAGGGACCCCAGCATTTAGAGCATTTCCTCGATAAATCGGGCCAAGAACACTGTTTATAAATCGCACTAAAAATTAAATAGTCCTACCAGTAAATGTGAGCAGTTGTTACAATAGTTATTATAAGACTGTCTTTGCAGAGTTGAGCTTACTACTTTTAAAAATTCTTAGTCACAAATAGCGCCTGCTATTCTCCTTTTTGTATTTTACCGACACATTTAATGGAGTTTATCTCAGTTCCCCACGTAGGCGAAAGCAAGCTCCTAATAATTGAAAGCTCCATTTTCAGGGGGATATACGGTCCGGTGTGGCTACCAAATCGGAAGTTGGCCACAATCCCGAACATAAACTACTAATTGATCCATGGATCACTAGCCTGACGGTATGAACCATTAATTCGTATAATAGCTTATGACGTTCGGCATTTTGGACAGTAATTTTCTCACTTTATAACATATCGAAATAAACAGCATATACTGATGATATTTTTTGATTTAAAACAAGCTATTGATACAATCTGGCATCAGAGTATGTCCGACATTGCATAAATCTCTTATTGTCCCCTTTCTTTATTATTTATCATTCCTGACAGTCTATACAGTTTAAGTAAGAGTAAATGAACACATATCAAGCAGCAGGCCACTCAAAGCAGGAGTACCGGCAGGTTTTGTATCAAACCCAACAATGTAAGTTTCTCCAATCACCCAACTCGCAATGTATCGGGATAACTGTACCATTGTGTGTAGTAATAAGTTAAGAGGTATGTCAAGGTAACTTGTTACCATTGTTTGGGTGGTTAATGTCCTCTAACCACCCGTCACTGCAAAGAATCATTTCCATATAACCATATAAAAGTGGTAATGCCCATGCTTGAGCTGATGAATTTTGCATCTTATAGGTGAAGGCAGGGATTAGTACTTTTAGAAAATATACTATTTTCAATGCCTAACCAACCACTTCAGCAGTGTCACCGGCCTTCGCAGTTTACTCATCAGATGATTCATACCTAAAACAAAATTATTACGTAGTTGTCCATTATTCCGAATCTGCTGCTCAAAACGTTATTGAACTCAGCACGATAAAAGTCAAGTCTACCTAGAAGTCATTGATAGCGTTGGTACAGATTCTAGACCAGATTTCCACAGTTCCAGGAGGAATCGGTGAAGCGTTTTAGATTAATTTGTTGCTTAATGAGATATGGGATGTGTCAGATAATTATCATCGCAATTACTTATTGCAAAATAGGGTATACTGTAATTTTTTTAAATACAAATATTTCTTGATTAATGAAAATCATGTAGATAGCAATCCGTAGTATAGATTAAGCATAGCTACAACTATAGCGGTGGCAGCGAATCCCACCATCATCTGGAACTCGTCTGTGTATTTCAAAACAGTATAACTTTCCAAGTGTTTACTTGCACTCTTTAAGGACCAGAAGAGTGTACTTTGACTCCCAAGGAAGAAATGTTAGTCTGTCTGGGTAAATTCCTGAACCACTAATGGAGGTTCTTGCCTTCGGTTTCATTACCCGTTCGTTTATAGTATAATTGTGCCGCCTCACTCAATGCATGGAAAGAATACCAGAACATGTAATAGCAATTCAGTAAAGTTGATTTGTAAATTAAATTGTGAATAAAGTTTTCTTATCTCTTCCTCTCTCCTAGCATTTGCAGGTAAAAATATATAAAATAAAAATGTACGTATTTTCATTTGCTTACTGCTGTTCGTTCCCGTTGATAATGGTGTGTCTAATTTCGTTAATTTTATTTGAGACCAGATTTCAATCAGGAAGTGGATAAGTTATTTGGTATACTTTATGGTTTACTTTTAATTTTTGAAAACAAACACTTGTATAAATCAAAACCATGTTTTCTCGTGCTACAGAGCATGCCGGAGTTATTCATTTTCGTGTTTTATATTCTTTTTGGAACTTCAAACATAATTACAAAAATCAAAAGTTTACCTAGGGTATTCTTCGTTTTTATTTAGCAATTGGTATTTCTTTCTGCTGTAACGTAACCACGAGAATTAGTTTTTTCATCATTTTGTACCTTCAGAAGTATCGAAATAAATCTATGAAAACGTGGCTCTCTTGACATAGTGGATGAATTTTAGGTCTAAAAAGTGATTTTTAGGTCGATGAAAGAGAGGTGATGGATTTTCACAGTGTTCATGAAAGCATAATGTATTGAGTACGTCTTATTTGTAAACTATACCTTACGTGTATGTATCATGATTACAATAAATTCTTCTAAAATGGACGAATACTTACCTTAAGGCATTGGATCGCTACGTCACAGTCCAGATGGTCTTTCCTCAGTACCGAAGTTCTATCCGTCAAGAAAAATAACGTGGTCTAAGCTTCTTAAAGCTTGCTGGGAGGAAGAAAATAGCCTAGGAATCTACCTTCTAGACCATGGCCATATATACCTTCTGTCCTTTACTCAATTGTGGCGTCATTGGATGATCACTAAACGGCCCTCAACCTGTCAAGAACTGAGAGTCAAGATGCTGTATTCTCAAAAATGTATGGAAAATCAAAGCGGTCCATGGAATATTCTACTACTCCTTAATTTAAATGGATGGAGATATCAATGTTCTCAGTGCTCCAGCCACCACTGCAGACTTACTTTTCCAAGGAAACACGTTTAAAATCGTAAATAGAGGTGTTTCTTTAATGCTTAAGATCTAAGTGTGGGTAAAGTTTCAATTCCACGTGACCGTAGCAGTGTAGCTAAAGTTGGGTAATGTCATTGTACGAAGATAGTCTGCAGGCTAACTTAATATAATACTACTGTTTCTGATTCATAAATAAGGTTTACCAAATTTACATAAATGGCTAAGTTCGCCTGACGTACATTAGACACAACTATGATGCTTTATTATATTTTTTTTTTATTAGAAACTTCTTTATTGTGATAAAATTACAATCTGCCTTATTGGGGAATAAGTAATTGTGATAAATGTTCTCATTCATACCATAACCTTGCCCAGTGGCAATGTTGTAACCAATGAAGTTCTACCGTGGTGAAAATGTTGATAGTTGAAAGCTTTTATTAACAATGCCAATTTACTACGACATTTAGAAACACCATTTAACAGCTTTCAATTTAAACAAGCAACCGTACTCCAACCAAAAGCTGTTGCGTACTCTATCAGTCCCGAGGATAAACTTAATTACTGTAAAATTACCACTTTTGCCATAAACTGTGACCAACCTGATTTACATATGTGAAATGTTTGCTTTGAGTCAAATTTCTCTCAGTTATTCCGACTGACACTGCCGGTGCTTACTGTGAATAACCCTTTAAATAATCTGTAATATTTATTCATTGACGAGGCTTCGCTTCCCGGCTTAGTAAATGCTTATAAAAAAAAACCTTGTGAATGTGTGCTAAGCCCTTTCATGTCCGTGAATGTTTCAGGAGATCATCCCCTACCAAATCTATAAATATGTAAACCGAACTATCGATTGCAGGAAATACACTTTCTACTCTAGATTTTTTCTTTCCTTTGATCTGACCAGTGTACAGTCATGTGTTTCTAAGTTATCGATTTTAAGTGAGATTTTATTTTATTTTTTTAAACTGACTCCTTTACATACAGTGTTCCTTTACATTATATCTACTTTTACATTATACTACTTTTTTTAGGTTTCATTTTGGAGTAAAAGATTTACTTATTTAGTGCCATTGTTTGTGCGTTCAAACTTATTTGATTGTACCGATGAGAGCCCGAGATAGTACAAGGACGAGAGGAGAGCTGCACGTCTCCCAGAACCAGTCGGGGCTCAGGAGGCGTCCCAGTCCCCCATGTCAGGCAGGGCTTATAGATTGTGTTTTGTAGGATCGGAGATTGTCGATAAAAAACATGTAAGCCAGCTAAATTAGATACATCATTACAAACCATTTGCTCAGTTTTTTTAATAATAATTATTCCAGTCGGGGTTTGCACACATTTTTTTTAGATTGCATATTTATTATAATCATTGTTTCTGTTGATTACATGTTATATAATTAACATATTATTTATTTTTATATAATTAGGCAAAAATATTAAAAAAAATACCGCCCATGGCAGACTGCTCCCCCCCCCCTCTTGGTACGCTACTGGCTACCGGTAAAACTTCGGATTACACATACCCGGACATAAAAAAACCTTATCCTTGCATAATTAGCTCCATAACTGTGGATTATATTTTGAAATAAATTGTACCCTGATGAAATATGCAGAGGTTTCATTTAAGATTACTTTATATTTCCTTAGCGAAGCAGTCTATTGACCCCCCCCCCATCCGAGGAAGTCATATTTCCCAGGGGGGGTGGTTAGGCGGGGGGAGGGCGGTGTCGAGTTGACGGCATCGCCCGAAGCGGTCTATTAGCCGTCCGGGACCCTTCTCGGCTAAATGTCACAGTTTTTCATTTTTTTTTACTTCTTATCCACTTAAAGCGCAACTCTTCTAGCTGTCTGTCAGCAAGATACGATCCTTGCCCTTTCCAACGGCCAATGAAAAATTGCAGACCCGGTGTGAATAGTTTCATTTCAAAGTTGTACATGAATAAAAGTAACTACGAGACTCCAGGATATTGAAACATCCTCCGTCCGTTGAAACATTATTTTTTGTTTGACTAAAGTTCTTATATACAATCTTATGTATAAAATCTTATATGTAATTAAGGGAAATTTTTCCAAAAAACTCCAACGCCTGCCCAATCTAGATAAAACCTATATTTATAATAGCACATATTCTATTTATAATTTATACTTACCTTAAAATTAAAATCTATTGTAACTAATAAATAAAGTATACAATTTATATTGTTAACTGAAATACTGTCGCTTTGGTAATTTTTACTTCCTTAAAAATCCCATATTTACAATTCTCCATTCACTCCCGTGTTTACACAAAATGCTCAGAGACATCCCAAATACAAAATAGCTGTCACCTCCCTTGCATGCGAAAGAGGAAGGGGAGTCTTGGGAAGTACCCCACGCTATTCCATAAGCCGCGTCACCGGATACGAGCCAGTGGAGATCGACAAAGATCGCGAGCCACAGTAGGCTGATCCACGAGGACTGATCGGAGGATATAAAAAAAACTTGTTTCGTAGAAATATTTGATACAACAGCACCTTTGAGAAGCATTTTTCGTTTTGAGTTTCAGCGTTTAAGGAGTATGGTAACAATGTACAGAGTTACATCCGTGCACTTAACAAAAATACAGAGATGAGGTTTTTTTTTAAAGAGTTCTTACTCGAAGATTATTCCAAGACGCTATCGTGTTCCGTCGAAACTCAAGATGCACAATTAAGAACGGAGGGTCTCTTGAATAAGACTATATCCTTCCAGGTAACCACTAAGTGACGCTTCCCTCCCAGGGACGATATGAATTTTTCATACCGCTACGGCGGGGATCGAAATGATATAATTTACCATCGGTCGACTTGGGATGGCAGACAGGGAAAGTAATTCCGGAGAAGAATTCACATTTATGGCCCGGGGAGCCGAAGGGGGCACATCCCCATACATATTTAAGACGGCATTAATATGAGAGTCGTGACCCCGCCCGCACTACGAGCCCTTTGTTCTCGCTATTAAAATACGATCGCCCGCTGCCATACCGCCCTCCTATATTTTTTTGTCTTCCGACCGCCCTACAACAGAACAATAAATATTTATCCGGACCGATCCCTCTTCGCTAATTCTTGTTTTGGTTTTTCCTTTCAAGGCTGCGTCTATTGTCTATGTATTCAGGTATATCGTACACACCTATACTCGCTTTAAAGCAAGGCTGTAATAGTACACATACACGTCGACAATATACAGTCTTTATTCACTACATAAATTCTATTACAGCAAAAGACAAGCCTGCCATCCCATTGCTGTTTCCATTCTTTTGAAAAACATCTAAACTGCCGCAATGTCTGCTAAGTCAGGTGTCGGGTATTGGTTGAACAATTGTCGGAGGTGAACAATTGTCGGAAAAGGTGAACAATTGTCGGAGGTCAACAATTGTCGGATTGCTGTAGTTAATAACATGGACCGTTTTCCATGTAGGCGTTAATATCTGACTCCATTTATCGATAGGAATGTGTCCCGACAAGACATAGTGTTCAGGATGAGGTTCAGAGGTTCATGAAGAATAAGACCAGTTTTCAGAGTTCGGGCGAGAGATCGGCAGCGTAATAAGTACAAGTCGTCAGAGGTCTGCTATAGGCTGTGTGGCAAGTGCCGTCGTAGAGTAGCGGAAGGCTGAGTAGGCATAGTAGTAGGCATAGTAGTAGTCGCGACGGTGATAGCGGCTATCGGGATGTAGAAACTAGAAAAGAATGAAGAGTGGGGCCTACCAGGGGCCAAGTGCCCCCGGTGTCAAGTTACTCGGAAGACTAAGAGACAGAGTGGGGTGAAGAGTGAAATTTACTGATATAAATATGATAACCCCCTCCCTCGTGGAAGGCTGGGTCTGTCTGCCCGGAGTATGTTTACGATACACAGGTAGTCACTTCCTTTTAGTTTTATGACCGTTGGGGTAAAAGGGTGTGTTTTGGTGGCTGCTAGGGCCTCACCCACTTGGGTTATTTGACCGCCTATAGGTGGTCTGTTCTATTATCCCATGGGTCCAAAAGGGTTCCTAAGCTGTTCCTAGCATGATTTATTGACCGTGGGAACGTGACTGAAGGTCTATTTTATTAGGGGCAGGTGTGCTTGGCCTAGGTCTTATGGTGGGGCCCTCTGGGCTACTTGTCTACGACTTCCGACCTCTCTATGATTTATTACCAGAAGTTTAAACAGATTTGCATTTCTATTATAATACATTATGAACCAGAGTGTAGGGTAATTTACATATATAGTTAGCGGTCGCTATATCAGGTGTGGACAGTCATTGTATCAGTTGGTTTGGGTGCCAATGCAGTTTGTCATAAAAGCTTCCGTATGTTCTCATACAGTCGTAAAGGTAAAGAATTTTCAGGTAAGTCTGAAGGGTATGATTTCATACTTAATAAGCTTTTGATTAAAACATCTGTATAGTTTCGATGTTCCATAAATATAGATTACACGTGTCGATTTCGAAAGGACATCAACCTCGTCGAAGGGCGAACGTACGAAGAATTTAGTAGTATTAATTTTAACTTTCCATGTCATACAACATAATTGTGGTTGAGTCAAGTAATTTTGAAGTGTTAGAGAAGCTAAATGACAAATTAAATCCTTATTTAATAATCGTTAATTTTCGGTGTTTTAAGACACTGCTGGGAAGAAGTATTTAATGCAATGGCGGCAAACGAGGAATTTAGCCCGGCAGAATGCAAAGGAATGCTGCTTCAAAATAGAGCTTTTGTTCAAGCGCACAATGCTGACCATTATTTAAGATGTGCCACAGTCAGTTTGTGCGCGCGGACGGGTCATGGGGCCTTCATTTGTTTATGATGATAAATAATTCGATAGTGCAAATGAATTCGTATGTGACCACACGAGCAACTTAGTATAACTTAAGGGGTACATTTTCGCTTAAATTGTAAGTAAATGCATATTTTAAGATTCAAGAAATTTAAATCTTAGCTATGAATGAAAATAGATTATAGCTGCCTTCTTCAGATTCACTAAATCCCCAAAATTGACTCAAATTCAACTAAATGTAACATAAGAGGACAGGATAGTTTAAAGGGTTTCGCGGATAATTTTTTTTATCGAAAACCAAAAATCCTTTGTTCACACGGCCAATTCCGAGTGTTTTTTTCGATCATTGAAAATTTGTGAGACATTTTTCTTGTGTTGTTGAGATACCTTGATGACATGGACGAAAAATCATGCCATCTCCATAAGATATGATCAAGTCTCATTTAATAATTTATTACTCGGTAATAAAACAGTATGTTTATATCATATTTAGTAGGGGGTTTAATTTAAATATCTTGACGTTCTGATTAGTAATATGTAATTTCTGTTTTGTGTTTCTTTATGTATTACAAAAAGTTATTAAAAGGACCATTTAAAAAAATTAAATATTTTCCGTTCATATTATACACAGTTTTTGCGCATGCGCTTCTATTTACAACAGCTTTCTACTTCGCTCGTACTCTACATACTGTTTACTACCGCTTATAGGTCAGAGTCAGACATAGAATTGTTCTAGCAGGCAATTTATGTGACCAGCTCACGAGGGAGCCCACAGGAGGTGAGTGAATCACTTGTTACATTTGTGTTTAGTGCAACAAGTGATATCGGACAGAGAGAGGTCGGCCATTTTGGACGCTATACCTTTAGCCATACACGGATCGGAGATAACATCAAGTGATCGGCTCTCTGGGCCAAACGCTCTGTTGGCTCAGAGCCAAGACCCGGTGTCTCGCCGCTTGTAGTTGTGAGATAGAATCTCACCGGCGCTACGTATCTAATTTATTAGCAAAACAGTTGTTATGATAAACTGAGGTTTTATTAACAACTGATGTCACAAAATAAAAAAAAAAGATCTAGGTCACTCGGTCCAACCCCGACACAATCGCCTGTAAAGCGAAAACCGAGACGTTCAAACAGGAACATACAAATAACCTCCTCTGCCGCTAGTTCCATGGAAGAGATACCTCCACAGGCCAGCACATCTAAAGAAGACACCGTCGAAGTTTCCCCTTTCTTCACGCCCAACACCTTTGAGGCGTTGAAAAATATTCAAACTGATGAAATAGATGTCAACAAAACGCCCACACAGCCCAAGCCACCAGCTATATTCGTGCGAAATATTAATAACTTCAAATTAATGTGTACCCAATTGAATAAAATTGTAGGTTCAGGCAAATACACGTGCCTCAATCGGTCCCGGGACACAAAAGTTTCTCCGGACACTCCCGAAACATACCGAGCAATAGTTAAATACTTAGGAGAAACTAAGGCAGACTTCCACACCTACCAATTAAAGCAGGAACGATCACTCCGAGTGGTGATCAGAAATTTGCACCCAACCACACCAGCTGACGAAATAGAAGAAGAACTCTCAGCTCTCGGATACGAAGTTCGTCAAATAACAAACGTGTTGCGTGAGGATAAGCAACAGGATGAAAAAATAAAAACAGCATTACCACTGTTCTTTGTCGAACTCGAGAGGACACCTGGAATCAAGAAGATATACGACCTAACAAACCTGTACTACACAAGGGTACAGGTTGAAAAACCGTATCCCAAACGCGATATCGTCCAGTGTCATAACTGTCAGGCATATGGGCATACAAAATCTTACTGTCACCACCCTCCCAGGTGTGTTAAGTGCAGTGGGCAGCACAAATCTGAATTGTGCAAAAAGCCCCTAAAATCGCCTGCGGTATGCGTGCTTTGCCACCAAGGACATCCGGCCAACTACAAGGGCTACGAGGCCTACAGAACACTGAAGTCCAGGACAGAACAACGTCGTCAGCCAGAAGAGGAACAGCCAGTAACAAGAAGCGGCCCAGCCAGAAATTTGAGGCCTTCTGTCTCTTTCGCTGATGCCGTTCGCAACAGAGAGGAGTCAAAGGCACCGCCCACTCCCTGTCCGCAAGATCACCTTTCCCAGCATTCCATTCATCCCGTTAACCCTCAAGCTCAACCCCATCCTCAACCACACATCTCACATATTCCTCCACCTTCAAGTTCTTCGGATCTTACTAGCCTATTAACCTCATTCCTTACAGAGTTCAGAACCCTAATTACTCCTCTCATTTCACTTCTCACAAATCTTGTCTCCTACCTTATCCCCGTTAAACATAATCCATAAGTGGATCCTTCCGACTCCTTATCCATTCTCTTTTGGAATGCGAATGGTGTTCGCACCCACACTAACGAACTGACAGCACTACTCCACGACAAAAACATCGACGTAGCTCTTATTACTGAAACAAGACTTACGAGTAAACGACCATTTACCGTTCGACAGAACCAGACTTATCGAACTGATCACCCAGATGGAACAGCTCATGCAGGTACCGCTGTCATTGTCCACAACTCTATATCCCACCACATAGTTCCTCTGGTAGCACATGATTTCCTTCAATCCACTGCAGTGTCAATCACCACCTTCACTTTTCCCCTTACACTAGCATCAGTGTACTGCCCTCCTAATAAATCCACTTCTGACTCCCAATTCATCTCCTTTCTAGACTCCATCGCACATCGTTTCCTTGTGAGTGGGGACTTTAATGCGAAGCACCAACACTGGGGGTCAAGATCCACTAATACACGAGGACGTGCTTTGCTGTCTGCACTCACACGGAAACATTGCTCCACTATCACTCCTGACACAGCCACCTATTGGCCATCTGATCCCAACCGAAATCCTGATATCCTTGACTTCTTTTTTTACAATAGTTTAGGAACACTAAACTGTTCACTCACGCGCCTTGATGATCTCTCCTCTGACCATAGTCCTTTATTATTAACCATTTCCCTAAGACCAATTCACAAACTGCCTCCTCCTTCATTTATTAGAGGCCCAGTTGACTGGGACCACTTCCGTCGGCTTCTTACAGAGTCCGTAAACCTCAAATTATCCCTGCAAACATCCCAAGACCTAGACGATGCAGTGCATTCTTTCACTACCCTGGTCCAGAGGTCGGCTTGGGAGGCATCGTCACCCCATCGTCACCCAAAAATCCAGAATCATAATCGTTTACCTCAGCATCTCAAAGATCTAATCCTATCCAAATGCCGCTCCAGAACAGTGTGGCAAAGATCCCGGCATCCTGCCGATCGCCGCTCGTACAATCAGTACTGCCGATTGGTAAAGCGGCGATTGGCATCCTTCCGTTCCGATTCTTTCAATTCCTACCTCTCCTCTCTGTCTACCAGGGATAACTCCTTGTGGAATGTAACCAAAAAAATCCTAAAGTATCAACCTGTTTCACATCCGCTCTGTCGTGATGATGGGTCCTCGGCGGCTTCGGATGGGGATAGGTCGGAGGAATTCGCTCTGCATCTTACCCATACTTTCACACCTCACCTTTCTCATCAAAGCCATACTCACAGCACAACTGTGGAAGATTTCCTCACTTCACCTATTCCTCTCTCTCTTCCACCAAAAGCCGTTAATCCCTCTGAGGTCAAATATCATTTGAAAAACTTATATTACCGAAAATCCCCTGGATATGATCTCCTTACTCCCCAAATTCTCAAACAACTTCCTCCTAAAGCCATAATCTTCCTAACCTATATATGTAATAGCATTATCCGAACGACGCACTTTCCACTCCTCTGGAAACATTCCATTATTGTCCTATTCGCCAAACCTGGTAAACCACCCAATGACGCCTCATCTTACCGTCCAATTAGCCTACTCCCTATCCTCTCAAAAATATTTGAGAAACTCCTACTAAAACGTCTACTTCCAATTGTTGAATCTAAAAACCTTTTTCCCACACACCAGTTTGGTTTCCGCCAACGGCATTCCACTGCTCAACAAGGTCTTCGCGTTGTTGATCACATCTCCTCAGCCCTTGAAACCAAACAGTATTGCACTGCTGCCTTTCTTGATATAGCTCAAGCTTTTGACAGGGCTTGGCACGCAGGATTGCTCTACAAGCTGAAAAGATATTTACCACAGACTCTTTTCCTAATCCCCTACAGTCCTACCTTTCAAACCGCTTCTTCCAAGTCCGCTGTGGTTTAGAATACTCTAACTACTATCCCATAAATGCAGGAGTTTCACAGGGCAGTGTCCTGGGCCCCATCCTCTATAACCTATACACCGCTGATGTCCCCTCTACTCCCAATACCTTCTTGGCCACATTTGCAGATGACACTGCAGTCTACTCATCCCACGCAGACCCCGACATAGCATCCTATAACCTTCAAAAACACCTTGAAGAGATCGAGTATTGGTGCAATCAATGGCGGATCAAAGTTAATGAAGCAAAATGCTCCCACATTACCTTCACCCTTTGTCGCAAGACTTGTCCACTAGTTTATTTTAATTCTATTCCTCTCCCTGTATCCGAGACAGTACGGTACTTAGGCTTCCATCTTGACAAACGACTGACCTGGAACCCACATACGAGACTAAAAAGAAAAGAACTAAACAGACGCTTTGGACAACTGTACAGACTACTTCAAAGGACATCCCATCTCTCAATAGAAAATAAACTACTAATCTACAAAGTTATACTTAAACCAATCTGGACATACGGAATAGAGCTATGGGGGACAGCAAACAAGTCGAACATCAAGCGTATCCAATCCTTTCAATCCAAAGTCCTAAGAACAATAGTAAATGCCCCTTATTATGTCAGCAACAAAACCCTTCATAACGATCTTAATATACCCTACATTCTAGAACTCATCCCTTCCAAGTTTATGAAATTCCACAGTAGCCTTTCCAACCACCCTAATCCTGTAGCACAGTCATTGCACTGCGCCACTCATCCCTATAATCCTCCTCGGAGACTGAAACGGCAGTGGCCTCGTGACCTACTATAAACGCGTGACAGTGGGAGTCCTGGCAATGGCCAGTTTCTCCAATCATGTCCTATTGTATGAATGAGCGAGTGAATGATGCTGTAAATATGGTATGAATGAGTTCATTTATCTGTATTATTATTGCCTTATAAAAGGCAGATTGTAATTATTGCACAATAAAGATTTTATAGAATAAACATATTATACAGATTCTAGAATTGAAGGTCCCGGTGTTCTGATTAATTTATGAGGACTATACCCGAGACAGGAGCAATAAAATTTCTTGGTATAGCCAAATTGGGATGTACCATCAGAAGCATGTTCCATTAGACATACATCCTACGCTAAAAACAATGTCAGACAAATTTCATGTTTTAGTTTCTTAAAATTAGTTTTAATTTGCTAGAAAGTCATTTTTGATGAACAAAATATTTTAACAGATAAGATTAATATAATATAATCATTAATCAATTATACCTAGTTGTTTTTTTACAATTAAAAAATAAATATATAAAAAAGTAATACGGCAAACGAAGGAGACAGGATGCTAACTGTATCGATAGTAATTTCTAATTAAACAAAAGAAATATTATTGTTATTATTCCATCATTACAATGGTATTAAATCCAATTGCCTGAAAATTAAAACTAAGGTTATCATTAAGAGACGTTATTTTACTGTTACGAAGTTTAGTATTCATTCTGCTGCTTCATCGGAGCGACAAGGTAATCAAGGGTTCACGTTGTTTAAAATAAACAGCCGGTGTTTAGAGTAGAAGCAGAGCCTATTATAAAAATTAATTCGCCTCTCGTTGCGTAGAAAAAAATGCTTAAAAAACAAAAAAATGTGATAGGGTTTCGTTGTCTTTAGTGCTGTAGAAATAATAATAATTAAATTAAGACCCATGAAGTGGAAAAATTTAGCACGACCTCTCTTATGGTGGTATCTCCGGACCAGCGTCATTGTATTTTCCACTCTTATGCTTATTATTAACTGCTGATGGCACTTATAAGCAAAAAATAAATAAATAGAGACACATGTATCTAGACGGAAAACCATCTTTAGTTCTGAAATGTTGAAATCGCATGTTGAAAAATATATATATAAGTTGTAACAAAATAATGGGAAGTATAAAAGCATAAATAAACGTAAAATTAAATAAAGAAAGTTGGTTCTATTTCGCTAATAACAAGTTAGCCTTCTCAAATTACAGCTAATAAACAATTTAAAATTTAACAATTTGGTGTAAATTTAATGTTCAACGTTTAACGTTAAATAGGTTTTCGTCATATTTCTGTGGTGCATTTCGGTACCTCTCTTTCTCTATATGTTGGCAGAATAGGCATGAATATCCTATTCATAGACTTATGAATACATAAAAGGCGGACGCTAAAGCTCCTCTAAAAAAATATATATATTTTAAATGAAGTATTTTTGATCAGAACTGCCAAATTATCAAACAACTATTTCCGAACAATTTCCGTATGCATCACTTGTCATTAATGGATTAACTTTCTCGATACTTCATTTTGCATTTCAAAAGATACAGATTAGTCCATAATTTATATAAATCTAAAAAAAATTAAGCACTCGGAGGTCTATTATAAATTGTACAATTTAAGTAGCTTCAATAGTTTAGTGAAACGTGTTGTGCATTATGTTTTAACATGAAAAATTTCACCTCTATAACTTAATACGTTTGTTTTATTTAGTCTTTCTGTTTTTTGTTTGTTTCGGGTTTTCTATAAATAAATAAGTGGATAACTTAGTTTTACAAATTAATTTTATTTTTGTTATAATTTTTAGAGGAGCTCTAGCGTCCGCCTTATATATATTCATAAGTCTATGAATAGGATATTCATGCCTATTCTGCCAATATATAGAGAAAGAGAGGCACCGAAATGCACCACAGAAATTACTTTTATGACATAATTTCAAAAACAAAATATTTACCAACAAATTAGAAAGTATCGAATTTGCGATAAGGGGAAATACGTGTCCTGTCCTCTATATCTTATAAAGAATTACCGAAGATTTTAATTTTATTTTAATTGTGAATTTGTAGTTTTGTTAAATATTTCCTTAGGCGATTAAATTTATCTTTAGAAAGATAAAAGTTTTATAGGCATGATGGAAGTGTCAAAAGTTAGAATTTTTCAACAATAGGTTTTCCGAAGTATACAAATGTTTTTTTTTTTTTTGTTTTCTTTAATTTCAACAATTTTTGTTAAGATAAAATTACAATCTGCCTAATTAGGCAATAAGTAATTGAGATAAATGTTATCATTCATACCATGTTATTATAAATGTTACAATTCATATACAAATGTTAAAATGGCTGAATGTGTTTTGATCCTAGTGGCTAGGAAGCCATCAGCCATAAAAGAGTGGGTTCTTAAGTAGCTATGTGATTTGTGGTTAGTGTTTTAATAATTTAATAGTTTTAATAACCCTTACTTTTACCACTGTATCGCCTATGCATCGATTAAATGTCGCAAAATAAAGCTTGACTTTATCACTTCCACGAGCAACGCTAAGTCATACAAAACCTTAAATAACTTCTGTTTTCATTAGATCCGATTATTAAATAACAATAATTAAAAAAAAAAGTTTTGGAATGTAGTTTTAAAATTTGAGATGGATTAATAATAAACAAAACTTCCTTATTGCGATAAAATTACAATCTGTCTTATTCGGCAATAAGTAATTGTGATAAATTTTCTCATTCAGACCATATTTACAATTTTCATTCACTCGCTCAATCATACAGTATTTACAAACAGCTTAGAGACCTCCCAAATCCACAAGGTCACACCTCCCTCCTTATCTTTAGTCTCCTTATCCCTCCCCATACGAAAGAGGAAACGGAGTCTTGGGAAGTCTACCACGCTCCTCTGTCAGCCACGTCACCGAATACGAGTCAGTGGAGGTTGAGAGATAAAAATACCGCGAGAGCCACAGACGCTCAGGACATGATTGGGAGATGAATTGAATCAATTCTATGACCCCTCTCACCAAAAAACAGTAGTAAGCAGCACCTTCTGTGTTGTAAAAATAATTCTCATTTAATACAATCAAGATTTATTTTTGCAGAAGAAAATTTAAAGTGAGCTTGCCAAAAGATAAACATTGGAACTGCCGATTATGACACGCTATGTAGATTTTTATAGTACACTAGTTACACATAATTCTCTTAGCCAACATCTCTGGTTTATTTTTTCCGTCATTAAGTTCACTTATGAATGTTTACTGGAGCTGTTGTGGTAATTTTACGAGTCCATGTACATAATAAAACAAAGAAAAAAAATGTTTTATATAATGAAATAAAACGTGATGCGGCATTTGTGCATGAATTTCGGAGGGTCATTGAACCAGACACATCCAAGGGAATTAACGCACTAACTACCCCATCGTGATGTTCAATTCCTCCGTTCCTCTGTTTAGCATTTACCCTTCTAATATCGAGCCTTCCCCCCCTCTCCCGTGCTTAGCAGTTGAGTCATTAGTTAGGAATCCAATAAAGAAGGATCTAATTAAAAGAAAGAACAAATTGATATTTGATGGTAAGTACGGCAGCCTGTCTCAATGAGAACACTCATTAGTCTATCCCCCTTCTGGGGAATGGATTCCCTTTTTATAACACCAGTCGTTTTGATCTCCGTTTTTATTAATTTTATTGCGTACGATTATACAAATGGCTTTAATTATACCAATATACTTTGCCTCTTAATTGAAGCAGCGCTCGTCTCAGAGTTTCTAATGTTTCCGCTCATGGCTGTTAAAATATTGCTGGAAAATGTTTAGTTAATTTAGGTTTATTTAATAGGGCTGTAAAATTGTACACAAGGGGATTCTGGCCCGTTAATGAAACGAAAAAGGCAAGCATTAATTATTACACAGTTATGGCTGTGAAAAAGTGTTCAACTTGATTTTAATGACGTATAAAAATAAATATTTATTTTCCAGTGCTGTCTAACATCATTAGATTTCTTTGGCAAGAAATTATCCAACTAAATGTCTTTATTTATTTATCTATTTAGCGTCTTGAGCGTATGTGGTTCTCGCGCTCTTTGTCAACCTCCACTGGCTCGTATCCGGTGACGTGGCTGACGGAGGAGCGTGGGGGACTTCCCAAGACTCCGCTTCCTCTTTCGCATGCGAAGGAGGTGACAACCATGTGGAATAAGGAGGTCTCTGAACTGTTTGTACATACTATAAGAATGAGTGAGAACATTTATCACAATTACCAATTGTAACAATGTACCTAATATGGCAGATTGTAATTTTATCACAATAAAGAAATTTCAATATATATTTATTTAGGTTTTTCTATATTTCTCTTTTTCTTCTTCCTTCCAACAAGAAAACTTTAACATACTTTGGAGACTGCGATCATTGAGGCTATCAATTATATATAACTTTAGTTACTTTTAAGGTATACATATAATTATTAATGGTTTTATTGGCGGTAGAAATAAATATTGATCACATCTAGTGAGCCCATTAAGATATACTCGGCCAGTATATCGTCAGTTATGTAATATATATAATCTTATCATTAACAAATGGTATGTTTATCAATAACATCCTAAGAACTGTATCTCTTAACTTATAATCAGCTCTATTGTAATTATCAATAACTTACTTTCCTTTCCCAGACCCCCCATTCTGAATATCTGTACTATTATCATTACTGTTATTATTGTCATACACACATAAGTACCCCTAGGCATAAGCCAGAGTGTCGATTCCTTTCAGGCATTCTAGTGGCTAGTAAGCTCTTAGTTGTAACCATATCTAATTGTACATATTGTGTTTTATACAAAATAAAGTATTTTTTTGAAGTCTTGCATAGCAAAGTTATAATTGTCGTTGAGTTCTTTAAAACCGCATATGCATTTGATGCTTTGATTTTCCCCTATAAAATCAAATGCAGTAATTACAAGATTGAAAAGACGCTTAAGAAGCAAGGAAGTGAGTATAAAAGGGGTATTCGAACATCGATCGAACGATGGCTGAAAACCACTCTAAAAACACAAATAAAACTTTTATTCACCACCACGTGTTGCTTGTGGGGAGGGGTTACCCTTTGGTACCTGAACAGGTCATTAACAGATGATGAAACTTACTACCTAAAAGTCAACTGTAATAAATAAATTTAATTTGATCCTGAAAATAATGTTAAACTATATATGATAAAACAGTGACCCATGATTTATGTGATAGGAAAATATTTATTTTGTATTACTAAGTAATTTATAAATATATGATCATTAATTGTTGTCCTTGGGCTGCTTTCATTTCTAGAGCATCGTCTAAAATATTACACCTCTGTGTTAGACGGGCTGCGAGCCGATTTTAATGGGTTTTTTTTATTACTGTAATAAAACTATGGACTTTGAGATAATTACTTAGTTCTTAAAACAAATTTATCCATAAATGGCATGCCTGCCAATAAATGAACATTAGACGTTTCAGTAAAATACTTCGTTGTGTATTGAGTGGATTTTCTGTATTATTTATTTTTTGAATATGTTTATTTTCGTATTCATACGTTTTTATTAAGAAAAAATTAAACAACCACACACTTTTATGTCATTCATATTTTACTGTGCCTATACATCAGTACTATAAGCTGAAATATTTATGACAGTAAAATTCCAATTTGTACGGCATAAGGAATATATGAATATAAGTCATTCCAAATGGTAAAACAAGTATGGGCTCAGATGTTACTGCACTCTGATCACAAGGCTGTTTTACGGCGAGGAATTCTCCCATAAATTTGAGAGGGATACGTGGAGGGAAAGGGGTATGTAGGCCCTACTTTACATATCAACATTTTTCGGCGGGGATTCCTGTTTTATTTATTATTTTTTTTGTCCTACAAGTTAATGTATATGTATGATGGTGAGTCAAAAACGGGGTTTATTTAAAATTTGATTGTAAACTCTGTGAATGTAGATCGAGGCACTGTTCAAATTGTGGAGCGTGCCCATATAAGCCATTATTGAATGAGTACATTTGCTTCATTGCTTGAGTATTTTGTTGAAATCAAAAAATCAACTTGGATCGATTGGAAATGGTATGAACGTTTTTAGTTTGTCTAATATTTTGAAACTTCTCTCTCTCTGTCTCTCTCCCTCCCTCCCTCCCCTCCCTTTCTCTCTCCCTCTCTCCCTCCCCCTCTCTCAAATAACACGCTGTTTGGGAAAACATTTAGACTACAAATACAACATAAATTTAATGAAAAAAAATATATATTAATATAAATTCTGTCGTTTGGTATCAGTCATTGCACACTCACATTTTCATTCACTTGGTGAAGATTCTGGTGGTGAAAAACTTCATCTGGGTTGGGCGTACAAGATCGTCAAGGGGTTACAGCGTAGCTCCACTCGGTTGATAACCTTTATTTAGTGACACAACACTCTCACCAATTTAAATGATTAATCCACAATGATGGTTAAAGCTAGATGACACAGGGGATTCTACAGACATGTGTTCGTCACAGCGGGCCTAAGCCTCCCAAGGTAAGGATATGTCACTAGGGCAACCTGATTCATCAAAATTTACTCTCATTCGTGAACGTTACTGGTAAGGCGTGGACAAGCATAATTTACTGTTTTTTTTAGCATTTTATATTCTGTTAATAACGAATAACAGTGTTAAGACTATAAATAAAATACAGGAGTATTTATAGTTTTTATAAAGCATTAATTATGTAAATTATAAAAACTGCATGTACGAAAACTCTGTAAGGGTTTTAATGAATAAGTAGTTACGAACTTCTCTGAAAGAAATCCTAATTTCAAGTTAGGTATTTCATAAAGAAACTTAATTATCGCCTATAAATTAGTTACATATATTAATTATTATGTTAACTTTCTTCTCTTGAGTCTGATTAGTCAACTTAAAAGTTTTAATGAAAGAGCAAACTTGCGGAAAAAAAAAGTGGTCAATCTTGAAGGACTCGTGAAAGTTTATTCCCGGCTTGGTGCTGTTATTGAATATTATTTTATTTGATGATTAATTGACTTCGTTTTTTGCTGTATTATTAGCATTTTACACGTTTATACACTCCGACTAGAGTAGGTACAGTGGGCCATGGATGGACGGAGCTCTTTTTGGTTAAGAGCTTCAAGTAAAATCAAGTTCAATGTACTGGTGATGATTTGAAGGTACCTTCGAATTATGAACGTGACCTTGACCACAAGGTAGTTTTAACGATTTAACAACAATATTTTATTCGGTTTCAGATTGTTTTTCCTCTATCATTGTTAGATTGTTTTGATCTTTGATTTCTGAACATGAAGTCGCTTGTTTAGTGTGGTAACAACGGTGTATATTGTACACAGTTTGAAGAAAAAGTCTGATGTATGTTTCTACCCAGTTATCCAGCAACTGGTGTTAAACGCACAAGGGACACTGCCATTTTCAAGTGCTAAAATATCCGTTTGAGGAACGGCCCGCAACTAACACTGCATCTTAAAATATAGTGTAGTTTATTAGTACAGCTGTATTGTCATACATAGGAAAGCTTTGTCATCTCATTTAATAAAACGATAATTCATACTCTATTCCAACTAAAAGCTCAACATTGAAAGCCTAATTTCTCGCTTTGATAGCGACATGTTGGTTACGGATTTACACCGGTCTCAAAACGATAAAGATTTACTCGAGAGAGGGAATTGCTAAAGATCCACGATAGAACCCATGTGCGCAATAGTGATTCCGGCGGTACTATAATATCTGCCGAATAGTAACTTTGACTGCGTGGAGTAACAGATAGGTAACCAAGAGCAGCCAATAAACTAGTTTCTACTAATTTCTCCCTGTCAGCCGTTGTAGTGGTAATTTTTAAACTGACAAGAATTTGAAATTGCAAAATCCATTCTTAGCCCACCAACCCCTTGTTCAGTTGGTAAGAATTCTGAATGAAATTCGAATCCTCCGGGTCGAATTCACTACTTTATCTCGTCTACCAATAAATATTGTTGGTTTACCTAACTCAACCGATTGCTAACTTCTTCACCACGAATAAATAGAAGTTTCTCTTCTTCTTGGACCAGAAAACACCCACCTACCTTTCCACCATAACTAGCACCTTGCAAGGGATATCTTTCATGCAGACGACGATCTCTGGGGCCCTACAAAATGTACCTAGTACCGTCTCCTCCAACGGTCTAGTCTGTTTCTTCAGTTCACTCACCTTTGGGATCCGGAAGTTTTTCGCCTGCCCTCAGATATCCAGTGTGAACTCGTGGTCATTCCAAGACCACGT
This sequence comes from Acanthosoma haemorrhoidale, assembly GCA_930367205.1. NCBI lineage: Eukaryota > Metazoa > Arthropoda > Insecta > Hemiptera > Acanthosomatidae > Acanthosoma > Acanthosoma haemorrhoidale. Next base: position 51,190,887 of record OV884015.1, on the reverse strand, counting down.
AAACTACCTATAACACATAGCCTGCACATCTTCTGAACAGTGAGCACTCTCGGGGTACACCTTCAAGGATCTTATGGAGTCAGATCAATAAACAAGTACGGGCTAAGCTGTCCACCGGTTCGGCCGTCAGCAAAGATCAAATACCACAGGTTTATTTATTTATCTCTTTCTGACGCCCAACGGGCAGTGGCTAGGTCGACGAGATCTCCCCCGGCGGACGCCCCCTGATACTAGCAAGTGCTCAATTGCAGCTTTTGGAAGGAAAAGAAGAATATGGAAGAAAGGAATAGGCTACATATAAAAGTTTAATTCCAAACTGTTGAGGGGCATCCAAGGTAAAAGTTGGCATAAATCAAAAACCGCTTCTTTCCACTAAAAACGTTAAAAGAGATATCGGCCGGTCCAATTTGGATAATGGAAGGAAAAACACGGGAAGCAGGGAGCCAATCAGAAGGTAGTAGATTGTTTGCCTTATACATATACTTGCTAACTGCCGGCGAGAAACATTCAAATGTCTAAATGTTACTTGACAACCAATTATTGTTAATATTTTTTCCTCCTTTTTTAACTGATAAAATCAACCTAAATGCCAACGTACAGTAAATGAAAAAAAAAAAGTCTGTGGAATAACATTAAAGTTTGAACTGCTCTGTGTGATTTTCATGCTTTGCTTAAAAATAAGTCATTGGAGGTACAGTTAAATCAATGGCACTACCTCATTATTGCATTTGTTGAACCATGAACAATTAATCACTGAACCCGAAGAATTGCTTACTTCAGCAGAGTTGGACCAAGTCCTCTGGGAAACTGACAAACATCTATATTATATTTAATATAATTAGATGAGAACATTCATCACAATTACTTATTGCCCAATTAGGCATATCGTAATTTTATCATATTAAAGTTTTTTTAATTAAAAATAAAATACACATATAATTAGTAGTTTTGTCTCTCTGTTTGCTGTTGTTGTGTCAATCTCTTTACCACGAATAATTAAGTTCATCTACTAGCTTGGCCCTGCCCCGGAGCCTGCTAATCGACTACACACGGAACTCCGGAACACTGCATATAGACGACCCGTGACATCCGGGACATGATACAACATCGAAGATGCGAAAGATGACTCAAGACCCATCAACATCAACCTAGCAACCCTGCAAACGAGTACATCCGGATTGACGTTCAAACTGTCTGCTACGTCAACACCAGGACCTAGGGACTAGGCACCCGTCTACAGTCCGGGTACCATTTCTTTTTGTTTCAGATCACCGAGAATAGTGTAACTTGGGGGAGATATGCTTGTGTCAACCTCGTTGTCACATATAATTAGAAGTTCCCCTCTTCTCGGCCAAGAAAATATCTATCTATGTTTCCATATTTTAATAATAAAACACCTTAAAGCTTCAGTTAAGAGAGGGGGAAACAGGCTGATACACATGTAGTCTGAAAAGTTTCCGACCTAACAAAGCTTTTATTTAGCTAGCTTTTATTTATTTTATTATCATCTTCATGTTGAGGTCGGAAGCTTTTCAGACCACCTGTGTATAAGCAGCCCGTTTTGGGGCATTCGCCACACAGTTCAGTGTTAGCAGACGAGCTGCCATTTTGCCACCATTGTTGGCGTCATTGCCGCATTGCTGTTGTGCACGTTAGAGGTGATACCTTCTAAGGTAACATTTACGATATTATTATTAGTGTTACAGTGCCACGGTTAATGGGGACGGTGCCCCAATATAAAGAATAAGCCGTTACCGATTTCAGTTCAGAAAGTCCTTCAGACGTTTATAATATGCTGCATGGGCATATTGCTGATCCAAATACCATGGAAATGGATACGGATACAGCGATTACGTCTCTCAAAAGAAGCCAAGAAACTTCTGCAAATTGGGACTTCACATAAGTCTCTAAGAAAAAAGTCGTGAAAGTCTCGCGACCGAAAGCACCACGATTAGCAATCGTTACGACCTTTTACCTGAGGGTCAATTGGCTGCTCCTAACAATAATGAGCAGTCAGTTAAAAAACCACCACCGGTGGTGTTAACAGTTGAAGAACCGCCGGCAGCTACTAGGGAGAGGCTACAAAAAATAGGGATAAGTACCTTTACTTTTCGGCCCTTTCAGCAGGGAGTTAGGATATTCCTAGAAAAGGAGGGCACCTACGCCTCACGCGGAGGGCAGAAAAACCAAAAATTTCTTCTTATGGGAATCGATGTCCAGGAGGATATTGACGTAAAGATAGCAATAGGCCAGGCACCAGGGGTCTTAGACGTCTGGCACCTCAGAAAAACGGACCACCAAGGGTGCAAAACAGAGATCCCCGATTCTGGTGATGGTAACATTAACGCTGTCAAATGCCTTTGATGTCAACAGTTTGGCCACACAAAAATTCACTGTGGTCAAAAAAATCGTGTGTGTCCGGTGTACGCGGGCACGCGAATCTAGAGTCTACGACAGTGCCCAGGAGGTGAAATGCTCGAACTACGGAGGGCCATATGTGGCCTCGTACAGAGACTGTCCGTATAGAAAGAAGCTGCAAGTTGACTTTAAAAAGAAGAAGATGGAGAAACCACCGCCGGTCCAACACAGACAGCCACCACCGGTCCAACACAGACAGCCGCCGCCGGTCCAACACAGACAGCCGCCGCCGGTCCAACACAGACAGCCACCGCCGGTCCAACACAGACAGCCGCCGCCGGTCCAACACAGACAGCCGCCGCCGGTCCAAACCCGACAACAGCCCGCTAGTAGAAAAACACAATAGGCACCCCCCACCACACCGATCTTCACAGGTGGAGCAGCCTACGCTGAGGTTACGACGGGAGCGTCGGACACTCAAAACACCGCGAGCCTTCCACCCTGGTTCCGATTCTCGAGACCATGATAAGGGAGTTTATGTCCGGTTTTCAGAACTATTTGCCCAATTGGTTTGCAATAGGTAAGTACAAAATACTAAATTTTAACGTTGATGGTCAAATGACCATACTCGAAAAAGTGGAGGCACTCATAGCGATCTCCACACCGGATATCGACGTCCTGACGGACATGAGAATAGTTAACCAGAACGTAAGGCTAAAGGGTTACTCTGTTGTCATCTAACGGACTAATTGCTACTGTGGAGTTCTGGTGGCTATACGACATGGCATCACATTGATGTCAGGCTTCACCACATGACGGTGAAGATAAATTTGGGGACGCCCATTTATCTCACCGCCATGTATAAGATACCGAGGGCGTCTATCCAAGAGTTCTCAGCTCTTATTAAAGAGTGTGGCAAGAGAAATAACAACTGGGTGGTCGGAGACTTAAATGCGCGGCACTCCCTATGGAATAATGCCACCACCAACCCAGCGGGGAGAGCCTTAGTAAAGGCACCCTTTACTATCGTTCACCCTCAGAAGTACACCTTTCGCCATAGAGGTAACAATGTACAAACCTCTACCCTAGGACTTTTACTCACAAAACAGCCGCACAGGACAAACAATTGTGACCTAGTAACGACCGACCACCTGCCAGCCCTGTACTCCATTGACGGTAGAGTTGTGATCCCGCGTCCAACGAAGTACGACTATCTTCGGGCTGACTGGGACCTATATCGAACGCAACTTTACCACCAATTGCATACGGCACCTGTTCTCCACACTACAGGGGTAGTGGATCAACAGGTAGCTTTCCTGACCGAGGTTATCGTCGATGCAGCAAACACTGCTATCCCAAAGTTTAGCCCGAAGCCACCCATGCTACAAGAACAACCAGATCATATTCTTCGACTTATTGCATTACGAAATATTTGGAAAAATAACTGGTATAGAACAAGGAATTGACAAGCCAAGAAAGTTGTAAAGTCTCTTACAAGACAAATTCGTGGCTTGATGAGGAATTGGAAGACGGCAACGTGGCACAAACGGCTTCGTGGCTTACATGGCAATTTTAGTAAGTTATGAAAGCTCCTAAAGACAACCGTCACCCTGTAGGGTCAATGAACATTGTGTATCATTGTACTTGTATTGATTATATAACTTCTATACCGATTCAGACCTTGTATAGAGTGTACCGATGGTACAGGACATATAAAATGTAACATGTAAATAGATTCGCCTAAGAATCTATAGTAAATAAAAATGTTTTGTCATTTTTTTTAGGGGATTGGAAAAAAAATCATTCGACAGACTCTCAGAACCAGCACCTACGGAACACTGATTTCTCTTTCTCTCTCTCTCTCTCTCTCTCTCTCTCTCTCTCTCTCTCTCTCTCTCTCTCTCTCTCTCTGCACTGGCGCTTGCTGCTCTACTCGAACCATGGCTTTCTCATTCAACTACCGCTGCATCTCTCTTTCCTAACCTCGCTATGTTTCAGTCCAGCGTTGTCAGACCACACACCTCCTAGTGGGATTCTCTGCCTTCGTCTTGCTCAAACTAGCACCTCCTTAAGAGAGACCTCTCCCCCACGGACGACGGTTGCCGTGGCCCTACATAATTTACCTAGTAGCGTCTCCCATGGCGATCCAGTCTGCCTCTCTCCCGTTCACACTCGCCTGTGGGATCCGGACGGTTTCGCCTACCATTAGATACCGAGTGTGAATTCGTCGTCATTCCAAGACCACATAAACTACCTATAATACCTACCCTGTTCCTCTTCTCCTGAACATAGTGCTTTGTCGGGGCACACCTTCTATGATCTTATGGAGTCAAATCAATACGAATAAAGCTGCCCGCCGACTAGGCCGCCAGCAAAGGTTAAAGACCACAGGCCCACCCATTATATCTCTTTCTTGGCGCTCGCCGGACAGCGGCTAGTGTCGTAGTGACCCTAGCCCACGGCGGACGGCCTCTCCCCACCTAGGGGACTCATCTAACCTGACAGCCGTCCTTCCTTATTTGGGCAATTTTATCAAATCTAATATAAAACCTTGATATTTATTTTATCTGGAGTGCTACCTGAATATTAAGTAATACACCAATTTTACTAAATAATTATTATTGATAAAATATAAGCTTATATGTTATATTGCCGAGAAATTAGGTTTAATAATTATGTGTAAGTGCTGATCATGTAGTTATAAATTGAAGAAATTATAAGGTTAATTTATATATATAATTATATTTATAAGGTTAAAGAAATTAAACATCTTACCCCCTCTTAAAAATTTCATACTTAAGCAAAGTGAAAGTGTTTCTGAATGCTACAATTAACAATAATGCGATAAGCATGAGCATAAAATACATCTCCTTCATCTAATTTTGGTCTATTTTTTTTTATTATTTATTATTTTGAAGGAATTGAAAATACAAAACATGTTAACTTTTTAACCATAATATGTTGTAGTAAAATTAATGGTTGATAAATCAATATCATCAATGAAAAATATACGTATAAATTACAAATGTATTTATATAATTAAAAACTAAAATTTACTTGATCAGTCTTATGGATTAAGGTAATAATTAAAGTAACTCCATTCGAATTTTTTAACCAACTAACTTTTCAATTAATTGACAATCTAAAATTAAAATGTAGATATACTTTATACTAATGCATATCCCATTACTGGCAATTGTAGTAGTATGTATGACTGTTTGACAGTTGGAAACGCTTTTCCTAAATATATAACTTTGTAGCGAGACAAGACGTTTTATTTTTTAAATTCTTATGCTAATAATTCGACACAATTGAAACGTCAGTGGTCTCTTTTGTCTGCAGGATTCAGTTTGATCGATTCTTCAAATGATAGTACTGGTACCAGACGTATGTGCATATCAAATTTCACTGTTGATCCAAAATGAAGATTACTTATTTTTATAAACCGTTATTTTCATTCAAAATATTCTTGAATATTATTGCTAGTCGAAAGTTGCCTTTGAGGTCTACAAGAAATAGTTAGGTTTTTAATTCCTAATGCCAGAAAATATTTACCTGACCAAATAGAGTAAACATTTAGTCACGAGAAATTGTCTTTGATGAGTCCTGTATGTTGAGTACAATTCCAGTGAAATACTTGGAGATACTGTCAAAACTTTTAAAGTCAGTCTCATTGGGTCTCCTTTTTTAAATATTAGGAAAACTATTCCTGTCTTAAAACTCCCTGGAATCTTCTCTGTCTCTCATATGCATATTATTAAAAACTTCTACCACTTTATCCAGGTACGGGTCAGAAAATAGTTTTTTCAAATGAAGAGTTTTATTAAAAAAAAAAAAAAATCTGAAGAAACCACACCAGGAGATGATACGGTGCTGTGCCTGGGTTTCTTAAATACTTATTAAATGATTCTGATAAAGTGATACTGTGTTTTTTATTAAATTTTTTAGGGGTTAGAGTTTTTTTATGTGTCGTAAAACTCATGAACCATCTGGAGATCGTATGTGTCATACTCCAAATGCAACGTAACAATTGATGTTTAACTGCAAATCTGAAGTCGTTGGTTCTTAGGCGATAAGACAACTCAACGGTGCCGATAACCAAATAGCACCGGGAAGCCAGTAAATCAAAAGAAGCACATTGAAAACTGTATTCAGTATAAAAGCGATCTTGCAAGCCAACTCATACTATATATTTGAATTTAGTGAAAATTAGAAATGATCCTTATTACATGTCTGAGTTGAATGTGTTGTATGAAAGTCCAATGGGCTATTCTAGTGATGATAATGATTTTGAAAACGGTCATTATAACGTTCATACCGTTGATTATTCTAGCGATGATTCAAATCCAAGTGAAACTAGCTCCGTTTAAAAAAATGTTCGTAAACGTATAAGATCTAAACTTATAAATGTGTAAGCATTGATGAATGTGACATAGCAGATGAAGAATAAAATTGGAGAGTTCAAGCGTCACTGGCGTATTCGTTACCGCGAACGATGCGGGCGAATTATGAGTTCCCCCACATAACTCCACTTGGCATAGTGCGTCCCAATCCAGATTTAGGTGGACAAAACCTTTATGGCCACGTCGACCTGAAAAAAACTAGGGGCCTATTTCTAGTTTTTTTTCACACTAAATCTAATATAATCATTTTATATAAAATAGTAGACATCAAATAATATTTATACTAACAGTAGAATCAATCGTTCTACGGACAATATTTCGTTGTTGCGATGCTCTTTTTTCACCCGTCGATACTGTTATAAACAGAGTAACTAACGTGAAATAAATAGCGAACCCAAAGTAAATACAGGCGGTGTCAATGATATATTAATGATAGCTATTAGAAAAACACAAAAGCAATTACAACATTAAAGGTCAAAACAATTTATTGGTGATGGTCGTGCTCATTAACAAGAGAAACAGATAGACTTGAATTAATACCAACCTGATTTGTACAATTAATGCAAAGAAAATAAAAAACAGTGGAAAAAAGAGGAGACAAAATTAACACAGAAATACTCATTATCAAGAAGACAGCTCATTTTCAAGAAGACAGCACGAGTGTGATACTAAGCATATCTATGAGGACCTTATGAACATTTCAGTCACTAAGAGTATTCACTCAATCTGAATAATAGTTTGTTTCATCTAATAATGATTCGCTTAATTTTGCTACTGGAGGGCTGCATTGCGGTATAGCCCAGTTGTTATTGGTTATTATTGATTGAGATATTTTGGATTGGAAATGGTCGAGTAATTTTGATTTTCAGATATTGACCCCTAGTAAACATTTTTCGACCTCCACCTCACTTGTGCGTTTTACACCACCTTGAAAGTACCGCTAAGAAAAAGCTTTTTTTCACTTTTTCCTTAGTAGCTCGCTTTCAGTGCATTATAGGAAAAAAATTGTCATTACCGATTTTAAAGAGCAATAAATTTCCTGCGGTAAAGTTGAAAACAAATATTGACCCACCTATTGCAATCCAACCCATTTTTATCTCTACTGAGCTAGTGTATTGAGGACTTCAGGGTTCTAAAAACTATCTAAACGCAAAAATCGCATACAATTTCTTGAACGACATGGAATCATATGTCTTCGGTTACAAAACAAGAGTCATAATGAATGCTGTCGGATGTAGGTATGTTTTAACAAATTTTGTTTGTGAAAATAAAACAATTGAGATAAAAAAAACAAAAACTATTATCATATTAATTTTATACCCATGATCCTACGAGAATGAAACAATGTGCTGAAGGTTTACAATACCTGTAGAAATGAAATCTATAATAAACGGGACGGATTGACAGTAACACATAAGCCAGAGACTGATAATAGCTTAGTCAAAATGAGAGCAGAGTTCGCCGAATTCGTAGCACTATTTAATTGTGTTTTCTCTAAAACGCTCAGGGATTATTTAAGGTCTTTTTTTTCTGATGATTTTTTAGTCTTTTCGAGGTCCGTGACTCCTAAAATTACTGTCCGAAAAAATGAATTTTTTTTATACGAGATTGGTACATCTAAATCGGGACTTTGGCACACTGTGAGTGAGTCAGGGCGTTCCAAATTTGTAGTTGGGTCCAATTTGATGGGAAATTGACAAGAATCAATAATATATTTAGTTAGGATGAGTGATAATTGAGTTCGCGAACGTCAAGTGCTCTTCACGCGGTAATAAACGGCATTCGTGCCAGAACTCGGCATTATTAATTAACAGACCTTCAAGGATTAGTACGGGATGTAATCTAGTGCTCCTGAACCCAGGTATTTTCAGCAATGGGCGGAACAATATTTGTGGCAAATTTCGAATCTACTCATACACAATGTTATGTGCTTCATATAATTTACTTTCTAACATTTTATATTAGATAGACTCACAGCTATCCAATAATAGTTTTAGAAATTGTTGAAGTGAGTGTAATTAAAAATATAATTAAAGGGTGTTGTCAGGGAATCCGAGAGTACAAAATAAAAATGTTTTTTTTCGGTCTGGAACAGTATTTTTAAATACTATAGTTTATTATATTTGTAACCTTATTTATTTGCTTTACTAGCTACTTATTGCAACGTTTCAACCCGTTGTGGATTATTAGTAGATAATATAGGTATTTATAGAAAATTAATTATATAGCCATTTATTGATATGACTTGTATTGCCGTCAATATATTGTAACATTCATGATATTTGAGAATATCATGACCAGCCACCCTCCCATCTGGTCAGCATCTTCCCTTATGCTCTTAGGAGTGGGGGTGAGATAAAGGGTCAGTCTTAGCCCAGCCGCATAGAAAAGCGGACTCTTAGCAAGCTCCCGAACTGGCGGTACCATATAGAAAAAGAGGAGAAGAACCAACAGCAGACAGTAACGTTGATTGAATTATACGGAGATCATCGATTGGGTGATATTGATATTGTTTTTATTATGGATCCATTAAAAGAAATTGAGCTCAAATTTCATGTTTTTTTTGTAATTAGTAGTAACAATCCTTGTTCAAAAGGAATTGAATATTTTTATATACTTTTTGTCAGCACTATATATAATTATAATTATTTGTTCTAACCATTTTATTTATATACATATATTTCACAATTCCCAGTTTCTAAATTTATTAATAACTACGACATTAGCCTTGAGATCGGGCGATTCAATCGGGATAATTTCCTATGTCGAAGACATAAAAACAATTTGAATTAAAGATCTCATGACGGACCTGCCAAATTAGTTAAGGTCAATTGATCTAATAAATTAGGAAAAGAAATGGTAAAAAATGAGGTAGGTTTCAATATATATATATGTAAGACAATTATTGAAGGTGGGGTGAATAAACTGAAATCAGTTTCTCTGTAAACAAAGTTAGCAATTTTATTCACTATATATTATATTATAACAATTATTAATATTGATTTACACAATCTTACCTGTAAACAAAGAAACGACAATTACAGTTAATAACTATCCATTCTCTATTCACACTATTTACATGTTCTGTTACCTCACATAACCTTCTCTATCTCATAACTGCTGCTCCATCTGGTGTCAGCCAGTGGAAGCAGCACGGCAAATTCAAATTAAAGAGAGGACACTTTCATTACATTTATATATTTGGATAGAGGAGGAAATTCCATGAATACATCTAGAGATTCGGAAAAAACGTTTGTTTCAGAATTATCTGTTTAGTTTGGATGTAAATTAACCATATCCACCCAATGTACGTCATCTAATTGCCTAATCACCTAAGTCATTTAGGCTCCTCTGTGCTGGTTGATGGCCATGGATAACAAATGAAGAAGCAATGGGCCTGTTCTTAACCGATCTATTTCTTAACCACTGCACCATACGATGGCCCAAAAGAGTAACCATTCTCAGGGAATGGAGGAACAATATACTACTAGTTATGGAAGCATTTGAATACCGTTATAATTGTCTTCACCCTGCAACAGTATGGCATGAATTATGCATAGCACTTCGCCTGAATATTGTTAAGTGATGGAGAGGAGCCTCTAGGCCTATTGACCGACAGATGTATGACTGACTGGAGGGCATCAGAGGAACATCTGTCAGCGACGGCTAAGTGAAAAGTAAGTGTCTCCGACGGAAGATACTAAGCGAGAGTATTCGAGAAGACCCGATAATGCCTTATGATAATGAGCCAGGTCTAGGGTTAGTGCCCTATAATTAAAAACGGTTGGTGTGGGTGGATGGCGTGGGCACAACTGTATCACGGCTAGTCTTCTCACAGCCAGAACCGTCTACCTAAATACTTATGCATAATAATAATATTAATATTTATAATAAATAAATAAGTATTAATTGTTTTGTTTTATTTGGTAAAACATTTGATTGATAGATAAAAAAGGTAACTGGCGCAGATAATTGAGATAGGAGTGCTTGCAAATGACTATTTGCTGAAGGTAGGCAGAAAAGAAGTGAAAATAAAAAGGATTTAGCAAATGTATAAATTGGAGAGAGTAGTTATGGAAATTTTCCCGAACATCATTCCTTGCAATAATAGCGTGATCCCAGAAGACACGCAGGAATCTATCTGGCTCTTGAAAGAAAATACTCCACAGGGTTCAGAAAGCCACTCTTTTGGAAACTGCCAGCCTAGTTAAAAAATGCATCAGTATAAAATAATCAAAGCCTCAAGTTTGACTTATAGTCGGACTTTAGCCGAATCTGTGAAATTCGTAAGTAATATTTTTATTATCCTCTCTATGTGCCTTAAAATCAAACATTTATTTAACATAAAATAGGTACTTTGACAGTATCAGTCACCGCTAAAATGTGCTATCTACAAATAAAAAGAACGATATAATAAAAATGTAAACCAAAACAAACGCAGGAAATAAAAAGATGACTTAAATAAAAATAAAATATCCACACATTTACAAACACACAGACTAATTCGCAATTGAGTATTCACACATAAATACACATTGTAGCGACCGCTAACTACATAAGATAAATCACCCTATACTCTATTGTATATATTGTAAATTGGTTATAATATGCTGAATTTAAACAAATGTAAATAATATTACCAAACCACAAGTCATATCTGTGTAAATATTGTAAACAATAAAATACTTAGCTGGAAAAAACAAGCTCAGAGGCAGGCCCAGCAGGAGAGGTCCTGTGCCAGGTATATAGAGGAGGGTCTGGCCGTTTCCAGCCTCATCCAAAATGATTGGTCCAAATAAAACATCAGCCCATTGGATGCTTTGGGCTAAATGTACCCCCTAGTTTTAGCCATCTAGGGAGGTGCTGTTCTCATTGCTGTATCACTTGTAAGGAAGTGGCTTCAACACTGACTACAAGTGATCCAAGGCTTCACCATCTGACTGTCAAGGTAAATTTGGGGAAATCCATTTACCTTACCGCTCTATATAGGAGACCGTACCCGTCTCTCCAGGAGTACTCAGCCCTGCTACACGCATGCGCGCCGAGTTTTAACCACTGGATGGTAGGAGACCTGATATACGCTGTGGTATAACACAACAACAAACAGGGTTGGGAGACTCCTGGTGTAAACGCCGTTTACGGTCGATCACCCCCAGACATTTAATTTTCCACTGAGAGGTAGCCCACCGGCCACCTCGACAATTGTCTTAGTTCTGACCAGACAGCCGCACCATATCACTAGTTGCACCGCCCTTGACTTTATTACGTCTGACCACAGGCCAGTACTGTACGCTGTGGATGGTAGAGTTGCGACCCCTCGTCCCACTAGATACGACTACGGTCGGACGGACTGGGTGCTGTATCGGTCGCAAATTTACCATAACCTTCATACGGTGCCAGTTCTCCGCTCAAATGAAGAAGTAGATCTTCAACTATCTTTCATAACTGATGTAATAACTGTGATCGTCGACGCCACAGGCACTGGGATCCCGAAGTTCAGACCCATGCTACCGTCCCTGCGACCACCTCCAGACCATATTCTGAAAATTATTGCCTTGCGCACTCACGGCGATCACAGAAAGTTCTGGAAGCTGTTGAAGAAACAAGGCAGCTACGGACTGCCACTTGACCGCGAAGCACAAAAAAAACCTACGCATCTGTTGCAGTGAGACTTCGAATAGTGAACATCTCGTGAAAAACCAGCTCTAAAGAAGGGAAAACTGAAATTGAAGAAATGGCTACGGGGATGGAGGTTGAGGCCTCGAGAAAGCGGCCAGCTTCCCCATCTTCAGCCGGGGACAGCGAAGAGGGCTTCGTTGCATCCAAAAACCCAGCCACGGCCAAGAGACCGGCGAAGAAATCCCCTAAACCGGTAGGGAACAAATATGAGGCGCTGCCTAGCGAGTCGCCAGAATGCCCTCAACCAGCACTAACAATGAAAAAGAAGCCGCCTACTACCCTATTCCAGCTGTTCAGAGAAGCAGCAATAAACAAATACGGCCTCAGGAAGACGAAGGATGGCGTCACCATATACACCGAGCTGGAGGAAGAGAGGATTAAAATCCTAGACCTACTCCAGCAGACAGGAGGACAATTCCACTCCTTTGCTCCAAGGGGTGGACCCAGAAATAACAAGCTATCTTGTTTCCATTACTCAAACCAGCCAGGATCGAAGACCAACAAGCCCACTACCACCCGATCAGTTTATTACCTCAAATGGGGAAAATTCTATTGAATTATCTCAAAGATTACTGTGCGGAAAATGACATCATTCCGCCAGAACAGACTGAATTTCAATCCAGAACATCCCCATATGAAATTACAGACAGAAGCTAACCAAAATTAACCACGCCTATGATTTCGCTAGACTGCACGCAGGCGTTCGACTCGGTGTCCCACGGGACTTATTATTATATAATTTAAACAAATGTAAATAACATTACCAAACCATAAGTCATACCAATGTAAATATTGCAAAGAATAAAAGACGCAGCTGCAAAAAAACTAGTCAGAGGCCCTTAAAGGGAAAGTCAGGTAGCTGCTAGGGGGTTGGGTGGGTCCGAGTCTAGAACAGCGTCACCGCAAGTTACTGATCATTAGTTACTGGGGGCTATATATAGGACCTCGTTTTGGCCCGTAAATCATTCTAACAACGGCTCTCTGATTGGTGCCTGCAGCTGCACAGATTTTTCAAGATTTGGCCTTCTCATTTATGAAAACCTCTACATCTCTCTTCCAAACCTCGCTATGTTTTAGTTCGGCCTCGTCAGACCCCACACTTTCCTAGTGGGAATCTCTGCCTTCGTCTCGCTAAAACTAGCACCTCCTTAGGAGAGACCTCTCCTTCGCGGACAACGGTTGCCGTGACCCTAAAAACTTTACTTAATAGTGTCTCCCACGGCAATCCAGTCTGCCTCTCTCTGGTTCACACTCGCCTTTGGGATCCGGACGGTGTTCGCCTAGCCTCAGATACCGAGTGTGAATTCGTGGCTTTTCCAAGACCCCATAAACTACTTACAATACCTACCCTATACCTCTTCTCCTGAACATAATGCATTGTCGGGGCACATACTTATAAAATATGGAGTCAGATAGTACCATAGTAAAACCCGTCATAAAGCAATTATCCAGGTCATAACCTAATCAACCCTCACTTCGTCGCTAGGGCTAGGGTAACTAGGCACCCCCCTCGTGACGACCCGACAATTGTATTATGAAATTAATAACTCGGCAAAGCCTTAATATAAAAATGGTGGACAAACGAAACGAATCTATTACATATATGGTTAGGAGGAGAGATTAATGAGGTCGCGAACCTTATGGTACTTTTTACACGATAATAAATGGTATTATTTGGTACCAAATGTAGATATAAAGAGACAATTAATAGAACTTAAGGGAAAGGGGTTAAGGGGTTATCGTGGGTCTTGAACGACTTTTTTGGGGGGGTATTTTTATTAGATTTTTTTTTATAGTTTAATTGTTTTGTTAATGAAAATTTATATCATGTATAAATATAAAGATGGTCCCGTAAAAAAAAAAACAATCGTTTAAATACAGTGTAGTAGCTAACCAAATCTAGACCTATCTTATACACATTAAAAACACCTCAAACCAAACAATTCTTCAAAATAAAGTCTATATCACAAATCTCAATGTTTCTAGATTTAGAATGATTATTATATTTTCCAAATTAGTAAAAAATACTAATAAGTAGATTTAGAAATGACTTGGAACTGTACGAAAATCATGACATAGTTATATTATAATAATAACATATGAAATAAATAAGTGCAGCGAAGAGAACATGTTAACCTGAGAATACTGGTCGTAGGTGTAGCGTCCACCCAATTACTGGCTTCATATCTCTTTTGCCCACTCCAAACAGGACGGGGGACACAAAGTAATGGGATCTTCTGGTTGATTGAATTTGAGAAATCAGATTAGTATCCAATTTTATTTTCATATTTTGTATTTATTTAATAAGCCATAGAAATTACATTTTTACTTTAAATTATCAGACTCATCTTTCCGCCTTATGTGTTCCTGCCATCAGATCGCATATACGTACACCCCTCATCTGTGTGTGGCGTACCACAAGTTAATCTACGCATGACAGAACGTTCTTTAAATGAGGCATAGTTTTATGGTGGGTATGAAACTATTACTTGAAAATAACATTATTACATCAGATCTTAAAATATGATACATTGAAGTCCGTGCCACTTATGGTATGATTGTGCTTATTCACCAATCTGTCTAACCATTCCCGTTTCCCATATCTCGTATAGAACCTAAAATTTATGTTTCAATGATTTTTATATTAGTCCAGTAGGAAATTTAGTTGGCAGTGTTAAGTAACAAAACATACTGGCTATAAACAGTGGATTAAGTTTAATAAAATGGCATACCTCATCATAATATATAATAATATTAACTACAGTCCTTAAATCAAATATGTCATGAAAATTTGAAGTTCTTCTGGACACACGTTCATTTTCTGAGAAAATTGATTGAATCTCTGCTTGATCACTGAATTCATCTAAATTAAGCTAGTTACAAATGAATTTCAATTTTCAAATTTACTGCATCTAAATGACATCGAGCATAAGTTTTAATTTTAAATAAAATCATTAAATTTCTTCACCAATGGAAAGTAACAGTATACAATTAAAAAATGTATAATATTAACGAAATGCCGCTCAAAAATCAACCAGTACCATATAAAGTACAATAACTACACAGATAATAAGTAGGATTCAAATATCCGATATTTAGGTCACTTGATAGAGAGGGCTATCTTATTCCATGCAGACAAACAACTTTAATTCAATGATATTGAATACTATACAAAAAAATTCAAAACATACCCCTATTTTAACAAAAAATCAAATGTACTAAAAGTAGACTTTTAATTTATATACATTGTATCCGGCAAATGTGTTTTGGCCCACAATGAGCACTTGAAAATGGTTTAATTTCTCTAAAACAACTACTTCACTAAGACAAAAGTAATGCACCAATAATCACAAGTGAAAATGGTAGATACTTGTATTAAACATTTATCATTTACATTTTTTCAATAATATCCCCAATTCGCAAGCCCTCTAATAAACAAAATAAGATACTACAAGAAATATAGATTAAAACGATATGTTCATAATAGGTAAAATCATATATTCTTATAAATATAATATTTTGACTTATTTCTACTGTTTTATAGCCTACTTATGTTAGCTATTTACTAAAAGGTAACTCCGCCTTTAGGTTGTGCAATCTATCTAGAGAAGATAAATTCTATAAAAAAGTAATCTTTTACAGTTTATTATCATCATGATAGAGACTTTATTGCTTTTGTCTTTCCTTTAAATTTAAAGTATTTAATTATCTAGCTATTATGCAAGCTCAAAAGAAGAAAATGAGTGATGTATTCAATCTGTTGTTGTATTTTATGAAATTGCCATGTATACCTTTTTGTTTTTCTCAACCTTAGTTAATAAATATATTTGTGAGTAATTATGTTCTACTACTGTAATGCAGGTGTATTGCAGTGTTTGTTGCCCTATTAAATTATATCTTTCACTTCAGCAAATAGCTGTGTAGTTCAATATATCAATAAGCCATCCAACGAAATGAATCATTTACACTGTCTCCTGCGTCAATTGAGTTTGATATTCATGTTACATTAACAATTTACCCTCCCCCGCTGCACATTTCTAAGTACGCTGCCAATTGACCGACAACGCCCTGACCAGTATCGTGTGCAGGCAATGGGGGGTTGCTTTTATAAACTGGATCTCAGAAAATGAATCGACTAGTAGATTCATGGGCCAGTAGCATCATTATATATTTTTTATAAACGTTTAACGATTAAAATTTGTTCACATCGATTATGAATTAGGTTGTTTCTCATTTAGGCTGTAAAAAAAAAACACCTGTATTTTTATTAAAAAAAAATATATTCATTTTTTTGTAATTTACTCAAAAACATGTTGCACTATGTTCAGGAGAAGAGGTATAGGGTAGGTAGTGTAGGTCCCATGTTAGTACCCAATCATGTGAGGTTTTATTGTGCCCAATGAGATGCCAGTATGTGGTGGCCCTTTGTTCTCGTAGTGATTCAGGCCTCGTCCTACCTGCTGTGGGTAAGGGTTTCCAGCCTCTAACTAGTTTGTTTGCAGCTGCGTCTTTTATTGTTTACAACATTTACAATGACTTATGGTTTGGTAATGTTATTTACATTAATTTACAGCATATATACAATAGAGTATAGGGTGATTTATTTATCTTATGTAGTTAGCGGTCGCTACATGAAATAAAAGCTAACTAAAATCAGATATGCTCCCAAAAACTGGCTGAACAGTTCTGTCTAAACTTTATTTTTATATTAGATTAATAGTTTCTGCGCATGCGCTACTATTAACAACCACGTACAACTATCGCTCTCCAAATCAATACCGATAACTACCGTTATAGACCCTTTTTCGTCTTTGGGATTGTGTCAACTGGCAACTTAAGTGAGGTGGCCACGAGGGAGCCCTCAATAAGTGAGTAGATCGCTAGTACATTGGTGTAAAGTGTAAATAATAGTGACATCGGAGAGAGTAGTCGGCCATCTTGACTGAGGCATCAGTCGTCGTTCACGACACATAGCCGTTCTGAGCCAGACCTGATAGGTGGCTCAGATCCAGACCTGATAGGTGGCTCAGAGCCAAGACCGGTGACTCGCCACTGGAATCCCACCGGCACTACGTATTTTATTTATTATTTTCTTTTTTTTTAACTAACAAAAATCTTAGCTAATGACAAAATGAGATTTTATCAGCAGATAATATCACAAAATAAAAAGAAAAGATCGAGGTCCTTAGGCCCAACTCCACCAACGTCGCCAGTAAAGCGAAAACCCAGACGCTCAAATAGGAACATCCCTACAAACTCATCTGCTGCCAGCTCTATGGAAGATCTACCACCACTTGCCAGCACTTCAAAAGAAGAAACTGTAGCAGAATCTCCATTCTTCACACCGAATAGCTTCGAGGTACTGAGAAATAGCCAACCTGACGACATGGAAGTTATTCAAACACCAACACAGCCCAAGCCGCCTGCTATATTCGTAAGGAATATTAGCAATTTCAAACTATTGTGCTCACAAATGAGCAAAGTTGTAGGTACCGGAAAATATACGTGCCTCAATCGCTCTCGGGATACAAAAATTTCCCCAGACACTCCGGATACTTATCGAGCGATCATTAAGTATTTGGAAGAAACCAATGCAGACTTCCATACATACCAGTTGAAACAAGAACGATCGCTTCGAGTAGTGATAAGAAATCTGCACCCGACCACACCAGCTGATGAAATTGAAGACGAACTATCAGCTCTGGGGTTCAAAGTTCGGCAAATAACCAACGTTTTACGTGAGGACAGACAACAAAACGAATCCACCAAAACGGCATTACCGTTATTTTTTGTAGATCTCGAGCGGACACCTGGCGTGGAGAAAATTTATGAATTAACAACCCTGTATTACACAAGAATACAGGTCGAAAAACCTTACCCCAATAGAGACATCGTCCAATGCCATAATTGCCAGGCATATGGGCACACAAAATCGTATTGCCACCACCCTCCTAGGTGTGTAAAGTGTAGTGGGCAGCACAAAAGCGAATTGTGCAAAAAGCCCCTAAAATCGCCTGCTGTATGCGTGCTCTGCCAGCAAGACCATCCGGCCAACTACAAGGGCTGTGAGGCCTATAGAATCCTCAAGTCCAGGAGCGAGCAACGTCGCCGGCCGGAAGAAGAGAAGCCAGTAAGAGGTAGCTCAAGAAGCGCCCCCACCAGAAATTTGAGGCCTTCTGTCTCTTTTGCTGATGCCGTTCGGAACAGAGAGCAGTCACAGGCACTGCCCACTTCTCGTCCACAAGTATCTCTTCCCCAGCATTCCGCTCATCCCGCCAACCAGCAAACCCAATCCCATCCTCAACCACACATCTCGCATATTCCTTCACCACCAAGCTCTTCAGATCTCACTAGCCTATTAACATCATTCCTTACAGAATTCAGAACCCTAATTACCCCTCTCATTTCCCTTCTTACAAATCTTGTCTCATACCTTATCCCCGTTAAACAAAATCCATAAGTGGATCCTTCTGACTCCTTATCCATTCTCCTTTGGAATGCGAATGGTGTTCGCACCCACACTAACGAACTGACAGCACTACTCCATGACAAGAAGATCGACGTAGCTCTTATTACTGAAACAAGACTTACGAGCAAACGACCATTTACCGTTCGACAGTACCAGACTTATCGTACTGATCACCCAGATGGAACAGCTCATGCAGGTACCGCTGTCATTGTCCATAACTCCATATCCCACCACATAGTTCCTTTGGTATCACATGATTTCCTTCAATCCACTGCAGTGTCAATCACCACCTTCACTTTTCCTCTTACACTTGCATCAACGTACTGCCCTCCCAATAAATCCATTTCCGACTCCCAATTCATCTCCTTTCTAGACTCCATCGGACATCGTTTCCTTGTGGGTGGGGACTTTAATGCGAAGCACCAACACTGGGGGTCAAGATCCACAAATACACGAGGACGTGCTTTGCTGTCTGCACTCACACGGAAACATTGCTCCACTATCACTCCTGACACAGCCACCTATTGGCCATCAGATCCCAACCGAAATCCTGATCTCCTTGACTTCTTTTTTTACAATAGTTTAGGAACACTAAACTATTCACTCAAGCGCCTCGATGACCTTTCCTCCGATCATAGCCCTTTATTATTAACCATTTCCTTAAGACCAATTCACAAACTGCCTCCTCCTTCATTTATTAGGGGCCCAGTTGACTGGGACCACTTCCGTCAGCTTCTTACAGAGTCCGTAAACCTCAAATTATCCCTGAAAACATCCCAAGACCTAGACGATGCAGTGCATTCTTTCACTACTCTGGTCCAGAGGTCGGCTTGGGAGGCATCGTCACCCCATCGTCACACAAAAATCCACAATCATAATCGTTTACCTGAGCATCTCAAAGATCTAATCCAATCCAAACGCCGCTCCAGAACAGTGTGGCAAAGATCCCGGCATCCTATTGATCGTCGCACGTACAATCAGTACTGCCGATTGGTAAAGCGGCGATTGGCATCCTTCCGTTCCGATTCTTTCAATTCCTACCTCTCCTCTCTGTCCACCAGGGATAACTCCTTGTGGAACGTAACCAAAAAAATCCTAAAGTATCAACCTGTTTCACACCCACTCCGTCGTGATGATGGGTCCTGGGCGGCTTCGGATGGGGATAGGTCGGAGGAATTTGCTCTGCATCATACCCATACTTTCACACCTCACCTTTCTCATCAAAGCCATACTCACAGCACAACTGTGGAAGATTTCCTCACTTCACCTATTCATCTCTCTCTTCCACCAAAAGCCGTTAACCCCTCTGAGGTTAAATACCTTCTGAAAAACTTACCTTACCGAAAATCCCCTGGATATGATCTCCTTACTCCTCAAATTCTCAAACAACTTCCTCCTAAAGCCATAATCTTCCTAACCTACATATATAATTGCATAATCCGAACGACGCACTTTCCTCTCCTCTGGAAACACTCCATTATTGTCCTATTCGCCAAACCCGGTAAACCACCCAATGACGCCTCATCTTATTGTCCAATTAGCCTACTCCCTATCCTCTCAAAAATATTTGAGAAACTCCTACTAAAACGTCTACTTCCCATTGTTGAATCCAAAAACCTTTTTCCCACACACCAGTTTGGCTTCCGCCAACGACATTCCACTGCTCAACAAGGCCTTCGCGTTGTTGATCACATCTCCTCAGCCCTTGAAACCAAACAGTATTGCACTGCTGCCTTTCTCGATATAGCTCAAGCTTTTGACAGGGTTTGGCACGCAGGTTTGCTCTACAAGCTCAAAAGATATTTACCACAGACCCTTTTCCTAATCCTACAGTCCTACCTTTCAAACCGCTTCTTCCAAGTCCGCTGTGGTTTAGAATACTCTAACTACTATCCCATAAGTGCAGGAGTTCCACAGGGCAGTGTCCTGGGCCCCATCCTCTATAACCTATACACCGCTGATGTCCCCTCTACTCCCAATACCTTCTTGGCCACATTTGCAGATGACACTGCAGTCTTGTCATCCCATCCAGACCCCGACATAGCATCCTATAACCTTCAAAAACACCTTGACGAGATCGAGTATTGGTGCAATCAATGGCGGATCAAAGTTAATGAAGCAAAATGCTCCCACATTACCTTCACCCTTTGTCGCAAGTCTGGTCCACTAGTTTATTTTAATTCTATTCCTCTCCCTGTATCCGAGACAGTACGGTACTTAGGCTTCCATCTTGACAAACGACTGACCTGGAACCCACATACGAGACTAAAAAGACAAGAACTAAACAGACGCTTTGGACAACTGTACAGACTACTTCAAAGGACATCCCATCTCTCAATAGAAAATAAACTTCTAATCTACAAAGTTATACTTAAACCAATCTGGACATACGGAATAGAGCTATGGGGGACAGCAAAAAAGTCTAACATCAAGCGTATCCAATCCTTTCAATCAAAAGTCCTGAGAACAATAGTAAATGCCCCTTATTATGTCAGCAACAAAACCCTTCATAACGACCTTAATATACCCTACATTCTAGAACTCATCCCTTCCAAGTTTACGAAATTCCACAGTAGCCTTTCCAACCACCCTAATCCTGTAGCACAGTCAATGCACTGCGCCACTCATCCCTATAATCCTCCTCGGAGACTGAAACGGCAGTGGCCTCGTGACCTGCTATAAACGCGTGACAGTGGGAGTCCTGGCAATGGCCAGTCTCTCCAATCATGTCCTGAGCGTCTGTGGCTCTCGCGCTCTTGGTCAGCATCCACTGGCTAGTATCCGGTGACGCGGCTGACGGAGGAGCGTGGGGGACTTCCCAGGACTCCGCTTTCTCTTTGCGGTGGATTTGGGGGGTCTCTGGGCTGTCTGTAAATATTGTATGAATGAGCGAGTGAATGATGAACTGTAAATATTGTATGAATGAGAGCATATATCTTAATTACTTATTGCCTTATAAAAGGCAGATTGTAAATATTGCACAATAAAGGAATAAAGGAATATTAGATTAATGAGCTTAGTTTTTCTTTTCTTTTTTAAAATTTGGATTAAACCTCCTTACTTACATTAAGTTTAAAAATAACGGTTTGATTTGCGTTCACAAAAAATACGGTTCTACCATTTTAGGGAGAGTTCTGCGGACATTAGTCAAGTAGAAAAATAAAACATTTTTATACACTGTGACGTGCTTTTCCTGGAGAAGAAAAAATAAAATGAATTAAAAGAGCTTATTTCCATGGAATAAACTCTGCGATTCCCGACGTCATCGTTGTAGTCTTTTTTTTTTCTAAATAAAAAAAATAAATAATTCAGTGAAAAAAAAATTATTGGTGTAAACATCTACAGGGAGTGGTAAAATCAAAACAAGGACCGTTTCATAATTGATGTTGATTTCTATCAATTGACGTCCGTAAACTATTTCTGTCTAGAGCTATCCCATATGGAGAGGCTACTATGGAATTTCATATACTTGGAAGGGATGAGTTCAAGAATGTAGGGTATGTTAAGATCGTTATGAAGGGTTTTGTAGTAGTACTTTTGGTAGTAGTACTCATAGATACTTATATGTTGGTAATTATAGTACGTTATAAAAAAAGCTTGGTGGCTTTCCCAATATATCGTTTTTATTGATATCATCCTTTGTCAACTTTTTACCTATTCAGGATTCTACATGACTACAATCAGAAATATATGCACGGAAACCACTTAATTTAATAAATATGATCAATAATAATTTAATAGTAAGATTAGAAACTAAAAAAAAAGAGTATAACAATACACCTGTGAATGATATTGATTGGTCATCAATCAACAATTTTTATTATTACATTGTTAGAATTACCGTATTGGTAACCTTACTGTAAAAATAAATTATAAAATTAAAAAAGTAAATCAATATTGCATTGAAAAGTAATTTTGTTAAAACAAGAACCATTTTACAAATCTGAGATCTATTAAAACTTGAATTATTAGAAATGAAAAACATAATTTACATATATTACAAGTAAAAAGAACATTACTATGGGAGAGGATATTTAACTTATCTAATTAAAATTACTCGACAAATAATGCTTATCATAAACAACATAGCAAAATTCAGAACTCTTCAAGAATTCTTTTCAATTTTTTTTTATAAAAAAAATACAAAACCCTAAAAAAATGTTCCGTACTTCCAAAACCTTAAATACCAGACTTTAAGAAAAAACAGACAATTAGTCTAAAACTGTTAAAATGTTGGCATATTTATGGAGAAATTATACTGCAATACTGATTCACTATTTAAAATTTTTAATGTATATGTACAGTAAGTATAAATAGTTAATAACGGTTACATTAACTTGTAGAAGTTCGGTTTGGTTTTTCAGAAAGTGGTCCAGGTGTGTCACCAGGTAGGACGTAACTGTACCACAGACGCCCCGAGATCTGGATCTCATATCTTATGGAGATCTGGATGAGTGCTGAAGATCTCCAGGTGCTAGAAGTACCGGAGGGCAGGATGTGCCGGAGGTTAAGAAAGATTTTCCCATAGAGGAGACCGCAGAGGCACACCTCAGCTGTGGTCTGGACGGTTGGGTAGCGATAATTTACCGGGCCACTTTGATTCCATTAGGACTCTCCCAGGCAGCTATAGGTAATCATTCCAATCTCTTGCACCTGGCCGCGCTTCTTTATCCCTGTCCGTGATCTGTTTACTGTCCGTTTTATCCTCGGCGTCTTGCTTACTAGTAAACAATTTTCCTATACCGTATAAGGAGCCGTTTCGGCAACTATTGCAGCCACAAGACAAAAATAAATATACTTTTCAGGCGTTGCTCAAACTTGGCCCCAAAATATTTTTATTTTCAAAGGGGCAGGTAGGAAGATTCGTCTGTCGGTACTTTGAAGTAAAAATGACGTGGCAATCTGACTAGTTGACCCTGACATTTTCTTTTTTATCACATCGGTTATAAACTACAGTGATTTCCATTTCTCAACTTTACTGGTCCTCATACCCTCAAGATTTTCGTAATTCCACAAAAGATTTTCCTAATTTCCTCTTCTCTACTTCTTATCCACTAACACTCATAATTACAATCCTCTTCGTCACCTCAAACTGTGATGGCCTGGTGATCTATTGTAAATAGAAATGTCATGGGCACAGACTATCATCCTTACTCACGTTGTGAGCTCTTGCACTTTGCCCAGTGGTGAAACTGTCGGAGAGGGGGTGGAGGAGGGGGGCGGAGGTCCTCCACTGTTTCTTGTCCTTCCACTAGTTTACTGGGTGAATTGCTTTGGGTATTCATATATTTTATTAATATTGGTGTGGATGTAAATTTCATATATTTATAAATGAATTATCGCATCTCAATTAATAACGCTGTGGATGAAAATTGTGATTTTTCAAATAAAGATCTTTATATAAACGAAATTAAGGGAGTAGATCGTGAAGGAACAATGTCGATAAATGTCTTTGCTCTGATTGGGTCTCCACGTCGGTTTCATATAAACTTACTAAATGATTCTATTTCCGATTTTGTGGAAAACTTTACAAGTTTAGGAGAGAAGTTAGCCCATACTGTCCGTGAAAACGAAGATACTGCGGAACAGAAAAGGTTCTGCTCATATGTTATCCCTTAGAACAGTCCAGAGCCAAACTCATACATAAAATTGTAGAGCATTTCGAGCTTTGGTCCACGATTGAAAGATGCTTGCTCATTTTAACATATCTAAGAGAACATAACATAACCTACTCCTTGTATTTACATAAATTTCGATTAAACTATTTTTATGACCAATATTGAAGAACGTGCAGAAATACATACGAATGACAAATCCGTACCTGTTTAAAAGTAGAGACAATTCGTGCTCGGCGAAAATCCCTCTATATTTTACAATCCTTTGGATTGGGTTGAGTAGATTTAAGTGTTGTTGTTTAATTCACTGTGATTACTCTTTAGTTCATCCTGGAGCTTGCTCTCAACAATACCTCCCGATCCCGCAACTTCTCACCCTCGTCCAGAAACATCAGAAATTATCTTAGATCATGACTAACCCAGCCTAGGCCGTCCTAATACTCATTGGCCAGGCGGTTTGCCAACCACTACTCTCCTTGGTATACTGTGGTCTGGAATTCTTTCAACGTGACTTCGTTCTACGTTGTTTTTTTTTCACAAGAAGTCCCCTTTTGCTTTCCTTGGCGAGGGTATGAGTGTCCGCTGGATTGTTCTCAATTAACCTGAAAGGAGAGGATCTACATTATATCGGACAATAAATTATCTTTTATTTCGCCTTTTCTCTAATATTAATGCCATACCAACACAAAAAATAGGGTTAATCTTTATATATAACTAATACTACAAAAACTGATTAAATGTGACGAAATTTGTCCCATTTATTATTATATACTCGTATATATATCGAATATAGTAGATATATTGAAATACCTAACAACTGTTTCCAAAAGTTAAGGAAAAGCTAATTTATGGATATAGGAGATGTAATGTAGATTATGAATAAATAATAATAGTTAGTAATCTATAAATGGGAGGGGGGGGGTTTATATTTTTGCTTTTTTAAAGTTTTTCTCATAGTTTTCAAACTGATTTTCAGTGAATTAGGAGGATTAAATAATACAATTATTGATCCAAATTCTTCGGGACCCTCACTGAATAAGAGTGTGAATAATTTTTTAATTTTTTTTTTAATTGTATAATTCCTTTATTGTGCTAAAATTACAATCTGCCTTGCTAGGCAATAAGTAATTAAGATATACTATCATTCATACCATATTTACAATTCATCAAAAATTATTTTTTAGGGAAATAGAATTTAACTATGTTTAATTCATTGTGTATATTATAAAAAGTGAATACAATTTACCCCCCCCCCCACACACTCATACACACACCCACATGTATGTAACAAGACGGTTGGATTTTTTTAATGCATGTGGATAACGAGATAAGATATATAATTTTATGATAATTAGTTACGTGCTCATTTTGGTTTTAGTTTAGCGGCGTTCTGGCGTCTGGGAAATATAATGTTAGTTTTGAACAAAAACGAAAATCAAAAAACCACTGGACTTACTTTTATTGACTTACTAACCACCAGTCAACATATAACTACGGTGTTGTAGATTTATTGATTTAAAACGGTTAATGAACTAATCCAGAAAAATATATAACAATAAAAAGTTTTCCCTAGACAATGTTAAGTGAAAAAGGTTGGCAGAATTTTTTTTTTCCGCTGTCATATAAATATACAAACTGTCTTATCGCAGGTAACTTTTCTAAAAATATTTACTTTCTTCTTATTTAAATCAACTTATCTCGTTTCCACTTTCTTGCTCATCGCTCTTTGTTTTTAAAAAACGACCAGAAAGTTCCAGACTTCTTTATTCTTCAATCTGAAATAAAGCCTCAGCTTAGTCTCGGAGGATGAAAAAAAAAATATATATTAAAAGTGTTGTGAAGGGATCTACAATATCATTTTCATGCGAATTTTATTTTTATTGTTTCCTGCTCGTCCTAACTTTACCAGCAAGGGGTATAGCTAAAGCATTATATACACAATATATTTCATAATATACAGACATTTATTGTCACGTTATCCATTGATCGTTTCACAAACTTGTGAAGAATTGTTTATGAAGACACTTTTGCTTGGTGCCCAGCTGTAACGTTGTTCCAGAAAGCTTTTGATCAATGCTGCGCTGTTGCTATACAGCTTCTGTTAGCCGAAGATATATTGATCCGTGGTTTGAGGCGAGGCACCATCACAAATAACCCCATACTGTATCTCATTATGGAGCGATGGCGGTATGACCCAAAGTGTTCCGTCAAACGTCGTCAATTGAAAGTTTAATTGCATACTGAAAATACTTAACCTTGATTCGTTCAAAGAAAATGAAGTGGGGTTAGGCTTTACCTGTATGAAAAATTACTCAGAGACTCTTTTCTAGAGTTTCGTTGATTTTTCTTGAAATCAGAAACTTTTTTGCTTTTACCTGTTAGTCTGCATGCCTGACTGACTATACTGGCGATTGCGAGTCCCCTGTTTTAGCTATAAATGTAAAACTTTGTATCGAGATTCCATACAACGCCACGAAAAATATTTTCAATTCCATAATACATAATTAAAGGTTATTAACTAATTAATTACTGGGTAATTTGAAAAAATCAAATTGTAATTTTTGTCATTATACATTGTTATTATACTTTAAACGATCATGTTCCCAAGTTCAACTCCACCGGGAACCTATCCAACCACCCAAATCCCCTTGCACAGTAATTACACTGTGGCGCACTCATCCCTATTATCTTCCTCGGAGACTAAAGCGGCAGTGGCCTCGTGACCAATAAATACGTGCCAATGGGAGTCCTGGCAAATGGCCAGTTTCACCAATCATGTCCTGAGCGTCTTTGGCTCTCGCGCTCTACTGGGGTATATCGATGCAGCTGACGGAGGAGCGGTGTTTGTTAAAGAGCGCCGACCTGAACCCGTTGGTTGATGTGCCGTCAATGAATGACTTCATACGCCGGAGACACATCAAATTTTTTGACGCGTTGCAGCACCTCACAACACTATGACCCCACCACCCCTCCCACATCGATGGCAACAGACTGTCGGGGAAGAACTAGTATGTAAGTTAGTTTTAAGTTTTTGATCAAAAAGGTGAGGCCCATCACCTTATAGAGTCTTTTAAATCAAGTTGAGTATAATGTGAATCATTATACCTACATGGAATTTATATAATTTTATACGAAATTTAAACCATATATATAATATGCGACGCTACAGCAAATAACAGCAAACTGCTATGTATATAGATTCAAATGATAATCTATAATGGAAGTAATCATTGTAATTTTTAAGGGGCTATGGGGGAATAAAAAAAATGTTTGGGGGTGGGAGACTTCTCCGCTTCCTTTTCCGCAAGCGAGGGAGGTGACAACCATGTGGATTTGGGAGGTCCTTCGGCTGTTTGTAAATATTTTATGATACTGAATGAGTGAATGAAGAATTGTAAATATGGTATGAATGAGAACATTACTTATTTCCGAATAAGGCATATTGTAATTTTATCACAATAGAGAAGTTTTAATATCATAATGTTGGTATTTCAACTCGACCTGTGATTTTTTTTTGAGTTAAACAGAGAGTACTATCCGGAATTCCATTGAGAGTTTGGAGGTATTTCTCTTCGGAAGTTTGGAGTGCGCAGATCACATCTAGGAAGGTACCCGTCATTCAACGTCACAGCCATGAACTAGGCGTGTAAGTCACTGTCTTCATGAGACAGGCCTTCACAACACTGCAGTTCGTTGAACACTTCTTGCCGAGTGGTTATGCCATGGTTAAGGTTGTATAATACTTTCCACTTCATCAAAATATTAACTGCAGTATGCATTGCGTAAAATTCATTAGCACTGGTATAATCGTTGCAATTAATTCTTCACAAAGGTTGCACACATACCTATTTTGCGATTCATAATACATTCCCTCATTCATAAATAATTTTGACGGTGTTTACAATAATTCACCGAATAATAGATCTAGAGTGAACAGAAAAAGACCGCCAATTCAAATTAGGACTCCTATTGTTTAATTGATCATTAATTAATAATTAAAAGAGCTGTATTATATTCAGGAATGTCACTGTATATATTGTAACATACCTCTTTTGCTATTTTTGTTCTAGTCGTCAGTATGTCAAATGATTCTTCAGCTGCAGTGCTATTTTTTGAAGCGGCCCCCGTCACCAAGTTAGCAGTGGAAATTTTCTTGATTCTTTATTATAAATTTTCTTAATTTATAAATAACGGATCACTATGAATCGGAGTTCGTCCTTCTGGCAAGGATAGGAATTCCGTTGTCATAAGAAAAGCATGGACTTTTTAATAACAATATTTAACAATTGTTCTTGCGTTTTTATGGCTTTGAGTGTATAATCTGGGTTCTAAGGTTCTAAATCATACCTCGCTTAGTTAGATGTTTTAGAAATAAATATTTGTATAAACGTATAAATAGTAGAAATCAACAACTAAACTAAGAAGTCATTCTAAATAATTATTCTGCCTATAATTCAATGTTTAAATTAAAATCGAAATCAATTTTTTTCATTTATAATTGAGGTACTAAACAACATTAAAAAAAAATAAATGGAAAAATGGTCTATTTATCCCCTCTTACTTTTTAATAAATAAACCCGGCGTTTAACGCTGTGACTCCACCAGCCTTTCCGCATCGATGGCAACAGACTGTCCGGGATATATAGGTCTACAAACTTCCTGGAAGCGTCCCGTCACTTTTAAATTTAAAAAAACCTGGTATTACATAAATACATTACAGTTAGTTTAACAATACCCATAATATAATACCATCATAAATTATATAAAATGTAGCATTGCTACAGTAAATATCTGAAGCACATAGTAAACGTTTAATTTATATAGTTTCAGTACAGAGTCTATCTATTGTAAATCCTAGTAAATATACACAAAGGGGTTCCGAAAAAAAAAAAAATGAATCTATTAATTTGTTTTCTATACTGCCTTAAAGCAAAAAATCATTAGTTCAATAGTTAGTTCTACATAACTATTTAAGTATATCTGAGTTAATGTTTATTGAATTACAATCTAAGAAAGGTTGGTAATAAGAACACGTAGAACGTTGTTACAAGACTGCTTTATTTATTCCAAGATACCTCTATCTATCGATATTACATGTAAACATATATACAGATAACATATGTTTGGGGATTAAGGCTGGGCACTAGCGGCGCCTGGACTTAACTTCTGTTTAATGAAATATGTTTAAGGTAGGTTTTAAGCTCTTTATTTAGTGAGATAAGTGAATAATAACGATGAGAGATACAATAATTAAGAAATAAACTTTATTGAAAATTATGAGAAACCATCCTACACAATTGAATCGATGGCAATAAAAAATAATAATAACAAATATTAAATTTTAACAAAACAAATTTAATTATAATGCATAGATTTCGATAATATTATTCCAAATTTTATTAATTGTTGCAATATTGGTGCGTTTAAGACTGATTCCTTTTTCTTTCTTCATTTGAATGACTTTAAAATTTTAAAGAATCTTATACATACTTTAATACATAATTTAATCATAAGTATCCTTCGAAATATTATACATCAAACACAAAAAGAAGAAAATGTAGGTCAAATGAATAGGTTAATTTCGATAGTGAGGGTCGGATGGCCATGACTTTTCGAACGACGCCTGGGATTAAGGGGGATAAAGCGGAAAGATAAAGATTGGATCAGGGGATTCTCGTGCCTAAAAGCGGAAGAATGGAAATTATTGTATCTGGTTTTAATGAGGTCAGAGGGGAATGGCTCGTGGGGGATGGGAGGGATCACAATCTACAGGATATTGGAAGGTTCGGCTCATCCCCACGGTTCTAGTAGCTATGTATTTTATTTATTAGATAATCTACGGTATTGCTGGATCGAGTGAACATGGTCTTAAGCTTATTCTCTCCCCCCACGGGCAGAGCCTTTTTTTTTTTTATTGTTATTTATTATATCGAACATTAATTTGGAAGCGCTGGTTCATTTTAAATTTCATTTGTGGGCGACGTTCGTGTTATTATTTATTTAAAACAATCAGTGCAAGTTTGAGGCATCACACAAAATGGGTTTTGTTAGGAATTTGAATAACTTTAGCAAATGATTTAGCAATCATTAGCAATCATTTTAAAAAAATGAGAAAATTGGTCAGGCATACCTCTCTCAGAGTCGAAAGAATACCGATCTGCACCCGGTAAATGAGTACAACGATCGGGGATACGTAATGTTTTTTTACTCGTAGCAGCACCTTACCAACCCGGAGATCACGACTCCACTACCCTTCCCGCATCGATAGCAGCAAACAGTATGGGAAACTTAAGTTAAGTTAGTTTTAGTCTACAATCTTTCCTGTGGGTAAGCCCGATCGTCTTCAAATTTCAAAATACTTGCATTACATTAGGTAGCCAGTTATATAACTTAATTTACTGTACTTTAGCATAGCTTCGGAAAATATACCACCAGGTGTGATTTTAGTTTATTACAGATTCTAAATATTGCAAATCAAAATAAAAGGGGCCTCTCGATAAATGGCAATGGACTCTCACCACTGTTTTAGGCCATTAGCCATGAACCGAGGGGCATCGAGAATACTTAAAAAATAAGCTGGAGAGATCGCCTTTTTTTAGAAAAAAATATTTAACTACCATATTATAATTTTAAGTACGACTATCTCATGGACTAGAATATCTGGCGATATTGATTGCTTGTCGGTGATGTGAACATGTTGCCCTGAGAGGTGTATTACCGTGTTGTTCCTGAGCCGACGTGAGCTCATAAATTGGAGGGTTTTCCATTAGGTTGGGCCGATCCCACTTAAGGTCGCAATTACTTCTCAGAGGACCATATTCTCTCAACAGCCTCGTTATATTGAATATTAAAATGAAATTCCCCTCCGCATTATCGTAAAATTGTTATTATCAAAGTGATAACAGAAAATTTGTATACTAAGAGGTATGCTTTCGTCCAATTAAAAAGTTCCATGTTTTTGTTCTTATTTTTTTAAAGCCGACTAAGGTTACTAATAAAATTGTATGTATGATTATGCTCAGTGAGTTTTTTAAGAAGGTGAGTATTAAAAACACCAATGGATGACAAATATCAACGTTTTTTTTTGCCGTTACCTATGTAGTGTTACCTTCGATAATTTAATTAAGATATATCATTTCCTGCTTCACAAATAGTGTAAATAATTTTTATAATTAATTAAAACAACTTTTGTGTCCCCGCAGTTTTTTAATATTTCTAATATTGCAAGTGCTTTGGGTACCTTAAACCATCATCTTCAGGTGCTTAGAGATTAACCACTATGTACTAATGTAATTAATATAAAATCTCTTCTAAGCACCCGAAGATGATGGTTTAAGCCGTCGAAAGCGCTAGCAACATTAGAAATCATAAAAAATTGTCACCAGTCAAATGTGTTTCGATTAATTGTCAAGGTTCAATCCACAGTGGAAAATACTCCAAACAAAATAAAATATTTTCATTTTATTTTAAATTAATTATACTTTTCAGCAAAGTAAAATTGTTTATTAATCTTGACAAATTCGTTTGTTGTTTATTCATTATTACAAATTTATTTTTTTTGTTTATATTATCTAATAAAACATTATTATAACTAGAAGACTACTGCCGGATTGTGAAATGGTATAGTAAAAATATAAACCAGGTTTATTTTCTTTCCACAACTGATAATTTCTTCTTTATTGAAAAAGCGCTTTCGACAGCTCTAAGCTGTCATCTTCACTTATCTTTAAAATAAATGATAAAAAACTGGTGTTTTAAATGGTTATTTGATAATTTTTAATTTTGTATTTTACTTATTTGTGTTGTATTTTCAGAATTTTTAATTGTTGTGGAATGGAATGACATTTTAAAACTAAGTACAGTTCAGCACTGTTAGTGGAATATATTTTACTTAATGACTGTGGTGATTGTTACGTATAATGATATACAGACCGACTAAAACATAGCGATGTTGAGAAAAGAGGAAAGAGAGATGCAGAGGTAGTACAATAAGAAAGACATGGTTCGAGTAGAGCAGCAAGTGCCAGTGCAGGGAGTAGAGAGAGAGAGAGAAAGAGAAAGAGAGAGAAAGAGAGAGAGAGAGAGAGAGAGAGAGAGAGAGAGAGAGAGAGAGAGAGAGAGAGAGAGAGAGAGAGAGAGAGAGAGAGAGAGAGAGAGAGAGAGAGAGAGAGAGAGAGAGAGAGAGAGAGAGAGAGAGAGAGAGAGAGAGAGAGAGAGAGAGAGAGAGAGAGAGAGAGAGAGAGAGAGAGAGAGAGAGAGAGAGAGAGAGAGAGAGAGAGAGAGAGAGAGAGAGAGAGAGAGAGAGAGAGAGAGAGAGAGGAGTGTATGTAGTAGGCAGTGGACGTTTTCCCTTTTGGAATGAGAAAATCATGGAGTCAGTCTTGCCCGCGTTTACAGAGATATTGAGTTTCTCAGTTATCTGGTTACAGGCTATTTCGGCCTGTTTTAGGGCGCTCATGCTGCTACTGTACAGCGCGATATCGTCCCAGAAAGCAGCAACTATCGTGTTTTTGTACCGGGCTCCGACAATTTCAGACGTATACACGTTGATAAGAACATGTCTGGAAAAGGCTCCTAATCTCGGCTTTATATAAGCAGATCAGAGGCTGGGCTACACCCGCGCATCTAGGCTCCTTGGGCTTCGGCTGTGTCATGCACTAGTTTCCTAACTGACGCCTAAGGTTCTTATTATTAAAATATGGAAAAGTAGGCTGGTATTTTCTGGGCTGAGAGGAGGGGATCTCCTATTCGTGGTGAAGATCTTGGTACAACAATATATATTTTGGTTCCTTGTCAATATTGGTAGTCCTTAGTTTCTACCTTTGGACCAGTATTTAACTTCTGTTACGAAAAACTCCTTCCATGATAAAGTCAACCCCAACCAATTCACCAAGGTTTTTTAGTTCTTTGTGTGGATTTAGTGTTACCTTCTTTGTTGATATTGCGTGACTATCTGAGATGGTTTGCTCCAGTATATTTATTAGTTGATATAATTTTATTCATGAGTATAATTAAGAGAAGTTATAGTCCAACATATAGTTTATATATCGTTCATACAGATACTAATTCATACACATATGGAACAACCCATCAAGGATAATGTCTGGAGGAAAAGAGGTTGGCTTTGGACTGAAAGAAGATTACATGTCACATCTATAGAAATAGTGGAATCATGTCTTGCGAAAACAGCTGAATAACCTCCCTTTCCCCCATCTGCTTATTTTGCTCATATACTTACTTTCTAGCGCATTATTTGGGCTACAGCTATCGTTTCTTGAGTAGCCATGTAACTACTAGGTAAGGCTCATATTAGCGAATAATAGTATATTAGTATTTATGAGATATCAGCAGGATCCGATTTTATAATAATTGTTATATATTTATACGTTAAATGAAGAAGAAAGCACATTTGAAAATAAAAGTATGAAAGTAAATTGACTTGTACAAAAAATAAAAAAATGTTAGTTCTGTGACCATATCTGATGATTAAGGGGAGAATATTTTAATAATAGATCAAATCAAGTTATTTACAGTGATAAAATTACAGTTTGCCTAATTGGGCAGTAAGTAATTGTGATAAATGTTCTTATTCATACCATATTTACAATTCTTCATTCACTCGCTCATTCAGACTGTACTCACAAACAGCCCAGATACCTCCCAAATCCATATGATTGTCAGCCCACTCGCATGCGATAGAGGAAGTTGAGTCTTGGGAAGCCCACCCCCACGCTCCTCCTTCAGCCGCGTCACCGGTAACGAGACTGTGGAGGCTGACCAAGAGCTCATGACATGATAGGAGAAACTGGGCATTGCCAGGACTCCTGTCGTCACGTATTTATAGCAGTTAAAGAATGTAGGGCATATTAAGATCGTTATGAAGGATTTTGTTGCTGGCGTAATAAGGGGTATTAACTATTGTTCTCGGGAATTAGTAATAGATCAAAAGAACTACCTCTAATAAACCCTGTTGGTCGTTACGTGACATGAGAGTTCGTCACCACGGTTGCAACTTTATATAAGTACTATTTAAAAATTACTTATTCTGACTTCAAAAATTTGTTAGTGATTATACTCCACTAAACTCCAACATGTAATATATAATAATAGCCAGCATTTTCGGAGCAACAATGGAACTATCAGTTCAGCTTAAGTTGTGAATAAAATTTTAATGAAATGAGTTTTCGTAGTTATAGTCTAATAGCTAGAACGTGCAGACATACAGACACATCGTTTCTGATTTTGAAAAATCTTAAAAGATCTCTTCTTCCTCTTAAAAGATAAAGAATGACTAAACGGTAAATTAAGACAAAATAAGAATATCAAAGTAGTACATTCATCAATAAATACAAATTAGGAAGCTACTTGTCTCTTAGGTAATATATTTATATAATTTGTTGCCGTAGATATGAGTAGATATATTTGTTAGATCTGCTTATAGTAGAAGACACCAAATTAGGCGGGTGAGCCTTTTCGCCATGTTGCCACACTTAGTCCCGACTAATCAAAGAGTCAGATCACTTCAGCCTTTTAACTGTCAATGTGGCAACGTTGAACTTTTTTGTTGCTGAATTCCTGCGTTAGACTCGATCACATTCGATATTTTATTTAAGAATAGTGTAGGCATTGAAAAAATTGGTTTAAGGAAGCTTTATTTTATTATGACGAACTGCAGGTAATGGTTTCCGAAGTTCTGTGAATTGCGAGTTAGGTTAGGTTATGGAGCGAGAGTTGGCAACACCGCAAATTCTCACCCGCCTAATTTGGTGTCCACTGCTATAGGCTGATGAAAGAAAAATGTTAGATTTTCCATACGCTCATATCTGAATTCACCACTATCACTATGATCTGCGAGCGAGTAATTGCATACTATCTTTAAGTCAGTTATTATTATACAATATCCTGTATCAGACCAACGAAAAGTGAAAAATCTGCTAAAAAAAAAATGGAAATCGTTTCAAAAGTTATTAACAATCTGTGGCCATAAAGGATATTTCATTAAGCATATCACGTGTAAAGGGTATGAAAAAAAATTATAAACATGTTTTCGCAAAAATAATAACTCTGATAACTGGTGGAGTTGAAGTGTTTGGTGACTGAAAAGTTTTTCCTCTGGTGGCTGTGAAGAGCTCCATGGTGGAAAATCCGTGGAAAACAGATGCCCCAGGTTATTAGGTCGCCAGCACTCGACCGATCCCCTGGGACTAAAGGGCGACTAATTTAAATGGAGTCCCTTTAAATCAGCCCCATCCCTTCTGCTATTTGCCTTAAGTCCTCATAATGGTTATTTCCCCATCCCCATCTTCATTATCTTTCCATTCTGAAAAAAAGAAAACACTACTCTAAACGACGGAAGGCAATGGTGATGGTATTATTATAATAGCGACTTACGTTGAACGGATATTTTCCAAGCTTATACATTTTTTTAATCATTCTGAAATAAATTATTAGACTTCTTCATTCGATTTTCATATCATGCATTTATTATTATCATTAATGGTTACCAAACTATTGGCTCAATAAGTAGGGCCTTGGTTACAATTCCACTGAGTCATAATGAATTAGTTATATTAAAACCCGTTGTATGAAAAGCCTCCTCTTCGCTTCTTTGGAATATTTTCCGGTTGTGGATTGAACCGTAATTTTAAAGGAATAGATTTATGTTTTTTGGAAAAACTGTGGGCAGACAATCGAACTGTTCATTTAATAATCAAACAGAACAGGTGTGAAAGTTACAACGACATCAATAAATATCATTAAAGTATTGAGCACGATATGATTTGAGGAATAAAACACCCTCCTACCCCAACTATTTCGAGGTCGTCGTTTGGTAGTCATGTCGACAAGTGTTATACTTTAGTTACCACCTGGCCCTAGACACATTGAAAATGACGGCACAGTCCGTCAAAAACTTTCGGGTTGTCATCAATAAGGGTGCGGAGAGACAGAAGGTTGTATTTCAAATATCAAATCATTCCAATAACCATTGAATAATCATGGACATCAGTATGAACTTTGAGATATTAAATTCAGTATTCTAATAAAAATTGCGAAATTATTTTTTAAATGTTAAATATAAATATTGACATATATGACACAGTCATGTTTTATGGTAATGGTTGTTGCATCAAGTGAGATTCACGTCTCTAGGCCGAGAGACGTCAATAAGCCCAGAATAGACATGTAAACAAACTGACGATGGTTTTAAAAATAAAACTACTAAACACTCATTATAAGCTTGATGTGAAATGTGATGATGGAAGACTCGAAGTGGTAGCCTAGCATGTAGTGAAATAAATCGCCTTAAAAACTGCCGCCAGCTACTCCGGCCCCTGCCCCGATATACTTTAGTGGAGGGGATGACTGAGATAAATGCAGAGGCGACAATGGCTAAGTGAGCACAATAAGCCCTTATTATCGTCCGGTCTTTTGTCCGGCACTAAATATTGCCTCAGGGTGAGTGGCCAGCCCCATCAATAGATTAGGTCCGCCCGTGCCACCTTTTTTTCTTTCTATTGGTTTTCTCCGCGCATAAGTGCTTTCTTATTAAGGAGACAACTATTCCTTTTTGAGAGGATTTTTTTTCTTCCAGCCTTTCTTGTGGCTGTCATGAGGTCTCTATAACGGTTGCAGTAGCGTTTAGTAGTCAGCGCCTTCTGTTCGGCTTAAAACCTGTTATACTATTAAGTTTACATCTTATGTGGTGCTATAAATTTGGCGAGTAATTTATCTCTTTCTTTCTTCTCTTTCATTCTTTTTGTTAAGAAATAATACATTTATAGCCATCACCAATCGTTTAAGGGCGTGTCAACCAAAAGGGTATTTATTTGATGTCCGCTTATATTCGAACTTTTCATCATCAGCAATCTTCCATACTCCCCCCTCATTTGGATAATGACTGTTTTATTTACTTATTTTTTTCATTTTAGTTTTTTGTTCCCTTTTTCGCTGTTAGCTCTTCTTAGTAACATAATATGTGTATAGCCATAGTACATTATATTATAGATATGTATGTAGTATTATTAATAAGCTTATCAAAGCTGTATATTTATAGTTTATATAGCAATAAAGCTATTATTTTGCCAGCTAGACATTCCTGCCACGTCCCGTCTTGTTATTTTCCGGCAAAAATGTCTCAGAATGAAGTTTGTTTTCATTTTCTTTATTTTGGTTTTACAACAGATTTTTTAAAATTATTTTACAGACATGGAAAGAGATTTGTTAATGAGTTTTGGGGTTTAGCAATATTAAACACCGCAACAATATATTTTATCGATTTGAATGAGCACGATAGTGAAATCAAAACCCCAGGCCCCCCTGACACCGACCCCAGTCCTAACTACCTGGTATGCTGAACATGTATTATCAATTTACGAACAAGAGGACTGGTGGGTAACAACCATGCTGCTTACCAATATTCCATACATGAGCACATAATAGTCCAGTGATGTTGAATTAGTTTACATTACCACGTTATTTTAATGAAGTTGCTATTTCAGAAAACTCGATAAAGAGGATTACTGTTCATCTGCAAGCATGTAAGAGTTTTTGAACGGTTACTGATAGTTTTTTGATTATTTTTTTTTACCATTCATTTATGGAATATTGTACAAAGCGTCAATAAAAACAATATTCCGACTTACATTAATGAAAACGAATAAAATAATGATATGAATTGTGAACTGTTAGATTTGAGGGAAATAAGGAACTGATAAAATCATGATTTAAAGATTGGGAGAGTTGCCAACGAGGAATATTGATGGGAATTACAAAGCTTTGTGGCACGGATAAGAAAAAACGGCCAAAAGAAGCATTTTTCTGGATGGGAAATACAGATGGATTGGCGGGTTCTAGTATAATTATGCCCACATCAGATTACAAAATAATTCATATATTATATTTATTTTTATTAGTAACTTGAGTATCAGATGGCACTGGAGTCTTGTGGGATGCCACCCAGACCCCGATATAGCATCCCATAACCTTCAAAAGCACATTGATGAGATCGAGTGTTGGTGCAACCAATAATAGATCAAAGTTAATGAAGCAAAATGTTCCCACATTACCTTCCCCCTATGCCGCAAGTCTTGTCCACAAGTTTATTTTAATACCATTCCTCTCCCTGTATCCGAGACAGTACGGTACTTAGGCTTCCATCTCGACAAACGGCTGACATGGAACCCACATACGAGGCTAAAAAAACAACTAAACAGACGCTTTGGCCAACTGTACGGACTACTTCAAAGGACATTACATCTCTCAATAGAATATAAATTACTAATCTACAAAATTATACTGAAGCCAATCTGGACATACGGAATAGAGCTATGGGGGACAGCAAAAAAGTCGAACATCAAGCGATTCCAATCCTTTCAATCAGAAGTCCTGAGAACTATGTATAGTAAATGCCCCTTTTTACATCAGCAACAAAACCCTTCATAATGATCTTAAAAAAGCCTACATTCTTGAACTTGTCCCTTCCAAGTTCATAAAATTCCATAGTAGCCTATCCAACCACCCTAATCCCGTAGCAGTCACTACATTGCACCACTCATCCCTATAATCCTCCTCAGAGACGAAAACGACATTGTCCACGTGACTTGTGAGCTATAAATACGTGACAGTGGGAATCCTGGCAATGACCAGTTTCTCCAATCATGCCCTGAGCGTCTGTGCCTCTCGCGCTCATTGTCGACCTCCACTGGCTGGTATCCGGTGACGCGGCTGACGGAGGAGCGTGGGGGACTTCCCAAGACACCGCTTCCTCTTTTTTATGTGAGGGAGGTGACAACCATGTGGATTTGGGGGCTTTTGGGCTGTCTATAAGTATTGTATGAATGAGCGAGCGAATGAAAATTGTAGATATGGTATGAATGGGTACATTTATCACAATTCTTTCTTGACTAATAAGGCAGATTGTAATTTTATCATAATAAAGTTGTTTATAATAATAAATTAGTGCTATAGGGACTGATAGTTTGTGGAGTTGAATTTTCGATTCAGATCCAACCCCACGTTAGATCAACTACCTTAATTACAATAATGATATACATTTGGACGTTAAGGATTGGATACAAAATGTAATCCATTACATTTAGTGTCCATTGCATTTAATTCTATTTACATTTAGTGTAAGGAAATAACAGAAATAAACAGAAACTCAATATAAACTTGAATGAAAATGGATTCTTTGGTTTACTATTTTTGTTCTGCTAGTTTTTGAGAAATCTGCGTAAGCGTAACAAATGATAGGAGTTATAGCATTATAATTTTCAGGTTAAATTTATTTTCATATATTGTGACAAAATAAATTAAGTGTAAAATCAAATTTTAGTAAATAAAAATACTTAATTGAATATGAGATGTAAAACACACGAGTTTATAGCTAACAAATAAGGAAAATACTAAACAAACATTTACTGTGATACTGTATTTATACTTGTATTGTATTGTGATACCTGTATTAATATGCATTGTTTTTACTTTATGTAAATTTGAAAAAGTGCAATTTAAAGACAAAACAAAATACACCAACAATACCATGTCAAAAAATAAAAATTGCCCCCTTTATCGGATTATAGGTCATAAAGTTCTGCGCTCCAAATTTCTATGTACCTCTAAATAATTATACCAAAATTGGATTTGGAAGGGTTTAGAAAAGTGGTCCAGTTTGGTAACATTTCAAGGAAGTTGCAAAGCATAAAATTTCGTTACGAAACCACGATGACCGCGAGGGAAACTAATAAAGCACATCTAACGGTTGCATCACGATTTTTCGAAATGGCGGTATCGTTCACGATAATGAAAAGTGAAGTGAGTGACTTTTCTCGGGACGAAATCTCCCGTGACCGAAAGCCAGTCAGTCCGCGGGCTTCGGGATGATTAAGTGAGCCTGGAGCTGTATACAATAAGAGGAAAACTAATTTTTCGAAATTGAGGTTCGTGCCTGGTGAGGAAAGTACACATCTCCTAGACAGTTGGTCGAGGCAATGAGAGTATTAAAGAGAGGCGGGATTTGATGTAATATAATTGTAAGAAGGGAGGAATAGGTACGTGAGGCTATGTCCCGGTAAGGTTCAATGCTTGCTGTGATCTCTCGGTCACAATGGTCTACGTGACCAGCGTGATCCACCGGCGCGCCAGGTGTTCTCATCCTGTGTCTCCGATAGCCAATATAATGTATATCTTAAGATGGACGTGGGGATTGGGAAAACATATCAACAGTACAGGACACGGATGAGAAAGTTAAAGACATAAGAGTATGAACATGAGCTCATTCATATGGGACCCCTATCACATTTCTTCATATCTAGACTCAAGAAAGAACTCTGTTTTGTTGGAAGGATGGTTGTAGGCTATTCATATTAATAAATCTACACATCTCTCTGGTATACCCAAAATTTATTTTATGATGGATAAATAGGACTAAAATTAAACTGAAAGTTTAAATAGTATAATTATATAATATCCTATTATTAAGAAGACTAGAACCGCTAGGTCAGTGAAGTCAATCCTACACTTCATATTACATTACATTGCAGTTTACTCTATTGGTGATAATCCACCATTTACACGGCAATGCGCAAATGTTTTGAATTTTCCAAGGTACTGGTCATTAAATTACTCATAATCGCTTTTCCTGTAGATTGGACATCAAGTCCATCTTCCAAGGCTAATTCCACGTTTTATAGCCAGACAAAAAAAAACAACCTAATACCGAGATCAAAAGAAGCTTTATTTAACGTTTTAACTATTTCTTGTAATAGCAATACAAGTTTAACTATTAATATACTCTTAATCAGATTCCTTTAATTCGTATTTCATTTCTAGTCAAGTGAGAAGATCTTTCTTAGTTATTAAGTAAGTGTTCTTTTTTTTCTAGTTTAGAAATATCTTTATTGAAATGATTACATGCAATCGAAACACTGTGCATTTTATGCAGTGCTTAGGTCAGTTTTATTTAACGTCTTGTTACTTTGAGGGAAACATGAACATCAGCCAGAACCACTTAACTTGTCACATCATCACATAGAGCTTTCTATAAACAAAGTGCTAGTAGGGTGGAGGAATAGGTCTTAAGTATCGCTTTGCGTTGCCGGGGATGAGATGGGAGTATTGAGAATCAGAATACGGATTATGATGGCTAGTAAGGCAGGAAAAGAAGTCCTGGAAGCAGGAGGTGGCTAGGTATTAAATGAATGGGATGATGTTGAATCGGTGTGAAGGGTACAGTTGTTGATATAGAAGAGAACAATGACTATGTTGCAGAGGATTCTGGATTGCAGAGATCGAGTGCAAAGAATATTGCAGGGCTTGCCATTCCCCTAGACTTATATTTCTCAGGACCAGGCTGGTTGGAGTATCATTGTGTAAATCAGTCTCTTGTTTTCTATTAAATGATTTTATGGATTGAATTAAACGATTGTCGATAAGGTGGAGGACTAGCTTGAAATCCATTTTTCTAGCCGTGAAGTCATGATATCTGGGATTTACCCGGAGTAACAAACGAGTACAAAAAGAACATGATGGGACTGAGTACACCACCTTTGGGTACAGTTTGGTCGCAGAAATGAAGTGGTGAGGCACAATTTTTTTCAGTTAGGTATGATAGGGTGATGAGCGTGGAAGGAAGGTTGACTTTGAGTTACCCAATCAATACGAGGTGCCATAATCGATCCAAGGCCAGACAAACATTTAGAAATACAAGAAGTTTTGTAGACCTTCTTTATTTTCATAAGAAAGGTGCAAAAGTGAAAACAGCAGTAAGTGAAAAGAAGGCAGTTCTTCTGTCTTTAATAGTGTTATGAAAAGAACAACCGTTACGCCACACAATCATAAAACTTACCAAAATCATATGATTTTGGTACAGAAATATTGTCTTCACATCAACCCTCCACTAAACGGGCTAATGAAGTATTGAACGGCTTGAGCTCCATTTCTTGAGAGATAGGGGATCATCTTCGTATAGTAAACCCATCATTTGACCCCGTCTAGAAAAGGGTGCTCCATTACCCAAGAGCTGTTTAGTCAGCTATCCACACAAGAAGTCATTCAGTACAAGTGACGTGAATGATGCAGCAACTTTCTGGACATCAATCTTGAAGCACCTAACTAATATCTCTTTACTTAGGCAGGTCTGCGTACTTGTTTGCGAAGTTTCTGAGTTCCCCATGTTCTTACAGGCGTCTGCCATATTCGAGTTGTCTCACAAAAATGTAGAATGCACTTACTTTTTATTATCATGATCTTAACGGAACTTCGCATGGACGCCAAACAGGGTGACTCAAATTTACTGCCTAAAATTTTGAAAGTTATACCTCAAATAAAAAAGTATTTACCAAAGAATTCAAATGTCTTTTCGTTAATAACCAAACAGTAAAAATGTATGGTCTCTTTGATTTAAAAATTGTTCAATCTCTCAGCGATTATAAAAGAATATGTATTAAATTAACAATAAAGTTTAATTATCATTTGTTAGTTGTGGTGTGCTTTCTCAAAATTTGAATCATTGCTGGTTACAGAGAAAAATAGTGATAGAGCTGGAATTCGGACATTAGACCTTATGATTTCCGTTCGGATGGATTTTAAACGTAGCTATCCCACGCCGACTGCCCTCATGTCATTGTCTGGCCTTATTGTGCTTCTCGTTCGTTCTCGCAATCTGTGATATTTTTAGAGAACTAACGGGATCTACTAAAATAACAGCTAATCAACATGGTATAGCTTTGTTAGTAGTACTAATAAACTGAAATCAGGAAAAACCGGCTTCAATTCCCGGCTTCATTTCACATTATTTCAACTTCGAGTGCCATGTAGTTAAAATTGTACCTTGTAAGATTGGTAAAATTGTAAGCGAAGAAACCATTTTATTTTTATTCTTCCTCTAACAAGGCTTGGTGGCCGGCGTGTGCTATACATGGAGGCTATTGGGAGCTCTAAACAATATGTCCAGTTTTACACATGAGTTTGACTCTGGCTAGTTGGTCAGATGGCCTGGCAGAGAGAGCATTTGAGCATTCCAAAGGGCTTACTGTGCTCGTGAACTGCTAAGTGAAGAAACCGAACCTAATCTATGTGATTTAGGGCTTAAGAAACCAGCTATGACAAAATTAAACTGTCGGGAGGCGCCCCGAACCACCCAGTGAACGGGCGTCAGAAAGAGATAAATGCATAAACCTGTGGTCTTTGTCGTTTAGTGGCGATTCGAGTACTTATTTTATTACTGATATTTTATCAACAGTAAACGTTTCACCTATTCAAGCATATATGCCTCCAGTGTGTGCTATTTTATCATCATTGAAGACGAGAATATAAATTATAACAATTATAATTAAATATATACTTCTGAGTTATAAGTGATGTAATTAACTTGACGTTTATTAGTTGATCCGTTAGCTCCTTCAAACATAATTTTTGGAAATATTTCTATTTTTTATGTCTCGGGGCATGTCAACCACATGTGTCATTAATATATATTACCATTTTCTTGAACTAAGAACTACAATTCAGACAAATAAATATAGACATCAACTACATTCACAAACACAGAAAACGACTGCATACAAAACCATAAAATTATAAATATTAGGTTTAGCAACAATCTATAGAATAAATTGATACACCTGTGAATTAAATTATTTGTTGGTGGAGGGTTTGTTTTGTGAGCTTATTAATGGCTCTATTTGCCGGATTTTTATCTCATTTGGCTTGTATTTAAATTTATTTTTATCAATGTTTATCAAAAACATTTTTTTGAATTACAATTCAGTAATGTAAAAAAACATAACGAACGATTTTACCTTCTGGGAAGACTTAGCTATATCCAGAAAAGGAATTGATCAATTAGATCCCTTCATGGTATGAGATTCGGAACACCGATAGTTGCATCACAGCTCATCACCGGCCTATATTTTCGTATACCACACGAAAATGAAACATCAGTTTAGAATGTGTGTTGATTG
The DNA here is from genome assembly GCA_930367205.1 of Acanthosoma haemorrhoidale. NCBI lineage: Eukaryota > Metazoa > Arthropoda > Insecta > Hemiptera > Acanthosomatidae > Acanthosoma > Acanthosoma haemorrhoidale. The sequence continues at coordinate 51,146,402 of OV884015.1, read as the reverse complement.
CGTAAATGAGTCTAAATCGGTTTGTAGGGCCAGTGTATCTTGGAACTAGTTGATGTGGTTTATTCGAGGCCGAAAAAGGAATGCTACGGTTTCGTAAAGTTTTTATATAATTTCATAAGTAGCGGTTGTGAAAAGCGAAGAGATGGTTGCGGTGGAGGATGTAGGCTGGCCAGACGCAGTGGAGCACTGGAGGCTAACACGTACGCAGAACCAACCCCTAACCACCGAGCACATCCCTATGGTGATTTGTGGTTGCTATGGCAATACCTCACTGCAACGCCTCTTGTGTGTGCTGTTTTATCATCATCGTGCATCGTGTGAAGACGAGGATATAATTAATAACAATTATCATAATAAAATACATCTGAGTTTTGACTGTTGTAATTTACTTGACGTTTATTAGTAGATAGGTTAGCTCCACCAAACACTATTTTTCGCATTATTTATATTTTATTTGACTGTTTCATTCATTTCAAGAGCATGTCATTGATGCTCGCTTTTATACCACAATTTTATTGAATTTCGTTGGATTATAACAGCAATTCTTCAATTATTTTAATTTTTATTATTATTTTACAGTGCTTAGAAAGAAATTAGTTAACATATTTTGAGGTTTTAATGCTATTAAACACAGCAACTATATATATTGTAGTATACACCACAGTCTCATATGTATGGAAGGCAGGACATGTTGAAATATTTATAAACAAAAGTGAGGATAGGAAAGTGAAGAAACAAAATCGAAAGATGTGACAGCTAAGGGCAGAGTATTTGTCTCAGTTTCTTAAAAAAAAATGTTCTTTTGATAAAATTACAATCTGCCTTATTGGGCAGTAATTGCGACCTATGGTATCATTCATACCAAATTTACAATTCTTCTTTCACTCGCTTAATCATATAGCATTAACAAACAGCTCAGAGACCTCCCAAATCCACATGGTTGTCACCTCCCTCGCACGCAAAAGAAGAAGCGGATTCTTGGGGAGTCTCCACGGTCCTCCATCAGCCGCTAATAAATAAAAAATTAAATGATTGTTTGTCAAACCATCGAGATCACTTGAAATCGCCTGCTGAAAATCAGCAAATTAAAAAATATATAACTATCTAAAATATTGATAAGCAAAAAATAACTGACTAGGATAGATAGTTTTTTTTTTGTGTTTTTGCTGAAGAGCATGTCTATCAAAGGGTTCATTGAAACCCACGTATATAAGATCATATTCTTGATTTTGTCTTTCCATCAGTTATTTTAACTTTTATCATTATTTGTGCTTGGAAACAGATTTGTTTCCAGGTTTTTATACTACAACTTATATACTTATGAATACAAATTTATTTAAACCTATAAACAAACGAAGAAAAAATATATCTTTCGAGCTATTGTGTGGCTGCTATTTTAGAATTTCAGATCGATTGAATAATTTTTATCGACTGCTGTTTTCAAACAATCATACAGAAGAAAGACTGTCGCTCCTAACACGAAATAAAGAACACACATTCAAACTAATTGTATAACAAATGGTCTTAATTATAATTTTAATTTTATTTCAACTCCTTAAGGCATCAAATGAAATTTCGAGTTTCTAAAAAGGGATAATTGAGAATATAGTCAAAGTGATTATTAACCATTTTTTGTAATTAAAATCGATAATATATTTTTAATAATAATAATCTTTTTTAACCTTTACCTACGGCTACCTTTTTTTTCTGCCAGATTTTTTTTTTCTCGAAATCTTTTATTATGATATATTTTGATTGGCAATTTGTAAGTAACGCAATCAATTAAAATTGCACCTGGTCCTTTGATGTTTTCTGACGGTAATCTATATATACTAAGCTATATATATGCGTTGTATACAGAATATGAAGTTAAATAACTAACTTATTTAATGCAAGTGTTTTGAAAATCGATGGAGATCACCCTCTAGAATGATTGTGTACTAAAACTAACTGAACCTAAGTTTCCCGCACAGTATTTTGCCACCGCTGCGGGAAGGGTGGTGGAGTCATGGTGTTTAACACCATGGATTGGTAACGTGCCAGACTCAGACAGATGAACTCAAAATACACAGTTTCTGGCCTTGAAAAACAAAAAAAAGAATATACAAAACCAATTAATTAAACCAAAATGACCCTAGTAATTTTTTCCCCATTTTTAGGGTTAGTGGCTCAGGCAGTACTGGTCACACGCCGAAAATAAATCACAATTTCCAATATCAATGCTCCAGTAAGCATTTCAGTAGCACTTTGTTACAGAAAGCTCTACCCCTTCGGGTCATCGACTTTTTAAGCATATGATTTCTATTTTCTCACGTTGGGTGTGACCAGGTTCTATAAAAATTACTATGTCGTAACAATGATTAATTCATATTAAGATTTTAAAACGATCTCAGCAAGCACTTCTATTAAATGTTGATACAGGCCCTTGATATTACACACGCCATCCATTTTACTATTAGCTATACGAATTTTATAGCAATTTTTTTTTCTGTGCAATAAATTTTCATCCAGATTGAAGCCCCCCCCCCCCCATCCCATTCCCTGAGAGAGGTTGGTTAGTGGCTCTTTGTCACGTTATTTTTGTTTGCGTGCCTGGTGCTCATTTGCAAATTACATACCGCAAATGGTGAAAAAAAAAACCCTGACCTCTTACGGACAGGAAAAAAACAACATTTGAAACAAAAAAAACAAAACATTTTTTATCTATTATTGTATAACAGTGATTAATGATGGTCATGCATTATCGAAAATTCTATGAACTATGAAAAAACAATGCGATTATAATTTTCTTCTGCCCGGGAAAATTTTCGGTAGATTCTCAACTGTTACTCAGAAGGCTTCAGAAGTTTTTTAATTTAAAAAAAGTTAAGACATTAAAAAATTAAATTCTATTCAAAAGGATGGTTTAATTAAAGGCTCCCGTCCAACAGAGAAAGACGATTTTAATGACCCTAGTAAATTTATTTTTCATGGATCTAAAGTTCTAAAATGATGTTTAATTTGAAACCCTTGATCAAAATTTAGAAAAATATATATTTTTTTCATAACACTAATTAATGAGAATGATTTTTTATGTCGTTCCCGTCACAAAATAAAGCGGAATATCCATGTAAAATTTACTGGTCGAACTGAGCACTTATAAGGAACCCCAAAAAATGGAGTACACGAATAAAATTACTGGTACTTTACTATTATGCACGGACAGCAATCAATAATTTTTTCCTTATCACTCCACCATATCAGAGGGCCCATGTCCACTATTCATCGGAGGTTTCCAAGATCATTTTGATAGAGTTTATTCTCCAGAGTGGTGCGGCATGTGAGATGCCTCAGCTTCTTTAGTTGTTCACAGTTCTGGAGTATATGGTGGACTGTCAGATTGGCTCCAATGCATACACAGTTATCACCCTGCCCGATTCCTAACAGATAATCCTTTGGGAGGGAGTATCCAGGGTTCGCTTCTGGGCTCTATCCTGTAGTAGGAGTCCCCCTATCCTGATCCAGATACTTTACTCCCTCTTTTTATTTTTTTTTAAGATTAATTTATATAGAATCTATATAGAATTCCATATTTTTTAATAACAAGGGGGTATGAGGGGGAAAAAAAACCCTCCCATTTTATTTCATGAGACTTGATTTTTTTTTTTATATCAAATCCTCTTTATTGAAAATTACAATGAACAAAATAAATAAATAATTTATGATTTACATATTTCTCCTCTTTCTGCATACACAGATGCATTCGAAGGAGTGCCTATATATAATACATTCTTTTTGAAGTGAGACTTGATGAGAGTTGTGGCTTTCATAAACCTGAGTCAGATACTGACTGAGGTCTATGATTATTTAACAACAATGATATAATCACTGTTATAATTCACACACCTGTTCATAGTATTAAAATAGTCCTTAAATTTGTTGGAATTCAGACATTTTGATTTGGGAATCGGAGACGAAATGAGCACTGAACAGTGCTCTGGTGGGAGTACTTAAGACATACCCCTATAAACAAATTAGTATGTTAAATAACTAACTAAAAAACTACAAACAAAAATTTATCAATAAGTTTCATAAATATTATTTTTATACTTACATTATGAATCTTTTCTTTTAAATTATGTAGTAACCTACTAATTTTCCATATTTTCCATTTAAAAATTCAGGGGTGGGGGAGCTCTTTGAATCATAGAACGTTTCATACTAGATTAATTATGTCATAAGAAAATTACTAACTTGACTCAGAGGGAAATTTGACGGTCTATGATAATTTATGTATGTATTAAATACAGATGACGACTTCATACAGAACGTTTATTTCCATATACTATTATGTAGGGTTGTGATTTACAATAAAAAAAAAGTTTTTCTATCGCAATAAATGTGGGTGAGGACCTTCACATATAAGAAAACTTATAATACCTGATGATAAAATGAAATTTCCTCACTTTATTACATCATAAAGTATATTGTCTAGTACACACGATTCTTTCATAAGGGAATTTGACAATTTAAAGCTACTCATTTTAATTTTCATATTTTTATGGGGTATATATCTACTTATGTCACTCACCTTCTAATAATTATTTTAAGTTACATTTTAGCAGTATTATGTATCAAATTCTGCTAGTTTCTATAGATTAGGTCTCGACGATTAACAAAATAACATTACTTTTTGTTAAGGAGAAACAACTAATACTATTTATTTTTTAAGTATATGCTTATATAAAAGAAGTAGTTATTTTCTAATGCTCTGCTATGGCTCCTTGAATAAGGTATACTTTTTTGTTATGCCTGCTTTCATTAGTAATGACTTACAGAACAATACGCTTGTATATTACAGGAGCTGAATGGGTTCGTCTCTCTCTTTTTTACATTTATTAGAACTACATGGACCACCTATTATATGCTACATTTATACTAATATAAACATATTTATATTTTTAATATAACGACGGGTTTGTCTCTTGAAATGAAAAATTCATGAGTGGAAATAGTACAATGACGACTATTTGCTTTGACCAGTCTGCGATAATGCGATGGGGTTATGTTGAAAAAGGTATAAAGAAGGTTTTCTACAGGTATTATAACCCTGCTCATGTCAGGTAATGAGGTATAATTTTCCCCATGACAGCAGGGCTATTGGTGAGAAGAGCTCAATATTATCTCCGTTTCTTTCCCTACTTTCCATCCTCTATGCGGGATTTCTTCATCTTGTCCATTAAAGTTGCAAGTTTTGATCCTTTTTTTTCGTACTCGTCCTCAAAACTAAATACTTTTGTGTTTTCTTTTCTTTATTGTAATTGCCTAAAGCTGAATAATGGCTTCTTCCTTTTTTTAGTACTTGTATACACATGATATAATCGTCTGGTATCAGTGATTTAAAAAAAAAGTGTTAGATTGAACAAAAACTTCATGTTTTCTCCACTATTGTGGACGATCGCTGAGCTCCAGTTTTAAACAATATCGGGGTAATTATCAGCTTTCTAATTAAATGTGCGATGAGAACTGCAGCGCTCTTATTAGCTGTTACGAGGAGGAAGGAAGGAAGGATGGAAACACGAAGCTTGAGGTAGCACAGCGGAATTCTGTAATGTGCGGTTGTGGTCGCCTTGGCGTTCTGAAAGTCATCGTACAGCACCGGTGTGCTGTAGGGAGGATGGGGCAAGAGATAATGCACTGCGCATAAAAATGCCAGATACATATCATAGATCATATTTAGGCTCTAAAGTTGCTTTACGTAAGGTTTATATTAGTTTAACTTCGGCTGATCCTGGTGAAAAAAGCGTCAGCAAAATAATGAAGCACGTTCACGCTACAGAATTATCAGCAACGTAAATATATTTTAGTTTATTCTGAGACCTTTTGCTTTAAGAACAATAAAAAGCGATAAATAGATGTTACTAGCTGAGAGAAAAAATACTTGGCATTGTGCGGATTTAATTACTAATAAATAATAAAGGGCCTATGTACATATGTGAAAACTTCAAGGAACAAAAGGTGAAAACCCGAAATAAAAACATATATTATTAGAGGTGAATATTCGTAGAAAATTGCTACTAAGAAATATAAAAAATTGTGACGGAGGTGACAACCATGTGGATTTGGAAGGTCTCTGGGCTGCTTGTAAATACTGTTTGAATGAGCGAGTGAATGAAAATTGTAAATATGGTATGAATGAAAACATTTATCACAATTATTTATTGCCCAATAAGGCAGATTGTAATTTTATCACAATAAAATTGTTTTATCAATACTTATTGTGATTGAACCAACAATTTTTTTCTGGTTGCCTGCTGATGGTCTAATTGAGTCTAAAACGTCACAGCAAAAATGACAAAAAAAAAATCTACAAAAAGATGTGATGAACAATTTAAAAAAATTATTGATTAAACCATGATACTGCATTTTTTTTTTCACATTCCTGTAGATAGATCATCAAGCCTATTTATTTGGCAGATCAATGAAACAGATGTAACTATAATAATAATATAAATACCATGCAAGGCTACAATAAGCTTACGTGCTTAAAAGATTGTTTAGGATCTTATCAATTCTTATTTGTTTCAATAAATTCGTGGAAAAAAATGATTGATTCTGAAAGAAAAACTTTCGTATTCAGTCTGACTTTGAAGGCCTGAACTGAATGGGTCGGTTACAAACGTATATTTTTCCCATTCAAGAAATAACGCGCTTAATCTTGCCTCATTTATTCTTCGGCCCGCGCTAAAGTAAACAACTCTTTATTTTTTCGAGTCATTCCGTTGAGAGTCGAGTTTTTCAATAGGTTCGAAAGTTATTTTAAGGCTTTTTAGTCGTGAAAAATATTGGGAAATGGCCCTTTAGAATAGAGAGTGAAAGCTTTTCTCCTACGCTTCTTTCAGGAATAACCTCTCCTCTTAACAAGGCTGGGTTATAACATCGAATCATCTGAAAGCCAATAAGTGGTAATGGCTTTAGGCAACGTGGACAAAAATGTTGTGACATCTAATAATGTAGAGACACTGTTAAAGAATATTGTGTATCTTTTTAATAACATTAAAATGGTATGAATATTAGTTTTTTCTTTAATAGTTAAAAAAAGTAAGCTGTTGATTTAACCATAAAAAAATAATTAATTGGACCCCACGGTCAATAAGATCTATAGTTTGCAATAATTATTAATAATAAACTTTTAGTAAAATTTTCTCTATGAAGGGGACAATAATAATTCCCATTCGTATTATCCCTGCCCGGATGTATTTAATCATCTTTCGGAATTTCATCACCTTACTTCAGATTGCTTACCTATTGATTACAGATATCCAAGGATCAGTTAGTTGTCTTACCATCTTTTTTTGTTTCATCAAAATCTAATTATCAAAATGAACTGATCGCTATTTTTTGAAAAATGCTATAAGTAAGGTAGTTTCTTAAATACTTTCTAAATTATTGAGAAAAAAACTAGACGATACTTCAGAACAAAATTTCTTTGATTAATACGATAAATCATTTTGATAATTAGTTTTCTCCATGCATTAGTTTTTCAACAAAAAAAAAGCAATGAACTCTATAATTTACAGACAGTGAAAAATGCGGCTAGAGAAAAATGCAACAAAGATGCCAGAAGACCTCCCAACGAAGAATTAAAAAAAATAAAAGGTGTAAATAGCTAAAATATTGACAAAAAACAAATATGAGGGTAAAAAAAAAGCTCCAACTCTTAAATCGCTACTTTGCTGTGATTAGAGAATTTTAAAAGTTAACAAACGAGATGGGAATTAATTTTGTTTTTTTTCTTCGCATTCATCCCCTCATTGCATTTTAACCAACATGTATTTGATATTTAATTGTTTTTGGTTTTGATTTCCCTACATATAAATAAGTGTATACTTTAGTTTTAGGTATTAATTGTATTTTAGTTTTAGTTACAAGTTACTCTTGTATCTGGCAAGTATACGTAATGCGCCTATGTACATAAAATTTAATAAAGAAATTCTCTCTCTCTCTCTCTCTCTCTCTCTCGCCCTCCCATGCATGCCACGTACCTGATTGAAATTAGGGTTTCCCCTTTCGGGATAGTATATCAGGGAAGAGAAATAAATGATCTTCGATACAATTAAAAGAAAAGGTTTGGCCACTAATTCTTGGACTCATTAGTTTAAATAATAAATTTTGAATCTAATTAATGGACTAGTTAGATTTGTACATTCCGTTCTGTACTCGTGTATTACAACTCTGTGGCCCTTCTCCTCCTTCTGTACGGAATACTTCCTTGTTCACATAGTTTCCAAACTATCCGCTCTCATAACAATATCTTACAGTTTAAATCCTTAGTCTACTCCCGGCACACAAGATCCGAACTTCATAGCCTTCCCTCAGAACTGCAACATTGACCGTTACTTTCTTGCTCGCTCTCTCAGGCAAACGCTGGTTTTTTTAACTACAAGTGAAAAATCTATAATTACAACCTTTTATGATAGTAACCACTAATATTTTAGCACTTAATATTAATAATACTATTTCCCCTCTTCTTTTTCTTTTAATTTAATTGTTTATTATACATATTTTTCTTGTTTTGTATTTAAACAAATTTTATGAAAATGATAATAATAATGATATATTGTTATTTGAGGTATACCTTTAATATTTTCGTTATTTTTTTATTTTTATGTACCTATGTGATGTATTGTATCGTTCTTGTTGGCCAGAGTTGTGTTCATTTATAATTATTCGTAGAGAACATGGGCCTAGAATAAAGATTTTTTGTCTATTCTCTATAGGGCTTATGTAACGATGCTGTCGGTGTTTAAAACACTATCGAGTAGAAATGCTCATCTATGTAGATTGGTGACATGTACTCTGAAGAGGAGACGGAGCAGTGACGATGAATAGATTGACGTTGACCTCAAAGAGATCACCGCAAGATAATGAGGAAGAGATCCTTATCCCGATAGCAAGCCCTATCTCCAGCAGTGAGGAGGATGCCTCTGTTCATACTACGTGAATCTAAATTACTTTGTGCATGTAGAGGCGAAGAGTTTCGGGGGAGGGTTTATGCAGAACACGGCTTCGTGGAGCCAGACACCTCGCGCAATCAGCCAAGCCTTTGGAAATCAGCTGGTCTAAACCATTAGGTACAGAACAGACAAGCTTTCCCAATCTCATTCTCCAACCGTTTGACTTGTTCCTCGGCAAGAAAGCACAGTCACTCAGACATGAGTGGGGGTATCATCCAGTGCCAGTACTCCATGATGATATTTATCTATTTGAAATAGATCACGAGGGGACTTCCGCTTTAGACAAGAGGGCGCTTGTACGGATTAGTATTACTCATTGGAACGTTACCATGGAACAGACTGCTACACTGCACTCTGAGAAGAATCCGGAATTCAATACATTCATAAATATATTCCCGTTCGCATTCCAGAAACACATCTAGCCACTAATGACCAATTCACAATTTCAGATTACACGACAAGATTTGACTTGTCAAAATGGACTTAAAATCGCCAAGAGAAGAAGCTATTTTGGTAAAACGACGTCTTCTGCCTGAATGTGAAAATTTGATATAACTGGATGTCAATATGTATTTCGTTAACATGTGGCCATGTTATTTTAGCGTGTTGGAGACCAAAACATTGTTTGCAAACCAGGCTATTAAAAGAAGTTCTACAAGTTACTAACTTTATAACAGGCAACTCTATAATAAGCGTGCACTGAAGGGTTTGTAGAAAAATAAACACTAATTGGATGGATAGAACATCGTCCTCAAACGGATCAACATTTTACCCTAACTAATTATCATAAAGGCCCAATATTCTCAGTATTGTTCTTATTCAAAACTTCGGACACAGTTTACCCGCGGAGCTTGATACTGACCACACAAAGTACTCATTAATTTCCAGGGACCTCCTCTTAAGAAACGGATGAATTAATTATGGGTGGTCAAAGAGTGAAATGGATAAACCACCCTAAAATAGACAAAATCCCTCCTCACTTAAAAACAATACTAGACTATGAACCACATCCCTCAAATAATGTTAACATTTATATGACTAACATTTTTTCACATAAAATTAATCATACTAAGACAGTTTAGAGATCAAAGGGCGCAATAAATAGACATTAAGACGAAATTTATGCACTAAAATGGCAACTGCCATATAAATTAATAAGGCACGCAATGACACTCCCACTGAAGTTGAACAACTACAACCTTTCACAAACAAATAAAATTCGCTAATGACTGTGTGCCATATGCACTGATTTGACCACAGCTGGTATCGCGGCTACCCACTGTGGGCTGGAGTTGTATGTGAATGCACGATTATAATTACAGTGATTGGGAATTTAATTATAGATCATGGAGCTACGAGTATTTTCAAATGTACGTATTGTGATTGTACGTATATTAAACATACGGCTATAGCCCTACTGTAACTAAATATTTCTACCTTGGATAATGAAAAAAATTTCACTTTGAAATTCAATGGACATCTTAATTTTGAATGCTTTTTAGAAATTTAAATTGTTGTAAAAAATCATTTCTCGGGCTAAACCAAGGTTAAATAAAAACGTTTTGTCTTCTTTACAGTAATTACAAAAAAAAAATTAACTCTACCTACAGATGCCAATGATCATTAATTATAATAATTTATAGGACAACACTTATGGACAATATATTTATGGTAATCAGATCAAAGTAGTAAAACGTATCTTCATGGAGAAACCAGTAATGGCTAAGTATAAAATTCGTTCGTTCGAGTTATAATTAATATTAAAAGCAAATATCTCTTAAAAAAAAGAACTTCTTTTGATGATTTATTTCTAACATACAATAAAAATATAAAGTATCTTTTGCCCAAATTCGTGCTTTTAATTTTGGCATCAACCATGATGACCATGTGATAAAAATCAGAAACTTTTTGAGAAGTCGGTTTTTAGGACTGCTCATGAAAGGCTACTGTTTTATCTTAATTGTCAGAAACAAGATTAGAGCTAAAAACTTATTAAAGATTTAGAAAAATAAAATTGATTTGTTTAGTTAAATATGTAAATGTTTTTATACTTAAGCCAATCTGGACATAGATCTTTGGACATATATAACAGCAAAAAAATCGAATATCAAGCTTGAGAACAATAGTTAAGACTCCAGTGCTATCGAAACGGGGAAATACATTGGAAATCGTTATGAAAAACTGTTTAAATATTAGCAGTTCATTCATAACAGAATAGCCACGTCATTTTACACAACTTATCTGGACGCTCTCGTACCATTATAATTATTATAAACTGAAAATGGGTACACATTATAGGAAAAGTAACAGGCCTCTGCGACAATATTTTGCCGGCCAAGAAAGTTAATATTTCTAAAAGAAAAAGCAGAACATATAGGAATAGAGGTATCAAAAATGAAACAACAATTAGAAAATTAAGCTAATTAAATGAGTTAAGCTTAGACTTTCATAAATTTGAAATGAGATATTCATTGCTTTTCACTAAGCTGGATGACAGTGTCGCTGGGACAAGTGCAACTTCTTGGTATCACGAACGCAATGTTACGCCGTAACTCATGAACTCTGCTAATACCTATTAATTAAAAACTTTTTCAATGTAGATTTAGCTTACACCAGCAGGTTCTGAGTACCTGTGCTTTTATTAGACATATAATAAAGACTGGCCTTCAAGCAATAGAAGGTCAGATGAAACAAAAAAAAAATGTATATAATTAAAATTATAAATCTTTAATTAGGTAAAAGGTTAACTTATCAAGTAGTACTTATCAACCCTCAGGGGCGCCTGGGGGTTTGCTCTCGCTTTCGTGCTCACCCGGATCCATAAGATATATATATACATATACTTTGTTTAATAGTATAGAAATCCCAAAACACGTTAACAATTATCATTCCAAGCAAAGTAAAATAACATTAAAAGTTAAAATAATTAAAAAATCGCTGTTGTAAAACCGAAATCAAGTAAATTAGCGTATATATGCGGGCGTCAATGATCTTCGTGGTTGCCATGACAAGACATGGCATAATTAAACTAACTCATGATTAGATTTTTTTTAATTGGAGGGCTTCATATGTTTTATTAAGATCAATAAAATGATAGTATCATCAAAAACTAATTTTGTAAATATAGCACTGACGATTGATATGATGAAATAATTTTTCCGAACCCTTCGAAGGAACTTGTCATTATTGTCGGGTGGAATGAGAGTTAATTTACCCTGTGGTAATCCAGCCACCGCCGTTTTAATCAAGGAGTCGTCGAGAAGCGGAGTAAGCTGGTGGAATTCTGTTGTCTTTGTTGAAGTAAAGGATATACCTTGATTAGCCGGGGATCGATTGATTTTGAAACAAGTTTCTTTAAAACATTTTGATTACAGGATAGTTTAATGAGAATAAATTAAACACTATTTATAATGAAACTTTCCAAGTATCCTCAACCATAAAAAAATGAAAAGAAATATTAAATCAAAAAGAAATATTGTTGTTAGGGACCAGTTGGGGGAAATCAAATGAACAAGGAAAAAAATGTTGTACTTAATATTATATACTAATCCTATATATACTATAATATAATAATGTACTATTAATAACGTTCGCAAAAGTTTTGTAAAAAAAAAACTTATTCTTTGCTTGGTGCCGTGCTCACTCGGATTAACAGCATATATAGTAGCATAGTAGTATTAGACCCCCAAAACCTTAATGAATCTCATTAAAATTGCGTAGTAATAATAATAATAACAGAATACACTAAGGTGCTAACACTCAAAAAAATACGCCAGTATTTTAATATTGAAACTAAGTGAAAAAAACAAAAATTTTCAGCAAATGGGTTTGAAGTCTCTCCAAAAACCAAAAAAAACAACACCAGTCAAGGTTTCGTCCATTTAGACATCTTCTGTTCTGAATGATATTTTTTTCAAAATCATTATTCCGCTCTACTATTATTGTATACCGAATTGGGAACTTCTCCAAGGCATATAAAAACTTTAAATAAAAACACTAAAACAGGCAATACTGGAAAAACAGTTTTATAAAATTATTGTCCTCCATCAGACTATACCGAGACATGACACCACCACCGCTACCGGCACGATGGCAACTCATAAGATCGAGTAAAGCAGACCAAATGGTGGACATCACGGCGCTTGGTCCACCAACAACAAGCCTCTAAGGGGCACCCAACACTGCTATCCGACTAAATAAGACTGCACTACATGCCTTGAGAGACTCTAGGCCCAGCCACCAGTGGACTCTCACCACTGTACCGCAACAACCAACCTCTGCCAAGGCTTCCCACACTCCTTAATTCTCTCACACCAATTTTCCCTCATCCTTAATCTTCTAATTAGAGAGCTTAGAAAAAAAACCCCAAAATAAAACCCATAAAGTTTAATAGTAGAGACCTCATCGACTTCGAAATTGTTTACATTTTTGAAGTTTTTTTAATGTGTTCGAAGTATTGCTTATATCAGAAGAGTATCTCCTCTTCATAATTTCCTTTTGACAACAAAAAAAATCCCTGACTCTCATTCACACCATTGATCTACACCTTTTAAAATATATTTCACAAAAAGAACCAGAACGTCAGGAAATTCCGGTGGGGCCTTTCTCGAAATGATCGATTCAAGTCGTCCTCACTTGATAAAGAATACGATTTGACAATCTTTTATTTACCTGTTGCATTGTTATGGTGTCCTTGTGAGGCCCTCCGAGCTGAAAAAATGATTGAAAGAAGACTAAATTAATAAAAAAAAAAAATGTTAAAAACAGTCATTTTTTTCTGTACGGTACTTCGTTTAGATGACCTCGGCGTGAAAAGATTAGCCCCTTCCTGGCCCATTGTATCGTTTTGGAACTGGATCTTTCCGTCTCCGAAGCTTAATATCGGGAGGTTTTTATCCTCTTTGTCTGGCGGTTTTTTTTCTCCACACTAGAGAATCCCTTCTTAAGGAGGGCTTCTTTAACGCAGTCACCTGGTATCTTGTTGCGTCTTTGCCAAAGGCCCAGGTACCATTTATACAAAGAAATGAAACTACACAATTCCGATGAGAAAAGATTGGCTTTAAGGTTTTCTGACAATAGCAATGTCTGCGGTAGCTCACCTGTAACGCCGGCACATAATTCGCTATTGAAAAAAAAAATCCGATACTTCAACTGCATCAAACTAAAAAAAAGGTTTATGATTTTTTTTTTTTTTCGCAACCAAAAACCCTTATGTTCTCACCAGTGATAAGCCAGTCTCTCTGTCTGTCTGATCCGACGTTTTAAGTCCCCTAATCGACCTGCACATTTGAAACTGTCTCTCATATTTTATATTTGTTGTAACCGTTACATGGCAATCGTACCGTGAAGTAGTTACAGTGACCGATTAATAAAGCGAAGTTCCTAATTTAAAATCCCATGGCGGGCAATGGCATGGATATAGGAACACTTATGAACTAAAAATGGAATAATTATTCCTAGGAACGAAAGTATAGGTAATTTAGGGCAATTTATCCCCTCTTCGTTACATTTTTTCGGTAATGGAAACAAAAAGAGTATAGGGAATATGGTGCTTATTTAAAAGGAACGCATCCACAAAATTTTCATTATTTTAATGCAAGATGTTTCGATTATCCTTAGAAGCTATCCCCAAGTTCTGTCTGCTATGTGGGCCCCCTCTAGGCTCTCTTGGTGGCGTGCCTAGTGTTAATTTTCAGAAATATTTTGGAAGTAAAATGCCAAAAATCAAAACACCCTATACCTATAACAGTTAGAGTTAAGGTGGCTGTTCCCCTGACTCCGTGAACTATAATTACTTTGACTGGAATATAACTTGTACAATTCCACTTCTAGCAAGTGCCGTTTGTGTTGATAGCAGTCTGAGTTTAGGAGCAGATATTGGAGCACACTTGAGCTAGGGGGGGGGGACATGGTCGAGGGGGATGAAAGGCGGGCAAGGAATTATTATATTAGGACATTGTGCAATCGATGTCAAGATCATTTTTTTCCCCAGCCAGTCGAGAGGAGCAGATCTGACGGGACTGTCCCCCCGGGGTACGGAGGTATCCGCTCTATGAATGGAACGCCCGAGGGAGAACGTTTTGACAAATCAAAGAGAGAAAAGGGGATTAAGACGTCCGTAAGGGTGCCTGGCCCTTTGTAGGATCTTTTTTACGGCCTTGGCCCTTTGTGCCGAGCAAGGGTTAGGCCTCGTTCCCACAATCAGCTTTTCTTCTTTTCTGTCTATTGTTTGTTTACAAATTCATTCAACTCATTCTCCGTATTAAATAGCAGCTTTCTTCGCTTCGAATGAACTTTTCTTCGTGTCACAACGGACCATTTGTCTCTCAAATGCGGACAGAGGAAAAAAAAATGTCTTCTTTGGCCATTCTACCATCATTAAGAATTTATTCAGAAACGTGCGATTTCTTTTATGATACATTTGAGAAATATCACTTTTCTAGAAAGCAGAATAACGTAATAGTTGATTACGTCTACTTTATTGAGTTTTAAAAAGACCCACTTTATCTATTACGTAGAATTTACAGCTCGCACCCCCGAAATGAACTCAAAATCGAATATTGAAATTTTGACTTATGGAAGCGAACATGAAATCGTTATTGGTTTTTTTTTTCATAATCTAATATACTGTTGATTTTCAGTTAATAAGCAGCATTAATCCAAGTAACATATAAAATACGAAATAATAATATGAAGCACCTATTTATATTAATATATAATATTAGTTAACTATATATCAAATGTGCTGAGCAGCTAATTGAGAAATAGTAAAAGACAGTAGCTATTCCATTAGGAGCAGAAAGTGAGCTAAATAATTTTTATTGGTATTGTAAATAAGTTTTCTTTTACGAGCTTGTGTTCCATTAGGTGAACATTGTTTTAAATAACCAGGCTGATAAGGTTGCAATTATAAAAACAGTCTTGCGGGTTATTGAAAACAGTTAGAGTAAGTTGAATACAAAGTGACTATCAAAATTGTAGCATCACTTCATGCGCGTCATAGAAGAAGCAACAGGGGCGAAGATTGCACAGATATCGACGAGAAATAGGTTTTAGTTTGCAGATGCTCATAAAGGAATCGATAACAATGAATTGAGTGGGGAAATTGCCAAGCAATCAAGGCGATGAAGAAGGTATAGAAATAGCATATAGCAAGTATACAATTTACCTTGCAAAGAAAATTTCTGGGAATATACCGCTGTCTTGATAGGAAAGTGATTGGCCTGATATGGAATGGGTCCGAAACTAAGTGCTACCTACTGCCTCATGATGAGAACGATCAAATGACTTTGTTTGCTTTTCATGCAATAATTTTGACGGCTTTGTTATATTATTACTACGCAGCATAGATATCGCTCAGATGCTAACTTCGTTTCTCTCGGCATGGCTGAATAAGTTTAACATGATGCACTAATACGACTAAAACACACATCAAATCGAACTTCCAATAGCCACAGTTTCTAGCGGGCCACGAACACTTCCAGTCACATCTCCAATGCTTCCATTGGACGTTCGACAATGGAGAAAAACAGAACAGCCTTGAAAAAGAAGGGACAAGTTGTCCAACGAATCCTGAATTTGTAAACGATCGTAGAAAAAACAAAACTGTAGTGATTTTACGCTTACAATGATGGTACTTTATATTATTGTATATGTAAATATAATTCTTGTTGGCAGTGTTACCAGCAGGAAATGTTGTTGTGTTTTTGGAATTTTGTTTAGTATATTAATTTCTTGGACATGGGTTTAATCTACTGTAGCATACCTCGTTTTCTAATTTTCTTCTAGTCGTCTTTATGCCCAATGATTCTTCAGCCACAGTGATATTTCATGAAGCCGCTCACACCACTATGTTAATAACAGATATTTTCTTTATTCCGTAGTATAGTTTTTTCAATAACTTAAAAATAACCGATCACAGTGAGCAGGAGTACGGCCTTCAGGACAGGCGTGAACTAACCTTTATCTCTTCTACGCCCCCAGGCTCCCTCTCATACGTATTTTCAGTTAATTATAGTGAAATTTGTGCAAGTAATAAGTTCTGTTACAAGGAAAACGAAAAATTAAAAACGGATTGAATTATGACATTGAAATTGATTGTCATGTTCACAAAAATGAAGTTTTGTGGTACCATCAAAGTGTACCCTAACCAAACCATCACTGAGCTCGGATGGTGCCCTCGTTCTACCCTTCCAATCTTCTTTTCGGCTTCCCGATAGTTGTGTGCATACACTTTGCCATTCTGACAATTACATTTTTCTTCAATGTCAAAAATTTTCTCGTCCAAAAACAATATCATACGATGACGACCGTACTCAACGTCTTGTTTAGAAATTCCTTTGTTCTCTCTTCAAGCGGTTAGCCTTTGTCCTGTCATTTTCCGATAGGCAGCCATTTAAAGGTCGTTTTTAATGGTGCCGTTTCCGAGCAAATACCCATCTTTTTTGATATTATTTTTTGTTTTCTTAGTGGATTTCTTTGAATTAGATTTTCAACTGCTTTAATGGCAATTTTCGCTCTAAACGTACTTAGTCGACAAACTGTGGCCTTTCCTATACAGACTTGCATGTTGCATGTTAGGGTTGCAATGAAGCGATCTTCAACGTGTCTAAAAAAACCTCAGAGACCAACTAAAAGGGATTAGAAGCTTTATATCGAATACAAACAACAAACAGTGAGACATTTATTTACCTGCATAAGTATTTAATTATATCTTAGTCCAAAGGTTGTAACAGAAATTATGGCAGGACTAGGTACAATACAAAATAATTATATGAATTACCTATTTGTAAGTAGATCTCTGCTTTCTTCTCCTTACTACACCTCTCAAGTGTCTACAAATTTGGGGGATTCTAGGAATATGTGTGAATTTGTGCCTTTTATGTGTGCATATTGTAAATACTGTATAGATGAAAGAGTGAACGGAATATTGTAAATTTGTTACGAATTACATCACTCAACTATTTATTGCCCTAGTAGGGCAGATTGTAATTTTTTTTTTTCTGACAAAGAAAATTTACATTGAAAAAATAATTTCTAATCTTTACGGAGTATATTTTTCATATTTGTTCAATAACAAATGGGCGCTCCTTGTAAAATGCTTATCCAGCTATACGTAAGATCGAACAGACATAAAGTCAAACACATCTGTTTGAAAAAAGGCATTGAAACCCTAATAATGCAATATTCCGTTTCAGAGGCTAGATTTCGGTTTTTACTCTTTTGATTGAAATAAATATAGTTGCAATTTTTTTTCATTTCAAGTGGAAAAACCAAGAAGATTATTAATTAATAAACTAGATGTCTGACCACTGTACTGTAAATACAGTGGGCGGACATCTGGTTTATTTAGCTAACCCACCCACAAAATAAACACAAGGAAATATAAACCAAAACTTAAAGCTAAGGGAGCCAGTCATATTAACTCATATAGCAGGTATGAATAAAATGGTAGGAAATGCCCTTTCATGTAGCTTTATAAATTGTGATAGCAATCCTTAGAGGAAAGTGATCATTATATTTCTCAACTTCTCCGTAGATATATAAATGGACCAGCCTATTTTTCGTCCTATTTCCGCCGATTGAAGTTGTTTTCTTCTGGTGGGCGAGGTGGCTTGAACCCACTCAATTCCGTTTCCCTGTTATAACGGTTATAGGACTGACGGCTCCCCGGGGAAATAAAGATATATGTACGGCGGTATAATTTAGAAGAAGTCCGGCCAAAGTGGGCGATAGATGGCATGGCGGTGCTGGATATGATTCAATTTAACAGCGGAACCCGAATTTGGGGGGCACCCAATTGTCGTAAACTGCGATCGCCTAGCTGTTCGTCTCCCCTAGCTCATTGGGGTAGAGTGTTTTTCTTCTATATAATAGCTGAGCCAGTTATTTCCTAAGGGGTTGGTTTGGCGGTGGATAAATATCAACGGTTTTAGAAAACCTCGATAAAATCATTTTATTAATAATAAAAAAAACACAAAAAAACTGATTTAAATGGTCCAGACATTCAAAAGTAATTGCTGTTTCCGAATTGAGAGATTTTGCTTTCAAACAGAGCCTCTTTCCTATTTTACGTCTTGAAAATGTGATAGTTTAGCATCTAAATGAAGTACATATTTAACTTTTTCATGATAATTTAATAAGAATATGGAATTGTTTCTTAAGTTTTTAAGTTCTTGATTACATTTCTTTTCTTCATTTTAAATATAGCTCTGCAATTATACTTTTACCAAAAGAGTGTTGCATAGCCAGTCTCAAAACTTACGATGGGGCATTCGGGAAGGCATTCAAGGAAGAAACTGTTTTTGGTTTTTTTTTTGGGGGGGGTCTGTCACTTGTCATTGTCCAGTTAAACCAATGGCTGTTGTTTTTTTTACAACAACGTTACTCTAGTCAGATTATTATAGTCATGGCGAATATGATTTTCGTGCTGTTTTTATTTACGGGAAAATAACTCCTAATTGTACGGATCACTCGGAAGCTTTAGTGTGAAACCGTCGAAACCGTTAGACAGAAAAACCAAGAGGCGAACCTTTGACCTCTCGCTACCGCTTCCGTAATTAAGTTTTTTCTTCGGCCCCTGAGGCCATTCCCTACGCATTACCTTTCCTAACCCGCCCTTTTGTTTTTCTTTTGTCCTTTGTATTACCGTTCGTGCCACAGATGTTCTACAAGCCCTCGGGGGTTTCGTACCGGGCCTACCAACTACATCTTACTGCTGGGGGCTGACTCGTTTATTTCGGAATTCTACTTTTCTAGCACTGCGCATAACATCTGCCTCCTCTGACGCTGGGCTCAGACATATTAGCTTAAGCAATTGTTTCAAGAACATCAATCAGTTCCCTGCTAATTTGAGATCAAAGCTTAAAAGAAACTTGGTTACTACGGTTTGTGCCCCTTTTCTACTAACTTAACTTTTCTAATTTCCTCCATGACTTACCTTTAAGACCTTTCCTTTTTTACACAACCAGCTGGAAATTTTGTTTTCTACTTATTTATCTTTTGAAGCTAGAATGTCCGGTAGTCGTGAAGGTGCTCAACCTGCTTCTACAAACCTTGACCTCATTTCTGTTTTCTGGCTTGAAAGAAAATACTCTAAAAATAAAAATAAGAAAAGCATCTAGTGTAACATAGCATTGTAGCAAAAATAAAATATTATGGTGATGTATGGTATTATTTAAAATGCTAAGCAACAGCGAAGTGGTGTTCATTTTGTCGGAACCTTAAGCCCATAGTACAAGTTGTAGTTGTTTCTATACGGTATAATTTGATTATTTTTTATTTAAATCCAACAATATAAATTTATCAATAGTTCTGGAAAGACTTATTATTTTTTGTGATTCTTAATTTTTTTAATACTAGATTCCACTGCTTATTTCATTAGGGTATCAAAATATAGTACAGGTAAAATGAAATAAAAACTTTCTGTTGTGCAAGGCTGTTTTTTTTAGGGGGTATGTGGATTTGAAATAAAAATTATTTTACTATAAAAAAAGTTAGTACAATCTAGGCAATGTCTGTATGTTTTTTGAGTTTTTTTTTTGACCCTGAATCTAATGTAAATAACATGCAAGCACATGTATATAAGCATCACAATAACTTGTGGAGAACACGAGTTCTTTAATCTTCAAACGAACATTATTTACAATATGTCCTGTAGCTTGGCTACATTTTATACAATTTTTAATAATTTTACATTGCGATTTGTGATTGTTACAAAAGTATTATGCACATTCATTGTCTAAACATGCTTAAAACTCGCCTTGTGAATCGTAGACTTAACAAAGTAACTTCCCCGACAGTCTGTTTCCATCTATGCGGGAAGAGTGGAGGGTCATAGTGTAAAACATTGGGTTTGTTAGTTGCTGCAATGAGTCAAAAAACTTGATGTGTCTCCGGTGGATGAACTCACCCACCAACGGCACACCAATATCGGTGCAGGTTGGCATTCTGTAACCTCTCTGACCACTTTCTCATATTCCCATTCTGAAATTGCTGGAGTCCTGTAGATGCATTGGCAGTCAAGTGAGCAGAGCTGGCTGGAGGACACATACATCATCAGTTTGAGATTAAGCGTCTAAGTTGGGTGAAGTTAGCAAGTGGTGAAGCCGGTAAGACCTGTGTGCCTATCCATTTCTATACCCAGATAGTGCATTGAGAAAGCCGGCGGGTTCTCTTGCCCGCCTGTAGTATAGGAATTTAATTGGAATCTTTCTCTGACACATAATCTGTTTACATCATGTCGCTCGCTCACAAGTACAGCTAGACGGTATACCGACTCCCATCTGAATACATTTACTGCTCATACTAATGGCCTGACGTTGAAGACATTTTACGAAGGCGTCCTGAGTAATGACTTGTTTCGGCGAGAAGAAAGAACGGCCCCATAAACACGAGCTTTAATTCTCCTTAATTCGTTCCCCTATTTAAATGGAGGCGGTCTCACTGATGGCCACTTAACGCTAACGATCGGCTCTCATTAACTGTCGGATATGGTCCGTGCTTGATCCACATTCCACTCTTCGCTCACTCGCTCCAGTGCAGCTCACATGTACGAGTGTGCAAGTACAGCGTACTTCAGAGGGAAAAATATTTACATTCAGATAATTCATATCTATCATATTTAATAAATATCATTAATAATTATTTATCTACAATAGTAAAGTAAGAATCACAAATTTTATGATTAATAAATTTAACTTAAAACCAGTTGATTAAAGGAATTTTATAGTCCGTATGTAACGATCTCATGTAATATATTTGATTCTCAGTTAGTCACCACCGCCGCGTGGAGGCCTCGTCGACCCAGCCACTGCCGGGCGGTCATCAGAAAGAGATAAATGATTAAACCTTTGGTATTTAAGCTTAATTCGAATTTGTTTATTGATCTTACTCCATAAGATCTTAGAATGTGCCCCGTCAGTGCACTCTGTTCAGGAGAAGAGGTACTGGCTAGGTATTATAGGTAGTTTACGTGCTCTTGGAATGGCCAAGAGTTCGCAATCGGTATCTGAGCGTAGGCGAAAACCCTCTGGATCCCAAAGGCGAGTGTGAACCGGAAAGAGGCAGACTGGACCGCGGAGTGAGACGCAACTAGGTACATTTTGTAGGGCCCCAGAGATCGTCCTCTGCATGGACGGGATTCCTTCCAAGGATGTGTTAGTTTTAGCAAGCAGAAGCCAGAGAATACCAGCAGGAAGGTGTGAGACAATTGGACGTAGGCTCCACATTGCCTAGGCACTATCCGATTGCACGAACATTCACTGTTCACACTAGACTCCGTACTCGGTTAGATGTTTAATGAGAGGGTAGAGGAGAGTGCACTGCACTACCTGAGCTGCGGTACAAGAAAGAAGAAAGATAAATTTATGAGTTTTTAACAAATGTATATATCATTGAAAAGTTATTAATTTGGCAAACAATCGTGTTGATCATTAATAGTCCTGATAATGCCAGCACAGTTGAAATGTCGACTGGTGATTTATCAATGAGCTAAAGATATTTACAGAGACTCAAAAGCTTTTGAAAAATCTAATTTTTAGTGTAAATATTATAATGAGGGTTTGATTGGACGACTTGTAAATAATAAATGTTTGTGTGTTCACTACTTTTCATTGCATTTGGAGAAATATATTGTCAAGACATTACGATTATAACATTTACGATATGAAGTCACCCAGCCATCCAATTAAGGCAGGGTTACAAACTACTAAATACACTCAGAATAAAATTATTCTTTGTTATTCAATCCAGCAGCCTTCATTACAAAACTGGTGCTCAATAGGGGAATTAAGAGTGCCCCTATCCGCTCAGTCACAGACTTGTGTTTCATTTTTCTTTATTATTACTAATATTGAAACAAATTTGGAAACAGAATGAAATTATATTGAAAGCAAAAACTTAACAAGCGAACAATGATAGTACGAATTTCAGCAATAAAGTTTAGAACGCAATGGTGTTAAAGATATAATAATAGCATATGTTTAAATGAATTATAGCATGCATTTAAATATGAAAATGTTGTCGGTAATATGTATTTATGTGTAAGGTCAGTGTGTATTCAAAGGTACTCTCACAAAAAGGTGTTATGCCATTTAAAATTATGACTTTACACACAATTAATTGATGACCTTTTACATATTTACATAAAATGGCACTTACGTTGAACAACTTCGGCATCATACTTATATTGTAAAAGCCATGTGGTTACTATTAGTATAGTTGATTATATAAATCAGAATATCTAACCTAACGAATGCAAGTTTATTGTAGAATTAAATTTGAATATTAAACCTATTCTGAAAGTAATAAGCATTAATAAAAAATAAAATGCATTCATTCAGAATTTATTTAAGTATATATGCAGAATTACTTTAATATTTCCTGAAAAAAAATAATGAGGCAATGCTAAGACGATAATCCTCTTGATTCTTTGAGAGCCCAGAGCATAATTGGCAGTACACATATAATGCCTGACAATTAATAGATTATACGAATCAATGGACCATAGTTCAAAGGAACAAATAATTTGGTAATAAAATAATAATAATTATAATAAAATATTGTTCGTGGAGAATTAATTGATGGCAATAATGCAAAACAATAAGTTAAATGTGATGGCTTGTTAAATGTGATGTGGAGGTGATGCGATTTTTATATCATCGCTACATCAAATGGGGCTATCGTGTAAACGATCATGACCTCATCGACTGGTTTTGAGCAAAAACTAACGAAACAGTCTTAATGAGCACGATATATGATAACTTATAAAAATTTTCGTAATTTAGTGGATAAAGCATGATAGCTAATTGGCAACCAGGATTCGTGCTGTGTCATATTATATTATTTACAAAGGAAGCATACACAATACACATATTAAAATCGTGGCAAGCTATAAAGTGTTTATAAGTCCAAAATATAAAACTGTAATTGGTCACAATTAATCAAAGTTTATAGTGTCAATAAACGTCCCTTTTAACCCCAAGGGATAATAGCTCAGCTCACAAACAAAATGTAAGACGCAAACAATTGTCCAAACAAGCCGTTTTTCAGTTGGAGAAAAAAAAATTAACATCTAATTACTATTTAGGGAGCAGTTAGAACATTTATTTGTCTCTCATATGGTCGCACCACCGTGTAAACACTTCAAGATATCTCGGTTCTGAGTACAAACCTATTAATTTAAAAATTATTTTATTTTTTTAAAAAATCTTTATTAGAAAATTACAATTTAATTATACAGCATTATAAATATGTCCTAGATAATTAAAAAACTAAGGTAGCTCTATTAAGGAAGGCTCAAAGTCATGCTCCATCAGTATCATATAAAAATCACCAACCATGTTGTTTCCACTTATCTGAAGAAACTAAATATCTAAAGATTAGACATGTATGAATTGACGCGATGATGTATCTGTCTTTAGAGCATTCCCCTGTAACTAATGGGACATGTAGTTCAAATCTGGAACTGAATTCTCGGATTTCCAAATTGAATCAAATTTCGGTGCTGGACTCTGCACATTCGGAGATCAGAGGTGAACTATTCGGATATTTGCCGGAGTCTTTCCGCGCTGTTATTTTAGACAAAAAGCGTGTAAAAACTAAATGCAGGTTGAACAAGACTACGTCGCTACGCCCTCACGAATGGAGTGGAATCCTGGACTGGAACTAAAGCTGCTAGAGTTCGTTCTTTAATTTTTTAATAATTCACTATTAACAGTATGGAGGAGGCGGACCAATAGGGTGATTTATTATCTCTAAGGTGGCATTGGTGTTGTATATTTAATCGAGATGTTTAGGTTCCGATGAGCACATGATTAGAGTAAACTATTCTGATATTCCTGAAATAGCTACTCACAAAAGATCTGCCTAGCGCAGGTCTCGGACAGTCAAGAGTTAGGTTGGCGGATGGAGTTACATCAGAGATTCTCAACCCCCAAGTACGCAAAATAGCAGAGTTTATCCAGTTCCAGAATTATTAACAAAAAAAAAAGACTTTTAACTTTGTACTGATGTACAATAAACAAAGATCGTTCGTAGATTCAAAACTCTATGAGGACAATAAATTAATTTGTAGGGGTTTGAATGTTAGATGAGCATATCTCTACAACTGACATTAGTTCAAATCTTTATTGTGATAAAATTCCAATCTGCCTATATGGGCAATATGGAACTGTGATCAATGTTCTTATTCCTACCATATTTACAATTCTTCGTTCACTCGCTCATTTGAACACCCAGAGACCTCCCAAATCCACAAGTTTTTCACCCGCAATCGTCAGCGAAAGAGGAAGCGGATTCTCGAGAAGTCTCCCACGTTCCTCCGTCAGCCACGTCAGCCAGTAGAGGCTGAACAAGAGCGCAAGAGCCACAGACGCTCAGGACATAATTTGAAAAACTTCCATTGTTAGGACTCCCACTGTCACCTAATTTTAGGAGGTGACAAGGCCACTGCCGCTTTAGTCTCCAAAGAGGATTATAGGGGTGTGTGGCGCAGTGTGATGTCTGCACTTGGGGATTTAGGGTGGTTGGATAGGTTTTGATGTAATTTCATGAACTTGGAAAGGATGAGTTCAAGAATGTAGTTTATATAAGGATCGTTACAACTGACATTAGAAAAGAAGTTTGGAAATTAGGAATAATTTGTACAACCAGATAAATTCAAATCTTCGTCTTAGTGCCTGCTTGTTCCAACGAATTGGGCCGATTTATTGACCTTTATGGATTTTCCCTGGCTCACATTGGTGACAACAGAATACTTTTTAGCCCTCCCCCATAAATTATGAGCATTTATTAAGTATCATTTAATAGTTATTTGACATCCCACTTACAATCTCATAAAGATTAGTCGGCGTTCATTGATCAATTTTTCAACACACTTTAGCGCGTTCATTTGTTTCTTAATAATAACCATTGGGTTCTTTTATCAGGCTGAATCAGCCTTACACTTTGAAATTGAAACCGCGCATGAACGTTTCTCACCTAAACGAATTGTTTGGGTAATTACTTGCAGCCTTGCGGGGGTGTTGCGGGTGGGCGTTTGATTTTAATAAATGTGCTTACTCTATGCTACCTAACATACGATTTTAGAGTACGATTGCTATAAAAATTAAAAAATATAATGATTCCTATTCTAACGCAAACGGATCTTTTACCCTTGTAATAAGTAAACTTTTCATTTTGGACCTATTTTATCATTTTAATTAAAAGATACTGGAGAATGGTGTTGCCTCTGAAAGCGCTCATAACAGAATAAAACAAATTGTGAGTAGGCGAGAGAGAGTTGAAATTCATTAATTGTTTGACTTCGACATGTGAGTGATTGTTGAAAATAGGAACGTTTATACGCTTCGTCATCAATTATTTTCTCAGAGGATTTGCTGACTGTAACTGATC
Organism: Acanthosoma haemorrhoidale; assembly: GCA_930367205.1. Classification (NCBI taxonomy): domain Eukaryota; kingdom Metazoa; phylum Arthropoda; class Insecta; order Hemiptera; family Acanthosomatidae; genus Acanthosoma; species Acanthosoma haemorrhoidale. The sequence goes on along the minus strand of OV884015.1, from coordinate 51,120,012 downwards.
CACGCTTAAATGAACACCATGCAAGTTTTCATAAGCCTAGTTCCCACCGCGTGTGGCAAACGAACCTCGAGCAACTCGCGATTATTACTTGCGGAATTGTGGTCGGTCGAATTCCTACCGGGCGAAGTTCCCAAGGCGCGTGGTTTGGCAAATCTCAAGTGGAACGGTCACCTTATACGCCAGCTCCAGACGTTCCTTCTTCAGTTTCATTTGTTACGTTGTTCTAAACGAATAAATATGCAATTCGTATACTATACCAATATACCATTTTGGGTTGTATAATTCTTTCTTCTACTGTTTCACTTTCATCGTCAGCTTTCTGAAAGTAGTCTTCAGATGTTCTTTCTTCTTTTTAAGTTCGTTCAAAGAATAGTCCATACTAGTATTATCTTGAATATGTTTCTAAGCATCATATACCTGGTCCCTATCATTATGTTCTTGTTGTTGTAGAGTCCAAATAATAATTATTTAATTATTATTGGTACAAGTCAGCCACTAACCCATCACCAGTAAAGCTACTCATCAAACAACAAATCGTCCAGGGAAGGATGCACGAGCCTCACTAACGTAAGGTAAAAGTAATGAAAACTTCAGACAAGGTTCGCAAAGCCACACGTTGTAGGAACCTACCATGAGACAAAGCAGCTTAAGACGGGGAAGGTCCTAGTTTCAAACCTTTATAAGTAATTATTCATTCACTTGCAACTTAAAGATCTGCTCTATTAGAATAGACCAGTGTGGAGTATGCAGTACAACATTCGCACGTAGAGACAATTGCTTGAGACAATAAAGAGCTGTACCTCCTGCTTTGACAGCCCTTTTCTCATTTTGCTTCATAATGTCCTAGAACTTCCAATAAACCAAACGGAAAAAAAACAAAGCGAGGTTCTATATTTAATCTTTGTTTGACGGTGTGGTTTAGACTTCCTTCGTCACTGCTCCGAAGTACCCTTATAACCCAGCCTAGCTCTTTACCGCAGACCTGGCATGTCCTCCCAGCTGTTCAAGATATTTCTCTGTCGGCACTACTGTCCGTTGTATTTGACAGATCCTCCAACAGATGGCGTTCGAAGATGTCAACTTGGGGAGGAAAATACTGTTCCTACCTTATGTTCTTTTAGGTCTACGTCCTCAATGTTATTTACACTGGCAACCTATATTTGGTATGCGTTTCGAAGAGATATTTCTGGTACCGATGCTGCGTGGCTATCAGGCAGGACAACTATTTCGTTGGTTCAAGTAAACCAGAATTTTTTTTTCTTTTCTGGCCATTGTGAGTTCCCCGTTTGACCTCAAGACATATAATTTCACATTTGACTTAGGGGATTCATTTGATTATATTAGAATTAGTAATAATTAGGATATTCCGAGCCACAAAGGATTCGCCCGAGGTCGAAAGGATCGGTTTGTTAGACCAAATTTGAGAAAGAAGAGTTTTCCAAGTACGTTTACTAAACGTTCATAATTGAATTTGAATAGGGTGTGGTTTTTCACAACTTTCGGTTGTAGTCTCGTCAGTGAGTAAATGATCTTGGGCTTCATATAAACACTAAGAATATCGTCAGATGGTATCTCACCATTGCCTTCACTTGTTTTGTGGCTGTTGTTTTTTCGTTTATGCAATAGGAGCTCTGAAAAGTACGTAGTAAGTGAGAAATGACTGGTAAGGACTACATTATGATTATGATTATGCTGTTTATAGTATGAAACGAAATGATTTTGGTAGAAAGAAATGCATTTCGGAGACGGCAGAGGAGGAGTAAGGAGACTGAGATTTACACACAAGTTTTGGTAGGTGAAAAAAAATAAACATTGAAATGTAGCTTGGAAAAAAATCGCTAGAAAAATTCTTCTCAGATCGACCAGAAGGTATTTATGCATAATTACAGAAGGCAAACAGCTACTTACCTTATAAATACATAAGCCAAGATAAATATTTGGAGGTAGTTACGCCATTTAGCTTATAAACAGAGTAGCCAGTTACGGAGAATAAAAAAGTCGATCTAATTCCATTAGACAATGTAGCTGAAACAGATTGCCAGCAGGCGAAACCGTTTCTTGTGCACAAACATTACACTACCTTAATTTTCAGGTCACGTCGTCCAATATACCTTGGGGTGGGGGCAATCGGCCCGATCCCAGGGCATTTCTAAATGCCTCACGCTGACCGGCCTGCGCCCAACGGCTATATTAATTGGCATAATGCACCCGGTTATTTTCAGTAGCCATGTTCAGAGGGGATTTTCGTGATATCACACAATATTTTTTTATGAGTATATGTATGTAAGTAATAAATTCTTTATTCAGGAAATCACACAGGAGTATAGTATTTGTAGAGTTTGTGATTTGCCTAGGGTGAAACCATTGATAGTGTATTGATCACATCTCTGGCTGAATCGGTGTATTGTATCAGTTGAATCAAATTTAAATGAATAACTAGTAACCTAAGTAAATATTAAACTAAGTATTATTTCTGGGAATGCATAATATTATTGGAATGTCCTATTCAGGAAGTGCTCTTAGTTTACTGGGGCAGTGAAAGACGGTAGATACAGAAAATGTTGGTTACCCTTGACCAGAAGACAATTTATGGATTTGAAGAATTTCAGGTAGTAAGAATTCAGGTAATTTAGGAGGGATTTTTGGCATGTCCTACAATTCAATTCTGTGTGACATTTTACCCCCCTTAACCCCCATAATGTTATGTATACAATATGTTATGTATACAATAGCTGTAAGTGGAGGGTGGGTTTTTTTTCCAGGTTTAAAGAAACTGAACTGAACTCTCAACTTAGGTCCTTGGAAAATTTAATCCTAAAAGGAAACTGAATTGCTGTACAAAATTTTACAGCAGATAGTAATATAAAAAAATCCTCTGAAATGTTATGTGCCGGATTTATAAGTCGGATGTTCTGGATTTTCCCCAATGTGAGCAGATCAATTTTTCAAATTAAAAAAATGATATCCTGGGTGTCAAATTCACACAGCCAATCAATTCTTACCCTTCTCCTCGTCATATTGCAGCTTTACGTTATATTGCAGTGTATAAGAGGATTGTAATATTTTTTGTTTATTGTCTTATATTACATGTACCTGATGTTTGCGTTAAAGTAATTGATTTTGAATATTATATATTCGTAGTAATCCTACTGACTTTTCTTTCATCAATTTTACTCTTCAATTTTTAGCCAAAGCTCAAGAAGTTAGGATTCTTTTTGAATTTTTTTTGGTTCAGGTTTGGAAGGAAGAAAGAAGGTGTCATCAGTAAAAGTAAGTAGGTTTTGGTTAAGGGATGAGGTGAGATATCTTACTGATATAAATTAGTATCTTCGCTCATTTACAGCAAACCAGTTGCTCAAACCACAAGCGTGTTTTGTAAGCGTTTCTAACGAAATGTGCCTCCATTTAAAAATTCATTCGGAACAAATCTCTAACGTCATTTCACTTCTTAACAACAAGGAAATTGTTTTATATTTGGTTCTTACAATTTAGTCTTCAAGTGATTTAACTTGCTTTGGCTAATAGTATAGGCGTGTAATTAAACATAATAGTAATTGTTATTCTTTAATTATTGATGCAAAAATGATCCTCAGTCATGGGTTGATACTGTATGTATACAACTCAATAGCTTCAGAATATTTTTATGTTACGGTAATCAGTTGTACATGTGATCTACTCAAAATCACAACTTTCCACATAGCACATAGCAATGGCCTAATTTGTTTGATGTCTTGCACTCCACAAAAAATAATGAATGTAAATTACCCAATAATTTCTAATGATTATAAACAGCATCGAACCTTAGTCAGGGTTCCCGATGATATTCTGCCGGCTACTGGGTCATAATGGAATTATGAAGTTGTTATGTATGCTTTTCTCAGGGTTAACAGAAAACAGAAGCCGTATTGGCTCGTAAGATAGGCTGAAATTTTTCTAAGCTGTCTAGTTAGAAATTCAGGACGAGGGAAAAATATAGAATATTTAGGTTAATCGGATCCTGCTTGAAGGTGGTGTGAGAGGATTAAGGGGTGTGGGAAGCCTCGGTCGAGGTTGGTTGTTTCGGTACAGTGGTGAGAGTCCACTGGTGGCTGGGCCTAGAGTCTCTCTAGGCATGTAGTGTATTCTTATTTAGTCTGATTTCAGTGATAGGTGCCCCTTAAAGGCTTGTTGTTGGTGGGCCTAGTGCCGTGATGTCCACCATTTCCTCTGCTTTACTCTATCTTGTGAGTTGCCACCGTGCCGGTAGCGGTGGTGGTGTCATGTCTTTGAATAGAGGGTTTAGACTGTGTTTCATCGAGTCGAAAAACTTGATGTGTCTTCTTTTGATGACGTCGGTGATGGTGGGGAGCTCGAAATTTTCGTGCATGTCGGAAGCCTTCATTTCACGACAGGGTGTATGCCAGAGTGCCGTTCGTAGGTTCTTGTTCTGGAAGCTCTGGAGTCGAGTTATGGTGCTGGCATGTAGGAATCTAAAGAGTGGTGTCCCAAACAGTAGAGCTGGCCTCAGGACGCTCTTGTATATTAAGCGTTTCAGTAGAAGGGATATGCCCTGGCTTGTAATGAGATGCTGGAGAGAGTAGTAAGTTCTGCGTACTCGTTTTAATTTCTTCTGCAAATGTGTGCCGAACGTCATGTGTCTACCTGGGTTGATGCCTAAGTAGCAGATGCTGTTGGCAAGTTTACATTGAGTCCCGTCCATGGTGAAGCTGGGTGGACCCTTTCTTTTCCCATGCTGGAAAGAGAAGATGGTACCCTGAGTCTTGGCTGGGTTCACTTGAGTGTGGACAGCTCGCAACCTGTCGGCGATTAATTGACTGGCGCCCTCTGCTACGTTCATTTTTCTTCTTCTTCTTCTTAAATAAATTCTTGTTGATAGTATTGAATGAATTGAAATTAATATGTAACGCAATGAATTAGTTTATGTGTGCAAAAAAATATTTATATTATATAGACGGTAGAAGTTACGGTTTATAATTTTTCAAGGTCAATTATTTTTGATTGGGACCATAATAGTTGCTTTAAAAAAGTTGCTTTTGTGAACTTCAATCTCAAATGATCTAACAGAGGACAGGCCAATATAAGATAACCATACATATTTTCTCCGCCACTGTTCTCTGTAAGTTTAAATCTGTACTTGTACATTTTGAACCCCATTTGAACCCGAAAAAGTGCTTGTGGGTCGGGGTCGTTGGCTACTTGGGGATCGCAAATCGGGGCTTTAGTGGCACTCATGGGAGGGTTTGGGCTTTTCCATGAAGATACACAACTATGTAAACACCAGAGGATTGTGCTGATGTTAAATATTGGTGGGTGGCATGGATTTTACCCATAATAAAATTTTACCCATACAACGACACCGATTAGTCAGACCTTGCTTCCTTCAAATGTACAGCCTATCGGGAAGGTGAGACAAGGTGCCTCCGACTGACGTACTCACGGATTCATATGATATAAAGTTACTTAGTTAAATAGCATTAAAATCCCAAACAAGTTAACGAATTTCTTTCCAAGCACTGTAAAATAATAATTTATTTCTTTAATTACATTGATTGGCTTTAATTTTTATATGCTGTACCGCATCGCTGGTTGCATAATTTTCCTAGTCGAAACCTCGCTTTGCTCCCTTACCATCGACGATTGAGCACCAATATTTCCGCAGTACTTTAAATTACAGTACCATAGAGTATAACCATTTTAAATTCTGCTCAGGGTGCAATGATCAGGTGACATACAAAATCATTGATTTCGATGTGTTAAACATTTACTATTTCGTATGCTCTGAGGGTGAGGAGGGGTGTAGTTCATTTGTTACACAACTAACTAAAATTTAAAATTCCTTCTTGCTACAAGGAAGTCAATATTTCTGAGGAAATTAGCTACTCAGATTATAAAATACGACTATCTTTCTTCTTGCATCAGTTCCCTTACATCAAAATTACCCGGTCTTTTTTGGTGCCCGATGTATTGCAATATCCTTTCTGTTTAAACATTTTTTGTAGGTATTTTGTCTATCTTTAATATTCTACTGACTACCTGTAATCACTGTCTTATAATAAAAATATTCTTAACCTTTCTTTAAGCGAGGTTTATGTAATATTATGCGAACACAGACTTTAATAAATACGAGTGGTCCAACCACCATTTGCGGTTTCTACTAAGTGAGGCATTATATTAGATTATCTAGAAATCATACCAGGATCGCGGATTTTCTTTTCGAGGAAGACGATTAACAAATATGCTTTGCTTTCTCTATCAGAATTAAACATCGCTGTGGAGGTGGAGAAACTTGATGAGCGTTTTATTTTTATTTAACTTGTTTTTATTTAGCTGTCCGTGCATTACCGTTTCCGGGCATCATGAGACCGTGAAATACGTGGTCGTTTCGCCGGGAGCTTACAGCTTGAGGTGGGATTCAGTAATGTCCTAAATTACCATTATGGCATTATTTCTTTCTTGGATTGTTACTTTCGTTTTAGGGTTTTCTCCTTGACAGTGCCTTCTATTAGGGTACCTACCCATTTTATATTGTAGTCTGTGTTTTCTAAAAAAATGAGGCAACATAAAAAGTATATGTCAATGCTCATTCAGAATAAAACATTGTAAACAACATCATTTAAACCTTGTCAACAAATGGTCGGCAACATAGGGCTACCTGCCTCATGATTAACAAATCGGCATGTGCTACATGCTGTAATTATTTTTAATATCTCTCCTTTCGACTTAGCTCATATTCTGTTTAACTTTAGTATCAGATTGTTAATAAATAAAATCTAATATGTGTTTATTTATGCTCCTTTCTTAAAGCTGTGAATATTTTTGGCATGCATAAATAACTTACTACTATCTCCTGAGCTCAGCATAAAGCTTAGATTATACTTATTTTACAGCTAATGTATGAGTTTTCACTTGAATGTGAATGTCGTAGATTGAGAACTGTGAATGTAGCAGCCATTGTTAAAAAATACTATTGTTGTAGATGAGCTAAATACCCCACATAAACAATTGGATATAACTGAAGATGACGGCTTAGAGCTGTCGAAAGCGCTTTTTGAATAAAGAAGAAATTATCTGTTTTTAAAAGACAATAAAGCTGTTTTATAATTTTTATTATTATTGCAAAAATGATGGCAAATGTAGCCAAATGCTTGACTATCAGACTGTCCTAAAGAAATAATATTCCCTTCCCATACCTTAGGTTATAAGCTTTAAAAAGGGCTTAATGATGTGATAGTTTTGAAAATTTACAGTTTCTCTTTAACAATTTTTGCCTTGCCGATTTAAGCTCTTTTCCGAAAATTTATCTTTTCTGGCTCGTTTTTTCGAAGAATGCCGTCACTGTTATTATTATTTTAAAATTAAGCATCTCAGCCTAAGAGTATAAAAAAAAATAAAGCATATCACTTTTTATATAGTTGATGATAAGTTAATGCTTACCGGCTTTAGAATTAAAAAACAAAGGGAAAAAAGGTACAGAGAAACAACACGCTAGAAAGTTAGAACTGTTTATTTCGAGTCTATAACCCTGTATATTTACATTCGGGATGTTTACATTCCGACGTTCGGGGATTAAGGTTGAGTACTGATGCTGCCCGGAGCTTAACTCCCCCCTGCCAGTTTACGCACATCTCCTCGTAAACTATGAAGTCTAAGTCTAAATTGAGGACGACTTAGGCGATATTACGATCACTCTCCTAATCGTACTAAGGGAGCGAAGGCCAGCCCAAACAGTACACAACCTGTAATCCCTTACATTCGGTCGTATTTATAAGACACTTATAGTCCAAATAAAATGCTGCCTCTAGCACTGCAGCCACTTGTGACAAAATAAAAAAAAACAAAAAAAAATTACATGGCTCATTACTCACAGAAAACAATGGCATCTTACACGCTACGCAAAGTCGATATTTCTACACAGCCTGTGTACATTCTAAAAAAACAACAAAAGGAATTACAAAAAAAAATACTTCTACAAATGGTACAAAGTGTACGTATGTATACCATACCAAATTTGGCTACGTTCAGAAGCGAGGACACTCCAACTCACTCATGGCCTGCACCCTCCCCCCCTGGTGGGAGTTTTAACTGTTCGACGTGGACAGTCCTCCGTTTCGTCGGAGGTCTTGTACTCTCGATGGTGACGATGTTATGCTCCCTGATCACCACCACCTTGAATGGACCCTCGTATCTGACCGACTCTTTGCTCCGATTAGAGCCAATTTTACGATATACAATCGTCCCAATTTTAAGGTCCCCCATTTGACCCCGGACTTTGAGGTTTACCCGTTGACTCTCTTGACCTTCTCCCTCACGATTTTGTCACGAACTTTGCCCCAAAGTTTTCCGAGCTCTAAGTGAGCACTTAACATTTGCTCCACCATTCCCTCGTCCACCACCGTCTCTGTCCCGTTCCGGCGCCTCGCGCGCAGTCCGAAGAGGATCTCGAACGGCGTAAACCCTGTGGTGGAGTGGATAGAATGATTGTATGCCGCCACTGCCTTTGGCATCGCCTCGTTCGCCTGCAGACCCTTTTCTACCAGATACACCCGCAGGTGGTCACTCAAGGTACTGTGCAACCTTTCGATGCCTCGGCGACTCTTAGGATGTCCTGGGGTGTTGAAATGCCACACGATATCAATATTTTTCATCTCCGTCCGAACGTTTGCATTATCGAACTCCCTAACCCCATCCGACGAGATTCGGTCCGGTACCCCTTAAAACTGGAACCACGTTCGTAATGCCTGTAAGACGGCGTTGGATGATTTGTCTTTTACGGCGTACGCCATAGCTACCTTACTGAAGGTATCTATTGTTGTAACCCACTTATATCCCTTCCAAGTGAACGTGTCACTCAGTGGCGTCTCTGATGTGGGTGTTTCCTCCTGTTGCCCCTGTGGTGGGTGTCGATCATATTTAGTCTTAAGACATATATCGCACGTTCCTATAATCACTTGGATCGTCTTTTTCATATCCCACCAGAAGTACCGTCGCTGTAATGCTTGCAAAGTCTCCTGCGCACCGCGGTGGTTCGTCTTCCCTTGATGGTAGGCAAGCGTTACTTCCCGCTGCCGTTCCTCATCACGCAGTGTCTGGACCATAGACAGACAACGAACAAACGATCGATCAATACCCAGTTGTTCTGTTCTCCATAATTTCTTGATCAGATCCCACACTGTCGCGTTGCCGACAAATAGATGGTAGGTCTTCCCTGGTCTGGATGCATCTTTCAATGCCTGGCAAATTTGGTCACCCTTGACACCCGGTTAGGACCAGATTGTCGTAATACTATTCTTGCCATAGTTTTCATGAGTAGCTCACATTAGGCCGGTCGTTTGCGTCTTCCAAATAATTTGTCACCGTTTATCGTTAATGATACCCTCGATCGTCTCCATTTCCACCGGACGTTCTCCGGCAGATTCTTCCGCTTCTTGGTGTTCGCTCCCATCGCTATCGTCCCGCGTACCGCGACTTCCATCATCCCTGGCCGCCCATTCCTGGATAAATTGTCTGTGATCCCCGGACGTTTCTCCTTCCTCGACTGCATTTACGGTAATCGCTCGAGATAGCCAGTCCGCCACTACATTCCTTCCCTGGTTTGTATACAATTTCCAGGTTGTATTGGGACAAAAACTCCTTCCAGCGTGTCACCCTGGCAGATGATTCCTTAAGCTTCCCCACCCATTGAAGAGGTCTGTGGTCCGTATGTACTCTGAATCTCCGCCCGAAGACGTATGGACGAAAATGATCAATAGCCCATACGATGCCAAGAAGTTCACGCTCGAGGGCACTGTACCGCGCCTCCGTGTCGGTCAGTCTTCGACTCGCGTACGCCACTGGTCGTCCCCCCCCCTCTCCCTCCTGCGACAGCACCGCTCCCAATGCATACTCACTTGCGTCGGTGGTGATAGTAAATAGCTTCTCAAAATCGGGAAACGCCAGGATTGGTTCCTCTTGCAGTCGAGCCATGCATTTTCGAAGGTTTGGCTCCATAATAGGTGTAATCGCTATTCGCGCCCCCTTCCGCAGCAGGTTACTGATGGGTACGAGATACTCTGCCATGTCTGGCACAAAACGCCGATAATAATTTAGCGTACCTAAAAGTCGCCGAATGCCCTTGACGTCTTTCGGCACCGCTATCTTTCGAATTGCGTCGACTTTTGCAGAATCCGGCTGGACTCCCTCCCTCGAGATGCCCTAAGAAGTTGATCCGATCCTCTCCCAGCGATGATTTTTCCATCGACAATTTTAACCCGAATTCACGCAATCGTCGAAATACCCTCCGGAGATCTTCGATGTGTTCGGATTCTGTTCGGCTGAAGATCAACAGATCGTCCATATAAATCTGGCACACCGCCTCGTCTATCCCCCTCAGGATTTCGTCCATCAATCTCTGGAAAGTAATCGGAGCGTTCTTCAAACCAAATGGCATCCGAGTGAACTCATAGTGCCCCCTCTCGAAAGTAAACGCTATTTTGTGTTGATCGGTAGCGCTCATTTTGATTTGATGGTACCCTGCTTTCAAATCCAAAGTGCTAAAGATTGTGGCTCCATTCAGTCTGTCGAGAATGTCCTCAAAACGGGGAATCGGATACTTCTCATCCGTTCTGTTTACATTTAATTTTCTAAAATCGACGACGACACTATATCTCTCCCCCTCCTCTCCCTGTTTACTCTTCTTTCGTACTGCCCACAGAGTACTATTATAAGGGGATGTGCTATCAACGATTATACCCTGTCGTCTTAAGCTGTCGATTTCTGTCCGGATATGTTGGCGTGATGCAGTGCCTGCGGATATAGTCTCTCCTTCACGTACGTTATTCGGTCATATTTTAATGGGATTTCATGTACTGTCTTCCCCGTGGCCCCAAGCATATCACCCTCCACGTAAAAAATATCTCCGAACTCCCTACGTAAGCTTTCCCTCCAGTCCACAACTTTCTTGACTGCCCCTATCCGCGCACTCCCACCTCTTACGGTCCCCTGACATTGATAAGTAACCCCCCCCCAACTTGATCCGCCACTCCTTTCCCTTGTTCTCTACAAGCGCGCCTACCCGACCCAATAAGTCACACCCCACTATTATTTCATACTCGCGCGGCATGTACTCCACAATATGTACGTTAATATCGCCCTTTTTTTTCGCCCATTTCTCTAAATTCACGACCGCCTCTCCCGCCACTTTACAGGGCCCGCCCACTTACATACCTTGACCTGGAGTGCCCTCTCTCTGCCATACAGCCGCTCCAACGCACCGCGTGACATTATGGTATTGGTGCTTCCTGTATCCACCAAGCACCTCTCTCCCCCCTCGACTCTGATTATTGGCAACTCGCACAGTATCCCTCTCACTGTATTACACTTTAGGGTGCGGTCGCCACTCTGCTGCCACCCTCCTCAGGCTACCACACGCCGCTCCCATCTTCTCGAAGTAGTCTTCTTTCGCTCATGCTCTCAACTCCTGCCGTGAGCCGGCTCTTCTTCCGTTTCCGACGTTCCTGACGCTCCTGAAGATTCCTCAGCTGAAGATCCATTACCCCTGGGTGATATATTTCTTCTTTCCCGCATCGTTTGCGTATTCACTTCCATGGGTTCTGCCCTATTAACATCTCTCCTCCGATACACGTAAAGGCAATGCCTAGCGATATGCCCCTCCTCACAGCACTCGAAACATTTTGTGCTGGGGCACTGTGCCACTAACCACTAAATGACTCGTCTTCCCGCACCCATGGCATTTTCTCTCTTCTCTGCGGGGTCCAACCTGAACCTCCTTTCGCCTGCCGCTCCCCTGTCCCTACCGGTTGGTGTTTCGACTTTTTTCCAATTTGATTTAGGGACCCTGGTTCTCCTGTACACTATCCGGCTCCATTCTCCCTCATCCTCCTGTATCCTCGATTCCTCCTCCCTGGCGCTGGTGTCAATCATGACTTGGGCACATTCGAGGAATGAGCGCTCATTAGGGAATACCTCTTTTCTCCCTGTTTCCTTCACCAACTGTACCTTCAGTATAGTAGACAGAAATCCCATTCTGCCCTCTACCTCTTCGATGCTCATTGTCTCTCTCATTTTTTCCATTATTTGATTATAACGGGTTAGAAGAACTGCGGCATATTGGCCGCTACTCTGCCTTGATGGTTTTGTTTCCCGGAACATCTGGAAAATATCTTCTTCGGGCGTCCATCGCCCTCCTCCATATGCTTTCTTTAGCCGCATCTTCACAGTTTCCCACGACGTCTCCTCATCCACTTGGATCTGGTTGAGAATCCTTCTCTTGACCCGACATATCAGGGCCGCTCTTAGTGACTCTGCATCCCTGGGGTCCAGAAGATTTTCCTCCGATTTCGCCAGGATTAAGGCAGTGAGGCGAAGTTCCTCCCTTCAGAAAGTGGTTGAGTTCTCCTAATTCGCCAGTGAACCATTCCAGCTCTGAAATTGCATTTCTCAGATCTTGAGTGTTCATTGCTTTCACTCTCATCAACGCAAGAGCGATAGCATGAGCTTCTGGCAAAACGCCCACCCTTCTCGTTGCTACATGTTCCGCGCCATCCGCTACGTTCAGAACAGGTGGTCGTAGCACGCCTCCTTCCACCATTCTTTCTTCTATTTTTTATTTAACACGGCAAAAAGGAGAAGAGAAAAAAAAAAAAATCGAACAGACGTCGCTTACTTTTCTTTCCACACCACGAGTTCACGGGTTTCGGCACCAGTTAATGCTTACCGGCTTTAGAATTAAAAAACAAAGGGAAAAAAGGTACAGAGAAACAACACGCTTGAAAGTTAGAACTAGACTGTTTATTTCGAGTCTATAACCCTGTATATTTACATTCGGGATGTTTACATCCCGACGTTCGGGGATTAAGGTTGAGTACTGATGCTGCCCGGAGCTTAACTGATAATTTCTGATGAAATGACTATGAGTTTGAATTATTTTTTTGCGTATTCCGTCAGTGAAGTGTCATACCTCACCCATGTACAGTACCAATCAATAGGACGTGATAAAGATACTTCTTTCGATTGTGTATTGTAATAAAAAATGTTTAATAAAACTTAGGTAATCAATTCATAAGCAGTAATACCATCGAAACCCTTAATTATGTGGTACTGCACATTGAACTAAGTTTTTATTTTATTTTTGAAAGTCTGTGGTCCTGTCACCGGCGATCATCTACCTTCTGCCCTGATCGTCTGTGGCTCTTATGCCCTTTCTCTTATCTCCATGCCATGGTGAATCGCTTGGAGATGGAGTGTGGGGGAACTACGTGGCTTACGGGCCTTACACCAGAATAATTTAAGGAAGATAATAATTTTGCACAAACAAATTTTTCAAATAAAGATCTTAATGATGATTTTTTTAAAGTATAATTTTATTTACATCATATTCGCAACCATAACTCAGTCATTATTTATTATATCATCATAAATATCAGTAATATTTTGATTGGTAGATCTATTTGATGATCCGATGAGGTTGAGCATATATAACCACATCAAAAGAAAAGTCATTAAAAAAAAAAATTCGTAACTAAAAATAAATATTATTATATTATCAAAATTTGTAAGTTATCAAATCAAAGAGTAAGACGTCATGATTCGTTAGAACATATCTGTCCTATAATTTCAAAAATTCATTACACGTCATTCAAATAACGTGGCAAGTCCCTTAATTGTGTAGTCCATCACACTTGACTTGAATATTTTTTAAATTCTTTGATTGTAGTCATCAGATTATTTTTTTTACATTGGGATATAAAACGTCTTAAAATGTCAAGAAGCGATGGCAATCAGCATCAGCTCTTTTGACATTGTAACTTTATCGATGGATAGGAAACAATTTCAATCGCAAAATTTAAAAAAATGAAAATAACAGTATGACAAAACAAAGGCCACAGTTTCAAATAAACTTTATCCTCTGCTTCCTCTGTCGGAATAAATGAATCCACCTCAATGAAAAGGGAAGAAAAAATAAGAGAGAGAAAAAAAATATCTTACGTACAGAGTGATTCGGCGCAAATCATTGGCTACTGTTACACATGAAAAAAAGTTGGCATAGAATCGTAAATTGTTCTCACCAAGATAAGAGATGTGAATTCGACAACTGAAAAGGAGCTAAATAGGGAAAAGGGTCGAGGAAGGAAAAATAAATGGAAAAAAGGGCGATGTTCCTTATGACAGTGTTGGGATGCTGAATGAACATACAGCCACGCCACCGGATTCTCTGGCCCCTATACTGAAGTGAGAAAATTCCAATGAAGACTCAAGCGAGTGGTTAAGCGTGATGATAGAATAAAACTGTAGTATTAGATGAAAACGGATAATTATGGTTTGCCTATTGTCCTGAGATAAGATGCCACAATGCGGGCACAAGAGATAATAATAACAAAAAAAGTTACCCATGTCACAGAGAAAAGTTAGATGAGACTGGGGCAGATTTGGTCTCTGCGCGCTACCCTGGTGCGTAACCGCTCCCCGTTCACGATCTAACACTATGTGTAACTAATTTATACTTATTATAAACTTAAAGTCTATTTTTACTAAAATAATGTAAGGCTTTTTATTTGTGAAAAATCTGTGTAGCCTCAGGTGATATACTTTGGATAAGGTAATTTGTACTTCTTTGACAAGAAGCAAACAAATTTGATTATATTTTGTTATAAAATCACTTATATGTAGCATGCCAACATCCTCGTGTTATGTACAAATTTCGGTGTGCCGAGGGGCATCCGTTACTAACCTTTGTTGAGAACTTTTTTTTGAGAAATCTGAAGTTTGGACTAGTTCTTAGAGCAGGTTAAACTCTAGACAGCACCGGAAAAGGAAAAAAAATGACCGATTTATAAGCAAATAATAAAGAAGATGCTACATAAGAGTGGAAAAAGTCTTAATGAGCGAATGACTTACTGATATTTGAACTAACTACGTATCCATATTCGAAATAGATTTCTTACTATGAATCCTGCAGGAAGTAACATACTCGGTGAGAAGAACTTATACAACTGTTCATACATACAAAGGGTGATAGTAAAAAAGTCACAACATTATCGACAGGAGTTTTAAGATTTAGTGTGAGTGGAAGAGCTGGTTCCTAGGACTTGTACTTCATTGAAATTCAATGAGCTCTAGCCACGCCGGCCCGTGCTTGGAGTCCCACATCGCAGACATTCGCCGTCTCATTCATACCGCCCCACCACTAACAAGCTGGTTGAGCCACTTCTCAATGGGAGGAGCACTTCGCTCAGTTTGTAGTACCCGCAGTTTTTTTTATACCCCAACACTTCCCATATACATTATTGAAGATGAATTGGAATAACGTTAGTTAGTCATAAAAAAAAAAATGACCACGTATAATCTATGCTTAACAAAATCTTTAATCAATATGGTTCCAAAGGTTTTTTAGAATAGAATAGAAAAAACATTTATCCCGAGACTAAGTATCCTATAAATAACAATGAAGTACAGAAAACAAATTTCTGGCAAACGAAAAGAATGATTACTTCATAAACAAAAAGTAAAGTGTAAACCACTATAAGAAAAGATAAATACAAAAAATATAAAAGATTGTTTTCATTGAGTAATTGAAGTTATCGATGGATCGACATTTAAAAAAACAAAAAATATCTGTTGTAGTCACCGGTAGTATTCAGACAATGCCGAGGGACCTTCCTTCTCTCTACCCAACTCTACTTCTTATAAGTTATTAAACAGTTAGCTTAGTTATACAAAACGTTGTGTTTCTATTATGGATCCCGATCCGGCTATTCCTGATACCCCATATCCCAGATACATATTAAAGAATAAAAGAAGAAACGCAAAGAATTATTAAGAATTACTAGTTTGATTTTCTTTAACGTGATTTGTCTAAGAATAAGAGTGTCACTGAATTTAGATTAAAAACAGGGCACAATTTCTCGGAAAAGCGTTTGTTTGTTTAACTTTTAACTAGACATTTATACACCAGTTGGACGCATGTGAGTTTTCCGAAGGCTTGGTGAGCGCTACGCTGAGTGTAATATCACTGGGAGGGTTTGGTGTGGGGTGGAATTTCTTCGAAGGTAAACACAAACTCTATGAAGCTCTCTAGTCAACAATAGATCTGATTCTGGTCTTTGAGGGTTTAAATTTACTCCAGCAAGTCTTCTTCTAACAGTTTCTGCACAATTTGCTACTCAGCGAGCCGTACAAAGAAGTTGAGCAGTCTTAGTAGCTGCTTCTAAAAAGCAGTTGAATACCGATTCCGAAGTGTGTGTAGAACAACTAACCGGTCATCTCATGGCTCTGTCACTCGCGGACCACCTGATCCGGGTCTACGATCGCACAAACCTGTCTCACGCGTAATTGCTACCCTAACAATAGCTTCAGGTAAACCAATGCACGGGGCTGTGTATCATTTGCTTCGACCGGCTAAATTTTTAGATATTACTGACACAAGAAATTCAAATAGAAATTTCTGTTTTAATATTTGAATATTTATACGGGGTTTCCTTAATACTATCCCTTATCATTGAAAGCGTTTAATATTAATTAAAAGATAATTGAAAGAAACAATTCTATTAGGAAGAAAAAAGTGTGCCACGTTTTTTGAAGCCTAACTGAACAGTGAACGAAATATAAAGAACAATCGACACCTCTAAAAAAAAAAAAAAAAGCAAACCACGCTTTAGAAAAAACTTTAAAAGTCATAACATTCTATACAAACAGCGAAAAGTTGACCTTTCTCCAACCAAAGTCAGTCCTTAAAAGGACTTAATAGCTACTTTGTTTCATATTTCAGTCAGAATTCTGTTTTTAATTAAATATTTCAGGCCCTCCTCCCCTTTCACATACTTATGACTTTTTCTACGTTAGGGAAAAGCTAAGGGAAAATTAAAAGAAAATACATTTCCCACTCTGTTTTTTTCTAAAAGTTGATTTTCAACATAGAGTAAATTAGAAAATAGGTAGGTGTCTCTTTTTGGCTTTAGAATATTTTTAAATTTCCTATATTACTGGCACAAACATGAGATTATTTCTCGGAATAACTGAAATGAAGCAAGGGAGGTCGAGATTTCCTCTCCCCTAATATTGGTTTTTCACCAGGGACAAATATCGGGACGGCGAGGGCTGGAATAGAGGAGCAGGAGGCAGGTGATAAGAAGTAGAGCTGGAGAGGGCATACTCCGGTGGACAATGAGCCAGAAGGAACGGTCGAGATATGGCCGAAGAATAGAAGGAGTCCTGCCCTATCGAGGAACCCAGTTCACGTACTTGGTTCTTAGCTCGTGCTTCACCAGGGGCTAGCGGTACTTCCAGCTTCTGCCCATTCGTTCCGTTTGTACTCTCCGACTGTCATCTCCCTTCAGCGCAGCACAATGTCTGCTATGCTTGATGCATAATCCAACGGGAAGCCTAGAGTCATTGCATGGATCGAGCCGTCTCAAGTTAACAAGTTAAGCAGGATAAACAACAATTTAACCTATGTGTACTTCAGTAAACCATTTCTGCAAAATCCATACAAAATTTTTAAGTGACGTGTTTACTTAAAAATACGCTCAGTATTCATTTGCCAGTAAAGAACTCAATGGGTAGCATCTGCTATCTTACGTGACTAAATCGTTGGAAGGAAAGGGTAACCTGCTAATTACCCTTTGTTAGATATAATCTTATTTATTTAGCATTATCATTATATTTTATATCTTTTCTTACCGAATACAATGTCATTAACCATTGCTGTTTATTATCATTGTCTATAGTTCAATTTGGTTTGTATATAGTTGCGTCACTGTTATTATTATTTATTTTCTTCCTAATTGCAGTGAATATACATGTAAATAGAAGAAATGAAATGAAAAAAACAACAACTTTATTCTGGAGCATTGTCCCGATAAAAACAGCAAACAAATAATAGTTTTGCTAAGCTTATGTTTTGTTTATCTCTAGACTAGAGGTAGACTCTCACTACCTTCCCGAATCCACCCGCCTCCTTTAGGCATCCCTCACCCCATATCCTTCTCATACTTCCTTCAAATAGGACTCCCCTTAGTGAAAGGCACCCATCATCCCAAATAATTTCCTTTGTTTTTCCTACATCCTATATTTCCAGTCGAGAGCTAAGTAAAAAAACAAAAAAAAAAAACAAGTTTATAAAGTACGCTAGGAACGAATCTATTTGGGCTATAAATATCTACTAACTATACGTAAATCCTAGAAATTATCACAATGAGGGAAAGGGCATTGAAGGTTGCTTGGAGGAATGAAATATAAATAATCAGAGTTATAACAATGAATTATAAAGTCTCGAATTAAAGATTAGGAGTTTATGAGCGACGAATATCGATGGAAATAGAGCTCCAAAGATTCGAGGGACGGATAAAAAAAGGATGGACAAAGGAAGCAGATTTGTGAAAAGGGAAATACAGTTGAAAGGGTAGAATCTAGTTTTGTGGGATCCGAAGACCGCTGATGAAGTTATGTAGGTAAGGGGTCTTTTTAGTCGTGATAGTATTGAAGAGGAAGGATCCAAGGAAATATTGGCGTCGGGTGGAAGGGTACTACCATGCCAACGTGGAGTGGTGCCGTGGAATGTGACAGTCTCCGGAGGTCCTGAGTTATAAATCTAAGAAAATAATTCATTTTCTGCTCTAAGCGAGCCTCGAGCTCCCCAGAGAGGGGTCATTATACACCACGCAACCGTAGTCAAACTGGGGGAAGACAAGAGAGGAAACCAGTAATTGGCGGGTATGTATGGATCGATTGAGTAGTTTAATGTATTAGTATAAGGTGGCAATGAATCTGTCGGGGATTTGTGAAATACGTTTTTTCCAGGATAGAGTTTAGTCAATGATCAAACCTAGATTTTTGGCTGAAAGAGAGAATAGGTCAACCATCTATGGTGAATGTGGGAATATCAATTGGAGGCCTGAGGAGGGGTGAACCAATAACGATTGCTTTGGATTTATCCACTTTCAATCAAAGATTATGGGCCAAATACGGTCCAGGTCTTGTTGAATCAGTAGGAAGGCGGATTGGAGCTGACTAGGAGGGAAGGATAGGTAAATTCGGGTGTCATCGGCATATACGAGTATGTGGAATGAGTAGTAGTAATGGATATATGGTCCTTGTTGCAGACACAGAAAAGTAATGGCGAAATAAATGGACCCTGAGCTGAGGCAATGAAAGGGGTTTGTATGGAGGCTAGATGCATGCATAGAATATTTGTTACTTATTGCTTAAAGGGCAATTAAGTACAGCCCTGTTCTTAGCATGGATCTTTAATTTACTTTCATTATCATTATTATTCAAGATTTAGGCTACATATAACCATACTATCATAATGAAATAATATTCTCTGCTCATAATTTAGGTATAAAATGTATGTCATGATTCAATCGATCTGAAATATTAATGGCACATTAAACACAATCTAGAAATATGCTAACTAGTTGTTAGATAAACTACAGTAATTGGAAGTATAAAAATAAAATCAAACATGAAAAAAAGCCGGATGAGTAATTCCGTAAGCATCAAAGATTTTTTCATCAAAGTATTTAAATTAGACGTACAGTCTCTTAAGGATATATCGATTTTTTTTCTTAGCATTCTGCCAGCTGGCTTTCTTTGGATATAAACCGATTTTAAACGGTTGACATTTAAAAAAAATACTACCAACTAATTTATTATGTCTAGATTATTATTATTAATTATTAATTTATGTATTCGAACGCTGTTGTTAGATTATAAGAGTCAAATTCAAATTCAAAGTCATTTAGAAATTTTGGCCTAGCCTTGATAATAGGATTGTAAGTTGCCGAAAGTACTCAGCGTTTTGAAAAAATATTGAGGAGACAATCAAACCACCATCGATGACGAATTATCAAACTTATTTTATTCAAACTGTATTTTATTGAAATAGATAATTTCTCCTTGCCATATGTTCGAAAAGTGTTTTTAAATTTTATCGTTATATTTTAGTAATAGACATCAATCTGCTACTATATGATTATTTCCGCAATTTTACTATACAGTATTAAACGGATTTGCGTCGTCATTAACTAATAAGGATTCAAGTGTTTTCAGTCATTTATATATATAATTGTTTTTAAGCCCTAAGAACAAATATCAAGAAACAATAGCTGATTTAAGAAGGTGTCTGATGCAAAAAGGAGCTCAACTAAAACAACAGTAAAGTATCAGGATTAATAGAACATTAATTCTTAGGATTCTTATTAATATTTAACAAAAAATAAAAAAAAATTGTTTAACCAGCACATCTTACATATAGGCATATATTTTTTTCTTTATTTTGGTTCAATCATACACAGTGGATAGCTCATAATATTTGTCTCGGAAAGTTTAGGAGTCAACCAGAATGGAATCTGCCATATCAGGAAAGTTTAACAGGCTAAGGCAAACAGAACCAAAGCCTGGTCTTATTAAGGATAATCTCTCCCCAACCAATTTGTCTTGCTCAGTCTATTAAGTCTATTTGTTACTTGTTCATTGACGTTTCCCACATAAGTATATATTCCACCTAATATTTTATAGGGCACAGATATTTTTCATGTAAACGATAAATGAAATATAACGATATTTTGTCCAGTGATAAAATCGGGAAAATAACAATCCACTAATTATGCTCGTGCTTCATGTTCACAAATATTGTATTTCAACCGTCGGACAGTTGAAAGTTGGAACATTGTTGAAATCAAATCAATATATTTCTCATATTTACAGATAAAAAAAATAATCTTATATCCAAAGGATGTATTTTGAAAAAATATACTAACACCATTGGTCTTGATGATTAATAAACTCTACTTTTAATTAAATATAAATTTTAATTTGGGAATAATATTAAAAAAATAACAACCAATAGGTAAAAAACTAGAAGCTAATATAAAATTTTTTTTAATTAATCTCTAGCGATGTTAGCAATATTTTGAAGTAATGGATTCTCATTATGTTTACGTTTTCTCGGTACGTTTGTGTTTATTGTTTTTAAAATATCTACAGTATAATTAGCTGGATACTTCATGGAACTTAATTATTGTAGTGTACCTTGCTTTTATCAAATACCATTCATAGAAATGTATTTTGGATTTTTGAACTATGTAGATAATGTTATGACTGACTCAGCTCCAACTAGGTGCTGCGTAAATTAATACTAGTAAAATAATAATAATAAACATAACAAATAATAAAATTGTAAATGAGCAGTTTAGTCTGGTAATCATTATTCAAATTTCAATTGTTAAATGGTTAAATGGTAGATATAGTTGATTTTCTGGCTTTGGCTGTAAAGAAAATTGTTTTATTTACGAAATACCGAGAAAATAATATAGTAGAAATACGAATATTAAAAGATTAGTTCTTTCCATTATTCATTTTCCTAGACGGAAACAAAACCAATTGTAAAATCTATACTAATACGATAAAATTAATTTTCATAATGTTCAGGACACGTCAGCAACATATAATTTGGTTTTTATACGGAGTAACTATCTTGGCTGCCAATCGAACGCAACTTCATTTTGAAAAAATCATCCCGTTTATTAGATAATAAACTGTCAATTTGCATAATTTCTAGAATATTTTATTTATTTGGTTATATGACAAGAAATAATGACAGCAGGGAGTATCTGCTATTAGCAACAGCGATAATTGTTATAATTATCTGATAGATATATCTTCACATGACGTAATGGATGGATATGACGGTGTGACCTCCGAGCAGGTATTACTGCCAGTTAGTCTATGTGGGTTAATGGGCAGTGTGGCGGATGAGGAGTGTCTGTATGAGAGGGTTGGGGTGTGTGTTACTGTGGAATTTAGTGTAGTTTTCCTTCGGTAGCGTCATTGCAGTACTATGTTGTAGGTCACATCTGCTCTGTTTGAAACGTAAATCGTTGCGTCAGTCATTTTATGCAGTATTACAGATTGGATAATATGAATACATTGAATATTTAATTTAGGAGCCGAGCACTCAGCATTGTCGCTTAGTCTACTATTGCATAATATAACCGTTTATCCTCTTTGCTAAATTATGAGAAAATAATTTAAAACATGACGTTTAACCTAAGAACAGGTAGGTGAGAAACGGAGGCAGTTGGACGCGTAGTGTGAGATAGTTGCCATATTGGAAATCCAAGAAGATCCCCAATATGAAAGAGACCATCTGTGGGCAGGTAGCAGGTAAGGCCGCGGGGGAGGTGGGCACCTGTCCAGCCACAAACAACCCTTTCCGGGCCTGAGAATAAACTGAGAGATCCCAGGGCACCGCCAGATTTATGCTGCAGCCGCCCGCCCCCACCCATGGGAAGATCTGAGGTGGTCAGTTCTCGGGGATATCCACCACCGTTCCAAGCTGTTCGGCTAATCCCAACTGCTACCAGCCAATGCCTACTGAATCCGCTGAGAAAGAAACAATCGCCAGATGTGCGCAAGGTTCTTTATTTTCTTCAATGACAAATTTCATTAATTAATTATCATTAATTAGCTATATTTTATCAATAAATTATAAATAATCAATCTATTAAACAATATTAAGTCCTTTAGTCTTTTAAAAACTGAATTACTGACACTGGAAACATCTCCTTTTTGATGGTCCTATTTTTACAGACTTTTGACAGGGTTTGGCACGCAGGTTTGCTCTACAAGCTCAAAAGACATTTACCACAGACCCTTTTCCTAATCCTACAGTCCTAACTTTCAAACTGCTTCTTCCAAGTCCGCTGTGGTTTAGAATACTCTAACTACTATCCCATAAATGCAGGAGTTCCACAGGGCAGTGTCCTGGGCCCCATCCTCTACAACCTATACACCGCTGATGTCCCCTCTACTCCCAATACCTTCTTGGCCACATTTGGAGATGACACTGCAGTCTTGTCATCCCACCCAGGCCCCGACATAGCATCCCATAACCTTCAAAAACACCTTGACGAGATCGAGTATTGGTGCAATCAATGGCGGATCAAAGTTAATGAAGCCAAATGCTCCCACATTACCTTAACCTTTGTCGCAAGACTTGTCCACTAGTTTATTTTAATTCTATTCCTCTCCCTGCAACCGAGACAGTACGGTACTTAGGCTTCCATCTCGACAAACGACTGACCTGGAACCCACATACGAGACTAAAAAGACAAGAACTAAACAGACGCTTTGGACAACTGTACAGACTACTTCAAAGGACATCCCATCTCTCAATAGAAAATAAACTACTAATCTACAAAGTTATACTTAAACCAATCTGGACATACGGAATAGAGCTATGGGGGACAGTAAAAAAGTCGAACATCAAACGTATCCAATCCTTTCAATCCCAAGTCCTGAGAACAATAGTAAATGCCCCTTATTATGTCAGCAACAGAACCCTTCATAACGACCTTAATATACCCTACATTCTAGAACTCATCCCTTCCAAGTTTATGAAATTCCACAGTAGCCTTTCCAACCACCCAAGTCCTGTAGCACAGTCTTTGCACTGCGCCACTCATCCCTATAATCCTCCTCGGAGACTGAAACGGCAGTGGCCTCGTGACCTGGTATAATCGCGTGACAGTGGGAGTCCTGGCAATGGCCAGTTTCTCCAATCATGTCCTATTGTATGAACGAGCGAGTGAATGATGACTGTAAATATGGTATGAATGAGATCATTTATCTGTGTATTTATTATTGCCTGATAAAAGGCAGATTGTAATTATTGCACAATAAAGATTGTTGTTGATTTTTACAGAAAAACCAAAAAAATCTTTAGACACTTCTTTATTGTGATAAATTTACAAGCTGCCTAATTGGGCTATAAGTAATTGTGATAAATGTTCTTATTCATATCATATTTACAATTTTCATTCACTTGCTCATTCGTACAGGATTTACTAAGAGCCCAGAGACCTCCAAAATCCACATGGTTGTCACCTCCCTCGCATGCGAAAGAGGAAGTGGAGTCTTGGGAGGTCCCTAACGCTCCTTCGTCAACCGCGTCACTGGATACGAGCCAGTGGAGGCTGAACTAGAGCGCGAGAGCTAGGAAAAATTTAAATGCCAATTTTTTTGTCTCTTTATGGTATAGTTTATTAAACAAAAACGTTTTCGACTGCTCTAAGCTGCCATCTTCAGTTCCTAAAACGAAAACAAATATTAAAACATTGACCGTGCAAACGAAAATTTAAAAGTCCTGAACTTCAAGCCAGAAATGGTCCATCTAATTTATGTATCGTGCTATGAAAAAGTTGATACGAAAACGATTGAAACATATAAAACTCTTTTTAAGAAGCCGAACTCTAATTTGGACAGAAACGCATCAATTTAAATTGCACGCACATGCTCGATTCTCGGTGAAATTGAAAAGATGATTAAGGGTTGTGAAATTCTTACCATTAACGCCACGCAAGCAATTACACTAAAAACTAATGCTATATGGGGTGAATGATAGCGATACACATCTACAAAAAGTGTTATCTAATCAATCGCGCTGGTACATTTACAAATTACCATCTGTAACGTGCAAAGGAGGTACATATGAAATATACACAACCATGCTATTTAGTGACAAAATCGGTATTATCCATCATTTGTTTAAGTATGCATTTCACAAGTCCATACATACATAGTAATATTCAGTCCTTTTTTCGAATCTGTGCTGTGACCATACTTTTCTAGGACTTACTAGTCAAAAGATTCCAGGTTAATCAGTCCAGTAATATGCTGTACTAAAATGAATTGTACTAACTACCGTAGAGACGGCTAATTTATATGCAAGATAAGGCTAAGGGTTATGTCTAGAGAAGTGTAATGAGTTCAATCGTGAAAATTTCTTGTACAACCCTTACTGACCTCAGTGCAAAGAAATAGTGGATGGAAACATTCCACGAATATTCTTGGAGTTATTTAATAAGATATAATAGTCATATATGACATAATATTTTAAGCAATAGCTTGGAGTTTGACATATCACACATTAATATATAAAACCTAAAAAAAAAAGTAATAACCTGACATAAGTACAATTAAATGTTAACAGTAAAATATAAGTATATAGAAATGACATTAGATTATTAAACAAAATCACATCGCATTAATGATGATGAATTATTATACTTTGTGTACAATTCATTAATTTGTACTTCAAATTGCAGGAAATTGGAAGCCGTACAAAACATCATTATAAGCATAATTAACAACTAACCTCGATGGACCAAAATGTTAACAGACCTACAATTTACCCAGAAACCAGCAGTATGTACACACCCATACTGAGAATTTCTCTCATATATGAAAACCCATTAATGAGAGAAATAGGTTATATAATTTCAGTGGGCATTCCTCAAAAGATATTCTACAAACATATATACTTGGAATAACAATAACCAAATTAAATTATGTATCTGCTTGATTACGTTTTTTAATTATAAATTTTATAATTTATTTAATATTACTATTACTTCTTTATTTTTCTTTCTTCTTGTATATATAGTTTATATTCTTATAATAGTACTTATGGGCTATTACTATCCCTCCTTTACTATTAAATTAGCAGTAATAAAAGAATACAGCGCACACCCAGTACTGCGTACCGTCGCAGTGATTAAAGCCTGTACTATTTTACTTGTGCTTCTAAGCAAATTTATAAATTATGAAAACAATAAAAAAAAATGAATAGATTATGGTCAGAGACTTGAGAAAGCTTGAATATTAGGAGTAACCGGACCACTTCTATGGAAATAATAGCCGTAGGTACTGAGTATACTTTAATAGTTCAGATTGGACCACGTGCCTTAAAAGATACTTGAATGCGCAGCGTCTCCCTTCGAGACTGGAAAAAATAAAATAAGTCTACGTCGACGATTATAATTTTAATTACTCTGAACCAGGCGCCATCTTTATGATAAGATACACGGAAATGTATACCTTAGCAGCGTTAATGACCGCGTTATCAAAAGAGGAGACAGAAAAATACAGGAGTGGGACAGAAGTAAGGGGAGAGGCTGTTTGTACTTTTTTTTCTCTCGGCCGATCGTGAGATAAGACAAAAAAAAAAGTATTTCGTGGGTGGGGGTCGCACTAGGGACGGTTAGGGACGGAAGTCTCAACTTACCGGCCAGGTAGGAGGAGGAAATGCGTTATGTGTAGGTCCCCGATAATCACAGTATTGGTACACCTGAGTCCCCCCCCCCCCCCCAGCAGGAAGCGAAACATGATAGTGTCATTCCCAAATACTTATCCTGTCTAAAATCACATGTACGAAACTGATTTCCGTTCTG
This sequence comes from Acanthosoma haemorrhoidale, assembly GCA_930367205.1. Classification (NCBI taxonomy): domain Eukaryota; kingdom Metazoa; phylum Arthropoda; class Insecta; order Hemiptera; family Acanthosomatidae; genus Acanthosoma; species Acanthosoma haemorrhoidale. The sequence continues at coordinate 51,093,787 of OV884015.1, read as the reverse complement.
CTCCACGCTATTTTTTAGGAATATTCACAAGACCTAGGAAAGAACTAGCTGGCAAACGTATGTCATTTTCTAACGAACCCATCTGCAACTTGTATCCCTTGGGTTGTGCTACTGAGTACAGGAATTATAGATACGTTGATGTTTGTATATTGTTATTGTAGTTCACATTCTAGCTAGTCATAATTAAAAACTGAAATCACAATTGATTGATAAACTTTTAACTTATAAAATAGTCGAAGCTTTAAAAGAATTAAAATCACTTAAAAAAAAATGCACTAGTTGATCACATTATTTATGGTTTATGTCAATGATTCATTGAAATTTCATTTTTTTAGCAATTTCCAAGGAAAGGACGGAATATCTCCCGGTATTGCATAACCTCCGGAAATGGTCTGTAGAAAATAAGCTCACATATTTAAATCAGTAATTAATTATCAACTCTTTCAAGCTGAACCCTCGTTGGAAAGAGATATCCCTACAGATCCCTATAAAACTCACCTCGTTTTGTTCCTTGCAACAAATCATTAAAAAAAAACCCATGTTTTCAGATAAAAAAGTGGCAGCACTGTGTCAAAAACGCGTCGAACGCGTCTGGCGAATTTGACTTGAGTTTTTTTGGTCAGTGACTTTTAGTGTTTGATCCCGCCATAATTGGCCTTTTATGGAAGCTGGATAGTCGGAGGATTATAAAAACAATAAATAATAAAAAACACCAGTAACATCAATTTTTTTAAGTCGTTCCCAAGAAAGTTGATAAGTGCAGTTGTAATTAAACGGCCAATAATAAATATCTTTCAAAGATCATTGGACGCGATTAATTTGATTTATCTATCTGTGTAATGCATTGGCATTAAAGTAAAGAAAAAAAAAATCGTTTAACATAGATCCAACTTGATTTCTGCCCAATTGGATTATTTACCAAAGATAAACTTCGTGTTCGATCAATGAAAGGATTAGTTGGATATTCAAAAGATAAACATATAAACATTATTGACTTCAAGATAAAACTAATGATTTATTAAGATAAAATAAAATGAAAAGATAAATATTAGTACATTTTAATTACAAAATAAACATTAAGATAACTTATCTTACTCACTGATGAATTCTTGAAAAAATCCCTATAGACGTTTCCCTATCGGGTAGCATGGTGTCTGTTCATCAGCTCGCTTTCCTCTATAACATTTGATCCCAGACCGCACCTAACCTAACCTGGTCCTACGTACTAAGTTCTGTAAGCTTGACTGTCACTGCCCAAAATCAATCTTCTCTCCACAAAAATCAGTCCCCTTCATCTCTTCGTCTCAAAAATTGCCGATTCCCACTACCAAGAACTAATCTGTGTCCTCACTATCCTAATTCTTGACCGTTCTTCTCCTACTCCAAAATGCTTCTTCTCAACTCATTCTGTGAAAGAATCCATGCCCTCTTAAAAATTAGAGTCTTTCTTTTCTATCTCAAAATGCCGATTTATTCATGCTACCCGATCTTTTCACCTAATCTGAAAACTAAATCCGTATACCTCCTCTGACCAGGAAAGTTACTCTCATAAAGTCATACCGGTTTGTGTTCCCAAGTGCATTTTTGTTTTACTCGCCTGTTAACCATTATTTCTGTCACTGACTCAGTATTAAAAGAAAAAAAATCCAATCAAATGGAATACTTACACCAGCAAATATCTTTTTTTTTTTTTTTTCTTCATAGCCCCTTTAAATTTCCAGATAATTACATACAATTATAGATCCTCAGGTGAATCTATTCACAAATTATTTTGTATTTCCTGTAGCATCAGTACATTATATACAGGTTTTGTTATTTTATAGAAATTATATAATCGAATAAACAAGCATAATGATATACATTATACGTGACTAGACTAAACTGACTAATAAAGGTGATGGGGTGTCCTTTTTGATCAACCTTAAAACTAACTTACATACTAATTCTTATCCTAATTTTTCCCCGACAGTCTGTTGCCATCGATGCGGGAGGGGTGGTGGGGTCATAGTGTTAAACACTGGGTTTGTCAGGTGCTGCAACGAGTCAAAAAACTTAATTTGTCTCCGGCGGATGAACTCAACCACCGACGGCACACCAAGCAACGTGTGCAGGTCAGCGTTCTTCAACCTCTCGAAAGAGGTATGTCGGACCACTTTTCGCATGATTCCATTCTGGAAGTGTTGGAGACATTTGGCTGTATGGTCAGTATGGGGTAAATAGCGGGGCACCGTACAGCAGAGCTGGCCGGAGGACACATTTATACATCATCAAGTCTAATATCTTATGGTAACATACGAGTATATATAGAGAACTACCGAGCTGCAGTAAACTAACATATCTTATTTCAAAGGTATTTACAAATGGTGTGTATGTTACAAGTTACAAGTATAACAATACATATGCATATCCACATGCACTAATGGTACAAAACAAAATAATCGTAACTAATAAAAATTGAGCTCCCCACTAAAACACTCTGGCAAGAGGCAGGTCCCCCCACGTTTACTTACACGTTTACCCAAAGAGAGTTTAGACAAAAACAAGCTCGTTTTTCTCCCGTCGGATAGCTAAGGTAGATTTGACCTAGGCTCTAATCTGTTTGGTACAATATTTGAATAAAATATGGTAGCTAGGCTTGTTTTGCTTTTTTCTTAAACTCAGGACTGATCAATTCTAACTTAAGTTGTCTTAATGTTCATATAGTCTTTGATGTTTGTTCACCTTTTGACGATTCGTTAGGGTATTGAGTATTTTATTGTACTATGCTGCTCTTGACCAATCTATGGGTGAGCTTAAGCACCCTCATAAACCCGACACAATCTTTAGTGAACTCTCCACTAAGTTATTTAATGATATCTGGCACGAAACTCATCTCACCCATATGACCTTACAGAGGATATTTTACAGGATATTCAAGAGGAGAAGATGACCACTGCTTAAAAATAATTAAAAGTTCAAAAGTTTACATACTTCAACTGTAATACATGACAATAATAAGAAGGGTTGAAGGGACAAAAGAAATGTTTGAAAGGAAAAAATCTAGTTAAATTGCATCTAGAGCAGCATGGGAGGCATTGAGCATAATAGAAGACCCATGAGTTTATACATGAATGGAACCGTCCTAAAGGATTTAGGGGAATTGGGTCGCATAAGGGGCTTTATTCCTGCAACAATGAAAGAAATAGTCCATACTTAAAGACCTTCAACCTTTTGTTTGTTTTAGAGCATGGCAACTACATGGGTCAATGATGCCTCCGTATACACACGCTCATTTTCGTGTTTCTATGATAGCGATGATTTTTATTATTATTAATTGTTAATTACAATATTTCACATCACTTAGAAACATATTTTTATTTGTCTGACATACATAGGTGTTTATCAGGAGGCCAAATCCAAGTGAACAGTGTTCTAAAACAGCGAAAAGTGCTAAAATATTATACTTTTCTCTAGGATTTAAATTTTTATTCAAATACTATGTAACGTATGTTTGGATTTATTTGAAGAATTTTTCGATGGTAAATGCAGCAAATCGAAAAAATGAAGTCGTGTTTTCCCCAGTAGTCAGCATTGAAATGAATAACGCATAGAGTACACACTTAAAAAATATATCGTTAGGCACTTGGCGTAACCGGAAAGAGTTGAGTTGTACTATTTCTCGACAAAGCAATTTTCTATTCAATGGTGTACCTACATCCTTTTAACTACTCGATGCCTATTTAGCTACGCTTTTGAATATATTGTACATGTAATGAAAAAATGTAAGTGTGTTTATATATTTTTTTTCCGTTTTTTGACTCCTTGCAGCATCTGTCAAATCCAGTGTGACCCTATGACCCCACCTCCATTCCCGTTTCGATGGCAACAGATTGTCCGGTAAAATTAGGTTAAGTTAGTTAGTTAGATTAAGGTTAGTATTAGCACAACTCATTCTTAAGGTGAGCCTTATCACTTTCTATGTTCATACGCCTTGTATTGTGTACATCAGCCTACAATAGAAAAATTCTTTTCTATAAATTTTAGCTATACTACAGATATATAATTAGCAAGATGTGCACTTATGTAAACAGTCCATACTGAGGAATCTGTAAATCATTCTGTGTATTTCGAATGAAGGGTTTTGAAATCAAAAAAATGTTGTTTTTCTATTGAAAGTTTCGCTAGTTCTCGATTTTGCCACCAGGTGACATATTTTTATGTGATCATTAACGATTTCAAATTCAAGGCACACGTGTTTTCTTTTTTCACGATTAAGCGTGAGTGTCAACCTTATTATTATATTGTTTACTTTTATATAATTAAAACCAGAATATGTGTCACCCTGCATACGCTACTGCGAACAATACATCTTATGGAGCTAACAGGGCTCGCCCATCCCTGAGGACAGGGAGAGGATCAGGTGGCACCCAAGTCTCACCTATCTGGTAGGCAGGGCATGTTTTCTCATTTTAAGGAAACGAGGACTGGTCAGAGGATGTTGATAAACACTATGTTGGCTACCAATGTTCAACAGTATTCATAGTGTACTCATGTTTGACAATGTTGTTGACTATGTTCATGAAAAAGTCCCAATCCTCCCATAGTCAAATGTGCATGAGACCAGAAGGGCAACAATGGGCCTGTCTGGACCCAGGATGACCGATTGTCGACTGTTGTGCACTAGCGACAATTTTTTCAAACGATTGATGTTTACCAGCATGAATTTTTCAATTATACCCTCTTGACCCCTTTCGAACTCCACAAAAGGCCAGAAAGTACTCGGTATTATTACTTACATATAAAATCTTATAGTTTACACTGTTAGATTTATGAATTGAAATAGACAATTGCATATGAATAAATAATTATCAATCATTTGTTAAATTAATATTAATAATGCGCACCTGTAGGTTTGAGCTAAATCAATGCTCATTAGCGATATATCTTTCTATTGTGATGATGGGGTTGTATGTATAATTGTTTTGAATTCAATGTTTAAAATGAGGGTTTGATATACATACCATATTTCAGATATTTTTTATTTCGTTGTAGATTGTAATTATAGTGGAGAATGATACTGTCAAAGAACCTGATACCTGTCTGATGAACAAATGCTTGTTCTTAAGGAAAATAGGTTTGTTGCTGTTCTCAAGGTAATAAGGATAGTGATTATCCTATATTATTATATTCCCTTATTGTGCTATAATTACAATCTGCCTTTTATAAGGCAATAAGTAATTAAGATAAATGCTCTCATTCATATCATATTTACAGTTCATCATTCACTCGCTCATTCATACAATATTTACAGACAGCCCAGAGACCTCCCAAATCCACATGCGAAGAAAAAGCGGAGTCTTGGGAAGTCCCCCACGCTCGCGTTAATCAGCCGCGTCACCGGATACTAGCCAGTGGAGGCTGACCAAGAGCGCAAGAGCCACAGACGCTCAGGACATGATTGGAGAAACTGGCCATTGCCAGGACTCCCACTGTCACGCGTTTATAGCAGGTCACGAGGCCACTGCCGTTTCAGTCTCCGAGGAGGATTATAGGGATGATTGGCGCAGTGCAATGACTGTGCTACAGGATTAGGGTGGTTAGAAAGGCTACTGTGGAATTTCATAAACTTGGAAAGGATGAGTTCTAGAATGTAGGGTATATTAAGGTCGTTATGAAGGGTTTCGTTGCTGACATAATAAGGGGCATTTACTATTGTTCTCAGGACTTTCGATGGAAAGGATTGGATACGCTTAATGTTCGACTTTTTTGCAGTCCCCCATAGCCTTTTTTGCTCTATTCCGTATGTCCAGATTGGTTTAAGTATAACTTTGTAGATTAGTAGTTTATTTTCTATTGAGAGATGGGATGTCCTTTGAAGTAGTCTGTACAGTTGTCCAAAGCGTCTGTTTAGTTCTTGTCTTTTTAGTCTCGTATGTGGTTTCCAGGTCAGTCGTTTGCCAAGATGGAAGCCTACGTATCGTACTGTCTCAGATACAGGGAGAGGAATAGAATTAAAATAAACTAGTGGACAAGACTTGCGACCAAGGGTGAAGGTAATGTGGGAGCATTTTGCTTCATTAACTTTGATCCACCATTGATTGCTCCAATACACGATCTCGTAAAGATGTTTTTGAAGGTTATGGGATGCTATGTCGGGGTCTGGGTGGGATGACAAGACTGCAGTGTCATCTACAAATGTGGCCAAGAAGGTATTGGGAGTAGAGGGGACATCAGCGGTGTATAGGTTAGAGAGGATGGGGCCTAGGACACTGCCCTGTGGAACTCCTGCACTTATGGGATAGTAGTTAGAGTATTCTAAACCACAGCGGACTTGGAAGAAGCAGTTTGAAAGGTAGGACTGTAGGATTAGGAAAAGGGTCTGTGGTAAATATCTTTTAGCTTGTAGAGCAAACCTGCGTGCCAAACCTTGTCAAAAGCATGAGCTATATCAAGAAAGGCAGCAGTGCAATACTGTTTGGTTTCAAGGGCTGAGGAGATGTGATCAACAACGAGAAGGCCTTGTTGAGCAGTGGAATGTAGTTGGCGGAAACCAAACTGGTGTGTGGGAAAAAGGTTTTTGGATTCAACAATTGGAAGTAGACGTTTTAGTAGGAGTTTCTCAAATATTTTTGAGAGGATAGGGAGTAGACTAATTGGACAGTAAAATGAAGCGTCATTGGGTGGTTTACCGGGTTTGGTGAGTATGCCAATAATGGAATGTTTCCAGAGGAGAGGAAAGTGCGTCGTTCGGATAACGCAATTATATATATAGCTTAAAAAGATTATGGCTTTAGGAGGAAGTTGTTTGAGAATTTGAGGAGTAAGGAGATCATATCCAGGCAATTTTCGGTAATATAAGTTTTTCAAATGATATTTGACCTCAGAGGGATTAACGGCTTTTGGTGGAAGAGAGAGAGAGAAATAGGTGAAGTGAGGAAATCTTCCACAGTTGTGCTGTGAGTATGGCTTTGATGAGAAAAGTGAGGTGTGAAAGTATGGGTAAGATGCAGAGCAAATTCCTCTAACCTATCCCCATCCGAAGCCGCCCAGGACCCATCATCACGACGGAGTGGATGTGAAACAGGTTGATACTTTTTTTGGTTACATTCCACAAGGAGTTATTCCTGGTAGACAGAGAGGAGAGGTAGGAATTAAAAGAATCGGAACGGAAGGATGCCAATCGCCGCTTTACCAATCGGCAGTACTGATTGTACGAGCGGCGATCGCCAGGATGCCGGGATCTTTGCCACACTGTTCTGGAGCGGCGTTTGGATTGGATTAGATCTTTGAGATGCTGAGGTAAACGATTATGATTGTGGATTTTTGGGTGACGATGGGGTGACGATGCCTCCCAAGCCGGCCTCTGGACCAGAGTAGTGAAAGAATGCACTGCATCGTCTAGGTCTTGGGGTGTTTTCAGAGATAATTTGAGGTTTACGGACTCTGTAAGAAGCTGGTGGAAGTGGTCCCAGTCAACTGGGCCCCTAATAAATGAAGGTGGAGGCAGTTTGTGAATTGGTCTTAGGGAAATGGTTAATAATAAAGAACTATGATCAGAGGAGAGGTCATCGAGGCGCGTGAGTGAATAGTTTAGTGTTCCCAAACTATTGTAAAAAAATAAGTCAAGGAGATCTGGATTTCGGTTGGGATCAGATGGCCAATAGGTGGCTGTGTCAGGAGTGATAGTGGAGCAATGTTTCCGTGTGAGTGCAGACAGCAAAGCACGTCCTCGTGTATTTGTAGATCTTGACCCCCAGTGTTGGTGCTTCACATTAAAGTCCCCACCCACAAGGAAACGATGTCCTATGGAGTCTAGAAAGGAGATGAATTGGGAATCGGAAATGGATTTATTGGGGGGGCAGTACTCTGATGCTAGTGTAAGGGGAAAAGTGAAGGTGGTGATTGACACTAAAGTGGATTGAAGGAAATCATGTGCTATCAGGGGAACTATGTGGTGGGATGTGGAGTTATGGACAATGACGGCGGTACCTGCATGAGCTGTTCCATCTGGGTGATCAGTTCGATAAGTCTGGTACTGTCGAACGGTAAATGGTCGTTTACTCGTCTTGTTTCAGTAATAAGAGCTACGTCGATGTTTTTGTCGTGAAGTAATGCTGTCAGTTCGTTAGTGTGGGTGCGAACACCATTCGGATTCCAAAGGAGAATGGATAAGGAGTCGGAAGGATCCACTTATGGAATTTGTTTAACGGGGAAAAGGTAGGAGACAAGATTTGTAAGAAGTAAAATGAGAGGGGTAATTAGGGTTCTGAACTCTGTAAGGAATGAGGTTAATAGGCTGGTGAGTTCCGAAGAACTTGAAGGTGGAGGAATATGTGAGATGTGTGGTTGAGGATGTGATTGAGCTTGAGGGTTAACGGGATGAATGGAACGCTGGGGAAGAGAAACTTGCGTACAGTGAGTGGGTGGTGCCTGAGACTGCTCTCTGTTGCGAACGGCATCGGCGAAAGAGACAGAAGGCCTCAAATTTCTGGCTGGACCGCTTCTTGTTACTAGTTTTTCCTCATCTGGCTGACGACTTTGTTCTGTCCTGGACTTCAGCGTTCTGTAGACCTCACAGCCCTTCTAGTTGGCCGGATGTCCTTGCTGGCAAAGCACGCATACCGCAGGCGATTTCAGGGGCTTTTTGCACAATTCGCTTTTGTGCTTCCCACTGCACTTAACACACCTGGGAGGGTGGTGGCAGTAAGATTTTGTGTGCCCTTATGCCTGACAGTTATGGCACTGGACGATATCGCGTTTGGGATACGGTTTTTCAACCTGTACCCTTGTGTAGTACAGGTTTGTTAGGTCATATATCTTCTTGACTCCAGGTTTCCTCTCGAGATCAACAAAGAACAGTGGTAATGCCGTTTTTATTGTTTCGTCCTGTTGCTTATCCTCACGCAACACGTTTGTTATTTGGTGAACTTAGTATCTGAGAGCTGAGAGTTTTTCTTCTATTTCGTCAGCTGGTGTGGTAGGGTGAATATTTCTGATCACCACTCGGAGTGATCGTTCCTGCTTTAATTGGTAGGTGTGAAAGTCTGCATTGGTTTCATCCAAATATTTAACAATCGCTCGATAAGTATCGGGAGTGTCTGGGGAAATTTTCGTATCCCGAGAGCGATTGAGGCACGTATAATTTCCGGTACCTACAATTTTGCTCATTTGTGAGCATAGTAATTTAAAGTTGCTAATGTTGCGTACAAATATAGCAGGCGGCTTGGGCTGTGTTGGAGTTTTGTTGACTTCAATTTCTTCTGCTGGGATATTTTTCAAAGCCTCAAAGGTGTTTGGCTTGAAGAAAGGCGACTCTATGGCGGTTTCTTTTTTGGATGTGCTGGCCTGTGGTGGTATCTCCTCCATGGAACTAGCTGCAGAGGAGGTCATTTGTACGTTCCTATCTGACGTTCTTGGTTTTCGCTTTACAGGCGACGGTGTCGGAGTTGGACCTTGTGACCTAAATCTTTTTTTCTTATTTTGAGACATTAGTTGTTGATAAAATCTCATTTTATCATAACAACGGTTTCTTTGTTAGTAAAAAACAAGTACGTAGCGCCGGTGGGATTCAAGCTCACAACTCCCAGTGGCAAGTCACGGGTCTTGGCTCTGAGCCACCAGACCTACTGGCTCAGAGAGCTATTACTTGTCGTTAGTGAACGATCGGTGAACGTCTAATGGCCAAGGCGTTCTAATATGGGTGACTACTCAGTCCGATATCACTTATTACACTTCACCCAAATATAATAAGCAATTTACTCACGTCTTGAGGGCTCCCTCGTGGCCAGCTCCCGTAAGTTGCCTGCTGAAACAATTTTATGGGTGAACCGTGGCCTATAATTTTTTTTTTTTTTTTTTTTTTTCTTCATAGCCCCTTTAAATTTACAGATAATTATATATAATTATAGATCCTCAGGCGAATCTATCGTGGCCTATAAACGGTAGAATAAAGTATTCGAAGGACGAGCGAAGTTGAGAAGTGTTTCAGAAAGTAGCGCATGCGCAAAAACTGATTATCCTATAAGATAAGTTATTATGAATAATATTCCTAGGTGCAGCCAATTACTATTATAATTATTATTAGTGCCAATGGTTTCTGACTACAACTAGGATGACTATTATTTTATCATTAAGTTTAATAATGAAAATCACTATAAAAATAAACTCTGATAAGAATAACAGATATGAGTAGCAGATCGGGCGGGCAGATATCGGAAATAAGGAGGAAATGAAGTCGTTATGGCGATATTAATGCGTTGCAAGTCTGCAAGTTTCCTGCCCTGTGTTTTATGGGGATTCTCCCCCCCCACCCCTCTTCCCGGCCCAGCACAAATGGCCAACATTTACATTTCCCATTTGCATCCTCAATTAAAGCCAATTTGTTCCCTACTGGTTTATTTTACCCTTTCCCGGATGGGGTAGGCTCGCCAAGGAGGGAAGGAAGGCTGAATTGCCGAACTGACCCACATACTAAAGTTACTTCGCGCAAACACGCCAATAACTCTCTCCTACACAGGACTTTTTTTTTTTTATCGGATACTACTTTGGTCTGATTCAGCACTAAGGGTAAATTACCGCACAATTTTTATTTATGTGCCCCACAGTTTATTAATGTCTTAAATCATTGGCAGAAATTAAAATGGAAGAATCGAAATTTTTGTCGGTGGTGAGTCTGAAGAGATGTTTCTAATAGTAAACAAAATAAACCGGAGAGTGGAGCATTTTCTTGAAACATAACCAAGAAAAAAAATTAAATTAAAATATTTGTACCAATTGTAGTAAGTGCTTCGTACGAGCCTTCGGCCAGACATCGGATCTTAAACACGATTTCCACTCAATCTATTATTGAATAAACTCAAACATTGGTACGATTACAAACACGCCCGTTAACACGTAATGGTTTTGAATAACAGTTAGTGCCTAGTTTATTGAGAGCAGGTACCAACATAATAGTTTGTTTTCTTAAACAACGGTTGTTATCCTCCGTCTACAAAGAAACCAAGCCCTGAAAATCGCCATTAGCTAACATTGGCCTACTACATACATATCTAAAACAACGCCAGGTACCAAAAACTTTAAAGTGGGTTCAAGCGATTTTCATAAGATATATATATATACATTATGACAATAAACGCAATGTATAATATATAACGTATATAAAAGATCCCTTTATTTCTTTATTAGTTCCAATTGTGAATTGAAAACATCCCAAATTTGTCTGAATATTAAGTCAAGGTGTTAAAAAAAGTTTAATTATGAAATGAAGTATTGTACATTTAAGTTAAAAAAAAATAAAAAATTGTAATTGTGAAACGATAAATGAGATTTCAGAAAACAAAAAGTATGTTGATAATAAATGTAATAAATTCCGTGGGTAATAAAATCATACAAATAATAATGTAAGCTATCATTCATACGTTTGAGAATATTTAATAGTGGCATTATTTGCTTTTAAAAAACGAAGACAATGAACGACCTTTCTTCTTGCAATGAGTATTTATTTTTCTAATTATGAGGAGATGACTTGTAAACAGCGTTCATTCATTCTTCAAGGCTTTACCAATATTTGCTTTTGCTGTTCATCCCGTCCCTGAAAAAATTCTAATTGTTCCTAGCTGTACGCCAAAATATTCAAAAGTCATGTTTTCGATTATCAATGGACTTGAAAACCATTATACTGTTCCCATACTGTGAAATTGAAATGTGAATTTATATTCAATATTGAGAAGGACTTCCGATGTCATTTTGTCATAGACAGAAAAGAGTTGTAACTGGATCCAAACTTGTTAAAAAAAATTTGGAAAATCTAGAAACTTAACGCGGTGAAACGAATAGTTAATAAAATGTAATATGTAGAGATCATCAAACATTTCATGTACATTTTGTCACGAGATTATTACACATTATCTCACCAAATGTTACCGTTGTGGCAGTAAATAATATATAATAAATATCTTCGACCTTAGACCAGACAATCATGCATACAAAACAAAATAATAGAGACAAAGAAGAATAATAGAGACGGTTTGAACTGCTAAAAGTCATCATAAGACGACTTTCTGTTGGGGATTGCCCATCAATAGAGGATATAAAACTATACTATAAAAACAATATAGACATTTGATGCCAAAAATAGGGCTCTCAATCAAATATTTCAATTCCGTAACTATCACAGAAGCGCTAAAGTATTCTTTCGGACAGAACTAGACTGAATGATGGAGTAAGCCCATGACGTTATCAGGCAAGGTTCACGGAATTCTACAGTAACACACAGAATCATTGCAGCGCTCACATACAGGACACCCATATCCGCCACATTAACTGTGACTAAGGTAATGAAGAGGTGGATTATGTCAGGCACCAAAGTGGTAGAACCATCAATTTAAATTAATTATTGTTATGGCAGTAGCTGGTAGCAGAAACTCTGCTACTGTGATATTTTGTTGAATAAGTAAAATGAATAGCCATAGAAGTCTGTCTACTCATGACATTTTCTATTGTAATAAATATTTCCCCTCTTTACTAAATTTTTTGTATCTTCACAGATTAAAAAATAAATGACTAGAAAAGCTTTACTATTGGCACGGTGTAGAATATAACCTTAGTAAGAATTATATCCGAAACAAAAAACAAATCAAGTCAAGCATTATATTTACATCACACAATTAAGTGTTTCGGTGAGCTTACTAACAATTCCATCTTGATAGATTTCCTAAGTTTAATTAAATAGTTTTTTCCATTATTAACCTTATTGTGGTAAGTAAATTCTACTGCCATGGTATACAATATTATACTAATAACCCTCCGTTAGGTGCATGGGTACGGTTGTACCCTAGCTGACTAGGGGATGAAGAGTCGTAGTGGCTGACTAACCTTACACCTCCATACTGACATTTCACCCCAATCTTTCGCCAAGCGCATGCTGCCGGTCCTTCAATTTTTAGTTATTGTTGTCGCCAGTTGCATCTAATAAGGTTTTATTTTTTTTGGATATTAAATTTGGCTTCCAATTAATTTACATGTGGTTACCTTGAATTGTTCGTATGAATTTTACAAAACTTAGGAAATGTATGAATACAAGTTCGTAAAATTTAATATATGTTTATATAATATTCAATTTTATTCGTAGAATCATGAATATTTTTTTTATTAAGGCCAGAAATTTCAATGGGAAAAAAGTTGGTAAAGAACGTTGTGCTGAATTCGGTCGGGTCTGATTTACAAGATGGTGCGTCAACTCAAATCAGTGGATTTGGATGATCATTTGAAAAAAATAAGTGTTAAATGTTTGGAGATATAATAAATTTCTTTTGGTAATTATTAGTCAATATGTGAAAACCAGGAATCTATTAAATTTGTTTACCTTAACAGATCCCTTGACTACGAAGCATTTTAAATGTTTGTGTTGCAAAATTGTAACATTTGGATTTAGGCAATATTTTTATTTATTTCAGTAACTGGGTGTTTTCTTATACCTAACTAACGAGCATGTTGAATAACATATAAAACTGTAACAATTTAGGAAATGGCTTATTCATTATGGGCGACTGGCGTACCCTACGCGCCTGAGTGTGTGAAAGATCACGTACATAACAGCGACAATCACCACAAGCACTTCTGATAATTTCACAAAAACTGGTAACAGTCGAAGCGGGCGGTAGAAGACCTTGTAGTAAGGTAGTAGACCCCTATCAATCACGCCATCACTCCAACCAATGCACTCAACCAACAACAGTTAGTGACAGTTAATCTATGAAAATATTGCTACAGGGGTCTGTGAATTCCTATTTATGCTACTGTTTCACCCATATATATATATATTTTTTTGTATTGGCTAATCTTATGAACCTTTGTTATTCGGATTATATGAGGAATATAAAAATACATTTGAAATATTGACTTAACAATTGTCAGACATTCATTATTGCTGATACCAAAAAAGTGCGGTATAAAAGGACAAAATGAGTAAAAGTTTATATTGAACATATTGTAATGGCTGGGACATTGAATTATATCATGTTTAAACTTCGCTGTTCGACATCAATCTCGCTAACTTGACTGATCATAACAAAACTAATGCAGATCACTTATTGACACTAAAACTTCTACATCCCCTCTTATATCTGAACTCATCAATGTATGAGGTAATTAACCATAGTTCAACTAACTCTATTACCCCAAAGATAACATTCTACCGATATAATACGATGGACAAGCTAACATTATCTCCTTCCTAGATTCACTTATACAACTCGACCTAATATTGAAATGCATTCTTTCGAAAGAAGTGGCCAAGATATTACCAATTAATTATTAATTAATAACCCAGAATTATTTTTTATGTCGTTTCCAATTTCCAGGTCAGAAAGACAGATTGCCATATTCTACCAATATGAAATCAGTTCTATGGCTAAATCCGTTCGCATTTGTATCACATTATTATATGCATTAATAATTCAGATATACCAGGGGAGGTTTAGAAGTTTCGTGAGCACATATATTTTAAATGTTTACTTGTTGCTTTAAATAAAAAAGGTCAACACCAAGCTCGGAGTGTATTTTAGTAAATAAATAACGAAGTACCTCGTGAATTTCACTAAAGCAACGCTGTGATTGGTGCTCTAGATTGGCACAAACGAACACTGACAGGTACCTGCTGGTTCAGACACATTCGACAGTTTTATGTACATTAAACGTTTACAAGCTCCATCAACCGTGATTAATTAATCCCGGAGGGCGAGACAAGCTCGATTCCCACCTGGGTGAGTGGATTTAATTTTTTTTTAATTAATTATTATAGGCGGGGGAAGATGGAATCCTATACTCTTTGTTATTTCCCATTCATTTTAGATCGTATTCATACCAAATTTACATTTACTCTTTCATTCGTACAGTATTAACAATATACAATCAAACAGTATAGACAATACATAGAGCAGGAGGTGAGGATTTGGGAGATTCCCCACGTTGATCCGGTAGCCATATCACCACTACGCAGCAGCTGAAGGAGGGCCGCAGACTAAGTACCCGAGGGGAGGTCGCAGAACAGAACTCTCAGTTACTAATTATATAAAAAAGATCTCGGGGGCACTTCCGTTTAATCTCCGAGGAATGTAGTAAGGGATTGCTGATCCTTGTAAGTGATATTGCTAGAGGATTTGAATGGTCTGGTATTTCTGATAGAACTTTTATAATTTGGAGGAAATGTGATCTTGGTTAGTGGGAACTTTAAGTCTATTATCGAGGGGTCTATTTGTGACATAACCAGGTGCATTAACTGATGTTCACAGCTTCTTAAGGCTGTAGACTGGAAGGATCGGAAACATTTTATGTTTGAGGGTTTTTCGATCCTCTTAGTCCGTAAGTACAGATTGGTTTTTGTATCGCTCATATATATGAGAAGGAGCTGAATTGAAAAAAAAAATCAGTGTCCAACAACCTTCATATCATAGTTAAGCTAACCACTGCAACGTGTGTTTTATGTATATGTGTGCAGGTTATGTAATGGCATCTCAAGTGACTAAGTTATGCGCAACAAACAGGTAAGCATCATTCATAAAATATGATGATGCGCGTTACAAATTCAGCATTTTACTACCCCAAACCCTCCAAAATTTAAGGACGTACACTACTTCATATATACTATATGAATACACCCTACATATAGTATTAAATCTCAAAATCGATGTATTATCTCTAGCTTCGTTTTATGAATATAATATAAAACGTATAACTTGTTATTTATCTTTAGATACGGACCCGATTTCGCAAATAAATCCTTTGAAATGCTGTTGCGGGAGTCGCCAACTTGAAATTTCACCTTGCAGGTTGTGAACTGTGTATTGATCGATTAGTAAAAATGATTTACATATTTTTTTTTTTGATATTTTTAATATATATTGCGGGCACTTCCAAAAAATGCAGTAATTTTTAAAGGCTAACACAAAGGAAATTGTGTGTGTACTTATTTGATACAACGGTGCGGTCAAAATAATATCATATTCTTATCATAATGTTTGTCACCTTCCTCGCATGCGAAAGAGGAGGTACCCTCTTTATAAAGACACGGAGTCTTGGGAGGTACCCTAGTTTGAGAGGATAGGGAATAGGCTAATTGGACGGCAAGATGAGGCGTCATTGGGTGGTTTACCGGGTTTGGCGAATAGGACAATAATGGAATGTTTCCAGACGAGAGGAAAGTGCGTCGTTCGGATAACGCAATTATATATATAGCTTAAAAAGATTATGGCTTTAGGAGGAAGTTGTTTGAAAATTTGAGGAGTAAGGAGATCATATCCAGGGGATTTTCTGTAAGGTAATTTTTTTAGAAGGTACTTGACCTCAGAGGGGTTAAAGGCTTTTGGTGGAAGCGAGAAGGGGATAGGTGAAGTGAGGAAATCTTCAACAGTTGTGCTGTGAGTATGGTTTTGATGAGAAAGGTGAGGTGTGAAAGTATGGGAAAGAGGCAGTCCTCCGACCTATTCCTATCCGAAGCCGCCCATCACGACAAAATAGTGCGAAACAGGATGATATTTTAGGATTTTTTTAGTTCCATTTCACAGATAGTTATCCTGGTAGACAGAGAGGAGAGGTTGGAATTAAAAGAATCGGAACGGAAGTATGTTAATTGTTTTAATTTTGAATAAAAAAACACTAATGTTTTTACTGAAGGTGTGTGCAGAACTAAACCAGCCTTAGGCTTGCGAATGGATTAGTGTAGGGCTGCAAGTACCTGGCGCATTACCTTTTAAATTTTCATGGCGTCTTCATTCTTTAGGTTTCAATCTGGCGTCCTAGTGCTGCTGGTTCAATGGACTATCTTTCCTGGATAATGCTTCTTGCAATTTGAGTCCTGCCTTTGTAAGATGTTTACAATAGCCTCATTTCAACCTTTGCACAAAAAAACTATGGGCACACAAACGTTGTTTAAATCAATTATCAAGGTTAAACTCTCACCTTCAAACACTCTAATGAAAACATTAGAAGGGGAGAGGGATGGGATCTTTATGTTTAGTGATATATGATTTAAAAGATATTTTTTTGACATATGAAACATTAAAAGTCACATAGCTTAGCTGGGTAGCAAATTCTAATAAATTATAAAAGTCATTAAAGCTCCCTTGGATATTACTTTGAAAATTTCGCCTATTCGAATTATGAACTAATGCTACTTGGTAGTCAGGAGGGTTCGGTGTCAGAAATGGCTAAATTATCATTAAAACCAAGTTTGATTGTTTAACAGAACCAATAATTGTGAAATATATTTCATTTGTTACCAAGAGGAAAAAGTACTTATAAAGCGTTTAATTGCTCCAGCCTTTATCCGATAATTAAAACCCACTCGTTATAATGCAAATAACGATGCAGTGCCATTAGCGGTTGCGGACAATTTTCGGACAATGTTCTGCGGTTGCTATGGCCGACACAAGAGGTACGGCCTCCGTGGCCAGTGATTAAGGACTCCAAGAGCACAGCTGGTGCACTAACAGTCTCTAATAGCCTCTATAATAACACCTGCTCAATTAGGCGATTGACATCGACTGCTAAGCTATCTCTGGAGCGGCACAACCCCTGCCATAATCGGCTGCAAATCTAATTCACACGCGGTCACGGTCAAGTCAGCACACGGCCAAGGAGTTTGGAGCATTCCACCAAAATTCACACTGAATAAGCAAAGATAGCGGTTTCTACTCGTACCCTGGATGGCACATATTTTGGGAATGCATTAAATATGTTTTTGTCTAAATTAATAAAAATACACAGTATAATAAAGTTCTAATAAATGATTATAATAAGTATGGATTATAACAGTAATGCTTACTGACCCCGGTGGCCCATCATCGAAGAAAACCCACAAAATTCCGAAATTTTGGAATTGGCGAGGACCACATAAAGATAAGTCACCTAGTGGTAAAATGAATGTTTAGCGATACTTACCATAGATTATAATAAGCCTCTAACAGATGATATAAAATTTCACAATAACATTCAAGACATTTCTAATAAAGTAGCAAGAATAAATATATAAAACCACTTACATTTTATCGTCATGTGTACAATCTGTTATAATAAAAGAAATAAATTTATTTATTTATGTACAGTATGTACCACTATTGGTTTATATTGAATTAAAAAATACAGTGGGGACCACCCCAGGTGGCAAAAGCTCTACGTACGCCACTGAATTTAAAATGAATTGTCAAAGGAGGGTAAATAAGATTTCCAACTCTCCCCCTGCTTACAGTGCGAACTTAATCTAATATTTTTAAGGGTATAATATACGCGTTATTCTATGTATAATATATGAAGACTGCAGTGGAAAATCACATTAAGTCCATTTTGTCGATTTATTGCATTTACTACACAAATTTTGCTAATATCCAAACACTTTTCACCATTTTTTGCTCTTCCTTTGCTTTTAAAGAAATGGACTTAACGGCTTCCTCCCGTAGTTTTTTCGGCCAATATCCACGGTAAATCATATTTATTGTTTTAAATCTCAATCCTTCTTACCCAACTAGGACGTGACTGCCACTAGGAGGTTTCTTTCGAAATCTATTTGAGCTCCACGGTCTGAATCTCCCACAGAACTATGAAGAGTTGTCCGGACCGTACCGTGACCTGATCAGAGCTCCTAGTCTGAAGCTCTCCAACGTGGATCTTTGCTATCGATGTTGATTGGAGTTTGACCAGTCTTGATCGTGAATGTTAGTGGTAATCAAGGTTAAGTCGTCGCTGATCATGTCCAGTAGTTTATTATGCAGCAAGGAACACAGTTGGCTACTTGTATTAAAGGAAATTTCACGAAATCATAATGAAGAAATGAAAATGATTGGACAAATAAAGGTAGACATTTTCATCAGCATTAGGGCGAAACAGGGATGCTATATGTCCTCTTTTACAGTCCAATGTATACAGGGAAATCGTGCTGGTTGGTGGACGCAACTGATGAAATACAAACTCTTCTAATGGATGCAGAAACAGACCCGATTATCCTACAAACGGGCATGAACGACCCTTGTAGTTGACCAGAGCGAAAACAAACAAAAATAACAGAAACAAGTAAAATTAATAATTTGCACAAGGATCAGAACATTGCTTTGTATAATTTTTAAGAACTGAAATTTTCTTTATACCAATAATGAAACATAGGGCTCAGAAAGTAATAAAACAATATCGAGAGATACCCCTTCATACGAGTTAAAAAAAATTAAATGATTGTGAAAATTATACTTAATCATAATTATGATTTGGGCTGGGATTAATTTGTTAACTCGACTAAATTAATTTTTATAGACTGGTCTCTAATAGCGGCTTGCTACATAGAGGTGATTCTTTCGGAGACTATTGTCAAATTTGCACTTTACGTTTGAGATGAATTTTGTTTATGCACGGTATTGCCCTTACAGCAATAATTGTTTCCCAAAACCTGTAAAACCCGGTGTTTAGAGTGGTCAGTATGTAGTCCAGATTTAAACCCTATTGAGCACCTATGGGATGGGTTGTAAGACGAATAATGAGACGTCTATTTTTATCAGATTCGCTTCAAAAGTCAAGGGTTTCCCTAGAGGCGCGTTCTCAGGAATCAAGTTTAAGTGACCAATTATAGCTGATAAACAAAAGTGGATTTGGCATCTGTTTTGCCATTGTTCACACATTTCAATAGATACTGGCCGAATTCAAAAAACAGTTTTAATTTGATTCAGTGAAACATGGTATGGAAAGCAGTTGTACGTGAAGTTGTAAATACACTTACTGTTTTGTTAAAAGAATAACTAAAAACATGAGTAAAGGTGGTAAGAAATATAGTTTTAATGGCTATTAAGAAATTTAGCAACACCCTTGCAGAGCACTTCGCTCATTTTTAAAATTAAAAACACTGCACAATAAAAAAAATGCTAAACCCTGCACGAGTTGTGTGACCAGTTGAAAACGAGCTGAAGTGCAACTGAATTGTCTGAAGTTCAGTTCAGGTTTAAACTTGAAAGGACTTGGTGGACTTTGAATAATAACGGTTGACTGGGTCAAACGTTTCTTGATACATGAAGCAGTTGTTCAACTGTTAAAATCTCACTACATAACTTTTGTTGATCAGCTCGGTCTTAATCGGTCAATTAAACTTGATTTGTGAGAACGCGCCTTAATGGAAAAATACTAAAATATACCTCAAGAATTTATTCAAAACCTTATTAGGTCAATCCACCATCGAATACAAGCCGTAATAAACGCAGGACGCTGGGGAATAGGGAAATATACCATGTTTTGTTAATTTAAAATTACATGATAATTTTAGGATAATTGTATTTTTTAAATACCGCTGGTTTTTATTTAATTTATACTTTAATATTTCTAATATGTTTCACAAGGCCTATTATTTATTCTATAAATAAATGGAGATGTCAATAATGAATAGATTGGAAATAAGTACGAATAAATACTGCAGGGGGTTTTGCCTCTCAGCATAGAAATAGAAAAAAAAATATATTCCAGGAAAAATACGTCTATAATAACAATGAATTACGGATAAAAAATTAATTTCTGGAGAACAAAGAGAACTACGGCACCATAAAGTAAAATCTTTAGTAAATAATAGTAAATAAAAATATAATTTTTATAAAATAACAAAATCTGTATATAATGTAGCGACGCTACAGGAAATACGAAAATAATTTTTAAATAGATTCGCCTGAGGATCTATAATTGTCTGTAAATTTAAAGGAACTATGAAGAAAAGAAAAAGAGAAAAAAAGAGTAAAATATAATAAAAAGAAGTAAAATAACTTGAAAAACAATATAAGGATAAACATATTTTAAAATAAAAAAAAAGTATTGTTTTACTGCATTCAGTAAATATATTCACAGATGGACACAAAAAACAATATAAAGAAGAGAGTAAAATACAGAACAGCATTAAATGAAAATCTTTAAATTAATATATACAAAAAAACATAAATAATATACTGCTGTGGATTTCTGACTGACTTTAGCTGAAGGATAACATCCAAGGCAGGATGTGACTTAGGTACGAAAGCTAATGACAAAATATTATCTAAGATAACAAGCTCACAGGACGGAGCAAGGAGAGGCCCTCTAAAAAAAGAAGATGCTGTAAAGTCTGAAATGATTAACGCAGACAAGTTGAAGTAAAAATGGCCTGTTGTTGAAAAGAAATAAGTGCTGGAAAATCCACGGAACAGAGGTCCTTTTATATTAGGGCACTAAAACGATCCTTCTGGATTAAAGAGGGGACTAATTCAAATAGATCCCTTTTAAATCAGTCTCCTTTACCCATCCTTTGGGTCTGGTCTCGTAATGTGTTTTTTTTTCTTTATTCATCCCGATTTTTACGTTCTATTTCTTTTTTTGAAAAATAAATTCGTAAATATATCCAAAACAAACGTGCTATATACCACAAAAGTATTAGCTCATGGCTTTATTTTTTACGATCTAAAACAAAAGGGCTGCCGGGAAATACACCTTACTGTGCATTGAACCCCAAAAAGAGATTAAAAATCCATATACATTTATTCAGTAACTCACTCCTCAATATACTTCGAATAAAAATTAAAGAAATACTCTGTCAAAAAACTGTCATCTCCGTATTGTTTATCTTGAGGCTGGGAAGATGTTCCCTAGATAACCAAATGGCACTCAAGTCGCTATGTAATCTAAATGGGTTTAAGGTTACACATTTCATTTTAGCCTGTCCTGCTTTGTCTGAAATACACTTGTGTTTTTGAGTCAATAAGATGGGTTATAGTTCATTTTTGTAAATTGATATGATATTCTATATAGCAAACACTCCGAAAAGAGAGGGTGTGAAAGTAAAATTTTTCAAAAAAGTTTGGAGTACCTCCAAAAATCTTTTACTTATTGTTATATCAGCAAGGTACAACGAATGGTACTTTCTTTAAGTTGACTACTCCATTATTCTACAATTGCATACTCAATTGGTAACTTTTCCATGTTATATAAAAACTTTTTTAAAGAACCTGAGCTAGAAAAACACTTCTATTGCCTATCTAACAAGAAAATAAGCACTACTGGAAATGGATAGAAAAAAATGGCTGTCTAAATAAATATCTAAACATGAATTGTGTCGAAACTCGCTGATTTAAATATTATTTCCCCTTCCTAGTGGAAGGCGGAGTCGGCTGAAAGGGGTATGTTTTATGATGCCCAGGTGGCCAATCCCCCTTAAGTTTATGACTGTTGGTCTAAAAGGGTGTGTTTTATAGCTGCTAGGGACTCACCTACTTAGGTTTTATGACCGCCGGAAGGTGACCAAAGGTCTACCGGTTCCGGTTTATGAGGGGGCCGGTGGCTTACCCTCAGGTTTATTGCAGACGACCTTCGGCTCTCTGTGCCTTGTTATACGACTTCCGATCTCTCCATGATTCATTACTAGAAAAAACTCTTACCATATTTTACATCTAATTACAATACATTATATATGGACCATATATAAAAGTATAGGGTGACTTAACACTTATGTAGTTAGGGTCACTACAATGACTTTAACTGATGACTAAAACATCTCGAAATACACTCCTACAATTTCGAATCGATGGATCATTATTACGGCCTGTGGTCACAGACAGTTAAAGACGATCGCACCAGTTTAAAAGTCCAGCCTTCTCTTTTTGGGGTTGGCTTTATTACCATACAGTTTATTTTGGTCGTATATTCAATGTTACACTTGCTGATGGTTAGATCAGGTAATACATAAATTGTATTTACGTGTGAACGGTATTTTTGATTTATGTGAAAATAAATGTATTTACTTATTTTTTTTAGAGAGAGTAAATCTTTATTTAATTTTATGTTACGTAGAAGCGTATTGTTGTTGTTATATTTTGTTCACCGGAATAAGTACGGAATTATATCGTTGAAACCAGGAACAGGAAAGTTTTTACGTAAATGGTTTCCTTTTCAACAAACTCTTGTAACTGGTGTTTTCATCATTACAGAACTAGCAAGCAACAAGGGCAATAAGCCTGCAACAGTGTTAACGTACAACAATAGTCGACCGTAAAGCCACATTATCAGTAGTTGCTAGGAGTTACAGTCGGCTCACTGCCACCTACTACGAGCACCTACTTAAATATGGTTATGGCTTTAATTATGGTCTAAGTTAGAGCAATGTTTCAGAGGCAAGAGGGGGCTCACCTGTTGTTAACGCTCAGCATTTGCGTTAGTAATATTGTAAAGTTAACATGGTATTTTGAATAAAATTTTTAGATAATTAATTTTCTTCCAATATTGTTTATATCATTTCGATTTGTATTACACGTGTTAAAGGGCCATTGTAAAGCTATTTATTAGGAGCAATTTTAGTGATATGTTATTGGGTCAGGTTGTTTACGCCTTTTGTTGTATGTTCGTTGTTGGTTTATAGTGAACATTGAATACTCTTGAATGAAGAACAATTGAAAGTAAAGCTATGAAGCCATTCATATGCAATTGAAGTCTTTGTAATTTAGACCACATGAAACTCCTTCTCATCGAAGTGCTTTAGGGACTTATTCTGCCCATTGTTAATATTACAGACTCAGAAATAATTTTATTTATTTGTTAATTATTATAAGTTTTATATTTTATCTTATCAGAGCTCTGACTTGTTCATTATTTATTTTTATAGTTTATTAAGATTGCATTTAGTCTGTTAACTCAATAAAGTTTGTTTATCTCAGTTATATTGTTTATGCTCGTTTGACCGGGCGGCAATTGATGGCTTATGGGCATATAAGCCTTTGAGCCTCACTTCGAAAGGTCAGACTATTTTCGGGAGCTCAAAAATCTGTTCCTCATAATATATAAGGCATTATCAGCTTATTTTTCAACAGATTAAGACAGCATACTTGTTAGTTAGGTACAAAAGAATACTCATATAAACATTGAAACATTGACATTTACTAAAGTTATTTTTTCAAAAACCAAACTTACAGTAGTAAAAAAAAGCACGGAGTGAAGGGAACTGCTGAAGAAAACATATTTTACCTAAATTTAATAGGCGATGAATATTATTATGTTTCCAAAAATTTAACGCATATTTCTATCAAATGACCAAGACACATCCACTGATTTACTTTGGTGCACCTTCTTATTGTAGATTGGTCACAGGTTCGATAAACAAAAAAAAAGTAGTATAGATTAATAATAATAATTATTATTATTATCTGAATAAAATTGAATATTTTGTTTAGCTAAACCTGTACAATATATATAAGTTTAGGTGAATTTTACAAATTTTTGATCTTTAATCGTAATTTTGGAAAAAAAGAGGGGGTATTTGAAATATTCAGAAAAATAACCCATCGCACAGTTTTGTAAATTTATTTGTAGTAAATTTTAAATTTATAATAAGGGAGAGTTTTTTGGTGCTTGGGGGACAACAGTGACCTAGTTCTATTGAAGGACCGACGGCATGTGACTATTGAAAGATAGGGGTGAAATGGCAATGTGAATTCGTAAACTGGGTAGGGCTAGTCAACTACTGCGACTCTTAACTCCCCAATGTGAAATAGTGAAACTTATATTACGTTGTATTTATCTGGGGTACGACTGTACCCCGCGCGCCTAACAGGTCAAATGACATATATATTTTGAAGAAAACCCTAGTGAAATCGACTTGACAAGTGGAGGAAAGCTTGATGTTGATTTCACTCAACACTTTAAAGGTGCGGTGAACTCAATAAAATTCAAGTGTGATTTTTGACACAGTGAAGGATATCTTTATGATTGCGAAAACAATTGGCTTTGATAGTATTGAATATTTTAAGTATATCAACCATCAACCTGGGTTTAAACTTGACACCTTCCGATCTCCGACCAGGTATCATTCCAATTGTTCCCTCCGTTGTGGAGGTTCCGTTGAATTTTCTCGAAACTTCACTAATTTAGATTTTTTTTCAATGGTGACTGCAGTTTCAATTTAAAAATTTTCAAGAC
Source organism: Acanthosoma haemorrhoidale (assembly GCA_930367205.1). Classification (NCBI taxonomy): domain Eukaryota; kingdom Metazoa; phylum Arthropoda; class Insecta; order Hemiptera; family Acanthosomatidae; genus Acanthosoma; species Acanthosoma haemorrhoidale. The sequence goes on along the minus strand of OV884015.1, from coordinate 51,068,857 downwards.
CTTGCATAAAAATAATATAATGCCGCTAATAATATTTGTTAAATATTCAAGATATATTCGATTAACAAGTATTCATCTTGGTAAATATACCCCAACTTTTTAATATTTATTCCAGGACCTCTTCGTCCGCTGCTGAGAACCAGTCACTTCGAGAACGCTGGATGCCAAACTGGCCTATACTAATTTTTCTTTTTATTCATTTTATATTGGATTTAACGCAGCAAATTAAAAAAAATCGTCAAAGTTTTGTTTGGAATGAGTCACCATTAGTAAAAAGTTTATAAATTGGCGCACGAGACACGTGAGCAGGAGCAAAGCCTGTGTAAACAAAAATCACAAAGAAGAAAAAAGTAAATGAAAAGTTTAATTTCATAAATATAGAATAAATTATTTTTAGAAAAATATCTCTTTAAGTAAAAAAAACAAACTCATTTTATGAAAAAAATCAGAATCGTGGCAGGAAATGCACGCTTCGATGATTGGGTCAGGAGTTTTTATTTTATATTATAGAAAAAAAGTTGTTTCTGACTTTTACAGACGTTTTCAGCTTATCGTGGTTTTATATGAAAGAACAAATCGGAATTATCGTTTAATTCAATAAACGTTAATTGAAAAACATAAGCATTGGTCCGGTTTTATAAAATTTGAACTGTTTACCTAACTTAATTGAAATGAAATGAACATTAATTGAAATGATGTTTGGCGGTCGTGAAGTGGAAGTGAGTTATTTTACATTCAGCTCTGACTGAATTATTGGGTGCTGTTCCAATCGAAAAAAACTACCCACTACCCGTGATTTAACTCTCTATCCCCAGTAGAGCTCTGTGACCCTAAGAAAGTTTCGCCCAAGTTTTCCCCCCGGTAGGAGTTGGTGAAACCATTGTGGTTAATAGCATGTGACCACATTTACCACTTCAGTTGCAACTGGGACAACTCTCTTTTCCAAATGTTAACATCAACTCTCTTTTACCAGAACTAATGACAGTGTTATTCGACTTTCGTTTTTCCCACATTGGGGTTTGGATAATTCCGGGGTCTACAGCACAAGCGTCTGGTAATCCGAAAAATATGCAATCATACGACACGGAACCCTTTCATGAATACATAATAGTGTTATTATTATGTACTTGGACTGTTGTCGTAAAGTGAGGGAAGTGGATATATACGAGGGTGGGCTGAAAAGTTTCCGACCTAACAAAGATACAAGACGTTTTTTCAGATTTTTTTATTTTTTATTTTTGAACATAGTCTCCTTGTAACTCTACACACTTCTCCCAGCGATGCTGGGGGATCTCTGTAACCCGTCCAAATAGTACTCGGCGTTTTTCTCTGCAAAATAATTGTTCACGAAGGTGATTGCCTCTTCATTTGACGAAAATCTCTGTCCTCCGAGCGCAATTTTTAGATGAGGGAAAAAAAAAGTCGCTTGGGGCTAGATGTGGTGAGTAAGGCGGATGGTCAAGCAGTTCAAACCGTAATTCATGGATTTTCGCCATGGCAACCGCTGAGGTGTGAGGCGGTGCGTTGTCTTGGTGAAACAGGATTTTCTTTTTCTGCAAATGTGGCCGTTTTTCCACAAGTTCATAACCTCTGCTATCTCTCTCACTTTAATTCGACAGTCGTCTAGTAACGTTTGGTGAACTTTGGCGATGTTTCCGTCGGTAGTTGCAGTTTTTGGACGTCCCGAACGTTCATCGTCTCCCAAGCTCTTACGGCCACGTTTAAATTCAGCTGCCCTAAATTCACCTGTGGTAAATGATGGTGCAGAGTCCCCATGCACAGAATCCAACTCATCTTTGATTTGCGTAGGCGTATTGCCTTTCAAAAACAAATATTTAATGACAGCTCGATACTCGATTTTGTCCATTTTCATAAAAACACTCACATCGACTCACTCAAACGACTGTTACACAACAACTGCGCGTCCAAAATGGCTGAAACTTTGGTGAGTAACTGTCAACAGATGAACAACGAAAGTCACTAGCTTTTATTTACGACTGCTCCTTTCTTCATGTTGAGGTCGGAGACTTTTCAGGCCACCCTCGTAGATATAATATAGTAATATATTAAATCTGTTTAGTAAATATTAATTGGTAATAAATCTATTTTTAATTATACCATTCCACAATCCAGCAGTAATTTTTGCTTATTATTATTATGGTCCTATTATGACGCAGAATGACTATTATGAGTTCGGAACACAGGTAAAATCTTTCATATTTGTATTTTTTACTCTCCTTTTTAGCAGATTATATTATTTTCATACGTTTCAGATTAAATAGTTAGTTAAGACTGTTAGGTAAGACATTACATTGCTAGTTTAAAAAGTAAATCCAAAATCAATGTCCTCATTTTTTTGTTCTTCAATTTATCAAATATTAATAACATAATGTTATAAATGAGTGCGTTTATCAGTATTATTTATAGGTCTTATGTATTTTATGGTATTAATGAATCATATTTTATATGGAATATAGAAAAAATAATTTTTTAAAAATTATATTGTTTTCTTGCTCATTTTTTCAGTTAAAAATATATTAAAATGGAGAATATATTCTGCCATATATGATTTTAGTATTTCTTCGCATGACCAGGAAATTATTTTGTAGAAGCGGCTTGGGAGTAAATAAAAATTTCCACGAAATAACACTATTGAGAAAATTTTCCCGTTTACAACTTTTTATATAGCTTTGCACCCACGCAGCAAGCACCTGTGTCACGTTCAGACACAACGTGTTACATGCAAAACATTTTTATGATTCTTTTTGCGTGTGTGCTCTTATATTATGCTGCGGAATGTAGAAGCTATATTATTCTGTTACTGAACTGACATTAAATAATAAACTAGGTTTCCCCCACACGACTCTCGAATATAAGTTGTCACATTTATTCTAACATAGATTACATAAATAAATTTATTCTAACAGTTCTAACATAAATACGGAAATTGGATAAGAAATAACTTGGGAATAAATAACTTTTAAACATAAATAAAGTTAAAACATGCAATTCTAGAACTTATGACATGACATTTTTGGCAAATGGTCATCCATGCTCTTAATCTAGAATTAATGTATATAAGGCTGAGGATTCATAAATAATAAAACAATAAAATTTTTACATATACATGTATTTATTTACATATAAATATGAATGTAACCAAAATTAAATACATTTAAAGCTGCGAATCCAATTGCTATACAGTGGTCAACGTTTTATAATAACAACATTTTCTTTGTACATTTTTGTACCTCGTAAATAGAGTTCTTTGGTCAGATTTTTTCTACTAGTTCAGTTTGCGAGAAATCCTTGAAATAATAGTTGTTTTAATGAAAATACCAAAATTACCAATAGGTCCTCAATAAAACTCGGAAGAAATCTTTTAGTATTAAAAATTAATTGCATAAGTGATGCAGTTTTTGATTTGTTTCACTATTTTCCTTTATGATATGCTGAACAACTTAGAAACTTGAGGAAGTTCACACTGGTTTATAAAATCAGTTCCTCTCATCACTATTAAATGTTTCGTCAGAAAGCTCACGAAAGTAACTTGGGACCTAGGTCTCTTGTTTGCGTCTCCACTGCGATATGTAACTTCGGGGCCTAGGCTCTACTGTCGTAAAAGTACCTATGCTCCTAAGGGCATGTATAGCCGGCTGACCCTTATTTAATCACCACCATTATGATGCATTCAGCCCTTAATAAAATTAGTTAATAGATTATGTTTGTCCAGGGGTTGTTAGTTTAGTCCAGATATTTTCCCCCCAAAGGTAATTCGTACGAAGGTAATTCGTGTCGGATAGATAAAAGAGTATTTATTAAATATTCACAAATAGGAATCAAAACTTTAATCTTACCTTATAGACTTTATTAGTTTGAATACTTATGCTTGATAAATAACTAACCCAAAAGGTAGTGAACCATGACAATAACATTTTTATTACAGATAAGAAATTACAATAATGAATATAAGCATCATACCCAAATACCTAAAAGCTTAACACAGTCTTAACCGAGAATGCATCTCAAAACATATGTTCGTGCCTTAAAAAAACAAATGTATGACAAATGATGAAATACATCCACGAACATATGACCTTCAAATTTAAATATACTTTTCTCTTCTTCCGTAGAGCTGAACCAGTCTAACAGCAGATCAGGCGCTAATGGAGAGTATTCTTCATTTTGGGAAGCAGCAACATCAGAAGTGAAACACGTTCTCCATGCTTCCGATCTTTTAATTGAAAGTAATGATTTTAATTTTTTTTAAATAGTATGTATAACTACTGTATAAATACTTGAAATATATATAAAAAAAAAACTATTTTACTAAAATATGAAAAAGTATGCAATATGCAAAGTAAAATAAATTAAATTTATTTGAAATTCGATTGTACATATAAATACATATGTAAGTACATTTAAATCACAGCCTTAGTGATGAACAACTTATGCAATTCTGCGACAATAATATATTTTTGAATATTTCTAGATAATAAAGATTTAACTGCGACCAAATCTGGTAATAACGGGCTCTTTTTTAGGAGACAACCTAGAAATGTTTAATATTCTAAAGAGTAACTATTCTCAAAAGATACACTTGTATAGCTAAATAAAAACTGTATGAAAAAAACCTAAATTTTTTCACAGAATATGTTTAAAGTGTCTCCAATGTTTTTAACCTTACGGTACGCCTACGTTTAACTTATGAGGCAGCATCAGGACTAGAAATCATTAGTTACGTATAAAAAATTTCCAAAAAAAATCTAATACCCACTAAAATTGGCAACGAACCAATGATTAAAAACAAACAGACCTGTGTATGATGTACAAAAGAAAAAAATCATTGCTCAGCCAGTCTCATAAGTCTAAAATTCAATACACCGAATTTTTAATGAAAATCTAAAATTATAACTGTATATTAAATAATAAGGTAACTTCATACTTTCATTTTACAAAAACGTGCGAAGAATAAAAATTTGTTACCTGGTAATACTGAGTTGGGGGAGATTGTAAAGACTTGGGAATGAGGAGTAACCCTTTTCACAGGGAGAAATATTGCTTATTTTTAAAAAATGTAACTGCTTCATTTTAAACCTTAAAATCCATATAATCTCAATAATTTTTCACTTGTTATTTCTTTTAAATATTATTATTACTATTTTATTTTGAATTTCTATTTATTTATAATCCATTGTTTTATTTTTATTTGCTTGTCTGTTTTATTTTTTTTGTACAAATTTTTAAACATTTTACCATAGAAATTGCTCAAAGTCCCACAGTCAGTTTTGTAATTTACTTCAAAGCCCACATTTTGAGGAATATCATGAGCTTCCTTGAGTCCTCTTTTGGATTTATTTGATGCTTTTAGTAGTCAAAATTAAGCTTTAAAATTTTAACATTTCAACACTATAGCAGTTTTAGACTCTTTTTTGTACATGTTTTTGGATTCATATTCGTGCTGGTAAATTGTTTTATGCAAGTTTGATGAAACGTAGACATACTCTAAAAAACAAAAAAAATTTGGTTGTGACATAAAAAAACTTGTGTGTTTTTATTCTTACAGTTATTATCCAGGCGGTTTTGGCGAGCAAACTCCACGAGCGAAACAGAGGGGTATTAACAACAGGAGCTTGTTGGGTTGCGGGGCGATGAGTGATCCCGCTGTCGAGAACTCCATCTCTAGAAGTTAGAGCAAATATGCGGAGGCAGTAGCTGGGTAGTCTTTGTTTCTGAACGTCAGCTGTTGTTAGCAGTCGCTAATTGGATGAGACGCAGATGTACAGTTTGCTGACAAGCTGACCGCCCCCAAGCGAGCTTTTGATACCTACTGTCTGCCTGTTGCTACCAATCATCTCGTCTAATTTCCTTATCAATTACTGTAGACCCCAAAAAGAGAGGCGGTTCTTCATTTGGAGTTGATGCAGAGCTTTAAAGAAAGGAAAGTCTTTCCTTGCTGTAAGTTGATTCCATGAAGTTAGTGAAAATAGTAAAAAAAAACTTTTTTTATAAGACACAAAGCTCTAAAGCTGTTCAAGTTACGATTTTCCCCAATGCTTAGAGGGAAATGTAATGTTAAAATATATATATATATATATATCAAAAAAAGATACTAGTGGTTCCAGAAAAATAGATGATTCACCAAACTATCAATAAAGAATAACATTGAAAATCGTTATACAGCATTACTTCCATGTAGTATGGATGTTAAAAAGTGGTTTAATTTGTTAGTTGATACTTATAGTTATCATTCAACAGCAACAATGTCGCTAGGTAGATACTAGAATACCTTGCATCATTTTTTTTTTATTATAATCCTTTATTGTGCTAAAATTACAATCTGCCTTTTATAAGGCAATAAGTAATTAAGATAAATGCTCTCATTCATACCATATTTACAGTTCATCATTCACTCGCTCATTCATACAATATTTACAGACAGCCCAGAGACCCCCCAAATCCACCGCGAAGAGAAAGCGGAGTCTTGGGAAGTCCCCCACGCTCCTCCGTCAGCCGCGTCACCGGATACTAGCCAGTGGAGGCTGACTAAGAGCGCGAGAGCCACAGACGCTCAGGACATGATTGGAGAAACTGGCCATTGCCAGGACTCCCACTGTCACGCGTTTATAGCAGGTCACGAGGCCACTGCCGTTTCAGTCTCCGAGGAGGATTATAGAGATGAGTGGCGCAGTGCAATGACTGTGCTACAGGATTAGGGTGGTTGGAAAGGCTACTGTGGAATTTCATAAACTTGGAAGGGATGAGTTCTAGAATGTAGGGTATGTTAAGGTCGTTATGAAGGGTTTTGTTGCTGACATAATAAGGGGCATTTACTATTGTTCTCAGGACTTTTGATTGAAAGGATTGGATACCTTGCATCATTAAATAAGTGATAGTGTCTTATGTTCCACACTATAGATTTGAAAAATAGATTTACCAAGCTATCAATAAAGAAAGGCATTGAAAATCTTTATACAGCATTACTTTCATGTAGTAGCAAGATGTAAATAAGTTGTTGTTAAATGTGTTAGTTGATACTTATAATTATCATTCATCAGCAACAATGTCGCCAGGTAGATACTAGAATATCCTGTATCATTATTCAAGTGATACTGAACTCTTGCAGCTGATACAGAATTGAACAGCTATTTGATACTCGGACTACTGTTGTTATTATTATTTTCTATTTAAGATTTTATAAATTGTTATGAAATCTGTATCGAAACACAATGATCGACTGTAGTTACCCTAAGCTTTGATCTATTCATTCCAAAAAACAAACAGTGACATCAATTTGATTGTACTTGTAAAACATTATATTATATTCCTTTGATGGATGCTTCATTAACTTTGATCCGCCCTTGATTGCACCAATACTCGATCTCGTCAATGTGTTTTTGAAGGTTATGGGATGCTATGTCGGGGTCTGGGTGGGATGACAAGACTGCAGTGTCATCTGCAAATGTGGCCAAGAAGGTATTGGTAGTAGAGGGGACATCAGCGGTGTATAGGTTATAGAGGATGGGGCCCAGGACTCTGCCCTATGGGATAGTAGTTAGAGTAATCAAAACCACAGCGGACTTGGAAGAAGCGGTTTGAAAGGTAGGACTGTAGGATTAGGAAAATGGTCTGTGGTAAATATCTTTTAGCTTGTAGAGCAAACCTGCGTGCCAAACCCTGTCAATTATATATATAGCTTAAAAAGATTATGGCTTTAGGAGGAAGTTGTTTGAGAATTTGAGGAGTAAGGAGATCATATCCAGGGGATTTTCGGTAACATAAGTTTTTCAAATGATATTTGACCTCAGAGGGATTAACGGCTTTTGGTGGAAGAGAGAGAGAGGAATAGGTGAAGTGAGGAAATCTTCCACAGTTGTGCTGTGAGTATGGCTTTGATGAGAAAGGTGAGGTGTGAAAGTATGGGTAAGATGCAGAGCAAATTCCTCCGACCTATTCCCATCCGAAGCCGCCCAGAACCCATCATCACGACGGAGTGGATGAGAAACAGCTTGATACTTTAGGATATTTTTGGTTACATTCCACAAGGAGTTATCCCTGGTAGACAGAGAGGAGAGGTAGGAATTGAAAGAATAGGAACGGAAGGATGCCAATCGCCGCTTTACCAATCAGCAGTACTGATTGTACGAGCGGCGATCAGCAGGATGCCGGGATCTTTGCCACACTGTTCTGGAGCGGCGTTTGGATTGGATTATATCTTTGAGATGCTGAGGTAAACGATTATGATTGTGGATTTTTGGGTGACGATGCCTCCCAAGCCGACCTCTGGACCAGAGTAGTGAAAGAATGCACTGCATCGTCTAGGTCTTGGGAAGTTTTTAGGGACAATTTGAGGTTTACGGACTCTGTAACAAGCTGGCGGAAGTGGTCCCAGTCAACTGGGCCCCTAATAAATAAAGGAGGAGGCAGTTTGTGAATTGGTCTTAGGGAAATGGTTAATAATAAAGGACTATGATCAGAGGAGTGTTCCCAAACTATTGTAAAAAAAGAAGTCAAGGAGATCAGGATTTTGGTTGGGATCAGATGGCCAATAGGTGGCTGTGTCAGGAGTGATAGTGGAGCAATGTTTCCGTGTGAGTGTAGACAGCAAAGCACGTCCTCGTGTATTTGTTGATCTTGACCCCCAGTGTTGGTGCTTCGCATTTAAGTCCCCACCCACAAGGAAACGATGTCCGATGGAGTCTAGAAAGGAGATGAATTGGGAGTCGGAAATGGATTTATTGGGAGGGCAGTACACTGATGTTAGTGTAAGGGGAAAAGTGAAGGTGGTGATTGACACTGAAGTGGATTGAAGGAAATCATGTGCTACCAGGGGAACTATGTGGGGGGATATGGAGTTATGGACAACGACAGCGGTACCTGCATGAGCTGTTCCATCTGGGTGATCAGTTCGATAAGTCTGGTACTGTCGAATGGTAAATGGTCGTTTACTCGTAAGTCTTGTTTCAGTAATGAGAGCTACGTCGATGTTTTTGTCGTGGAGTAGTGCTGTCAGTTCGTTAGTGTGGGTGCGAACACCATTCGCATTCCTAAGGAGAATGGATAAGGAGTCGGAAGGATCCACTTATGGAATTTGTTTAACGGGGAAAAGGTAGGAGACAAGATTTGTAAGAAGGGAAATGAAAGGGGTAATTAGGGTTCTGAACTCTGTAAGGAATGAGGTTAATAGGCTGGTGAGATCCGAAGAACTTGAAGGTGGAGGAATATGCAAGATGTGTGGTTGAGGATGGGATTGAGCTTGAGGGTTAACGGGATGAATGGAATGCTGGGAAAGGTGATCTTGCGGACAGGGAGCGGGCGGTTCCTGTGACTGCTCTCTGTTGCGAACAGCATTGGCAAAAGAGACAGAAGGCCTCAAATTTCTGGCTGGACCGCTTCTTGTTACTATTTTTTCCTCTTCTGGCTGACGACGTTGTTCTGTCCTGGACTTCAGCGTTCTGTATGCCTCGCAGCCCTTGTAGTTCGCCGGATCTCCTTGCTGGCAATGCACGCATACCGCAGGCGATTTCAGGGACTTTTTGCACAATTCGCTTTTGTGCTGCCCACTACACTTAACACACCTGGGAGGGTGGTGGCAGTAAGATTTTGTGTACCCATATGCCTGACAGTTATGGCACTGGTCGATATTGCGTTTGGAATACGGACTTGTAAAACAAAATCTAATTTATGAAATTTACATTTTTAGTAAAATGGACATTTAGTCAAAAATAATAAAATAAATAATTAACAAGGTGCTACACTTAATATTTTATTAGGTAATTAAAATTATCCAGACGTTGCATTATTGTAAGCTAATTTCAAAACACACTTCTTATAAAAAGGTAGATGTGAAAAACATATTCAAATAAATATGCACCTATTTAAGTTAAGATTTTATTGAAATTGTTGTTTGGAAATTGTGTTTTTGTATCCAAACCTGTACATTTTTGATAAGAATTTCATTTTGTTTTTATCAGCTTCCTCTTCCTCTATTTTTCATATGTTGAAAAATCGATTATAATTCTGACATTGTGAAGGTCTTTTTAATACATAGTGAGAAATTGAAGAATTGACTACTGTAACAAGTCAAGCGGTTGAATCAGTGAGGAGTGGATCCTGATCCGCTCATTGTGTCTGATACCGTTCATTCTTTGCATGAATGATAGCTGATTCGCTACCTTTTCGGGTCAGTGGGATCCTGAACTGGAGAATTGATTCATTCCCAGTATCAGCTACTCTGCGTATCTGCTTCTTTTCATTTTGTATCAACCGTAGCCTGGCCCTTATTCACAAATCAACCCCCACACCCACTGTCACGAATGTTATTAGTATCAGTTTGACTGTCTATATCTGCTTCATTTTGACTGGATCAGTTCCCTCTATTGACTACTTTTCAGTATCTGGTACTTTGTATCTGATTGATACAACCCATTCCTAGTCACCAGTCTTCTAGCCAATAGAAAAAACACTGCTTCAACTCCTGATTATGGTTGAATGATCTGTTGAAAGCGCTAATGCATATAATAAATTACTTATTAGTGGGCCAACTGTCGGGTCGTCACGAGTGGGGTGCCTAGTTACCCCAGCACTGGTGACGAAGTGAGGGTTGATTAGGTTATGACCTGGACAATCGTTTTATGATGGTCTTACTATCTGACTCTATATTTGATAGGTATGAGCCCCGACAATCCACTATGTTCAGGTGAAGAGGTATAGGGTAGGTAGTGTAGGTAGTTTATGTGGTCTTGGAATGACCACGAATTCACACTCGGTATCTGAGGGTACGTGAAAACCGTCCGGATCCCAAAGGCGAGTGTGAACCGGAGAGAGAAAGACTGAATTGCCGTGGGAAACACTACTAGGTAAAGTTTGTAGGGTCGTGGCAACCGTTGTCCGCGAGGGAGAGGTCTCTCCCAAGGAGCTGCTAGCTTCAGTGAGGTGAAGGCAGAGAATCCCACTAGGAGAGTGTGGGGTCTGACAAGGGCGGACTAAAACATAGCGTGGTTAGGAAGAGAGGTCGAGAGGTTTTCATAAATGAGAAGTCTTAAAACATCAGTGCAGCCGCAGGTTCACCAGTTAGAGAGCCGTCGGTAGAATAATTTACAGACCAAAACCCGGCCCTACTTATACTTAGCGGTGCCTCGTTAGTAGCCAATGATGTAAGGCGTTATTGTGGTCAATGATATCGCAGTTGGGGTGGCGCTTTGTTCTCGGCAGTGGGCCAGGCCTAGGTCTGGGTCGTCTGCTACCTGCTCTACCCTTTCCAGCCTCTTTTTTTATTTTTTACAACATTTACAATGACTTATGGTTTGGTACTGTTATTTTCATTTTTTAAAATAAATTTACAACATATTATAACCAATTTACAATATATATAAACAATAGATTATATTGTTATTTATCTTATGTAGTTAGCGGTCGCTATACCAACATTTTGTCCAATTTTCTTATCAAGTACTACCAACCTTGTACTTTGTTTGGAGTATGTGTACAACTTTCATTTGTGCCCTTGTTTTTTGATGTTATTCAAAGGTGGTAGTAAAATAGTACAATAAATTTGTAATTTTACTGAAGCCTTAAGTTTTAAAGTTGCAGTTTTGAAGCTATAAAAGTTATGATTTTTCCCAAATTTAAGCTAATATAAAAAATGGCTGAGATCGTTTGAAAGCCAACCCAGCAAGTAGCTATAAATTAGATATAATTTACATTTAACCATTTATTGTTTTATATCTGATCACTTCACGTCTATATTGGGACCATTTGTATTGTCATGAGAACGAAAATATACCATTTTCCAAACAGTAATAAGATAGAATGACTGGATTTAATGTTTTATCTGTGACTTTATCTACTTATTTATTATTGCATTTTAATTGAGGCTAGGTATATATTTACATAATTTCAGTCAATTTGTTATCAGAGATTAGATTTGTAAACCATTCTAACATTAGCCATTACATTTAAGCATTAAACATGGAAATATTTTATTCCGTTATATTTTTTTTTTATAGCTTATATATTATGTAAATTAATTTTTGACTGGTCTGTTGATCTTATCTATTGCCGTACGGTTTCATTTAGATATAGCTTTAATTCTTCTAAGCATTTTTAACATATTTTAACACGTGTGCCCTTGAAAGTATTAATTGTTTATTTACCTCATGAATTACTGCTTAAAGCCTTGAGAATGATGGTGTAATCCGTCGACAACGTTCTGGTATAAATCGATAAAGCTGTGGAGAGGTGTTTTGCCCATTATCACGGGACCCGTGTTCCAGATGGGGTTCTCTCATTGGCTTCGTACACTTTTGGGTAGATGGGACCATTGGGCATTTTGTCGCCTATGGTGCGCTTTTTTAGTGTAGTTTACTGCACTGGTATCAAACCTTTTGTCCTTATAAGGTGGTTCATTGTATTCTTTTTCTTTACTCAAACTTATTTCTATATACAAATATACTCCATTCCATGTTGGTACAACGATGCCTTCTTGATGAGCATCACCGGTATCACGCATACTCATCCTGCATCGTCCTACTGGAGATGGTGGTTGGTCCAGGTAACTACCCCCAAGTACATAGAGGTGGCTGGTTGTTCCCAGTTCCTGCAACTCCCTTATTAGGAACGGCCACCATAATCTGTCGAGTGAAGAGGATGGCCAACTTACCATCGAAACCTCCCTTCAATGAGGGGGTATGAGGCCAGTTATATAATGATCATTATATCTCACATTTTCAGTAGAAACGCGTGCCTCAGTTGAGACTTATGCTCCCTCACCCTGCAAGACTCCCTCACTCGGGCCTAAGCATTCACTAAAGTATGTTCTTCCACTGTAACTGATTAATATTTGTATATATACCAGTGTTATGATTGTTATTCATAATAAAGTTTTTTAAAAGACTCTCCTCTACAAGATTATTTAACTGGCCTTTTAGAAAGGGGATCCTCGCGTAGTCGTACTCTGTATCGTCCCTGGGGAATGATTCCCTGAGGTACCCCACAGCCCACTCAGGAGAAGTAGCCCAGTGGTCCTCACTTCTCAGTGCCGACAGGATCTAGGCAAAGCCACTTCTGGCAATGGCAACTTGGTACGGGGTACGTTAGGTGTTTTACCCGACTATTGCCAGACGAACTCATCCTAGACCTCCAGAAGTGCAAGAAGAGGATCCTCTTCTTGCAATCTAATCTAAGTTAATTGTAACGTGCCTTAGGGGTCTTACTGTGTTGGGCCCTGCACCTCTGTTATACACGCCTTATGCTGTAATATAAATACATAAAAGCAATAAAATAAAAAGGCCTAAATGATATATAGATGCTAATGTATCCAAATGTTAGTGGCCACGCTATTGGTTTCCTCTTTTCATCAAAAATATAGCTTTACCTATTAAACATTTGTTGAATATCAATTGTGAAGTAAATTTTTAAAATATCTTTGGATTTCTTTCTGCACTAGTCTTTATTGTATCCTCGGCAAAGGTGAAAAAACGATTACTTTCCTCCTTGAATTCTTCCGCTCCTTATTTTTTTGCTCCCCCACTCTTAAGAAATTCTCTCCCTCTCAATATCCCTCCGTCATGCTTCATCCTTACGTAGTTTTAAAACCCTCAAATTCCAACCCTTGCTTACCACTTGGACAGACGGTTACTAACCTAAGATATTTGTATTATTTTTACTATTATTATTATTATCATCTTATTTTATCGCTAATTTGAATACCAACAAAATGTTTAGGAGGTGTTTAGAAAGATATTCCTCAAAATACAATAAGATTATTAAATGGTTTACAGTAATTTACAAAAATTTTAATATGGGTGACACGACAGTTAACGTGTTAAAATAGTAACGAATAACATTCATGTATTTAATTTTATTACTATTATTTTTCATGCTTTGTTTTCAAATATCTCGTTACTTTCAATCAGAAAAAAGTACCATATCATCAGCACATTTCGAAGTGTAATGGAATATTGCTATTTAATTTACAATAGATAAATAATTTTTAAGACCGCTAACGTAGAACATTCAGACGAGTGTTCGTAATACTCTTCCTTTGGGCTCAGCAAAAAAAAAAAAAAAAAGTTAAGTAAACATCAGCAACTGATTAATTATTTCTTTATTAGTCAAGGCATAGGTGGACCAATTTCCTTGCGAGCTAAATCTGTCAATATTGGAATTTCATTAAATGATAGTGAACATATCATTTAGAGTTACATTCAAACATAGACACTTATATTGTATATTGTGTTAAAACCAGCTTTTTAAAAGTTTTTTGTGTCTCCCGAAATATTTTTTAATTAATTATCTTTATTTAAATTTAAATTTATTTTTGCAGAATGTGTGCCAATGCGGTGTAAAACATCAAGGTAATCCAAATTTCATCATTCAGAGGTGTGTTGTTTTCTTCTTTTTACTGTTGCCATTCTTATTATTTATGTATTTAACTATTACTTGTGTATATAATTATCTTCTGTATATGTAAATTTATGTGTCTTGTCTGGATTGTAGTTCTAAAGATGCTTAAATAGGCGAAACGTGTTCATGTAATATCATTAATAAAAAAAGATATTTGGAGAGAGACATCCACATTTTTTTGTGAAAAACTAATTTTAACACAAGATAAATAGATATTTGAAATTAATCAATATGATATTGTGAAGAACCAAATGGCTTTAACATCTGAAAATAACACCTGAGGTAAAATGCCTGGGAGTCCGCTCTGGGAAAAACATTTTCTTGACGACACTTACGTACCGAAAGTTTCACGCCCACGTTTTCGGTCCAGATTTGTTCCACACCGTCGGACCGGATTATACTTCCGGCTGGCAAGTTTTCAGTTCATCATTTAATGAGATTGTCAGATCTCGGAGTTACTAAACTGTTTTCTAAATGATAAAACGATATGATTTAACTTTGTTTGTTATGAAAAGGAAATGAAAGAGTATATGTTGAAATTTTCTAGTTAGACTTTTCTGAATTTGCTTTTAGAGCGCTGATTTACAGAAAGGGAAAAATAACAAAATTTTAAAAATATGGATGAGCTCATCCATCACGTATAGAATTCTTTGCCTCCCTGCAATACCTCACCAACCCCGAGCTCTACACGATATCACCATCTCCGTTTCCGTATTGATGGCCACGGGCAGTCGAGGCCGTAACACTAGGTTTACGTTAGTTTGTTAGTGAATCGTAATGTAGTTTTAGGTCCCTTTATGAAATCCAAACATGATCCCCATCGCCTGGTCTATTTTCACTGTATAGAATTTTTAACCGTAATCAGATAGTATTAATTAATGTTAGTTTAAAAAAACTGCTTAAAATAAATTGCATTTCTAAAAAGGGGCAACATCAGCTCAATTTATATTTGTGTTATATTATATAGATTTAATTTTAAACATAATAAATAGGGGTTAAAAAATTAAAAATAAAAAGTTTCTCTCACACTCTCATTCTTCGGCAGCGAGGTTGGAGACACACACCTCTCCCTCTCTCAGTACCCAGCTCTAGTCTAGAAAGAAGGCAGACCTTAGTCCCTGCAGACTAGGACCTTATACAGGCAGAATCTTCAGTCAAGACTACAGTCGTCTTTTGTCTCAGGTCAACATTTTGCAATGAAGATTCATACTACTTTGCGGTAATATAAGGTTTATACATTCATATACACTGCAGAGAAATTGTATTTTCTTAGATTTAATTATTATGTTATGAAAATTTATTTTATCTATAAATAAACCATTTTACTATATAGAGATGTACGGCTTAATGTATATTATTTAACCAAGCAACCCTATAGGTATATATTGTTAACTATTTAAAATTAGATTTGATGTAACCATGCATCCTCAGACAGGCTTAAAGATCTCCTCCGATAAATCCCCAAAAGCGTTTTAACATAGCAACGCATCATCAAAACAGTTTCCCGAAGAGGGTTTATTTGATTAGATAAATACTTTTAAAATAACTTTGGAACATGTTCGCATCAATATAGATATATAATATAATAAATTCACCGCTTTCAATCTATGTTTATACTTTACTTTGTTTGTAACAAAACAAATTGGTGTGTCGAATTTTGTTTTAAATTTAATAATATATATCTTTAATTGGCAAGCATTATCAACAGCCTACCTACATCTGTCATCCTCAGGCGCTGTACATAGATCAGTCCACCACTACAACCTAAGAAGAATGAAGCGTTTGAAGATGACATTGGCTGTTGAAAAAGTTTGCCAAATAAACATAAGATGAAGAGAGACGAACATTTCTGTTATTAAAAACCTAAATCATGTCATCTCTTCCAATCTATTACCTCATTGTATAAAATAAATTTATAACATGAACTAGGTAGAAAACAAGGCATCCGGTCCTGGTAAATTTGAATACAATCCAGTCGGGGTGAACGATGTTTTCCATTATTTATAAAAAGTAAGACCCTACTTATCCATTTGTCATACTTTTTTCCGGAGCCGAGAAAAATATACTGGATAATTAATCGCTGTTTGGAATACCAAAAATAAGATTGATGTGGGCGATAATTCAAAAAAGTAGAAAGAGCAAAAAGGGACTAGTTTAAACCTCACATATTTCAAATTTGATTCATTGTAAGAAAAATTGCCATCTTTTATTTTTTTGTTTTTTCTTTCAATCATGTTCCAAGTTTTCACGAAAACTTAAAAATATAAATTACCCCAATTGAATGAAGCGACAATTTCAATATATAAATTATTTTATTTTTTTTACGTAGTGATATAAAATATATTAGGTAAAACCTTCATTTAAAAATGATCAATATTCTGTTATTTTCAGTACAAATAAAGGTGAGATAGAGAATAATATATACAATCGATGTTCCTGTATTTCTATTTCATAAGTGATTGTTTCACAGCTACTTTTCCCAGTACTGTTCTTCAAGCTGCTGTATTTCATTAATTAATTTCAGGTCTGTTAAAATGACTCTTTTATTTTTGTTAAAACTATTTATTATAATACATCATAATAACTTTCACATCCCTACAAAATATTTTTAAAAAACCCAGAGAACTTCCAATTTTTTTATTTTAATAATAAGCAGCTTGCTTACAAATGTAATAAGAAAGTATCGTCCTTCCAGGCGAAAAAAGGCGAAAACAATTTGTTACATTCTTGTTTAAATCATTGAAACTATTAAAAAACAAGATTCATTGTAATTATTTATTACTTTCCGTTAATATTTTTAAAAAAGTACCCAAAATATAAATAACATTAAAAATAATTTAATTGCACTCAATGAATTGGTTTCAATGTCCCAGATTATTAATCTTAGCTGATTTCTTTCCTGGAACCAAAAAAAAAAAAACTGATATTTTTATTTTTTATTTTTTTTTCCCACATCCTATTTTTATAAGATTGAGAGCTAAGGGGGAAAAAAAAATTTCCTGGAACTGGTCTTCATTATAAGTTTCTTCTGTTTCTAAAACAGCATCTCTACTCCTCAACTTCTTTGCCACCTTCTCTCGTTTAATTTTGATTTTAGGTTACTTTCTTCCTTTCAATGTTAAAATTATTAATTTGTTAGTTTTTGCTGTCCTAATAAATTTCTTGAAATTCCTCTTAACTAACGATAATAACAAAAATAAACCTCTTTTGTTGACTGTGTCCAAATTGAATTAAAATATATGTTTAAAAGTGAAATTCTGGTTTATTTATACGATCTTTTTCCTTTGTTGATTTACGCATTATAACAGACAATGCACAATGCAAGGAAGGTATAGAATGTGATTTAGATCTACATAGAGACAATAGATAATGCATCTATTAGAGGATTGTCACATGATGAGATGCCCCCGAAATTCCAATATATCAAATATTTTATCATAAGCAAACTCTCTTAAAAAGTAAATGTCTCATGAAAAGCTAGTTAGACAAAACACAAATAATGAAGGACTAGGATGTGCTAAATATGTAATTACTAATATAGATAGACAATATTATGAACAGCGTATAGGAAATTGCACAGTTACAGCTGACAAAACTGTGTTATAAAGTGATCAAATTCCGTTCCAACAACGGAATGCGCAATCATATGCTGAATGGTGTTCCGTAATGATGTTTTGCTCCTGACTGAAGTCGGAAAGGTGATTAAGAGCACTTCAGGATATGAACGCGTCCCAAATGAGAACACTATTGAATCAGACCGCTTAGCTACGGAGTCACAAAACCATTTCCTCCCCAGACCGCCGACAAGAGCGGGTGCATCCCCAGCCTTCTATTGAGCCGTTTAAAAGCGGATTGGACATTTGCACCAAGGCCGGGTGCCGTATAACTGGGGATTACCGGCGCGATGTGATTCAGGACCTGGTCCAAAACCAATATCCGAATACCCTCCCTCATCTCGTAATCTTTTTAGGGGTGAGTCACCCCCCTCCTGGTTAGGGGTGCTGTACATGAAATAGTATTCCACCGAGTGCTCCTGACAGAGTAATTCGATCTAATGTAAATAGCGGAAAATAATGCTCCCTTTCCACCCGTTCCGCGTCACCTTCCTCAGGGGGAGCTCCTCAAGCAGCGTCATGCCGTCTATAAAGCATGCACAAGGCCCTTTTGACAGTTTAAAAGGGTAGGTAGGACAGACCCTGGAACTGAGTGCTTGGTGAATATCATCTAAGCTAATTATATTCAAACAAAAAGGTTTTAATTGCGTTACGAATAGTCAAAAGGGACTGTTGTTCAATACAAACCAGCGAGAGATTATTCTGTAAAAATTAGGCTCAGCAAATTTACTGAAAGTATTAAGGATTACCTTAATGAATCTAGTAATGAAGACGTTGAAAAGGTTGAAATTCTACTTTTGAAAGAAAATTAGGAGGTAGGAAACAGAATCAAACGAAAGGGGTTGGTAGCATTCAAACCGCTTTGTAAAGTTTTCACAAAACAAAAAAAAATAACATAAAAACATTAATAGAGAACTGTAAGTGATAACGCTTTGTCCACCAATCCCCAAGAACGTAGTCAAAAAATGTAGGAACAGGCAACCAATCAGGAACTAGCAAATTCAATGCCACTAAAATGTATACATATGATACAGGATCTTTTCCTGTCGGTGCAAAGCATCCAAAATTTAAAAATGACAAATAAACATACTAATTGATTGCCACCATAAAAAAAAGTATTGTTTGAACCACTTGACCGAAGTTTAGCCCTATCAAGCTTAACAACTTGGGATACTGTCAGTAGCTTTCTGAATGGGTCAAGAACTCTACATGCCCACCCGCACTGTGAATTTCCTGAAATACCCATGAATAAAAACACAGTATTATTGGTCCGAGCCACTTTGTTATCGAAGGAAATTCGATTTTTTCTCAATAATATTATTTTGTAATTATAGCACATAAATTATTATTTGTAAGCGAGGAAATGAGTTCCGATGTAAAGGGATTTGAAATGTTCAATTATGCAGTTTGATACGAATTTGAGAATGATACGTTGGGTTATGCATTGTCACAGTTTTAGTTTTAATTTTCCTCGACTATTTGTGATGCAGCAAGGGGTTGTCTACTATGGTCATATTACAGGACATGTTTTTGAAATGTTTTGTGACCTGATAATTTGTATTGTATTTAGGTTTAACAATAGTTATTTGTACAGTATTTGTATTTAGGACACCATTAGTTCAGTAGATAATTATTGAAGAACTATTAGATTGATTTAAACTAAAATTATACCCCCTCGTTCGCATGTTCGGGCTGAAGATAGACTAATGCGATATACAAACAACTTTATTGTGATAAAATTACAATCTGCCTGATTGTATAAAATTAAAAATCTGTAGGCTTTAGTCGAAAAACTACTGGTCATTTCTACCAATGTTCAATATCACTTTTTGGGTACCGTTGGTCTTCTTAAGCCCGGAAACCCTTGTGTCTCCCTAATAAACCGTGTGATTGTTTAGCTGTTTTAGTCCTCTCTTAGACTCGAAGACATAAAATTTGACATAAACGTCTGATTCTGTGTGCCCGGAACATGATCATGTGCCATTAATTGCCAAATAATCATTAAAACAATTAAAAAATGTCAAGTTGTTAAATTTGAAAAAGCTATTTAAAACACAACTATACATCAATCCTATGGCTACCCAATTGGTTATATGTGTATATATTGTAACCTACCTCATTTTTTACCATTTCTCTTTTTACTTTATTTGATCAATATTACTTAACTAACTTGAAAGGTCTATCATGAGATCTTTAATTCAAATTGTTTTATGTCTTTGACATAGGAATTTATCCCGATTGAATCGCCCGATCTCAAGGCTAATGTTGTGGTTATTAATAAATTGAGAAACTAGGAATTGTGAAATATATTCAAATAAAATGGTTATGACAAATAATTATAATTAACATAGAGTATTGACAAAATGTACAAAAAACCTATTCAAATTCTTTTAAATTATGATAGTTACTACTAATTACAAAACATGAATTTGAGCTCATTTTTTTTTATGCATGGATCCATAATAAGAAACAATATTAATAACACCAACCTACAACTTATCCGCCCATCTATCTCAACACACCATGGTATTCAATAAACGTTCAACTGCTTTTCTTTCTTATCTCAGTTCAATCGATGATCTTCCTGTAATCCAATCAACGTTACTTTCTACTGTTGGTTCTTCAATAGTATGGTAACCGCCAATTCGGGAGCTTGCTAACTGCGTTCTTCTCGACGGATGGGCTAAGACTGGTTTTCAGCTCATCCCCACTCCTAGGAGTATAAGGGAAAATGACCCTTACCACATGTGAGGTTTCATGATCTTTATTCTCAAATATCATGAATGTTATTTATTTATATATATATAAATACCTTAACTAAAACTAGTATATTTTTTTAACTAAGGTTGATGTAGCAACGCTCCTGACTTTAAGACTGGCTTTGTCTTGGAGGTATGGAGGGGGCGGGTTTCTTAGCAATACGCGTGTTAGCTATTTCTTCCTTTTTATTGATATTATCCGACCTTAGGGAATCTAATTTTATTTCAATATTTTCCAGGCTATCAATTAATATTTTATCGTATGTATGGTGTAGCAATGCAACTTTATGTGGCGCCTCATGGTGCCCTTCTTCTTGTAGGTGTTTTTTTTTTTATTTTAGATAAGTAAATATTTCCTATCACAATCTGTTCGTTATCAGATTGAACACCTTAACGTCCTGGCTAATAATGGGTAATTCAGCTCAAATTATAGAATTACTACGAAATATATTCCTTCATTCTAAAGGGTTCGAACTGATGGCACTTGCCTGGTTGGCTATCAGACGTCCATTAGAGTGTTAGAGCTATGGATTTACATCAATTACTTAAATATGAAATAAAACACCTTCTGTGTCTCTACAGCTTAATTAGGGCAGCTTAATTATCTTCAATAATTAGTGACGTTGCTTCATAGTTAACTTCAATTGAATGTTAACTAGCTTGACCTCTAAAGAAGGAAGAAATAGTATGTCGAAAACGTTCCGGTATAAATCAATAAAGTTGAGGAGAGACCGAAGATATTTCTTAATATTCACACTCCACACCGGTCGCACTGCGTCAATGATAGTATTTCTCAACAAATTTAATAAGAAAAAAAAACAATGTATAGGAATATTAATACAATTGTATATTTTCTTACACAGCTACCATTTATTACCTTACCGACGGACGATTAACGATTAGCTTGGCCTTCTTTTGAGCAATGCGGTCTAACTGTTAGTATAATTTCTCTAAAAAGCAACGCTCAAGCCATACTGCATAAAAGAGCATTGAATCTGGCAGACTCGGAGGCTCTAGAAAGAGCTGTACTGCGGTACAGGCCGATGACTGACTGGTGAAAGATGCGGCACCGGTTGATGGATGGCTTGCTCTAATGGGAGGAGCCACGACTGCGGGACCTCTTTGTGTGAGGTTCTAGGCGACAATCGGACAAAGACCTCACAGCCTTGATTAATACTATTATAACAACAATTAAACAATAGCACGCCGGATAAATGAGGGGGACAAGTTTTGTTGTTGCCACCCCTTTTTGAGCCCGACTCGTTCTGCCTGTGTATGACTGACGCCCTCCAGTCTTTCCTCCTTCTTCAGTCTTGTCGTTAATCTGTTATTCCCTTTTAGAACGAGGTGCGTAGTCAGCACACAGAGAGAAGGCATAATTCACAGCATCTTACGAACCGCACAGAATAATTCATGCCACCGTGTCGAGAAGGCTCTGTGCACGCTCGTGAGGATGCCACCAACTTACTTCCACACTGAATAAGCTTAAATAAGTATAAAGGACGTTCGCCTTTTATATATTTGTACGTTATTTAATACCGGTTGTCAAAACATTAAATCGATTTGTAATTTTAGATTTTAGTTTAATTGCTAGTTCTGTGTTTAGATTATGTAAAAAATATCGAATTTTCTGAAGTGCATAGAACTTCATGTTTACTTTATGTTTACATGGAATTTCCGGGGGTTTATTCAACAACTAGGGTTACAAAGAGTAGGGAAAAGAAATTTAAAAGAAAAAGAAATTTAAAACTTTTAAAAGCCAGTTTTAATAAATTTTTAATAGTTGAAAAAGTGAAATAATTGGAGATTTTTTTAAAGCAGCCGACGCGAATACCCTGGCACTAATTCAGAAATATCTGTATATTGCTTCTTCGAATTCATGATTTAGTTTATATACACTCCTAGAACAATATTTAGTTTTTTATTGGTGTGAAATATAATTGGTAGGGTGAAAAAAAATATTTATAATGTCAACTTGTGTCTTTATCAAATCTGAACAAATGAACTATGAACAAGACAGTCAAGTCGTTGAAATGTCCATTAAATAGGTAATTATTTAATTATTTTGAACATGATTTTTTTTTCACCTCGTAAGGGGGAGGGGGAGTAGGGCCTAAATATTATCATCATGTCAGGTTTTTCCCTTTCTTTTGTTTTCACCAAAATTGTTTTATTTAAATAATTTGCTGTGTTTCATTCATTGCATACATAACTGATTTAATCGGAATATTATAGAAGACGTTTTCATGGAACAGTTACAAGAGAAATTGCAAAAATACGTTTTTACCAAAATATTGGAAAACTGCTTTAAAAATAATATAAATAGCTATGATATGATGACTCTAAAAAACCCTATGAAAACGGAATGGTACTTCATGGTACATGGTTTTTCATCGAATCCCAATAATTTACTGAGAAATATCTTTAAATTCATATTTCGATTGACGGAAAAACTCCGTAAAGGCTTCTTAGTTAAGACGTGAAAAAGATTCAAAGTCATAAATAACTGGATCAGTTGTGACTTCGTTAACTTCGATTTTTTTACCAAATAATATACCTCCTTCCCGTTATTAAATGCTTGCCAATTTTTTTTTTTTTTTTTTCCAATCCCCTTAAAATGCCAAAATTATTATTTACTATAGATTCTCAGGCAAATCTAACATATCATATTTTATATGCCCTGTACCAACGGTACATTCTATACAAGGTCTGAATTCGGTATAAAAGTTAATAGCTAACTTGTATATAATCAATACAAGTACAATGATACACAGCGAACTTGGTTTCATTGACAAGACTCTACAAGGTGATGGGGCTCACCTTTTTGATCAAACAAAAAACTTAAAAACTAATTCTTAACCTAAAGTTTCCCCTGTTGTAATCGATTCGGGAGGGGTGGTGGGGTCATTGAGGGGGGAGGGTTAATCACTGGATTTGTTAGGTGCGGTAACACGTCGAAAAACTTGATGTGTCTCCGGCGTAAGAACTCACCCACCGACGGCACATCAAGCAACGGCTGCACGTCGGCGTTCCTTAACCTCTCGAGAGAGTTATGTCGGACCACTTTTCGCATGATCCCATTCTGGAAACCTTGGAGACTTCTGGCTGCAGCATCAGTTAAGTGGGTAAATAGCGGGGAACCGTACAGCAGAGCTGGCCGCAGGATACATCAATAGATCATCAGTTTGAGACGTAGTGACAGATTGGGTGAAGTTAGCAAGTCCGAAAGCCGATAAGACCTCTTCCGTACTGTTTTTAGTTTACTACTATAATACTACTAAAATGAGTATAGAAATGCCTATCCATTTTTATGCCCAGATAGTGGAATGAGAAGTTCTCGCGAGTTCTCTTGGCCTGCTATACTCTATGATTTTAGCAAACCTTTTTTGCCCTTTTGGTTAGAGAAGATTACGAAGTCGGTCTTCCCGGCGTTCCACCCTGTCACTGATTTCTTTGCGAACTGATTCACCCTGTGTAAGTGCTTTGTGCATTTATGCTGTCGATGTAAATCACAATGTCGGCGGTAAAAGCGATTACCGTCGCTTTCTTATAATTTGTCCAAACGATTTCAGATGTGTACATGCTGAAAAGAACTGGAGACAAAACCGCTCCATGAGGAACTCCACAAGTCAGAGGGAATGGGTCAGAGAGGCAATCACCCACCCGTACCGTCACTGGGCATTCCCAGTCGCAAAGCTGTCGACAGAGTATCCCATGGGACACTGAGCCGAAAGCCGGCGTGCAGTCCAACGAGATCATAGCAGTAGCTGTGTTTTTGTTGATACCGAGGGTGGCGTCCGTCTGTACCCTCCCAAGCGGATGTTCTGTACTCAGATGAACAAGATAACTCAACGCTGTGTCAGGAAATATCGCAACCTGATACATAAATTGTACAGGTTGAGGAGTTGGGGAATCCCTCTCCTCGACAGCTGTTTCAGCAGTACAGTTAGCACCTCGTCGTGCCCTTGGTTTCCCTTACACCGGCCAAAAATCGCCTTGAGCTTCTTCGGGGAGACAAACATGTAGTTCTGACCTGTCTCCAGCTGCCGACGTTCGTGGTAATTACCTGTCCTAGCGGCGTTGTCGGCGGTATAATGGTCGGACTGTATTTTCGCCTGTTCTTTTGCTGTGTAGATGGTGTCCCCGCCATGATGACGGACACCTGATTCCCAAAATCAGGATCTTCTTATATGTATATTCTGTAATATATAGGTTAAGAGAACTCACCGGCTTTCTCAATATATATAGGTGTCAAAATGGATTAGGCATCTCCATTTATCTACCCATTTTAGTAAGGAAATAGAAAAAAATACGACCCAGGTCTTATCGGCTTTATCATCTGCTAACTTTACCCAACCTGACGCTTCGTCTTGAACTGTTGATATATAAATGTGTCCTCCGGCCAGCTCTGCGGTACGGTGCCCCTATATACTCACTTGGCTGGAAATGCAGCTAAAAGTCTCCAGCAGTTTCAGAATCATGAGAAAAGGGGTCAGACATACCTCCCTCGAGAGGTATAAGAAAGTCGATCTGCACCCGTTGCTTGGTGTGCCGTCGGTGGGTGAGTTCCTCCGCCGGAGACACATTAAGTGTTTTGACTCCTTGCAGCACCTAACAAGCTTAGTGTTTAACCCTATGAATCCACCACCATTCGATCGATGGCAACAGAATGTAGGGGATAATTAGGTTAAGATTATGTCATTATCACTTTTGAACATGTTTACACTTTAAAGATGTTAATCAATGTACAATGTACATTATACCTTTGTAACAATCGCAAAACACAGTGTAAAATTGTATAAAATGTAGCTAAGCATCATGACATATAATATTGATCTATTGTAAATAGATTCATTTGTATAGAGTATATATTTAATTCCATAGTTTATAATAACAAGGGGATATGAATACGTATATTTTTATTTTATGTTATAATTAGTTGTTAATAAAAGTTCAAATTGCATCAGAGAGACCACTTGAGGGCTTATAAAGTTGTTCACTAAAAAAAAAAAAAAAAACCTGTAGAATTAGAGTTGCCACAGAAGAGGGGTTTCTCATCTGGAAGGATATAATTTATTTCCTCAGCACCATAGAAAAATCTTGCTCATTTCTCTCGTAGGAGGTGGTGGGTACTTGATATGGGACGGTGGTTCCACAGGGGGCCATAAAATGATTACCGGCGTTTCCCTGACAGGAATAGGCCATTTACAATTGTGAGCTAAATAATATTTTATCTATATACAATTGTATCTTTTAACTGCATAATTTCTTTTTCTTTTTGTGGTTCAATGATTAGAATGATTTTTTTTGTGTTATTGAAAAGAGTTTTTAACTACTATATTACTAACAAGTGTTTTGTCGAGTGGACTTGTTAGTTCGGATGTCTGCTTGGGCTGACGGAAAAAAGAAATGTTAGAATTTCAGGAAATTTTTGAGTGGTAGACGTTTCCACGAATGAACAAAATTGTGAATAGCTAAATTATTCACAACGGAAACATATTGATCGTAAACCAATTTCGAATGCTGGCTCATATAAATTTGAATATATTTTTTTTTGGATTATATTTTTGGAATATATTTGAAATTATTTTATGGAACTGGCTCCAAGTGATCATAATCATGGGGAAGTGTGACTTGAAGATAAGTATTGAACAGATGGTTTGCACAGTTCACAGAAACTGTACCCTAACACTAGAAAACAAATTTCACATATGCAAGTAGATGCTAAAATCAATTTACCGACTAGAACTATAAGGAGCAGCCAAACCGTCCAACATCAAATGAATTTATAAATTTCAATCCAATCTCATTAGAACTGTAGTCCACGCACCAAAGGCATATTCAACACCTGATTATGTTCCTGTTCGAAGCTTGTTAAGGATTAGAAGGCTAGAAAGATTAGAAGGCTAGAAACTCGTCCGTTCCAATTGATCTGCCAAATATCCTTGACTTTATATCCCCAAGTTCATCATTACGATCCTCCTCGTCACCTAAAACGGTGGTGGCCTCGCAATTTATTGTGGATAAACATGTAAATCATGAGGTCCTGGCACTGAGCATCATCCAAACTCATGTCTATCTGTAGCTCTCTTACACTTTTTCATTGTTCCTGCCATGCATGGTGAAATGGTCGAAGAGGGAGGCAAGGGAGCTCCGCTGCTTTCGGAGCCCCACTTTGCTGAGGGAACTGCATTGAGAGTAAAGGAGCTCTTGAGCTGTATGTGCATATGTATGTTATATGAATGAAAATAGTGCATCTCAATTACTAATGCTCTGCTAGTAAATTGTATTTTTTGTAATAAACATCTTATACCTAATCATAGGGAAATATCAGAGAATAAATCCAAGATCCGAACAGGAACATAATCAGGTGTTGAATATGCCTTTGAAATTTTATATTAAATGTCTCATCTTTATAATCTCGTTATCGTAGAACATGAGGACATATATAATCGATTGACCCTGACCTGCTTGAAAGAAAAGCCTTTGGGGTTGACAAAAAATGCCCTACGTTGGGCAACGACTGGAAAACTTCTTTCAATGAAGCTGTTTAGGTTATGCTAATTGGATTGTAAATTTTCAACTGAGGGCTTTCCACACCTACAATGAATACTTAAAGCAGCACTCACTGTGTCTGAATGCTGGAAAATATCTGGTGCTTCTGGGTTTCCACCGAATCGAATACCTCATTACCGTTTGAAGTGCGATCTGATTATGGACTGGCAAGGGTCAAGGGGACCATTGACTATGCTGAATATAAATATTTCAGAAATTATTCATGATTTGGTTTTATAAATTCAGAAATATAATGCGCTTTGTGTGGTGTAGTCTCTTTTATATTCTGTCTCTATAAGAAATTCTAATATTCCATCTGGGATTTTAAATATTTTCATAAAATTAATTGTAATTAGTGGTCAGAATTAATTTTGACTAGAGCAGTAAGAAAAGCCACGTATCGTTGTTAATTTGTCTAATATATCCCATCTCTAAAATATCAGGATTAATTAAATGATTATTTGTTAGTTAAACGGATACATGTTCTGCATGTTTGAAAACATTGTCCATCGTCACTCAAACGAATTGTTACCAGAAGCAGTCATTAAATAGAAGTGTATCCAATAAGCCCATCCAAAGAGCCGACTTCCCAAGACTCCACTTCCTCTTTCGCATGCGAGGGATGTGAGAACCATGTGGATTTGGGAGGTCATAGAACTTTGTGTAAATACTGTGTGAATGAAACTTGTAAATATGGTATGAATGAGAACATTTATCGCAATTACTTATTGCCCAATAAGGATGCTTGTAATTTTATCAAAATAAATATTTTAGCTATATACTTCCTAGTTTTTTCTTAAGTGCTTAGGAGGCGAGTATAGCGCGGTGCATCAAGTTAATATCTCTTCATATACTGTACTTATAATTTTAATTGTAATTAATTCTATTTTGCTTTACAGAGCTCTCACAGAACTCTATTGAATCATAGACAAAATATATCTCTTTTCCGGAATAGTAGAAGGTTTGAATAAATTATTGTTTGCACAAACTAAGAACAGCGTTACCTTTCTTAAATTGGACTTGTTTCGTTAACATATAGGTTATGCATCTTCAAACCGATTCTTTTAGTGCCTGGTTATTTGAACTAATACTTGAAGGTGGGACCAATACACCACAACGTTAGCAAAGCCGCGTGGAAAAAAGCTGACTTTTTAAGGGTCGTTGTCTCATCCTGAAGCCTGAAAAGTATGGTTACTTATGTGTGTGTATAACCGGGAACACCTGTTTTTGCGGTTGGGTTCACATCGGGTTCTAAGAGTATGTTTACTCTAGAGGCCAGGAGAATTGGAAATTTTTCAATGAACACGCCTGGTGGTAATTTTCTAATGTGCCTCAGATACGAGCATTTATCAACATCGTCATCATTTTGGCCGGCTTTAGGGTATCCCGGTCCTCAGTTAAGTAATCGTGAACTCAACAAGGCTACGTTTATACCACCATAAGACCACAAAGCTATGATGGCCAATTGCCAATACCCCAGTAAGAACTGACATTAGTACATCCGACAGCAACGCCTTCTTTAACTTGGAGTCAAAAACAACATCCATCAATCCCAAATTAATAAACTATAATTTCGGAAATGATCATAGAGAAGTATCATAAATTCGATCGTAGCCAACAGAAATAATCATATTTCTGACTAGAAGCCAAGAGTATCAATATAATAAATCATCTTTCAGTGTCATAAATAATTTTAGGTATGATCGTTAATGTCACCTTCGAATGTCTCATAAACCATCCCTAACCGAGGTCTTAGTTTTTATTTAGCCACACCAAGCCGACATAATATTCTAATAAAATTTTTGATTTAGAGGGAGGCCGTTTTATATAGCGAGAGACGCATTAGCATAAAACCCCCTTAAATCGGAGGCGGAGCTCGCGAGGTGTCAAATCTGGCAGTTACACAAAACTTGAAACTCCAGAGACCGGCCTTGGAGGCAGTATATTCTCTTCCAGGGCCATTATACATCGACTTTCTCCCAGCGAGCTTCTTCTTCTATGGGAGCTACTTTTCTTCTTTATAAACTGTTCTAATGGATATTAATTACCGACCATCTACCAACTGCAGAGCATTAAATCACCGAAGAAATAACTCTTTTCCTGAAGTACAATGGAGATTTTATAATGCCCTCAGTGCGTTGAGATTGATGGGCAATATGAATGGATATATACCCACCTCAGCTTCCTCCGGCCGTAATTTATTTTAAACAAAATTTATCATCTTTACGAAGATATTTTCAATCTGGAAATAAAAGAGGTAACTTGTTCAAGAATAGCGTGAGATTCATTATTTTATTAAAACAATGAAGGTATAAATACTTGTTCTAATAAATCCAGGACCAGAGGCCTTGCCAATTTTTGTTCAGTGTATCGAAGATAACTTTAGTAATAAATGATGTTGAAGGTGCAGGAGGCACCCCGGTCCCACCTGTCTGGTAGGCAGAAAATGCATTTTAAGGAAAGAAGGATGTGGGTAGAAACCATATCGACAGCTCATAATTTCAAGAGTTAAAAACCTGTATTGACGCCGAATTTTCTGTCCTCTGTACACTAGATTAAAAATTTACTTACATACCTTGGCATCGCTAACATTTTTGAAAATTTTAGACCAAAGAAAGTGATACAGTCTACCCAGCTTTACCCATTTCGATAAACTTGATTATTTTTTCAATCTCATTAAATATCAGATATATCTTGAAAATAATGAAGTTTTTAATTGGTAACAGCAAATTATCTTCAATATTTATAATATTAACACAGAATGGTAAACGCGTAAAACCTGCGCACAGGTTTCTCGTTAATTTCTTTCTTCCTTTAAACAGGTTTAAGATAGGACACTGACAAAATCACTTCTTGTCGATATTTTATTTATTCGTGGATTTTCCACTAAAATTGGTCACCCTCGCCTTCAAGTGCCCAAATAAGTTTCCCTATTGTTGACGGTCCATTAAATCTTCCTTTCTCAGCCCACGGCCCCTCACGATTTCTACGACTCGTTCCATCCATTTTCTCCGAGGGTTTCCTCCTTGCCTTCTCCCTTCCACTTCATTTCACTTTTTACAATGTCCCCTTCATTGTTCTATTTTTACATCCCTCCTGTATAATTTCCCTGCATTTTTCTCTCCGGACACTTTTATAAATTATCTTGTTAGTACTTGGTAGCATTTCTTCACTCCAAGGTACTGAATTCAGTATGGTTATGTTTTTTTCTGTACCATTCTAGTTTCTAAGTGAGTTACTGTCAATAAATTAGTTTTATTAATAATTTTTTAGCGTTGATTTCTTCAAAATCCCCCCTGATTAGACCAATTGCCATTAGATTTTAGAATAACTGGAGTGATATATTTGAAGTAAGTCGAGAAGAGAGTGAGATATGTAGCGGAAGTCACTGTCGATGGTGTTTACGACTTAAAAAAATGCACTCTTTGGGACATTTGGGTATTAGGTAATAAGGCTTTTTTGGTGAAGAGGGTAAGCCCCATCGTACAGGCCATCTTCGCAGGGATGCCTTGAGGGAACACCTTCGTTACCGTTTTAGTCTCCTAGGAGGACTATCGGGATGAATGGCGCTGTGTAATGACTGTGCTAGGGGATAAGAGTGGTTGGATAGGTTAATACAGAATTTCATGAACTTGGATGTAATGAGTTCAAGAATATCAGCCTTTTGTCGAGATGAAAGCCCAAGTACCGTACTTTCTCGGATACAGGAAGAGGAATGGAACCAAAAAAAAAACTAGTGGAGAGGACTTGTCTTTCTTTGTGTTTAAGTAGTTTTTCTTTTCTATCCCTTGGAGATAAATTTGGAAAAGTGATATATAAAATTACAGATTGTGATATCAACCCACTCACGCCCTCCTAAAATAAACATAATAAGATCTATATATAGAAGTAGGTAAAACTACATCAGATCTAAAAGGGGTCAGTACCCACTCCTGGATAGCTTCCAGAGCCAGGTTTGGTGGAACGGGAGACAGGTGGGAGTGGGAAAGAACGACAAAAGGCAGATTGAGTTAAAGGGAGAGACTTGCGTTGCCTGAGATAAAGCCTTCTGTCAGCAGCTACAAAGGTGCCGCTCTTCCAAATAGGCGTATTACGGCCAGCCCTCTTTGCATCCCATGAATCGTCTTCTCATCCCGCCTTCCAAATGTCAAGGGCTTCTCTGTCAGCAGTCTGCCTTAGGTATTGCTCGGTTCGTAATCTCCTTACTAAGCACCCTCAATATCCTATAAAACCCATCGAGTTCTTCTTATATGTATGCACTTTGATACGCTTCGAAACAAGCGATAACCATATAAGTAATAAAACACCCTCTGTCTTTCCACAGCGTTATTGATTTATAACTGAACAATTTGCAACTAGGGGAGCATTGGACCAAAGGTTTGTCCTGAGGCTGCTTATGTACAAATGGTAACTAGGGTTTTAGGGGTTTTTTGATAAATATTTTAGCTGTTTTCAGTAACCAATGTGGTTTAATCAATAAAATAAAAGTATTCTGTTCGCTAACATTAAATGAGTATTTAATAGAACTCACGTGGAGTGCTGACGTGCCTCTTGTCTCCTCCCTTTATATTTCTTTATTAACCGTCCCCCTAGTTTTTTTTAATATCCCCTTATTGTCAAAATATTAAAGAATTCAGTATATATTCAACATAAATGAATCTATTTGTAGCTTGGCTACATTTTATACAATTTTTAATTATTGTACATTGCGATTTGTGCTTGTAACAAAGGTATAATGATGTATATTATACATTCATAGTCTACAGATGTTTAAAGTGATGGGGCTCACTTTATGCATGCATCATGGATTTAAAACTAACAACAAAATCTTAACCTGATTTTCCCCGACAGTCTGTGGTCATCGATGCGGGAAGGGTGGTGGTCCACCCTAGTAAATTGGTTAGGATGCAGACTTATAGTTGCGGAGACCCATGTCGCATCCCAGCCTCTCCTTAGGATCTTTCATTTTGGGATTGGTTCTGGTGGGAGTTCATTCAGACTGGAGAGGAGAAAATCGAGGAGTCTAGCTGCTTGAAGAAAAAGTATAAAATCCGAAAGCGGAACTTAAGGTTGTAAACCAATGTCATGTGCTAACCACACTAGTACCTCAGCGCCACCCTTCGGTTGGCCCAAACGTCTTCAAGACTGCTGATTCTTGGGTTAACTAGTATTTTCTCTACGCGCCACTAGTTTTATCAAAATTTATATCACCAAGATTTTTTAAACAATAAAACTAATCTTAAGCTAATACTGTTGCGTACTGTTAAAAGTCACATATTTGTCAGGAATTAAAAGTATAAAAATAAATAATTATAGACCAAAACAGTATTAAGAAAATAAAATAAAAACTTGCTGGAATATAAAATATCTAAACTCACTAATTCAAAACTGGGTATTCACACATTAAAACTGAAATAAAAATCAGATATATAATATTTCATAATAGTAAAATGGGTTATATCTATTATATCACGTGATTTAATCAACATGTCACCGAATGTATACAAACTTCAAAGGCTTGAGTGCAAAAAGTGTTTTTTTCTCTTTAACATTAACACGTTTATTACCACAGGTAGCATTCGCAAAAGTTTGGGCTGTAACAGCTCATCCCGAGGGTAAAATAAACAAGTACCGAAAATAGCCCCAAGACCAAAAAAATACAAAAGATCGGAAATAGCAGGAAAGAGAAATAAGAAGAAGATCGGGCGGAGAGGGACCTGTTAGATGTGTCCCAGGGACAGCTAATACATCCGCATTTAGGGTGGACCACCTCTGTCGTCCCACACAAGAGTTATGGGCCCTGCCTTCTAGATACGGGGGAGTGCGACTCGGTCTCTTTGATCTGTTCCTGAGTATTTTTTAACTTATGCTTTTTTGATGCCTCGTCCTCTGTTTAGTATCTAAGGCACGAGGGTTGACGTAAAATATAATACATAATATCAAGGAATGCCACTACGGTCAGGAAGTATAATTCAAACTATGTCGAAACTTGTTTGTCCGCCTTATGTTGGTTTATCAGTGGATTTACGATGCGTTCAAGGCCATGTTGCGTATTCGAAATGGTCGAGTCGGATTCATTCAATATTATGACACTATGTTGAAAAATCGTTTTTCTTTCTTCGAGGCTGAGTCCAAAGGTAGTGGCAAGTACGAATTGACTGTCTTTCGTATGTTTTGTAAGTCGAGCCACTACCTTTGGACTCAGCCTCGAAGAAAGAAAAACGATTTTTCAACATAGTGTATTAAAATATGAACTAGTTATTATTAAGTTCAAATTTTCCTTACTGGTTGCAAAATATAAATTTATTCCGGGGGCTTAATTACAATAAAGTTTTACCAAAGCAGATCAGAATTAAAAAAAACCTGAGTTATACTTGTGTAAGATTACATATTTGATTTTATGTTCTGTAATGAATTGTTTTATGCAATATCCGCTAAGAAGAGTTAAATTGTTTATACAAGAAATTAATCGCAAAACTAATCAGTTTACGACAAATATTTACTGGAAGTTGAATTTCAATTACAACTTTTCTCTTTTAATATTTCAACTTGTCCTCTTCGTCGGGTCTTCTTGTATCATAAAGAGATTATAATATTTCAAATCTTCTAAAGAATCAATGTAAAATGATTTCCTAAGAAGTTCTTATTGGAGGATACATTCGAACCAAATTTGGTTGGAATACTCCACTTTACACGATATACCGTGGGAGTCGTGAATTCAAAATACCTTACAAGGGAAGTTTTTTTTTGTTTTTTAACATCGTTTGTTTAAACAGCAAACTAGTGTTCAAGGCCATGTTGCGTATTTGAAATGGTCGAGTCGGGTACATTCAATATTATGGCACTTTGTTGAAAAATCGTTTTTCTTTCTTTGAGGCTGAGTCCAAAGGTAGTGGCTCTACTTACAAACAAGTACGAATTGACTGTCTTTCGTCTGTTTTGTATAATATATTCTATAATGAATAAATGTACGCCTCT
The DNA here is from genome assembly GCA_930367205.1 of Acanthosoma haemorrhoidale. Taxonomy (NCBI): domain Eukaryota; kingdom Metazoa; phylum Arthropoda; class Insecta; order Hemiptera; family Acanthosomatidae; genus Acanthosoma; species Acanthosoma haemorrhoidale. The sequence continues at coordinate 51,034,545 of OV884015.1, read as the reverse complement.
CTCAGGTCATTTTAATGTATTTCGTTCTTATGATTGTCAGTAATCGATTGTTTAACAAACGATAGAGTATTTTATTCGCAGACAAATTAAACAAAAGAGTATTAAACAAATTAAATTATAAACTAAGCGTATAAATATGTGATGGCACAAATGCGGATGACACTGTCGATGTAATACTGGGTTATTACATTTTTTTTTTTTACTTACTAACAAAGGGTTGACTATTCAAGCCTTGGCAGAGGTCCTTCCAGATTTCCTCTATCCAGACCAATCTCTTTTTCGACTACCCCTCTTTCTCCCCGGCTTCATCTCCTCTTGAACCCCTTCAAGCGTATTGTCCTGTGCCGACCTCTTCTTTTTACGTCAGACACCCAATTTGAAACCCTTCCAGGTCAGACCATTCTGCTGAAATCAACCTGCCGTTTCCAAACCAACTTCCCTCTATAGCCGTCTCGGGTACAGTTTTTACATCCTGAAAGCCTCATGTCTAAACTTGAACAGTCGAGTCAAGAAGCTTGCATTTATTGGATTGGTATCCACCATAGGTTGTTGAACTGGAATGATTATTGCGTGGCACCTGAGGATGACAGACGTGGGCTTTCGAAAACCAATAAATTTTTAATAATTTTAATAGCTTTATTTGAAGAAAATTACAATATGATACAATACACTTGTGATAAAAGATCGCATTCATACAATATTTACAATATTCATTCAGAAATATAGGTACATATCCATAGTCCGGGGATCTCTATTTACCTACAGTATGGTCACCTGCCTGACTACGGTGTCGGGGAAGGATTTGGACGCTGCTTCTGCGGCCATATTAACGATATGAAGGAATGAAGGGAAGCGCGACTGCCACAGAGACTCAAACATTGACGTTAAACAGGAAAGAAAAATGAAAACTGAGAGTTCTTAAATAAATACCTGAAACTTTCCTTGACCCTTTCCGTCTTTAAACTCATTCACAAATAAACGCGGGCATCGTCACGGCATTAACAATCAGTTGCACATAAATGTGGTAATAATCAAAATTTGTAGGTTAGTATGAAGGAATTCTTCCACCCCAATGATACTTTATTGAGTATATAAAATTGTCACTTTTAGATCAAAGATCTTTACATATAAACAAACATAATATTGATGCTAGGTGGAAACTTCATTAGAGCCATGTTTTTCTCTTAAGTAAGTAAGGGATCCACTAAATAAGGAATTTGTTGTAGTGTGCCTAATCCCACAGTGGAAGATTCAAATTGAAGCAAAGGAACATAGAAGTCAAAACAAAAGAAATTTATGCATTTATCTTAGTAGAAACAAAAATTAAAATCTCTTATTAACTAAGATGAGGAAAAATGGTGGTGCTGATAAAGAACAATAATTAAGTCGTCATGGTGAGTAAATCTATTCTGTCTGGGGCCACGTCTGTAGTCACCAAATATTTTGATGTCCTTACATAGTAACGCGGAGATAACTTCAATTATATCACAAAATTTGTGTTTAGTTTTTAAATTACCTAGACTCATTCTTGAACAAGGGATAGTTCTGTGGATAGATTACCCAACACCTAGTAAATTTCAAAAATATTCAGCTTATCTCTTGTCTAGTGTGAATGTACATATTTAATAACATCCGATGTGATCAGCCAATATTTCATCCATTTTTTTTTTAATAAGTCAAAAAGGAGATTTCCTTCGTTTATCATAGGCGCGTCTAAGCATCGTGCTCAGATTCTTATAACCTATAGTTCTTTGGTTTTAATAGAATTATTTGGGATTTATGCATTATATTTGTATTAGATGTATCAAAATTTTAATAGATAAGAAAATTACTAATAAGTATATTTAAACGTAAGGGAGAAAGCTGAGATATGGCAGTCGAGGAGTAGCCGCTGAGTTTGAAGATTCTTCAGTTAAGACGTCAAGATTAAATATTATACAACTGGCGATCATGTCTACCACTGGCAAAAACATTTAAGATACGCACTTACTTCCTGAAACCAACTTGCAAAAATGGGAGCACGTAATTATAGGGCAAACATAACATAAAACCTATTGAAAACAGAAAGATTTCAATCAAAGCTACTTCGAGTTAACACTGGTGCACCTTATTATCTCAGATCCTTGCACTCCCATCATACCAACTCTTTATGTGTCGTGGCTGATTCTCTTTCCCGTTTGCCATTCATTCCTATTTGTCAGTATTCATCATCTCATGCTCTGAGATTGTTTTCTGTAAACAGTTTTGAATAAATATATATGACCCAAAGAACATACTGCTAAAAATTTATTCGAATATAGGCCATGCCTCTCATGGGTTTCCTAATTCGCTTTCACGACAACTCCTATACGGCATTACAGGTCACCGTACGAGTGACAGGACAGCAACAAAGACATACAATTGATTACTTTATATAACTTTGATTGCTGTCAGTGTTGGAATGGTAGCTCACACACCAAAGACTACTCTGAATACACAATAGGCTACGAAAAAAAAAAATCGTTGCGAACATTCTATAGCCTGTTTTATCAAGGCGATGAGTGGATTGTTCTGTAGAAGGCCTGGAGGGGGGGGGGCGAGGCGTGAGGAATTAACGGTGGACAGGGAAGATGTTATCTGAACAGCCCATAAAGGTTAGCCCCAAGTGTGAACCAGCTCTCCGATCCGGTATCTCCAGCGACAAACAAGCGGCTTTTTTATGCCGCGTCTGCTTTGGGGGAACGCTTCTTCTGGGAATTTCACTCTATGTTCCTTTTTTAGTCCTGTAGGATGCGCTCATCAACCAATCTATCTGGAAGACATTTTTCTACTCAGGGGTAAATACATATTCATTATACTAAATAAATCTTTGTTTAAAAAAAAATTTACAATTGTACATTTAGTCTTTCGTTCATACCGTATTTACAACGTACATTCATAAATTTAAGAGCATATCCAGCATTAAGAGATACTCCAATTTACCCGCAGTATTGTCATCTGCCTGGCAATGATTATACTAGAAATTGAAATTGTTTTTACTTTGACATTCAGCAACTGTCGCAGCAACTGCCATGTTGTAAACTGTATAAACTTTACTGTCATGACGATATTTTCCGCGTGAATACGTCATGTCATGATAGTGAGCTGACACACACTATCTTCCATTTTACAGCCAATTTTACACTTGGGAAATTATTGCTTTTAATTCAGGGAAGTGGTGATATTTTTTGATACTGTCTAAATATATTTTTTTGATTATGTCTGCACTTAGAATGGAAATTGATTCGTTACACCATCTTTTTTTTTTTTTTTGTTTTTTTATTGGTACGCCGTTTAATTTGTATTACTTCGAAAACGACTGCAGCTACTGCTGACACTGCCGTTACAGTAGAGCCACGAAAGAAAATATTTTTTTTATATCTATTCTATTCTATTTCTACCTTTCAATATTCATGGTGTTGGAGAACTTCAACAGGTTTGTGGCAAGTTTTAAAAAGTAACGATCACAGAATGATGAGAGTTTACAGTAACGTGAACTTAAGTTTCTTACGTAACTTACGTACACTATAAATTATAGATGCTTGGGTAAGGATGGATGAAACTTAGCTAAGGCCAATGAAAATATAATTGCACATCCCATCCAGGATCCCTCGTGGACAAGGACCATTATTTTTTATAGATTATCGTCCACTACCACAAGAATAGAGACAGTAAATTATTTTGGGATGTCTCGATCAACAGCTTACGAAGATCCCGAACACTCGATTACCTTCGAACAAAACACTATAACTGCTATACCACACGCTGAGCAGACGAGTACATAAACTAATGACATACACTTACCTAATAAGACTCATTTGGGTAAACCAAACAATCGAACCTAGCGAAAATAAAACGATATCAATCAAAACTTCTTCGACTTATCACCGGTGTACCCGAATCCTCACGCACTCGGACTAGCAATACATGCCTTGCCTGATACTCCACGACTACTCCGAAGGAATTAGAGTAGGGATTTATTGATGCCATTAACATAACCCCTCGTATGAGGCGATTGCTGGGTGTTTATTCCCACAGGTCATTCGTTCATTGCGTAATTCACTTCCACAATAACACTCCTACGTCCTTACAGGTTACCGTTCCATTGACAGGTTTGTAACTGAACATACCAGGTTTATATTTACTTTTACCAGCCTTGGGCTCTTGGCTATAAACCAAATAAAATTATGTGTAAAATTTTCAAGTTCCTTAGTTAAGCTTACCTAAACACTTTCTAATAAGAAACTTCATTAACCTAACGACCTGTAATCCCCACACAGGGATTAAATGGTAATGACCTACTTCGCTGGCTGCGGAAAGCCCCTTATTAATCCGAGAAACGGGCTCCAAGACTCTCAAGCTAACAGATGTGCGACGAGTTTAATCCTTGTTGCAGGCAGACCCCTTTATAAAAATACAACTGTCGGCAAGTTATTGCCTTTATAATCCTAGGCACATGCATTTATTTCTATTATTTTTTTTTTTTTAACTTCACTGGGCTGCTCTTAGCAGTGTAAAATGTAAGCCGGCCAGCGGGAGTGCGGTAGGAACACATTTATACAACCAAATGTCTCCCCGGCAGAATAAATTGCTTTAATGTAGAAAATGCTGGCAAACCCTTTTATACACACTCGTATTCCTTGAATTCCCTTCCCCTGCTGTGGAAATATGCCTATTATATAGAATATTACTGAAATATGTGTACAATAAGCCAAGTAGTAATATCTTTTCAGAATCAGATGTAGTTCATATCAAAGGGTCGCTTAGCTGAATTAAATTTGTATCCTTTTAGCCGATTATTAGATAAACCATGGGACTTTCCTCGTAACTTAATCTTTCAATGCCCAGCCTGAACACATGAAAAATTCAAGATATGATTATTCTTGAAAACATATCTGGTTTTAAATATTATAGCTATTATACTACTTATCCCTTCTACCCCCAATATTTTCCTGGCCAAATTTGCAGATGACACTGTTGGCCTTTTCATCCCACCCAGACCCCGATATAGCATCCCACAACCTTCAAAAACACCTTGATGAGATCGAGTATTGGTGCAACCAATTTGGCCATAAAGATAACAAAGCAAAATTTTCCCGCATTAACTTCACCCTTTGTCGCAAGACTTGTCCACTAGTTTATTTTAATTCTATTCCTCTCCATGTACCCGAGACAGTACAGTACTTAGGTTTCCATCTCGACAAACGACTGACCTGGAACCCACACACGAGGCTAAAAAGACAAGAACTGAACAGACGCTTTGGACAACTGTACGGGATATACTTCAAAGGACATCCCATCTCTCAATAGAAAATAAATTACGAATCTACAAAGTTATACTTACGCCAATCTGGACAGATACGGAATAGAGCTAAAAGTCGAACATCAAGCGTATGCAATCCTTTGAATCAAAAGTCCTGCGAACAATAGTAAATGTCCCCTTATTACGTCAGCAACAAAACCCTTCATAACGATCTTAATATACCCTACATCCTTTAACTCAACCCTTCCAAGTTTACGAAATTCCATAGTAGCCTATCCAACCACCGTAATCCCGTAGCAAAGTCATTGTACTGCATCACTTATCTCTACAATCCTCCTCGAAGATTAAAACGGCAGTGACCTCGTGACAGTGGGAGTCCTGGCAATGGCCAGTTTCTCTAATCATGCCCTAAGCGTCTGTGGCTCTCGTGCTCTTGGTCAGCCTCCATTCGCTCGTATCCGGTGACACGGCTGGCGAGGATCGTGGGGGACTTCCCAAGACTCCGCTTACTCTTTCGCATGCGAGGGAGGTGACAACCATGTGGATTTGGGAGGCCTCTAAGATGTTGAATGAGAAAATTTATCTCAATTAGTTATTGCCTAATAAAGCAAATTGTAATTTTAGCATAATAATGAAGTTATATATATAAAAGTTAAAGCCAGAGGTAAACAAGGTAAAAAAGGTAAACAACCCATAATCCTATGTATGTCGGATTGTCATCAATAATATATCAGTCTTTTACTGGAGTCAGAGTGTGTCGGTGCATTTCCCTCTTTCCTTATTCTTTTTTTTTATATTTACCCGGGAAATTACGGGAACCTCGTACGGTGGCGTAAAAAGTTATTGTTTTTTTTTTTCTCTTTCTCTCTAATTTTTTTTCTTTATCGTCTCCTCTCTGTATACGTTTTTTTTTATGAGAGCATGCCAGAGGGAGTGTTAAGACCCTCGGTGCTGTGGCAGATATACCACAGTTGCCTCAAACGACGAAGGCAACGATAACAGAATAAAGATTCAGGCGATCACGGCTCAGGGAATGAGGAAGTCCATTTCAGATCTGGAGAGATTCACAGGTGAGACCGGGGATGTGAATGACTTCCTTAAGGGGGGTGACCGGCTGATGATGCGGATAGAGGGAAAACGGACGGAGGACTTAATAACTGAAGGAGATGCCGATTCACTGAGAGCAGCTCTGGTGTGCAGAGTTAAGTGGAGTATCCTGAACATGATCCAGGCTGACGAGGAGACCTCTTGGACCATAGGGAAGGAGTGGCACAAGCACCGGGGAAGGTGGACCCCGGAAGAGAATATTTTTAAAATGTTCCGGGAGACGAAGAGGCACCGACAAACAAATGGGGAGTACGCCGGAACACTGCTGGCTCAATATAATGGCATCACGGAGAAGATGTGGGAGACAGTAGAAGGCAGGATGGCGTTTTTATCAACAGTACTGGTGCAGCTAGTGAAGGAGACAGGAAGAAAGGAGGCCTTACCTAGAGAGCGCACGTTCTTATAATATTTCCCCCACCAAAATGAACAGAGCTATCAATCCTCTTTCCCCGCAGTTGAGAGCCCGTTCTAAGTGTGCAAGGGCGTAAGGCTGCTATTTATGGCGGTGCCCTATAAAATCTGGAAAGAGATAAAATACATTTTCCCTTGGTCCGGCTTTAGATAGAAAACGGGAATCACAATTAAGTTGCAATCATAGCGCGAATGTCATCTTCATTAAACCTATCCTTAATAATTATGCCCGGTGGGGCTTTCATTTAATTTCCACCGAAATGATGATTTTTTTTTTTTAAGAGCCTGCCGAGGTCAGAGCATCAGAGGGCAGGTGTAATTGTAAGTCCCATTCGTTAAAAGGGCCCAACCTCAATTAAAAACATTCGCTACGGAAATTTTTTCAGAAAAGGAGGACTGATTTAAAATCGAGGGGGGGGGCTATCGTATTAAAACTTTTATTTCTTCGAAATATTTAATAAGAAATGGTGGACACCAGCGCCAGAGAGGAGGAATTTACAGCTGGCGAGGAAGAAATGGGCTGGAAGAAAGAGGTATATAGAAGGCCCAAAATCGCGCAGGTCACATGAGGAAGAAGGAGGCGCCGTACTGCAGAAGAAAGCGAGGAAACGCGGGACACCTGGTAGCAAAGTGCCCACGCACTAGGTGCTTCGAGTGTGACATGGAGAGACACGTAGCAAGACAGCGCCCATATACGCAGAAACGTGAACTGGCCCGAACCAATGGAAATAAATGCTCAGAGGGTGTGGAGGAGGAAGAGACAGCAGTCGGAGGCTACAGAGACTGTCGGAAACCTCCGAAACGGACAACGAAAGGGAAGAACCAGGAAGCGGAGTGGGCTGTGGAAGAGGCAGTGCCCGAAGGAGCGGTTGATGACAGGCGACGGAGGAGAGGGAAGAACGCGAGATCTGAGAAGAGTGGCAGCGGAGACCACACGTTAATAAATAATAATGTAAAAGGTGCACATAGCGGTCTGCCTATAATTAGAGTCGCGAGTGGAGTGCAGTGCTTAGTGCCTACCGGGAGTACAAACACAATAATGTGTCGGGAGACACTAGAGAACATGTGTGGAGGAGGGAGGATGCCTCAAATGCAGGTATGTTCTTGTAGCTTGGTCACCCTGGTGAGTGTGTCGGTGCATTTCCCTCTTTCCCTATTATTTTTTTTATTTATCTTAACCGCCGGCAATTAAGTTATATATATATAACTTTTTTGCCTTTTACATAGTTATACTTAATAATATGCCATTTATATTATACTATATTTTATATTAGTTACATTTGTATCATCAACTTACATAGGTTGGTAAATTGTAAGGCTGGGTATGCTTTCAGAAATAAACTTTTCAATGATAAGATTTTGATGTGTTATTGCCCATTTTGCTCGAAATCGCAGATCGTTTGTCCAAGGATGTGGCAATGATCCTTTTATGAAGGAGTGAACTACTGAAGGGTTGGTAACATTTACTATGAATTTCATAGTATTACAAAAAAGGAACATGTACCTATTTAATTTCTGGTTAGTAATCCCTCTTAAATGTTTAAATCACGATCTGATAAAATCTATAATGCAAACTATTTAATGTAGAAAAGATAACAATAAAACTTTTTTTTTTTTAAATTTACAGCCTACAAATAGCGCCTCAAATAACCTTTAGGCTACTAACATCATAGCTAATAGCTAATAACGTATCTAGTGGTCGGTAACGTCCGGTCAAATATATTACAGAATTTGTGTACTTTGATGAAATGAAGCCAATGTTTAAGTTAATAAAATATTTATTGGTTAATTTAAAATAGGAAAATTTTGTTGAAAAGGAGTTTCCAGACGATTCGGGTCATTACTTCACCTAGAATAGTTTTGAGCTCTTGCCACTAACCTATAGCATGTGCAAGGGAGGGAAGAACCTTTTATGTTTGTCGGGCTCAGATATGTGAGTCCCCAAGTTGGGGAGGAGACGCCCGCCGCGGGCTAGGGTTGCTACAACCTCTTAGCCGCCGGCGAGCGCCAAGAAAGAGCTAAGGCGGGCGGACCTGTGGTCTGTCACCCTGGCTGCCGGCCTACTCGAAGGGCAGCCTAATTCGTTTTGATCTGACTCCATAAGATCTTAGAAGGTGTGTGCCCCGACAAAGCACTATGTTCAGGAGAAGAGGAACAGGGTAGGTTTATAGTTAGTTTATGTGGTTTTGGAATGACCACGAATTCACACTCGGTGTCTAAGGGTAGCCGAAAACCGTCCGGATCCCAAAGGCGAGTGTGAACCGGAGAGAAGCAGACTGGATTGCCGTGGGAGACGCTACTGGTATGTTTGTAGGGCCACGGCGATCGTCGTCCGCGAGGGAGAAGTCTATCCCTAGGAGGTGCTAGTTTTAGCGAGACGAAGGCAGAGATTCCCACGAGGAGAGTGTGGGGTCTGACTACGCCGGACTAAAACATAGCTAGGTTAGGAAAGAGAGATGCAGAGGTAGTTGAATGAGAAGACCATGGTTTTGACGGTCCGGTTCGGTGGCCACAACAATGTTATTACGTCGTTTTCTAAATAAGTGTAAAACTTGGGGGAGTACAGTTGGCCTAGAGGCGTTAAGAGTCTAGAACTCCACTGTGGTGCGTGTGCGTGTTTTAATTTATGTAATTCCAAGTCTATTTTTTTAAAAATAATGTAACGAAATGTTTAATGTTTTGGTTGATGAAACTGTAGTATTTTTCACAAAAGTTCAACAGCTATAAAAAGTAATAATTCGAAACTACAATCTTGTTATTACTTCACCAGTCAGAGCTTCACCTCAAAACATTTCAAGAGAGTGTGACATATTACCACCATCGATATATTCTTTATCATCATTATCAACAAAATAACGATCAGTCAAACTTTTTGAAATTGAGGGCTCTTCAATATATCGCATGAATGAATCATTCCACCAAATATTTGAGGCTTCAAAGTGGCTATGTTAGTCCATCAAGTTGTTTGGAATAAATCATGTCGAGATTTACATATGAACAAACAAGCTTACCTACTTCTCATGTTCACGTGATTGCGAGGATCACAAAAGTGGTCCTAACGTTATGACCAAAGAGGTGGAATTCGACAAACAGAGTGTCCTTGAAGAGGAACTCGTGGGAGGTAAATTCAATTTTGTGCATTTAAACGTAATATTTATATTAATATATTTAAATTTACTGATTTCATCTACAATAATCGTGAGCTGCTGACTCTACAGTTCCATGAGGAATTCAATGTAGAACACTTATGAACTATTTCATAATTTTCCAAGCACTTTACAGGAATAAAAATAACTGAAGTTGGAATGGACCTTTTCGATGGAATGACCCGTAGAATGAATAAATTTGGCCCAATACTGATCTTTATGGTATACTGGAAATTCTTACTGAATGAACGTACGCCATTGTTTAATTGTCACAAAAAGTTGATTTCGTGTTCGTTATATTTCAATGAAGATTAATTATTTCAGTTGAGAAAAGGAATAGGGCATAATAATTATGTAACAATATTCCCTTTTTAAAAAATATTTTGGGCTATTATTGCTAGGGCCTTTTAAGTCTATTGAATATTTCAGTGTCCCTTCTACACAGGCGGTCTGAAAAGTTTCCAACCTCTACATGAAGATGATAATAAAAGCTAGTGAAATAAAAGCTTTGTTAGGTCGGAAACTTTTCAGACCACCCTCGTATACATGCATTAAGTGAGTTTAATAATTCTTGAAAAAAAAGAATGAAAACAAGAAAATAAAAAAAAATGTGAAAAAAGTTTAACTTCAAAGCTAATATTTCCCCCACCAAAATGAACAGAGCTATCAATCCTCTTTCCCCGCAGTTGAGAGCCCGTTCTAAGTGTGCAAGGGCGTAAGGCTGCTATTTATGGCGGTGCCCTATAAAATCTGGAAAGAGATAAAATACATTTTCCCTTGGTCCGGCTTTAGATAGAAAACGGGAATCACAATTAAGTTGCAATCATAGCGCGAATGTCATCTTCATTAAACCTATCCTTAATAATTATGCCCGGTGGGGCTTTCATTTAATTTCCACCGAAATGATGATTTTTTTTTTTTAAGAGCCTGCCGAGGTCAGAGCATCAGAGGGCAGGTGTAATTGTAAGTCCCATTCGTTAAAAGGGCCCAACCTCAATTAAAAACATTCGCTACGGAAATTTTTTCAGAAAAGGAGGACTGATTTAAAATCGAGGGGGGGGGCTATCGTATTAAAACTTTTATTTCTTCGAAATATTCCTTTTTGATGTCGTAGGTTTCGTAGAATTTGATAAATAATTTCGTGATTTTTTTCATGTTCCCTCTCCTTTAAACGACGAAAAAGTTAATTAAGCCCAAAAATGTTTAATTTTTTAAAAATTTATTAATGTATTCAGCCCTCACGTTGTAATCCGATGGAATGTAAAGCACGCTATTCCACCCCCAAAACGCTCGTCTCGTAATTTAATCGGAATGTGTATTATTTAATGACCAATCAGTTTTATAACGTGCTTTTCGTTTTCAAAATGAATACCTACAGTGTTAAAATTCATGTTCACATTTTCACTATAAAAATCATTTAGAGTTTGTTTTTTTATCTGTCTAGTATTTTTTACTAAGGAATAAAATTCCTTCTGTTTCATCTCAGCTTTCTTTATTTTTATACGAACGTTTAGAGCTGTAACATTCAAGAGATATACCAATTTGTTACACTGTCAAAGCCTGTTTAATTATGTTAAAAATGGCTAAAAAAATTAAAATCTAATGACTAAATGAATCTAGCGATGACATGTGATTTAAGTCATGACGTTTCCACCACACTATCAATAGTTTTGTTACCACTAGGTATATCTATAATAGTTATAGATATAATATCTATCTTATAATATCTATCTAGTTAGTTATAGCTATTATCTAGTTATATTTTCCGCTGGGCAAAACAGGATTTTCTTCCGTCGCTTGGCTGTTGATTTTGGACTTGTAACAATATCTGTCTTCTACTAAAGTTCTTGTGCATACAACATAAAAAATAAAAAAATTAATGTAATAAAAAACTTACTTTCGTTCTAATCACTAATCCTTGCCTGGCCTGGAATCTTTATCAACTCAGCATCATCTACCACTGATCTCAGTGACTAAATGATGACGGGTAAACTCCCAGCATTGAAGCGTTTGAAAAATTTGAACAATTGTTCGTCAGGTAGATCGTCACTAGGTTATAAAGAAAATTATAAAAGTGTCGTCTGATTTTATATTTAGCTTCATTCCTCAGTTTTATGAAACTGTTTATGACTAGAGCCTCACCGGTAGACAATGCTCAAGGAATAACTGAATACTTGACCAACATTTTATTAACTGAAGCTGTAAGGGTTAAAAAAAAAATATGTAGCACAAACAGACATACTTACTTAAGTTGAGACAAGTACAGCGCGAACACCTAACTTTTACATTAGCTTCTTATATATTTATATTAAAATATAATATAGATTTATACATACTTCGGTGTAATCAGTTTATATCATGAGCAGGAATTCAAATTTACTCATTCAATTTTCAGAATTTCATAAAAAAAGCTCAAATTTAGAGAACTGTAAAAAAAATTATTACGGCTTGAGAATTGATTAGTTTTTACGAAGTAAACTGACCAAGAAAACTTTATTGACGTTTTACTTTACAAAGTCATATAATATTACTTATTGTATTTACATCCATTCTTTTCATTTTATCTTGTATGGCTATAAAGTACAGTGATATCCTAGTAATTCAAAATGCCAAGGGGCCGAGAGTTCATTACGAATAATTGAGGGATAAAAATAGGAAAAATCAAATTAATGGTATTGTAAGTTTAAAATATATTAGTAATATAATACAATAGCACACAAGTGCAATGAAAAACACAAAACTAAAAAATGTATGTACTTAGTGATTCGTGATAAAAAAAATACAAGTGGAAAATAAATCAGTTATTTTTTTCTGACGAAGGGAAGTACACACACGCATTGTCGAGGGTCACAATAGCAGAGAAAACATCGTCGCTTACACTATTTCTGGCCATAAAATGACGCAAACTATTTTACTTTCGCCTCCTTAAGAGAAACATACAAATGGACCGTCTCTTATGTGTACGCGTTGAAATCATGGCGAAACCACACTGAACTGATAAAAAAATAAAGGATATCGAATCCAATGTGAACAGAAAAAAATGTATACAAACGCGATTAAGATAATTGAAGAAGGCCTTTTACAAATGAACGGGATTGTCAACAGAGACCTACGAATTATAAGACGTTTAAGTGGTTTTGATTACGAAAATCATTGTTTTTTACGAATAACCGCGATTTTTCCAAGGGACCATCAGTTTATTAATGAATGAGCGGGATTTACGAATTAACGGGATACGAATTACCAGGACTGTATCTATGTATATATATATATAGTGAGACGTACCTCATTTTTTACCATTTCTCTTTCTACTTTATTTGATCAATTTAACTTAACTAATTTGACAGTTCCATCATGAGATCTTTAATTCAAATTGTTTTATGTCTTTGACATAGGAATTTATCCCAATTGAATCGCCCGATCTCAAGGCTAATGTTGTAGTTATTGATAAATTGAGAAACTAGGAATTGTGAAATATATTCAAATAAAATGGTTTTAACAAATAATTATAATTAACATAGATTATTGACAAAAGTATAAAAAAAATATTCAATTCCTTTTAAATTAGGATAATTACTACTAATTACAAACATGAATTTGAGCTCAATTTCTTTTAATGGATCCATAATAAAAACAATATTAATATCACCCAATCGATGATCTTCCTGTAATCCAATCAACGTTACTTTCTGCTGTTGGTTCTTCTCCTCTCTTCCTGTATGGTAACCGCCAATTCGGGAGCTTGCTAAGTCCGTTTTTCTCGACGGTTGTGCTAAGACTGCCCGTTTATCTTATCCCCACTCCTAGGAGCATAAGGGAAGATGCTTACCAGATGTGAGGGTTCCTGGCCATGATATTCTCAAATATCATGAATGTTACAATAGATTTCCAAATTTTCTAATAAAAAGAAGTCATTGTGCTTTTTGTTTATAAGGACAAGTAAAGTAAAGATTTTATTTGTTTGTATTTGTAATTTTATTACCATTAGATTATTAGACAATTATACATTTCAGGATCTGGAGCATCTTTAGATAGCCAAAAGTGTTAAATGGAACTCAAAATAAAAAATAAAACGTCAGGTAATATGTGAAGAAATTTTCGCTCTGAAGATGGATGGAGAAGTAACTTCAAGTCACCAACCCTATCCATCTATTTCTGGGTCAGGTCATAAGAGGCGTTCAGTAGCTACACGGCTTGTTGTTGAATTAGCATAGAAATGTAGATCCATGGATCACTGTCCTAGACATGCATTATCGTCAACGATCAACGGTTTACATCAGGGATGTAGAAGAGTTTATTTAAAAGAAAATTATTGTTCGCGACTGGGTCACAAACCGAAGTTTTATGCTAGATTAAGGTATGAAAGCAGAAGGAAGCGTAAGTTCAGACGATTTTGTGTTTAATGGAGTTAATAGATTTAATGATGCTATTCGAAGAAGAATTCAATTTTTCGTGGGTCGTGAATTTTTTCACTTTCCCCAACATGAAACGATATAGTTCTTTTCCTTCCTCAAACGTCATTGATGAATAGTTCATTAAGTTTCAAATGGTATTAGTTACGCAGTTCTCACTAGTGGGTGTCTGGATTTACTCTGGTACAAAGCCTGACGGGCACAGTAGAATTACGTCAATCTTTGAACGATTACCTTGATGAGATCAAGTATTGGTGCAACCAATGGCGAATCAAAGTTAATGAAGCAAAATGTTCCCACATTACCTTTACCCTCTGCCGCAAGCCCTGTCCACTATTTTTTTTAAAATTCCATTCCTCTTCCTGTATCCGAGACAGTACGGTATTTAGGCTTCCAACTTTACAAAAGGATGACATGGAACCCACACACGAGGCTAAAAATACAAGAGCTATACAGACGCTTTGGACAACTGTACAGACTACTTCGAAGGACATCCCATCTCTCAATAGAAAATAAACTACTTATTTGCAAAGTTATACTGAAGCCTATCTGGGCATACGGAATAGAGCTATGGAGGACAGCAAAAAAGTGGAACATCAAGCGTATCCAATCCTTTCAATTAAAAGTCCTAAGAACAATAGTAAATTCTCCTTATTACGTCAGCAACAAAACTCTTCATAACGATCTTTATATACCCTACATACTTGAACTCATCCATTCCAAGTTCATAAAATCCCATAGTAACCTATCCAATCTCCCTAATTCCCTAGCACAGTCATTGCACTCCACCACTCCTCCCTACAATCCTCCTCGAAGACTGAAACGGCAGTGACCTCGTGACCTGCTATAAATAAGTAACAGTGGGAATCTTGGAATGGCCAGTTTTTCTAATCATGTCCTGAGTGTATGTGGCTTTGAACGATCGGCACTTTTTTTATCGTTTACATATAATTTCGCTATTAAATAGAGCACAATGTTTACAAAGCTTTTTGTCTTCCTGCCTTATTATATTGTTTGATTTTAAAGGAGTGTTTAACCAAAAACGAAAAAATCTGTGTTACATCTTTCTGCGTTTATATTTCTGTGCCAGATGGGTTACTTCATTATTCAAATTGCTACACATTTCCCTTTACAAGGCTAAGTTACCCGATCTAAGGAAGTCAAAACTGAAAATTAATTGCCAATTAAAATAAATAATATATAATAGAAATAGGAAACTATGTAGCAAGTTTAACTTGGTATATGTATATACATATATATTGTATATATGTAGAAGCCTTATAACAAGCTTTCTTCAAGATGAAAGGATAAAGAAGAAAGATAATGCACCTCATAAATGTATGCACACCTCATAGTGCCAGTGAGGTCATAAATTTTTAATTCACCCGTGTTGCAATGCAGATTTATTCTGAAACCTCATTCTTGGCCTGTTAAAGCAAATTGATATATTTTTTTTTAAATAAACGCATATTGAGTCAGCTAGTATTGCCAAAAATAGCTCTGGGTTCAGAGGTTTGATTATTATACACGAATTTTATGAATGATCAACCAAGGTATATTTCACGTCGTTTAAAAAATAAAAATAAATAATCCACATTAAGCAGATGGCTGTGGAGTGCAATGTGACGTGATGTCCGTTTGTTCACTCTTAAATGGCAACTAGGAAGGCAGGTGTTGTTCAACTTCCGGCCGGTATGTTCCGGTCATGACTGTCACGTTCCTAGCGGAAATAATCGCTGAGGTGTCTACCGGTACCGGATTATGAAAGGGAATATTGGAAATTACAACTAATTATGTTTTCAAGCATTTTAACAACGGTCAAGGTGGTATGAGCCAGCTTTGATGAAATGTGTGTAGGGTAAATAAATGAAAATATATAAGGTGGTTCCGGTTCTGTCATGATCCTTTGGGATGCATATTTTCTTCTGGAACATTGTTGATTGACAGGTTTATTCGAACATCATGAAATGAAATCAATATTTTTCATATTGACTTTAGCCATATTTTAAAACAGCCCGACAGATGTGACAAAGCATATTAAGCAGCACATTGCACTGACAACTCTTAATAACCTTCCTCTATAACTCATTCCCATAGAAGTACAGGCTGGGTAAGATAAATTATTTTCAAGGAACATAACAATTTCCTTACCAGAAAATATTTTTTTGACGTCTAATTCATTTTTTATTCCAATGATACAACATGTAAGTAATAATATAAATAGTAACATATGCTTTACATAATGTCAAATATTGTTATAGATAAACATTTATTAGCAAATTTGTAACTTGATGTTATTTTACTAATCATATTTTTGGTATGTAGATGTTTGGACCGAAACACACAACTAATTAATAATTAATCTGGAAGCATAATAATAATTAATAGTCTTCATTTTAAAGATACTTTTGAGGGATTAAAGTAAAAAGATACTGCCGGATTGTGGGATGATATAATTATAAAACAGCTTTATTGTCCTGCAACAACTGATAATTTATTATTTATTGAAAAAGCGATAAGCTGTAATCTTCAGTCCTTCCAATAATAAAATAAAAAGTCAAATGATAAAAAACTTTTACCTGCGCATATGGAGAAAAAAAAATTCTATTATCATACGTAACAATGAAATTGGTAAAGTCATTAAGTAAAATATAAAATATATTCCACCAACAATGCTGAACTGTACTCAGTTTAAAACTGTCTTTCTATTCTATTACAATTATTTATGGTTCGAATAAATAATTAAGTGTTTTCGTAATATTAGTAATTTGTTCATGAGGAAAACATTTGTGATGATGGGGATGGTTTCAATATGTTAGTAAATACAATCACCATGTCTTTGGGAGGTCTTCGAGCTTTTTGTAAATACTGTATAGAATGAGCGAATGAATGACAATTGTAAATATGGTATGAATGAGAACGTTTTTACAATTACTTATTGTCCAAGAAGTATCAATCTATTAATCAGTAAATACAATGAAGTTGCTAGCTACGGAGTAATGGGAGGGGATTTGTACTTTCCATTTGTGTGAAAACATAAACTTTATGGGATAACACTGGTGAATCTAATTTAGGTGGTTGACATGACTTTTATCCACACCTTCCTGTTATACCTCGTGTCCTATAAAACACTACCTATAATCACATTTGACATGTGGGACTGGGGTGCCTCCTTGGCGGGCTCCAGGGATCCTGGACTCTGATCTCGTTCATATAGATTCTAAGGAGTCGTACCCATGACACGAGGACAGACAGACCTTGTCTGTGCTCTGTCTTATATCGTGTCGTGGAAACGCAAAGATATGTCACGGTTCGTGTTGGTTCGTGGTGGTCTGTCCTTTCCCGTGAAATGTCAGTAAATGTATATCAAAGGGTTCTGATTCCGGTGGACAAGCTAATACGGCTTGTGCACTCGTTCCTACGACCTGTTAGAGTCTGCCAAAGTTTGTTGTCAGCTAGTTTATAATTAAGTTGTAATGTAGTTTTGTACGAGGGAGAAGCTACTACATGGAATCCATCAACGGCCTTAAAGACCTTAAAGATAGGAAGCCGGTATATGATGCTTGGAAACTTATTTAAAAGTATATAATGTATCGAGTACACAACTTTAATTCCTCCCCTGCATTTTAGAAGCATGAAATTTTACTAGGTAGTTCGATTTGGTGACATGATAATACCAACAACAAAAGCAGGATATTGGATAGGGATAGTGGATATAAAAAACGTAATATTGGATTTTTCTCATTTTACCACCTTAGTGTTTCAGTTGTCAGTGTGAACTTAGTGAGTCATAATAACAATTTACTATGTACCATAGCGTGCCTGTGGGGTACTGATGGGAACAGTCCGCTCTAGCTGGCATTTATTTGAGGTTGTCATTTGTATTACGTTTTGTCTAAATTATAAAAAAAATAAAAATAATAATATAGTAATGTCGTAATCAACAGAATCTCTGATTATGTAATTTAAGAAAAATTCGGGCTGGCTCTGGTGCCATGAATCGATGTTGACTATTTTACGCTTAATCAGTGAATAAAGAAAACACGTGCGCCGAAAATTTGGAATTGACGATGGCAACATACGTTGTCTGGTGGTAAAAATAACGTAAAAGTACTTCCTTTTAAAGGGTCCTTATAAACGCTTAAATGTTGTTAAGAGTAAAAGCTGTTAAAAGCACAAAAAATAAATTTATGTACGTCGAGTAATGAATTAACAATGATCATTCTTGATTGAGAATGACTTTGAATGGGTGGAAAATCGGGGACCATCCCAAGTGAAAAAAAGATCTTGGTACGCCACTGAATATATATTTCGTTTTTCTTGCCTTAAAATATTGCTCAGTCTACACCGTAAATAAAATTTAATTGGTAAAATGTACTATATCATTTTCTTCTGTTGACTTACCCAACTATAACACTTAACTTGGTTTAGAAAAACCTATTGTAGCTCATAAGGGTAAAAACAATACAAATACAAAATATACTTGTACTTGCTTTGTTAAAATGTCAGACAGAAGCTAAAAGTATTGGAATTGTTAGGGACAAGCCGACATTAAGATACATGGCGAGTCTCCAAAGCAATCGGTTTGTCCTCCGCCCAAAGAGATCCAGATATTGACAAGAGCCTCAAGGAACCAATAACACCGTTTAAATATTGGCGGAGACAAGATACACTGAGCAAATACTGGTTCAAGGAAGCGAATAGCCAGTCTCTTGAGAGTTCAGTCTCCAGTGCACGCAAATATGATAAATGTAGACGAAAAACATGTTGAGTAAAAAATATGCTCGGTTTAAGGATGCTCGGCATCGATTTAGAGCTCAGTTATATGACCAATTATCCTACTACAACTACTACTAATAATAATATTACTATAAAATGTATGTTACTATCTTAAATGTACAGAATATGATAAGACTATATTTAAATACAAAACATTCTTATCCTATCATTTTGCCAAAGCCAACCCTACATTATAATTTCACTCATGTTATCATCATTCTTGTACAATATATGAGACTACTCTTTAAACCTTTCTCCCTATTATTTAACCATAGATTATAATATCAAACATTAACTCACCCCCATAATTGTAATAATATTATATTATATTATTATTAATATTTATATAATATAACATATACTTATATTAATAATTTTATACATATATATTGTAACATTCATGATATTTGAGAATATAGACCAGGAATCCTCACATCTGGTAAGCATTTTCCCTTATGCTCCTAGGAGTGGGGATGAGATAAACCAGCAGTCTTAGCACAACCGTCGAGAAGAACAGACTTAGCAAGCTCCCGAATTGGCGGTTACCATACAGGAAGAGAGGAGAAGAACCAACAGCAGAAAGTAACGTTGATTGGATTACAGGAAGATCATCGATTGGGTGATATTAATATTGTTTTTATTATGGATCCATTAAATGAAATTGAGCTCAAATTCATGTTTGTAATTAGTGGTAATTATCCTAATTTAAAAGGAATTGAATATTTTTTTATACTATTGTCAATAATCTATGTTAATTATAATTATTTGTTATAACCATTTTATTTGAATATATTTCACAATTCCTAGTTTCTCAATTTATTAATAACTACAACATTAGCCTTGAGATCGGGCGATTCAATCGGGATAAATTCCTATGTCAAAGACATAAAACAATTTGAATTAAAGATCTCATGATGGACCTGCCAAATTAGTTAAGGTAAATGGATCAAATAAAGTAGAAAAAGAAATGGTGAAAAATGAGGTAGGTTTCAATATATCTCAATATGAAGTATTTCAATATGAAGTAGGAGAATTTTCTATACTAGTACTGTAATTATGCCCATTTAAGTTGTATATAATGCTAATGTACTTTTTTAGTATGTTCTATTAATAAATTGATTTTTAAAAAGTCTAACCGTTGAGTAGAGAATTTAATTCCTGGCTCACGCGTGAGGAAATTATTTATATACCATGAAGTAAAAACAAGATTTTTCGAATTCCCTTTGGCCTAATTAAACGTAATATAACTGCTTTTTGTGTTTCATAAATGTTATGCTACAGTTTAATATTTCTTGTAGATCCTTTTCGCGCGAAAGGAGAGAGGGAGATGCTGAGTAAAGAGCCTTTGAGGATAAGGCACAGTTGGATACCGCATATATTTGCATAACTCCCACTTTCATCATGCTGAGAACATGACACTAGTTAAGGAACTTTGTAAGAAGTCTGTTTATGATATTCTAGAACAAAGAAGAAAAAAAATTACCGTAAATATTAAATTTCTAGTCCAAAAATGACAAGGTTCGGTGTTTTAAAAAAAAAAAACAAAAAAAAAATGTTATTTTAAACAAGATTAAATTAATTGAAATTGGCTCCATTACAATCAATGAACTTTTGCCAACTTGTTAAAACTTTTCCCCGCATAGAAGTTAATACCCTTAGAATATATGAATTCTAAAAAAGCATTTTCCAAAGCTTTTGTGTAATTCATTTTTTTTTGTCCTGGAATGAGTGGTATAAGTTATTAAAAGAGTGGTAGTCGGTATGTAAAATGTCTGGAGAAAGTAGTATGAGAAATACTCCCGTAATTTTGTAAGGGCGGTATAGGATCAAGCGCTGTCCTGCAATTGAATTGGCCCTTTTCCATTCACCAAAATAGATTCGAGCCGTACAACTTTCTCATATATTATATTTCAGTGCTTGGAAGTCTTTGGAAATCTCGGAAGTGATTGTTTATTCGGCATTTAATAGGCTAATGTGAATCGTCCCGAAAAATATCCCATCAAATAATAACCACTAACTTAATTTGTAGAGTGGACTGCGGAAAATGTTCTCTTTTGTGCAGAATCTGTAAAAAAATCAATTTTTATCCGCAACTAAGGTTTCTGCTCAGAAAATGCCCATTCACGAGGGACCAAATTTTTCCTGCATATTCTCTTTGCTGCGAGGAGGTCGGTTGATTGCGGTGGATTTGACAACTATAAGTTCCCCCTGAAAGTTCTCAAGCAGTTGTCCTTGAGTTTTCTAAACCAACGTTTGTAAGAGATCGTCATCAACAGAGGAAGTTCTGTCACGATCTACTTTGTCTTTAAGTCTGAAGTCGTCGTTATGAAATCACGTGCTCTCATTTCCACTACCACCGCCAAAGACATCATGAATGTTTCTGGCCGTTTGGAACCCGTTTTTTTTTTTTTTTTTCTCGGAAAGACGGGAATGAATATCAAAAGAAAAACACCCTTGATCATCATTATAATAAACCAAAAATAAACTATTGCGTTGCATAAAAAAACTATTTGAAACATCCATAAATTCATTATTATTTAAAAGATGATTCATTAGTAAGGAAGGGTTGTAATAAAAAAAAAAAAAAAAATAGGAGCATGCATGTCATATTAATTTTCACACAAACATCTAGCTACAAATGAGAAAACCAGGGGTCAACATTTTATAAAAACAGCAAGAAACATACAAATCCTTTGAACACAGCACGAATATTTTTTAAGCGATTTATCTGGAACTTTTGTAATTGGTGAACAATTACTTTTTCACGCACCATAACGGATTCAGCCTTTTGAACATTTGGAAATAAATAGAAAATTGTATTGTTGAACGAGATTGATGATTTGGTCCTCCTATTGTTCACTCAAAGGTATATCGTGGTAGATAGATGAAAAATAAGCATAGCGAATATTAGGTAGTAGAGAATTCCTCAGTTCACAATTCCCCAGAGAGGGTACTGGGGTGAGCGAGGAAGGCTGCAGCTTTGTGGCCAGGAATATAAAAGGTGTTTTCCAGGAATATACTGAGGATTTGAACTGTAAAATATTGTAAAGAAATATATGAACGCGGAGTAGTCTGGAAAAAGAATGAGCCAAGGAAATATTATTCTCGGAAAGAGGGGAATAGCCACCAAATACCTGTAAGTGGTGGGAGGGAGGTATTGGAGTCTCAACAACAGCAAATTTAACTTCTGGATGAAAAAAAAAATAGGAACAAAATTTGAGATGTATGATGGTACAAGGAGAGGATTTGGATAGTCGTTTATTTCGTTGGATAGTCGTTCTCTGGAATTTTGAAGAGAAATATTGTATATAATGAGAACAACAGGCAGGATGATTGGAATGCACAGTTTTGTCAACTTAACGGGAATTCCGTCAGGACCAGTAGTGTCAGTGCGTGCTCTCATATAATAGTGGTTATATCAATAGGATTAAAATAAAATAGAAACCATTGCCATTAAATGAGAGCATGCAAGACCTATATCAAGAAGGAGATGGTTGAGGAGGCAGATACAAAATAAGAATTTAATTCATCAACAGACACTGTGAATACGTCTGAGGGGGAAGGAACAAAAGAGCCAAAGAGGGAAATTTTTCGAAGGAGGAATCAGGAGCAGAGGAAAGGACTTCGTGAAAATACTAGGACTACGCCTGCCGGATTGTCGCCTGTTGTACCCAAAACGCCTGATAGTCAACTACAAGCCTTGTAGGTATAAATATGGCATGGTATTCAAATGAATTGGCACAGGCTCTGGTACGTTGCTAATTAATAACTACTGTGCTTTTCGATGACATTACTCTTCTAGGACAGTCCAGTGCCATCCACATTAATCCTCCCAGGTCCACGTCCTGCCAAGAAGAAATACCTCCCATTGCTCGGGCTTCGGTTAAAAACGTAAAAGTGGGGCAAACATTTTATTTTTCACCATATACCTGCCTCAATTATATATTAAAAAAAACTATAAGATGGAAGTTTAATATTCATATTTTCTATTTTTACATACCCGATTTCTTTTAGGTTGCTTTGTTATAACATATTGTTAAGATACACATACCCGAGAAGGGGGTGTTCACCGAATAGGGAGAAATTCTCATGTTCTTCATATAATGTTTCCAGTCCCTTGGGCAATCTTACTTATTGTAAATATATTCTAACTTTTGGCAAGTCCATTATACCTAAAAAAAATTTAATTTTCTAAAGATATATTACATGACCTACTTATGACGAAACTAGAAATTCACAATTATCATACAAATAAAAAAAATCGTTAATTATTTAGAAGATATGGGGATACATATTTCCCCATATCGCAAGTCTTATATTGAAATATCTTGGTTGTGCTGCCATCCATAATGCCTAGTGCCAATTAGATCACAGAAAGTTTTCAGAAAATCCGATAGTGGAGATGTTCCCTTATTCACAGTAATTAAGCTGAAAATCCAGTACAAAGCGTAACGTAGACTTGGAAAGTTTATTAATATTAAAGTACCTAGACTAATTAAACATTTTAATTGATAAAGGATTGCTTTTACAAAAAAATATGAACCATGGTGGTAGTAATTAGCAATTCTATATTAAGCCTCTTATTTTAACTCGATTCCAGGCATATTACATGACGTCTTTTCAAGGATCTGTGCGTGAAGGAATTGATGCCAACAGCAAGCTACAATTAATATCAGAGCCATCCTTACATGTAGCGTTTTTAATTAAAAACAATTCACAAGGAAATTACTGTGTCTTTTCTTTGTAGACGATTGCGGGCCCTCTTCAATAGAAAAAAAGAAGGGGGTTGCTTTGAGCCATTTACTTTAAAGACTTTAAGAAAGTTAATTGCAATAAGGCTTGACGCAGTTAAAAAGTATAACAATCCAACTGTTAACTTTTTTTTTTTCGATGAAAGGAAATAATTCTACTATGCAGATACAACAAAATCCATATAATATTATTTAAAAATATTACATTTCACGGCCATGCTGCATCTCGTGAAAGTAGGGCAACGTGGCCACAAAGGAGTTAATCAATAACTAACGGTCAACAATCTAAAGCATTAACTTTAAGTTGACAGTTATACTGTCTCCAATTTCCTCTCACGTGCTCCACTGTGGTCAGCATGATAACATAAATTATACTTGTATATGGTTTATTTGTTGATATTTAATGACTCGTCAACTACAGTAGTCATTCACGACTTTCGGCTTATAAATCTTAATCTATTTGAGCTACTGAATGGTCGTTGCTTTAGTAAATGGGGTTGAAGTAATGAATTATTCCTCCGTTCCTTAACGTATTTTTGGACATGAGAACAAATGATCGACTCTGAGTTGGGTGTTTATCAGGTAACTCATATGTAGGCCTGTGGATTCGTACAAGGAGATGTATTTGCGTCTGCTTTGCCTGTCAAAAGTCCTGTCGTGTTCACACGATGTTGTTTCTGCGAGGCAGTGACGATGGAGGTGTCCATGGCATGTTACGCTCCTGTAAATCCATGAGATGATTTAACCTTGTCCATTTTCTTCTCGTTATCATCATGCTTTTGACATCTGAAGCAGTCACGAAGTTAGGGAAAGGCAGTTGTGCATCTATACCAGCGGCTTCTTTTGTAGCTTCTACATTGCCATCAATTTCAATATGGAAGTTACCGAAAAGATCTTTTTTGTTGTTTTCATGTTATTAGTTCCCCCAATGCGGGAAATTAATCCAAATTAATCCCCAAGAAATGGGCAGCTTTTATTCTTAACACTATTCTTTTGTCAACCCAATTTGATCATTCATGGTACTATTGAGAACAATGGCCAGCAATGTCGGACATACGCTTAAATGATGTCAAATATTTCTACAAAAGATTTCTTGTTAGCATCCATATAGTGGCTCTGTTCGGACAGTATTTACAAAAATTGAATTATTTTGATCTTTAAATTTTTTTTTTATTCTAATGCAGTTTATTTGAAATTGTCATTAATTTTGACTGTCAAATAACGTTGTCTTACTGATATAATAAGGTGAACCAAATAAATATTTTTCATTTTTTGCTGTCTTTTTTAGTGTAGTTTATGACAAAATAGGTAGTTTATCGTATGGATATTATGTTTATCTAAGCGAAAAAAAAGTCGGATCGACCTTGCGGCTTAAGGTTTTTTCGAAAATGTACATGACGTTGAAAATGTACATGAAAAAATTATTATAAACATATGATATATATATATATGTAATGAAAGTGATCTCTCTTTCATTTGAATTTGCCGTGCTGCTTCCACTGGCCCCCACCAGATGGAGCATCAGTTATCAGATAGAGAAGGTTATGTGAGATAACAGAACATATAATAGTGTGTAAAATAAAATAGTGTAAATAGAGAATTGATAGTTAGAAACTGTAATTGTCGTTTCTTTGTTTACAGGTAAGATTGTGTAAATCAATATTAATAATTGTTATAATATAATATATAGTGAATAAAATTGCTAATCTTTGTTTACAGAGGATCTGATTTCAGTTTATTCACCCCACCTTCAATAATTGTCTTACAAAACGACAATAGGAGTTACAATGGCGAAAAGACTGCAATTCACCATTAACTTTGTGGGATCACCGAAGGATAAGAAGACAAATGTTCTCTCAATTACCACAATTAAGACAGAGGAAAATGAAGAATATGTGTTGCCCCTAGAGAAAAGCTTTATGAGTGATCATGAAGAATTGACTAAGACACTTATTTATAAAAGATTGAGGAACAGTTTTACTCAAAGAGGTCAACAGAAGAGTGTGTGGATTACATTAACCGAGAAAATGAAAACAATATATTTTGATGAAGAAGGTAATGTAATGTTTGATAATTTATATTTAGAACAAGTAGTGAATAAAGATAAGATGGTTGAATCCACACAAAATAAAGAGAATGAGCTAAATTTAAAACATATAGCAGAGAAGTTCATGGTTGAGAAGTTTACATGTAAACACTCAAATGCTAAACAGTGGCTAGAGATGTTTGAGAAAGAATGTAGAAGATGTGGAATCAATGCAGACAGTAATATGATTGAGATATTAAGGTTGTTTTTGGAAAAGTCATGCTTAGACTGGTACTCAGCAACCCTAACAATATTAACAATGGACTCTGTGTGGTCTGAGTGGAAAGAAAAATTTTTGGAAACTTTTGAAGACCAAGGATGGAGTACAGGAATGCATGCTATATCATATAGGTTTAAAGAAGGTCTACTGATGGAATACGCCATGAAAAAAGAGAAATTATTGTTAGATATGGATGAGAATATTAGTTCACAGACTTTAGTGATGCTTATAGCTGCAGGCTTACCTGAGTTCATTAGAAATAAGTTAGATAAGGAAAAATGTGAGAATTCGACCAAATTACTTCATGAAATTAGAAAATGTGAGGGTCTAGCGAACAAAAATAATTTTATGAAAAAGAAAGATGAAAAACTTTTTAGTAAAAATAAATTTCAAGAAAAAAGGCCATGCAATAATTGTGAACAATTAAACAAAGGCATCAGATATCATCCAGAAGCTTCATGCTGGTTTAAAAAGAGAGACAAATATGAAACTAGAATACTGGGAAGCAACTCAGTATTAGAAGTAGATCTAAATACAGAACAAAAAAACGAATAATCACACCATTGATTAAAGTAAAAATATTATTAGAAGAGAAGTTACAGGTAAATGGGACATATGATCCAGGATCCCAAGTCTCTCTAATAAATACAAAATTAATTAAGATAAAGAAACAAACAGAAGATGTTAATAAGATATATTTAAAAACAGTCAATGGTGTGACACAAACAAAAGGTTTAGTAACCATAAAAGTGAAAATTTTTGAGATAGAAAAATATGTTGATGTGTTCATTGTAGAGAGAGATGATTTTGAAGATTTTCTTATAGGATTAGATATTATCAAAAAATTTAGATTAATTCAAAATGAGAATCTACAAATATTACAGAAGAAAGAAGATGAAACAGGAAATACTGAGAAAAAGAAAGAAAAAAATGAAGAAGTTAAAGTGAATTTTAATGAACATATCGAAGAAGACGGGTTCAAAATAAAATTAGATCACTTAGATAATATGAGAAAGATTACGATAGAAAGACTGATAGAAAAGTACAGTACAGTATTTGCCAGGAACAAATATGATGTGGGCACGGTTAAGGATTACGAAGCTAGAATTGACTTACTGGTGGACAGATTCTGCAGCAAAAGGCCTTATAGATGCACTATAGCAGATAAGAAGGAAATAGAAGATCAGGTGGCAAAATTATTACAAAATGATCTAATTGAAGAGTCCTATAGTCCATTCGCAGCCCCCGTAACCTTAGCATTCAAAAGAGATGAAAACAAGCGATCAAGATTATGTATAGATTTTCGTGAATTGAACAAACTAGTTATACCACAAGCTCAACCATTCCCATTAATAGATGATTTAATAATACAAACAAGAAACTGCAAATACTTCACCACACTAGATATAAATTCCGCTTTTTGGTCAATTCCATTACGCATTGAAGATAGACAGAAAACAGGATTTGTCACACAAGAAGGGCACATCCAATGGACATGCCTACCCTATGGTTTAAAGACATCACCAGCTATTTTCCAAAGAATTTTATCCAACATCTTAAGAAAGCACAATTTAAAAGACTTTTCAGAAAATTATATAGATGACATCTTAATTTTTTCGAAATCATTCACAGAACATATAGAACATATAGAAAAAGTAATAAAAGCAATAGTCAATGAAGGTTTCCGATTAAAATTAAAAAAATGTACATTTGCAGCAGAATCAGCAAAATACCTTGGACACATAATACAACACAATACAGTAAGACCAATAAAGGACAACTTAATTTCAATAAAAAACTTTCCAACTCCAAAAACCCAAAAGAACATCAGACAATTTTTAGGAAAAATTAATTTTTATCACGAGTATATACCAAAAAGCTCGATATTGCTAGATCCACTGCATAAATTATTAAGGAAAAATGAAAAATTCTTATGGACGGAAGAGTGTGAAAAATCCTTTGCAGAAGTAAAGAAATTGCTATGTTCCCAACCAGTGTTAGAAATATTTGATAATGATTTACCAATAAGAATTTATACAGATGCATCTCTAGAAGGTATTGGTGCAGTTTTGAAACAAGTACAAAACAATGGAAAAGAAAAGCCAGTAGCATACTTTTCAAAAAAATTAAGCGAACCGCAAAAAAGGAAAAAAGCAATTTATTTAGAGTGTTTGGCAATCAAAGAGGCATTAAAATATTGGCAATACTGGTTAATTGGAAGAAAATTCACTGTATTTTCAGATCACAAACCATTAGAAAATTTAAACATAAGAGCAAGAACGGATGAAGAACTTGGTGAATTAACTTACTATTTGTCACAATACAATTTTGAAATTAAATACATTCCGGGAAAGGATAATACCGAAGCAGATAGTTTGAGCAGAAACCCGGTATTAGAACCAATTGAAAATAAAGAAGAAATCCTAAAAATAGTTAATTTGATAAAAATACAAGAAATTAAAAAAGATCAAGAGGAAAATAGAATATTACAAAACACCAAAACAAAATTAATAGAAAAAGATGGAGTGTTCTATAAAAAAGTAAGAAATAAAGAAAAGATAATTTTATCTGAAAACTTAAGTTTAGAATTCATTAAAGAAATACATTCTGAATGGTGCCATATAGGAATTAAACAAATGATGAATAGGGTATGCCCTTATTACACAGCAAAAAATATAACTGCAAATATAAAAAAAGTATGTAAAACCTGTGAAATATGTATTAAAAACAAATCCAGAGGGCAAGAAAAATATGGGCTAATGTCACAACTAGGGCCAGCAACAAAACCATTCGAAATAATGTCAATCGACACTATTGGAGGTTTTGGAGGACAACGATCAACAAAAAGATACCTCCACCTGCTTATTGACCACTTCACAAGATATGCATTCATTTCAACATCAAAAACTCAGAGTGCCACTGACTTCATCAAGTTAGTAAATAATGTGCTGGAAACAGAGAAAATAGGTATAATACTTACAGATCAATACCCAGGAATCAACTCAAGAGAATTCAAAGATTTCCTAAGGGAAAAGGAGGTTCGATTGATATTTACAGCAGTTAATGCACCCTTTTCCAATGGTTTAAATGAGAGACTAAATCAAACTCTAGTCAATAAAATCAGATGTAAAATGAACGAAAAAGGGAAGAAAAGAGCCTGGACAACAGTCGCTAAAGAATGTGTGGATAAATATAATGAAACAGAACATACAGTAACCGGTTTTCCACCCAAGTATTTATTGGATGGCACAGATACTAGCATTTTACCTGAAGAATTAAAAAAAAGAAACAATAAAGAAAACTGGATGAATAACAGTAAATTAGCCTTAGAAAGAACAAAAAAGTCTCATGAATACAACAAGAAAATATTTGATAAATCAAGAAAACATTGGGAATTTAACACAGGAGATACAGTATATATAGAAAATGGCAACAAATTGAACAGGAATAAACTAGATGAATTAAAAATTGGTCCCTTTGAAATAACAGAAAAGATATCAAATTCAATATATAAAATAAATACCGGAAGAGGAAAGCAAGAAACTGGATTCTTTCACATAACAAAATTACTTCCGATATTACCAGACTGAAAATTTTCAAAGAATTTTCACCTCAGAGAGGGGAGATGTAATGAAAGTGATCTCTCTTTCATTTGAATTTGCCGTGCTGCTTCCACTGGCCCCCACCAGATGGAGCATCAGTTATCAGATAGAGAAGGTTATGTGAGATAACAGAACATATAATAGTGTGTAAAATAAAATAGTGTAAATAGAGAATTGATAGTTAGAAACTGTAATTGTCGTTTCTTTGTTTACAGGTAAGATTGTGTAAATCAATATTAATAATTGTTATAATATAATATATAGTGAATAAAATTGCTAATCTTTGTTTACAGAGAAACTGATTTCAGTTTATTCACCCCACCTTCAATAATTGTCTTACATATATATATATATCACAAATGTCACTATCACAAAGTATAAAGATTTCAATAGTTAGTATTTTTTTACTTCGTTTTTTAGTTCTAGGTAGTAATCTGTTTCAGTTGTTATAGGCTGGCGATTCCATTGAGAAATGGAACGCATCCAAAATATTTATTTTTTAATTAAAAATTTGTTATTTTTTCTAAAAAAAGTGTTGAAAAATTATTTTATTGCCAAGGTCCCGTAACTGAAGAGAGAGGGGAACACAAGATCCTGTCTCTCTGACTTTTATATCCATGCCCACAAAAGCATATGATCGTTCTTTACAGCCCCACCCCTTATCCTTCCTTAATATATTACAACTCCATACTATGTGTAAACCGTCCTTTACTTTCAGGAATTTCCGTAAAAAAAAAAAAAAATATTTCTGCCCTTAGTAAAAGTAAAAAGTTTCTTTTTATTTCCCAAAATAATGTAATTCTGTACTTACGGGGTATATGTAATAATTGATTCAATTGCTGTGACTCCTCTAACTCTGAGTTGATACTTCTAGTCTTTCCTTTGCAGTGAAGGTAAAATCATGACATTTTATTACTTATATTTAACACTTTTAATGCTGGTGCGGCATAATCTACTGGTAGAATATGAACGTTTTGACTCCAAGGATGTAGCTTTGAAACAGATAATAACGATTATTAGTAATTAAGATGAGTACTTATGAATATGAAGGTTGTGAACAAATAATTTCTGACGTCCATACAATATTTTTTATTGGCTGAGGGCATTCAACAACTCAGGCTGCAACACTCTAGAAGGTTAGCAATACTCATAACATAATAAAAATGATAAAATATTAATCCATTACAATAAAATCAAACAAACTGATTTTTACATTACTTTTAGTTATGAGGGCCTTTTCAACAACAACAACAATTTATTAAGATAAAATTACAATCTGACTTCTTTATTAGGCAATAAGTAATTGAGATAAATGTTATCATTCATACCATATTTACAACATCATTCACTTGCTCATTCATACAATATTTACAAACAGTCTTGGGAAGTCCCCCACGCTCCTAAGTCAGCCGCGTCACTGGATAAGAGGGCCTTTTAAAAATAAAAAGGGGTCATTTCGTTACAATCCATTGGGGAAAAATGGATAGGCAACTGATCCTTGAATAGCTAATTTGTTTTAAACTGTGGTTATTATTAATTGAAATATCATCCATAGATTTTGATAACAGTGATTAAACACTATTGGCATTGACTCCAATCAGTTATCATGACTTATCGGTAGATACAGAGGGGTTCTCACCTCGCCGTTTGACGTGTATCACCCCAAGGGCTTCGATAATTATCAGCAGTTACATGTCTCCGATATTATCTCGAGACAGGGAGCCAACATATTGTACACCTGGGTAAACCGTTGTAGGCTACCTTTAACTCAACGTTCTTTAAACAGTAAACGAATAATGTCCACTTTTTAGACCATTCTTCCTATCAAGGACATGTATCTTTTCAATATAGATTAGCCATTCACCGAAAATTATTTATGTGACAAAATATAATATACACAATCTGCCTTCAATATGTCGCGGACGATACAGCAGTTTTCTCAATCCATTTCAATTTTGATACAATATAAATTCTGAATTCACCTAGTCAAAATTCACCTCTGGTTCAACTAACGGTAAATAGAAGTTAATGAAATCAAGTTTTGTCACTATACTTTTACCGAACTCTTTAACGCTGTACCTCTCCTTAGATCTGCCAGTACCTTGGACTCAACCTCAATAAAAGACTAACTTGGTACCCAGCCATGACTCAAAGGACAATAGCTCAATCGACATTTCGGACAACTACAAAGATTGGTTAACAGAAAATATGTCTATGGATATAAAAAATGCATTTCAACGATCTATCATATTTTAAATACTAGAAGCGAACCGAAATTCTTCTATTTCCGGTAGCGTTTAGAATATTAGAATTATTTAAGAAAAAAAGTGAAGTAGGACTCCCTGTATATTCTCAAATTTATTCACCATTATATCTAGTACATTGAGTTTGTGGAATGGTGATTTTTATGCCCCTATTACCAATCCCGTTATTGAGCTCTGTGTTACCAAAGCATTCTCCATAAAACTTTAAAAAATATTCAATAATTAAAGTATTAGCTCTATATGAAAACATATACCTGTCTCTCCACAGCATTATTGTTTTCAACCCGAATATTTTCTCAAGGGTTCGTGCTGATGTTAGATAGGTCTTGTTGAGAATGGATTTTAAACAACGTCTTCTGCCAGGACTTTTATTTCATAACATACGCACTCGACACGCCACAAATAATTAATTAGACAGGTCGTGAGGGCTAAACATACGTCGTGAGGGGCGGCAATAGTAATAGGATCCGCTCTCCAAGGCTGGAATCGGACTTGATAAACAATTGCTTACAATAAAAGTGCAGTCAAGGAGACGCTCATCCTTGGCGTGCCGATCGCTACGTGACGCTCCGGCTTCAAGGCCTGAATAACAACTACAAGTTGAGCGCATCCACGAGTTCAGGGCAGCCGTTCAAATGTCATTAAACAGGAATAAAAATATTCATAATGCGAGGATGCATCAGAGCTAGAGCTCTCTTATTCTTAGATGATGGGGCAACATTACTTCAAGGCACTTCCTGTTTAGCAAGAGATGCACTTACTTCTTAGTCCGAAGTGAGAGGTTGTACTTTGCCATACGATATATAAAAAGGATACCTCTATTCCAAATGCTCTTGGCTGTCTATAGGATTTTTTGTCGTAGCATTGCTATAGTTCAAAAATAAATTGTAATAGTTCAAGTTCCCCGTAAAGAATAATGATATATAAATAAAGAAAAATCAATTCTGACTATCAAAAAAAAAATATCACATGGACAAGAAAAATAAATTATAATTATAGATGGGACATTATAAAAATAGAAAACGATACAAAAAGTCTTATGGTTTAATTGATAATTTTAAACCCACGTAAATAACGTCCAATTTTCTTGCAGATTATTAGTTAATAGAAATTTTCAAAGTACTGTTTTAGTTTACTGTAATTAGTATATAAATAATATGTATATGTTTTGATTTATTTATTTTTTTTACGGAAAAAAGCATGTATTGTTTATGTTTTGTTATGAAATAATCTGGGTCATCACCTAAGGAGGGTAATGGTTGTAGATATTACCACCACAAATGTTATTGTACCGCGCTGGTAAGTTATAATCCGAAGGTGAGCCTATCCCATCACCTAGTCCCGTTCTATTATATACATAAAAAGTTTATCTAGGACAACAAGTGTTTGAAGTAAAATTGTTTATAATTTAAAAAATATTAATAACAGGGATTAAGGAAAAAAGAAATTATGGAATGAGGTGTGCACTGTATATTATAAAAGGATTGGTAAATGATATTCCGGATAAACAAAATGTATAAATGTATGTAAGAGGGAGGTTTATGAGCCAAATTAGAGTGTAATATTGTTAGTTAATTTGGCTACTGGTTCTGAACTATTATACAGTGTGTTGAATATAAATGTAAATAATGACTGATGTTTGGTAGAACAATTTAAGGCTGATGTGTTAATGGTGACTAACAGATGGTATTAATAGGTTCAGTTTAATTAATGTTGAAAGGCATACCTTATTCAGTGACTATTTGATGACCGACTCATTTCTTCTGTCTCCCCCCGCTCGGGTAAAGGCTCAATTCATGAGTATCCAACCCCCCGAAAAAGGTGCTTTCACTTCTCTATCTCGTTTTTCACTTGCTTTTCTTACTCCTCTTCTCTCCGAGGCTAAGTCACAGTTTTTGACAGCTTAGGAGAGAGAGCCAGGAGGCAGGGAGCAGAGGTAGTTTCTGCTGCCTCTCATAGGCAGGAGTAGCGCCGGTTAATGAATGATTGATGATTAATTACTTTCTTCTCAGTTCAATATATTTACGTATTTAGTATTTTAATTCTGGTAAAAAGTTTAGTATAAAGCTACATTTAGCAGCATGAGTGCACAAAGAGCTCTTACACAGGCCGAATCAGTTTGTAACGTTATCAGTGACAGACTGGGCATGTTAAACATCAGCGTAAACGCCGGGAAGACCGACTGCGTAATCTTCTCCCTCCAAAAGGGGAAAAAATCATTGCCAAAATCGTATAGCATAGGAGGGCAAGAGAACTCACCAGCTTTCTCAATGCACTATTTGGGTATAAAAATGGATAGGCATCTCCATTTCTCTACTCATTTTAGTAATAAACTAAAAACAGTAAGACAGAGGTCTTACCGGCTTTCGCACTTGCTAACTTCACCCAAACTGTCGCTGCGTCTCAAACTGATGATCTATAAATGTATCCTGCGGCCAGCTTTGCTGTACGGTGCCCCACCATTTACCCACTTGACTGACGCTACAGCCACAAGGCTCCAACATTTCCAGAATGGGATCATGCCTGTATATAATGTAGCAATGTTACAGGAAATACAAAATAATTTGTAAATAGATTCGCCTGAGGATCTATAATTTATTATCTGTAAATTTAAAGGGGCTGTGGGGAAAAAAAATATAATGAAGTGTTGACATGCCGTATGAGACAGTGTTTTGAAGTATTGTCTAGTTTACAGTGAAAAAATGACAATTTGAATGAACCTTTTAAATTAGTGTAACTACCAAATATATATATTATTTTTAGAAATGATTTTTCGGTGTTTTCGCAGTTGAGAACGGCAATATAGGCTGCTGGAAGTGCTTATGAAATAGAAATAAAAACATGAGGTCAAAAAACATATTGGACAAAATCTGTAATATACAGTTGAATACTGTATCAAAAAAATCCTTGAATACAAGAATACAATTAATACATGCAAGATAAAATTCCCGAATTTAGACAATAAGGAATACGGAATGACCCTAGTATTTGGATATAGACAGTGTAAATGGGACAAAAATTAAAAACCCAAATATGTAGTAGAAATAAATGTATGATATGGTTAAGAGGTGTCGGAATAAGAAAGTGTTGATAGAATAAAACATGGTTAATATTAAGAGGTAGAGAATTGCAGTGAGTGTTGGAGCGGGCAGGAAAGGCAAGAATGCATCTGTTCTGCGGTTAATGGGAAGAAAGGTTAGAAACATGGGTTTCTGTGTTCCGGGAATTTTTTTTTTTTTTTTTTTTCCTTAGCTCTCAAACTCATAAAACAGGATGTGGGAAAAATAAAGGAAAATTATTTTGGGCTAATGAGTGCCTTTCACTAAGGGGAGTCCCCCATTTGAAGGGTGTATGAGAAGGATATAGGGTGTGGAATGCCTGAAGGAGGCGGGTGGATTCGGGAAGGTAGTGAGAGTCTACCGAGGGTGGAGCCTAGGGGTACCTAGGCAATGGTTTGTAGTCGGCCAGGTCAAGCCTGGCCCGCCCCGGCAGGGGGCTGAAATAAGTCGGCCACTCGGCCGGAAGGTCTACCCTGCTTAAACAGGTAGATGGGGTCTTGTAGCTTCGGTTGAGTCGCCCGGGAGATCGGCCTCGATATCTCGGCTGGGTGTAGTTCGTTCAGTCATCGGGTTTAATGACGTCGATCATCCTCCAGGCTTCGGCGGTCCAGCAGTGCTTCCATCTGACGGGCATTGGTGGTGGTTGAAGGTCGGAGAATAGTGGGTTGTGGCTATGTCTGAGTGAGTCAAAAAATTTGATGTGCCTTCTCTTGATAAAATCTTGAATGGTGAGCACTTCAAATTTTTTATGCATCTCGTCTGCCTTCATTCGGTCGAACGGGGTATGTTTGAGGGAGGTGCGGAGAACTCTGTTCTGAAATTGCTGGAGCGTTTGGAGAGTGTTAGGAGTCAGATACTTGAAGAGAGGGGTCCCATACATCAAAGCAGGTCTTAGGACGCTCTGGTATATCAGCAGCTTGAGGCGTACCGATAAAGCCGGGCTGTGAAGTAGGTGTCCGAGGCTGAAGAATTTCTTCCTAACACTCTTTAATTTCTTGCCGAGATGCGTTGTGAACGACAAGTGCCTACCGAGGGTAATCCCGAGGTAGCACAGCTTGTTGCTTACAGGGCACTCTTTGCCGCCTAAGACGAAGGATTTCGGGAGCTTCTTTTTTCCGGATTTGTAACTGAATATAATTCCTTGCGTCTTGGCCGGATTGACTTGAATGTGGACGGCATCGAGTTTCTCGGAGATCCGTTGACTAGCGCTCTCAGCGAATTTCAGGGCTCTGGAGGGATTGATGCTAGTGCTGTAAACACCTATATCGTCTGCATACGCGGATACCTCGCAGTTGGGGTACGAGGCTCCTACGATGTGGGCGGTGTAAATGTTGAACAGCAGGGGGCCTAGCACCGATCCTTGGGGGACACCGGCAGTGTAGTTTCTTCGGGTCGTAGACGTAGTGCCTATACGAACCGAAAAAGTTCTGCCTGTAAGGTAGGATCAAGTAAAAGAGGATTCGGGTGTCTGAATATTTTTTGTGTCTCTACCGAGTCCTCATGTAGGGAACTGTAACACAGGATACTTCAAACCGTGAAGCTAAGCAATAGTGTATAGACCCTGATGGGTTGAGCATAGTTGATGCTATTGTGAATTGGAACCGACTCGCCGGAATTGTACCAAATTGGACGTACATATACATATACCTGCACACTTGAGTCAAAGGCACCAGTGAACCGATTAGACATTGAATCTATTCCAGCCATCCGTCATTGAAGACGTTTGCGATGGGAGCAGCGGTCAGAGCTAGCACTGTAACTGCCTCGGGGGTCTGTCTCATGATTTGGTGCTCGCGCTTGGAGCTCCGGTGATTGTCCTGTATTCCTACGCGGTGATTTACGTCGCTTGTAACGGCTCCGCCGTGCTGTTAATGTTTACCACGTGTGTCTGACAATTGTGATGAATTTGGTCTGAGTGCTGCATGAAAATAAAGTGTTAGATGAATATGTTTGGGAGGTATTATGCAGCGTTTCCATACCCAGATTGTGTTTAACTGTTTTTAGTTAGATCCCTATTGGGAGAAATATACTAAAAAATAATGTGATGTGCAGAATGTTCTAAACAAAGATTACCTTTTAGAATTATGACTATTAACTTACTAGCATATTACCTTTAAAAAAATCATTTTTTTGTATTTTAGTCTAACCTAACTTTTTTGGCATTGGATAGGTTAACTGCATTACCACAGTGGGTTGGGGGATCACATTTCCTGTGGGTTAACACCTGAGCATCTGCCTTACCGAGTTCAATTATAATTAACATTTAGTATTTGCAGCGACCACAAACTACCTATGATAAATTACCCTCTAATCTATTGAAGCGAGTTTCCCATGTATATATTGTAAATTATTTAAATAATATTATCAAACCACAAAGTCATATCAGTGTAGTGTAAATATTGTAAACAATAGATAAGGTATATGCAGACGAGCTCACAGCCACGCATTAGAGTCCCCCGACCAAGAAATTGGTACCTCCTGCAAGCCAAATGGCCAAACTAACGTCTTTTGGCACCTCAATTTTCTAAATCACTTCTCCTTTCGTTGAGTCTGGTTGAACCCCTTCCTGAGAGATTGTGTGCCCTAAAAAACTAAATAATAAAAAAAAAAAAAAAAAAAAAAAAAGTAATCTGCTCCTGCCCCAGGGACGATTTGTCTATTGACAGTTTCAACCCGAAATCTCTTAATCTCCTAAATATAATATGTTCCGGAGGTGTTGAACGTGTTCCGATTCCGTTCGGCTGAAGATCAGCAGGTCATCCATGTAAATTTGGCACATATTTTCGTCCATTCCTCTAAGAAGTTCGTCCATGAGACGCTGAAAGGTTATTGGAGCATTTTTAAGACCAAACGGCATTCTCGTGAACTCAAAATGCCCTCTTTTGAACGAGAACGCGGTTTTATGTTGGTCATGCGCAGTTAGCTTGATCTGATGGTACCCTGCTTTAAGGTCTAATGTGCTAAAAATTTCGCACCGTTGAGTCAGTCTAGGGTGTCTTCGAACCGCGGGATCGGATATTTTTCATCTAGGGTATTGTCATTAAGTGTCCGAAAATCCACCACGATTTGGTTCTTTTCGTCACTTTCTCCTGGTTGAATTTTCTTTTTCACGGCCCACCAAGGGCTATTATACGGAGACGTGCTATCTCTGATGATCTCTTGGCGCTTGAGATCCTCGATATCCATCCTAATGTGTTGTCTGAGCGCTTGCGGATACCGCCTCTCCTTCAAATACGTCACCCACTTTACTTTTAACGGGATCTCATGTGGCGTGTCCCCTTCAGTGTAAAAAATATCCCTAAACTCACTCCGCAAACTCTCCATCCAATCCTCCACTCTCTTAACCGCTACTATTTGCACCGTTTTTAATTTTGTTCTTCCTCTTTTAAAAAGGAAATAGCTCTCGATTTATAACTGAAACCAAATCATCATTGTTGAACTTACTTGGATTTTACGTCATTGTTGATGCAAAAGATTATAGGTGAATGCGACCCACTTCGAGTCAAAAGGAAATTGACACATCCCTATCATAAAAAATGGAGTCAGATATTAACGCCAACATGGAACATGGTCCATGTTATATACTACAACAAACCGCACTTGGCACTAGGGCTAGAGTGACTCCCCTAGTGGCAACCCGACAACATCTTTACTAATAAATTAAGCAAACAAAAAAAATATTGATAAGTCAGAATGTCTTACTAAAAGATTACTGGCAGAAACTATCGATACTAGAAAGGAAATTTAACATAAACTACTCAAAATTATTTGACATCCGTATAGCAGTTTTCTTTAAAAGGGTTTAAGTGAAATAAGGAAAATATATAAATAAAGCATAACACTTTAATATAAGCCCTTAGTCATGGGCCGATTTTTGCAACAAAACGCTGAGGGCTGAAATAATGAAGGCCATGAAGCTTTCAACTTCTTAATATTTTATTATGAAATGTAAAAATTAATAAATAATTATCTTTTAACTAACGTAAAAAAGCTAATTTAATACTCGTGGAAAATTAAGAGAATTGAAAAACGTTACGAACAACAAAGAAACGAAGGATAGAATTTATCTTAGAAACTAAATGCTTATTAAAATTTCTTATAAAAGAGCACAGCCACGCGAAACAATGTCCTACATTTCTGTTTAGCACCGAAGCCCCAGACGCATCTCATTTCTGGGGTAAAGAAATATATATTATACCAATAGAATATATCTTTACCAACCCCAAACGAATAAGGGTTGGTAAAGAAATATGCAAAAGCTATAGCACAGTCTTGTATGAATTCGTTTTCGTGTTATTTTATTAATTTTTTGTATTCTTTAAATTTGCAAATATGAGATAATAGACTGACTATTATAATATAGAAGAGTATATAACTCCACTATGAAAAACTGGATACATACTCATGCACTTAATGATTACATAGTACAATTATGAGTACTTAAATAGAGACACATGTACATACAGTAGGGTTCAGAAGTTTCCGGAGAGGTCATATATTTCTTCATACTCAGAATTATCATAAAGATTACCCAATTTTTTTATCAAATCAAATAAGAAGACAATTAATTTATTTTTGAAAATTATTTACGGTAAGAGTAATTTTGTTTGTCCACTCTACAAAATC
This sequence comes from Acanthosoma haemorrhoidale, assembly GCA_930367205.1. Classification (NCBI taxonomy): domain Eukaryota; kingdom Metazoa; phylum Arthropoda; class Insecta; order Hemiptera; family Acanthosomatidae; genus Acanthosoma; species Acanthosoma haemorrhoidale. The sequence goes on along the minus strand of OV884015.1, from coordinate 50,994,801 downwards.
ACTAATAGTCTACGAAAACCTACCAGTAATAAACAAGAATATTTACAATCAGATACTGAGCAAAAACTACAGTTTTGCAGATTTCATAACGGAATATGGACCGAGAAATATGTTTGGATTGGTTGACAGTGACACATGCATGTTCAACGACCAAACAATACAAAACTTTGTAGCTTCACTAAACAACTCCCCTTGGCACAAAAACTACCGCTGCAGATTCGTAAAAGCAATATTAATATAAGGTGATACGTGGCCAACTCAACATAACAAGCATCGAAAAGACGAAACAACAGATTAAACAATTAGGACCGAAACATTTCCATTAAACCTCCAATAAAGCACCAGGTTTATTTTTGTGATCTGTGCAAGAACAATCGACAATCCTATAAATCTGGTGTTAACCCTCGGAATGAATTCATGTAAAGATAAAATGGTAGTTTTCACATCAACCAGGACGCTAGTAATACCGTGGAATAGAAATATGTAATCATCCATATTCCCGCCCCATGTTTAAAATAGTTATAATATTTTAAATAAACTATTTATATCTATTTCATTTTTTTATGCTTTAGAAATTACATTAAATTAGTTCATTCTGAGATTAAGTAAATCTGGGTATAGCAGAACTATTATAAATTCGATCATGTTGTTATTTAAAATGTACGGTTTAGGGTGCTACAGAGGTATCGGTACACCCCTAAAAATTTCGTAATATAATTGGGTTTTAGTCTGTGTATGAATGCATTTGAACTATTGCCATATTAGTTCATCGTTGAGTAATGTTGAAACACATCTTGAAAAATTGTGTGAGATATTACTACTAAGTAAAGGTCGATGAAATATAAGCTATCTTAAAATGCAGAATTATTTTATCTAGCAAAACTCTCAATTTTTTTTAGTTTTAGTTAAGATGTGTTTATCACCTGCATGATAGTATGAGCGATGTGTGTTCTACAATGCGTTACCTTCGTTCCATTGTATAGAGGGGATACCTGTTAGGGACGAAGGATCGGCAGCTATAGGCAAGTGAACTGACTCGGTAAGAGACTAGATTGCTCTAATTAACAGAGACAACAGAGGCAGCCGACTGTGAAATGAGAGAGGACTCGTCGGGCTACCGCAATAATGGCTCGTTAGCCACTCAGGAGCTAATTCCTCACAGTTTCTGGCACGTGGCGTGTCCATCGCTGAGGGTGGGGAATTGTCTGGCGATCTGCCTAGTCTACCGTTGAACACAATACATGTGTACAGAATGTACTAGTTAGCTGGATTATCCATACTCCACATTAAACTAGTTGATCCATGGAACAAAAGCCTAATAACGTTCTTTATTTATTTAACGGAATTTATTTAACTTTTTTGATTCACAGCGGTGACTACCGTCTCAGCCAGCTAATATGCTGTAGATATGACGAAATTGCATGTCTGATATGAATGCAGAGAGTATCCAGTCATACCTCTCTTATCTTGTTGAAGCTACCGTTTTTGTTATTAATTTTGACGATCTCGTTTTCTGTGAGAGACCTGTCCATTCGTCAACATTCTTTTGTCAAATACTGTTAAATATCTCGGTTTGCATCTAGCCAAAATTATGCTTTTTCACCCTCATACAAGACCTAAGAGACAATAATTATACAGACGGTTTGAACAGTTATACAAACTATCGATGCTTAACTGAAACTTTCAACTCACACTAGAAAGCAATATTCACATACACAAACAGTTACTAAAACAATAATAAAACTTGCCAGATTGTGGAGTGGTATAATATTAAAACAGCTTTATTGTCTTTCAACCACTGATACTTTCTACTTTATTGAAATAGCACTTTTGATATATTTTAACCAGGGCTACTACATCCACACTTCTCACTTTATGACAATATGACATGTTGTAACATATTATATATGCTATACGTCCCACATAACCAATCGGAGATAACTAAAGACGACAGCTTAGCGTCATTTCAATAAAGAAAAAAGTATCAGTTTTGGAAAGACAATAAAGCTGTTTTATAGTAACTAAAACCTATTTTTAATAACGACCCCGTCTTATGGTGGGGGACAGCCAAACAGATATATTAAAGGTAATTTCTACAACACCTCAAAATATACAGATTAATTTTTTATTAAAATAAAACAATAGGAAGAATACAAAAAAAAAAAAATATGAAAACAGGCGCCCCAATTTTCAAACTTTTCTAGTTAAGGAAGGTCCAACTCAACCAGATATTTAAGCTTTGAAATTCTGATTGTTTCCATTTAGTCAAACTTCGTAGCTTGGTATATTTAAAAAATAAAACAAAAAATTGTTTAAATTAAAGTAACAATTGAAAATATATTGGCGAGGCAACAGATCGATTGGATATAAATTCGAATCTTCATATTCGGACAAGCGATAACTTTTTTTTTTTTTTTTTTGCCCCTACCTGAGGCGTAAGCCTCATACGGGGTTTCCCTTCGAGCCCGTGATGTACTCTGTACTCCGGGGTCGGTTATCAAACCCTCGTAACTCGGGGTCTCCCTGCTAGTCTGTGAGGCAGACTCCAGGGGCTTTTATCGATGTCTATGGTGCGCGTATTCCAGTGCAATTGGGGTTATTGCACCAGTCAGCGCACCTTGGTAATACTGTGAAACCGTCTTAATTCCTTTATCTGTATTATACATTACTTATATCTAACTATATTATGCTATAAATTATAACATTAATATTTCCTATCGACTAACTAACAATTTTTTGTTTTCTTTTCTTTTCTTATGTAACTTACAACTAAGTTAAGGACAAGCGATAACTGTTAAAAAATATTTGATTTCAAGGGAGTCAATAATATTTCATTGGAACCCCCCTTAACAGGGCGTGTATGGGATAGTTAAAATCCCACAAAATAAATAATGAATAATCGTATCATACTTACAGTCCTCTAGTCCAATCCAACGGAGCCTACTACCACAAATTCCGTAATTCTAGTTGACTTTTGTTGGTTCATAGACCTATCATTTACTAATGTTAGCTAGGATGTCAGAGATATTACTGAAGTGCTTCAGGGCTTTGATCTTTACTGTACCTTAATGAGATACCTGAGAAGTCGCTATAATGGATTGAGAGTCATCGGACAGTGTTGAGGTATCTCTTTACAGAGGGGTGTATCAGAAGGGAGAACCTAAAAAAAAAATGGTTATATTACAAAATGGAATTCATACAAATGAATACAATATAAAATATTAATGGCAGTTAGAATACAACGAGTGCTTTGAAAAGATAGGAGTTGTCTTGAAAAACAGAACAATTAGGTTTTGTGCATGCTTTGCTGATGAGGGTTGTAGGACAGATCATTCATTAATGAATAAGTAAGCCAGGGTCTTTTCACAATTGATTTGCTCATCCAAAGACCTTCCAACAGTCTGGATGTCTTATTTGGATTGAGGTCAACCTCTAGTTAATCAATAAAAATTTATTGGAGGTAAAAAATCGTTATAACACTAGAACGTACATAATTATGGCATGTTTATCTTGTGACAGTTAGCAGTGGGATTCGATGCGAATTAATGCTGTATGTCGAATTTCCTACGTCAACTTGTTTTTTTGGGGGTGTTGCCAGCACTTTACTGCACAAATGACGGCAAATTCAAATCTTGCATTAATTCTGGGACACCCTTTATGTATGAAACCAATAAAAGCATTGTAGAGATACTGAAGCTTATTGCAAATAATTAAATTTTCTTTTAATTATTGACAAATGTTCTCATAACAAAAAAAATGTAAAAGATGATTAACAAGTAATGTTAAGAGGTTGGAATTAATTAATACAGAATGGTTTCTAAAATAGCTTCTGTATGTACCTGATTGGTAATTTGCTTACGTTAATCATTAGAAGTTCCAACAGTAGACTATGATAAAGGAATGAACAGAACCTATGTAACCCTAAACATTTTTCAAAATATAGTTTATTTATTTAATCTTTTACATAGTTACACGTTTACAAACGATAACAGATTTTGTGATAGTGTAGAATTTTGTTTGATAAATATAAACAGTAGTTAACAAATTAGGAACTCACGAATAGTGCACGTCATGATGATATAGAGCTGTTTTTTGTGTTATAATTTTATTTTCACTCCGGGGTTTGCAATAAGCTTCAGTATCTCTACAATGCTTTTATTGGTTTCATACATGAAGGGTGTCTCAGAATTAATGCAAGATTTGAATTTGCCGTCATTTGTGCAGTAAAGTTCTGGCAACCCCCCCCCCAAAAAAAACAAAACAATTTGACAGCTGACAGTTTAGGGTTAGTAAAAATCGAGCGTTACACGATAGAACAATGTGTCTTTATTGTTGAAAATTATCTTAAAAATAATGAAAGTTTGGCGGGCGCAATTCGAAAATTTCATACAAAATATGGTCGGAATAGTGTTTTGACTTCATCAACTGTGAAGAGATTAATTGAAAAATTTAGGGAGACTTGGGAGCAGTTGGAGACACTAAATGCACTGGCCGTCCAATAACAAGCCGTTCGAATGACAATATCGAAGCAGCGCGTGAGAAAATTGTTGAAAATCCAGGAACATCAATTCGACGTCGTAGACTGTGTCATAGAATTGCAAATTTCAAGAAGCTCTCTACAGCGTGTACTCACTAAAGATCTAGGTCTCCATGCTTACATAATTCAGTTAACACAACAATTGAAGCCTAATGACCATACACAGCGAAGAGAGTTCGTTGAATGGATTATTGAACATCAGCAAGTGGATGCTGATTTTTCGAGTAAAATTATCCTAAGCCATGAAGAACATTTGATTTGAAAACCCACATGTGATTGTCGAAAAACAAATGCATCCACAACGTGTCACTGTTGGTGTGGATTTTGGGTTGGAGGCATCATTGGGCCATACTTTGAAAATGAGGTTGGTCAAGCAGTGACTGTTACTGGTGCTCGATATCGCGACATGATAACACAGTTCTTTGTGCCGAAATTGGATGATATTGATGTGGTTTAACACCAATATTTGGTGTTAACAAGATGGTGCCACATGCCATACAGCACATGAAACAATTCAAATACTGCATGAGACATTTCCAGGTCGTGTACTCTCTCGTTTCGGTGATCAGAATTGAGCCCCTAGATCATGTGATTGAACCCCCTTTAGATTTCTTTTTATGGGGTTATTTAAAGTCAAAGGTGTATGTCAACAAGCTCACATCCACCCGTGCATTAAAAGAGAAAATTCAACCACATTTATGCCAAATGGTCATGGAAAATTTCGACAAAAGAGTGCGCCATATGTGCCAGCAAAGTCGCGGAGGTCACTTGCCCGATGTGTAATTCCGTAAATAACCCTATCCTATTTACTTTATAATTCAACAAAAATACTAAAAACTGTGTTTTTTATTTAAATTAAATCTTGCGTTAATTCTGGGACACCCTTTATAATATACATAATATACACATATAAATGTCTTTTTAAAATCCGGGGATATAATTTTATGATGTTAGACTAAAGAGTAGAGTTGCGTAATTAATTAATTATACAATTAGGAATTTATTTACTTCATAAAGATGGGAAAGGGTAAAAAAGTTGATGAAACTTTAACATATCTATTTAATCAATCTCAGCTGATTAACAATGAAATATTTACTGACAGGGAGTATTCACTATAAAAGTGCTAGAAGCTAAACAGTGTAACCAAATTTAGCTTGTTGCTATCCTTTGATGTGTACTCAAAACCTCTTTACCTTACGAGGGCCGTAAAGAAACCGAACTATTTTTGTACAAAGTGAGTTTTTTTTTTTGTTTATTTTTTTACAACCATTAATCTCCTTTAAAGTATTCTCCATTGGAGTCAATACACGTTTTATATTGCAATATTTTATTCAACTGCTCGAAACATTTTTTAAATTTATCTTTTTTTGATGACAGGCAGCGCCTCCGTCACCTTTGATTTTACTTCTTCAGCGTCCGAAAAACGCTTTCCTTTCATGTCCCTTTTAATTGGGGGATTAAAAAGAAGTCACAAGGGGCTAGATTGGGTGACTAGGAAGTATGAGACACAGTGGTCATACCATTTCTGGTCAAAAATTCGCGCACAGAGAGGGCAGTGTGAGCGGAAGCGTTGTTGTTGTGGAACCTATCTCCCGTACCCCTGTACTGAGCTCAAAGTCACTCTAGATTTCTCTACAACTTCTTTGATGGCTTGTCGTCGATGTTCCAGGACGATTTCACGATTATTTTTTGATATTATTTTTCGGCTTGGTTCTGGCCGTCGAAGGACGTCCAGAGCATGATCCATAGATCATTAATTGACATTTTCCCAATTTTAAGACGAGAAAACCTCTCAAACACTTAAGATTTTCCCATAGCATCAACCTTATAGGCAGCTTTTAACATTTCAAGAGTTTCTGTGTCAATTTTCCTGAAGCAAAGTTTCACGGCCACCTGGTGTTCACGAAAATTAGCTATCACAAAACGACAAGCGCGTAAAACAACTGTCACAAATAAATCATCTCAAGCAGAACGGAACCTTCTCCAGTGACGGAAATTAGCATACGGGCCGGTGAAAATTTGCTTTGCACGGTCCCACCCGCGAAACCAGGTACTACAAAACTACAAATCCATACCTTACGATACGGTTTCTTTGAAGAGAAGTTGATGACTAAGATTCATGAATAAGTTAGTGATTTATCTTTGAAGCAACTCTCACATTAGCGAGCGTTATAAATTTTGGCCACGTTTTCTCAAAAAGCTTACACTTACCACTTGCTTCTCACCCTAGTCCATGAGATAATAATGAATATTTCTCATCCTTATAAACCGTAAGCCCAGGTTGGGGTTATTTCCTTTTTAAAGTTTGTCCATTGGTCAATTTTATTACCCTATGTATTGACTGTTTATTCGTAACTCAACCAGAAGTCACGAGCGCCAACGTACAGCACAGAAAACAGGTTTCGAATATGCGATTCAGGACCAGGTACGTTCCAGCACGTGGATGACACATGTGAATACAATGTTGCCATACTTGAATGGGCATTGGGCCATGGCTCGTACCTTATAGGAATTTATCGACACACCACGACTCACAAAGAATACAAACATATATGAATTTATTAATAGTCTACTAATTGGAAATATTTGAAGAATTGTATAAACGACACGTTTTATTTGGTCTTTTTACTAGCACTTCCATCAGCCAATACTACCACGTTAAAGTGATACAAAATAATATTTATGTGGTAATTAGAATAAATTAAAACATCCCATTTAAAATTTATGCAACAAAATATTTTCATTTAAGTCAATCAACAGCACAAATCATACATACTATATGAATAAATATATTAAAACGACTTAATGAAACCAACCACATAAAAACTTATACATAAAATATTCAATGCATAAGGTAAACAATAAAATAATCTCCTTTGGTCAGTCAAAGCGGGATAAGGGAGAGGGGGGGTTGTAAAATGATTTTAAAAGTCTGAATTTGTGCAGCTTGTGTATACAAATGCTATACACATAAAAATATTTACTCAATCTCTACCAACCATTAAACCATAAGATTGTTCAATCTAAAACATTTAAATTTAAATCTAAAAACCGTTTCCTGTGTTTAAGATGATAAAATTTAGAGAAAAGCTTTATTTTTATAGGAAAATTTGTCTTACGTAATTTTTTTTTTTTTTTTTGGATCTAGCACAGCTAAGCTCAAGTCATTTCAAAAGTATTAATAAGCAGAAAATGGAAAAAAAAAACATAACAATTTTCCTAAATTGGCAATTAAATTGGACAAAACCACCTCAACTGAAAATAGAATGCAGCAGAATTATATTAAATATTCGATTTTAACTATCACGTTTTCTGCTAATAGTCCACATATTATTGATAGCTTCAGGCTATCATACCTAGGTCGTTTAGGTTCAAGGTTTATGATAATTTTTGGGACCCATTTTTATTTTATTGACAATTTTTTTCGTTTGTTTCCATCGAAATGTCTGGCAGATCTTCTCAAGGGCCCCTCTCTTTTGCTTCATGTTTTCCCTATATTAGCAATGGTTGGCTGAAAATCATGTGTTTTGTTTTATGTATTTGTTTATATACTTAGGAAAATAATGTCAATTTATTTTCTTCCTTCTCATATGTGTCAATATTTCTCTGAAACCGAGAGAATATCTTTGGTTCTATTCTATTATTCTAAAAATCTAAAAGATATGTTTCTTAAATTTATTTTAGCAGGAAAACATAAAATTTATATGCTATATAAATAAGTGTAATATTGTAAAACAAAAACGTCTTGTTCATTATTTAAATAAGTTTTGTTTTCTACTGTAATATTTCATACAAAGCCAAAGTAGGTATTTTCCACAAGATTAGAAATGAAATTGGATTTCTAAAGATAGAAATCCAGAGAGCTGAAGGATAAAAAGAAAATATAAACAAAAGATTAGGCGCTCAACTAACTTTGGGCCGCCTTTATCACTCAAGTGTGGAGGTTTTTGAAATTCTCCTTTTGCCGGCAACACCAGGCGAAAATGGCTATTTTTTCTTTAATAAAAATGAAAGGCATACTTCATGGGTAAAGCCAATGCTAAATCTAATATTTAATCCTTTTTACTCCTGACAAAATTTTCTTTTACGGAAAACGATAGAGACATCCCTCCTTTAGTCATATACCTATCAATAATTTATAACTAATAATAATCAGTAGGCCTTACAGAAAATGTATCAAAACAATGTTAATTAATGTAGAAAATTAATGAAACTTTGTTCTTAGTATCTATCTTGCTATTTATATCTCACTATACAAGTTGTTTAAAAGGATTTTGGTTGTTTTTTTTCACAGCTGAAATAACATTCCTTTGCTGTAAGATTAGAGCTTAAATTTTATAGTATACAATTACATTTCCTAAAAGTATTTTCATTAAAATAAGATTGGAATCTAACCTATTATAATTACTACAATTACTATAATAAGTCATTGTGATCAACTGTCTCATCCATCCCATATTTTGAGATTCATCATACAGCCTAGGGACCACCCAACCATGTTTGTCACTGCATTCTGTTACTTGCCTGGGAATTTATTTAGGCACGAAGGAGACCAACGAATAAGGTCATTATTTATAAAAATAACTTAGTTTATAATTTATTTCTGATTAGTGAACATTAATGCTTTACATGTCTCAATATGTGGCTTGCACTTCCACTTAATGAAAAATCGGTATCATAATGTTTGTTAACCTTCTCCTGTTCGGGATTTCCAGTGTGCAAAATAGAACTAAATGAATAAATAAAATTTACTAATATAATAACTCTATATTTATTATGACCACAGCCTTACTATAGTAATATTTTAGTTTTATTATCTACCCTCCAACATGTTCTATGTGCCGTTCACCGCTCCACGTCTCTACCTTCTAGTTGTCTCTTTCGTTTGGTGTCTCGGTATGTCCAATATGTAATATGTGCCTATTTCTTCAGAGTATCCTCGTGTGTTGCCAGCTGAAAATCATTTTTCAAAAACCCGCTCTCTCTCTCTCTCTCTCTCTCTCTCTCTCTCTCTCTCTCTCTCTCTCTCTCTCTCTCTCTCTCTCTCTCTCTCTCTCTCTCTCTCTCTCTCTCTCTCTCTCTGAGCCTCTTATCGTCTTCCCACTCTCCCAGCACTCCTGGCTCCCGCTTATGGCAATAAACTTCCCGGTATAGGGACATAATTTAATGTTTAATACAATTAGCATGATTCATAAGGTAAGCTCCATATCTTTTGAGCACGTTAAGTAAATTAATGCATAATGCACTTTTGTTACAACCACACTGTAACGTTACTCAAAATTGTATAAAATGTAGCCAAAGTACAGGAAATATAATGACCTATTGTAAATAGAATCATTTATGTATAACCTATATTGAATTCTTTAATATTTTAATAAGAAGGTGAAAAAAATAATACAGTTATTAGGGGACAATCGATCCAGTATATTAGCGCTAGGCACTTATTAAGTCTATTGTAGATTTTTTATTATCTCCACGAGAGAGTACATATGGCATTATCAGCATAAGGAGGCTAGCTCATAGTTTGGAGCAATTAGGATGACGTCTATGTAAAAAAATAATAAAATTAGTCCTAACACTGTTCCTTGCGGTTCACCGGAAATACCTACTGAATGAAGGCACGCCATCGTTTAACTGCCATAAAATGTCGATTTCTTGCGTTACATTATAATTATAATTTATTGCTCCAGTTCATAAAAGAAATGTCCACTAATAGTAATACAATGTTTCTTTTTTTCTTTCATTGCCTTTCTGCGAGCAAGGAGAGCTCTAATGGCCTTTATATTTGTGGCGAAAGGGAAACAGTGGAAATAAAAGAAAGCAATATAGGAAATGGTTAGAAAGGGCAGATAGCGTACATGTGGGCCACTCTCGGAGCGATAGGAGATAAAGAGGCGCCACACAGGACAATATATCCTGCGGCTCTTGGGTGTCCTGCTTCGCGCCCCTGCCACCCACTGAGTCCACCGGTCCACGCATTTATAGCAGTGTCTGTCTGATCCTATCTGCGCTCCGAAAATGTTTACGCTGATGAGGCTCTCGATTGGAGGGAGACGTGTCATTTCGGGGAAGGTTCGGCCGATCGTCCGACTGAAAAAAACATTTAACGTTGAAATACCAGTTATAAACAATTTGATTCGTTTACGAGGCGGGATGAGATACTTTTAAACAAAAATACCAAGCAGTTTATCACATATTCAGTTCTTGAGAAATTCACTTAATTCACCTCTATCTGGTCTACCCACAGTTAATTTTTTATTGATATGCGTGCTTTCGGTGGCTAACATAAATTGTGGGTAGACCAAGGTGTGGATTTATTACTATGAATAGCCCACAATCAGCCAACATAAAATTCACGTCACGTCTGTGAGTAAAACATAATGATAAATACATTGCATGCACCAAATAATAAGTTGAGAGCAGGACGAGATGCTAGAATGATCAGAAACCTTGAATTTTGTTTTCTCAATCAGATTCTCGCTGCTTAAAATGATGCGATGTTATATTTCAATAAAGAATCATCGTGTCCGGTGACTGAGGAGCGTGGGGGACTTCCCAAGAATCCACATCGTCTTTTGCATACGAGAGAGGTGACAACCATGTGGATTTGAGAGGCCTTTGAGCTGTTTGTAAATACTGTATGAAGGAGCTAGCGGATTGAAATTGTAAATATGGTAAGAAAGAGAGCATTTATCAAAATTACTCATTGCCTTATCAGGCAGATTGTAATTTTATCATAATAAATTCAGTTGGATAATCATTGTAAAGAAAGATTATAACTAGATGGAATACATAAATCTTGTGAACCAGTGATTTATATAATTTTTTTTTTTTTCATGAAATCTCCATAATTTTTGTAGGTAAATCATAACAAATAATTTAAAATAGAAGGCAAGACTTAGGTGTAGTAAGGAAAAAATTAATAATGTCAACGTCTGATAATCACTATGATAGTAACCAATATTATATTTATGACTATAGAGGGCGGAAAGGTACTTATCCAGTAGCAGTGTAAATCTGTTCCATTATGGAAGACGTGAAGCTGGAAATAATGCAGTGGTTATTACCTCACATCTAACAGACGAAGTGAGTAGAGGGAAAAGTGGGCCTAGCCCGTAGGCCTTCAGGGAGCGGACCGAGGGGATTGGATGCGCTGTGAAAAAGTCTCTGAATGGAACTGTCACAAAGATAGGGCCGGGTGTGGGACTGAGGCGGTAAATGAGTCCATTTATATTAATGAGTATCCCATCCCGCTGAGTGTCAATCCTGCGGAAAAGTTCAAAAACCCCACAGAAACCTACCTTTTGCTCTCCTGGGCCCGGACTGTTGCACGTGATCCGAGCCGCGGGCACTAATGGAAATGAAGGAGTACAGCAGGGATGATGTTAGCCCACTGTTGTGCCTATCAGCCCTTGTATAATTACTTAGCTACTCTGGCCCTCCGATGAATTTAGAATAACTAATAGGTTTGGGGTAACCGGTCCACTATTGTACCGCGCTACTACACTTTAATCAGGAATATTACAGCGGTTAGCTTCAATAGGATCCATTTTAGCTGCATTATAATAAATACTTATCTAATAGCCCTTCCGATATGTACGTATATCAAAGGTTATTGATTAACAGAATATTCAAAGCTTCCACCCTCAATGCTATAACTCAGATTTCACTAATAGCTAACTCAGCCGAACAATATAACAACCACAATAATTGCTATACATAATTACTGTGGCCTCTAGTTATATAATAATACAATTTATTTTTGTTTTTTCTTAACTAAAATTTTGTCTATACATTATTTGAAAACCCTCACTAACATATACTATCTTGGCTACATATGGAACATTATCTTTATGAGTCTTTATCTAGCGCATGTTCAAAACTCAATTGTAATATTTAAGATTGCTTTTTAGCTTTACCTATTGTAAAAATTCTGAGTAATGTTTTCAGTTTATTCAGTGAAATAACAACAGAAGCCGCTTATCTCATTAGTTTGTAATATTCCATTTCACCAAAGAGTATTAAGTAAGTGCTTTTCTATTAATAAGATTTATTTTCCCCTTTCTAAAGTCTCATTATCTGCTCTTGCGGAAGGCTATTATTCAGAGAAAAATAATAATACTCTTTAAATACTAACAGCCTCACCTCTATTGCTTCTTTTTCAGTGCTGCTTCAATCTTCCACAAAAAGCTCATTACATATAACAAAACTGATGCTATGGAATAAGGAAATTTAAATGTTTTATAAGAAAAAATAAATATTATAGGTTATTAGTAGTGCTACTAATCACACTATTTAATAATTATTAACCAAACAAAAACAATTTTCTGTGTTCAATGGCACCTTCAGGCAAGGCAATTGTTTATTATTGATTTATAAAGACATATGTATTTAGTCTCAAAGGTTTAATAGTAATTAGGTGCTTCTAATCACAGTATGTTTTGTCAATTACCCAAAACCAGAATCTGTTATATGGTGAGACTTCAATGAATTACAATTGTAGAAATTGTTATAAATAGAAAATGTTATAATTTTAAAATATTTTTGTATCCTTATTTGAACTTAAACATTAAATCTCATCGATGACTACAAATGATGGTCAAACGATATGTAATACATGATGACAATTTTTTAAAAAATGATTAAGGGTTTATTAACTTAATTCATGTCATTAACTACAGTTATTAATCAATTACTTGAAATGAAAATAAACCTGAAGACATTTTTTTTCGATTATCTAATCTTTAAAATGAGTCCTTACTCAGAAGGTATATGACATTTAAAAAGTTGATTTTTTTTAGTTAGGGTCACAATAAACTTAGTAATGAAAAAACAAAACAAATATACTACATACAGGGCCAGTATACAAAGCTAAGATGGATTGTCATACAGATATTAATAGAATTTGTTTGTTCAACATTTTAGCTATTTTCGATTTTCTATGGAGGTTTAGAAAATAAAAACAAGTAGTTTTGGCTAAAAATAACAAGATTTTTTTTTAGGATTATGTATTTAATTAACTTTGTGAATTCATGATGTCGATGGCAGGTAAAATTGCTGACAATTCAATTAAATCATTAATTAACTTTTCATGTTTTTATCTTATATTCTAAGCTGATTTCTTCACTTTTGTTTTTATATTGGCCAAACAGGAAACACAATTAAAAGTTCAAACCTGTACGTTTTTGCATATATCTCACTATTATATAGAAAAGGTTTTGTCATGTATTGCTAAACTTTTATGAGTATGAGTTTTTATTGATGAATCACTATATAAATTATGTAAGTTACAATTTCCTAATTATTGATAAAAGTGTTTAATACAATAGAAAAATTCACACAAATTAATCAACTCCATGATACTCCTAAGCAAGCGTCTAAGCCACGAGTTGCCGTGGTTTTTAGGCACTTTTCCGAGTCGCAATGGCTGTTCCTTTCTGCCCGTCAACAATACTTCTTTGGTCCCCTTCTTTTCAGTAATAACATAACAAAAATGCCTTCTTACCTTTTCTCCAAATCAAATGTCACCAGTACTAGTTACACCCATTCAACATAACAATTCATTATTGTCCATTATTATTCTTTTCATTGATTTTTTATGAATGGTTTCATTCCCTATTTCGCTCTTATGATAACTCCGGTTTTTTCTTTGAAAATGTTTATCGCTTCTACTCATTTATTGTCCATTGAAATCATCATATTTGTACGTAGGCCATTTATTATTTATAAGCACACAAATCATTGCAATGTTTTCTTAGCTAGACATACATATATTCTTAGGGGACAATGTCCATGAATGAAGTGTTTTTTTTCTTTGATTCGTTCATACATGTTCTGAGTCGATTAATCAGTATTGTCATCACTTGAAGATTAAAGGTAGTTCTTAGACGACAGTTTGTTTTGGGATTGACGAAATGGTCACCGTCTCGCTATCTATTAACATGCCTGATATATTAAGTAAATGGAGATGGAGTATCAAACGGAGTTGGTTAATAATAAAGGGAAGAGCAATCCGGCTGATGAGAAATGTTTATAAATCCTGGGGTTTGAACTCAATTGAAAAGGGGGCGCTTTTGAGAGTTGAGCTGAGTGTTTGTTATGGCTAAAGCACCCAGGGGGCAGAAAGGGTCTACTCCAGACATCAATGGGGAAGATCGTGTAAAGCAGTACATACGGAGATTAATTCCATTAAGGTGTTGGTAACCACTCTGCCTTAATGTCAATAAACTATTTATATAACATATTAATATAGGTGATATTGAATGAGGGTGCTCAATGCTTCGTAAACTAGAATTAATCGGTTTCTGCTGGGATAGAATAAAGCTTGACAGTATGGTATACTAAATATTAGGTTTTTTTTTTGATAATGATATAGCCAATTTTGCTCAGTCTCACTTGTACTATTTCACTCAGGTAAAATCGAGAACACTATTGTACAGAGAGGGCTGTGTGAGTGGGAGTGTTGGCGTGATGGGAAACCCAGTACCCCGACTGCCACCAATTAGGCCTTTTCCGCAACTGCTGCGCATCTTTTCAAAACCTCCGGGTAAAAAG
This sequence comes from Acanthosoma haemorrhoidale, assembly GCA_930367205.1. Classification (NCBI taxonomy): domain Eukaryota; kingdom Metazoa; phylum Arthropoda; class Insecta; order Hemiptera; family Acanthosomatidae; genus Acanthosoma; species Acanthosoma haemorrhoidale. The sequence continues at coordinate 50,979,709 of OV884015.1, read as the reverse complement.
CCTGGTCAACTGTCCCAACCCGGGGAACAAACTCTAATAAATGGACGACTCCTCTCACATTGAAAAAACAAATGACCATCGGCTTAGTGATTGATCTCACCTGACGAGTTTTTCTGGTGGGACACGAGTTTGGAGTCTTCCATTGACCTGATTGTTGTTTAATTTCCAGATCGTATCCATAGCACCATGATTCGTCACCGTGATGACCTTGGAAAAAACGTTTGGGCCAACTATCAACAAAGCAGAGCATGCTTCCAAGCAACCTTGTTTTTTCTTTGCAGTCAGTGGTCAAGGAATACATTTTGCTAAAACCATTCACATCCCCAAATTTTCACTTAAAATTCGCTGTAACTCTAAGTCACTCCAGATTTCTCTACAATTTATTCCATGGTCCATCGTCGATCTTCCAGGACGATTTCCCGATTTTTTTCAATTATCCTTCATTATTCTCGTTGGTTCTGCCGTCAAAAGACGTCCAGAACGAGGTTGATCATTAATTGATAATTCCCCACTTTTAAAACGGATAAACCACTCAAACTCTTGAGTGTTTCAACTGAAACACAATATAAGAGTTGCTGTGGCAGTTTTCCATCGCAGGAATCAAACGTATGCACTTTCGGGCTTTTAATAATGTGAATGTTTGCTCTATTAGTGCTAAATGGATTATTTTTTATTATATTGTATTATTTATATCTAGGTTTCATTTTATGTATGGTCACAAATAGTTGCTTTGAATTAGAATTGAATTGATTTATTTATTTTTCATCGCCGATCATGGAGAAATGTGATGTTTACCTATCTATTTCAACACTGTGGTATTTGTACAACATATATTTAATATATGGTTTAGCCTGTGTGAGTTTTGAACCTTCTGCTGTTGACAGCCATTGATTACTTTCATCCACCTAAGCTCTTAAACAATAGCTTTGGTGCATATGTATACACCCAAAAACACCCTATGATAAAACAAAAAGCAAACAATAAACATAAATTCGACAATTGCAATTTCTGAGCGAGTTGTTCGTTGGAATAAACTGCATAACCTTAATCTTGTAAAGGCCGAGTACGATTGCAGCAGACACAGAGATTGGTGCTTTTATAGCAAGTGTTCGTTAGTCATAGCAGTGCGGCCTCCCCTTTGAGTCCTTTCTTACGTTTTGCCAGAAGTACTTCATTTATTATCAGATTTATGTTATAACTGCGAAAGCCCACAATGAGAGGCGACCACCCAGCATACTATCGCCCGATAAGTCTCCTCCCTCACATGGGGAAGATTCTTGAAAAGATAATACTGAACTACCTGTAGGAGTTCTATTCGGAAAAGTCTCATTCTGTACGAACAGACAGGTTTTCAGGCTCCTCTGAGTATAGAACATTCGCTAGTGAAGGTAAATGAGCTGCCATGTTCTCGTTGGACTGCACGCAGGCGTTATACTCAGTTGGTTTCCTTCTTGAAGGACAGAGCGGTGCGGGTACGGGTGGGTGATTCCTCTCTAACCCATTCCCTCTGACTTGTGGAGTTCCTCAAGGAGCGGTTGTGTCTCCGATGCTTTTTAGCATGTACAGTTCTGAAATTGTTGGAACAAACTACAAGAAAGCTACGGTAATCGCTTGCGATTTACAGCAGCAGCATTAGTGCACAAAGAGCTGAAAGGACAAGTCAGTTTGTAATATAATCAGTGACAGACTGGATAGGTCAAACATCAGTGTGAACGCCGGGAAGAATCATATGAATCATTATACTTTTGTACGCAAATCGTAACGTAGTATAATCAGAAATTGTATAAAATGTAGCCAAGCTACAGGACATAAATGAACTATTGTAAGTAGATTCATTTGTTGAATCTCTATTAAATTCTTTAATAATTTTACAACAAGGCGATATGAAGAAAACACCTACTACTATTCTCAAGTATCATATAGATGAAATGTTTAAAAAAAGGAAAAAAAAAGTTTAAAAATAAAAAGTGAAAAGTTAAATTATACCTGAAATTGTCAAGGAATCAGATCTGTTGCCAATATAATAATTTTCTTTCATCGTTCCACACAATACTCCTCCGAGGTGAGCTCACAGTGAGGGAGCGAAGTGTAAATCACAAATGACGAGACAAACTGGTTCTGGAGGCGGGAGCTATGGCCAAATAAAAACTAGCCATGCCCGGGAACAGTGACCTTTCCACTCGCGACATTAAAAAACAAAAACAGACCGAAGATATACGACACTGGTTTCATCCCACTAAAACCTTTTTATGCTTCTATATAAAATGCACCGCCTTATAATTCTCGGCTGCTAGAGCCGTGCCGGAAATGAACTATACCGTATGTCACCGGTGTCGGATTTCTTCATGCTTAAGCCAGGCTCCTATAGACCATGTTATTTAATCTAGAAGAACTATAAATTTGGATACATAACCGTGGGAGGGTGATGGAGGGGGGGTAGTCTATTTTGTGCCATTATTAGAATTAAGTTAAAAAGAAAAACAATTGTGTTCCGAAAATCTTAGATGAACTTGTCTTCCAACAAGTACTTTATTTCTTATTCACAAGCGCTGTTAGCAGCCTATACCACCATTCTTAAGTGCTCAGAATTTTGTTATTTCTGTTAATTTTAGCGGTGTATATAATAATTTTAGCGCCTCTTTACCCCAGAGAGTACAGTCGAAAGCTCCTGTGAATAAGAAATAAAAAAAAAACACGTGGGGGATAAAACAGGACACTGCTTATTTACTTATTATAAATATTTAGTTATCAGTAGTGTGCTATAATATTTTTAGATAACTCGTTATATATTAAACAAATTCAAAGGAAGTCTTGAAGCATCACACAAATAGTGGGGTTTTAAATACGATTTTAACTGTCAATTTTAATGACTTTATGTAATTATAATTAAGTTAATTTCCAACACATGTTATTACATTATTAATCATGACGTCAAGTGTGATAGGAAGATATTTCTGCTCATTTGGTATTTTTCGTTGCATAGGATTTTTAGGATCTTCGGGGCAACACGTGGTACCTTGCAAAATCTCTATTATACCTCTAAAATAACTGGTAATAAGAATACTGGTTCGATAATTTGTAATTATTGTTTAAAAAGTCATTATCATTATCTTTAATCAAGATGTCGAGATTTAAAAGACACCAAGTAATTTATCAACACTTAATAATGATTTAAATGAAGATGCAAATATTTTCATGTCTTGCCAATATGAAATGAGACCTCTATGAAAACTTTTATGTTTCTCATTTGAGTAAGAGATTCACTAATACCTGACCAGTCCGACAGATAGTTCCAGGATTTGAAAAAAAAAAAAACCTTGTCCTGTTGATTATAAAAGATAATTGAGGGTTACTAATTAATTACTTAGTACAAGTACTAACAAAGTAATGAAATTTCTTCAATAGTATCAGATTCCTATAAAACCCCTTTTCTACTAGTAAAAAAAATGAAACCATAAGGAGGTGGAGAGCAAGGTATTAAGTTTAAAACTTTTTGCAAAACAAACAAATGATCTGAAAACTTCTATTCGCAAACTATTGGACAATGGGATCTGGGTCGATAAAAATAAGCTCTGTATTGCACTATCGCAAACTTTGAAACTAAAAATACCTCCTTTAAAATGTCACTGCACTATCAAACCGGAGGAGCTTTGCGGTAAAAAACTGCATTTATTTTCTGCCCAAAAACCGGTGGTCGACTATATAAACAAAATGTGGGGTCGTTCCCTGAATCCTACGAAATTCCGGGAATTAAAAATGGAGGAACATGGAGAACTAGTTTTACCTTGCGTTGTTGGTTGGTTCACGAAAGGGAAAGTCTTCGGAAAGATTCTAGAAATTACAGAGTGATGTCGCTCCTTATCTAAAAAAACCGAATAACTTCCTCACATCTCAGCCCCTCCTTAAAGGGGATGAATGGCTTTGGGATCTCGTTTTCCTCTGTGACATGACTCCACACCTAAACGCTCAATCATTTCTAAATGTAATGATTTACCAACGCTCGTTTCTCATGTTGGATCTTATGAGGAAACGTTTAATAGTTCTTCTGAGAACCGACTGGCTCATTTACCGTACGTACAAAGAACCAGCTGGTCAAAATAAAGGGGATCCTGACGTGGGTTTGTGGAAGAACGATGGTGGCCCACGGCCGAAAAAGGTTAGCTGTCCTTGAACTATGGAATTGTCTTACCCATGAAAGTATGTAATTCTTTAGTAATGTTTAGGTGTATGTTATCAAATTAAAGAATACAACTTATTAAATAATAATGTGTGCAGTGGACTATAAATACCAAAACATAAATCAGATTAATCACTATTTCAAAACAATTATTGTGGTTACAAATCTTCTTGCACAGTAACGACCGATCTAGTAACAAATACACCACATTGAATGTGTATGTTGATATAAATAATTAAATATAACACAGGAAATTAATGAAGAGGTAGTGTGACCATCGGAAGCCTTAACTATGTGATACTGACATACCTTTTTTTCACAATGAACCAGCTCTAGAAAAAAATGTCGAGTTTATATTGAATTATATTCAATGCCGGTAAAGGCTTTGATGAATTAATAATAACTTTGAAGTACTGTTAGAAATAAAAAAATAACCGTCAAAGGTTGTAATGTAAAGGCTCCTGGTGAAACTCCATCGAAGTCAGACAAAGCTTCGGAAACAGAGAGCAGAGCAGTGAAGCGAGTGAGCTTTTTAGTACATATTGCCACGTATCCAGGTCGCAATTTAAGCACATTTTACACTCAGCGGTACTTGCTTTGATCAGTATTCCGCGGCTTAGCTCCTTCCACATTCCCACTACCGATCCACTCCTAGTCTTTATTACTGCTCAAAGTGTGAATTTCGGTAACCATTCCGAGGGAAAATCATATAATCTGTTTAAAGGGAGGAAACATATCCACCCATATAGTCAACTAGGGCAAGTTTTAACTTGACTCAACAGAATGGGAAATTCACTGTCTAAAATGGGGATTTGTATAGAGATTTTTAATCACACCAAGCCTACAAGTAGATTCATTTTGAACCAGGTACGTGGCCAACTCCAGCTATCATAGCATCAGTGACTTTTGCCTGATTAACTGAGAAAAACTAATTAGCAATTGTCGAGGGATGCACGCCCAGGAGGTCTTGTTGACCCAGCCACAGCTCGGTGGGTGAAAAAGATATGAATAAACCTGTGGTTCTTGACCATTGCTGGTGGCCTAGTCGGCGATCTAGATAGGTCTGGTAAGGTCTGCCCCAACAGTGCACTATCTTAAGAAGACTTGGTACAGGGTAGGTATTATAGGATATTTACGGGGTCTTGGAATGACCACAAGTTCACACACGGTATCTAAGGATAGTCGTCCGGATCCCAAACGCGAGTGTGCACCAGAAAGAGGCTAACTGGACCGCTGGGGGAAACGCTACTAGGTACATTTTGTAGAGCCCTAGAGATCGTCATCTGCATGGTAGATATCCCTTACTAGTATGTGCTTGCTTTAGTGAGACGAAGCCAGAGAATCCCACTAGCCAGGTATGGGGTCTGACAACGCCGCACTAAAACATAGCAAAGTTAGGAAAGCGAGGTGCAGAGGTAGTTTAATAAGAAAGCCATGGTTCGATTAGAGCAGCAAGCGCCAGTGCAGAGAGAGAGAGAGAGAGAGAGAGAGAGAGAGAGAGAGAGAGAGAGAGAGAGAGAGAGAGAGAGAGAGAGAGAGAGAGAGAGAGAGAGAGAGAGAGAGAGAGAGAGAGAGAGAGAGAGAGAGAGAGAGAGAGAGAGAGAGAGAGAGAGAGAGAGAGAGAGAGAGAGAGAGAGAGAGAGAGAGAGAGAGAGAGAGAGAGAGAGAGAGAGAGAGAGAGAGAGAGAGAGAGAGAGAGAGAGAGAGAGAGAGAGAGAGAGAGAGAGAGAGAGAGAGAGATCAGTGTTCACTTCAAGTGCCTGGTTTCTACTGTCTGAAAAAGCTTTTTTTTTAAACCCCTTTTTATTCAAATTTGTTTACAAACAGATGATCAAATACAATGAACAATATTTACAAAATGTCTCCGCTTGCTGCATACGCAGATATATTTGAAGAAGGGTAGATTTACAAAAACATTTCTTTTTAAAGTTAAAATATTAATACATATTAACAGGACTAGGTGATGGGGCTCACCTTCGGATTACAAAAAGAAAAAGGGAAAACTTACAAACATGTAAGTCAAAAAAGATGGCTTGTATCCATTTGTCAGGAAAGTACCGCAATCTTATAAGTTTGCGAGTTGTACTATCCCTCTCCTCGGCATCTGGAAAAGCTCGGAACTCCCGCCTTATATATGCAGGTCATTCCTGCATGCAGCGAATCAGAGAGCTTTTTATTCGACCAATCAGGGGTTACTATGCCGGCGCCCCTAGTGAGAGCTCTTGTGGTGTCGGGATCGAGATCTCTCTCTATACTGAAGCCGAATATTTATTGATAAAATATGGAAAGGTGCCTACTAGGGTGTTTTCTGGTCCGTGAAGAGGGTAACTTAAAAAAATATTTATTAAATAATAAGAACATTTAATTGAAAAAAAAAAATGGTTTCACGTCTTAGTTTTACGTTGATAATTACGTAAGAATAATCATAATATGTGGTCCGGTTATCTTCATTGTAACCTCCACAAAATAAGTCATTTTTGAGTACTTCAAAAAAATTTGTGTAATATAAAAAAAAATTCCCATCTGAATTTAACTTGAACAATTCTTTAAGGTTCACACATAAGGATTTATATTTTTTGTTGGCCACTGAAATTAAAGTCATAAGATTTTAGATAAAAAGTCTAAAAAAAAAAAAAATGGCTGGATAATAACTACATTTTTCTTCAATCTAGCCTTATAACACGTGAACGAATGTATTTGGTACTGTAGTGACTCAAATACATCACCCTATACTCTGGTGCATATATAATGTATTGCCATTAGATGTAAAACATGGTAAAAGCTTTTTCTAGTAATAAATCATGGAGAGATCGGCAGTCGTAATACGAGGCACAGAGAGTCGAAGGTCGTCTGCAATAAACCTGAGAGGGTAAGCCACCTGACTGTCATAAACAGACCCGGGCAGACCTTGGGTCACCTTCCGGCGGTCATAAAATCTAAAAGCCATGCCATAAAATAGTCCTTTAGGGGACGAGGGATCACGTACCTCAGTGTAGGTGTGACGTCATAAACATACCCCTTTCAAGCCAGGCTCCACCTTCCGGTAGGTAGGGGAGATAATATTTAAACCAGGGGGTTTCGCCCTGTAACACCACTCTCTCCCAGTCTCCTCATCTCGACAGCCGCTATCACTCGGTCGCGTCACGCCAGGGCCCCGGGGCCCTGGAAGTAAGTTCACTCAGCCTTCTACTAGTCTATTATCTCTCTGCCACACTTCTGCGCCGTCACCCTGTCTCACAGCCCTTGCAGACCTTCCGACGACTTGTACCTATTACGCTGCCGATCTCCCGCCCGAACTCTGAAAACTGGTCTTATTCTTCGTGAAACCTCTGTACCTCTTCTCCTGAACACAGTGTATTGTCGGGACACATCCCTATCAATAAAATGGAGTCAGATATTAACGCCGACATGGAACATGGTCCATGTTATAAACTACAACAATCCGCACTTGTCACCAGGGCTAGAGTGATGAGGCACTCCCCTAGTGGCAACCCGACAGGTACAAATCAAGCAAGCCAAACTAAATAAAAATCTGTTAACTGAAATAAGATTCTTTATTATCTGATTATTTGCAAAATCACTTACAAAGAGAGTAACATTGCGGCAAAAGGAAGGGTAAAGTTACAAATAAACTTTGTCCCGTGTAACCAAATTTCGTTGTGCACAGCCAAATAAAATCTTATAAGTTATCAGGGAAAATTTTTCAAAAAACCCAGAACTTGCCACATCTAAATGAAAATATATTACCGCAATTACTACTTCTTACTAATTTGTACTTCTAGTATAATCTAATATTACTAAAATAAAGCACACAATTTTTTTTTTTTCTTAATATCCCTTTATTACTACAACTATGTAACATTTTATACAATTTGTAATAATTTTACATTGCAATTTGTTATTGTTACAAAAGTATAATGTAAATTATACATTGATTGTCTCATCATGTTTAAAAGTGATAAGCCTCATCTTATGAATCATAGACCTAAAACTAACTAACATCAAACACAAACCTAGTTTTTCCCAACACTCTGTTGCCATTGATGCGGGAATGGTGGAGGTGGAGTCTTAGTGTTAAATACTGGGCAATTTACCACTGTTAGTTTTTAACACTGGGTGCTGCTACGAGTCAAAAAACTTGATGTGACGGCACACCACACAACGGGTGCAAGTCAACGTTCTTTCTCGAGAGAGGTATGTTGGACCAATTTTGTCATGATCCCATTCTGAAATTGCTGGAGACTTTTAGATCTATTGTTAGTCAAGTGAGTACATAGTGGGACGCCGCACAGTTGAGCTGACTGGAGGACACATTTATGTATCATCAGCTTGAGACGAAGCGACAGGTTGAGTGAAGTTAGCAGGTGCGAAAGCCGGTAAGGTCTGTGTCGTACTTTTTCTTGTATAGAATTTACTGCAAATTACAGTACGAAAGTATGCATACATATATATAAATATATATATAATTGAATATATTAATATTAAAATAAATATATATGATAAATTGATTTTTGTGGGATGATAGGAATCATGCGCCAAAGCGATATAACAATGATAAGTCACGCCCGTTTCCAATTAGCTGATTTAATATCGTCAGGAGGAAATTAAGGTTGATGAAAAAAGAAATAAAAAAAAAGAAGAAAAACATGAAGGTGAGATGATTGGCAATATAGTATTTTGTTGTATAAGAAGGGTTCAATCAGCGGTATGATAGAGATCATGAGGGCCCGGCTATCAGCGAGTAATGGAAGACAGCCTCTGCCCGAAGCGGCAGGGTCACGAGCACCATGCAATCTGCAGTCCTCGATCCGATCCATCTTGTCCTGTGCTGGGGTACCCCAGGGAATATCATCATCTTATCTTGGTCAAACCCGGCTCTAAAAAAACAAGTCAAGTGTGATTCATCTCACGGATTCTAGGTATCGTTAAAAGCACTGACATGATTATTATTAAAAGGTCGCATGAGCTAGATCCCAGTAAAGGAATCCAGGGTAGAAAACTGAACTCGAAATCGTATGGTTTAATTCCTGGTTAGTTTTAGTAAACAACGTACTACTTTGCCTTATTCACTCAACAGCTTATACTGTGCACATAAGAATGGCAGCGTAGACCGATGAAAGTAAAAATTTGTTAGAAGAACGCTTTAATATGATCAAGAATGTCACTATAAAATCTCATTCCAATAAATAAATAAATGAAGTTTTTGTTACCTGTTCTTATACGCCCTTTATGAAAAGACATAGTAATAGTAAGACTTTGTGTGACTCTTCGTATAATATTGGTTGTGATAGTGAATTGTTATAAGGTGAGTTTCAAAATATTCACCAATAGAAAAAACGAAATATAAAAAAACGTTAATGATGCCAAGAGGAAAAACAACAGGATCAATAAAAAATTAATTCCAACAAAAAAAATTCAGGCTCTTAGAAGATGAATACGTTCCGACTTCTGGCTGGTAACTGTTTCTAAAAAAACCTTTTAAAATGCTTACCTTTCCATTGTGGTAACAAACGATGTTTGAATGAGTAGACATTGGAACAAAATCGGCATTTATTTGATAATTTTTATTCAAAACAAAGCAAAGAAGCTCAAGACACTTTTATTGCTCATTCAATGATTATTTTTAACTACACCCCTTCACAAACGAGTCTTTATGGACCCGAAAAACCTATATTAATGATCAATGATCATTAATATCGTCAACGTCAATATCTGTAAAACGTTTTTCCTCAAAGTACACCAAGTACCCGCAAAATGTCCTCCCAAAAGGTTAAGGATCGCTCAAAAAATAAAAAAAACCATAAGACTTTTGAGGATAGAAGAGGGAGGCACGCCAACAGAAAATATTGACTTTCATGATGAAGAAATTGAAGCACCATTAACTGAACAGAAAGATCCTCAGATTTTTAATAATAAATTTTTTTAACATGTACGTCTTAACAGTTTAAATAAATCTAGTTACTTGCCATATTTTCTGAATTAGTCTTCAGTTATTTAATAAAAATTTATATTGAGTGATTAGAAACCTTTACATGTATTAAAATTTTTGTTGTACTTTAAATGCCTAATTTTATTTTAGTTATTTATTGAGATCTCAAAGTGCAAATATATTTTATTGAACTCAAGCTTATATTTTTTGAACCTTAATATATACTTTTATTTTATTTTCTAACAAAGGCATATGTATTTATTTTTTATTAAAGTATTTTCTTTTACTTTAAATATTAACTACAATTTATGTTTTAATAGAAGAATAAATGCTCTATGCAAGAAGGGCCCTCGGAAAGGGGATTCTCTATGAAAAGGGGCATTTTTAATTATATTTATTATAAAATTATTGTACTTGTCATCTAAATTTTAAAACCATAGTGTTCAAACAAATATCTAGGTAGAATATTATTCTAGAATGTCGTTTTCAATTGGTTGGTGGCTATCAAGCCGGTACGAAATTCGAAGTTAGAATAAAAAATGTTAACTGATTAATCATGATAACTAACAACTTTAGATCAAAATGCCAAAAAAGTGTTCACATAGTCATGTTTTATTATATTTATTTATTTAATATAGGCATGGGATATTTATGATAAAGACCGAATGTCTTTTGAGTTCCATTTTTGTGTGAGGGTGTATTATTAAATATTATATTGAAACCAGGAACATTCGGAATGTACGTTATTTTTTTCCCTTTTAAGTGAACTCTACGGAATGTGTCTAATATTTTTTTGAACATTTTTTCGGGTACAAAGCCGTTTTCATCGGTTTTATGATAGGTTATTTTTAATTTATCGGGGTTTCATATCCCACTAAAGCATTGGAAAAATGGAAATTTCTTGCTTCGATATGAGCTCCACCCCTGCTATAAATATTTATTATTAAAGATGATATTGATGTTTGAAAAACATTAAGGTTCTTGTATCTCTGGAAGCTTGCAAAAATACTTGCTCCAGTCAGGCTCGAACTTGAATGTGACAGAGAAAAGACACAGAACTACAGTGATCAAAACAAAAAAAGAATAGTCATGCTACAACACCCGATGAAGTGGTTTTGTTAACTGTAGCTTGTCATAGTTGCTACGTGGTACTTAGGTGCTAGTGCCGTTAGCTTGTGCAACAATAAAATAAATTTAGTTTTCCTAATTGTATTCGCTACTTTTTTTATTTAAGTAGCTACTCATTCTGCTCAAGATGGCTTGACCGTAACAAGACCCACCACAAAGAACAGAATCTTTCAGCGAGCTGTGGATCAACCCCTTTCTCCTCCTCAGTTTGAAGTCAGCATGCCTACCACTAGACTATGGTCTAGAAAATTCTAAAGTATCTTTCAAAGGCAATTTCTAATTTGCTTTTAATAACTTCTAACGTGAGTGTGAATTACACAGTCCATTCTACTCTACAATTTTACCATCTGCAATTGTTTTCAAAGCCACTAATGCCATTTCGAATTGTTATAGTGAAGGTGATTAGTTGACAGGTTAACTATTTACTGTAAGCCAACGATGGAGAATCAGTAAAAACAAATTTGTACAGTCTGATATTTCTACAAAAGGTTTATCAGCTCTACCTAAAAAAAAAAAAAAAAAAAATAATCGGCCCAGAAATCTGAAACGTTTCCTTTTAATGTGGCGTTAGAAAGGTTTCTTCAGCCCTTAAACATTACATCAAACTGTTTCTTATTGGAATTGAGATTTCTAACTTCAACTTGTAAAAACTTTCTCACATCATTCCACCCCGGCTTCTCTTCTTATACGGAAACTCTTGCAGAGAAATCGCTTTGAGCACCTAGTCGCTTTGTAACCTCATGGAAGGGGTTCTCTGCTCTTCAATCTGTGGTCAATCACCGTAAAATATTGCGAAATATTCCAGTGATTTGAATATTTCAGTTACTAGAGAGCTTCACAATGTATTGACTATCAAGAAAAATCTTATCAACTTCTCAAAAAGGGAAAATGTTAATTATGATAAATAAATAAATCATTCATGATATCATTAAAATAAAAGACAAAATACTTTCTTTTCAATGGAATATTTACAATACACACAATATAGGCACAAACACACTGTCTAGGAATCCCATAGATTGGATTGATTTTCACCTAAGGGAAGCAACCAGCCAATAATCGGGGGCATCTCCCATGCTACTTCATCATCACAAGAAAAGTATTAATTAATAAAATCCCTGTCAGCCTATATTCATCGGACAGATATAGAAGACTTTATTATTAACTTATATATAACTTTATTACGATAAAATTACAATCTACCTTATTTATTAGGCAATAAGGAATTGAGATAAATGTTTTCATTCATACCATATAGATCAGGGGCCTCCCAAGTCCAGATGGTTGTCACCTAACGCGCATGCGAAAGAAGAAGCGGAGTCTTGGGAAGTCCTCCACGCTCCTTCGTCAGCCACGTCACCGGATACGAGCCAGTAGAGGACGACGAAGAGCGCGAGAGCCACATACACACAGGACATGATTGTAGAAACTGGCCATTGCTAGCACTCCCACAACGCATTTATAGCAGGTCACGAGGCCACTTCCCTTTCAGTCGCCGAGGAGGATTATAGGGATGAGTGGAGCAGTACAATGACTGTACTACGGGATTAGGGTGGCTGGATAGGTTACTATGGAATTTCATGAACTTGGAAGGGATGAGTTCAATGTAGGGTATATTAAGATCGTTATGAAGGGTTTTGTTGCTGACGTAAGAAGGGACATTTACTATTGTTGTCAGGGCTTTTGATTGAAAGGATGGGATACCATAGTATATATCCCATAGGATATATGGGTTGTTGTTCGAATTTTTTGCTGTCCCCCATAGCTCTATTCCGTATGTCCAGATTGGCTTAAGTATAACTTTGTAAATAAGTAGTTTATTTTCTATTGAAAGATGGGATGTCCTTCGAAGTAGTCTGTACAGTTGTCCAAAGCGTCTGTTTAGTTCTTGTCTTTTTAGCCTCGTGTGTGGGTTCCATGTCAGTTTTTTGTCGAATTGGAAGCCTAAATACCTTACTGTCTCAGACACGGGGAGAGGGATCAAATTGTAAAAGACTAGCGGACAGGACTTGCGGCAGAGGGTAAAGGTTATGTGGGAACATTTTGCTTCATTGACCTTGATTCGCCATTGGTTGCACCAATACTTGATCTCATCAAGGTGTTTTTGAAAGTTTTGGGATGCTATATCAGGGTCTGAGTGGGATGACAAGACTGCAGTGTTATCTGCAAATGTTGCCAAGAAGGTATTGGGGGTAGAGTGGACATCAGCGGTGTATAGGTTATAGAGAAAGGGACCAAGGACGCTGCCTTGTGGAACTCCTCTTTTATGGGATAGTAGCTAGAATATTCTAAACCGCATCGGACTTGGAAGAATCGGTTTGAAAGGTAGGACTTTATGATTAGGAAAAGGGTCTGTGGTAAATATGTTTTGAGCTTGTAAAGCAAACCTGCGTACCAAACCCTGTCAAAACCTTGAGTAAGGTCCAGAAATGCAGCAGTGCAATACTGTTTGGATTCAAGGGCTGAGGAAATGTGATCAACAACGCGAAGGCCTTGTTGAGTAGTGGAATGTTGTTAACGGAAACCAAACTGGTGTGTTGGAAAAAGGTTTTTGGATTCAAAAATTGGAAGTAGACGCGTTATTAGGTGTTTCTCAAATATGTTTGAGAGATTAGGGAGTAAGCTAATTGGAGGGTAAGATGAGGCGTCATTGGGTGGTTTACCGGTTCTGGAAAATAGGACAATAATCGAATGTTTCCGGAGGAGAGGAAAGTGCGTCGTTCAGATAATGCAATTATAGATGTAGGTTAGGATGATTATGGCTTTAGGAGGAAGTTGTTTGAGAATTAGAGGAGTAATGAGATCATATAGAGGGGATTTTTGGTAAGGTAAGTTTTTCAGAAGGTTTTTAACCTGAGAGGGGTTAACTGCTTATGGTGGAAGTGAGAGAGGTATAGGTAAAGTGAGGAAATCTTTAACAGTTGTGCTATGAGTATGGTTTTAATGAGAAAAGAGGAGGTGAATTCTCCCAACCTATCCCCATCCGAAGCCACCTAGGACCCATCATTAATACGGAGTGGGTGTTAATTAGGATGATACTTTAGTTACATTAGGGAGTTATCCCTGGTAGAGAGGAGAGGTAGGAAATGAAAGAATCGGAACGAAAGGACGCCAATTGCAGCTTTACCAATATGCAATACTGATTGTACGGGTGGCGATGAGCAGGATGTCGGGCTCATTGCCACACTTGTCTGGAGTGGCGTTTGGTTTGGATTAGGTCTTTGAGATGCGGAGTGTCGGGAAAGGTTGAACAATTGTCGGAGGTGAACAATTGTCAGAAAAGGTGAACAATTGTCGGAGGTGAACAATTGTCAGAAAAGGTGAACAATTGTCGGAGGTCAACAATTGTCGGATTGTTGTAGTTAATAACATGGACCATGTTCCATGTAGGCGTTAATATCTGACTCCATTTATTGATAGGAATGTGTCCCGACAAGACACTGTGTTCAGGATGAGGTTCAGAGGTTCATAAAGAATAAGACCAGTTTTCAGAGTTCGGCGAGAGATCGGCAGCGTAATAAGTACAAGTCGTCAGAGGTCTGCTAGAGGCTGTGTGGCAAAGTGCCGTCGTAGAGGTGTGGCATAGTGAGAGTAGATTAGCGGAAGGCTGAGTGGGCTTACTCCCAGGGGCCCGGGATCCCTGGTGTAAGTCAAGTCGTGCGGCTATGGAGACTAAGAGACAGAGTGTGTTTTCAGGGCGAAATTTACTGATATAAATATGGTAACCCCCTCCCTCGTGGAAGGCGGAGTCTGTCTGCAGGGGTATGTTTTACGATATACAGGTGGCCATTTCCTTTTAGTTTTATGACCGTTGGGGTAAAAGGGTGTGTTTTTTATGGCTGCTAGGGTTTCACCCACTTGGGTTATTTGACCGCCTATAGGTGCCCCTATGTCTACCTGGCTCGTCAGGTACCGTTTTATGACGGTGCCCCTCTGAGTTACTTGTCGACGACTTCCGACCTCTCTATGATTTATTACAAGAAGTTTACACAGATTTACATTTCTATTATAATACATTATGAACCAGAGTGTAGGGTAATTTACATATTCACATATTCGCTATATATCGCTACACGGAGGTAAACAATTGATTGTGAGTTTTTGGATCACGGTGGGGCGACGAGGCCTCCCAAGCCGACCTTAGGACCAGAGTAGTGAAAGAATTCACTGCATCATCTAGGTCTTGGGATGTTTTCAGGGACACTTTGAGGTCTACGAAACCTGTAAGAAGCTGGCGGAAGTGGTCCCAATCGACTGGGCTCCTAATAAATGAAGGAGGAGGCAGTTTGTGAATTGGTCTTAGGGAAATGGTTAATAATCAAGGGCTATGATCGGAGGAGAGGTCTTCGAGGTGCGTGAGTGAATAGTTTAGTGTTCCTAAACTATTGTAAAAGAAGAAGTCAAGGAGATCTGAATTTCGGTTGGGATCTGATGGCCAATAGGTGGCTGTGTCAGGAGAGATCGTGGAGCAATGTTTCCGTGTGAGTGCAGACAGCAAAGCACGTCCTCGTGAATTCGTGGATCTTGACGCCAAGTGTTGGTGCTTCGCATTAAAATCCGAACCTACAGGTGTAATTAGGGTTCTGAACTGTGTAAGGAATGAGGTTAAAAGGCTGGTGAGATCTAAAGAGCTTGAAGGTGGAGGAATATGCGAGATGTGTGGTTGAGGATGGGATCGACTTTGTAGGTTGACGGGATGAACGAAATGCTGGGGAAGATGAACTTACGGACAGGGGGGAGTGGGCGGTGCCTATGACTGCTCTCTGTAGCGAATGGCATCGGCAAAAGTGACAGAAGGCCTCAAATTTCTGGCTTGGCCGCTTCTTGTTGCTGGTTTTTCCTCTTCTGGCCGACGACGCAGTTCGGTTCTGGACTTCAGCGTTCTGTAAGCCTCACAGCCCTTGCAGTTGGCCGGATGGCCTTACTGGCAGAGCACGTATACAGCAGGCGATTTCAGGGGATTTTTGCACAATTCATTTTTGTGCTGACCACTGCACTTTACACACCTGGGAGGGTGGTGGCAGTACGATTTTGTGTGCCCATATGCCTGAAAGTTATGGCACTGGACGATATCGCGTTTGCGATACGGTTTTTCAACCTGTGTAATACAGCTGTTTTTATTGATTTATCTTGTTGCCTGTCCTCGCGTAACACGTTTGTTATTTGGCGAACTTAGAATCCGAGAGCTGAGAGTTCGTCATCTTTTTCGTCAGCTGGTGTGGTCGGGTGCAGATTTCTGATCGCTACTCGGAGCGATCTTTCTGGTTTTAGTTGATAAGTATGAAAGCTTTTTTTTTTTTTTTTTTTATCCTCACCTCTTAATTTTTAAAGATTATGGATAAGGGAAAAATAAAGGATGATAAGTATGGAAGTCGGCATTGGTTTCTTCCAAATACTTAATAATGGTCCGATAACTATCGGGAGTGTCCGGAGAGAAAAAACGGCATTAATGAACTATATGAAGCTAGTGAATAAATGATTCTAATTTTGTTGGAGAGAGTAAAAGAAAATATTCCCAACACTATTTATTTATATTGTCTTATAATTTCTCAGGAATGTGAACATCGATTGTTCTTATTAATATATGAAAGTCGCACACTTAGAAACTTGTCTACAGTCAGTTTAGCCCATGTCTTACACATGAGGAATTATGCTAGACATTAGATATAATAGAATGTAGAATGTGTAACTCCTCTTCTACTTCTTTATCACTACAAACAAAAATGTATTAATTAATAAAATCGTAAATTCAAAGATCAGGGATCTCCCTGATATTGATTGTTGTTATATCAAAAACCAGTCTACGTATTTTATTCTATTTAAAATATTCACACTTTGATGATTTTGAAAACGGCTTTAGAGTCACCCCAAAAATCTTTTATTCATTTTTATACCACCAGTCATCGTTTCACGCTGAATCATCATGAATGATATTATTTTTCAAAATCAATGTCCTAATCTATTGAATACCAAATTGGTAACTTCTCTTAAATGTATAAGTCATATAAAAACATCTTTTGAAACGTGCGATAAAAAAAACATTTCTATTCTCCATCCAACAAGCTATTAAAAAGTATTGCTAGTTAAGCTGCTGGATGGAAGTCTCGTAAAATATATATTCTAGAAGTTACAAATTCGATAGTGCAAGAGTGGGATTTTGTAAAATAATATAATTCATAGTCCTGAATAGGTGAAACGCCGACTGGTGATTTTGACAATTTTTGAGAAAAATAAATATACACATCGTGTAAGTATTAAAATTGTCTCTTTATGGTGAGTTGAAGAATATTACAAATAAAACATTGACTTACAAATTCTGAGCTAAACTGTGTTTATGTTTTTTTTTCTACTTTTAAAGACTTAAACATATCAGGCCAATGAATAAAAGGATGTAGATTAAAAGGAAAAAGATGCACCACACAGTTCAGGCTTTCTGCGAAAACGATTTAAAGTTATATTATTAGTGAATTTTAGCCATCAGAGGCTGATTATTTCAACACTTAGCACAAAGGATTAATCAAGCTAAAAAACTCACAGGTTTGGTCAAATAAAAAACATGTTGTCAATGACAGCTAAATGACCTTTTGTAATTGTAGTTTAAATAAAAACATATTTATATTTTCACAGTGATCGGTTAAATAAAGCTTGAGTCTCTTCGTAATTCTCTTAGTGACATCTTAATTTGTTACATAACAAACCACAGTGAAAATATACACATGTATATGCCTCTCATTAAACATTAACACCTTTGAAAATAATATTATACAAACGGAATAGCTGAATTTTCCACATTCAAGAACATCATGAATAAATTATGCCTGAATATAATTTAATTTGTTTATAATATAGTTGTCAACAAACGAATTACGAAGAGACTCAAGCTCTATTCAAGAAAACACAGTGAAATATATACACGTAAATTTCTCTTATCAAACAACAACCCCGTGGAAAATAATTATATCATAGTGTTATCCGGGACTTTGAGATCGTCAATTTCGTATCCTACTACAAATTATAGAAAAGTATAGTCTTCTTGGATACCGAGTAATTTATTAATTAATAACACCTATTCCAGATTTATGTAAATGTCTGTAATTTTCATGTCTTTCAAATGGAAGTACCCATTTTCTTTATTTATTTATTTTATATTTTTCCCACATCCTAAATTCGACCTAGAGAGCTTCGAAAAAAAAAAAAATAAATAAATAAAAAAAAAACAACATTTTCTACGATGTTACGTCGGATAAGTTGCTCAAAACGATGTGAACAGAAAGACAGGGTAAAACAGCAAAACCATAAAAATATGATCTGGGTGCATGTTACTCTAATAGCACATGCTAGGCTACTTATTTTCGGTACTGCAGCTATAAATGAACCAAAAGTAGTTAGTTATATTCGTCAAACCCCTGATATTTAAAAATTGATTATTTGATATTAGTATAAATAAAATCTAAAGACTTTCCCTTTTGGGCTAGCTATTACTTTAATAATAACGAATCGAATTGGCTCAAATTTATTTTTTATCATTTACTATCTAATCCAATTACAATAAAGGAATTTACTATGATCAATGTTAAAAAATAGTTATTGACAATTTTTCAATAGAAATTTGTAAGAGGATCTGATTATATCTATTTATTGTTTATTGGTTCGATGAAAGTAGGTTTCTACGGCTCTCTTCGAAATAAGATTGGTTGTTAGAGAGTTCCTTGAACGGTTACATTCATTTTGGTTTGTAGGCCGGAATCATTCCATTTTCACTAATACCTTTTGTTACCAAGTCTACCCAACTTTTCCCCTCAATTACGATAATAACATTGTGATTTATTTATTAATTCTTTTATTTATTTTATTATTGATTTATTTATTAATGTATTTACATATTCAAGTAGGATAATTTCAATCGCCTAACCGATTCTAGCTTCGTCTATTCTTCCATCTCGTTTTGGATGGTTAACAGGATATCAACTTTGGTATTTCCGTTTCTCCTTATATTTAAGCTAACTCAGCGCGTAATATTTAAAAGATATAGTTGAAGAGAAGAAAATAAACGGGCTAAGTATGAACTCTTAAGTGAAGTTAAGTACGGTAGACAGACAGTACAGCAATGAAAAATATATGTAAATGCAAAAATATTAAAGAAAATAAACTCAATTAGATGTGGAGATTAGAATGGAAGAAAGTCCATACATTATTGCCGAGCTTGATGGGAGAGGTTATACTTTGTGACAGTCATCGAACATATTTCGTCTGTCTTTCTTTGTGATCTACGGATCCAAGAGTTCTTATTCACATTTTGATCCATATAGGAAAGTGTGCGACAAACAATTATAAAATTATTTTCTACGCAGAAAAAGTTTAAGATTTAATATTTTGATATTTTCATCGAAGTTATGGGATCATTCGGGATCTTAACGGAAAAAAGAAATTCCGGGATATAGAATAGAAATTATATTTGATGCTGTTCGTACTCAGGTTTTTCTTAGTAACTACGAGAGACAAATGGTTTGATAAATAATAAACAATTAAGTATTAATGGCCATTAATACCATAATAAAGGTTAGTTAGAATCGACTGGGTGCCAGGACACACAGGCATCACAGGCAATGAGAAGACAGATGGCCTTGCAAGGGTGGGCTCAGAACAGACACCTCTTGCACCTGAACCCATATGTGGTATCAGCCTCAGCTACGCTAAAAGGCGTATAAAATTAGCTTTAGAGGACAAGGCAAGACTCTTGGAGAGAAACTAAGAAACAGGAACACTCGAAACTGTTTCTTAATGGACCCTGTAAGAGAAGAAGCTCAGCACTTCTATCAATGGACAGGTGGACACTCAAAAGTGTGACAGGACTCTATACAGGTCACTGTCGGTTAAATAAACACCTCTTTAATTTGGGGATATTGGGATCATCAATCTGCAGATTCTGCAAGAAAGAGGGAGAAACGGCACGTCATATAATATGTGACTGTGATAACTTAGCTAGAAGGCGATACTTTCACTTTGGTAGTGATCGCATTGTAGACCCCAAACTATGTGAACTGATCGATCCATTCAGTATCCTCAGATTTGCAAAGGCCGTGGGCCTGTCACATATTTAGGACAGAGACATGGACGGCGCATAATAGGTCTCAGTGAGGCCGCGGTGCACAAATGCCGGAACAAATAATAAAAAAAACAAAAAAAAGTAATGACCATAAATAACGAATTGTTCTTTGGCAATCACTGAATAAATATATTTAAAAAACTCATGAAAATACCCTCCCTACCGGTTGCTGGGTTGCCACCTCCTCACCGGTCAGGCTGGGGTTTCGTTCTCAGTATCGTCCTCACTCGAATCCATAATAGTATATAGTTGGTATGTTTAGCACTATCAAATCCCCAAAACCCGTCAACATAATTTTCAATATCATTTCAACTCTCAGCTGGATGAATTTCATCTAAAAATATATGACTTTTCTGGAACGATCTGTGCGCTTTCGCCGATAAACGATGTATCATTGAAGCGATAAAGTGGAAACGAGCCTCCAGGGACAGGAAATGTGCCATATGCAGGCCCCCGCGTCAGACACTTGCCGCAGAGCCGCCATATGACAGCGATAGCATGAGAAAGTAGGGCGTACACAATGGTGGCGATAGGATCCGCTCGTATGCCCAGAATATCTTTTGTCTGTGCTTGTGGGAACCGTTCTGCGACAAGTGGGCTTATTAAAACCCTAGTTCCATATTATTTCCAGCCTACAACACCAAATGTTCCGGGTTCAACCGATGAATTGATCCTATAAAAGACGGTGAATTAATATCAGGAAGAAATATTAAATAAAACAAACCCTTTTTTTTTTTTTTTTAAATGCCGTAAGATATTTTTGACAAGTCCACTTTCAACTTTGAAACAGGTAAACTTACCGTCCTTTGTCTGACAGTCTTCCTGTGTTTTTAGAAAATCTTTAATCTAGGATCATTTCCACTATGAATAATAACAATACACCAATATATAAATACAACTATGACAAACAAAAAATAAACAATACATCACATAGGGCTATAAAATAAAATAATTGTTAGTAAAAAAAATTAAAATTAAAACCTCAAATATCATTCAAGTATTTGGATACAAAATATCAATAGAGTAAAAAATAAAAGTTAATATAGTTAAATACTTAAATATTAGTGATCAATATTTAGTGAGGGTACAGCTATGGGTTTAGCGGCAAAAAACGGCAGCAATCATAACCTACAGTTAAAAATATATATATATATATATATATATTTATATATATATATATATATATATATATATATATATATATATATATATATATATATATATATTTAAACTATCTCACACCCTCAATTACTCTATACATCTTTTGGTTTTCTTCTTTCTACTATTTGTCAAATTTTGCAGTCTCTCATAAACCATAAAATGACTGAACTGAGATAGATTAAATTCTTTATTCAGGGACATTGTCCCATAAAAATATCAGTAAGGTCTATAGAAATATGGATGACAAAGGTTACATAAATTTCTTTGTTCTGGTTAGTATAAATAATATTATAGTAGTTAGTAATAATAATACCAGAAAAATGTACGTAGGTGATGATTAAAAATGAACCAAAAGCATAATAGACACAATATACTAAACTACAAAAAGCAAGAAATAAAAATGGAAAACCGAATTACCATAATGAACTAATTTAAAATTTGTAAATTATACAGTAACACTAAATATCACATACTGTCCAGAGTAAGTTCCGCAGTGGGGTTCTCTGCCAGACCCGACAGCTGTGTTTTTCAAAAAATTACAATTTAGCTTAAGAATTGAGTAGGTAAATATGAAAAATAAATAGTCAGACTACAGATTTGGTCAATTGGTTACTTTTCTGACGGAAGTTCAGTAATATTTTGTAATCCTAATTACCATAGAAGGATATATACACTAAACGGTAAGTGGACAGAAGTTTGTTTACATCATACATCAAGGATGAAGTACTTTTCTTTATTTCTTAAACTAATGAGTTAAGTTTCGAACAAGAATACATTTGTGTTGTAAATATTTTTTCTAACCGACCTAACATGTATAGGAAAAACATAGCAAAAACGGTGCTAATGACAGTTTTATCATTTTTCTATCGATTAAATCTCAATACAGTTTACTTATCGTCAATCAAGACTTTATGATTTCTAGTTTGATAACCTACTATAACAACGTATAGTAAATATCATTCAAGACATTTATTTCTAATTAAGTTTTTGCGCATGCGCTACCTTTTAGAACATCTCTGTACATCGCTCGTCAATTAAACACTATATACCACCGTCTATAGGCCATAGTTTAGTTAAAAAATTGTTCCAGCAGGCAACTTGAGAGAGCTGGCCACGAGGGAGCCCTCAAGAGTGAGTAAATTGCTTATTACATTTAGAGTGAAGTGTGAAAAGTGATATCGGATTGAGTAGTCGGCCATTTGCAACGCCTCACTCGACGTTCAGTAACGATAGTTCTCTGAGCCATCGGTCTAGTGGCTCAGAGCCAAGACCCGTGACTCGCCACTGGGAGTTGTGAGCTGAATCCCACGGCGCTACGAACTTCTTTTTTACTAATAAAAAAACCGTTGTTATGATAAAATGAGATTTTATCAACAACTAATGTCCCAAAATAGGAAAAAAAGATCTAGATCGCTAGGTCCAACTTCAACACCGTCGCCTGTAAAGCGAAAACCAAGAAGGTCAAATAGGAACGTACAAATGACCTCCTCTGCAGCTAGTTCCATGGAGGAGATACCTCCACAGGCCAGCACATCCAAAAAAGAAACAGCCTTAGAGTCCCCTTTTTTCACGCCAAACACTTTTGAGGCTTTGAAAAATATCCCAACAGAAGAAATGGAAGTCAACAAAACTCCAACACAGCCCAAACCGCCTGCTCTTTTTGTACGCAACATTAGCAACTTCAAATTACTATGCTCACAAATGAGCAAAATTGTTGGTACCGGAAAATATACGTGCCTCAATCGCTCTCGGGATACAAAAATTTCCCCAGACACTCCCGATACTTATCGAGCGATTGTTAAATATTTAGATGAAACCAATGCAGACTACCATACCTACCAATTAAAGCAGGAACGATCACTCCGAGTGGTGATCAGAAATTTGCACCCGACCACACCAGCTGACGAAATAGAAGAAGAACTCTCAGCTCTCGGGTACAAGGTTCGCCAAATAACAAACGTGTTGCGCGAGGATAGGCAACAGGATAAAACAATAAAAACGGCATTGCCACTGTTCTTTGTTGATCTCGAGAGGACACCTGGAGTTGAGAAGATATACGACCTAACAAACCTGTACTACACTAGGGTACAGGTTGAAAAACCGTATCCCAATCGCGATATCGTCCAGTGCCATAACTGTCAGGCGTATGGGCATACAAAATCTTACTGCTACCACCCTCCCAGGTGTGTTAAGAGCAGTGGGCAGCACAAAACCGAATTGTGCAAAAAGCCCCTTAAATCGCCTGCAGTATGCGTGCTTTGCCAGCAAGGACATCCAGCCAACTACAAGGGCTGCAAGGCATACAGAACGCTGAAGTCCAGGACAGAACAACGTCGACAGCCAGAAGAGAAAAAACTTGCAGCAAGAAGCGGCCCAGCCAGAAATTTGAGGCCTTTTGTCTCTTTTGCCGATGCCGTTTGTAACAGAGAGCAGTCACAGGCACCGCCCACTCCCTGTCCACAAGATCACCTTTCCCAGCATTCCATTCATCCCGTTAACCCTCAAGCTCAATCCCATCCTCAACCACACATCTCGCATATTCCTCCACCTTCAAGTTCTTCGGATCTTACTAGCCTATTAACCTCATTCCTTACAGAGTTCAGAACCCTAATTACCCCTCTCATTTCCCTTCTTACAAATCTTGTCTCCTACCTTATCCCCGTTAAACAAAATCCATAAGTGGATCCTTCCGACTCCTTATCCATTCTCCTTTGGAATGCGAATGGTGTTCGCACCCACACTAACGAACTGACAGCACTACTCCACGACAAAAACATCGACGTAGCTCTCATTACTGAAACAAGACTAACGAGTAAACGACCATTTACTGTTCGACAGTACAAGACTTATCGAACTGATCACCCAGATGGAACAGCTCATGCAGGTACCGCTGTCATTGTCCATAACTCCATATCCCACCACATAGTTCCTCTGGTGGCACATGATTTCCTTCAATCCACTGCAGTGTCAATCACCACCTTCACTTTTCCCCTTACACTAGCATCAGTGTACTGCCCTCCCAATAAATCCATTTCCGACTCCCAATTCATCTCCTTTCTAGACTCCATAGGACATCGTTTCCTTGTGGGTGGGGACTTTAATGCGAAGCACCTACACTGGGGGTCAAGATCCACTAATACACGAGGACGTGCTTTGCTGTCTGCACTCACACGGAAACATTGCTCCACTATCACTCCTGACACAGCCACCTATTGGCCATCTGATCTCAACCGAAATCCTGATCTCCTTGACTTCTTTTTTTACAATAGTTTAGGAACACTTAACTATTCACTCACGCGACTCGATGACCTCTCCTCTGATCATAGTCCTTTATTATTAACCATTTCCCTAAGACCAATTCACAAACTGCCTCCTCCTTCATTTATTAGGGGCCCAGTTGACTGGGACCACTTCCGCCAGCTTCTTACGGAGTCCGTAAACCTCAAATTGTCCCTGAAAACATCCCAAGACCTAGACGATGCAGTGCATTCTTTCACTACTCTGGTCCAGAGGTCGGCTTGGGAGGCATCGTCACCCCATCGTCACCCAAAAATCCATAATCATAATCGTTTACCTCAGCATCTCAAAGACCTAATCCAATCCAAACGCCGCTCCAGAACAGTGTGGCAAAGATCCCGACATCCTGCTGATCGCCGCTCGTACAATCAGTACTGCCGATTGGTAAAGCGGCGATTGGCATCCTTCCGTTCCGATTCTTTCAATTCCTACCTCTCCTCTCTGTCTACCAGGGATAACTCGTTGTGGAATGTAACCAAAAAAATCCTAAAGTATCAACCTGTTTCACATCCACTCCGTCGTGATGATGGGTCCTGGGCGGCTTCGGATGGGGATAGGTCGGAGGAATTTGCTCTGCATCTTACCCATACTTTCACACCTCACCTTTCTCATCAAAGCCATACTCACAGCACAACTGTGGAAGATTTCCTCACTTCACCTATTCCTCTCTCTCTTCCACCAAAAGCCGTTAATCCCTCTGAGGTCAAATACCTTCTGAAAAACTTACCTTACCGAAAATCCCCTGGATATGATCTCCTTACTCCTCAAATTCTCAAACAGCTTCCTCCTAAAGCCATAATCTTTTTAACCTATATATACAATTGCATTATCCGAACGACGCACTTTCCTCTCCTCTGGAAACATTCCATTATTGTCCTATTCGCCAAACCCGGTAAACCACCCAATGAAGCCTCATCTTACCGTCCAATTAGCCTACTCCCTATCCTCTCAAAAATATTTGAGAAACTCCTACTAAAACGTCTACTTCCAATTGTTGAATCCAAAAACATTTTTCCCACACACCAGTTTGGTTTCCGCCAACGACATTCCACTGCTCAACAAGGCCTTCGCGTTGTTGATCACATCTCCTCAGCCCTTGAAACCAAACAGTATTGCACTGCTGCCTTTCTCGATATAGCTCAAGCTTTTGACAGGGTTTGGCACGCAGGTTTGCTCTACAAGCTCAAAAGATATTTACCACAGACCCTTTTCCTAATCCTACAGTCCTACCTTTCAAACCGCTTCTTCCAAGTCCGCTGTGGTTTAGAATACTCTAACTACTATCCCATAAGTGCAGGAGTTCCACAGGGCAGTGTCCTGGGCCCCATCCTCTATAACCTATACACCGCTGATGTCCCCTCTACTCCCAATACCTTCTTGGCCACATTTGCAGATGACACTGCAGTCTTGTCATCCCACCCAGACCCCGACATAGCATCCCATAACCTTCAAAAACACCTTGACGAGATCGAGTATTGGTGCAATCAATGGCGGATCAAAGTTAATGAAGCAAAATGCTCCCACATTACCTTCACCCTTTGTCGCAAGTCTTGTCCACTAGTTTATTTTAATTCTATTCCTCTCCCTGTATCCGAGACAGTACGGTACTTAGGCTTCCATCTTGACAAACGACTGACCTGGAACCCACATACGAGACTAAAAAGACAAGAACTAAACAGACGCTTTGGACAACTGTACAGACTACTTCAAAGGACATCCCATCTCTCAATAGAAAATAAACTACTAATCTACAAAGTTATACTTAAACCAATCTGGACATACGGAATAGAGCTATGGGGGACAGCAAAAAAGTCGAACATCAAGCGTATCCAATCCTTTCAATCAAAAGTCCTGAGAACAATAGTAAATGCCCCTTATTATGTCAGCAACAAAACCCTACATAACGACCTTAACATACCCTACATTCTAGAACTCATCCCTTCCAAGTTTATGAAATTCCACAGTAGCCTTTCCAACCACCCTAATCCTGTAGCACAGTCATTGCACTGCGCCACTCATCCCTATAATCCTCCTCGGAGACTGAAACGGCAGTGGCCTCGTGACCTGCTATAAACGCGTGACAGTGGGAGTCCTGGCAATGGCCAGTTTCTCCAATCATGTCCTGAGCGTCTGTGGCTCTCGCGCTCTTGGTCAGCCTCCACTGGCTAGTATCCGGTGACGCGGCTGACGGAGGAGCGTGGGGGACTTCCCAAGACTCCGCTTTCTCTTCGCGGTGGATTTGGGGGGTCTCTGGGCTGTCTGTAAATATTGTATGAATGAGCGAGTGAATGATGAACTGTAAATATGGTATGAATGAGAGCATTTATCTTAATTACTTATTGCCTTATAAAAGGCAGATTGTAATTTTAGCACAATAAAGGATTATAATATTGTATTTCTAATTATTTGAAATCCTGTGTTATGTATGGAGTAGATAGTAGGGTCATCAAATAAAAACTCATTCTTTACATCTCTAAGTCGAAAACTAGACACAATCACACTCACGGGAAAGACGTAATTTAACAAAAAATAAAATGTATACCTCAAATTAAAATCTGTGATTCAAATATTTGGATACAAATTAAGAAAACATATACAATACTCAATTAGATCAATAGAATAAGAAAGATGAGTTGACAATAAAAGTAATATAATTACATAAATAAATATTAGTGGTCACTATTTCGAAAGGTTACTGCTATTGGTTTATGGGCAAAAAAGGTGAACGGTAGGAATGATACCTACAGTTACAAAAAAAAAAAATCAAACTATCTCGAAAAGTCGAAATGTTAACACAATCACACTCACGGAGAAGACTTAATTCAAAAAATAAATACAGTAAATCCTTAAAAATTCTATTATTTACATACTCCAAAGGGAATATCTAAACGTTTTAAACAACGTTTACAATTAGACAATCATAAAATGAATCTAGAAAAGAAACTACGATCTCAATCTCCAAGTTTTGAGGCTCCAAGGCTCAATCTCCAAGGCTATGCGAGGCATATTTGTGCTGCTCCTAACGTGCTATCTAACTAGTCATTCGACGTCTAATACAACCCAATCCTTTATGGGAATGCATAGATGTGGAGCTCCTTACCAAACAAGTTCTAAAGGAAGTAAACACCCCAATAAACAAATAATTAAAATAAAAAACTTAATGTTATATTCCAGAAATAAATAAAAAACACATGTTTCCCCATTACCTAAAAAGACGGAAGTGTAATAGGGAAAATACCTTCGTTATTTGTTTTCTTTTCTGTTCCCTGTTAGTAAAAAACAGCAACATATTATATTTCTTTGGGAAAAAAAATATGCAACATTTCACTCGGGTCAAAGTTGGGCTGTTGTGGAATGTTTATTAACTATCATTCTTCGATCACAGTAATAACTAAGCTGACTTCTATTAGCTTATGTGAAATACCATTGGATGTTGGTTTAGTATTTTATTGATAAGGCAGATTCTAGGTATTAGTTCAAATATTACCGCGACAACAAAGTGATTCGTTTAAAGTGCATAATAATTGTCAATTGTTAAATTTTATTTTGTGCTATTTTACCTTTAATGACCGGAATGGTCAGGTGCTAGGAAAGCTATATTGTAAACGTAGGAGTAGTTAAGTGATAAAAAACTCACCCTCCAAGTTTTCAAGCCAACTACCTTAAAACCATTACTTTCAGTGATATTATTATATAATATTTAAACACATAATATCTGAGTATATATAACCATAAAATACTGGAGCAACCCATCTATAAAGAAACTAACAGTGCGGTAACCGGAATTCACATAAATGATCCAACACATGTGCACCAACAAATTCAACAAAGGCTTCGATAAAAAAAGGTACTTAAACAAAATAAATTTTTTGTCATTAAGTAAAAAAAGAGGATTACCTATATGACCAACCTTTTTGAAACATCAAAAATTCAAAATTCAAATAGGATCGATCGGGAGAATAAAAGTGAACCTGCAACGAAGACCAGTTATCAGTTCAACAGGGGTCATTCAATAAGCACCTCAGAATGAGGGGTTCCCGGCTACTACCTCACCACCAATGGTGGACCAAGGAGTCCTAGAAAAAACAAGTTAAAAAAAGAAAAATCTGATCTGTGAATAAAGACTTATTATTTATAAGTGGGAACTCTTTTCCCACCACTTTCACAGATTAATGGAATTTTTCAGTGGCAATTTCGTGATCTCCCACTGATTCTCTTCTAAGGTAAACTATAATTAACGGTACATTATTAGTTGTTTTTTTTTTTTTTGTAGAACTTTCTTTGTTCGTAAAATTACAATTTGCATGTCCGGCGTTATTAATTGTAATTTAAGAGATCATTCATACCCTACACTGCCACTCCCTTAATATGTACTGTTCACACTCATGTCACAAGTACTTACAAAATATACCCAGGAGCCCTTATGGTATCCAAGAATTTCCACATTGACGCTGGTGGAGGAACTGTGCATCCCCATCCCTGTCTATTCGACCGTTTCATTCGAAGGCCTGAAAGAGTGAAAGAGAACCACAGACGTTGACGATATAAGTAGGGATGGTATCCAATGACATTACCCGATGACATTACCCACAAAAAAAATCGTAAAAACTTATCTATTAAAAATTTATCGCGAGGCCTCTACCACCTTAGGTGAGGAGGATTGTGGATCAGTGTTATTACGTAAGGAGTTGACTGAAGGATTTATATACGTGGATAAGCTTTCATGGAATCGGTAAATCTTGAGATCACGTATAACTGTAGGTAAGTGAGTTTGTGGTTTAGATGGGAGAGTTTACTAAAGCTCTGAGGACTTAAGATTAAACTGTGGTAAAATCAATAGTAAAGATTTTTTGTATCAATAGTGAAAATTATTTGTATATAATTTTGATAGTGCGTTCCAAATACCCAAATAGGCAACGTATACTAAATTGGGAGAGAGTGCCACGTCTAATTGAAGCCCGTATTAATGACCATTAATTATAGCTAGATAACTTTTTATCATGTTCGCTACCAATCTGTTATCAAGGGCTACCGAACAGCTTATATTAGGAGAGGAGCACAGGATATTATCTGTCATATCCATATCTGGATACATACTTATGGACTGCAGTTATCTATGCATCGGTAACTAGGTATCTATCTGTAAGTTAAGTCACTAACAAGACAGATAGGCCTGTGAGTAGTATATATTGTACATTAAAGGAGAGTTCATACGTGTTTGTTGTATGGTGCACAAACCTCTATAAGTAAATCTTTCAAACGTGCACAAATCATCATTACAGAAAAAAATATATTGCTAATTTGTGAAAGTTAAAAATGAAATAATTTAAAAAGAAACGAAATCGCTATTGTTAAACTTTACCCCCTCAAAAAATAAATTAGAACGTCAATTGTAAGCAATATTAAATACGCTGGAGGCAAAAGTAATATAAATAAATTATAATAAACCGTCAAAGAGAGTTCATTCATCACATCATTATTACTTTTCAAGATAATTTATATTTGACACAGCAAATGGTGTGCGTTTTAAATATACATACAAGCATAAAATAAAACACAAACATCATTCAACATAAATAATCGTATTAAACAAGAAAAAAAAAAACACATTTTTAATCCAAACCTAAAAAAGGGGAGAATATAAATGTCATTAGATTTTAAACATATTGAAAAACGGCTCGATAAGTCCCATAAATATTCATGGGAACGGACAGAAATGGCCTTTAGCCCCAGTTGTGAAAATACAACAATATGGGTCCTACATTAAATAAGCATTGGTGGATATTGCAGAGATGATATGACCCACGATACATATTTTGGTCTCGTTGATGAATTATGACATGCAACACAACATGTGCAAACATAATTCTACAATGCATATTCCCGTAGGTCCACGTGTGTTCACGTATATCCTACATCGTGTCACAACCATTTAATTATCTGATTTCAGGAATAAATTTTCTGAAACATCACAATACGGGGATATTGTTAAGGGCGTTTAAATATAAATCAAAATGTTACGAATCACGTTTTGTCCCCCCCCCCCAAGAGTTATTAAAATTTACTTTTGTTCGCCGTAGAAATTTTAGCGTAATTTTCATTGCGCAAAACTATACGTTTAAGTTCACTACCAAATCCCTAAAAGAATTAGCTAGTTATCGGGCAGTCTAAGGAATATGTCAATTTTCAAAATGCATTCTCTAGTACCTGTTTGAACAAAGAAACAAACGTTAAAAAATTGCCAGTGGTATGTTTCCCAATCAAGACAGAAAAACGAATTGTATCGATAGTGTAATATCCAATTAATTTCATTTTCGGGTACTTAAGAATACAGTATATAGATATATTTTAATATGAATAAGTCTTTATTGTGATCTGTGACAATCTGCCTTAATGAGCAATAAGTGATTGTAATAAATGTTCTCATTCATACCATGTTTACAATTTTCATTTAATCACTCATTCATGCAGTATATGCAAACAGCCCAGAGACCTCCCAAAATCCACAAGGTTGTAACCTCCCCGCAAGCGAAAAAGGACGTGGAGTCTGTACAAATATTATAATGAAAAATTTATAGAATAATCAACATCTTAAGTTTTACATCGAGGACTAATTTAGACTTAGACTGAATTTTTGGCTGAACCCACACTTCAACAAGCAACGTGAAATTGTCTGTGGTGAAAACATAGCGACCTTAAATACGCTCTGTGTCTTCTATTCATTCGACTAAACAAAGGCTTAAATATCGTTAAGAGTGTCAATTTTTATGTCAACATTAGTCATTTTAATATTAACTGTTGGGTTCAACACTAATATCAGTCATTTTCGATTGTTTTTTTTATATTTAACCACATTACATTCCACCTCTATTTTGGGTATTTTTGTCATTTTAGATTTGAAGTCATATCTGTACCAAGTTTTATAAATATGTATATAAATAAATTTATTAAATGACTGCATTATTGTAAGCTTAAAAACAATTGTTGCAATTGGTGGTGCTTTGAGAGAATTAACGAGATCTTCATGTAATGAGCGTCTGTGGCTCTCGCGCTCTTTGCAGACTCCACTTCTTCTTTTACATGCGAGGGGGGGTGCCAACTATGTGGGAGGTCAGGGGAGGTCTTTAGGCTGTTTGTAAATACTGTATGAATGAAGAACTGTAAGTATGGTATGAATGAGAACATTGAACACAATTATTTATTGCTCAACAAGACAGTTTCATTTTACCGAAAAAAGAGAAAAAAAAAAAAAAAAGATCGTCAAATGAGACAGTCTCGAGTTTGAGCCCTGGAAATGCCACTATTTCCTGTTTTTAGCAATAATTATTTTATGCGAGATTACTTAAAACAGCTAATAGTCAAATTTAATTAAAATAGTTAGATAGCCATGGCAGCGAAAGAATCTGACTGTTAATTTAAATGAATAAGTAATCATGTTTGTTGAGATGTAATAACAAATCGATTGTCCATATCACTGAATACAAGATCCTACCTAAAATAATCATGGATTTGTATTTTATCCGTTAATTGATATAAATGGAATACCGATTTGTTATTAGTTGAATAAAAACACACAAATAATAAATAATTGTTTTTGCAGATTCAAGCCGAGAAGGGGTAAAACCAATTTATTTTCATGCTAAATAAATTTCCCGCCCTACCTAGAGGCGTTGTTGCGATTTAATAAGTAATTTAACCTGATAGCCTGGCCTGTCGTGACGGTGGATATAAAAAAAATAATGATCCAAGGCTAGGATAAAAACTGTATTGTCACTTGATGTTGATGAGTCAAAATAAACACGAAAATTACTAAGTCACGATAATCTTTAATTTATAAGCACTTCTATATTTTTGTTTGTTATTAAAATTTATTGTGGTAAAATTGTATTAATTCTTGAGCTAATTTCAAGGAAAATTGATGAATGCAATTACATACACCAACTTACATCATTTCTTATTATTATATCTAATTATGGCCAGATCAAAAGAATGCCGGTGACAAGAGCAATTATATCTGCAACTCTTAATAGTCATAATAGTGAATAAAGGACTGCGTACTTTTTTGTTGAAATATAAAACAACAAATCATCATTAAGAACAAAAATTTAACTCTACCTTCTCACGCCGTCAATGAAATCACTGCAACCTTCATAGTATATAAGGGCTTATTGTTAAATTAGTCTAATTCTGCAACCTGGATACGGTTACACAACCGTACCTGGTAAATGGTTACAATACACAAGCTCCAACACAAAGGGCCGTTAATGAAGAAGCTAACAATTTTTGGTGTGTTTTGAACCTATCACTTCTGTTAGAGGTACCGCTATTGTTAATGTTAGAACTCAAACTTAAGTGAAATTCAAGATAGATTGGTTGGTTATTACAAGATTGAAATTAGGCAGTGCTATTGATTTCCAATCGCAAGAGATACAGCGAGTGTCTTAGTTTCAATGATGCGTCTTTGTGTACTTATGCACTATTATGCTACACGTCGTCGAGTATTGTGAATTATTTTTGAACGATTGTCCATGGGCGGAGAATTAGTTTGAATTGTCTGATGGTTTCTTGTCGTTTGGATGTGTTGTGAGGGCCTTATCGTGTGGCGCTTGTCGAGTTTAAGTCCAGGGATCTAGGAGGAATGGGTTAGGGGAACGAAACATTGGAGGACAGAACGAGCGATGGACCGTGAAAATGACACGAGAGGACTTGTCAGCTATCACTTTTAATCTTCATTTGCGGAGCCACATGGTTCTAGAAGAGCTAGGAGTCCCTGCAAAGCTTGGGAAGCAAGTATGTGATCAGGATTAGAAGAGAGGATGACCGAGTCGCAGGGAATTCATAGAGGGAAGTTGAAGGATGAGTAGTCATATCAACCGATGTGTTAGCGAGAGAAAAAACGTTAAATCAGATAGAAATAGAATTTAAAAAAACACTGATTCACTGATGAGATTTGCAGAACACCCGGAAACGCAGAACGCTTCGGTGACCTAGGATGTGCTCAGTTACGATTGCGTTCGAGGGTGGGATCATCCTTCCAGGGATGACCTATCCAATTTAACGATATTTAAACGCAATGGACCAACGAAGAGTAGAAATAGCTGGCAAAAATGTTCAGACAACACACCCGGCAGCCCGTACTTCTGCACTAATAATTCTACCGTGACTTTAACAATCCCCTGAACTAAACCAAATCGGATACTGTGAGTGATAAGGTACGGAGAAACCTGTTATGATGGAACTACCTATAGCTCCCATATCCTGGATAACTTTCAGCCTGATAAGAGCTGATTCAGATGAATAAGAGAAATCAGCTAGTTGACGATAATTGGATCGTGGGCTTGGCAAGCAGACTTACTGAGGCAGTGTAGTCATTAATAGTAGGAAAATAGACATATTCCTTTTTCTTTTTAATATTAATAATTATCTAGTTTTACAATAGCGATACTTATTTAATTTAAAATTTTCTAAAACTAATGGTTTATTATGGAACTTAAAAATTTGTTGAAAATGATTGTATCATTTATCATCTTTCCCCTTGGATTACTGTGATTGGTTCGTTGTTAGCACTATCATGACAAGGGAAGATTAAGTCGACAGAAATGAAAACAAGGAAATGGGCATACTAATAGACAATTTATTGGGTGATATATAACGGACGAAAATGTCAGGGAAGGCAGTCTTAATACAAATTTTAACATGGTATAATTTAATATGGTTAGTACCTGTTGTGGAATGATACAAATCAAATAATCAATCTTCGGTCTCTCCACAGTATAGTTTAAATTTTACACTCCACCTGTGCGTCTCTAAAATATCGAAATTACTTATGACGTGTGCTAGGTCTGTCTATCATCCTTCAGAAAATTTCTTATGATTGAAAGTAATCATCAACATTATAATTAATTGAAATATCAGAGAATTATTATATTTATAATTATTTTTAGATGTTTGGTTGTAATTAATAGTACGATTGATCTATGTCCCTTCAAGCTCAATATCAGTTCTTAAAATTTATACTTCGTATTTCATTCAGATCAGGCTGCACAGTCATGATGCCTTAAAATCCTATTTTGTGTTCAATAAATCTCATTTTGGTCCCTTTTAAACAGAATTTTTAAATGCATATTTGATTTAAATAGGCCTTAAGAGGTCGGAATATGTTTGAACTGACGAAGTCAGATCAGGTCACGCGGTAATGACCTATGACTCCACTAACAATTTTAGACCCAAGACCAAACCCAAAACTCCATCCTAACCAAAGACTAACTCCAACAAAAGAAACAAAGAGCAAAATTACATCGTACGAAATTATCAATTACTAAGTTGTCAAAACATAATACACTCGTATATAATTATTTTTTTCGGAAAAGTACTGTAATCAATATGTTTTCTAATTGAATATATTCACTGCGCCCAATAATAAAATCATAGCACAAACACACCATTGATTTTATTTATGTATTTTTTTCGTTTCTGCAATCATAGCTTTGTTGCACGGTTCGTCTACTATTTATTGTATAAGTCACAAGTGAAAATTGCTGAAAAAGCCTTGAGTTGAAAAAAAAAAGCTTGGATAGCATAGAGGAGTTGCTCACCACCTGGGGAATAGGTTGTTTTTTTATTTTCATTGTGGGTTGAAAAAAAACAGTTCTGTCAGTGGCTAGCTACAGTCTGAACGGTCACCCATCGCTTCAATCCACCTCCAATAAATTACTTCCGAAAAAAAAGTCCAGTACTGCCCATCGGCCTTTGTTTTTCCTGGGCCTCTTTTTATCATATAGTTATATTCAATATTACCCTTATTGTATTTTTAAGGGTTAGTAATGATGGTTATGGACATTTTTTATTTTATTTCTGGCCAACCAAACGCGAGAAGTGTGTCATAATTTTGGCAATATATAGGTTATATCTTCCTCTAACATATCTTTTGGAGATATTTTATCACTAAAACAAAGTTGAGAGTATCTACGGAAAGAAAATGCATACGTTACGTTTTATGTTACCTAAATGATTACTTAGGAATATATAAAGCAAGGAAAAATAAATATTTTTATATTTGGATTCTGATCTGTCAACATACGAGTAGCTATTTTAATATGCGAAAGCTATCTATCCGCTGAATGCACACCAACAACTGAAACCCACTAAAGTTATCCATGTATACCTATTTTGGCAAACACTCTCTGCGCATGCGTGGGACTCTCCTTGTGACGATTTTTAGTTGTGATTCCCCTCCCCCCAAAACCCCTACCGTTAACCATTCTAGGTAAATAAAATTACTTTCGAGAGCAGGACAAGAAACTATCAGCTTTGCCTTACGAGTCTTTCTGGGTTGCTAGTGATGAGTCAGAGGTTTATAGCATAAGCATCGCCAGGGAAGCGAAAATTGACACTTTGGTGGGAATGTTGTGATCGGCCTGAAAAGTACGGTTGTTTATACAGAAGGGAACTATTGACTGACTTACGGAGGACTCTGGATAGCAGCGGCTGGATGGGAAGAATATTGGAGGCCTCTACACCACCCCCCCCTAACATCTAAATGTCAATTATTGAAAATTAAATCATTTTCCAGAGCTTTTAAATTTGTATTCATATCTTCCTAAATGTTAAGGTTGAGATAAATATATTCAATTAAAAGGAGTTGACAGATTCCAGTTTAATTCACTAGAAACAGACCAGGTCCAGAAATTTGACAGATGCTGAATACCACCATTTTACAGTAGCTGTCAATGTTTGAATGTATTGATTCATTCCGAATTTATTAATCACTTGTTAGCACTTTATGGGGTATTTCGCTTGAAAATATAAGCCGGTGGATGAAATTCTATATAGGCCCTGCCTCGACATTAATTACACTCCATGGTGGGACATTTTTATAAGGGATCTAAAGTATCTGGAATTTTTTTTTTTACTTTAATTTTTTTAGCGGGAAACATTAGGAAGCCCTTTAGGTACTCCAGGCTGGTAAACATTGGGGCGGGACATTTTGTACAACCATTAGAGCCACTTTTGTTTAAATTTACGGACGTGTAATACATAATTAATTTTCGACCTGGTTATCTAATTTTTTTAATTTTTGTTTAATGTTTTTACGGTAATTATACCGTAAAGTGTCCGTCTTAAAGACTTTATGAAGAACTTCTTAATAGCTTCAGTCAATATTGACGTTACCAGTAAAGCGAAGTCGAATTCATGCTTATCATTACAGGGACTGTACCAAGTATGTCGATAATCGTGAATTTAAGCATACGTCCACTCCTGAATTTGAATCCTGTCTATAGATGTTACGTTTCGCGCCAGTGAAATCATTTACTTTACATTGTCATTCATTTACTTTTGTGCCAACTTCTTTACCACGAATAAATAGAGGTTACACTCTTCCCCGACCAAAAAACAACCACCTACCTTCCCATATTTTATCAATAAATCTTCGGCGTCCGTATAGAGAGAGGGGACTAGATAACTTTCGCAACACGGCTGGAGCTCACTAAGATCGCCAAAGGTACTCATCAACGCCTAAGGTGCCCCCACTAGGCCGCCAGCAAAGAACAAAGACCATAGGTTTATCCATACCTCTTTCTGAACACCGCCGGGCAGTGGCTGGGTCGACGAGACCTCCCCCCGGTTGGTACCTCCCGGCAGTTACTAATTTTTTTTTAATACGCTGAGGGCATATTAGCCCTTGATTGACCAAAATAAACGATCATATGATTGGCAGAAAAAAAAAGTATTCGCTGTAGACAGGAATAATCCTTTATAAGACAGAATTTCTGAGATTTTTCTGACATTCGACACACTTGAGGTGAACACAGCTCTCTCTCTCTGCACTGGTGCTTGTTGCTCTGCTCGAACCATGGTTTTGATACTTAATTACCTCTGCACCTCTCATTCCTAACCTTCCTATGTTTCACTCTGGCGTTGTCAGACCACCTTCCTAGTAGGATTCTCTGGCTTCGTCTCGCTCAAACTAGCACTTTCTATGAAGCTATCCGTTGCATGCAGGCGACGATCTCTGGGGCCCTGCAAAATGTAGCTAGTAGCGTCTCCCTCAGTGGTCCAGTCTGCTTCCAGTCTTTCCAGGTTCCTTTGGAACCGGACGGATTTCGCTTACACATAGATACCGAATGTGAACTCATGGTCATACCAAGACCCCGTACCGTAAACTACCTATAATACCTAGCATGTATCTCTTCTCCTGAACACAGTGCAATGTCGGGGCATACCTTGTAAGGTCTTATGGCGTCAGATTAATAAACAAATACGAACTAAGCTGCCCACACACTAGGCCGCCAGCAAAGGACAAAGACCATAGGTTTATTCATACCTCTTTCTGACCCCCGGCGGGCAGTGGCTGGGTCGACGACACCTCCCCCCGGCAGGTACCTCCTGGCAGTTACTAATTTTTTTTTTTTAATTTTCACAGAAGTATTTACGTTTGCCATAAATAAGATACATTTGCGGTAAAGTGCCGGTGAAGAGTCGGCCCTAACAGATTTAATGAGCAGCCATAATGGTTATATTTCAGCCCCGGGTCATGACATCTCCCATTACCGAGGCCCTATCTCAGAGCACGGTCGTCTCTTTTATTTCTGTAACTGGTAGGCGGACGGTATACATCACTCTGTTTTGATACGGTGTTTCGTGTCAGCCATTAATAATAATAAATAATAACAACCTATCTGTAATGTTGTTAATGGCAGTAGCATATATTTCAGTTTCGGGTCGTGTTAAGTGGTTATGAAAAGTTTCGGTTCGGATCCCGAGAGGGAAGACGAATTTCACTTTAAATTACTTGTAATTTACCCTCACTCACTATCTCTCTCATACTAGTTAACATCCTTACTAGTGAAATTAAAATAAATTCTTTATTCTTGGACATTGTCCCCTAAGAACAATAACAAATATATATTTTTGAGGGCTATAAATATATTTAAGGCTAGTACAAAATATTTATATTGATAAAATTACAATCTGTAATTTTGTTCAATATTTTCATTCATACCATATTTACGAAATTTCATTCTCTCGCTCATTCATACTGTATGTAATTCAAACAGTCCAGAGACCTCCTAAATCCACATGGTTGTCAGCTCCCTCACATGCGAAAGAGGAAGTGGAGTCTTGGGAAGTCCCTTACGCTTCTCCATCAGCCGCCTCACCGGATACAAGACAGTGGAGGCTGGCCAAGAACGCGAGAGCCACATATGCTCAGGACATGGTTGGAGAAACTGACCATTGCGAGGACTCCCACTGTCACGTATTTATTGCAAGCCACGAGGCCACAGCCACTTTAGTCTCCGAGGAAGATTGTAGGGGTGAGTGGTGCAGTGTAATGACTGTGCTAAGCGATTAGGGTGGTTGCATAGGTTACTATAGAATTTAATGAACTTGGAAGGGATGAGTTCAAGAATGCAGGTTATATTAGGATCGTTATGAAGGGTTTTGTTGCTGACGTAATAAGGGGCATTTAATGCGATGCTAAGATGCTAAAAAACGATCTAATCCTATAAGTTAATTTTTTCAAGAGAATGAATTTTTGTTTCTTTCAATTATACTTCAGAAGTTACAATTTGACACATACAACGTTCTGAAGGTTCAAAATTTCTACCTCTAGTTCTTCTGTCCTCACTTGAGCAAACCCTTCAATGTGTCAATTTGGATTAATTTTCATGGCCAGCAAATGAATTTTTACAAAAGATGACCATTGGCTCGATGATATTAAACTGTTAAAATCGCTTGTCAAATTGGTCTATTGGTAATCATAAATAATTATTTTTCAACAAATACTCCTATAGTTCTAATTAATTACTAAACATTTATTAAAATATTTTTTTATATCACGGTCGTACAGTGCAATACGATGTCTGGCGTAGGGTTGGGGATCTTGGGTGCACGTTAAAAAATGGTAGATGGGAAAACATGTCTCGTATTAAAAAGCTTGGAATCCAGAATAAAAAATGTTATTAATTAAAAATGTAAGGGAGAGGAAAGGGCTGGCTGGTAGGGAAAAATCTAGCTGAACTACTCAAGTATTCTACTAGACTACTAAAGGAATGTGCACAGCTAAACCAAGTATCAGATTTAATTAAATAAAAAAATCAGTAGAAAATTATCTATGGAATTGGTTGGTTTACTATGAATAAAAGCGCTAAATTATACTCCCGTTTCACTGCTGTAAACTATCCATTGCTAATTATATTTACTAAACCTTTTATTAATTAGTACGTATATAGTGAATTTCATTTGCAAAGAGAAATCAGCAATTCTGCATGAAGCATTCAATATTGTCCAGCAGTTACTCCAGGTTTATTGTTACCAAATTTATACATAATTGATGTTTAGTTTCGAATTCAGGTATGATAGGACGTGATATGTATGCAGGTGTGCAGAAACAAGAAAACAAAAATACAATATATAAAGCCTTGCCGTCGATGAATTTATAATTCCTAATCCATAAGAAAAAATCAAGAATGTCATTTCACCAATAAAAAAAAAAAAATCCTTGCCTTAGCCCTGACGGAAAAATAGTGGCCAACCAAGTTAGCAGGTGGCGCTGGGGCGTTATCTCTCAAACTGAAATTTAGATGCTGATTTTATTTTCAGCATATTTGAGCCAGTTGAAAAAATCTCTGTTAACACTGATTGAGTTGAATTTGTGAAAATGATTTAGAGAAAAAAAAAATTATTTCGGGACAAAATTCCCTATGATTAACAATGAAGTACGCCTAAATAATTCGTTCTGGCAAACAAAAAGAACTATTACATTAAAAGGAAAAATTATTAAGTAAAATTAAATTTAAACCTATATGAGAAAACGACAAAAAAGGTTGTTAAACTAAAGTATCCCAGAAACACAAATATTAAACACACAGACAGGCTAAATACACAGACTGCCACGTGTCTGTCCCACATTTTATTTATACAGTAAACAATAAAATAATTATATTTACGCAAAGAATAAAAGTATGAATATGCATCATAATGAATAAATCGTTCCCAAATAGCCGAGCTTCTATTTGGATTAAAATGTTTATGACTTTACCCAATTATTTTTTGAAGTCAATAAACATTATATACAGAAAACTAATTAATTATTAATTGGCATGAATAATGCTACTTATTCAGGCCAACGTGCAGTTCGTAACATCAAATGAATCATCCATGTAAGTTTCATCAATCGCATTCAATACTACCAATCTAAAGTCCTAAGAACATAAGTTTATACACCTCATTGTGTCAGAAATAAATCCCTTCCCAATGACCTTGAAACATCACGTTTCCTCTAAATTTTTAAAGTTCAGAAGTTATCTGACCTTCCAAATCCTCGAGCAAGATCGTTTTCAAGTATCACCCATCCCTACAATCCTCCTCGGGCACTGAAGCGGAAGTGGCCCCGCTAAATATTTTTAAAATGTATTCACTCGGAGCTCTGCTACTGTTCAGCTAATTTCCATCATTCCCTGAGCGTCTGCGGCTCTCGAATCCCCTTTCAGCCTTTGACTGCTGTACAGCTGGTGATGGGGAAGCAGGAGTTGTGTGGGGGATCTTCCTAGCTTCCTTTTCCATCCGGGAAAGTGAAAATACTGCGTGTGAATTGGCGGATCTCTGGGATATACACACATATATATGCCTATGTTAAATGTGTATTTGTAAATACGCTATGAATTTTGTGTTTTTTCAAGATTATCAATTGCCCTTCTTGGGAAGATTATAGTTTTCTGCAAATAAAAGTTTAAGGGGCCTCTCAATGACCAATACAGACTTTCAGATACAGGTTATAAAAAAAGAAAGGTTTTTGATTTTGATTAAGCCGATGAAATCGTAAAAAGTCAAATAACATTTTCTACGCTGATAGATTTAGCAATAAATTCGGCCTTTGCGGTCTCTTGAACTAGACAGTAACTGGCCCGTACATGTGGAATAGACCAGAACCAACTTTTTCAATTACGTAAAAAAAAAAAGGAATTCGACCAAGAACTGAGACACCGGCTCTTAACCAGTAACGTTACTGTAGGTTACTTAGTCAAGCGTACGGAACGAGACATGATCTGGAATGGAATAATCAGTGACTTATTTAAGCTAAAGCGAAGAACCGTTACAGCTTATACATTCATTGCAATCACATGAAAAAAGCTTTATGGAACGTACTTTTTACCCAGAAATATATTAATTTAAACTCTAATACTTCCTTTGTCGTTACCCCCGTAGAACTACAAAACTGCAAAATTCCTTAATCATAATTGCAATATCCTTGGGGCACTCCCTTCCCCTCCAT
This sequence comes from Acanthosoma haemorrhoidale, assembly GCA_930367205.1. Classification (NCBI taxonomy): domain Eukaryota; kingdom Metazoa; phylum Arthropoda; class Insecta; order Hemiptera; family Acanthosomatidae; genus Acanthosoma; species Acanthosoma haemorrhoidale. The sequence goes on along the minus strand of OV884015.1, from coordinate 50,937,636 downwards.
TGGGGAGCACCCTTCTTAATTAAATGTGTTCAAAACAAAAAAGTTGATTTATATTACTTTCTTATTATGTTATTATATTATTATTACTATTTTGTAGTAGTACATATTCGTTTAGTCTTTTTTTTTTTTTTATATGAGTGCAAAACACCAACCATCTAGGAGTGTACGTAATAACATATTTAGGAATAAATACCCACTTGTGAATTAGAGTGTGTGTAGTGCTGTAGATATTTTATTTTTCATATAGTTCTTATTTTATTTTATTCGTATAGATTTGGTTTGAATTTATTTAATTTTATATTTATAATTTCGACAAATATGTGTATTTTATGAGTGAATGCGTATTTTTTTTTTTTTTTCTATTTTATCAATTGTCAATTTTAGTGGGGACTGATTCTTTCAAAGGATCCACTTCATGCTAAATAAATAAATTTGTTTTTAAGGGACATAGTCCCAGGATAATAATAATATTTTTATTATTATTACTTCAGAGTTATAAAATGAAAATATTGTTAGTTAGAAGTCAATTAATTTTACTTCGGACTACAATGGTGTTTTATTGAAAATTTTAATAACGTTTATTCCGTTTATTCCTTTTAGCATATTCCTTATTCCCCGATCTTCCAGTTTTATCTTACAATAAAGATTTAGGATTCATTAAGTTTTAGAGCAAACCTTGCAGCTCCTTCGATAGGTTAGCCAGCTAAACATAATCTATTCTACTCCCTATCATAGTTATGGTAAATATATATAGTAGATAAATGATAGATGATGATAGTGAGCGAAAAAATTATGGAACCGTTCTGACATGTTGAATGAATATTCCTAAACGCGCAGGTTGAAAATCACAAGTTGGGCATTATAGAGAAAGAAAGGATTGGAATACCATCATAATATAATAATTGCATGCGAAAAAATATGGATTCCTATCAACCTCTGATCCCAAAATTACTATTTAAAATTTAGCCAATTGAATTCTAAGCCTTTTCGCAAAATGTTTGAAAATTATGGATGAACTTTAACATTTTGAAACATACAATTTTTAGGATTGGTTAAAAAAAAAAATAAGAACATATAACTGTGAAAACACCTGATACTTTCTTGATAAGTGACCTATTTTAGTTCAGATACACAGCAATATATTCGGAAACATACGTATGTTTGAATGAATAATAAACCTTTTTAATGAGCAAAATTGTTCCTGTTGATAAATGCTGCTTGCAGATTGAAGATTGCATAAATGCAAATTTACTATTATTGATTACGGGATTAATAAGCGTTAACTAAGCGTGTATAAATGTGCAACGAGATTTTCAAACAAATCATTTAACTATTGTTTTTTACCAAAGAGAGAAGTGATTCACAAAATAATCAGAAACTGGCTAGTCGCAATTGAGCTGTGAATACTTAGTGAGTCAATCAATTAAATAAGAAACATCGGAATACAGAATTGGAATGTGTTGCCTTTACTGTTAGTTCTTCTTGGTGAGCTTAAGGGATTGTTGAGGAATCGGCTTTGTTTGTTGTGGTTAGTGAAAAAGAGTTGTTAGGTCTTCATCAAGTCCGTTAATGGACAATGTTCCAGTCCATGCTGTGTCTTCAGCCGACGGTGTTTTCTTCATATGGTTTGATGTGTTATGATTTCTCTTGGTACACCAAAATCAGTACATTACCCAGAAGATGTTGGCATGTCACTTATATGTAATTTTCCAAGAGAAAATAGTCCATAGTGTTTTTTTTTCTAGTAAAAGAAGTACAAATTACCTTACTGGTGGTATTTCAGCTGTACAGATTTTAAAAATATAAATTGTATGCTTTATTGTAGTTATGCTCGATTTAAGTTAGTTAAGATATCCATTAATAAGTGACAAATAGTATTTGTGTTCTTGTTTCATATAGATGAGGTAGGTGCTGGTTTTTTTTGATGTACTACAAAATTTGATTGCAGAGGATACATTTTATTTGTAACCGTGATCTTTTTTTTTTTGGTCACACTGTTACTGGAATTGTATATAATTTAGTAAATAAAATTATTTTCTATGACATATTATCATTTTTGAAGAACTGTTGTTATTTATTCAACACGTTAATTTTAGCATTTTAGAATGAATGTCTGCAAATATTATTTTTAATTAAAATTCAATTGAGATCGCAAATAAATGAACATGTCAATTTGTTTTTGAACTATGCGTTTTTTTGTTTTTTTTATTTCTAAACGTATTTACTTGTTCCAAAAAACCTTGGATTTTGTTGATAAATTTTAGTTAAAAAACAAATGCGAGAAGAATAATAGAAGCAGTTAATAGTCATTAATGTTTATCAACTTATTACTCCGTAAATAAAATATATTTTTCCAAAGATTCAGGGCAAATTTTTAAACAAACGTTTTTAAGTAACGTCCGAAAATCAGTGACGGTTATATATGAGTTTTTTTTTTGTTGAATAACGTTTAGAGGGATTGACTAATGAGTGATAATAACAAGCTCGTTAAATAACAAGGGGACACATTGGTGAGGAGGACTGAGAATTCCTTTTTATGGGGAGATAGGAACGAGAACAAAGTCGTTCACTGTGGACTAATTCATGCGGCCTGTGGAAGTGAGGGTGTGACTATCTCGGCTCTGGCCTGACAGCTAAATGAGTCCTCTGTTCGTCTGCTCCGGAGATATTAACTAGGGCTACTGATTACTCAGTCTGTTCCAGTATCTCTCGCTTTCATAATCGAAAATGTTTTGTTTTTATTCTCCGAGAGGGTGACAACTATGTGAGATAGTCACTTATTTATTAATGAAATATACATTGGTTATTTATTATTAAATGTAATTATTGTTAGTGAGAAGCCAAATAGTTTTATTTTGGATTACAATGTTGTTTTATTGCAAAGTTTAATTACGTTTATTCTGTTCATTAAATCTACCATATTCCTTATTCCTCAACCTTCGAATTTTTTCTTATTATAAAGATTTAGAATTCATTAAGTTTTAGAGCGAACCTCGCAGCGCCTTAGATTAGATTAGAGACTGTGGAAAAAAAATATGAGTAAAAACTACTAATTGTATCTCGATTTTATTTTTATGTGTTTTTGGCTACACATTTATTAGTATTATATCTGTATAAAATGTATTTAAACAGTGTATGTACATATCTATATTATACATTTGTAAATAGCGTAAGAACACATGTATCGTATATAGTAATCTATAAACAGTGCATATACATATGTATTGTATAAAGTTAAATCTATAAATAGTGTATGTACGTATGTATCATATATAGTTATGTAGCGACCGCTAACTACATAAGTTAAATCACCCTATACTCTGGTGCATATATAATGTATTGTAATTAAATGTAAATCATTGTAAAAGTTTTGAGCAATAAATCATGCTCGAGACCATAAAACTAAAAGGATCGGCAGAGGGCAGCCATAAACAGCCAGGTACCTACCGGCCTAAAAGCCAGGTGGGCAATAATACCACCTAGCGTGCCATAAACAGTCATAAACCTAAGAGGCTTGGCCACCTGGCCATCATAAACATACCCCTTCAGACCGTTTCCGCCTTCCACCAGGAAGGGGAAATAATATTTAAACCAGGGCGTTTTGCCCTGTAAGCCCGGCCAGCCAAGAAGGAAGATCACCCAGCCCACTACCGCCCGATCAGTCTGCTACCACAAATGGGGAAAACAACATGATTCCGCTAGAGCAGACTGGATTCCAATCCAGTATGAGCTCAGAGCACCCCCTTATGAAGGTACAGTCAGAGGCTAGCCATAATATGAATAGAAACATAGCCACGGCTATGATATCCCTAGATTGCACCCAAGCATTCGACTCGGTGACTCACGGGACACTGTGTCAAATGCTCTGCGACCGGGAATGCCCGGAGCAACTCTATTCGATTCTGGCTAGCTTCCTGAAAAACAGATCGTTGTGGGTGCGGGTGGGTGATAGCTTCTCCGAAGCTGTGCCACTGGCCTGTGGAGTACCCCAAGGAGCCGTCTTATCCCCTAAACTATTCAACGTATACACGTCTGAGATTGTCGGAGCCTGGTACTAAAATACCAAAGTTACTGCTTTCGCAGATGACATAGTGGTGTACAGTAGCAGCATGAGTGCCAAGGTAGCTCTAAGACAGGCTGAAGTAGCCTGTAACCAGATCAGTGAGAGATTGGGGAGACTCAATATCTCTGTAAACGCGGGTAAGACTGACTGTGTAATTTTCTCTTTTCAAAAGGGAAAAAGCCCGCTCTCTACTAGTTACATAGTAGGAACGGAGAAAAATTCACCAGCCAACGACCTAGTATATCTGGGAATTAAAATGGACAGACATTTCCATTTTAGTAACCATTTTGCGAAGAAGTTGAAGCTAACACGCACGAAGTCTTACCGGCTTGCACACTTATTAACATCCCCCAATCTATCACTGCGTCTCAAGCTATTGATATACAAGAGCATACTAAGGCCTACTCTGCTGTATGGTGCACCGCTATTTCGTTATCTGACGTATACGACAGCTAAGAAACTCCAACAATTCCAAAACGGTATACTGATGAAAGTTGTCAGAGGTACTTCATTCGAGCAGCGAAGAAACAGTGAGCTGCATGAGATATTTGAGCTGCCTACGGTGGATGAATTCATCCACCGTTGACATATCAAATTTTTCGACTCATTACAATATCTAACAAACCCAGTGTTTAACACTATAACCCCCGCTCCGCTTCGGTTCTAGGTACAGATTTTGTTTGTTTGTTTTGTTTTGTTTTGTTTATTTTGTTTTGTTTTGTTTTGTTTTAGTGTCTTAGTGTTTGGTGTCGGTGACAAGGCGAAGGTGAGCCTCATCACCTAGTGTGGTATAAGAACGATAAACTTTTAACCACAATAAAAATGTTATTATATAATAATGCACTCCTCCAAATGCATGTAAATGCAGAAAGAGAAGAAATTTGTACTCCAGTTATTTTATTCTTTTTGTACATTGTATTATTTTGTTTTGAGGTTTAAAAAAAACCAAAAAAAAAAAAAAAACCTGTAAGCTTACTCAGTCTCCTACTATCGCTCTCTCCTCAGCCGCAGTTACTCGGTGTCCCTTTACGTCAGGGCCACTTGGCCCTGGAAGTCAGTCTCTTAGACTCCTCGTCAGCCCACTCTCTCCTCAGCGCCTCTGAGTCTGCCACCCTGTCTTTCAGCCTCCTTGCAGACCCTCTGACGACTTGTACCTGTGATGCTGCCGGTCTCCCGCCCGAACTCTGAAAACTGGTCTTATTCTTTATGAAACCTCTGTACCTCTTCTCTTGAACATAGTGTATTGTCGTGACACATACCTATCATAAATGGAGTCAGATATTAACGCCTACATGGAACATGGTCCATGTTATAAACTGCATCAATCCGCACTTGTCACCAGGGCTAGAGTGATCAGGCACTCCCCTAGTGGCAACCCATGCTCAACAGGCAAGATATAGTTGAAAATTGTCATTTCTTACATTCTAGATGTGTCAAATGTCTGAATATTGTATAGTTAAGAATTCATAAAGTATTGAAATGTTTGAAATTGTATATGCTTGTCTCACGGAAACCTTACGTGATGGGGGAACACCGACATTATATACTACCAGATGTATTTCTTTCCTAGACGAAAAAAAATTCTTATTTGTTCTCCAGTATTATGAAGCGAATGCAGATGAGAAGTGAACTATTTAGAGAATGTCATAACTAGTACACATATTTTACGGTTTAAATTATGTTCTTTTTAAATTCATTTTTCGTAAAATAAATTATTTGCACGAAGATATGAGCTTTTCTTAGCATTTAAATTTGGCTCCTTCAACTCGTTCATGGATGAAGTCCACTCATTTTAAAGATTAATTAAAATGTGACGACTACACATCATTGAATGAAGCTCAAACTGATACATTTGGGTCAAGGTCTATTAAAAAACTAATGACTTTTTTTTTGCTAATCATTTAGACTAAGACCCTGAAGTTTTTTTCTTAGATTTTTTCCAATAGTTTCGTCTAGTGGACTTTCACCCGTACATTTCTTCTGAAAATAAATTAGAGGAGTAGGCATTGTAACACTTTTTGGGAGAATTCGAAGCATTTAAGAAAGGATATAGAATGAGGAATGGGCATAATACAGGGGGTATAAAGGGCCATAGGAAGGGTCTTTTATTCGATTTATCTACATAAGACCTTTAATTTCAAGAAGGTAGAAGCCTAAGAGCCTTAATGCTAAATACCGCTTACAAATATATGGTATCATCCAAGACGGATCAGATTCGCCCTTGAAGGGAGCGATATGCCGGGGTCGATAGGGCAATGCATTGCGATAGTCCACGCAAACAGTAATTAACATCTCCTTAGGGATGTTAATGGTTTGCCCATCGCTTATGCACCATCGCTTATGCAAACAGCTACGATTTAAACTGTGAAAATTGTTGACTTAGACACGGAAACATTTATCTATGAAATAAGTTATACTAAAGCCAATACGGAATAGAGCTATGGGGGGCAGCAAAAAAGTCAAACATTAAGCGCATCCAATCCTTTAAATCTAAAGTCCTGAGAACAATAGTAAATGCCCCTTATTACGTCAGCAACAAAACCCTTCAAAACGATCCATATCCTGCATTCTTGAACAAATACCTTCCAAATTTGTGAAATTCCAACAAAACCTATCCAACCACCATAATCGCTTAGCACAGTCATTACACTGTACCACTCACCCCTACAATCCTCCTCGGAGACTAAAGTGGCTGTGGCCTGGTGACCTGCAATAAATACGTGACAGCGGGAGTCCTGGCAATGGCCAGTTTCTCCAATCATGACCTGGGCCTCAACTGGCTCGTATCCGGTGGCCCTGCTGATCCTCTTTCGCATGTGAGGGAGGTGACAACTATGTGGATTTGAGGGGTCTCTGGGCTGTTCGTAAATACTGTATGAATGAGCGAGTGAATGAAAATTGTAAATATTGTAAAATATGAATGAGAACATTTACCCCAATTACTTATTGCCCAATAAGGCAGATTGTAGTTTTATCACAATAAAGAAGTTTCTAATAATTTATGAAATAATGTTGACAAACGTGACGTATTGCATTACCTACCTTATGCAAGTGCACTTATTGAATACCGTCTATGATGCAGTGCGGATTCTTGGATAATTTTAGCTGTAATGATTTGATTGCATGACATTTGCCATGAAGTAATGATCGTTTGTCAAAAAACTTACAAGCTGACAGAATGAGAGGTTGCGTGCTTTTTAAGGTTAACATGCATTCATCACCCCCTACAAGCTTGTTTAAACGCAAATTATATTCATTGTCACGTACAAGAATCATGAACAGTATACCCGCTGTTTGTTTAAATTTCTCATAAAGTCTTGTCACTAAGCTCGTTATTCTCACCACTTTTGATGGAAAATAGTTTATGGTTTATTTGATTGTTGTTTACAGTGGTAAAACCGAATTGTCACCAACGCCTAGGTAGACTAGTAGGTTTTACTAGTGCTTGGCCGAATACCATGGGATCCAGAAGCCAGCATTTATTCGTTTAAATATGTTGGTCACAGAAAATAGCACTTTCAACCGATGAAAAAATTTGCGTGCTGCAGAAAACAATTAACGGTTTCCCTGATTTTAGAAATGACTCCCTCTTGATAGATTTCCTATGTTTTATGGAATTATTTTTATTAATTTACACCAAGCAGTCCCCCCTCCACTGCACTAGAGAGAGTTTGTGACCACGACCACAACTTGTATAAATATATTTTGTTTTCTCCTCAAATCCTTGTGGTTGGTGAACACTATGATGTAATCTATACATATTTAAAAAAAAAATGGTCACTAATCAGATTGTATGTATTTTTCTAATTGGAGTCCACATAACTTAGAGGTTTATATGATATGCCAGTCTTTTCGTGAGCTCTACATTGTGATCTTAGTCCCAATAAATTTTGATGTGGTATTCAATAAAATAGGTAACTCTGTTCATGTTTTTGTCAAAATATATATTAACAGGAAGTAAGCAAGATAAACAAAAAGAGAAAAATAGTGGGTACCTTTTAAGATTTATCAAATCATAGGTCAGAAGTGTTAGATTTAAATTTATCATTTTTAGAAAAACATTTTCTTAAATAATATAGAGTTTCTGCGCATGCGCTATTATCAACAAACACCTCTCTATTTTGTTCTTCCTTTAAACACCTTATTCTACCATTTATTGGCCGTACTTCAGCTATAAAATTGTCTCAGCAGGCAATTTACGAGGGAGCCCTCAAGAAGTGATTGAATCACTTGTTATATTTGTTTAGGAGTATAACAGGTGATATCGGACCGAGAAGTCGGCCATATTGGACGGCCCTGCCACTTGCCTTTACCGGATTAGAGATAACATCAAGCAATAGAAACTGGGAGCCAGACGGATTTGGTAGCAGACAGCCAAGACCGGCGACTCCCCCCTGGAAGTCGTGAGTTCGAATCCGATTTTTTTTGTTGATCAAAGTTTATAATAAAAATGAATTTATCTGGGCAATGAATCCCCTTGAGTACTATTAATCTATGCAAATAAGAGTGTTTGCGAATTTATCAGAAATATGAAACATCTCCTTCATACATTTCATTAAAAAAAGCTTACATATTTACGAGGGGGAAAATCCAACTTGAGATATTTACTATTTATATGTGAGCCACAGTGGGAAATGTTTATTGGCCCCACCTCAATTAAAATTCTGGTTAGCGCTCGGTTGGGGCACTAGGGCTCCCCAGGGCATGGCTCAACCACAAAATTAACTATTCATGCTTAATGAATTTTAAACTAATGGCTCTTCGTTCCGTTGAAGGTTCATAGACGAAGACCCTATACTTTAAACAAACTCTGATTCACAACCGCGAATGAGACTTGTGTATTCGTTGTGTAAATTGAATATTCATCAAAACTAAAGCGACCCAACAGACAACAAAATAAATTTGAAATAAAGTTTTAGTAACTTCTTAGCAAGACGATTTTGCTTGTACTAACTTAGGTAGTAACTACTTAAGCAATATGATGTCATTAACAAAAACCGATCTGGTATTCAAAATCGTCCGGTTGGAGATAATACCCTCCCGGGCTTTTCAGGATAAATGCTCTGTTAAATTTTGAGTAGAAAAATTTTAAATAAAATGTTTATTTAGCAGCTTGATAAAAACATCTCAGCATTACTTGCGTTGAAAACATATCGCTGTTCCCATTCGCGTTGCTGGAAAAGTGAAAAAAATCACTATTGTTTTTCACTCTTAAAAAAAATAGATTTTTATAACCTATTAACGTTAATAAATTGAAATGTATAGTTCTCATCTTCAGGACACAAAATAATTTGTCATATTTGTCGTTAAACACACTTAAATCGACTACTTCATTGAAAAAAAAATATTATTTTATTATTTACCAAAAACCAATCGTGAAAAATATGTTATACAACAGAAAGAAAGAACGGAACTGGAATATTTATTCTCATTGACTTATACAAAATTATTATTAGTTCCAGTAGCTTTGAAGATTCCAAATAGGTTAATTTCATTAATTTTATGTAACTAACATTTTTCTCAAATAATAGTTAAATGATCGTGATTAAGCCGTTCAGTATTTTCGCTCAAAGATTATTCATTCAATTTGCCTATGCCACTATTATTTAGACAAAAAAAAAGGAATTAATTATTTTAGAACACTGGGAATAGCCCAAAATTTATATTAATAAATGTTCACCTCTTCCTAATCTACCCACAACTTTCAGTGGCTACACCATCATTCTTAAGTATCATATACATGAAATTATCCAATAGAGCATAGAAGTTTAAAAATAATAATCAAAGTTAGTCCCAAGTTAGTTTTTTTAAATTCCATTCCTCTTCCTGTATCCCAGACAGTACGGTACTAAGGCTTCCATCTCGACAAAAGGCTTATATGGAACCCGCACACAAGGCTAAAAAGACAAGAACTAAACAGACGAATTGGACAACTGTACAGGCTAATTCAAATAATCCCATTTCTGAATATAAAATGAAATACTAAGTTACAAAACTATACTAAAGCCAATATGGGCATACGGAATAGAGCTGTGGGGGACAGCCAAAAGAACATCAAGAGCATCCAATCCTTACAATCAAACATCCTGAGAACAATAGTCAATGCCCCTTATTACATCAGCAACAAAACCTTTAATAACGAACTTAATATACCCTACATTCTTGAACAAATACCTTCCAAGTTTGTGAAATTCCAACAAAACCTATCCAACCACCCTAATCCCTTACAACAGCCATTACACTGCGCCAGACATCCCTATAATCCTCCTCGGAGACTAAAACGGCAGTGGCCTGGTGACCTGCAATAAATACGTGACAGTGGGAGTCCTGGCAATGGCCAGTTTCTCCAATCATGACCTGAGCCTCAACTGGCTCGTATACGGTGACCCTGCTGATGGAGGAGCGTGGGGGACTTCCCATCTCTCCGCTTCCTCTTTCGCATGCGAGGTTTCAGGGCTGTTAGTGCATACTGTCAGAGTGTGTGAGTGAATGCTAATTGTAAATATGGTATGAATGAGGAAATTTATCACAACTACTTATCGCCCAATAGAAAGGTAGGTTGTAATGTTATTGCAATAAAGGTTTGATTTGTAAAACAATAAATAAAAAATACTTAAATAAAAATTTAAACACTCTTATTCTCCTACTATTACCTTTTCCTATTCTAACACAATAATTTACGCCCTATTCGAACTGAAAATGGTGGTATAGCAAACGAATTAGCTCGACGGTGTAAAATAAATTGTGGTTTAATCATCGGAATTATTGAAATGCTACGTCTAGTTGCAATAATACTTAAAAAATAAATATTAAATTCACGAATTGCTTTCAAAATACCATCAGGAGGATCAATTTGCGACAATTTCTGCAAAGACCAAAGAAAAACAAAGGGACCGCCTTCGTACCCGTTTCAAAATAAAACTACACCTTTCTGGCCGGGTAATAAATCAGCCATAAATTGCAGCGTTTAAGTATTTATTCTTGCGTGGAGGTAACTTCGTTGTTGTTGTATTAGGGCTGCTGTTCGCCGGTTGCGATGTAAAGATCACGCGAACTTTTCCCATGGGAGAGATGAAGTTGCGATCTATAGATGCAGCCTCCGGGGTCGGGAGTACAGCCCATTTGGGTCTAGTTGCCTCAACCCACTCCGGCTGGCCCTTAATGTTATGGTCCAACTCCCAACAGCAATAACCTAAATTACAACCAATCCTAAACACTGCTCTACACCGACAAATGAACTGTCCATGGCACCGAACGGTAACAAACTTCACTGCATATGCTGTTTTCATAATATTACTAACCTACTGGTAATACATAAAAATGCATTAGACATTTAAAACTTGATTAGAGACATTTGTTAGCATATAATTACTCGTTATAATCTTTATGCCCAGTGTTAAGTCGAAAATAGACAGTACAGAGAGTTATTATTAGTACAGAATATTATTAACTGATTTGTAGTGTTAACACCTAAGGTAAAATAACATAAACTGGCACGAGTTCACTGAAAGGTAATTTAGTCTAGAAACTTTTAAACAGTTATTTCACTTATGGTATTAAATCATTACCAGAGGCACAAAGGGCCAAATTACTATCTTTGAACTAGATAGCGTTAGGTATTATCCAACTTAGAGATTAAGTTCTTAAATCTGTTATAGAGGTTGGCAAAGGAAGGTTCTTAGGGGACCTCTACACCCCCCCCCCCCAAAGGTCGTATTAATTCAGTGGTTTACAATATTATAACTTACCACTAAAATTAACACACCCAAATGTTTAAGAGTCAATTGGAGAAAATAATATCTAATATCAATTTTTTTCATACCATTAATAAATTTAAACGATCAAATCGTACGGGGAATGTGAGGTAATCACACATTTAAAGGTATCGTTCCAACTAAGAACGAAAGTTAAGTGATAGTTTTAATATTACCCTCACAAATCCTTAAATGTAGTACATATTATTAATCAGTTAGTCAGATTATTTAATTAGATGACCTTCTCAAAATGCTAATATTTTTATTATTTTTCATAGTATAGGTAGGTTTTTTTCTCAAATGAAAGAACTACGCAATATATAAAAACAAAATCTGTTGTTTTCGCGTAGATTATTTTGCTAAAAAATTATTGATTGTTAAAATATTACTAGGATATTCTCTAGCAAAAAGCTAATTACCTTGACTATCACTTTTTCACACAACTTAAAAAATTTTAATTAGCTAAAAACCAATTATAATATAAAAAAAACTCGAAAGCCTATTATTTATTTAACTTTTTCTTAACGTTAAAAAATCTTCTATTCTTAAATTCAGTTTCTCCAAATTAATGCTTATTATTAAAAACTTCACGGACCGAAAGTTTTTTAATGAAGAATAATAATGTTAAAAGACAAATGAGTATTTATTTTAAAATATTCATCTGAATAGTTTTTTTATTACACTTCCATCACAATTATTATACTTTACTTCGAATAATTATTTATTATTATCAAGCCATAAGCTTTATAATTTTCATTATGAAATACAGAGTTTTTTAAACGCTCCTTTCACTCGAATACCCACGCGCATTCTAAAGGGTAGGGTATTTTTTTTATCCACCCTTAATCCTACCCAAAAAATTATTGAAGCTCAAAGTGATTTCCATATCGTTGGTTTCCATTGGAGCAAAAGTTTGTTAGAAAGTTATGAGAGGCAACATACATACATACATAAAAATAGCTCGAGTTGTATCTTAAACCATGCATAAAAATTCTGAAATGTCTACTCCTACATTATTTCGAAAATGGTATTATTACTGCATGGTAAGTACCACGGCATACTATAAAAAAATTATTTAAAAAAAATACATCTTCAAATTAATTACAAACTCGTTAACTTAAACGAAGTCTTCTGAAACATCCTTTTAGTCTTTTAGATTAGTTTTGTTCTAAAGTTCCTTCCACGATGAAGTTAACTTCTTCATAACCTCTGAATTAATATTCTTAAGCGCTAGAAGACAAGATATAGTGATGTTAATGGTATTCAATTTTCCTTATACCCCTTTTATCTTTATAATTGTTAATCATTAACGAGTAAATAAATAAAAACAAAAAGTTCATTTTTCATTTCCATTTAACCAGTCAATGTTTCTCCTTAAACTTTATTTTTTGACTGGAGATAAATAATATTCATTCTCAGACGATGAGTAATAAATTGGATTTTTTTTTTTGTGATGAGTTTGACCACAAAATCTTCTGACTTCATTGGAATCATCCATTATAAATGTAGACACATTATAATTAACATCTCAAATGCTTTTTGTGCAAATTTGCTAAATTTGTCAAAAAATAATATTATCGTTGTTTATACATATCATTTCTTATAATAGATTTTTCTTTTCAGTTCATTGATTTGTATGCTCTGTTTTAGCAATCCAATTAAAATCTTTCGGTCTCTGTTTATTAAAATAAAAATAAAGTGCTTCTCTTTTTGGAGTAAACAAATAACAAAATCCAGTGGGTGTACAAATAAATAACAAAAATAAATAAAGAGAAAGCTTCAAATTTACAAAATTCATAACAGAACATGAACTGATAGTAGTATGAAAATGAAAGGCAGACAATGCGAACATCATATTCGATGATTACTGTAATAAAACAACAGATGAAAATTCATGAGAGCAATAATATTAAATGTGCACCCTCCTTTCTAAGGGCTATTTTTTTAATTAAAAAAAAACCCTCACTGGTGTATAAAAATATCAATTTTAGAATATAAATATAATTGTCTATCCCCTCAGTCAGTCTTCGATGTCATGTTTTCACCATTTGATCTGTTATTAAGAAAATAATGACAATGATCTATAATTAAAAACAACGAAAGTAGATCAGCTGATCCGGTGCAGCTGAATTGGAACACCGCACTGATTACGAAGAGATTTGTGGGGAAGTTTACCGCTGATTAATTAAATGACTTTGCCTTGTTTTCATTGTTGCTGAGGCTTTACCCGCTTGATAGTCTACAATCTTTATCCATTTACACAAAGGTGTAATAAAGCAGTTTTATTTATTATCAATACTCAAAGCCCAAACAAAATGTTTATGTTCAAAACTACCAAGTAAGAAAGCTGTGTATATTCCACAACAACTATTATGACTTGATTGCTGTAAAGAAAGAAAAAAAATATCATGTAGTCCTTCAACTTGCATAGTCAAACCCATGACTAATAAACCTATTAAATGCGTAATGTTTTATTATTTTCCTAATGTTATTATAGGACAAGATAAAAACGGTGTATGTTTAAGAATAATATTACAAAACGAAGTTTCAAGCTCCAAGGATAGAAATAGCACATACCGTATCTATTTTCCAACACTTTATCACAAGTATACAAATGTACTGAACATATCTGTGGATAAAAATCGTATTATAGTACCTAGCGTTATTGGTTAAACATGCTGACATGTAAACAAACTTCCTTCCTACATGGCAAAGAGGCCAAGATGGCCGGCTCAAAAACTAGAGGTGATTTGTGTTGTAGTCACTTCTTTAGAACCCAAGCAGGGAAAATTATGGCGCGTACCACTTATCTCAGCCATTATACATCACGATTTCCAGCTTCAAAAAAACCTTCTTGCTCAATGAATTTCGAGTTTTATCATGGCATCTAAAAAAAAAAGAGGATTTTAGTGTGTCAGAATTGAATCTGTGGTAAGATAAAGAGAATGTCTAAGCAACCATAAATCGATGGTTAACACATCGAAAATACAAAAAGAACATCTGTGAGTTTTACTCAAGTTTTGAATAGGCGTGGACGAAAATATTTTTTTCACTTTTTAATCCAGTCACATAGTTTTGTATAACTGAATAATATGAATTGGCATGTAAAAAATATATTCGTAGTTGAAATAATGGTGAAATGTAAAATATATCCTTTTGTTATAATAGAGGAATAAACATGTCTTCACCTAACCGCATTTACACCTGTGTCGAGTGAGAATACGCTAGCGATATATGCACAATAAAGCAGGGCCTCACTATTATATTTATTCAATGAGCACGGTAATTCACCTGTTCTGTTTGCGATAGGTTATTTTTGCTTCGGTAACTTCTCAGCCTTATAGTCCCTCATTTAGGACCGAATTCATGCCAATACAGTGGTGCTAAGCTCTATCTTTTTTTTTTTGCCCGCTATCTCGCTTGTTTTGAACACATTTCATGAAGGCGCAAGAGAAATGAAGGGAGTTCCTGAAGGATACGCGAATATGTCAAAGCAATTATGTAGTATAGTAATTTTATGGGGGTAAAGACATAGGCATAGACAATTTGTAGTCGGTTAGGCGTAAATGAGCTTCTGCTTTGGTGTTAAATATATAGAAGAGGGTTGAAGTGTGTTGGTAATATAAACAGCCAGAAGGTATAACCTCATCCTTTGGACTAGTTGCTTAGCCTAGAAAACATCATACAATGTTTGAGGTTTCATTCTCGTATTGCAAGATCCAGTGACTAGAGGAGATGAGTCTAGCGGCACCTATAAAATAGCTAATTAAACCCTGTGCTGCCGGCCTTAGAGACCCAACGCCAAACTGTAGTGCTTGCATGATCCTTGATTTCCTAGATGAAAAGGAGCAGGACGAAGGAGATTCCTTCACGCCAGGGACGCGAGCCAGTCCCCTTTGTCCGCTGGGTCTTGTTACCTCGCCAGCTCTCTGGCACATGTTCGCTCTGCGGGCTTTTAATGGCAACTCTGCCAGTCATGAAGCTTATACGTATCCTTATTAACAACCTGATAAGAATATTAATGGTTTGCTCATGGGTATTTTGTGAAATATGTATACAAACGAAACAGTCTGTACAAAATAAATTATCACTATCTCGAGATAGTTAAGCTATGGTTTGTTAAATGAGAGTGGCTATATTTTTGGAATAGTTGTTGAAAAAAATATGTTGTATTTTCAATACATTTATGGGTCTGGCCAAAGTTTTTGTTCATGGCTCAGCCAGATCGTCTGTTCTTGTGTGCGAAGACAATTGTAAAAATCATACTAAATAATAATTTAATCCTTATTTCTATCTATTTTTTATAGAAGCTATTCCATTGCTTGCATGTAAATATGTTTTAACTATTTTGAAATAGCAGTTTAACAGACCTGAATCCATATCTCTACCAACTGCTTATATGAGATGCCAGGTGGTAGTAGAACATCATGGAAACGACCATGTTTTCGTTTGATCTTTATAAAATTTAATAACAGACAACGTTTTGACAAATCGTGTCTGCCTCTACAAAGTGTTTAAAGAAATAAAGTATTTATTGGAAAAATGTTACACTCTGCCCTACTTGGACAATAAATAATTGTGATTAATAATTCCATTCATACCGTGTTATAAATGGTCTCCTAAATATACCTTCTTAGTCCCTGAATCTTCCACCGAACCCCATTCAAAAAGGACATACCTTTCCTCACACATATTTATAACTGCATTGAATCATATCCGTGGTTCTTCAAATCAGGTAAAGCACCCAATTATCCTTCGTCCCACCACTCCATCAGCCTTCTTCCAATCCTTTCTCCAAGGCATTCCTTTCTTCCAATCCTTTCTCCAAGGCATTCCTTTCTTCCAATCCTTCCAATGTTCGAGGAAATTATAAGAAAACATGCCATTCTCAAAGCATAATACCTTCTCCCAATGCATCAGTTCAGTAATCCACTTTAAAACAAAGCCTTTGCTTTCATGACCGCATTTCCTCAGCCCTGGAGAGTAAGTATTGGACTAAAGCATTTCTGCTTGTGCAATTTCACAGGGTTTAGCAGTTTGCTTGCTCTCCAAACTCAAATTCAACCTATCCCAATGTAGCCCTGGTCGGGAATCAAGTTCGCATTAGGTATGTAAATTTTCCTGGAGGCCTGCCTCCAAGTTTTAACGAAAAATGACCTGTTCGAAGGGGTTCACTCACTTCGTGTAAAATTAATACCTGCTCTCCCCTACGTTCTAAAGACAGCATTCTTCGGGGCCATCCACCTCCTCGCCGACTTTCGCCACATATCTCACGCCTTACTTTACTTATTTCAAAATTTATTTATTTGTAACTAAAAATTACAGATTATACAAAGACAAGCTAGGAGTCCATAAGCCGCGATGTGACCGAAGCCCTATATTGCACAGATAAAAGAAGAAGCAGAGTTAGGCTGAAGAATGTCGAATAGTTCGTTTCAATAATGTCATTAAAATATATGTGCTGGGGCCTAAAGATCCTATGGCATCGAATATTATAATTGTTAACAACTTATTCAATTTCATCCCATCTAAACTGAAACAATCGATTGTTTATTATTTTTTATTATTATCAAATCTTTATTTTGATAAAATTACAATTGGCCTTATTAGGCAGTAAGTAATTGTGATAAATGTGCTCATTCATACCACATTTACAATTTTGATGCACTTGCTCATGCATACACTATTTACAAATCACCCAGTGCCCTCCAAAATGCACATGGTTGTCACCTTCCTTGAATGCAAAAGAGAAAGCTGAATCTAGGGAAGCCCCCCGCGTTCCTCCATCAGCCGCTTTACCGGATACAAGCTAGTGGAGGCTGACCAAGAGTACGAGAGCCACAGACACTTAGAAGATGACTGTAGAAACTGGCCTTTGCCACGTATTTTTAGGAGGTCTCGACGCCACTGCCACTTTAGTCTCCGAGGAGGATTATAGTTGTGACTGTGCTAGGGGATTAGGGTGGTTGGATAGATTTCGATGGAGAATGTAGGGTATATTAAGATCGTTCTGAAGGTTTTTGTTGCTGACGTATTAAGGGGCATTGAATATTGTTCACAATACTTTTGATTGTTTATTATTAATGTAGGTTTCTTTTATTCACTAATATTCGTAGTCGTAATATAATTTCGTAGAAACCACACGCTTCTAAATGAAGAAACTACAAATTATAGATTATACTAAGACAGGCTAGCAGTCCATAAGCCACGATATGACCGAAGCCCTATATTGGACAGGTAGAAGAAGAAGCAGAGTTGAAGAAGCCCGGAAGTGGAGCGGCTAGTGGTGAGCCTGGAACCGCAGACAGTTAGACCCAGAAGACCCTGGTACAGTTGTACACAAGTGAGGACCGAGTACGTGCCAGCACTGGCCAGCATGTGTTATCCACCTGCACACTCTTATCTGTGCTCTGGCCTCAGTTACCGCCGTCCGCTTAACAGGATAATTTATCGCTGGCCAACTTTGCCCTCTGGGCCGTTAATACTTTCCGCAACAGCCCTCGTGCCGTTTTTTTCTTCCCTGAGCGTACCGGAATCCCGATAGCGGGTTGTTTAACTATCCACCACTGTCACAAGTTTTATCATTCCACTAGTGCGGATTATACAGGTTGTACGTTCTCAAATTATGTCACCGGATAGTAACAGGACATTTAAAAAAACAGAATAGAAAAAAATCTTTATTCTGGGGACATGTGTGAATAATAATAAGAATGCAAAAAAAATACAGCTCTGGCGAACAAAAAAGAAGCTATGCTTCTCATAGGTGGAGAAAATGAAATAACAATAAAAAGCTAAACAAGTATAATACACATTTAAGTTAAAACATAAATAGTAATAAAATAAAAACATAAATATTAGTAGTACTATTTCAAAAGGTTGCAGCTATGGGGTAGCAGTGAACGGTAGCAATCGTATACATTTATTAGAATAAGATAATAATATTAATAAAAAACACATGCAGAATACATACTTGTTTATCCAAGGTTAGCAATCTCTGTTTGAGAGGTAAGGAGGTGTTGTAATATGAGGGTTTCCCCCCTGAAGTACGTAATGATCAAGCATAAAGGATATTAGCAGAGAGAATTACAGAGAGTGGTGGAGTAAGCAAGAAAGGAGCGGTCCAGTGTTGTGTGCTCTGTAGGAAGAGGTGTATTTAGAACATTTAGGACACCAAAACATTAGTTTTTCAAATCCTGCTAATGATTTTATTTGGTGATGCATTCACTTTCAACAGACACATTATCTCTTATTCAGGCAATGACAAACGACAATACATTAATTAAAATTTTTGTTTCGGGATACCTTTCTACCATCTCTGTATCTTGAGATCACTTTTATCTCTTTGACGGTTTTGTCCTTTATAGGCCGAGGTTGGACAGTTGGAAAGTTTCCTTCGAGGGATGGTTCCGGTTTACCTCTATCACGCTCCTGGGTTCTCGGTTTTCGTCCATTCAACATATTTGTACAAAACTTCAGTTGTTTTTGTTATAGCACCTTCAGGTAATAAGAAAGGTAGTAAGAAATCTGTAGTTTCGGTCTTATGCCTAAGTGGGATCGGCTTTTCCAGTTCTCCACCGATCGTACCTAATTCCTACTGCGATCAATCTGCCTGCCTGTAAATTTAAATCGACCAGATCTGTTCCTAATACGAAAGTTGAGATATCAACGCCTTAAAGTTACAGGCTTTGACCTAGCCTTCTTTTACTTACATATGAATGAATCTGATATTATACCAGTTTTTCCATTTTAATTCTGTAGCCTAGCTGAAATATAACAATTAGTATAATGTGATTAAAATACAAACAATGCATACTCCTTTAAAATAATTAATAAAGTAGTCAATAAGTAAAATTTGTGGAATAAAAGTTGAATTGTGAATAATGGAAATAAATATTCATTACTAAAAGCTAAATGAAAAAAATGAAACTACGTCTTTGGATATATGACACATCCACCCTTCATTTTTAAATGACCACCAAGTCATGTCTTTGTTGTCTTACTAATTATGCACCCAGATTCAGGAAACTTTATTTTTGTCATAACTGACCTACTTGGATAAAATAATTGAAAAAGACACCAAGATTAATAATGTAACATATCATTTTTGCAAACTTTCCTGTGTTATACATATATGCAAATTTTTAAATGAAATTAACAATATAGTAGAGTGAGGTAAAAACATTTATTATATGACAATGGAAAATTTCAAACTCGTAAAATATATGAGTCATAACTCTTGGCAGTTTATATTCTACCATATTTTATATTCAACGTCCGCATGTAAATTAAATGTTCAAGAGCATATATTCTGGGGGAGCCCGTATATACTATTGAAATGAGTATCATCCTTTGCCAGTAAGGCACTTTAGACAGGTTTCAGATGAAATCCAATTGATTAAATTAAACATTTTTATTTTTCATTCACTTTTATATCATATTAAAACTGTTAAAAGTTGGGCAAGTTTGTATTGTATTGTTTATTTGTTATTTTCAAATTGGAGTGAAGTGACACGCAATCATGAATTAAAATTTATGTACTTTAGGGGTTGTGGGAACATACTACGTAATTTCAATTTGTAAAGGATTAGAAATTAGAATTCGCATAAAAATGAGGCTAAAAAAATAAAATCCAAATAAAATATAAGTACCTTGTGAATGCGGCAAATTTCAATGTACCTATTACGAATCATCATCGCAACCCGTTATTTAAAATTAAGTGGTTGATTTTGGCTTATGGTGCAAAATTTGGTATTTCTTCGTCAAATATGGCTTTCAAAAAAGTTCTAAAAACTGCATCTGGAAATCTTTACAAATATTATCTATTAGGGGTTTTCAGCACTTTGATTTGATACTATACTCAATAGAATAACAAAACAAAATGATTTATATTAACGTAATTAAAGTTTATTGACTCAGCTCTAAAAAAATTCTAAAAAACAAAAAAAGCCCCAAAATCAATAAATCATATAAGAATACACCAAAGAAAATATTTAATGGAAAAGAAATTTACCATAATGGTGGTTCTTATGTTGTAAAATTAGAACACAGCAAAAATAGCAATGAAGAACTGGTTCAGGCTTTATACAAAATTTATTTTTTAATTCCAAGTAGTATTGAATTTCTTAATTAAAATAAAAGACAAGGTTAAAATAAACAATTCGTTAGCCAAACAGATAAAAAAAAAAGAAAAAAAAGATGAATTTACACAAGCGATTTAATTGAATAACTAACAACCCGAATGAAAAATAAACAAGGTGGGCTTCCGGACCACAAAAATGTGTTTTACGGTGAGCTTTGGCGGGCACATATTAGGTCGGGAGTGACTTTTGTTGTTATAATATTTTATGCGGTAAAGATGTATTTTTTAACACTTAAACGCCTTTAATTGCCTCTTGGATTTTACATATTCCATTGAAGTCCTGTTGAAGTTTCATTACAGCGCATCAACGTTAATGTGAGGCTTGTTTAAAGTTTTGTGAGCCAAGAATATTTATTACAGGTAACAATAAACTGAACTTTGTTCAAGGTTAGAGGAAGAATTTTTTTTTCATTATTCATACACAGTAGATTACCAGTCACTACGATAAATTATGCTTTTACTACTACAGGTATTGCATAAATTTGTCGTCGACTTGAAAATCGTAAAAGATGAAATCGTTCTTTTCATCGATAGTTCTGAAATCTGCAAGGACGTTCTAGATGCTACTATTTTGGATTGTTGAAGATTATTATAGGCGTTACGATTTCAGAAAAGGGGGAGGCATTTTCAAAAACCAAAACTTTTATGTTTACACCCGTGTCTCTGTCTTTCTGACCTGGTATTTGTGAGTTCTTATTCCAGGTAGAGACCTGTGTTTTTGTAGCACATCATTTAATAATTTATTGAAGCTGTTCAAAATAATTTAACGACAATTATGACTCATTAATAATTATTAACCAAAGAAAAAATACACTGGCAAAACAGGGAGTTGGACCCAGGGGCGTTTCAATATACGGGTGCCAATTGAGCTTAGACTGTTCTTGGAATCTTGGATTAGAGTCGTTTAATATATAAATAAAATACAAATACATGTGTAGCGACCGCTAACTTTAAAAGTTAAATCACCCTATACTCTGGTGCATATATAATGTAAATCATTGTACAAGTTTTTAGCAATAAACCATGCGCGGGACCGGCAGTCGTAAACAAGTCAAACGTAAGTGGGTCGACAGCCGTCAGCCATAAACAGACCCTTTTAGACCAAGGGTCGCCACCCAGTGGTCATAAACCTAAGAGGGTTAGCCACTTGGCCACCATAAACAGACCCTTTTTAGACCTGCGACCCCTTCAGGCAGGAAGGGGAAACGGTATTTTTTCCCGGGGCTTCTGACCCTAAAATCTACTCTCTCCTCATAGTCTGTAACCCTGTCTTTAGTCTCCTTACAGACCCTCAGACGACTTGTACCTGTGACGCTGCAGGGCTCCCGCTTGAACTCTGAAAACTGGCCTTATTCTTTATGAAACCTCTGTACCTCTTCTCTTGAACATAGTGCATTGTCGGGGCACATACCTATCATAAATGGAGTCAGATATTAACGCCGTCATGAAACGATTGTCCAGGTTATTAACTCGAACAATCTGCACTTGTCACCAGGGCCTCCTAGTGACAACCCGATAACATGAAATTTATTTTGAAGAAAAGAATTGATTTAAAACCAAAATGAAATTAAAAGCAATATACTTTAAAACCGTGTGCTTCGTTGAGTGCCGTAAATTAAGATGTCCTTTTTATTTATTAATTTATTAGATTTTTCATCTGTAATTTTAATTTTGGTTAATTTAACATTCCGAACACGTGACCTATCCTTGGTCAATGAGAGTGAGCCTGGTGGCGTTAAAGAGGGAAAGGTCAGTTCACGCCTTTCCTTCAGGGAAATTAATTATTGAAGAATAATTATACTACTAGATAAAGAAAACTTCCACTATTATCATAGTGGTGGAAGCCACTTCAAGAAAAAAGAACTGTAGCTGAAGAATCATCAATCATGAAGCGACGGTCAAAGGAAACGAGGTTTGTTACAAAATATGAATATTAATCTATAACCACAGATTATTTTATTAAAAATGGTACCCAGTAAAGCTCAAACTCCTATCTCATTTCACCGCTTACTGACAACTAACATATTAAAAATTTTAACTTAAAATAAACATCAATGCACAAAAAAATAATTAAAATAACCATATATTATTATTAAATACTTTCTGGAATATCTGTTTTTAGTGTCTTAAAGGGATTCATCAGTTATGTAAAACATACACCTTTATCTCTCTTGTTTTTATAGCAGCTTGGATATAGCGGAGATATCCAGCTTGTAGATGGATAAAAATGTACACAAATAGCTACTAGCATTGGTATTCAATAAAGTTAGGTTGGGGGAATATTTTCATCTTTATTTTGTAGTATAAGCTGAATAGACGAAAGACGAAAAATTAATATATTGTCTGTTGAAAATATATTGTATTTTGAAGAAAAATCTCAATTGGCGTAGTGTTAGATAGCGAAGTCTGCGGGGGAAAAAACATTAATACTATAAGAAACAGCATAAAAAACTTCAATGACTTTGAATTGATGTACTTGCCTGCACTTCAAAAAATAACTCTTGCATCTTTTGAAATATGACAAAAGATAAAAAAAATCAACAGAGAGAAAACAGGTTCAATTATTACTCAAGCGGTCAGAGGCCTTCTAATTCTAGCCAACTGTCAAAGAAGCGCAAATAATATCACTAATGTACATTAATTAATTACATTTTTAACTCTGAATAGTTTCATTTGGTTATTTGTTTGTTTTTCAAGCTACTTTTTCACTCTGCAGGATTCTTTCCTAGTCCTCCTAGCAGGGCATTGTCCTAGATACTCCTAGTCCTCAGCAAGCACACACGAGCTGCTTCATGACAATTGTGTGATAGCAGTGGGCCCACGGAGTAGGCATGTATCGTCTACTAAATCACTTGTCCATCCATCTTGAAACTTCCATTGTGTACAGACTTAGTCAAGACCTACTCCAAGAGGGATCGATTGACTATTTGGGGCATCTAACCCAAGCATCCGTCACTTCTGGGTGTAGGGTCAGCGCCTGTTGCTCTCGCTTAATCCCCTACCAGTTGCAATCATTAGGTAGAAAATATATTTTAGGAAGTAAGGAAGTGAGTATCAAAGGAAACATAGCCAAAACCCTCTGTTCCGAGACATGACACCCCCACCGCTACCGGCAAGATGGCAACTCTCAAGATCTGGTAAAGCAGACCAAATGGTGGACATTACGGCGCTTGTCCCACCAACAACAAGCCTCTAACGGGCACCCAACACTGCTATCCAAGTAAATAAGACTGCACTACATGCCTAGAGGGACTCGAGGCCCAGCCACCAGTGGACTCTCACCACTGTACCGCAACAACCAACCTCTGCCGAGGCTTCCCACACCCTTTGATTCCCTCACACCACCTTCAAGCAGGTACTCCTAGTACAAGGATCCGCTCAACACAAATATTCCTTTATTTTCCCCTCATCCTTAATCTTATAATTAGAGAGCTAAGAAAAAAAAAAGTATCAAAAGAGCATTAAAAACTTTTGAAATCTGAAAATTAAACTAGCAAGGTGTAGACCGATCATACAAACATGTGTATACGCTACTTGAAGAGTTAATTATGCAGTATAAATAAGATCGGTAAACTATAATAAAAAAAGAATAGACTTCTGATGCTCTAGTATGTTCACCAAACTGTGGTAATTATTGAACATAAAGGATGATTGGAAAACCAGCGGCTAGTATTGGATAGCGACTTGCGAAGAAAGAAGAAACAAACAAAAACTGCCACTGAGAGCGCACCACATATTACTTTGACGAAGGCCGAAAAACTCTGAGCTCGCCGAAGTATGGGGAAACCTTAGTGCCAAAAAATTATTCAGTTAAAAATAGGGCCTGAAGGCCATTTTTATTTTCCTCATATTTTTCTTCCATTTTATTTTTTAAATCATTTATATTGTTAATTAGTTGTTCCGTAAGAGTTTTTAATTTTGAATCCCCCGACCTATCACCGTTATTACTAGACTGGGCCATTTCAGTGCGCCCTTTACACAAAAGGACGCTCATGCTTCCGTCATTACTCTTAACTATTTTCCTACTCTACAACAATTTCATATCCATCGGAACTCCCAAAATGTCCAATAATTTCTATTTATTCATCTCTAAAATTTTTTGTTAATCTATATATAACTAAAATAACTTCCAAATATTTGGTTCCCGTGTCTCTAGACAATCAAGCCTCCCCTGTTGGTCGCTAGTTTGTAATATTTACTTATAGTCTTAAAAAAAATATGAATAAGCTCCATGCTGGTGGCAACCTATTTTCGAATATTTCTTTAATTTATTAATAATACGAAATGTAAATTCAGTTATAATTTATAATACCGCAGGAGGGTCCTTGACAACTAAACATTTGAATAAAAAAAATTATACATACAGTGGTTTTAAGTTCTTTACTTGTATTGTGTTTTGTTGATCCAGATGTTCACCAATGTAATGCTGCCTCAATTGCATCCTGTAGATTCTACAAATATGATGTATGAGGGCCCTCTCGTCGAATAAGTTTGACCATCCGCAAACTGGAAAAAATCGTCATCAACATCTCTCTTTTGCAATTCTGACATTTGAAATTTGCAGATGATACTGCAGTCTTGTCATCTAACCCAGACCCCGACATAGCATCCCATAACCTTCAAAAACACCTTGACGAGATCGAGTATTGGTGCAACCAATGGCGGATCAAAGTTAATGAAGCAAAATGTTCCCACATTACCTTCACCCTTTGTCGCAAATCTTGTCCACTAGTTTATTTTAATTCTATTCCTCTCCCTGCATCCGAGACAGTACGGTACTTAGGCTTCCATCTCGACAAACGACTGACCTGGAACCCACATACGAGACTAAAAAGACAAGAACTAAACAGAGGCTTTGGACAACTATACAGACTACTTCAAAGGACATCCCATCTCTCAATAGAAAATAAACTACTAATCTACAAAGTTATACTTAAACCAATCTGGACATACGGAATAGAGCTATGGGGGACAGCAAAAAAGTCAAGCGTATCCAATCCTTTCAATCAAAAGTCCTGAGAACAATAGTAAATGCCCCTTATTATGTCAGCAACAAAACCCTTCATAACGATCTTAATATACCCTACATTCTAGAACTCATCCCTTCCAAGTTTATGAAATTCCATAGTAACCTATCCAGCGACCCTAATCCCGTAGCACAACCTTTGCACTGCGTCACTCATCCCTATAATCCTCCTTGGAGACTGAAACGGCAGTGGCCTCGTGACCTGCTATAATCGAGTGACAGTGGGAGTCCTGGCAATGGCCAGTTTCTCCAATCATGTCCTGAGCGTCTGTGGCTCTCACGCTCTTGTTCAGTCTCCACTGGCCAGTATCCGGTGACGCGGCTGACGGAGGAGCGTGGGGGACTTCCCAAGACTCCGCTTTCTCTTCGCATGTGTACTTGGGAGGCCTCTGGGCTGTCTGTAAATATGGTATGAATGAGCAAGTGAATGATGAATTGTAAATATGGTATGAATGATAGTATATCTTAATTACTTATTGCCTAGCAAGGCAGATTGTAATTTTAGCACAATAAAGGATATAAAAAAAAAAAAATTCTAAACAACTGTTTTCCTCGGGCAACTGTAAACAACTGAACTCCCAGCGTTCCTCTCAGTTGTTTAAATTACTGACATACTTCCTACAAGCTAAATAGAAAAGTATGTTTACGGCCTAAAGCGTAACTTTTAACGGTTAATTTTTTAAAAGTCTGATTAAAAGTAAAAATCTGAAAATGATACTTGTTGTTATTATCCTTTCATGTAATTGTCACAGATAATCTTTGAACTGTTTATGAATTGTTGTATGTGGATTTGTACAACAGCCTACATAACTGAAACAATATCCCAGCCTGTAGGGCAGCGCTGCTAAGTGTACGACACGGGCAGGCCCACAGAGCTGATTACATGGGCCACAGTTCCAGTTGGTACACTAAGCCCACTGCTGGTGGAGAAGGAAGAGGCGGCCATAACCGCGGCAAGATTAGCTCCAGTAATAACGGTCTTCTGCAACACGACTGTCCCATTACCCTGCCCTCACAAACTACAGCTTTTAGGACTGCTCCGGCAAAGCATTACTGGGGCAATGTGGCCCGCTTTCGCCACCTCTTTAAGCCTCGTACCTTAGTATATTAGGATATTTGTATTCGTATTTAGTTTGCACTATGGCTAGTGAATAATCCCTTCCTTAATTTGTACTAAGCTACACTTGCCAAATGCTTCATAAACGGTAACCGTAACGGGCAATGGCTGTAACGTATTTGGGGGGTGGCGATGGGGGTGGTCCGCTCCTAGTGGAACAGGCTTTGAGACGGAATTTTTTATTTATTTTATTATTGAAACTTCTTCATTGTTATAATATTACAATCTGTCGTATTGGGTGATAAGTGATTGTGATCAATTTTCTCATTCATACCATATTTACAATTTCATTCATTCCCTCATTCACACAGTATTTACAAACAGCCCAGATACCTCCTAAATCCTCATGGTTGTCACCTCCCTCGCATTCGAAAGAGGAAGTGGAGTCTTGGGAATTCTCTCACGCTCATCCCGCAGTCACGTCAAGAGCGCGAAAGCCACAGACGCTCAGGACATGATTGGAGAAACTGGCCATTGTCATGTATTTGTAGCAGGACAAGAGGCCACTGCCCCTTTAGTCGGTTATAGAGATGAATTTTACTAAATTATATAAAAATGAAACAGATAATACAATAACTTTGGAATTAACTCATACATATTAGTTTCATTGATCAATTTTGAATACATATGCAATATAGAGGTACATATTTCGTAAACAACATAAAAACTATTGAAAGGAAGAGTTATGGTTTTAAATTCAGTTTACAATTTCCATAACATACCTCATTGGTGTTCCTCGTATATTTATCCTATAGCTTTAGGTGTTAATGCTTATTCAAGTATATCGTGTTTGTTATCTCTGGGGGCAATCTATAGTTTGATAAATTCATTTGTCCCAAGGTTGTACTGTTTTACACTATGATGCTTATACTTAGAAGAATGTGATTTTGTCTGATAATGTAAAGTTCACATCATCATAAAATCCTATGCACCGTTTCAACGAACTTTTAACAACTTTCGCTTTTTCAATTATATTGTCACCTAGTTTTAATGGATACATTTTGGCTTTTAAGTTACTAGTGGTATACCTTGTGCACTCAGTGTGTGTGTACAGAAAAGGATTTTTGAGATATTTTGATATTGCTAACGAGGACTGGTTATGATTAACAAGTGTGGCTCCATACGAGGCTCCTGATACTTCAAACGAAAAAAGAAATGTGCTAGAAGCGTACTTGAACTTTTGAACTGTTGATACAAATGAAGTCCAAAATATATGTATTTATTGAAAGGTAATGAAATTATCAACTCGGAATAAGAAGACAAGAAGATAAACACATATTTATTATTATTAGAAGAAAAATGTGATAAAATGGCACACTAACACGTAGGTTACTCAAGTAAATTACTACATACTGTTGTACGCCTTGCCAATGTTGTTATTAACCCAAGTGAGGTTAGGGTTCAGACCGAGCAAATCAAGTCTAATGCTAGAAGTTCCCTGATTGATAATGTCTGGCGTGTTGAAAATATAAATCACTTGAACTGTGGAGCAACATATCACGTAGTTATTATCATTACAGTACCACTTGCAACATCAGCTTATGGGGTACATTTATTTGAAATCCTATAGTTATGTATAAGTTATACATATATTTAAATAGCTATGATATAGTTATCTTATTTTACATAAGAAATCGATTATCTAATGTAATTTGTACATTCAACTTTTTTTTTTCCTAGCTCTTTTTTAAGATTATGGATAGGGGAAAAATAAAGTTAAGAACATAACACATGTTTTTAAATATAATGGTTTTGATATATAAAGTGTAATCTGTAAGACGTTTTAATTTAAAATACAGGCATTCAAAAAAAAAAATGAATTATGTAAAACAAAATTGCCAGTGCACAAACACAATCACTGAAAAGATTTTTGAGAACAACCAGGTTGAGGTTGCTCATGTGGTTACTGCAATCTTTTTGAAAATTGGTTACATAGTTGCCTGTGTTGCTTTTTGTTTTCTATCATCTATCATGATGACAGCAAACTATAGTAATTCTCTCCCAGTTAACTGAATTTTGCTCTGAGGTTTAAGCCTGTTTGAATTAACTAATATAAAAATTTTAGCTGACAAAATTCTCGGTGTTTCTTGAGGAACAAGCAGTTTTTCTTTTTTCCCTTTTTGGGGGGATTTCAGTTCTAGAAATTCTTCATTTTTTAATTAATTGGTACGTTATATTCGTCTTTTGTCTGCGGTTCTTTCTGTGTATTATGTAAATATTAAATTAGTCTGAAATTTAAATTACACCACCCCTCAAAATATGATGATTAGTGTTTATTGGAGAAACCAAAATAGGAAGTGTAGCAGCTACAGTATGTATTTTTGTGTATCTAAATGTTTCTTAAGCGCGTATTACCCCAGTTTTATCGGTCGGCTTATGGAAACCAATTTTTTGAGAGATGGTTCAAGAAAGAAAAATTGGTTTCCATATGTCAACCGAATAAACTGGGGTAATACGCGCTTAAGAAACATTTAGATACACAAAAATACATACTGGAGCTGCTACACTTCCTATATATTTATACTTTCATATAGTCATATATTTTTAACTAACTATCGCCTGTTCAAGGATTTCATGCAATTTCTTGCAAGGATTTCGTTTAAATATCTGTATATTATAAAATATAATTTCCATCTAAAAACTTTTATTAATAAAAATAAAAATTATTTAAACGCGATTGATGATAGATGACTTACAGATCCTTGAATTACCGAGAATAATAGTATACATTTTATGTTAATTATTTTGGTTATATCTTTTGCGTGTGTATGTTTTTTGTTTATATTTTGTTGAATAATCTTGATGATTTGAAGAATTTTTAATCAATATTGATTACAATATGAATTTGTAATAACGAAAATCTCCTATAAATATAAATTGACATATTTATTTGATCCATCTTTGTGCTCAAAAAGAAATACTATAAGATATTTACACATGAATATTATGTTTAATTAGTGACTCAGTGAAAAACGTAATCTTATTGTGTGAAGGCAGGGACAGTGTTCAGTTCCATAGAAAAAATTCAGTGGTGGTAGCGTCCTT
This sequence comes from Acanthosoma haemorrhoidale, assembly GCA_930367205.1. Lineage (NCBI taxonomy): Eukaryota > Metazoa > Arthropoda > Insecta > Hemiptera > Acanthosomatidae > Acanthosoma > Acanthosoma haemorrhoidale. The sequence goes on along the minus strand of OV884015.1, from coordinate 50,907,492 downwards.
TAAGTTTTATCCCTCTCCCCTAAATTCCTTACCCTTTTCTCAACCCTCTTAGGCGACCCCGGGAAATGTCAACTATGTAGCTTATTTATATTAAAACTCGGATAATCACAGTGTCATTGAACCCGAATATTACAATACTATTTTGATGACGGTACTTTTTTTACAGAAGAATTCAAATAATTAGAACAATTTTTTTTGCTGCTTTCTAATTTTTTCCCCCGAGATATAATTAATCACTTATACCTAAATGACTCAAAGAAGTACTATTGACTTTTTTAAATTCCTATTTTGCCTAACCAACAATAAGAAGTAATGGTAACGAATCGTTTATTGAGAATTCAGCGGACCATTATAATGCAAAAAGTTAATAAAATGGTTTTAGCAACCTTTACGAAACTGTTAATTGTGTGGTGGATCACATTTTACTTGATTTTTTTCCCCCAATACTGATTGCCAGTCAATGCATCATGCGTTTTCACGACTTGCATGTCATGCGGTTTGGTATCTGACGTCTTCCAGTTCCTGGAAGCAGTAGAAAACCATTTACGAAACAGTAGAAAACCACTTACGAAACAGTAGAAATACTGTCATTTCATAATTTCATTTGAATACAGACCTATGGCAGCTATACAACTGTTACGTACTAATGCAGTACAATTTATTAAATTGAGTTTACTGCAAATATGAAACAATTTTTTTTATAGGTAATAGGGTACGTAGTATAGGTAATTAGGTAGTAGGGTAACCTACTTAACCCGGCAGAACTTACTAGATAAGGTGAGATATGAGTACTCGCGCATGAGATTTTCTCTCAAATTTTGGCTTTTTTCATCAGCTAATGAACTTTTAAATGCCAAATAAAATTATTATATATTTTTAAAAGATAAAGGAATAAGTAAATAAAAAAGGAGTTTTATAAAATAACACAAATATTTTAATTAATAAACAAAAGTAAGCTTAACAAAAACAGTTTGGATTCATTTTAATAACTGATCATCGTATAACTAAATAAACATAGTTCATTAAAATCTTAGAAATATAAAAGTAAATAATCGTCAACAAATTTCGGGGATGTATAATTAATATGTGAGGGGCAAATAGGTATATTGCATATCATGCACACTTTGTTCGTTTTATATTTTTCCTTCATTGACGGAATGCACATAAACCTTCTCCCAGACTCAATCTTCGGAAATGATGAGCTTCAAGTCCACTTATTCTTTTGGCGCTCATTTAAGAGAATTTCTCACGGTAGGACTTTTTCCACAAGCATTCTCTTGCATGAGCACAAAGAAGGACGAAACATGGACTGAGGATGATACTCATGTAAACCAGGGGTAGCCAACCCAAATGATCTTGCGGGCCACTTTGGAAATGCATCATAACTCATAACTCTGCATCATAACTCTGCGGGCAACGTATAAAATTATATATCCCCATATTAAAACATAGAACCTGTTATATTAAATGTTCCAAGATGCGCGCGCTTCATGAGTTCGCAAAATATAATTTAATTATTCTGCGAACTCATAACTGTAAACTCATAAATAAAACAGGCAATATCTGTTATATATTCGCAAGGATAGTATTTTAAAATCAAAGCTAATTTTTCTCATAATTTCGACACTTGAATTTCGAATATATGGATACACAAATAATGTATTTTTTAAATACATTTGTTTTCACTACTTTGGCCATTATAAAATAAACATATTTTGTAAACGTGTTGAATCTCGCGGGACGGAAAAATGGTCAAGTAGGGCCACATGCGGCCCGCGGGTTGCCCCCCCTTGATGTAAACAATGAATCTAAACACAGCTAAAAGGAAGCCAGCTATCCCCACCAAGACACTTCCGAATTACCAGTTCACCTCCACAACGGCCTTAAAATTCCCTTTGCAAGATTACATTTCCTTAAAATTCTAAATTTCGGAAGTGGTAACGCGCTCTTTTGAAAATATGAAGTCACTGGGAGTTCTGGAAGTAGTGTCCTCTCCTCATTTCCTGAGCGTCTGCGGCTCTCGCCCTCTCCTTTAGCCTCCAGTGATGTGGCTGCCTGAGTAGCGCAGGGGATCTCGGGATCCTTGCTCTATAGTAAGAAAGGGGACAATTCTACAAATGAATTGGGGAGGGGGGGGGTCTCCGGGTTATATGCAGATGTCTTTATTCAATGGATTTGTTTTGTAAATACTGAATGAACGACATTATTTACCACAATTATATATTGCCTTTTTAGGGCAGATTGTAATTTTCGTCAAATAAAGATTTATAAACAACGGTTTCAATGAATTTATGTATTAAGAGTCTACTGAGGATTTACGCAGTGCAGCTGATTGTAAATAATTTGCGCAGTAATAACAAAATGTTTTAGATTTTCCGTTTAATCGTTTCATTTTCCTTGGAGTGAGAAAATAGTTAGATTCGATGGTATTGTACTCCCGCTTTGTACCATCTAAAGCAGCTTTCAGTTTCCTCAAAAGAGTTTCCATGACAACTTATCATTTTGATGTAAAGTTTAATCCCTAAGCATATCATAAACCGTATAAAACACCATCTTTAAAATTTAAGATAGATTGGATCATCTATATTGCTGATATTGTAACACACAATGACGTGACTGTTATTATTATCCCTCACATACCTGAACGAACACAGAGATTCACCCTTCGGGTTATGGACAATTTTAACATTTAGGTCGTTACTTAACTGCATTGGACTACAACATTACTACTACATTAGCATAATTAGCAATCCATTAAATAAATGTTTTCATCTTTTACCGAAAAATCTTGTAAAAAGTTGGTCGTTAGTCTGCACAGGTTTGGGACTATGACTGATGACGGTCGGGTACCTAGGGTAGGTCATATAAAAACAAGAGGGCGGGCCAGACGCTGATCACTGTGGAAATGCCAGAGTGCCTTCCTCGTCGTTAGGGCTGGGTGTGTTCCCATGTTCTAAGAAATGTCTTGTCTTGACATTTGGATTGCTCATGGGAACCCGAGCCGCCATCAACCTTTAGCAGCTATCGGCATCCAAGTCCCCCTAGAGGACCCTACCCTAGGTGATATGTGGACGCTATACTACGGCCAATGCTCCTATCTCGTACTTCGGATAGTCAACCTTTCAGAGTTTTTTCAGGGAATATAACAAGTTAATCGCAAAGCCATAGAAGAAAGAGGCTCTACTTTAAGACAAGTACAAATCGGTATCTCCTTGTTGATGTTTTCACGTCAATATATCTACTTGACAGTGGTCGTAAACTTGATGTTTATTGTTTATTCCTCTACACATTGGATTAATATTGTGAAATAAAAAACACTTTGTCTCTCCACGTTTTCATTGATTTTTACCGGAACATTTTCGACAGACTATGCAGTCATACTTTAATGGTTCAGGCTGATGGTAACTGTAACACTTACCGGGTTGACTATCAATCAACGACTGGCACACTATACACACCCCACAATGGCACTACTCCATAAATATTGAAGGTAAGCGACTCAAAGCTCGCTCAAGAAAACATTGGTGCGATCATCTGGCATGTCTAGCCAAGTGGTAGTAGATCATGTCAGAGGTCAGTCGAAGTCCTGTGTGAGTGGCTGAGGACAGTGACATACGATAAAATCTCTGCAGGCTCCGATGCTGACACCGTAAGGGTACCAAAGGTATTTTAAAAGAAGAAGAAGAAGATATACATAAAAAATGGGTGGCTGATCCCTAGATTAACCATTTGGTTATGGTTTCTAAATATAGTATTAAGTTAGTTAAATAATTTGTAATGAGTCTTATGAAGTTTCGTACATAGGCGGGAAGATGCAATCGTAGTTTGATTATCTATATGTACATATTTTGTGTTTGATCTTATAATATAACTATGCTTAACTCCAACCAGACTTACGCTTCACACTCGGTGGGCCTAGGCATGGTCACACACGACTCCTACCCCCATGGTGACTTGCGGCTTTGTCGGTCGCACAAGATTATTATAGAGTTGATAAATTTGTTTAAATTGTTTTGTCGTATTTCCGACTGCCCTGAGCAAAAGAATCTGCAACAATTTATATTTTATTGATTAATCTTTAAAACGCATGTTCGTAAAAGTTTAAGCGTGAAAAAATCCTTTTTATATAATAGAGATATTTTATAACTATATACGTCTGTAAGATGATTTCCTGCAAAATATACAAATATGTTACACTATGATGAAGGCAATTACTTGAGGGATGATCCCCCTTAGTTTACCAAGCCAACATCATATTACTACATGTGATCCGTCGTCTATAACATTGCTGTTGTATGTCAATATGGCATTCCACAGGTAGGTTTGTATTGTGTTTGCCTCCTTCAAGGGAATCTCATGGAACACCAGATATTGCTTTGCTATTCAAACCAGCTTTTCCCTGCTCCGTTCCAGCCTCTTCCCCTCCTCAAGGGGATCGTATTGTCTCCTGAATCAATATGAAATATTTTTCTGTTTTGCCTACCAATATAGGATCATGATGGTTAAATTCATATTAGCTTTTCGTTCTGCTATCTAGAAATCGACAGGAGTTGTGTTAGGATTTATGAGAAATAGAATTTTTTTTTTATTTTTTAGATTATGTGTTTACTTATTGCCTAATAAGGCAGATTGTAATTTTATCATAATAAAGTTGTTTATCTAATAATAAAAAATTATGTGTCCGCTTATGTTTGTCCTCAGGAGAGGATTAATTTTAAATTAGTTCAGGGATTCAAATATACTTATGGTTTGTATATATGACAGACATCTTCAAGCTTAAAACATAAGAAACATTATCGGTCTCTGGTGAAAACGACCTAGTCACGATATCAACCATCTTCTGTAGACCCTAGCTACTGTCCTTAGACCATTGACACCTCACCTAAGGCATTCTTCACTCGTGAATTCCTTTAACCAACCTTCGAATAAGTTTTCGTAGAAAAAGGATATCATCACCTAAAAACCATGTTCCGTCTTCTTCCTTAATTTAAAATCAGAGAACTTTAAAAACAAAAATGTAACTACCATGTACCATGAATCAATTGAAATGCTAAATATTAATTACAAGATTCATAGTTTGAAAATTTACAGATTGCTTGAATCAACATTATTATATATCTGTAAGTATATGTCTGTAAGTTTAGCTTAATTTACAAGTTAATAACCCTTTAATTGCGACTTTACAAGATATAATAATAACATAAATATAATATTAAAAATCTTCCTCAATAACAATGTACTTGTCAAGTAAGAAAAAGATCTGATTAACTTTGTTTGTTTACAGAACAACAGTTGTTCAGGTAGACCCTAAGCATGAAGCAGCAGGTAGCCATGAAGACACGAGTCCGAACCACATCATTGTATTGGTCTGACAGGTTACGCACAGTTTCTAGGTAGCCAGGTAGATGATGGTGGGATGACCCATCAATTGAGGCTTTACAAAATATTATGAACCTTCCTTAGTAGCAATGTAATTGTCATGTAAGAAAAACAAGTGGATCACTGATGTTTTACAGTTAGTTAACAGTTGTTGAGGTTAACTCCAATTATGAAAAATAGCGGTATCAGGTAAAGCTCCATTCAATGACACGAGTCCTAGCCTCAACAGCTGAATGGCTAGACGGGTTACGCACAGTTTACAGGCAGGTAGATGAGGGCGGAATGACCCATTAATGGTGTCTGGCCACTGACAGGGGCTTTCAGGAAGAGGTGGTGCCATTGTCAGGTCTGGGCCTACAAACAGGAAGGCGGCCAGGTAATGGATTTCGGTCCGATCTGCTTCCTGGCTCCATCGGTGTCTAAGATAGTGGGCCCCCGTACCCCATTAATGGGTGGGTAGGATTAGGTTTTTTTTTTAAATTCCTAAGATGTATATTGTGTACGGCAGTGGTCGTAAAGTGATCCAATCGATCTAAAATTCATTCGTGTCGTACCTAAGAGGTAATTTTTTTATATCATATTTCTTCACAACTGTATACAGAGAATCGCTATTACAACCAACGAATGCGATGGTGAGTGAATAGTATTAAATTGGCCAAATGACTTGCGGGGAAAAGGATTATGTCCATGTTTATTTATATTAATAAATCGATACTACAGTTCCTCTTGAGAGTGTAGGGTCACATTTCTGACATATAGCTTTGATTGTTTGGTTGTGCCAGAAATCCGTGCTCCCTGGTCCAAATGAATCTTAGTAGGTTACGATTATGTCTTTAGTTTTTCTGTTAGTGGGTAGCCGTGATCGTCTATTCAACAAGTGGCTTAATAGCTTAAGCCTTTGGTTTAAAGTTTGTCTTTTCAGTCGAGTATGAGCCTCCCACCGTTCGTCATTCATCGAGCCATGGCCGTGTCAGCCCTAGGAACTTTACTGTCTCTGTTTTAGGTATATCATTATCAACAAAGACTGGAGGGCAATATTTGACAATCAAAGTTCTTATTTTTCCATTAGCAAACTTTCAAGAGATAGAGAAGAAAAAACAATTTCAACATTAGAAATCAAGCAATCGTAAATGTGTTCGAAACCGGTAGTTTCTTTTTTTTTCTAATGGTTATATTTATATTTCAAAATAAAGATTATCATTGACCAACTATGTTTTTAAGAAACTTAACCAAATATTGAATTCCCCCAATTTAAAAATGTTTTTTTCTGTTTAAAAACCCTTTATTTAATGTATATAAATTGATTATCACAGATTCCACAATACGGAATTGTTACATAAATACACATGCTGCTTATTATATTTTCTGTAGCGTAGCTACATTTTATACAATTAGCGAAGTTTACAAGAATTTCGGTAGGCTGATGTACAGAATACAAGGGTACAGAATGTGTGAGCAGAGAACAGAGTAGGCTCCCCTTACAAACGAGTTTTGCTAACAATAATACAAATCTAAATAAGCTAACTTCACCTAGTTTTCCCGAACAGCCTGTTGCCATCGATGCGGGAATAGGGGTGGGGCCACAGTGTTAAGCACTAGGTTTGTCAGGAGTCAAAAAACGTGATGTGTCTAAGGTGAATAAACTCACCCACCTACGCCACACCAAGCAAAGGTCCGGCGTTCTTTAACTTCTGGAGAGAGGTATGTCTGAATACTTTTTTTTAAACAAAAAAAATAACATACATTTAGAAAGTATTTTAAAGTTATTCCAATGATAGCTACGCCCTTAATTTCCTTAAAAAGTACAGTTTAGTTGGTCTTTGGGTGACCTCCAGTGATGAGTTTCCCTACAATACCTGACGTGAAATATCTCAGCTTAAATCTAAACAGAAGACCAAATAGGGAAAGTCACATCACGACTAAACAAAAAGAAATTTGCAAACGATACAGATTGCTCAAGACAGATCAAAACTTCAGTTACGCCCAAAAATAACAGTTTACCACAGAATCGTACACATTCAATAAGTTTTAAATATTCCAAAAATACAATACTATACTTAAAGCTTAAAATCGTTTATTTTTAATATGGACACGCAGTACAAGCATAAAGTTTAGCATGATGAGGTGAATATATTATATACCCCCCACTTGATTGTATAAGACCGTACCTTTGGGTTCCAGGGATAATGTATTGTACACCATTGTACATTATTGTGCAGTTTGATCCCTATAACTGTACAGGTTTTAAAACATTACGGGATCCCACAGACATGTAAATACATTATTCTTAGCTCATATATTATACAAATCATTACGAGTATATATATTGTAGTACGAATAAATTGAGAGTGATCTGTGAGAATTCTCATTGGACTACCCACAATGGAGGTCAAACACGAGTTCTATTCTATGAAGGTAAAATTACAGTTTGGTTATATTAATCGTAATCAGTGTACATGTACATGTATATGCAAGAAGATATGTGAGCTTCATGTATATATGCGGAGCTACCTATGAATAATGATTTTATTCAGAACGGAATACATGCCTAGATGATTTCAACGGGAAATCTACATATATGAAGTTGAATGTCCCGAAATAGATATAACAGAGTTTGGTAAATTCCTTTACCCAACGTATACAATTGAAATCGTTTAGAGAATTTAAGAGATTAAAGTATTGAGATAACAACTAGCACATTAAATATATATATATTTTTTTTCAATCAACAACTTTATAATGATAAAATTACAATCTGCCTGATTGGGGTATAAGTAATTGTGATAAATGATCTTATTCATACCAATTTACAATTTTCATTCACTCACTCATTCATACTACATATACAAACAGCCCAGAGGCCCCCCAAGTCCACATGGTTGTCACCTCCCTCGCGTGCGAAGGAGGAAGCGGAGTCTTGAGTAGTCCCCCACGCTCCTTCGTCAGCCGCGTCACTGGATAAGAGCCAGCGGATGCTGACCAAGAGCGCGAGAGTCACAGACGCTCAGGACATCGCCAGGACTCCCTTATAGCAGGTCACGAGGCCACTGCCGTATTAATCTCCGAGGAGGATTATAGGGATGAGTGGTGATGTGCAATGACTGTGCTAGGGAATTAGGGTGGTTGGATAGGTTACTATGGAATTTTATGAACTTGGAAGGGATGAGTTCAGGAATACAGGGTATATTCAGATCATTATGAAGGGTTTTGTTGCTGACGTAATAAGGGGCATTTACTACATTAAATATTAACATACAAAAATAATTATGTTAAAATTGCTAATACTGAAGACATGCATACACTTACCTACCTTACATACCTACCTAAGAACCACTTCGGCATATGTACGAATGGTTTACGAGATAACGAATAAATCAAACCTAGTAAGAGTATAAAGGTTTAAATCAAAACAACTTTGTCATGAGCAATGGTACTGCTGTTGTGTATAATATATATTAGCTAAGTATAGAATAAAGAAGGTTATGTGTAACTTGTGCCTGCTTATTAAGTAAAATTAAATAAAAACTTTTCATTTATTACCATTGGTGACTAGAATGGGGCTCGAACCCATGGTTTCGCGTTTGGCTTAAGACATCACAACACCAGAGGAGGTTTTTTTCCGTCAGAGAGAGGTTCCAGAGGCATCCCTTATTACTTACTGTGGTAATTCCTGCAGCCCGACCGGCGCACATTCGGCTGTCTTTAACGATCTAGCGGGTCAAAACTAGAAAAATAGAAAACTGGTGGAATATATTTCATATAAAATTTAATTCAAAAGTGAAACTAAAGTTCAGGGATGTCAGACAAAATCGTATTAACCGAGTTCAAAGTAAACAAAACAAGAATCCTCGCATACAGCACCTGTCGAGCTGCGATGGCTACGGACGAATTGGAGTAGGGATTAATTAATTTAGATAAACTGTCATCAACATAAACCTTCATAAAGAGTTATTTAATGTTTTTTTATTTATTGGGTTATTTATTTAGTTTTATACTGTATGTTCTTTCCTGCATGTCATTAAGTCCTATTTTTCACGACTCGTCATCTCATTCATTGTTTGTATCATTTATTTTCTGTATTCAGGTGGGAATAAATCAATATGACAAACAACAAATAACGCAATAAGCAAAGTTTGTGAGAGAAATAGGAAGAGATAACAATATGAAACAAGTTATTGCTCGCTTGTCTTCAGATTCGGATACTTCAGAAGTTGAAGAGACGGATGGGCCCCACCCCTCACATGAACAGTAAACTTCTTAATTCACCAAACCTGTTGTATAATCAATTGTACAATACGGCATAATTAAATTAAGTTAAATTAAGAAAAGTAGAAATTATAACTTTTCAAATATCACAACGAAATGTTCTTTATTGAATACGAAAAAAAAAATGATTTCATTATAATTAATAACATTTTCGAGCGTTAACAAAAGGCTTTATTAGACACTTAAGATAAAAATGATTATTTGGAATAACCGGTGTTGAATATAATTTCATTATTATAAAGCAGAGTTATCTAGTTAATTACAGTAAGTTTGTTAATTTATCTTCAATGCAATTCCTATCCATTGTGGTCATTACCGGCCCTTAATCAACTTTTTTTTTTACAATTCAAAGGGTCAATTCATTATTGCAAATAAGGTTCCATCCAAACAATTCTTCCCATCCTAATTTGCTTAAACAATTATTTTTCACCTATAACTATAATATTCTATAACAATGTAATATTAAACAATAATTTTCTTATTTATGATTGGCATAATCGAAGTAAAGGAGTCACGCGGACAGAAGAGAATTAGTGCACAGAGCGAGAAGGGGCTTATCATGTATTGTGGGACTCCTGCTTCTAATTTCGTAATGGCAACTATACTTCCATTTGGCCTCGGTAATAACCTCCTGTCCAAAAATATGGATGAAGGATTTAATTAGTATTAATAAGAAATCATATCCATAAATTAAGCACTTTTTTTCTTCATGGCTCCCCCTCTTTATTGAGTCATTACGAGGGAGGAAGGAAATACAAGAACCATATCGATAAGGAAATGTTCGCGGAGCATTTAGTACAGGTTGAGTAGTTAATCTAAGCCTATAAAGTATCTTTTATGTCTTTTGTGATACCTCATTTATTCACCGATAAGGTGACTACCATTGCGTGAGCGGTTTCGCCGCCTCCATTTAGCAAAATAAACATCCGATGCAGCCTCCCCCCCCCTCGACATAAAACAGGCCCTTATCAGATAATCCCTCAGCCCCGGGAACGGCCTCGGCTGGAGCATTATAATCGCCCAGAGCTGGAGATTACGATGGATATAAATCTATCCCCGGTACAGGCTGGAAATAAAGGCTAAGAAATTAAGGCTCATTATTATTCTGGCTGCGGTTCGAAAAACGGAGAGGGAACGTGTCATTAGCTAACGGCTACTGGATGTGCTGACAGGGACCAGATATATATACCTGCCGCTAATTCTACCGACTCTATAATTATATTGTTAGCTCGGTCTTTTAACTGCCGTTTAGTTCTTCTCAGCTGTTCTTTCCTTTTTTTTTATCTCTCTTTCTTTATCCGCTCGTCTCCCCTTCTGTCTCCTGGCCCCTCGTTTAATCATCGCTTTTTCAACCTCTCATTAGATAAATCAGTGGCGCGAATTGCCATTTACGTCACGGTAAGCCTTCTCTTTTTCATTACAAGCCATCAGTATAAGAATCCTGATTACGCTTTTTTTACCTAAAATACTTAATTTTATTTTACGTACCACAACGGTTACGGAAAACCTTTTACGTATGATATGTTTGCATGATAATTGAATTTATCACCACTGTTGCTATGAAGGATGAATGGGAGGTTTGATGTAATTTATGTAAATATAATGCATATTGATGTATACATTTGTCTATGCACTTACAGGATGTTACAAATACATTACGAACAATGGCCAAACTCAGGTCGTCTGCCTGGTTGTCTAGACTAGTTATATGATAAAGTTCTTAAAGTTAGTTTTTATTTATGTATTTACAATTATGCAGAATCTCGTATAAACTCACGATAAGCTAAAGCTTATTACACGTATTTAAACAAACATTTTGTTTTCCATTTAGATAGCAGCAATTAAACAAACAATATTGTAAGGCAATAGACAGTCGTACAAAACATAAGCATTCAAGTTACAATTTTTGACTTGAAAATAATGAAATTACGGTTACATCAAAACTATATAATCTTTCATATATAGTTTAATGTTATTAGTATAACATACGCCTTATAATATAATATTAAGATGCGTTTTCATCGATACATATAATGATATGTATCCTCATACTAAATGAATTTTAATGAATATGTAAACTTACCTCATAACGAAATCTACTTAATTTTCTGAAATTTATGAGAATTAATAAATTTAAAAATTGTTATTTAATCAGTGTGGTTCACCTCAGTCAAATTCTGTTTTGATATTGATTCAGACAGATTGAATACAATAAATCTCACTTTTATGTTTTCTTCGAAATGACTGCGTTTCGTTATCTAACTCACATTTTTCATCTCACAACCCCAATGACCGGGATCTTTTCTCATATCGTTTCTGAAAAATGGGCTGCCATAACCCCTTTTTCGAAGTACGGTCTCGGAATGGAGACGTAAATCTGAGGCGGTACTCTGTTCAGAGATAAGTATGTTTTATTTCAGTCAATTCGATCATTTATTATAACCGAGCCGTTATCAGTTTCTGAAAACATAAGATAACCACGATAGAGCTACAACGTACATAGAGGCAGTGAGTGTTTAAATACTCTATAATAATACTATTACCACAATAAAATTATTATATTTGCATTTGTAACATATTAAGCTATTTATATACATTTTTTTAAATCGATTCCAAATTCCAATGAAATAGTTCAATAGTTAACAATAATTACTCACAGTGATGGAACGATGGTTGTGTGCAATTCATATTAATAACTGCACACCTCTCTCTGGTCTGCCCACAATTTACTTCAAACTGTGAGGCATTCGGGGGCTATAATACCATCCTGAATTGTTTTTATCATTAAATTGTCAGAATAGGAAATAAAAATTTTAAATAATGAGTTGTTGCACAATTAAGTAGTTAACAAGCTCCCTGACCCACTACTGATTTATCTGTGACTATTATTTTATCAATTATGTAGCTTATGTATATATATGTGGGTGTGTGCCATAATACATAATACTTATTGTACTACCTAAATTTACCTTGGCAAAATTTTGCCAAATAATATCATTGGTAAAAAATATCCATTGGTGGAAGCAAGGCTTCAACTAGCACCTACACCATAAGTTCAAACAGTTTTTTGCCATACCGTTTCGTTTTGGAAAAAAAAATAGTTTGTCATCTCCTTTTCGGGGGAAAAAACACACTAGCGATAATTCTGCTGTTTCTGAAGAGTAACTTCTAGTACTCAATCTGAACTGATCATGTTAGCATTCTGTAACCTTTTTGTGAAATATTCTTTAAGTGCTTTAGTTTAATTACGATATCTGAAGGAACTTCAAAACAGTATAGTATGAATTCATGGTAACGTTTAATGAACCTGTCTAATGCATAGATTCTGTACTCAGCACGTGTATTATAGCTTAGTTTTTCGAGCCTGAAAACATACACACACTCAGTGGTGCACTGCACGTTCTGCGACTAGTTTATGTACTACTTCCTTCTATGTAAATATTAAAACCAAAGCTTTAATGAGCCTGCATGGACTGATCTTTCCTAAAAGACATTTATAACTATTTTCCAAAACATGCGTTCAATAATGTGTTTCAACCAAACTTTCCAGTGCATTCTTGGGAGTGTTGCGCAATAGTTGGTCCTAAACACCCCTAAATTTGCCTTGGTCTAAAAACTCTCCCTTAGATCTCTTCAACTGGTGTGTGGTACTTAACATCCCCGTTGAGAAACACTGATCTAACCTACCTCAATTATTTTTTCTTTACTATCTACATCCTTTTATACGTTTTACATAATCATGTTTAGAAAGCTAAAATTTTAGAATGATAACGCTCCGATAACTGAGTATCCCCAAAGTGGGGAGGAGAAGCCCGCCGCGGGCTAGGGTCACTACAACCTCTTAGCCACCGTCCGGCGAGCTCCCAGAAACATATAGAGCGGGTGGACATATGGTCCTTCACCCTGGCCTGACTCCATAAGATCTTTAGAAGTTGTGTGCCCCGACAAAGCACTATGTTCATGAGAAGAGGTACAGAGTAGGTTTATAGGTAGTTTATGTGGTCTTTGAATGACCACGAATTCACAGTCGTTGTCTGAGGGTAGGCGAAAACCGTCCGGATCCAAAAGGCGAGTGTGAACCGGAGAGAAGCAGACTGGACTGCCGTGGGAGACGCTACTGGTAAGTTTGTAGGGCCACGGCAACCATCGTCAGCGAGGAAGAGGTCTCCCCCAAGGAGGTGCTAGTTTTAGCGAGACGAAGGCAGAGATTCCCATTAGGAAGGTGTGGGGTCTGACAACTCCGGACTAAAACATAGCGAGGTTAGGAGAGGTAGTTGAAGGAGAGGTTAGGTGGTTTCATGGTTTCATGGTTTCAGTAGAGTAGCAAGCGCCAGTGCAGAGAGAGAGAGAGAGAGAGAAGTGTTCAAGGTGCCGGTTTGTTTCTTTCTTATTTTCACCCTATGGGGCGCTTCTTATGTAGGTGGCTAGTCGTGGTGGGTAGTCATACCCACCAGCGGCTGTTCTCCCCACTCCGACTGACGTCATAAGCTTTATTAAACATATGGAAACAGTGATCGAGAAGAGGGTGACTTATAATTATTTGTAATTAAGAGGTGGCCACAACAGATATGATGAAAGAAATGGATATAAATTCGGTTACTAGTCCCAACATAACCTAAAACTGCAAGTACCTCAACTAATGATTATAATTCGAGTCAAAACATTATTCAAGCTACGTGAGCAAATAATTCAAACGTAAATTTATGCAACATTATGCAACACATGCGTCAAGTGTTGAAAAGGACGTGCTAAAAGTTTTCTAACATCACAGAATGACGAATCTCTTTCTTATGCCACCTTTCTAAAAATATGAAAAGAGTGCAATAAGGATTTCTTATGCTCTCGCTAATTTTCCGGCCAATGCCGTTTTCACCAATTTTATAATAAGGAAAAAAAACGCTATTAGGAATATAGTATAATTCGCGAGACATTATGGTAATAGATCCGACTCCTGTTGTTGAAACTTTCATTTTGAAATATAAGGAGCGAAAATGTGTTTGAATTTACAACCACTGTTGCAATGTAGCCGGGATGGTAATTTATGTAAATATAATGCATATTGATAAATATGTTTGTCTAGACACTTAGAGGATTGACATGTAACAAATACATAGCACACAATGATCAAAATCAGGTGGTCTGTTTGGTTATCCAGGTAAGTTATATTATAAATATATTATTTATTACAGTTATACAGAATCCTTCCAGAAGTTTAGTAATATGCTGTATGCGCCATACAATGGTGTATATTGCATGTATTTGAACAAATAATTTTGCTTTCCATTTATACCGGAACAATTAAAACAATTTAAGAAAAAATATCGTAAGGTGATAGAGTTATAATAGCACAAAATAAAACATTTAAGTTAGAATTTTTGACTTAAAAATAATGAAATTACGGTTACACCAAAACTATAATCTTTCCTAAATAGTTAGTGGAGTGAAGGGTCACTAATAGGTGTCTCATGCGGGAGAGGTGACAACCATGTGGATTTGGGAGGTCTCTGGGCTGTTTGTAAATACTGTATGAATGAGCGAGTCATTGAAAATTGTAAATATGGTACGAATGAGAATATTTATCACAATTTAATTATAGAACAATTAATTTCCAATATATTTCACTACGAACGGCTACCGTCCAATACAACTCTGCCAAAACACAGAGAAATTTACAAAGTAAATATTCTACATCATTAATAAACATGTTCGCAATTTAGGTAGTCAAAATAGGGTAGAGGGGGGGGGGAGATGCATTTGAATTTCCGATGAACGTTGGGAGCTCGGCTGCCATCCCGGTTCCAGTTCGAGTGAGACTTTTGCCAAATAGATGACAGATCGCCCGCTGACGGATGAGTGGGATATTGTATAATCTAAACCTGGCATTTTCGGTTTCATTTGTATTCGTGGAGTCGGCCCGGGCCAAATTGACATCTGATCCATTAGAAGTGAACAACACGTAGCCTTTATATATTTAAATAAATGTAACCTTATTTTCGGCTCCGATTTGAAATGTCAATACGGATCTGACCTTAAAAAATCCTAAAATAAGGCTAAAGTCATATGATTTTATCTATTTAAATTTTTGAGATATTGTAACTAGCTATACGTGACCTCTATTCTCTCTGAAACTATTAAACAAAAAACTGAAATTATTTTTGTATAGCCGTATTTATTGTTCAACTTAACGTGAGGAATAAATTACATCTTTAAATAGTAAATATTGTATGAATGAGCGAGTGAATGATGACTGTAAATATGGTATGAATGAGATCATTTATTTGTATTATTATTGCCTTATAAAAGGCAGATTGTAATTATTGCACAATAAAGTTCTAAAAAAAAGAAATAGTAAATAGCTTATAAGCTGAGCCTTAAAAAAGATTAAATGTCACCGAAATAGTTAAGACTTACTTTTGTTAGGTCTAAGTTCTTCTCCATGCTTTCCGTCAATAATAATAACAATAATATCATTATTATCCAGGGGCTGGCAGAGGAGGGTGGGGGAGTTCCCAAAACTCTTCCTCTTTCGCATGCGAGGGAGGGGACAACCATGTGGATTTGGGAGGTCTCTTGGCTGTTTGTAAATACTGTATTAATGAGCGAGTGAATGAAAATTGTAAATATGATATGAATGAGAACATTTATTACAATTACTAATTGCCCAATAAGGCAGATTTTAATTTTCACAATAAAGAAGTATCATATATGTCTAAAAAAAAAAATATCCTGGGACTACATCCTTTAAGAACAAAAACTAATCTAGCTATATTTGATTATCTCCACAAAAACATGCACTGTTGCAATTTCGGACCCATTGTTTCTTCGATTATAAACATTTAAATTAATTTCACTCAATAGTATCGATCCTCATAGAATGATTATTTTTTATGTTTTTGTGCTTAGGCTTAATATTTTTGTATTTGGCTACCAAAATGATACCGCAGTTTCAGAATTTTGTCCGCCTAAAGTGGTCATCCGTCCATTGTGCTTGGGACAGAACGAATCACTTCCAATAGCGAAACTTCTTTTGCACGTAAATGACCCCTGAAACATTTTAGTAAATATTAGTTATCCTCCAGGATGTCTTATAGACAAGTAGCACATCCGTACTTTCAAACAGCAATACAAGTGGTGATTGGAAGGAATCGTATGATTTATATTTAACCAATTTTTCGCTTCCTTCAAGTATTATTCATTGAACCTAAATACAATGTAAACTAGCAGGTCACGAAACCATTAAAGACACTAATGTGCTTGTACCGTTATAAAATAAATTGTGGGTAGACCAGATAAAGGTGTATGTTTGTTAATTCGAATAGCCCACAATAAGCCTCTATAATTATCAAAAACAATATATAACAATAAATTGTTATCTCTTTATAAAACAAATAAAAGTTATAATTGAGTCATTACTCAGGAACATTTCAGATGTTTCTCAGTCAAGATACCCGCTCAAATTATGGCTGGGTACCGCTAAAGCAGGAAAGTATTCAGAGCAGGAAAGTTCCTAATTGAAATGAACTACCGGCCATTCGCCAGGCAAATAAGTCTAGTGAGTTGTTTGCTCAAGACTTTGCCAAGAGAAGTACGAGACTCCCTTAGCAGAAGTTTCCTTGCTTGGTGGAGACAACGTGACAGATATGCTAATGCATAAGCAGTCGATGTTAATTTAGGACGGCTCCCCCCCACCTTCCGACTGCGCCCTTGACTGAGGTAAACAGTTCCAAGGGCTTATGATTATTTAGGGCGGGCAGTTCACCGTAGCCAATCTAAACTTGCCCCGTATTGTAAAGAGTGTCAATCTGGGACCGAACCTTGAGCAGGTGGTCGGTCGTTGATTTCTCCAGTGCTGATCTGGTAACTTGCCTGATTTTCAAGGCTGGCCGATGCTGAAGAATACTAAAGCCTGCCTGGAGAGAACCTTGTCAGCTATTTAAACCTGGAACCGGAGGATCGTGATTTTTTTCACTGACCACTTTTGTCTTCATGGCTCTTAGTGGGGGTTTCACTGAATCAGCGTCTTTTGAACTTTTCAGTCTTGTGAAGACCATTCCGGTACGATTCCGTTAGTATTTTTCACTGCATAAAACGATTTACAGTAGCTGAGTGAAGAGGTAAATTTGACTCCTTTTCAGGCTAATGCATTAATCAGCTTTTCATTGATAAATGTTTCAAAATAAACAATCTGAAACATACTTAACCTCACTTTATATGGAATCTTTACATAAATGCACATTGCTTGTATGTCTACTGTATCATTGCTACATGGTATATGTTGGAAGAAGTTAGCAATAACTGAGTTAAGGTAGGCTAATATACAGAATACAAGGCAGAACAATAGAGAAAGTGATAGGGCTCCCTTTATGAATGTTCGGTACTAATACTAACCTAACTCTAAATAAACCATCCCGGGCAGTCCGTTGGGGCCACTGGGGGTGGGATCATAGTGTTAAACACCGTATTTAGGTAGATTGCATATTGATTTCGGTGGTCCGTGAATAAATTTTAAGAAGTTGTTTCAAGTTTTCTGAAGTTTGGATTAGGTTAAACTACAGGCAGTACTGAAAAATGCAAGGAACGGAAGAAAACCGAAACTTTGTAAAGCAACAGACGATTGCCGGCACAACAGTGGAAATAGTAATATTGCGGAGTTTTCAGTTGACAACCAGGTATTTACCATGCGTGGCGAATGTCAGAATCCTGTCTAATTAAATTCCCAGCTATATAATGGGAGGAGGCTGAATTATTATTGTGTTATTTACATTTAGTTTATGTTTGTATACGTATTAAGTGGAAGTCAAAGTAAAATATTCATAAATGTGAAGCTATTATCTTCACTGTTGTGGCAACCTTTTAATTACGAATAATTAGAAGTTCCCCTCTTCTCGGTCCAGAAAATATCTACTTATGTTTCCATATTTTAATAATAAACTTAAGGCGTTAGTAAGAGAGAGGGTCAGTTCCACGACAAATCGAAGGTGAGCCTCATCACCTAGTGTGAATACAAGACTGAGTACTTTTCACAACATAAAAAATTTTATTGTATTATGCACTCCTCCAAATGCATTTAAATGCAGGAAGAGGAGAAATTTGTAAGATCGATTGTTTCTTGTATATACTATCACTTGTATTATTGTTTGTTTGAGGTTTTGAAATAAAAAAAAACAAAAAAAAAAACAGTTCCACGAGCCCAAATAGAAGGTGAGCCTCATCACCTAGTGTTGTATAAGAACAATGAACTATTAACGACAGTAAAAATTTCTTATATTTAGGCACTCCGCCAAATGCATGTAAATGCAGAAAGAGGAGAAACATGTAATCCAAATATTTTGTTATTTTTCTTTTTTGTACATTGTATTATTTCGTTTTGAGGTTTTGAAATTTAAAAAAAAAAAAATAAAAAAAAATAAAAAAAATCAGTTTCACGCCCGCTCTTCAAGCTCTTCCAGGCCAGAATTGAAGACGGTTCTTCACCCCTCCACGTCGAGAGCGGCCCCCACCTCGTCGAGAACGGCTCCCAGAATATCGGAAGTCATTTCTGAAAATATCAAATGTAATTACCTAGATCCTAGGCTTAAGTTTCTGACAAACGACCAGCGTCAAAACATTGAATGCGGACCGAAATGGGTAACTGCCCTAGTAGATTTCTGTAGCCAAATGTTCATGGCTATAATATCTGGTAATCATCAACAATGGTCACGTTGTCATCATCACCAAATATTAAATTTCAACGTTGATGGTCTCCTGGCCAAAATAGTTGATGTAGAAGTGCTGTTAGCGCTCTACCGACCAGATATTGTAGTTTTGACAGACACTAGGGTATCAACACAATCAAGCCACATTAAAGGTTATTCAACTGCCATTGAAAGGGTTAACGGTTACGGAGGCGTTCTCATTGCTATACACCTTGGTATCAATTGGAAGAAAGTGGCTTCACCATTGACTACAGCTGATCCCAAGCTTCACCACTTAACAGTTAAGGTAAATTTGGGGAGACCCATTTACCTTACCGCTCTATACAGGAGACCGTACGCGTCTCTCCAGGAGTATTCAGCCCTGCAACACACATGTTCGCAGAGATCTAACCACTGGGTGGTGGGAGATCTCAAAGCGAGACACACGATGTGGTGTAACACCACAGCAAACATGGCTGGGAGACTCCTGTTGAGGATGGCTGAGAAACTCTGGAAAACAGCGCAGTGGCATGAGAGACTGCGTAGCACTCACGGAGATCACAGAAAGTTTTGGAAGCTGTTGAAGACTACAAAAAGCAAGACAGGCACTGTCCGTCTTCACGAAGGCGACAATGTTCTAACTGCTGAGCTACAGGCAACAAAACTTGCCGACCATTACGCTAGGGACATTACGGCTAGGACGGGATACTACCACATGCCTCCTCCGGTAGATGATGAACAGAACAACATGTTTGTATCACCGAAGCAGCTCAAGGCGATTCGTCGCCGGTGTCAGGGAAACCGAGCACCAGGGCACGACGGGATACAAACAGTGCTGCTTAAACAAATGCCGAAGAGAGGGATAGTACAACTAGCAAACTTATACAACTCTTGTATGAGATTGCGGCACTTTCCTGACACATGGAAACAAGCCATCTTGTTCCCATTACTATAGCCAGCCAAGAGCGGAGATCACCCAGCCCACTACCGCCCGATCAGCCTTTTACCTCAGACGGGAAAAATTTTTGAGAAGATTCTTTTGAATTATCTCAAAGATTACTGCTCGGAAAACGAAATCATTCCGCCAGAGCAGACTGGATTCCAATCCAGTATGAGCGCAGAGCACCCCCTTCTGAAGGTACAGTCAGAAGTTAGCCATAATATGAATGGGAACATATGATTTCCATTGATTGCACCCAAGCGTTCGTCTCGGTGACTCACGGGACACTGTGTCAAATGCTCTGTGACCGGGAATGCCCGGAACAACTGTATTCAATTCTTGCTAGCTTCCTGAAAAACAAATCGTTGCGGGTACGGGTGGGTGATAGCTTCTCCGGAGCTGTACCACTGACCTGTGGAGCACCCCAGGGAGCCGTCTTATCCCCTGTGCTATTCAACGTAACACGTCAGAGATTGTCGGAGCCCGTTACAAAAATACCACAGTTACTGCTTTTGCAAATGACATAGTGGTGTACAGTAGCAGCATGAGTGCCAAGGTTGCTCTAAGACAGGCTGAAGTAGCCTGTAAGCAGATCAGTGAGAGATTGGGGAGACTCAATATCTCTGTAAACACGGGTAAGACTGACTGCGTAATTTTATTTTTCCAAAAGGGAAAAATCCCACTACCTACTAGTTACATAGTAGGAACGAAGGAAAAATCACCTGCCAACAACCTAGTATATCTGGGAATTAAAATGGACAGACACCTCCATTTTAGTAACTATTTTACGAAGAAGTTGAAGCAAACACGCACGAAGTCTAACCGACTTGCGCACTTATTGACTTCCCCCAATCTATCACTGCGTCTGAAGCTACTGATCTACAAGAGTATACTCAGGCCTACTCTGCTGTATGGTGCACCACTTTTTCGCTATCTGATGTATACGACAGCTCGGCGACTCCAACAATTCCAAAACGGTATACTAATGGAAGTGGTCAGAGGTACTTTATTCGAACAGCGGAGCAACAATGAGCTTCACGAGATCTTTGAGCTGCCTATGGTAGATGAATGTCCAACGTAGACATATCAAATTTTTCGACTCCCTGCAATACTAGACAAACCCGGTGTTTAACACGATAACCCCCGCTCCGTTCCCCCATCGATGGCAGGTCGCTGTCGTGGCTGGAACGCTTTAGTCTTAGGTTCTAGGTTTAGGTTTTAGTGTTAGTGTTTTCCACGGTTGCCAGCTGAAGGTGAGCCTCATCACCTAGTGAGTGTATGTGTATTGGACTTATTCACAACAATCAGAAAGTATTATATTTTATGCACTCCTTTGAATGCATCTGCAAATGCAGCACGAAGAGACAGCTGTAATTACAAATTTATTTACTTATTTTTGTAATTGTATATATATTATCAATAAAGAGGTTTTGAAAAAAAAAAAAATCAGTTCCACGGTTGCAAGCTAAAGGTGAGCCTCATCACCTAGTGAGTGTATGTGTATTGGACTTAGTAACAACAATCTGAAAGTATTATATTTTATGCACTCCTTCGAATGCATCTGCGAATGCAGCACGATGAGACAGCTGTAAATCCAAATTTATTTATTTATTTTTGTCATTGTATATATTTTATCAAGGTTTTGAAAGAACAAAAAAAAAAAAGTCCGCAGAACGTACAGAACACTGCTCTCTCTCTCTGCACTGGCGTTTGCTCCTCTACTCAAACCATGGCCTTCTTATTCAACTACCTTTGCATCTCTCTCTCCTAGCCTCGCTATGTTTTAGTCCGGCGTTGTCAGACCCCACACCTTCCTAGTGGGAATCTCTGCCTTTGTCTCGCTAAAACTAGCACCTCCTTGGGAAAGACCTCTCCTTCATTACCGACAGTTGCCATGGCCCTACAAACTTTACCAAGTAGCGTCTCCCACGGTTATCCAGTCTGCTTCTCTCCGGTTCACACTCGCCTTAGGGATCCGGGGGGTTTTCGCCTACCCTCAAATACCGAGTGTGAATTCGAGTGACCACGAACTCCAAGACCACATAAACTACCTATAAGCCTACCCTGTTCCTCTTCTTCTGAACCTAGTGCACTGTCGGGGCACACCTTCTAAGATCTGATGAAGTCAGATTAATGCGAATTAAACTGCCCGCCGACTAGGCCGCCAGGAAGGGTGAAAGACCACATGTCCACCCGTTTTATTTATTTCTTGGCGCTCACCGGACGGTGGCTAGAGTTGTAGCGACCCTAGCCCGCGGCGGGCGTCCTCTCCTCACCTTGGGGATCCTCAATCATCATCTGATAAACCGACATTCACTAGGAGAAAAATAATTATAAATAAAGATATTATGTAAAATATATGTTAATGTATATATGGTTAAATATATACAGTTAAAGATGGCCATCTGATCCCAACCGAAATCCTGATTTCCTTGACTTCTTTTTCTGCAATAGTTTAGGAACATTAATCTATTCACTTACACCCCTCGACGAGCTCTCCTCCAATCCTTAGGCCCATTGATCCTAACCATTTCTCTAAGACCTATTCACAAACTGCCTCATCGTTCATTTATTAGGGGCCCAATTGATTGGGACCACTTCCGCCAGATTCTTAAAGACTCTATAGACCTTAAAGTAACTCTGAAACCATTCCAAGACCTAGATGATGCAGTGGATTTTATCATTACTCAGATCCAGAGATCGGCCTGGGAGGCATCGTCTCCCCACCGTCATCTGAAAATTAACAATCAAAATCCTTTTCCTCAGTATCTCAAAGATCTAATCCAACCCAAACGCCACTCGAGAACATTGTAACAATGATCGCGACATCCTGCTGATCGTCGCTCATGCAATCAGTACTCCAGGTTGGTAAAGCGTTCCGATTCTTTTAATTCCCATGTCTCCTCTCTGTCTACCAGGGATAACTCCTTGTGGAATCTAACTAAAAAAAATCCTAAATTATTATCCTGTTTTACACCCACTCCACGATGATGGGTCCTGGGTGGCTTCGGATGGCGAAAGGTCGGAAGAATTCGGACTGCATCTTTCCCGTACTTTCACTCCTCACCTTTCTCATCAAAATCATACTCATAGCACAACTGTTGAAGATATCCACATTTCACCTATACCTCTCTCACTTTCGCCAAAAGCCGTTAACCCCTCTGAGGTCAAATACCTTCTGAGAAACTTACCTTACTGAAAATCTCCTGGATATATTTGAGAATCTCCTATTAAAACGTCTACTTCCAATTGATGAATCCAAAAACCTTTTTGTCAACAACATTCCACTACTCCACAAGGCGTTCACGTGGTTGATCACACTTCCTCAGCCCTTGAATCCTCAAAACAGCACTCATCGCACAACTGTTGAGGATTTCCTCACTTCACCCATCCCTCTCTCGCTTCCACCAAAAGCCGTTAACCACTCTGAGGTCAAATATTTTCTGAAAAAATTAAATTACCAAAAATCTCCAGGATATGATCTCCTTACTCCTCAAATTCTCCAACAACTTCCTCCTATAGCCGTAATATTCCTAACCTACATTTATAATGGCATTATCCGAACGACGCACTTTCCTCTTCTCTGGAAACATTCCATTATAGTCCTAGGTCAAACTTTTGACAGGGTCTGGCCCGCAGGTTTGGTTTACAAGCTCAAAAGATATTTACCGTCGACCGTATTCCTAATCTTACAGTTCTTCCACAATACAATAAAATACAATTCCATTTCTCTCTCTATCTGTATCCTAGACAGTACGGTATTTAGGTTTCCATCTCGACAAAAGACTTACATGGAACCCACACGCGTGGCTGTACAGACTACTTCCAAGGAAATCCCATCTCTCAATAGAAAAAAAAAACTACTAATCTATAACTATACTAATCTATATCTACAAAGTTATACCTAACCCAATCTGGAGATACGGAATAGAGCTATAGGGGACAGCAAAAAAGTCGTACATCAAGCGCATACAATCCTTTTAATCAAAGGTTCCGAGAATAGTAAATGCCCTTTATTACGTCAGCAACAAAACCCTTCATAATGATCCTTATATACCTTACATTCTTGAACTCGTCCTTTGCAAGTTCATATAATTCTAGAGTAACCTATCCAACCACCCTAATCCCCTATTACAGTAATTGCACTGCACCATTCGTCCCTATAATCCTCCTCGGAGACTAAAATGGCAGTGGCTTCGTGACGTGCTGACGAAGGAGCGTGGGTGACTTCCCAAGACTCCGTTTCCTACTTCGCACGAGAGGGAGCTGGCAACCATGTGGACTTGGGGGGACTCTTGGCTGTTTGTATATACTGTATGAATGAGCGAGTGAATGAAAATTTGGTATGAATGAGATCATTTATCACAATTACTTTTTGCCGAATGAGGAAGAATATAATTTTATCATAATAAAGCTTTTGTTGTATCTGATCAAATAGTTTAACATTTTATTTTATTAATCTATCTTCTATCTTTTTTCAAAGCAACTTTTAGCGCTGAGGAGTTAAAGAAATATTTAATGTTTTAGACGGCAGGTATGTGAAAATCATAGGTAGGATTTTCACGTTTGAGCAGTCCACTGATATAGCTCGAGATAGTGAGAGTATAAATGGAGAGCAGGGCACAAGTCCCAGGAACCAGCCAGTGATCAAGAGGCACCTCAGCCCCAAATGTTAGGTGGTGATTATACATATTGTTTTACAGGACCCGAGTTCCAATCGGAGGTTGTGGACAAAAACCATGTAAACCATCTAACTTAGGCACTTAAGTACCATTCACTAATGTTTACATTTCATGGTATTTAGTCCACAGGTTTTGACTTATGGAATGTCATCTATTTCAGAATTATTTGCTAATTTCGTTTTGGTCTAAAGCCTCCAGTGAACAACATAAAGGTAGAATTTTTTTTTTCATTTATCCCTTCATACCGTGTGCACTTAGTTCGTAAGAGGAGTCATCATCATTTTTTAATTTAGGTTATTTGATGAGAAATTAATAATATTGTTAACCAACTGCTGTTCTCATTTACGTGAGTATTTATTTTCGTTTGGGAAAATGGCCCGAGTGAAGAATAGCTATATGAAATGATCTTAATTTTTGAGGTGTTATATCGTTATGTGATAGTCTCTCTTTCGAAGGGTGAAAATGAAATACCATTAGGCAGCTTGAAAAATAAATGTTTGCTTTTAATTATGAATATTGACCTAAAGCTGTTCAATTATTAATAACAAGTGAGTGTCTGGATCTCAACCTCATACATCTTTAAAGCATGGAGAGCAGATTGTTCTCATGTATTTGTTATCATGTCTAACTTTCTAAAAAGGTGTCTTCATGAAGGGACGTCATGTTCAATTCCAAAATCGGAATATGCTCATGTCAGTTCAGTTTAAACATAATTATCTGTCACGGTGTGCGCATAAGGGCAGTTACATTATTTAATCAACATAATAAACAATAAACATTTAATTTCGGTTAAAATCAATTGATTAAACATTATTACATAACATAGCCCTTAACTTAGGACCTAGGTTTAACTTAGCATATATTAATGAAGTTGGTTAATTATACCAACAGGAAGAGAGGGTTAAATAAAAGTAAGCAATGGAATAACTAATTTCTGTTATTAACAATCCTCGTGGCAAGAAACCTAGAAATAAAGAATTAAAATTGTATATTTAATTAAGTCCATACTCTTATTTGCCGATTTAGTGTACTCCACGTCTAATAATTATAATTAGCAATAGTCTAAGAAACCCGGGACAAAAAAAGCTTTCCGAATGTAAATAAATACAAAATCTTAGATCAGCATTTAAGACCGGTAAATATTATTGTTATATAATATTAATAAGGCGAAGCCAATAAGAGTTTTCTATATTGAAATCGGCTAATCATCTAAAAAAACACATGAAATACGATGTCAATCTGGCCAATGACCTACCGTTGTGAGAACTTCTACATTAAAGGCACTATTACTATTTGTAATTATTATAATAATTTATTATTATTATTTCTCTTAGAGTGAAGAAGCGTTTGTCACTTGAAAATTACTTTGCTGAAGCATCAGTATCAAATTTCGGGAATTACCAAAACATAAGAAATAAATATTTATAGAAACGGGATCCATACCACAAGAAGTAGCAATATTAAACCAGGTAAATATCATAGCCAACTATATTAAACATTGTCGGGGCGTCACTAGGGGAGTGCCTAATCATTCTAGCCCTGGTGCCAAGTGCGGATTGTTGTAGTTTATAACATGGACCATTGTTCCATGTCGGCATTTAATATCTGACTCCATTTATGACAGGTATGTGTCCCGACAATACACTATGTTCAAAAGAAAAGGGTACAGAGGCTTCATAAAGAATAAGATTTGATCAGAGTTAGAACGGGGCACGGCGGTGTAACAGTAGCGAGGCGTCTAACCGTCTGCAAGGGGACTGCGAGACAAGGTGTCTGCGCAGAGGTGTGTCCAAGAGAGTAGACCTACAGGGCCTAACTTCCGGGCTTAAGTACTGTATCCCCTTCCTAGTGGAAGGTGGAGACGGCTGAACGGGGTATGTTTTATGATGTCACACCTACCGAGATACGTGATCGCTCGTCCCCTAAAGGACTGTTTATGGCATGGCTTTTAGATTTTATGACCGCCGGAAGTCGCCCAGAGGTCTACAGATCCTGCTTTATGAAGGGGCAGGTGGCTTACCCTCAGGTTTATTGCAGGCGGCCTTCGACCCTGCTTTGTTACAACTGCCAAATGGACCCACCTGGTTTATTACAAGAAGCTACAAAGATTTGCATTTATATTATAATACATTATGCACCAGAGTATAGGGTAATTTACATACTACTAAAGGATTACAAGGATTACATACTAAAGGACTGTTTATGGCATGGCTTTTAGATTTTATGACCGCCGGAAGTCGCCCAGAGGTCTACAGATCCTGCTTTATGAAGGGGCAGGTGGCTTACCCTCAGGTTTATTGCAGGCGGCCTTCGACCCTGCTTTGTTACAACTGCCAAATGGACCCACCTGGTTTAATACAAGAAGCTACAAAGATTTGCATTTATATTATAATACATTATGCACCAGAGTATAGGGTAATTTACATATGTGGTTGGCAATCGCTACAAACATAAATTCCGAACATGTATTAAGTATCAAACCAATATGGAAAACCCAAAAACTAATCAGAAAAATAAAAAAAAATATGAAATACACCCTGGAAAATTTTAATATAAGAAAATCCCCACCTACGAACCCTAAAAGAAACGAATTGATGCATGGTCGACTATTTTATGTTAACAATATCGAATAATTTAGAAGAAATAAGAAAAACACCTCAGGTATTTTTATTGCACCGTTGTTTCGGCAAATTCATCCACGTTCCATCCAATTAATCTAAAACATTAACATAAGCAAATAACCCAGAAACGACTTCAATTTGTTAAAATATAACAGCACTCCATATTTTAGAATTATATACTTGTCATCTGTACTTTAGTATTTCATTAAATAATTATAACTATAATACTTATAATTGAATAGGCTGAGGGTAAATATAAGCCAGTGGGAGTTTTATTTCTGAAATACATTATTATTTGCGTTTACTAATAACATATTACTCAATTTTCATATATTTATAAATTTAGCCTCTTGTATAAAAGGCATAGACGAGTTTTAGTGAACCACGGGGTAGAAACAGTCGGAATTCCACAGGTAACATCCAAGGTAAACATTAGTTTTACCTTTAGTAGTGGTAAATAGTTTTTCACTAATTTTCTCATTTATTTTTTCGGGCGTAAACAAAAGATTTTTGCGCTCTATATCAATTTTTGTATATAGTTTTAAGTGACCTTCTACACCTTGGACGATCACTAAAACAAACTCCTGAATTATATGTTTTTAATATATCACTTACAATACTATTAACAATTTTTAACATTTCTCGATTTCTTGACAAGATTTTCATTTAATTGAAAAATCAATAATTCTTTCACGAAAATCTATTCATGTATAACGAACCATTTTAACTAACTGAATGAAAATATTGTTTTTTACTACGTTAATAACGATTAGTTGGCAAAAAAATAACCTTAAATAGTTTTCTGAATTCAAAAATAAACGTTATCGATTGCGATTGCAAACTACTTAATTCATGAATGACACTTATAAACCAATTTAGACCCATCTCCATTAATTGGCCAGTTTCTACGTAGTTATTACAATTCCTCCGATGACAAATATCAGTTTTCAGTGAAAACTTTTTTTAAAAATTAATTGTGTTCTCATTTAATTCTTTTAAAAAAATATTGTTCAATACTCATGATAGTCTCTGACTATTACTAAATATATGACCTGCCTGGAAAGTTTTGACCCCTACTGTATATTGATGATCGGAATTTAAGATGAGAAATGTTTAAACTAATATGTAATAATTTCCGATTGGCAGAGCCCACTTAGTATTTAATTGACATTTTGGCAAGACAGGAGTGTTACCCCAAAGCCCAATTGATTCCTGCACTAAGGCCATCGCTTTACTGATTTATTCAATTGTCCCTCACTGGACAAATATTCCCGGCAATAATTTTGTTTTGGATGCAAATTGCCGACCAGCTACTTCGGGCACGCTACGTCGTCATTATTCACTATTCCCACCAGGGAGTGGCATTTCACCGAAAAGGGAATAAATCGCATCTTGAATTCCTGGTTTTATTACATAAACAATATTCTGCTAATGTTTATTCAAGGGTTGAACCAAGATATGATCTAGTTTTAAAGTTATAGATCCTGAGATACTCCTAGTAGTAAGATGAGTTTTAATTTATGATCTCAAGGGCACAAGAGAAGACATTCAAGTTATTAAGGATTGCTTGATGATGGACTGGTCAAGTCCAAAACGTTACATTATTTTTTGAATAGATAATAAAATGAATAAGGAAGGATATTGTGCACATTGGGGAAATTTGTACACAGAGACATCCATCAAAATTTCAAATATTATGAGGAAGTCGAAAATCGAAGAATACCTGTTGTATTTTACAATGGAAGTATACTTAAAATGAAATATTTGCAAAACTGGCTGATCCATACACTATATATGTTGACATTTATATTATGTTAGGAAAAAGCTAGGGGTCTTTCAAAATATATCTTTTTTTTTGATATACCATTCTCAGTCGATGTTTCACATATTTTAGCACTCTCATGACTAAGCTTTAGAACAATAGACATAAACTTACAAAGTTAGAAGCGCAATGACATACTAAAATAAAACTTAATTTAATTAATAATAAGAATGGAAAACAAAAAGAAGTTAAATAGACCTGTGAAAGATATTATCTTTTCGATTTTTATTAATTCATTGTTGTACAAACTTGTTGCAAAAAAACGGTAACCTTATGTAAATCAATTTTAATTTTAATATAGTCTGTATACTAATTGCATAAAAATGTAACTTTGTTGAAACGAAAGTCGTTTTATAAATATGAGGTAAATGAAAACCTACTTGGGTAATTCAATTATGTAAAACATAATTTGAATATTTTATCAGCAAAACAACAATTTATGTTTTGGGGGTATTTGAGGGAGACATTTTAACCCTTATATAATTAAAATTAGGCTACAGGAGCTAAAACAAAAGCTTTCGACTTGCCTCTGATACAAGCATTATTATTACTAATATTTTAGTATAATTTGTCGAACTAAGCATTTTTTATCGTGAAATTGTAGAAATAGTAAGCCCATTAATTCGGTATAAACAAGAATAGAATATTAAGTTACCTCTTCCATTGGAGCATTGGAGACTTGTAAACTATGCGCAGCTGAATCTGATAATAATTCCAGAATCCTTGGACTAAGAGTATGAAAATCTATACCTATATAGACGGCCATGTATGCAAATATTTTGCCCTTTTAACGAGATTATCCCCCTCCCCATTCCTTCTCCATAAACCATGAGATATGGATATCTAGCTTACATGGGATCCAACGATTTATGGTTGTATTCCAGAACCGAATTTCAAAACAATTTTGCAAGAAAGGACAAAAGGCTTTCAGAACAAATTTCCTAATTTTCTGCAAAACGATTTTCACTTTAATTGCTTGTGAACATTTTTTGTTACTAAAAATATAATGTTTTTTCGTATTTCGTATGAAATTTATCGTTTATGGTTCTAGCAACTCCTAGAAATATTTGGATAGTAAGAAAATTAATAAATTAATCCTGCACCACTTGTACTCTAAATTGATTCCCATTGGCTCATAATGGTTAAAAAAAAAAAACACTTTTAGTGTATAAATAAATGTATTAAATTCTATAAATAATTATGAGTACATTTTGTTTTTAAATTAATTATATTTTGGTTCATCTGCTTTTTCTTCATCAGTTTCTACGATGCTTGGGTTACACAATCCCAACCTTCGATCGTGTCCATCCACTCTTAATTCTTGAAAGTATTTTCCTACATTTGGGAAATATGAGTTTGTAGAGTTTGTTCATCAGTAAAAAGAATAACGAACCTAATTTATGTGCCATTCTTTACAATTTTAACGATATAGTATAATAATAATCCTATGAAATTTGAGTAGGATCTTCTCCTTCTAGTTCTGTGCTATTGACTTGGGACTAGGATAGGTTCCCATTTTATAGGTGCTGTGTTAGCCCCAAGAGAGTCATCTGGACCCTGAGTCGATCCAGGAACCACTGTCCAGGAACAAACTCTTCCTCAAGCTTGAATTTCAGTGGTTTGAAAAATAGTTTCTGAAGCTAAAATACCAGTAAATAAAATAAAATAAAATATTAGTTTTTTAGAAAATTAGTACTTTCCAAAAATTAAAATAATAACTTAACTAATAACTTTCCTTATACATATAAGGGTGTAATGTAACATGTAAGTCTTATAACGTGTATTTACATACATATTTCTGTAACTTTCCTCCCGTTAGCATTTTTCATAAAAATATATAAATACTCATGCCCATTGCGAAACTGCACTTTTTCTTATTTACCTAATGCCATTCCGTTATCACCCTTTTAAAAGGAAAGAAAGAGAAACCTTTCACACGTTATACATAAATTAAGATAGCCTGATATAATGCTCTCTCTAAGCAACACTCAAAGACATCTCCGAGCGAAAAACCGGGGGTGTAGCATTTTATAGCGATTTAAAAAAAACAAAAACATTCAAGTGGGTGAATTTGTTAAAGTGTACAGCCTAGCTTGATGAGAGTCAGATGCCGAATTAACGCCGAATTTATTTATGTAAGACGTTTTAGCATGATGTTTATTATTTGCTTCAGGTACTTGGTAAAATTATGGGGCAAGATATGCAACGCTCATGACATTTGTGGAACTTTGCGAGGTACCTAGAACGACAATGCTGAGCTTGTACTCGGGTATGTCTTAAACAGTGCTAGCTATACGAGGGTGGCCTGAAAAGTTTCCGACCTCAAGATGATGATAGTAGCAGTCGTAAAAGCTAGTGAATTTCGTTGTTCATCTGTTGACAGTTTCTCACCAAAGTTTTAGCCATTTTGGACGCGCAGTTGTTGTGTAACAGTCGTTTGAGTGTTTTTATGAAAATAGACAAAATCGAGTATCGAGCTGTCAATAAATATTTGTTTTTGAAAGGCAATACGCCTACGCAAATCAAAGATGAGTTGGATTCTGAGTATGGGGACTCTGCACCAGCATTTACCACAGTGAAATTTTGGGCAGCTGAATTTAAACGTGGTCGTAAGAGCTTGGGATACGAAGAACGTTCGGGACGTCCAAAAACTGCAACTACCGACGAAAACATCGCCAAAGTTCACCAAATGGTGCTAGACGACCGCCGAATTAGTGTGAGAGAGATAGCAGAGGTTATGAACTTGTCAAAAGAACGTGTTTGTCACATATTTAATCAACATTAAGGGATGAGAAAACTGTCCGCTGGTTGGGTGCCGCGTTTGCTCACGTTAGACCAAAAACGTGTTCGAATGAATATTTCCAACGCTCTGTTGGCGCAGTTTAGGCGCAATAAATCCGAGTTTTGGCGCCGATTAATTACTATGGATGAAACTTGGATACACCATTATACGCCCGAAACAAAAATACAGTCCAAACAGTGGACTTCAAAGGGGGAACCGGCTCCAAAAAAAGCAAAAACGTTTTTTTCGGCTGGGAAAGTTACGGCAACTGTTTTTTGGGATAGAAAGGAAAAACCATTACAGGAGCATACTACGCATCATTACTTGACAAGCTGAAGGCAGAACTTGCGGAAAAACGGCCACATTTGCAGAAAAAGAAAATCCTGTTTCACCAAGACAACGCACCGTCCCACCTCAGTAGTTGCCACCGCGAAAATCCATGAATTACGGTTTGAACTGCTTGACCATCCGCCTTACTCACCACATCTAGCCCCAAGCGACTTCTTTTTGTTCCCTCATCTAAAAATTGCGCTCGGAGAACAGAGATTTCCGTCAAATGAAGAGGCAATCACCTTCGTGAACGATTATTTTGCAGAGAAAAACGCCGAGTACTATTTGGACGGGTTACAGAGATGGGAGCATCGCTGGGAGAAGAGTGTAGAGTTACAAGGAGACTATGTTGAAAAATAAAAAAAAAAAATTCTGAAAAAACGTCTAGTAACTTTGTTAGGTCGGAAACTTTTCAGACCGCCCTCCCTTATATTTTCCCATTCATACTTACATCAACCATGACCTTCGGCAAGACAGAAAAAGCATGCTCGTTCCTGGAACAGTCCCGGGAATCCCCATACAATATGCCTACCGTTTCCAAGCTTTGGGGAGAAAGATTGATCACCTTGGGGCCTCAACAAAGATCCTTGACAGAAAAATTCATGAATGACGTGCTGTTTGAGGGAAATCAAGGGACTTCGAACAGACACTCAAGTAAAAATTAACGAAGATCCAAGGTTTGGGTCAGTGCTGCTGCAGCCCTCCCCCGATGATAGCCAATCACAACACTCAACTTTATCAAGGAATATTACATTAATCAAGGAACATAACTACCGAAGTAGGGATGAAAATATATGTAGTAACACTTTTTGGCTAAATTTAAGAAACCAAATTTTTATTTTCATGATTTATTTTTTTAATTCTGTTTTTTTCATTAAAAATTAATTTTACTTGTTTAGTTATTTATTTGTGTTGTGGCTACCTCTTAATTATGTATAATTATAAGTTCCCCTCTTCTCGTATCAGACCTCGTATCTATGTCATCAAATGAATATCAGAAAATATGTATCTATGTTTCAATATGTTTAATAAAGGTTATGACGTCAGTCGGAGTGGGGGAGAAGCTGGTGGGATGGCCTCCTACCATGGCTAGCCTGCTTATATAAGTAGCGCCCCATAGGGCGAAAATGAGGAAGAAACAAACCCTAAACTACTTAAACCATGGTCTTCTCATTCAGCTACCTCTGCATCTCTCTCTCCTAGCCTCGCTATATCTTATTCCGGCGTTGTCAGACCCCACACCTTCCTAGTGGGAATTTCTGCCTTAGTCTCGCTAAATGTAGCACCTCCTTGGGAGAGACCTCTCCCTCGCGGACGACGGTTGCCGTGGCCCTACAAACTTACCAGTAGCGTCTCCCACGGCAATCCAGTCTGCTTCTCTCCGGTTCACACTCGCCTTTGGGATCCAGACGGTTTTCGCCTACTCTTAGATACCGAGTGTGAATTCGTGGTCATTCCAAGACCACGTAAACTACCTATAAACCTACCCTGTACCTCTTCTCCTGAACATAGTGCATTGTCTGGGCACACACCTTCTAAAGATCTTTTGGAGTCAGATCAAAACGAATTAGGCTGCCCGCCGACTAGGCCGGCAGCCAGGGTGAAAGACCACAGATCCGCCCACCATATCTCTTTCTTGGCGCTCGCCGGATGGCGGCTAGGAGGTTGTAGCGACCCTAGCCCGCGGCGGGGTCTCCTCCCCACTTTGGGGATACTCAGTTATCTGAGCCCGACAATTTGTAATCAATCAAAATTAATTGCAATAAATAAATGATGTTTCAAACATTTCTTTATCGTTGATCAGTTGATGATATTTTATATCACACCCACAATATCACTATTTATATGAATTTTAACCTATATTATTATTATTGATACAAAACATCTAATATATTTTCATGAAGAAAAAAAGGACCTACCTTAATATAGCCTTCCAGGACGCGTATAAGCAGTTCGTACGTTTCAACAATGACAATGCTTATTGAAGCAGGTGACATCACCGCTGAAAACTTGAGATCTTCTAAGTTTCTTCCTCTATATCTAGTGCAAAGTTTCTCCCTAGATATCTCAAAGTTAGTGCTAATCTTTCACTCACTGGTAAACTTTCCTTCGTGTTAGTGTTATTTCTTGTCATAAACGGTTAGACCATTCCCAGAAATTTATCATATTATTGAATATGAAGATTTATAGACACTGCACCTCGGGTACCATACACCACTAACAACACTTTTGTTCATAACCCGAATCTTATTCTGTGTGTTGTGGGCAGCCCTCGCGTTTAGTATTCAATCGTGTAAATCCTCAACATCATGGCTTTCCAAAGACATTCCCCTTTGTCGTAACGCTTCAACTGCTTCTGTATAAATACTCTCTCAATCAAGCCCCTGGCTTTTGCTAAACATTTCCGTGTTCCCTGTGTGGCTTCAGTTGATCTTTACACATTTCCAGAAGATTCTTCCGATACCAAGTTCAATTCGTATCCCCAATCTTCTACAACCTAGTAGATTATTCAAAGTTATATTTGTTACAGGAGGTTCTACACAGATCTATTCTATCAATTAAATCCTTGAGAAAGGATCTTTAATACAAATGATATAAATTTCACAATATATTATTATATCATTAAATTTAATTAATAAAAACTGTTTCAGGCGTTTATTATCGAAATACATACAAATTACAATATAAATAATACAAATACATACAATACAAGTTTAATTGAACAGAACACAATGTGACTAGCTTGAAGTTAATTGCATAAAAAATACCTTAGCTACTATCAAAAGCTCAGGTTAATGAGTTGATCGGTTCGATGAATGTGAATAACTAAATCCATGGAACCTTTGCCGCTTCGAATATCCTTTTATTGCCTTTTAATGCCATTTAATTGCTATCTAAAGGTATAAACGTTATTGATCGCATTAGAGCTCCGGAATTTGAATTTAACTCGATTCTATTTAACGACCCATGCCTGTATCATTTATTTTGTCCCCTTTTACGAGCTTGAGTCCTTAATTACGCTCTGCGTAATTAATCTGTTATGTCTATATAGCATATAAGTATATATATAAAAAATGGTAGGTACATTTTTTTGTTCCTTTCTGATCGTCTTGAGGGTTTTTAATTTTGAAAAAAAAAATTATCAAAACCTTTAAAATAGTGTGGGAACTGATCCTTGCAGCAAATAGCGTAAATGTA